>OX463236.1:34642502-37042502 GCA_949820135.1 Sylvilagus floridanus
AATTCCTTAATTTTCATGACATTTTTCAAAGACTTTACCTACAACATTAATATCAGCTTATCCATATTAAGATTTACCACCTAAACTGTGGTGGATATGGGCTGCCATCATTGTGTAACAGTTAAATCCACTGGTTGCTGTGCTATCAGAGTACCTATTCAAGTTCTGGTTGCTCTACTTTTGATCCAGTTTTCTGCTGATATGTCTGAGAAGGCAGCAAATGATGACCAAAAGGTGGATTGCTGCCACCCACATAGGATACAGAAGACATAATATCTGTGTGTGTGTGTATGTGTGTGTGTCTTTCTCCCTATTTCTCTCCTTCTCTATCAGTCTTTCAAATAAATCATAAGTAAATAAATATTTTTAAGAAATAAATAAGGGGCTGGTATTTTGGCACAGCAGGAAAAGCTGCTGCCTACAACACAGGCATCCCATATGGTTTGAGAGCCAGCTGCTCCACTTCTGATCCACCTCCCTGCTAATATGCCTAGGAAAACAGTAGCAGAGGGCCCAAGTATTTGGGCCCCTGCACCCATATTGGAGACTTGGAAGAAGTTTCTGGCTCCTGGTTTTAGCCTGGACTAGCTCTGGCCATTGTGGCCCTTTGGGAAGTGAACCAACAGATATAAGATTCTCTCTCTCTCTCTCTCTCTCTCTCTCTCTCTCTCTCTCTCCCTCTCTCTCTCTCGATCTTAAATATTAATTTATTTATTTGAATGAGTTACACAGAGAGAGGAGGGGCAGAGAGAGAGAGAGGTCTTCCAACCACTGCTTCACTCCCCAGTTGGTTACAACGGCCGGAGCTGTGCCAATCTGAAGCCAGGAGCCCCTTCCAAGTCTCCCACAAGGGTACAGGGGTGAAAGGACTTCAGCCATCCTCCACTGCTTTTCCAGGCCATAGCAGAGAGCTGGATCAGAAGTAGAGCAGCAAGGAATTGAACTGGTACCCACATGGGATGCTGGCACTGCAGACAGTGGCCTTACCCTCTATATCACAGCACCTGCCCCCCCCCACTTCTCTCCCTCTGTTAGTCTGCCTGTCAAATAATAATTAATAAATCTTTTTTTTTGACAGGCAGAGTTAGACAGTGAGAGAGAGAAACAGAGAGAAAGGTCTTCCTTCCATTGGTTCATCCCCTAAATGGCCGCCATGGCCGGCGGCTGTGCCGATCCGAAGCCAGGAGCCAGCTTCCTCTCCTGGTCTCCTACGCGTGGGTGCAGGGCCCAAGCACTTGGGCCATCCTCCACTGCCTTCCCAGGCTACAGCAGAGAGCTGGACTGCAAGAGGAGCGACTGGGACAGAATCTTTAAAAAAAAGAAATTACTAGCCATTTAACAGGATTCCCCAGCACTCCACCTCAATGAGTCCTTCCTTTAAAAAATGAATAAAATGTGTTATATAGATAACACCTTATTTGCTTATTGCTAATCCCACCTTAATCATGTATTAACATCAATATAGTAAGGTCACTTTACTAACTGGTGGGAGAATCAAGATGAGAAATAAACAAAAATACTCAGCCTGTTCTCTCAGGTACATTTCTTTTCACATTCTTTTATTACATATAATTTGGAGAAATTTTGAAAAAAAAAATGAACTCAAACACCTATTATAGTATATTAGAAATCCCTCCCTCTGATTCACTGTCCCCACTCCATGTGTGAACTTTGAAAATAGTGTATTAGTGCTAGGCCCAGCATCATGCCTGTCCCTTAGTCCTAGTTAATATTAAACCAATTCATCAGAACATGAAAAATTAAGTAAGGAAAACGGGCTACTAAACCATAAAATATAACTTAAGTATTTTGAAATTTGGAACTAATTTATAAAATGAACTCTGAAACTGGAGCGAAGTCAAAGTATGCATCTTACACTTACATTATGTATATTACACATACTTAGGCAGGAAAAATATTTATTGACAAATGTATTTAAAGAGAAAAGCCCTATAAATCTTTCAAGTATCTCAATACATGTTCATCTTTTATATTTTTCTCAAATCTTTTTTCAATAAAAAAATCTCAAACAAGATTAAGTAGAAAACTACAGGGAATCTAAAGATAGTCTCACCATTCTCTTGCTGTGTATAGAAAATAATGCCAAGGAAGATAGAAGAAATACAACTCTCCTGTTGGCGTATCAATGAAGTTTCAAAATATATCACTACACAGAGAAATCAGTGTTTTTCAGGTGAAAAACTAGCTTACTGGAATTGAATTAGATCAGAATGGAACTTAAAAAGTCATATAGCATAGTTTTCTAGCACTTGGTGCTATATTTGTCATAAAATTTGTCTTTTCAAGGAGGAAATTTTAAATGAGCCATTTAAAAATTAAACATTCATGGAGAAAACTATCCCTGTAGATATCTTCCATAACAGCATAGTAAAGATACTGGCAATACCTCCACATGGTAGTCAAAGCTGCCCCTTGGTGCTGGCCAGGAACATTTCCCCAACAGGCACTCAGCAGGGCCTCCTAGGTCAGAACTCTAGAGGACAGGCTGAGGGAGAGCTCTGTGGCAGCTAGGGAACAATCCTGCTGGCTCTCGCTGCCCACCCAGCTTCCCTCCCTCCACAGCGGGCATTCTTCCCAGCTCTCCATCTCACAACCTGATGCAGGAAGTCTGCCCTGTGACATCTTACAACCCACGCATTCTTGCTGTCACAACCCTCCAGAAAAAAGCAACTTTACCTTGCAGCCTGATAAAGAACTGAAAAATGAGTCTTCCAGAAAATCTTGGGTAGACACTATGAGTTAAACGTTTTTGGCAAAAACCAACAAAAATATTTCATTAATATCAACGCTACTGTCTGCCAGTGAGGATTTGCTTAACAATTTTAAATTAAGCGACTTTTGAAAAATTTATGAGACTATCTTTGAAGTAATAAATGCAGAACAAAAGCATAGTCAGAAGAGTCTATGTAAACTTGCTGGTGACAGGGCTCATTAAACAGGAATTATAGAAAGACAACTGCCTTAATACTTTAGAGATTCTTCCCTATACTGCAAATTTGCTCTTTTCTGTACCATTTGTACTCCCTTTTACTGTATAGCAGATAGTCTCTAACATTAGGTAAAATGTTAGACATTTAAGGATCACCTATCATTATGGATACATTATATTTACATAAAGATTAAAAAATTTGGCCACGTCTCCCAGCTATAGCAAGACAATCTCCTCTCACACAAAAGTATGGTGTCACACAGCTCCTTCCACAGATGGACCACAGGAAGCAGTATCCTCCAGAAATGTTCTGGGAGGGAAAGAGACTATGAGATGATTGGTCACCATGCCTTTGCTCAGAAAAACTAACAAGAAATAAACAAATATGAGATCCAGTAAAGTTTGAGGCCCCAGTTCTGACTCAACTTGCCTTTTCTCTAAATGCCTCTTTCCACCACAGGCAGACTTGTACCTATACACTTACAACTTCCATGGAGCTTCTATTTTCTCCATTCCCCTATTAGCTTTAATAGCTTAATCTAGGGCTGGCGCTGTGGCTCACTTGGCTAATCCTCCACCTGCAGCACCGGCACCCCTGGTTCTAGTCCCGGTTGGGGCACCAGATTCTGTCCTGGTTGCTCCTCTTCCAGTCCAGCTCTCTGCTGTAGCCCGCAAAGGCAGTGGAGGATGGCCCAAGTGCTTGGGCCCTGCACCCTTGTGAGAGACCAGGAGGAATCACCTGGCTCCTTGCTTCGGAGCGGCGCAGCAGGCTGTAGTGGCCATCTGTGGGGGGGACCAATGGAAGGAAGACCTTTCTCTCTGTCTCTCTGTCTTTCACTGTCTAACTCTGCCTGTCAAAAAAAAATAGCTTAATCTAATGACATAATACTTTTTTAATAAAATTTTTTAAGATTTATTTATTTATTTGAAAGAGTTACAGAGAGGCAGAGAGAGAGAGAGATGTCTTCCATGAACTAGTTGACTCCCCAAATGGCCACAATGGCCAGAGTTGAGACAATCGGAAGCCAGGAACATCTTCTGGGTTTCCCACAAGGATGCAGAGGCGCAAGGACTTGAGCCATCTTCTACTGCTTTCCCAGGCCATAGCAGAGAGCTTTCCCAGGCCAGAGAAGTAGAGCAGCCAGGACTGAAACAGGTGCCCATATGGGAAGGCTGACTCTGCAGGGGGTGGCTTTACCCACTATTCCACAGTGCTGGACACAGCATAATACTTTAAAATTGTATATTAGCTGAGACGTTTTACATAAAAATATCATCACAAATGCTAATGTTACCTATGTTCTAGTAAAATGTTTTAAAAGTACACTTCCTCAATTTTCTAATTTTGTCTTGCTGTTTTCTCCTAATCTTAGCATATATCTATCTATCTGATTTTCACACTTCCTCTTCTTCTATATTTTCACTGGATCTCATAGTTTTCTTCTTTGAAACCTCAGTACAATGTAATACTTTATCCATTTCAGTGTTTTTTTATTCTAGTACTAGTGGTTGAACTCTGTAATTAACACACAATTATACTTAGGTGTTTAAATTTTAACTGAAAAGTGATCCCTGTGAAATATAAGAGTGGGAATAAGAGAGGGAGGAGATGTACAATTTGGGACATGCTCAATCAGAACTGCCCCAAATGATGGAGTTAGAATTGTGCCAGGGGATTCCAATACAATCCCATCAAGGTGGCATGTACCAAGGCCATCTCATTAGTCCAAGTGATCAATTTCAGCTCACAATTGATCACACTGATAGGTCTAAGAGTCAAAGGGACCACGCAAACAAGACTAGTGTCTGCTAATACTAACTGATAGAATCAAAAAGGGAGAGACTGATCCAACATGGGAATCAGGATACACAGCAGACTCATAGAAGGGCAGATGTCCTAAATAGCACTCTGGCCTCAGAATCAGCCCTGAAGGCATTTGGATCTGGCTCAAGAGCCCAGGAGAGTATTTTAGGCACAGAAAGCCAAGACACTCTGGGAAAAAAAAAAAAAAAAGAAGAAGACGACCTAAATGAAAGATCTCTGCGAGTGAGATCCCAGTGGAAAGAATGGGGCCATCAAAGAAGGAGGTACCTTTCTCTGAAGGGAGGAGAGAACCTCCACTTTGACTATGACCCTGTCAGAATAAGATCGAAGTCGGCGAACCCTAAAGGCTTCCATAGCCTGGGCAACTCATGACTAGAGCCTAGGGAGATTCCTGACGCCATAATCAAGAGTGTCAAATTGTTAAATCAACATCAGGAGTCACTGTGTACTTACGTCTCATGAGGGATCTGTCCTTGTTGTGTTGTCCAATGTGAAGTAATGCTATAACTAGTACTGAAACAGTATTTTTACACTTTGTTTTTCTGTGTGAATGCAAATGATGAAATCTTTACTTAATACATATTGAATCGATCTTCTGTATATAAAGATAATTGAAAATGATTAAAAAAACTTGGTGTTAAATTGGAAATTGCATAGATAATTAATCAATTTTTTCAAAAAAAATAACATGTAGGATCTCTGTCCTTAATGTGCTGTACATTGTGAATTAATACTATAACCAGTACTCCAACAGTGTTTTTCACTTTGTGTCCCTACATGAGAGCAAACTGTTGAAATCTTTACGTAATATGTACTAAACTGATCTTCTGTATATAAAGAGAATGGAAAATGAATCTTGATGTGAATGGAAAGGGAGAGGGAAAGGGAAAGGGGAGGGTTGCAGGTGGGAGGAAAGTTATGGGGGGGGAAGCCATTGTAATACATAAGCTGTACTTGAAAATTATATTCTTTAAATAAAAGCTTTATATATATATAAAAAAAAAGATATAGCTCAACACCCAAAAAAAAAAAGAAACCTCAGATAGTTCTCCATATTTTTCTTACTTCTTAATCTTTAACCTTGATAATTTCATGTGCGTTTAAATTTTATTTATTTAAGAGTAAGAGGGAGAGGGAGGGAGAGAGGGAGGGACAGAAGGTGGGACAGAGTGAGAGATGGAGAGAGACACACACAGGAATATTGAGCTTCCATCCTCTGGTTCACTCCTCAAATGCCCATAATGAACAGATCTGGGCCAGGCCAAAGAAAGGAGCTAGGGGACTGGTATACCACATGAGTAACAGGGACTCAACCTCTTGAGCCATCTTTGATGCCTTTCGGTCTGCATATTAGCAAGAACATGGAGTCAGGTATGGACATAAGACTGAAAACCAGGTACTCTGGTATGGAACATGAGTATGCCAACAAGCATCTTTGCCACCAATCCAAATGCCCACAGCTCATTTGCTTTATAATAAGCCACAATGATTCAGGCTACAGGAGCTTGACACTGGGATAAGCTAAGCACTGTAGGATATTAGAGGCAGAGGTTGTCAATGTGATCTAGCCATGTATGTTTGCTAACTGGCTAAAACTGAAGTTAAGCTCCTACTCTCAAGGGTTCTATCATCCTTGATGATTACATTTCAAAAGAACGAATCATTTAAAAAGATACTCCTGAGCTCTGAAATATGCAAGGGGCTATGGGAAGACTTAGATCTCAAAGGAATAGAAAGAGAATTTATAATTACATCTTTTCTAACGAATATACTCTAAGTTAGGTAAGGGAGCTCAAGGGTCTACAGTGAGAAAGATCCCTCTGTAAAATTGACTCAAGCCAAGGAAAAGTTTAAGTCATCTTGGTCAGCAGTTGGAAAGGGGAACACAGCAAACAAAGCCGTAGGTGCTGATACCATGCGAAGTAAGTACTTTTAGATGTTTACTTGATGGAATTGCTGTTGAAATTCTCCTAACAGCAATTCTGTAATTCTTTACAGATGGTTCTAAAAACACTTCATATGGCCAGCGCCGCAGCTCAACAGGCTAATCTTCTGCCTGCAGCACCAGCACACCAGGTTCCAGTCCCGGTCAGGGCACCGGATTCTGTCCCCGTTTGCTCCTCTTCCTGTCCAGCTCTCTGCTGTGGCCCGGGAAGGCAGTAGAGGATGGCCCTAGTCCTTGGGCCCTGCACCCACATGGGAGACCAGGAGGAAGTACCTGGCTCCTGGATTCGGATCAGTGTGGTGCGCCGGCTGCAGCACGCCAGCCGCAGCGGCCATTGGAGAGTGAACCAACGGTAAAGGAAGACCTCTCTCTCTCTCTCTCTCTCTCTCTCTCTCTGTCCACTCTGCCTATCCAAAAAAAAAAAAAAAAAAACACTTCATATGAAACTAGTGGAAGAAAGGACACAGAGGTCAAACTGGGTCATCATAGGCTGTACCCTATATGGTCCTACCTGAGGAATAGAACAAGTGAGAGATGTGTAGCAAAGGATTTATTTTTTTTTTTATTTTTATTTTTTTTTTATGACAGGCAGAGTGGACAGTGAGAGAGAAAGGTCTTCCTTTGCCGTTGGTTCACCCTCCAATGGCTGCCGCGGACAGCGCGCTGCGGCCGGCGCACTGCACTCATCCGATGGCAGGAGCCAGGTGCTAGGTGCTTATCCTGGTCTCCCATGGGGTGCAGGGCCCAAGCACTTGGGCCATCCTCCACTGCACTCCTGGGCCACAGCAGAGGGCTGGCCTGGAAGAGGGGCAACCGGGACAGAATCCGGCGCCCCGACCGGGACTAGAACCCGGTGTGCCGGCGCCGCAAGGCGGAGGATTAGCCTGTTGAGCCACGGCGCCGGCCAGGATTTATTACAATAAATTGACTAACAGTGCTGTACAGGCTGACTAGGCAAGTCTGAAATCTACCAGCAGTCGTCAAGGAGAGTAAGGCAGAACTCCAGGATCTGAGCTGAAGCCACTATACCCAAGCAAAATTCCTTTTTCTGAAAATCCTCAGTTCCACTCTAAAGATCTTTCCAATGATTCAATCAGACCCTCAGATTATCTACGATGATCTCCCTTATTTACGTCAATGATTGTGAATGTTAATCATATCTGCAAAATGTCTTCACAGTAACACCTAAATAGTGTTTAACTGAAAAACTGGAGACCACATATAGCCTAGCCAAGTTAATGTAATAAAGTGACAATGAATTTTGGTGTTATCTTGCAGAAACAACACAGGAATTAACACCATCAGATAGGTCATGATAAGAACAGAATGATTTGTGAATGTAGGAAAGTTAGAATACTTCAACCCATTAACTGTAAAATTTGAGAACATACCTGACAAGTCATTTTTAATAATTCATGACTTTATTTTTTCTAGGTAAATACACACATACACACTTATACAATACTAAGCCATGATATTTTTCTTAATATTAAATATTGTATTTTTAAAATATATTTTATTTGTAGAAGTCTATATTGTCACCCAGTTTCACTATTCTACAATGTTTCATGTATACCTTAACTAAAAAATATATATAATTTGACACTTATCAAAAGAGTGTTATGAAAAATGAAAGAGTATCTAGTAGGGAATCATAGGAAAAATGATATACACCTTTTTCACTAGCATTCAAAGCTGCTGAACATTTTGTAAGTGAATCAAATACAGATGCTGAAATATTTACTCTTCAATAAAAGTAAGTTCTACTGATGCCATATCCTAGTCATATTAAATATTTTCCATATTTGACTAAAATATGACCATTTTCATGATTTTATATGTTGCCTTAATATTTTTATTTCCAGTGTAAATGAGTTAAGATTTTTGGTAAGTAAAAAATGTGGAGCCGGCGCCGTGGCTCAACAGGCTAATCCTCTGCCTTGCGGTGCCGGCACACCAGGTTCTAGTCCCGGTTGGGGCGCCGAATTCTGTCCCGGTTGCCCCTCTTCCAGGCCAGCCCTCTGCTGTGGCCCAGGAGTGCAGTGGAGGATGGCCCAAGTGCTTGGGCCCTGCACCCCATGGGAGACCAGGAAAAAGCACCTAGCGCCTGGCTCCTGCCATCGGATGAGCGCGGTGCGCCGGCCGCAGCGCGCCATCCGCGGCAGCCATTGGAGGGTGAACCAACAGCAAAGGAAGACCTTTCTCTCTGTGTCTCTCTCTCTCACTGTCCACTCTGCCTGTCACAAAAAAAAAAAAAAATGTGGTTAGGGGTTTCTAAGATGGAACAGCGGCAGGACTGTCTGAATTAGGATGAGTGAAATACATACTGGAAAAAAAGTGGAGAAGGTGCACTCTCAGGGTAAAGCTGCTGGGGAGCTAGAGTAGGAGATCCTAGGAAGGCAATGGAAATAGCACTTGCCTATGAGGAAAGAGCAGACATTCAGCAGAACACCCACCAGCTTGGATCTAGCGAGGAAAGCACCCACCCCAGCAAACCAGGTGAGAGCAAACAGTGGGAGGGAGAGCTTAGTGATCTGCACCTTTTGAGTCCCACTCAGATCCCCCAGGATAGCACAGTGACTGCACATCCAGAGGCAGGGAGGAAAAAAGCAGTGCGTGTCTGTCCCTCCCCGGCTCCCTGCCACATCAGAGACCTGCAGCCAGCAGTGGGAGGGCTGGCACCATCTTTGGACACAGGCAGCTACCCTGACTCCTGTGCGTGCACCCAGCAATTATTAGGGTCACCCTCCATCCAAATGGAGGGGGCAATCACAGCAATTCAGGAGAAATTAAGGGAGAGGGCCACCACCATGCCAGTTGCACCCTCCTAGCAATGGGAAGGGAGGGAAATGCTGCATTTGGCATTGCCCTACACACTCAGCACAATTGTGAAGTAAGCAGGGCTGAGGCAGGTGGGTATTCTGTGTGCCTGCAAACCATAGATCTAACAGAGAGAAAAACATGCATTATCCACTGACATTGAATCTGGTTGCAATAAACAGACTCTATCCAGCAGGCTGGAAAACACACAGACAGCAGCCCAGGGAACAGCTTAGTTTCCTTGCAGACAGGACAGGTTAGTGGGCAGCATGGCCCCCCTGGTACTCCTTGACCCTGAAAGTGCTGGGAGCTGAGACTGAGAAAACACTGTGACCGTATGAGAGGAGGCAGAGTATGGGCCGGGATCTGGACAACCACAGACTGCTTCTCCACACTCTCAGAGCTCCCTGTTTACCTAGATCAGCTAATATCATAGGGAACCATGCTCATAGGAAGGAGTCTACAGATAATACATGTGGTTCACACAGCAGTGTGGTTAAGTGTTGAGCACACTGCACTGGGGACTAACATGTGGGCATTCCTAAGATTGGGGGGAAGGGGTGATACACCAACAGAGGTGACCACTCCTCTCCATCCAGTTAACCAGAAATCTACCATGCCTAACTTGGGGGTTACCCTAGTTACCCCATCCTGGAGCACTGAATAGAGCTCCCTGGCCACACCCTCCACATACCTCTTGGTATTTACTGAAATCGTAGACATGCCACTAAGCCACAGAGGCACAGAACAAAGATAAAAGCTATCATAGAAAAAAAATTCAAGAATAAGGGAGATACTATGAGACCCTAAAGGAACACTACAACATTTCAATATTAGAATATGAATATGAAAAAATTGAAGAAAAGCCAAAAATCTAACTCAAAAAATTAATCATCAGATTACTCAAAATCAGTCAGAAGCAAATCCATGAGCTAAAGAAAACTATACATGATATGAATGAAAATTTTTCCCATGAAATTGAGATCTTAAAGAAAAATCAAAATGAAATACTAGAAATGAAGAATTCAATAGATCAAATAAAAATGTGGTGGAAAGCCTTCAAAACAGAGTTGGTGAGGCAGAAGAAAGAATATTTGAGCAAGACAAATCTCCAGAAATTTTATAGTCAGACCAAAATCAAGAAGAAATTAGAAAACTAAAAAACAGTGTTGGGGATACATGGATACTATCAAGCAACCCAAAATATGGGTCTTAGGAGCCTGAAGGTTTAGAAAGAGAGAACAGACTAGAAGCCCTATTAAGTGAAATAATTATAGAAAACTTCACTATGCTGAAGAAAGAAAGGAATGTCTAAGAAGCACATAGAACTAATAACAGATATGACCATAAAAGATCTTCACCATGATATACTGTAATAAAACGTTCCACAGTAAAGCATAAAGAAAACATTCTAAAGTGTGCATGAGAGAAAGGCCAGATTAACTTCAGAGGATCTCCAATTAGACTTATGGCTGACTTCTCATCAGAAACCCTCAGGCTAGAAAACAAAGGCAAGATATAGTCCAAAACTTAACAGCAAAAAACTTTCAACCCTGAATACTGTACCTGAAAAGCTCTCATTTATAAATGAAGGTGAACTAAAAAACTTCCATAGCAAACAGAAATTAAAAGAATTTGTCACTACTCATCCAGCCTTATAAAAGATGCTAAAAGATGTGCTATGACCAGAAACACAGAAAGAAACCCACCACCATGAAAGAATGTGAACGCAGAAAAACCCCAGTAAAAGTACAAAAGAAATCCAAAACAAACAATAGGAACATTTGGGAAAAATTGCAAGGCCAAGTAGTTATTTATTGATAGTTACTCTCAATGTAAATGGCCTTAACTCTCCAGTTGAAACATACAGACTGGCTGAATGGATTTAAAAAAGACATTATCTATTTGTCTCCTGCAAGAAACATACCTTATGACCCCCCCCCCAAAAAAAAAAAACAGTGGGGGCTCCAACCCGGAGAGGAAAGTGCCAGCCCCAGTGGACCAAGTTAGAGGAGAATCCATGAGTCCGCAGAGCTGTGGAGAGCAGAGGGAGGGAGTGCTTGGCGAACTGGTTCTGAAGTTCCATGCTGAGGTGGGGGGTAATAAATGAACAAACAGGGTAGGGGGCACACCTCCATGCTCCTCTCCAAATCCTACAGGGACTGACAGGGGTGGTACTTTGTTTTCTTTTTTTCCTTCTACTTTGGACACAGGTAGGCAGCTTATGGCAAGGGGAAGCCACACCTATTGAAAGCTCCTGCCAACAAACAACAATTGAGAAGTGAGCTGGACTCCAGTAGGCAGGGGCTCCATGCACATGCCTGTGACCTACAGACCTATAGCAGCTCACAACAGAGAGAACCGTTCTCACAGGAAAATCACCACAGATTAAAAAAAAAAAAAAGCAGTTAATTAAGCAGTCCAAACTAGGGCTTAAAATACCAAGGACTAACACCAGATGTCCCAAACCTCTGAGAAGGACAGGACACACCAACAGAGGTGAACACCCTTCTCCATACAGATATCCAGAGGAGAGCTACAAAGCCCAATGGGCACCTTACCTTGGAACCTTGGATACTTGCTCCACCCTGGAATACTGAACAGAGCAACGAAGCCACAACAACCACACACCTACTGGTACTCACTAAAACTACAGATGTCCCACTAAGCCACACAAATGCCAGAAAATAAAGGAATAAACTTAAATAAGAATAAGGAAGACATTATGAGCCATCCAAAGGAACTCTATAACACTTCAATAGTAGAAGGTGAAGATGAAGAGATCAAGGATATGCCAGAAACAGAATGCAGAAAATTAATTGCCACACTACTTAGAAGCAATCAGAGGCAAATTCGCAATCTAAATGAAAACTTCTCCCAAGAAATTGAGATTTTAAAGAGAAGTCAGAATGAAATACTAGAAATGAAAATTTCAAAAGATCAAATAAAAAATGCAGTGGAAATCCTTAACAACAAAATAGGTGAGACAGAAAAAAGAATATCAGAACTAGAAGACAAATATCTGGAAATTTTATAGTCAGACCAAAAAGAAGAAGAAATTAGAAAACTAAAAAGCACTGTTGGAGACTTACAAGATACTGTCAAAAGACCCAACATATGGGACCTAAGGGCTCCAGAAGGCATGGAGAGAGAAAGAATTAGAAATGCTTTTTAATTAAATAATAAAAAAAAAACTTCCCCAATTTGGAGAAATAAAGGGAAATCCAAGTATATGAAGTACATAGAACTCCCAATAAACACAACCAAAAAAGATCTTCAACATGGCACCATGTATTAAAATTCTTCACAGTAAAACATAATAAAATTCTAAAATGTGCATTAGAGAAACACCATACAATATTCAGAGGAACCCCAATTAGATGCACAGCAGAATTCTCATCAGAAACCCTGCAGGCTAGGAGAGAATGGCAAGATATATTCCAAGTCCTTAGGCAGAAAAAAAAATAACTCAACCCAGAATGCTATGCTATTCAAAGCTCTCATTTATGAATGAAGGGAGGGGAAATAAAAACCTTCCATAACACGTAGAAATTGAAAGAATCTGTAACGACCCACCCAGCCCTATAGATGACACCAGCAAGGAGCTATTAACAACAAACCAGCCAGAGATGTAATTTAACCAGGTGCTCTTGGCATACTTACCATGTTATACTGGATCTCGCCAGCATTTACTCGCTACTTCAGTGTTCTTATCAAGCTCTTTCACAACTGAGTATTTTCTAAATTGGATTATAGTGAATTCTGTCCTTTCCTCTTCTTGCCTAGATGTGGAGATTGCCATTTGCCATGACCTAAGGTTAAACAATCCATTTCTTTTAAATAGAAATGGTGTTTCTGTTCAGTGTTGCTCCTGGAAATATTTTCGTATTATAGTCTTAAGTCTAGAGCATTGCTAAACACCCATATGAGCATGGAGTAGAAAGAGAGGGAAGCTAACAGTGACACAGACACACACTCATGTACATATACACACTGCAGATGGAGTGAGAGAAAGCAGGCTCACATATCATGGAAGAAAATAATCAGTCCAATGAAGGAAACAGCAAATGAGAACTGTGTAGCTGAGGTAGTATTCATTCTAACATTAACTCACTGGAAAGCTGCCAGTGAAAATAAGGAAATTTATCTGTATCACTTTAAACCTCTCAGAAGAAATATGCTATAAAAACTCAAGGCAGTGTTGCCATTATTAAATCCATTATTACTAGCATTTCTCATTATGAATACAAAGTCAGGAAGGGGGGGAAAGACTGGTAAAGAAATTAGATGGATACTGGGGAGGATGGCTGAGAATTACTATTCAAATAGGTCATGAATTTGATAATGTCTAACCCATACAGTTTAATGGATCTCTTAAAAACTCTCTTAGTTTGTGAGAAATAATGATTTCCAAAATAAATGTGGGTATTAAAAAATTACTATCTCCAAGGCCTGGATATTAAGATTAGCTTTTGGGGCTGGCATTGTGATGCAGTAGGATGAGCCTATGCCTGTTGTGCCTGCATCCCATTTGGGTGCCAGTTTGTGTACCAGCTACTCCTCTTCTTATCCACCTCTCTGATTATGGTTTGGGAAAGCAGTATAAGATTGCCCAGGTACTTGGGCCCCTATGCCCACGTGGTATACCAGGAAGAAGCTCTTGGCTCCTGGCTTCGGATCGGCTCAGCTCTGCCTGTTACAGCCATTTGGGGAGTGAACGAGCAGACAGAAGAATTTTCTTTCTCTCTATAACTCTACTTCTCAAAGAAATAAATAATCTTTAAAAAAAAAAAAGAATTGGCTCTTGTAAGGTCAGAACCACAGTATCACACATACAATTTCTATTTCAAGAAAGCTTGGGTGCTTTACTCTGAATGCTTAAGCAAGTAAAACAATCTCATATATTTGTCCACTATACCCCATAGCAGTCACAGAGTTTTTTAGATCCTCTTCTTCCTCTTAAAAAATATATATGCATATACAAAAGTCAGGAACACAAATATTTGTTAAAAGATTTCATTTTGAACACCAATACAGGGCTACTTTAAAGTCAAATAAAATTTTTAAAGGAAAATAAAATGTTTTACAAATAGAAACACATATATGATGACAATATGAGGACAGGGAAGTCCTGGAAAGAAAAATAGCCTCACTGGAGCAACTGCACAGCTAAATTTACCCAAGTAAAAAATCCCTGTTCAATGGCTGCCCAAGCAGAGTTGGCTATTCTGTGAGGCAGGTACATTCTCTTCCTCATAATCAGGTGGTTAAGAAAAAAAAAAAAAACTGCAAGCATTGAAGAAAAGCTACAGTTGGTAGATGAGTACATTTTATGTGATGGAATGAGAAGGCCATGCCAAGATGGCCACTAGCAATGGAACCTGCCTGGCAACAGGCTGTGATTGGATGGCTTCATAAACTGCCTGGCAACAGGCTGTGATTGGTTAGGGCATAAACCACCCCTTGACAGGATTGGCTGCCTTGGCTATGTAAGCTGCTGTACTAACTGAAATAAATGAATCTGCAGGCTGCTCGCCTCTGGCCTGCTTTCACCCAACTCCCGGGGTCTGTGTGGTGACTCTGTGCCTCTTGCCCCCACCATGCTCCTCTTCTCAGAATGAATCCACCTCAACAACTTTTATTGAAAAATTTGAGGAGTTTTAATCACTTAGTCATTCATCTTTCTTCCTCTAGCAAAATAGTTTCTGGTTACAAAATAAATAAAACTGCATGATCACTCACCCACAGTAAATTCCCATTTCTTAGACATAAAGGTCACTTTATATCAAAGCAGGACATGCATGCTCAACAGGAGCAATATGCCTTGAAGAGGCTTGCTGTCAATACAGGCACAGTGAATCAAGTGAGAAGAGAATAGGCAGTGGAGACCAATTGTAGTTCAACCACTTACTATAGCAGAGACTTAGAAAATATGTCATCCCTCTACTTATGGTAGAATAACTTCATTGGATCATCTTGTGTTTTTAAGATGTTCTTCTAAAACATCCAAGCCTCATCAATGACATTCCTTAACCACACCCTTTCAGCATGACTCATCACCTCCTCCTATCAAGAAGTGAAATCTGGGCCAGCACTATGGTGCAGTGGGTAAAGCCGCAGCCTACAGAGCCAACATCCCATATGGGCACTGGTTTGCGTCCCAGCTGCTGCACTTCTTATCCAGCTCTCTGCTATGGCTTGGAAAAGCAGAAGATGGCTCAGATACTTGGGCCCCTGCACCCACATGGGAGACCCAGAAGAATCTCCAGACTCCTGGCATCAGAACACCCAGCTCCAGCCATTGTGGCCATTTAGGCAATGAACCAGCAGATACAAGACCGTTCTCTCTGCCTCTGCCTCTCTGTAACTCTGACTTTTGATTGATAAACTTTTAAAAAAATAAAAAAAGAAGTTAGATTTGTATCCCAACATTTGAATCTGAGCTCCCCAATGTTGGTCAGTGAAATATGGTACAAATGACAGAATTTCACTTCCAAACAAAATCCTGAAGAGGCCCTTGGGGCCGGCGCCATGGCTCACTTGGTTAATCCTCTGCCTTCAGTGCCAGCATCCTATATAGGTGCTGGGTTCTAGTCCCGGTTGCTCCTCTTCCAATCCAGCTCTCTGCTGTGGCCTGGGAGGGCAGTGGAGGATGGCCCAGGTGCTTGGGCCCTGCACCCACATGGGAGACCAGGAAGAACCACCTGGCTCCTGGCTTCGGATCAGCACAGTGCCAGCTGTGGTGGCCATTTATGGGGTGAATCAACAGAAGGAAGACTTTTCTCTCTGTCTCTCTCTCTCACTGTCTATAATTATACCTGTCAAATAAATAATAAAAAAATGAAAAATTAAAAAGAGGCCCTTAGATTTCTGCAATGCTCCTGCTCTCTCTATATATATATCCATCTCAACTCCCCAGAAAGTACAGTATCAGGCTAGCATGATAGAAGGTAAGAAACCATGTGGAGGAGAGCTGAGGTAAACCAGCCAACAACTGACCAATTTTCAGCTGATCAGGGATGTTAAAGAAAGTTCAACCAATACCAGGACACCTAGTTGAACCCAGGCTACATTACTATTGGGTAGAATTATCAGATGATTTGAACAGAGTAAAAGCTAGCTGTCACAGTTTAAGATAATCAGTGGGGAGGGGCCAAAATGTGAGTATAACAATAGGATGTTTTGAGTCATATGAGGCAAACAGATAGTTAATAAATAAAGTGGATACAAGCTGGTGACAGAACTGTGAGAAATTCGCACAGAGAAGCCCAGGAGTACAACAGAAGCCAAGCATGTATATGCTGAGCAAGCAAAAAAGAAAAGGGAAGTGGCAGAGGTACAGCAGAGGCACAGCAGACGTATGGGAGAGATACCTAATGGGGAGATTAGCGCCATCCCGATGACAACCAGGGGAGACAGAAAATTGCAAGTCCACAGACCAGCAGATAGCAGTGGGTGGGGGAGCCTGGCAAACTGAATTTGAAGTTTCAAGTGAGAAGAAAGAGAAGGTATAGGAGAACAAACAGAGAGGTTGGGCACCCATCCGTCTATGTCTCCCCTACACACACACAACCAGACAATCAGCCAGATAGGAAAAGCAATATTGATTGTTTACATTTTCAAATGTAAGCAAGGGGCTACTGTATTTGCCTGCCATGTACATGCCCAGTAATTGTAGGGGCTACTGCACAACACACCCTACCCAGGAACAAGGAGAACAACATTCTAGAAATGGAATTCAGAAAATTAATTTTCAGATTACTTAGAAGCAATCAGAAACAAATTCATGATCTAAATGAAAAGTACTCCCAAGAAATTGAGATATTAAAGACAAGTCAAAATGAAATAGTAGATATGAAGAATTCAATATATGAAATAAAAATGCAGTGGAAAGCATCAACAATATAATAAGTAAGACAGAAGAAAGAATATCAGAAAAAAGACAAATTTCTGGAAATAATACAGTCAGACGAAATGAAAGAAGAAATTAGAAAATTAAAAAACATGTTTGGAGATCTTAAAGAGTCTATCAAAGGACCCAACATAGATCCTAGGAATTCCACAAGGCATGGAAAGAGAAAGGATTAGAAGGCCTTCTTAATGAAATACTAGAGAACTTCCCCAGTCTAGAGAAAGAATGACACATCCAAGTACAGGAAGTCAACAGAACTCCCAATAGACACGACAAGAAAAGAACTTCATGACACATTATAGCAAAACCCTCCTCAGTAAAACATAAAGAAAAGATCTTAAAATGTGCATGAGAGAAACAACAATCATACTCAGAGGAAACCCAATTATAATTACTCCAGATTTCTCATCACAAACCCTATAATCAAGGAGAGAATGGGGTGAGTCATATTCCAAGTCCAAAGAGAAAAAAACTGTCATGGCCAGTGCTGTGGCACAGAGGGTTAATGCCCTGGCCTCAGACACCAGCATTCCATATGATTGCCAGTTCAAGACCTGATTGCTCAACTTCCGTTCCAGCTCTCTATTGTGGCCTGGAAAAACAGTGGAAGATGGCACAATCTTTGGGCTCCTGCACCAGATTGGGAGACCCAGAGGAGGCTCCTAGCTCCTAGCTTCAGATTGGCGCAGTTCCGGCCATGGTGGCCAGTTGGGGAGTGAACTGGCGTATGGAAGACCTCTCTCTCTCTCTCTCTCTCTCTCTCTCTCTCTCTCTGCCTCTCCTCTCTCTGTGTAACTCTTTCAAATAAATAAATATTTTTTTAAAAAACTGTAAACTCAGAATACTATAACCTGTAAAACTCTCATTTATGAATGAAGAAGAAATAAGGATCATCCACAACAAACAGAAATTGAAAATATCTAATTACTCGCCCAGCCCTACAAAAGATGCTCAAGGTTGTGCTATACACAGAAACACAGAAACAGGAACATCACTACAAAAGTAGATGAATGCAGAAAGTTATCAACTAAAAGTACAAATGAAACCCAAAATACATAAACAGGACTATTTACAGAAACACGGGACTGCCAAATCAGTATTTAACAATAGCCATACTAAATGTAAATGGTCTCAACTCTGGAGTTAAGAGACAGAGATTGGCTAAATGGATTAAAAAAGAAAACTCATCTATTTGCTGCCTACAAGAAAACACATCTTACCAACAAAGATGCACACAGACTGAAAGTAAAAGGATGGAAAAAGGTAATCCATGCTAACAGAAACAAAAAAGAGGAGGGGTGACCACCCTAATAACAGACAAAATAGACTTTAACACAAAAAGTATTAAGAGACAAATAAGGACTCTATATAATGATTAAAGGATCAATTCAACAGGAAGATTTGACTATTATAAATGTATATGACCTAAATACAGGGCACATGACTATTTAAAAGAATTGGTAAGGGATTTAAAGGGAGACATAGACGCCAATACAATAGTAATGGGAGACTTCAATACCCCACTTTCAACAATGGACAAGATCAACCAGACAGAAAATCAACAAGGAAACAACAGAGTTAATTGACACCACAGACCAAATGGACCTAGCAGATATCTACAGAGCCTTCCACCCTACAGCCAAGGAATGCACATTTTTATCCCCAGTGCATGGAATGTTCTCCAGGATTGACCACACGGTAGGCTATAAAGCAAGTCTCAGCGAATCAAAAAAAAATAAAAATCAGACAATGCATCTTCTTGGATCACAATGCTATGTAGCTGGAAATCAGCAACTCAAGAATCTCTACAACATATGCAAACACATGGAGAATGAACAACACTGAATGAACAGTGGGTCATAGAAGAAATCAAAAGATAAATCAAAAAATTCTAGAAACAAATGAAGATGACAATATAACTTATCAAAATTTGTGAGATACAGAGAACGCAGAGTTAAATGCAAAGTTCACAGCAACTGGTGCCTAAATCAAGGAACTATCTATGCACCTCAGGATCTAGAAAAACAAAAGCAAAATAAAACCAAAACTAGTAGAAGAAAAGAAATAATTAAAATTGGGTTTAGAAGAAACATTCCTCAATACACTCAATGCAATTTATGACAAACTCATGGCCAGCATTCTATTGAATGGGAAAAGTAGGAAGCATTCACACTGAGATCCAGAACCAGACAAGGATGCCCACTCTCACCACTGCTATTCAATATATTCCTGAAAGTTTTAGCCAGAGCCATCAGACAAGAAAAAGAAATCAAAGGGATTCAAATCAGTAAGGATGAAGTCAAACTATCTCTATTTGCAGATGATATGATCTATATATAGGAGATCCAAAATACTCCACTAGGATACTACAGAAACTCATACAAGAGTTTGGTAAAATAGCAGATATTAAATCAACACACAAAAACAACAGCCTTTGTGTACACAATGCCATGGCTTAGAAAGAACTTCTAAGATCAATCCCATTCAAAATAGCTCCAAAAATATAAAATGCCTTGGAATAAATTTAACCAAGGATGTCAAAGACCTCTAAGAGAAGAATTACAAAACTTCAAAGAAAAAAATAGAAAAAGACACCAAAAAATTGAAAAAACTTCCATGTTTATGGATTGGAAAAATCAATACCATCAAAATGTCATTACTTCCTAAGCAATCTACAGATTCATTGCAATAACAACCAAAGCACCGAAGACATTCTTCTCATATCTAGAAAAAGTGATGCTGAAATTCATTTTGAAACACATGAGACCTCAAATAGCTAAAGCAATCCTCTATAACAAAAACAAAGCTTGAGGCATCACAATACCAGATTTTAAGACATACTACAAGGCTGTTATAATTGAAACAGCCTGGTACTTGTACAAAAACAGATAGACCGACCAGTGGAACAGAATAGAAATGCCAGAAATCAATAAAAGCATCTGCAACCAACTTATATTTGACCAAGGAGCTAAAAACATTCCCTGGAGCAAAGACAATCTTCTCAACAAATGGTGCTGGGAAAACTGGATTTCCACATGCAGAAATATGAAGCACAACCCCTATCTTACATGTTACACAAAAATCCATTCAGAATCGATTAACAACCTAAATCTATGACCCAATACCATCAAATTATTAGAGAGCATTGCAGAAAACTTGCAAGACATTGGCACAGGCAAAGAGTTCCTGGAAAAGACTCCAGAGACACAGGCAATCATGCACAAAATCAACAACTGGGATAACACCAAATTGAGAAGCTTCTGTACTGCAAAAGAAACAGGAAAGTGAAGACACAACTGACAGTTTGGGAAAAATTATTTGCAAACCATGCAACTGATAAAGGATTAATCATCAGAATATGTAAAGTAATCAAAAAACTCTACAATAATAAAACAAACAACCTAGTTAAGAAATGTGCAAAGGACATAAACAGACATTTCTCAAAAAAGTAAATCCAAATGGCCAACAGACACATAAAAAATGCTCAGGATCACTAGCCATGAGGGAAATGCAAATCAAACCACAATGAAGTTTCACCTCACCAACATTAGAATGGCTTACATAAAGAAATCAACAAAAAACAAATGCTGATCAGGATGTGGGGAAAAAGTTATCCTAATCCATGTTGGTGGAAATGCAAACTGGTAAAACCACTATGGAAGACAGTTTGGAGATACTCCAGAAATCTGAATAAAGTCTTACCATATGACGCAGCCATCCCACTCCTTGGAATTTACCCAAGGAAAATGAAATCAGCAAATAAAATGGTTATTTGCAACCCCCTGTTTATTGCCACTCAATTCACAATAGCTAAGACATGGAAACAATCCAAATGCCCGTCAATTGAAGGCTGGGTAAAGAAATTATGGGATACGTGCTCTGTGGAATACTACACAGAGTTAAAAAAAATTAAATCTACTCATTTGCAACAAAATGGATGAATCTGAAAAACATCATACTTAGCAAAATAAGCCAGTCCCAAAGGGACAAATAACATTTGTTCTCCCTAATCTGTTTTAACTAACAGAGCACCTAAAAGGATACCTGTAGAAGTGAAACTATGAGAAGCAATGAATTGAACAGCCCTTGTCTTGACTGTCGAGGAACAGTATACTATTTTATTTTTTTATTGTTTTTATTTTTCCAATTAACATATAATTAACATAGATCTCTTTACATAACATAGAATTGAACATAGGTGTATAAAGTCAACTGAAAATAGATCCCAGCACCAGATTCTGTCCCAGTTGCCCCTCTTCCAGGCCAGCTCTCTGCTATGGCCAGGGAGTGCAGTGGAGGATGGCCCAAGTCCTTGGGCCCTGCTCCCCATGGGAGACCAGGAGAAGCACCTGGCTCCTGCCATCAGATCAGTGCGGTGCGCCGGACGCAGCGCACTGGCCGCGGCGGCCATTGGAGGGTGAAACAACTGCAAAAGGAAGACCTTTCTCTCTCTCTCTCTCTCTCTCTCTCTCTCTGTCCACTCTGCCTGTCAAAAAAAAATAAAATAAGAGTGGGAATAAGAGAGGGAGAAGCTGTACAGTTATGCACACATTCCCAACTTGGACAAATTTTGAAAGATTTAAAGAGAAATGATTAATTAAAAATTATTATCAGAAATACTAGAGAGAATTCCAAGTGACAGTGCAACAGCAACACACTTCTGTAGTGCTGGAGGAAATGTTAGTTGGTAAAATCACTTCAGAAAATTGTTTAGAAAAATGTTCTAAAACTGAACACAACACAGGTCATTCCTAGGTATATATTCAAAAATAATACAAACATTTGTGTATCAAAATAGGGGTCAGTATTGTATCTTAGTTCGTTAAGCCATGACCTGTGATGTAAACATCCCACATGCCTTACCAGTTCATATCCAGGCTGCTCTACTTTCCAATCCAGCTCCCTGACAATGTTCCTGGGAAAGCAATAGAAAATGGACCAAGTACTTGGGTCCCTGTACCCACATGGGAGACCCAGAAGAAATTCCTGGCTTTAGACCAGCCCAACTCCAGATGTTACAGTCATTTAGGGAGTAAACCAGCAAATGGAAAACATCTCTTTGCTCCTACTTTTCTCTCACTCTTTCTCTTTCTCTCTCTCTCTCTCTCTCTCCATCCTCCTAACTCTGCCTTTCAAATAAATCTTTCAAAAAAAGACACTAATGACAACCCATAACCATAAACAGTATCTATTTTACATATCAGCCTAGCCCAAATGTCCACCAATGTAGATTGGATTAATAAATTGCAGTATTTATATAGTAGAATATTAATTCAAAAGTAATAAAAATGAACTTATTTCACATGTCATATTTATGCAGAAAAATCTTGCAGTCATAACATTGAGCAATAGGAGCTAAACATACACACAAACATATAGTGAAGGATTCCATTTGTGTTAAAAAAAATAAAAAACGCATCTATTGAATTGCAGGTCAGGAAAAAAATGGTTCCTTTCGCAACATCTGGAAGGAGTTAATACTTAAGTTGTATATTTAGGATTTCCAAATCTCTCTGTCTCTCTCCATCTCCTTCTTGATCTAGGTACATACACACACACACACACACACACACACACACAAGCAGCCATAAAAGGTACTTAAAAAATTAATGGAAATAGAATTTAAAATAATATGTGTTTTCCAAGAAATTTTTGAAGACCCTTCTAATATAAAATCTCAGTATATTTACAGCAAAAGAATACTGGCAACTCTCAGTTTTGAGGAAGACCAAGAATCATTTTTTAAGGACTTATTTATTTATTTGAAAGAGTTACACAGAGAGAGGGGAGACAGAGAAAGATCTTCCATTTGCAGATTCTCTCCCCAAATGGCCACAAAGGCTAGGTCTGGGCCAGGCCTAAGCCAGGAGCTTCATCCAGGTCACCCTTATGGGTGGCAGGGGCCCAAATACTTGAGCCATCTTCAGCTGCTTTTCCCAGGTCATTATTAGGGAGCTGGATCAGAAGTGGGACAGCCAGGACACGAATCAGTGTCCACAAAGAATCCAGCATTGCAGGTAGGAGCTTTACCCTCTGCACCACAGTGCTGGCCCCCAACCCCTGCCAAGAACCATTTCAGGACTTTGAAGCAGAACCACTTGAGGTCATGCAGAGAAGCTGCTCCTATGAAGCAGGAGGAAGAAACTCTCCAAGGACAAGTCTGCAGGAAAACAGACTTGAGAAACAGGTAATATGATAAACGATATGGTGAAGTATATGACAAAATAAGGGTATGAGTAAATGTAAATTAAAACAGGGCAATTGTTCACTACAATGATATTATACTTTTTAAATAATTTTTTTTTTACTTATTTGAAAGGCACATTACTGGGTCAGGGGGAGGGGGATAAACAGAAAGAAAGAGTGAGATCTTTTTATTCACTCCCCAAATGGCAGCAATGGCCAGGGCTGGGACAGGTCTAAGCCAGGAGCCTGGAATTCCATCTGGATTTCCTATGTGGTGGAGTAACCCAAGCACTTGATCCATCTTCTGCTTCCTTCCTAGGTGCAATCGCAGGAAACTGGAACAGAAGTGAAGCAGCCAGGATATTACCCTTATTCATTCAACAAAGAGTATTAACATTGTTATAATTATGTATACACCTATTATCTACTTAACTAAATATACTGCTAGAACTTACAGTATTAAGAAGAAATGAGGAGACTACATTACAGCACAGATTGTTAAGCTACCTCCTGCTACATCAGTATCCCATATGAGAGCTAGCTAGGCCAGGATGCTCTACTTCCATTTCAGCTTCCTTCTAATGCACCTGGGAAAGCATCAGAAGATGGCCCAAGTGCTTGGGCCCTTACTACCCACATAGGAGCCCCAGATAAAGTTCTAGATGGAGTTCTTAGGAGAAATCCAAGAACCTTTTTTTAATATTTATTTATTTATTTGAAAGTCAGAGATACACAGAAAGCGGAGAGTTCCAGGCTCCTCACTTCAGTCTGGCCCTGACCTGGCCGTTGCAGCCATTTGGAGAGTTAACCAGCAGATGAAAAGATCTCTATCTCTCCTTCCATAATTGTGCCTTTCAAATAAGTAAATAAATCTTCTTAAAAAAAAAAAAGAGGATGAAGTAAGAACACAAACAATCTACTATCCCAGCAACTTTCAAGTATACAATATGTTGTTATACATTACTGCTACTGTGCTACAAAATAGATCTCTAGAAATAACTACACTAAAAAGTGTAAGATAATGCATATGTTAATTAACTTGATTTAGCCACTCTACAATGTATACATATATCAAAACACCTCATGTATACCATAAATACATAAATTTTTTGTCACCTTTAAAAATAATTTTTAAAAGGTTGAGGTAGAGATACAAAGAAAATAAACATACAAATCATAATAAGTAGTCAACATGTAAGAACCAGCACTAATCATTGAACAAAAAAACAATGAAAATACAGTATATAAAAAAAAACACAGAAATCACAGGAAAAGCTAAAACCATTGATCATGGAGATTGGATGGAAATTCAGGAATACAGTGTTTTTCAATACAATCACTGTTGGAATTATTAGATTTATTTTTAAAAATCATATGCATGTATCAATTTCACAAAAAATTCGTAAATTAGTTGTTGAGAAATCAACTGTATTATTTATTATTATATTTGGAAAATATTGAGAAGTACATAGACTGACAGAAATAGAGCTGCCATTTTCTCATTCATTACTCAAATGCCTGCAACAGGCTGAGTAGCACCATGCTGAAAGTGGGAACCAGAAACTCAATCCAGGTTTCCTATGTGGTAGGAAAGATCCCACCTACATGAGCCATCACCTTCACTGCCTCCCAGTGTCTGCATCAGCAGGAAGCTGGAATCAGTAGTGGAGCTGGGACTCAAACCAAGGTATCATTTGGCTAATCCTCTACCTGCGGCGCCAGCACTCCAGGTTCAAGTCCCGGTTGGGGTGCTGGTTCTGTCCTGGTTGCTCCTCTTCCAGTCCAGCTCTCTGCTGTGGTCTGGAGTGCAGTGGAGGATGGCCCAACTCCTTGGGCCCTTCACCCACATGGGAGACCAGGAGGAAGCACCTGGCTCC
Source organism: Sylvilagus floridanus (assembly GCA_949820135.1). Taxonomy (NCBI): domain Eukaryota; kingdom Metazoa; phylum Chordata; class Mammalia; order Lagomorpha; family Leporidae; genus Sylvilagus; species Sylvilagus floridanus. The sequence goes on from OX463236.1 coordinate 34,668,018, forward strand.
TGGCTTCAGATGGGCGCAGCACACTGGCTGCAAAGTGCCAGCCATAACAGCCATTTTGGGGAGGAACCAACGGAAAAAGGAAGATCTTTCTCTCTGTCTCTAACTCTGCCTGTCAAAAAAAAAAAAGTATCCTGAGAAAGGATGCCAGTATCTTAACACATGTTTTAACTCCTGGGCCAAATACCGAACACTCCTCACATTTATTTATTAAATCAGAATCTTATTTTATATAAGAATATTGTGTTGGGGTGGAGCCAAGACGGTGGAATAGTGAGGACGCGAATTAGCAGTCCGCAAAGAGATAGTTTAATAAAAGCAGAGTTACTGTAGCCTCAGGAAAAGTCTCAGAAAGAAACTGCAGAGGAAATTCTTCTGGATCCAGTGAATGAGACACAGAGGACCTAGGGGAAAGTAAGTATGCCCACAGCGAACCGTGCCGCAGTGGGACGGGAGCCGCCGGCGGGATGGAGCCGGGCGGGATGGAGCCGGGCAGAACAGTGCCACGCGGGACAAAGCCACCGTAGCAAAATCGGTGCGCCAGCGCTGGAGCAGGAGGTAAGACAAAGATCCCGAGACACTGGCGGGGGAAACAGACCCCACGGGGGAAACAGCATAAATAAGGGGAACCCGCAAGGACACTAGCTTCTCTCTTCATCCACCTTACAAAATCGAACTAGATAAAAAGCAGTAAAATGGCACGCGCCCGCCCGCCCACCACTGAGGAAGGCGGAACCAACAACCTGAGGCTGTATAAATCTGAGGGGGAGCCTGAATCCGGGAACACACCATGCACACAAACTCCGTTACCTTGACAACCCAGAGAAAGAGAGTGGAAAAAATGCCAAACAAAAGTAGATACCGAGGTAACAAGAGCAAGGAAGACACTATGATGACCCCAAATGAAAAAGACACACCAAGTCAAGATTATTAAGATGATGAGATAGAAGAAATGTAAGAAGCAGATCTCAAAAAATTGATAAGAACATTAAGAAGTTCTCAAAAACAAATTATTATTATTATTTTTTTTTACAGGCAGAGTGGACAGTGAGAGAGAGAGACAGAGAGAAAGGTCTTCCTTTGCCATTGGTTCACCCTCCAATGGCCGCCGCGGTCGGTGCGCTGCGGCCGGCACACCGCGCTCATCCGATGGCAGGAGCCAGGTGCTAGGTGCTTTTCCTGGTCTCCCCATGGGGTGCAGGGCCCAAGCACCTGGGCCATCCTCCACTGCACTCCTGGGCCACAGCAGAGGGCTGGCCTGGAAGAGGGCCAACCGGGACAGAATCTGGCGCCCCGACCGGGACTAGAACCCGGTGTGCCGGCGCCGCAAGGCGGAGGATTAGCCTGTTGAGCCACGGCGCCGGCCAAAAACAAATTCTTGAACTACAGAAATCTTTAATGGATAAGATAGAAAATCTCTCTCGCGAGAATGAAATATTACGGAGGAATCAAAACGAAACAAAACAACTAGTAGAACAAGAAGCTACGATAGTGACAAAAAATCTTAATGAATTGAAGAATTCAATACATCAATTGACAAGCACTCTTGAGAGCTTAAAACCAGAATGGGTGAAGCAGAAGAGAGGATATCGGACCTAGAAGACAGACAACAGGAGAGGAAACAGTCAAACCAAAGACAAGAAGAGGAAATTAGAAATCTAAAAAATATCGTCGGGAATTTACAGGATACTATTAAAAAACCCAACATTCGGGTTCTAGGAGTTCCTGAAGGCATGGAGAGGGAGAAAAGATTAGAAGGCCTTTTTAGTGAGATACTAGCAGAAAATTTTCCAGGTTTGGAGAAGGACAGAGAAATCCTAGTACAGGAAGCTCATAGAACCCCTAGGAAACATGACCAAAAGAGATCCTCACCACGACATGTTGTAATTAAACTCACCAGTGTGAAACAAACAAACAAAAAAAAAGATTCTAAAATGTGCAATGTGCAAGAGAGAAACGTCAGATTATTCTCAGAGGATCTCCAATTAGACTCACAGCTGACTTCTCATCAGAAAACCTGCAAGCTAGGAGGGAATGGCGAGACATAGCCCAGGTACTAAGAGAGAAAAACTGTCAGCCCAGAATAATATATCCTGCAAAGCACTCATTTGTGAATGAAGGTGAAATAAGGACCTTTCACAGCAAACAGAAACTGAGAGAATTTGTCGCCACGTGTCCAGCCCTACAAAAGATGCTTAAAGATGTGCTACACAGAGAAACACAGAAACAGAGTCGTCAACTTGAAAGAAGCTAAAGGAAGGAAACCTCACAGCAAAAGATCATACGAAACTCAAAGCATATATAAGAAACTATCTTTGGCAAATGGCAGGGCAAAGTTACTACTTATCAATAGTCACATTGAACGTGAACGGTTTGAATTGCCCAGTCAAAAGAAACTGATTGGAAGACTGGATTAGAGAACAAAACCCATTTATTTGCAGCTTACAAGAAACACATTTTTCTAACAAAGATCCATATAGATTGAAAGTGGAAGGCTGGAAAAAAGTATACTATGCCAGCAGAGACTAAAAAATAGTGGGCGTAGCCATCTTAATATCAGATAATATAAATTTTACCACAAAAACTATAAGAAGAGACAAAGAGGGACACTATATAATGATTAAGGGATCCATCCAACAAGTAGATATAACAATTATCAATGTATATGCACCTAATTACAGGCCACTGGTTTATTTAAAAGACTTGATAAGGGTCTTAAAAGGAGACTTAGACCCCAATACAATAGTACTGGGGGACTTCAATACCCCACTCTCAGAGATAGATCACCAAGACAGAGGATCAACAAGGAGACAGAAAATTTAAATGACACTATAGCCCAAATGGACCTAACAGATATCTACAGAACTTTACATCCTACAGAGAAACAATTTATATTCTTCTCAGCAGTACATTGAACCTTCTCAAGGATAGATCACATACTAGGCCATAAAGCAAGTCTCAGCAAATTCAAAAGAATTAGAATCATACGATGCAGCTTCTCAGACCATAAAGGAATGAAGGTGGAAATTAACAACTCAGGAATCCCTAGAGCATATGCAAACACATGGAGACTGAACAACATGCTCCTGAATCAACAATGGGTCATAGAAGAAATCAAGAGAGAAATCAAAAATTTCCTGGAAGTAAATGAGGATAACAGCACATCATACCAAAATCTATGGGATACAGCAAAAGCAGTATTAAGAGGAAAGTTCATATCAATACGTACCTACATCAACAAATTGGAAAGGCACCAAACAGATGAGCTCACAGTTCATCTCAAGGATCTAGAAAATCAGCAGCAAACCAGACCCAAAGCTAGTAGAAGAGAAATAATTAAAATCAGAGAAGAAATCAACAGGATTGAATCCAAAAAAAAACATTACAAAAAATCAGCCAAACAAGGAGCTTGTTTTTTGAAAAAATAAACAAGATTGACACCCCATTGGCCCAACTAACAAAAAAAAGAAAGGAAAAGACGCAAATCAATAAAATCGGAAACGTAACAAGAGACACCACAGAAATAAAAAGAATCATCAGAAATTACTACAAGGACTTGTATGTCAGCAAACAGGGAAATCTATCAGAAATGGACAAATTCCTGGACACATACAACCTACTAAATTGGACCAGGAAGAAATAGAAAACCTAAATAGACCCATAACAGAGACAGAAATTGAAACAGTAATACAGGCCCTCCCAACAAAGAAAAGCCCAGGACCAGATGGATTCAGTGCTGATTTCTACCAGACATTTAAAGAACTAACTCCAATCCTTCTCAAACTATTCAGAACAATCCAAAAAGAGTGATGCTGGCTTTCTATGAAGCCAGCATCACTTTAATTCCTAAGCTGGAAAAAGATGCAGGATTGAAAGAGAATTACAGACCAATATCCCTGATGAACATAGATGCAAAAATCCACAATAAAATTCTGGCCAATAGAATGCAACAACACATCACAAAGATCATCCACCCTGACCAAGTGGGATTTATCCCTGGTATGCAAGGATGGTTCAATGTTCACAAAACAATCAACGTGATACACCACATTAAGAGGCTGCAGAAGAAGAACCATATGATTATCTCAATTGACGCGGAGAAGGCATTTGACAAAATACAACACCCTTTCATGATGAAAACCCTAAGCAAACGGGGAATAGAAGGCACATTCCTCAATACAATCAAAGTAATTTATGAAAAACCCACGGCCAATATCCTATTGAATGGGGAAAAGTTGGAAGCATTTCCACTGAGATCTGGTACCAGACAGGGATGCCCACTCTCACCACTGCTATTCAATATAGTTCTGGAAGTCTTAGCCAGAGCTGTTAGGCAAGAAAAAGAAATTAAAGGGATACAAATTGGGAAGGAAGAACTCAAACTATCCCTCTTTGCAGATGATATGATTCTTTATTTAGGGGATCCAAAGAACTCTACTAAGAGACTATTGGAACTCATAGAAGAGTTTGGCAAAGTAGCAGGATATAAAATCAATGCACAAAAATCAACATCCTTTGTATACACAAGCAATGCCATGGCAGAGGAAGAACTGCTAAGATCAATCCCATTCACAATAGCTACAAAAACAATCAAATACCTTGGAATAAACTTAACCAAGGACGTTAAAGAGCGCTACGATGAAAATTACAAAACTTTAAAGAAAGAAATAGAGGAGGATACCAAAAAATGGAGAAATCTTCCATGCTCATGGACTGGAAGAATCAATATCATCAAAATGTCCATTCTGCCAAAAGAAATTTACAGATTCAACGCAATACCAATCAAGATACCGAGGACATTCTTGTCAGATCTGGAAAAAATGATGCTGAAATTCATATGGAAGCACAGGAGACCTCAAATAACTAAAGCAATCTTGTACAACAAAAACAAAGCCAGAGGCATCACAATACCAGATTTTAGGACATATTACAGGGCAGTAGTTATCAAAACAGCATGGTACTGGTACAGAAACAGATGGATAGACCAATGGAACAGAATAGAAACACCAGAAATCAATCCAAACATCTACAGCCAACTTATATTCAATCAAGGATCCAAAACTAATCCCTGGAGTAAGGACAGTCTGTTTAATAAATGGTGCTGGGAAAACTGGATTTCCACGTACAGAATCATGAAGATCCACACCTTTCACCTTACACAAAAATCCATTCAACATGGATTTAAAACTTAAACCTACGACCCGACACCATCAAATTATTAGAGAGCACTGGAGAAACCCTGCAAGATATAGGTACTGGCAAAGACTTCTTGGAAAAGACCCCAGAAGCACAGGCACTCAAAGCCAAAATTAACTACTGGGATCACATCAAACTGAGAAGTTTCTGTACTTCAAATAAACAGTCAAAAAGTAAATAGGAAACCGACAGAATGGGAAAAAATATTTGCAAACTATGAAACAGATAAAGGGTTGATAACCAGAATCTACAAAGAAATCAAGAAATGCCACAACATCAAAACAAACAACCCACTTAAGAGATGGGCCAAGGACTTCAACAGACATTTTTCCAAAGAGGAAATCCAAATGGCCAACAGACACATGAAAAAATGTTCAAGATCACTAGCAATCAGGGAAATGCAAATCAAAACAACAATGAGGTTTCACCTCACCCCGATAAGAATGGCTCACATTCAGAAATCTACCAACAATAGATGCTGGAGAGGATGTGGGGAAAAAGGGACACTAACCCACTGTTGGTGGGAATGCAAGCTGGTTAAACCACTATGGAAGTCAGTCTGGAGTTCCTCAGAAACCTGAATGTAACCCTACCATACAACCCAGCCATCCCACTCCTTGGAATTTACCCAAAGGAAGTCAAATTGACAAACAAAAAAGCCGTCTGCACACTAATGTTTACTGCAGCTCAATTCACCATAGCTAAGACCTGGAACCAACCCAAATGCCCATCAACAGTAGACTGGATAAAGAAATTATGGGACATGTACTCTACAGAATACTATACAGCAGACAAAAACAATGAAATCCAGTCATTTGCAACAAATGGAGGAATCTGGAAAACATCATGCTGAGTGAATTAAGCCAGTCCCAAAGAGACAAATATCATTTGTTTTTCCTGATTGGCGATGACTAACTGAGCACCAAAGGGGAAACCTGTTGAAGTGAAATGAACTCTATGAGAAACTATGACTGGATCAAATCTTGTCTAGACGGTTGATATACAATGTAAATCTTTTCCCATTTTAGTATTTTTTTATTCTACTACTAGTGGTTGAACTCTGTAATTAACACACAATTATTCCTACGTGTTTAAATTTCAACTGAAAAGTAATCCCTGTTAATTATGACAGAGGGAAAAAGAAATGGAGGATATGTACAATTTGGGCAAGCTCAATCAGAACTGCCCCAAATAATGGAGTTAGAAATGTGCTAGGGGACCCCAATACAACCCCAGCAAGGTGGCATATACCAAGCCATCTCACTGGCCCAAGTGATCAATTTCAGTTCACAACTGATCACACTGATAGGTGTAAGAGTCAAAGGGATCACACAAACAAGACTAGTGACTGTTAATACTAACAGATAGAACTAAAAAAGGGAGAGACTGATCCAACATGGGAAGTAGGATACACAGCAGACTCATAGAATGGCAGATATCCTAATAAGTCACTCTGGCCTCAGAATCAGCCCTTAAGGCATTTGGATATGGCTGAAGAGTCCATGAGAGTATTTTAGGCATGGAAAGCTAAGACACTATGGAAAAAAAAAAGAAGAAGAAGAAGACATAAATGACATAAATGAAAGATCTCTGTGAGTGAGATCCCGGTGGAAGGAATAGGGCCACCAAAGAAGGAGGTACCTTTCTCCGAAGGGAGGAGAGAACCTCCACTTTGACTATAACCCTGTCAGAATAAGATCAAAGTCGGCGAACCCTAAAGGCTTCCATAGCCTCAGCAACTCATGACTAGAGCCTAGGGAGATTACTGATGCCATAAACAAGAGTGTCAAATTGTTAAATCAACAACAGGAGTCACTGTGTACTACGGCCCATGTGGGATCTGTCCTTAATGTGTTGTCCAATATGAAGTAATGCAATAACTAGTACTGAAACAGTATTTTTACACCTTGTGTCTCTGTGCGGGTGCAAACTGACAAAATCTGTACTTATTATATACTGAATCGATCTTCTGTATATAAAGATAATTGAAAATGATTAAAAAAAACTGGAAGTTGCATAAAAATCAATTAAAAAAATATATCATGTAGGATCTCTGTCCTTAATGTGCTGTACAATGTGATTTAATGCTATAACTAGTACTCAAAGAGTATATTTCACTAAGTGATGCTATGTGAGGGCAAATGGTTTAAAATCTTTACTTAACACATACTAAACTGATGTTCTGTATACAAAGAGAATTGAAAATGAATCTGGATGTGAATGAAAGGGGAGAGGGAGTGTGTAAGGGGAGAGGGTAGCGGGGGGAGGGAAGGTATGGGTGGGGAAGCCATTGTAATCCACAAGTTGTACCTTGGAAATTTATATTCTAAATAAAAGTTAAAAAAAAAGAATATTGTGTTAAAAATATCTACATGTTCATACACAGAGAAATTCATAAACACACACACACACTTTAGTGTACTATTAATGTACTATTCATGCACTAGTGTAATAACTGCATCTGGTGGGGGTATTTCTCTCCTAAACACAGTATAAACAGATGGATTTTATTCAGATTTTCCCCTGTTACCCATTCCTTCATAAGAAAATAATAGTGTTTTCCTACACTAAAAACCAGGAAGCTGTTTTTTCCCCATATGAATTCCCATTACCCTAGTATGAAATATTGAAAATAGGAGATTATTTTTGGAATGCTACATGACTTTTCCTATCCAGCAGTGATTAGACATTTCAGAACAACTGTTGAAAAAGGATATTACACTTAGTTCAGCAAACTGAGTCATCTATTAGATACAATGCAACTAAAGCCTGGGATTCTCTGCTAGTCTATGTGGTCAGATGCATGTAAAGATCATCAAATGAAAACTTAGAACATCTTTATTCATATAGAAAATTAATCCTTTCCAAATATATGCTGTGGGTTTCACACTGTGTTTTTGTAAATGTTGGCACAGCATGGCTTAAAGCAATAGGAAATTAAAAAATAACACCAATAACACACAGCAGCAATAAATTGACTTAGCAGTTAGAAAACCTATGGCTCATATAACTAAAACCCAAATGTTAACAAAGTTAAGGGTCAACTTGATACAATGATGATATTCTGTTGTCTTGCAATTCTCATGCCCACCCAACTCAGCTTCTTCCTCAGGATGGTAGCAAGATTGTAGCCTTAAGAGAGGTTCACATCTCTACAGCTGTCCCAGCAGCTCCAGATACCTCCTCCTTGTGTTAATATGTGTGTCTGATGCTTTAACATTTCAGGACCCTGAAGAAGTTGACCCTCCCAGAGCTGCCAATTCCTATAGGTAGTAAAGAACTAATCTGGAAGCATACTTTAATATGCAAATAAATCAATCAACAGGCCCACTGATCTATACACCTGCCCTAATCACACCAGACTAGGTATCAGATGACCACAGTTCCTATGCCCCCATAAATGCTGAAATTATTCAATCCAGCCATTCCTAAACCTGCTGATCCTGTGTTGCCTATTCCTTCCCAAAGAAACCACAAAAAGACTGTTGTTCATGGTTTCCCCTTACTCCCTCTGCCTCTCCAACAAGGTTGGTCCTACCCTACATGATCACCATGGTATAGCATATCCCCTTTTGAGACCTGTACACATCACAAACTATCTTCAATAGCAATGCTCTTCATCTCTTACCCTCACCATACCTAGATAATAATAGCACCAACATTTCAAAACAGTAATTATTCCTGCCTAAATTGCAGAAATTAGACCACATAACTACTACTGAGCCAATCCTTGAGAGGACAAAATTTCGCTTAGAAATGAGTTTTCTGGGGCCAGCACTGTGGTGTAGCAGGTAAAGCCTCTGCCTGCAGCGCCAGCATTCCATGTGGGCCCCAGTTCAAGTCCTGGGTGCTCCACTTCTGATCCAGCTCTCAGCTATGGCGTGGGAAACAGCTGAAGATGGCCCAAGTCCTTGGGCCCCTGCACTCATGTGGGAGACCCAGAGAAAGCTCCTGGCTCCTGGTTCCTGGCTTTGGATTGGCTCAGCTCCAGCCATTATGGCCAAATAGGGAGTGAACCAGTGGATGAAGGACCTCTTTCTTTCTCTCTCTCTCCCTCTCCCCCTCCTTCTCCCTCTCTCTTTCTCTCTCTCTCTCTGCCTCTCCTTCTCTTTGTGTGTAACTCTGACTTTCAAATAAATAAATAAAAATCGTCAAAAAAAAATCAATTTTCCAAAACTGAAATAGGTTGGCATGTGGGTGCCACAGTAAACTCACAAAGGTGCTTCCGTATACTATATAGACTTTTGAAGGAAATAGTGATACTCAGCATGAATCAACACCACCCAAACCGAACTAAAGTTCACAATTCCAACATTAATAATCCCTGTCTTCCTTCCAGTGATGTCAGACCTTTGAGAAGCTGGATTGTCAGTCACTGCTGTGATCAAAAGCAAGGAATGGGGCCAGCATGGTGGTGTAGTGGGTAAAGCTGCAGCCCAAAGTACTAGCATCCCATATGGGTTTGAGCCAGCTGTTCCACTTCCAATCCATCTCCCTGCTAATGTGCCTGGGAAAGCAGCAGAAAATGGGCCCAAGTACTTGGGCCACCACATCCAACTGGGAGTCCTAGACAAAGCTCTTGGCTCCCTACTTCAGCCTGGCCAAGCCCTGGCCATTGCAGCCATTTGGGGAGTGAACCAGCAGATGGAAGATTGATTCTCTCTCTCTCTCTCTCTCTCTCTCTCTCTGCTTCTGTCTCTCCCTTCCCTGTAACTCTTTCAAATAAATAAATCTTTTTTAAAAAGCAAAGATTGCACAAAAATAAATGATGTTGGGGTACTGACAGCCCCAAAGCAAACTCTGCAACAAGTTTGAGAGTTTATAACTGTTAAGTATTTCTTTTGAGTTGGGAAATATTACATAAATACTGAGGACATAGAGAACCAAAAGATTTAGGGGTGTCTAAATTAGAAAAATCAGACTGTCAGAGTTGAGGTATGATTCACTGGGCCTTATAGTGGATATTGAAAGAGAATTGTGGCTCTGATAGGAAGGAGGAGTAAAATGATACTCATAGCCATGGTCTCCACAAGGCAGGAATATTACTTTTCTTCAAACCACAGGTCTAATTCTGCAAATTTTCTATCTTAATCCAAAACACTTATCTTCATCTATTGGTTATCTTAAACCAGCATAAAAACTGCTCTGTAGTTCACAAATATATTGATTATCTTTTATTTCATGCCAACTATATGCAAATACTGCACATAATTTCTAATTCTAATAGTAATCTCAGGAGGTAGATATTATTACCATTTTACAGATAGGTAAACTGAGCCCACTAAAATCAAAGTCATTGAACTAGTAAATTTAGGACAATTCTGGTTCCCAACTTTTACATTTCCAAAGTACTAGTATACTTTTTTGCTTCATAGTTACCAGTTCCTCTGTTAAATGCTTTTGTCTCTTATTCTATGGAACCCCAAAATATTTTGACTGAACATCCCTCCGAGACTGTTTTCTACTTCTAATTTCAATTTTAGTCTGTTATTTTATTAGAGTATTTGTTTTATTGACACACAATAACTGTACATATTTATGGGTTACAGTGTAATATTTTGATACATGCATACATTTTAATAACCAAAATATAATTAGCATCCATCACTTCATATATTCAAAATTCAAGATTTCTTTGTAGTATGAACATTCAAAAGTCTTTCCTCTAGCTATTTCTAAATACACAATATGTAATTGTTACCCTACTGTGTAATATAACAACAAAAGGATTATTTTTACCATAAAGAAGAAAAAATACTTTTTAATTTAATAAAAGTAAACCCTTCTGAGGTTTAATTATATTTATTTAATTCTTAAGTGTTCTTTTTTGAGAAGCCTAGTTAACTTTAAGGAATGCAAGAATGATACATCTTTTGTGAGCACTTAGACATAACTTCACCTTATGAGACATAAGAATACCTCCACTTAACATATGAAAATGAAATAAATCTTTGATAACAAGTTTTACTATTAACTCTTAATACAACTCATTGAGCACAGAGGTCCTGCTGCACAGTGATTTGTGTTGTTCATTTAACAATTAACAATCGTGTGTATGACACCAGTAATCACCTGAGGCACTTGACATGAGCTGCCTAGGCTATGGAAGCTGTTAGAATCCACAAACTCTGTCAGTATTTAGATAAGGCCATAAGCAATGTGGAAGTTCTCTCCTCCCTACAGAGAAAAGTCTTGGAAGTGTCTTTGAAGACCACTGCTTTCCCATGGGGTCTCATCCACTGAGGTCCTTCATGTAGGACATTTTGGCCACAGTATCTTGGCTTTCCATGCCTTAAATGCTTTCATGGGATTTTCAAAAAAAAAAAAAAAAAAAAAAAAACAAAACAACAGAATGCTTTAAGGCCTAAGTCTGATGTCATAGTGCTACTTAAAGTGATTGACATTCTATGAGTCTGCAGTATAGACTGCTTCCCCTATTGGAGCAATGACTCCTTTTTATTTATTTATTTATTTTTGACAGGCAGAGTTAGAGAGACAGAGAAAAAGGTCTTCCTTTTTCCATTGGTTCACTCCCAAAATGGCCGCTATGGCTGGCATGCTGCAGCCAGTGTGCTACGCCAATCCGAAGCCAGGAGCAAGGTGCTTCTTCCTGTTCTCCCATGCGGGTGCAGGGCCCAAGGACAAGGGCCATCCTCCACTGCACTCCTGAGCCACAGCAGAGCTGGACTGGAAGAGGAGCAACCAGGACAGAATCCAGCACGGCAAACAGGACTAGAACCCAGGGTGCTGGCACTGCAGGTGGAGGATTAGCCAAGTGAGCTGTGGTACCGGCCTGAGTGACTCCTTTTTAATTCTGTCTTATTATTACCAAACATTTAGTCCTATTTATATGATCAATTTAACACTTTATCCTACGTATATGGTCATTTTATTACTTAATCCTATCCATATGATCTCTGTAACAGGATAAACTGCTATTTTACCAGCCAGCTTAATGGGATTTGGGGTTTCATGTTATGTTATTAAACTAGACCCTTAAAAGTAAGTCTGTATGAATATATGCAGAACTATACACTTTTACAGTTACAAACTATATACATTTCACAATTACCAACTTTAGGAACGTGATTCTTCCCACCACGCCCACCCTCCACCTACACTTCCATGCACCTTCCCACTCACTTACTCCCACTCTTATTTTTCACTGATATATTTTCAATTAACTTTATACACATATGATTACCTCTATGTTGAGTAAAAAGTTCAACAGATGGCATGAAAAAAAAAAACTGTTCCTCAACAGTCAAGACAAGGGCTGTTCAAAATCATTGCTTCTCAAAGTGTCAATTTTACTTGTACAGATTGCCTTCTAGGTGCTCTATTTGTAACCACAGGTCAGAGAGAACACATGGTATTAGTCCATTTGGGACTGGATTATTTCTCTAAGTATGATGCTTTCCAGATTCATCCATTTTGTTGCAAATGAACGGATTTCATTTTTTTGCATTGCTATATAATATTCCATGGTGCACATATCCCATAATTTCTTTACCCAGTCTTCAGTTGATGGACATTTGGGTTAATCCCAAGTCTTTACTATTGTGAAATGAGCTGCAGTAAAAAAAGTGGATACAGATAACTCTTTCATATATTGGTTTCATTTCATTTGGGTAAACTCCCAGGAATGGGATGGCTGAGTCATATGGTAGGTTTATATTTAGATTTCTGAAGTATCCCCATACTGTTTTCCATAATGGCTGCACAAGTTTACATTTCCACCAACAGTGGATTAGGGTACCTTATTCCCTACATCCTTACTAGCATTTGTTGTTTGTTGGTTTCTATATGAAAGCCAATCTACAAGGGGTAAGGTGAAACCTCACTGTGGTTTTGATCTACATTTACCTGTCAGATAGTAATCCTGAGCAATTTTTTATGTGTCTCTTGGCCATTTGGATCTCCACTTTTAAAAAATGCTGGTTTAAGTCCTTTGCCTATTTAATAACTGGGTAGTTTTTTGTTGTTGTTGTTGAGTTTCTTGAGCTCTTTATAAATTCTGATTATTAATCCCTTATCAATTGTATAGTTTGCGAATAATTTCTTCCAATCTGCTGGCTGCCTCTTCATTTTGTTGAGTGTTTCTTTTGCAGTTTAGAAGCGTCTCGATTTGATGTAATCTCATTTGTCAATTTTGGCTTTGATTGCCTGTGCCTCAGTGGTTTTTGCAAGAACTCTTTTGTTTTGTTTTGTTTTGTTTTGTTTTGTTTTGTTTTTGGTATCAGGTAATAGATTTAGGTCTTTAATCCATTGTGAGTGGATTTTCATGTGTAAGATAGGGGTCATGCTTCATGCTTCCACATGTGGAGATCCAGTTTCCAAGCACCAGTTGTTGAGGAAACTGTCCTGGCTTCAGGGATTTATTTTAGCTCCTTTGTCAAAGGTAAGTTGGGTATAGATGCTTGGATTGAGTTCTGGAGTATCTATTCTGTTTCATTGGTCTATCCACCTGTCTTTGTACCAGTACCAGGCTTATTTGATTATAAATGCCCTGCAGTATATCTTGAAACCTGGTACTGTGATAACTCAGGCTTTGTTTTTGTTGTATAAAATTGATTTAGCTATTCAGGGTCTCCTGTGTTTCCATATGAATTTCAGCATTGTTTTTTCTATATTTTGATTGGTTTCACATTGAATATGTAAATTGCTTTCAGTAGTATGGACATTTTGATTTTGTTGATTCTTCCAATTCATGAACATGTAAGATTTTTCCATTTTTTTGTATCTTCTTCTATTTCTTCCTTCAGTGTTTTGTAATTCTCATCATAGAGATATTTGATATCATTCTTTAAATTTTTTCCAAGGTATTTGATTTTTTGTAGTTATTGTGAATGGGATTGATCTTAGAAGTTCTGTCTCAGCCATGACATTGTCTGTGTATGCAATAGCTAATGAATTTTGTGTGCTGATTTTATAACCTGCTACTTTACCAAACTCTTCTGTGAGTTCCAATAGTCTTTTAGTGTAGTTTTCTGAATCCCCAATATACAGAATCATGTCATCTGCAAGTAGGGATAGTTTGACTTCCTATTTCCCAATTTGTATCCTTTAATTTTGTTTTCTTACCTAACAGCCCTGGCTAAAACTTTAATCCATGCCTTTTAACTGGAGAGTAGAGGCCATTCACATTCAAGGTGACTATTGATAAGTAAAGAACTGGCCCTGCCATTTTTCCATAAATATTCTTATAGTTTAGTTTGGGTTACATTTCTACTTTTAGTAGATTTTCTTCCAGACTACATTGAATATCAATGGTCAAAGTGGGCATCCTTGTCTGATTCTGAATCTTAATGGGAATGCTTCCAATTTTCCCCATTCAATAGGACACTGGCTGTGGGTTTTTCATAAATTGTCCAGACTGTGTTGAGGAATGTTCCTTTCATGCCCAAGTTGCTTAGAGTTATCACCATCATCAAAGGACAATGGATTTTATCAAATGCTTTTCTGTCTACTGAGATAATCATACTGTTTTTATTCTTCAATTTGTTAACATACTATATCACACTAATTGATTTTGAATGTGAGACATCCCGCATCCCAGGGATAAATTCTACTTGGTCCATGTGAAGGCTCTTTCTGATGTGCTATTGGATTTGATTGGCTAGCACATTTTTGAGGATTTCTGCATCTATGTCTATCAGGAAAATTGGTCTGTATTTATCTTTCTCTATTGTATAGTTTTCAGGATAAGAATTAAGGTGATGCTAGATTAATAGAATTTGAGAGGATTCCCTCCCTTTGAATTGTTTTGAATCAAAGTAAGGAATTGGAATTAGTTCTTCTTTAAATGTTTGATAGAATTCAGCAGTGAAAACATGTGGTCCTGGCTTTTTTGTTTTGTTTTGTCGGGAGGGTCTTTAATTATGACTCAATTTCAATCTTGGTTTGGATCTGTTTAGGTTTTCTCTGTCTTCATGGCTCAATATACATAAGTTGTATGTGTCCAGGAATGGATCATTTCTTCTAGTTTTCCTGGTTTATTGGCAAACAGCTCTTTGCAGTAATTTCTGATGATTCTTTTTATTTTCTTCTCTATGTTTGCTAATTTGGGTCTTCTCCCTTTTTTTTTTTTTTTTTTTTTGGTTAGTTGTGCCAATGGTGTGTTAATTTGGTTTATTTTTTTCAAAAAATGAACTCTTCACTTCACTAATCCTCTTTATTTTTTTGTTTCGATTTTACTTATTTCTTATCTAATTTTAATTATATCTTTTCTCTTACCAGTTTTGGGTCTGGTTTGCTGTTGTTTTTCTAGATCTTTAGATGAACTGATTACTCATTTATTTGGTGCCTTTCCAGTTTCTTGATGTAGGCACCAATTGCTATAAAATTTCCTTTTCACACTGCTTTTGCAGTATTAATATATCCCATAAGTTTTGATTATTGTACTGTCATCTTCATTTGTTTCCAGAAATTTATTGATTTATCTTTTGATTTCTTCAATGACTCACGGTTCCTTCAGGAGCATGTTGTTCATTCTCCGTGTGTTTTCATTTGATGTAGAGATTCTTGAGTTGTTGATTTCTAGCTTCATTCCAATGTGGTACACAAAGATGAATAGTATGATTTTTATTTTTTTGAACTTGCTGAGACTTGCTTTATGGTCTAGCATGTGGTCATCCTAAAGAAAATTCCATACACTGGTAAAAAGAATGTATATTCTGAGACTGTAGGAATGCACATTCTGTAGATACCTGTTATGTCCATTTGATCTATAGAATCAATTAACTCTGTTGTTTCCTTGCTGATTTTCTGTTTGATTGATCTATCCATTGCTGAACGTAGGGCACTGAAGTCTCCCAATACTATTGTATAAGAGTATAGGTCTCCTTATAGATCCATTAATATTTCTTTTAAATAGCCAGGTACCCTGTAATTATGGGCATATACATCTATAATAGCCACTTCTGTTAAACTGATACCTTATTCATTATATGTGCCCTTTGTCTCTTTTAACTGTTTTTATGTTACAGTCTATGTTCTCTGATATTAGAATGGCTAACAAGTTCTTTTTTGGTTTCTGCTATCATGGAATAGCTTTTTCCATTCTTTCACTTTCAGTCTGTGAGTATCTTTCTTAGTGAGAAGTATTTCTTGTAGGCAGCAAATAGATTTTTTTGTTTTGTTTTTCTTTTGTTTTGTTTTTTAATCCATTCAGCCAATCTGTGCCTTTTAACTGGAGAGTAGAGGCCATTCACATTCAAGGTGACTATTGATAAGTAAAGAACTGGCCCTGCCATTTTTCCATAAATATTCCTATAGTTTAGTTTGGATTACATTTTTACTTTTAGTAGATTTTCTTCCTTACCTTCTTTCATAGTAATGACCATGTTTCTTTCTGTGTTTCTGTGTGCAGCACATCCTTAAGCATCTTTTGTAGGGCTAGATAGGTAGTGACAAATTCTTTCAATCTGTTTGATATGAAAGCTCTTTATTTCATCTTCATTCATAAATGAGAGCTTTTCAGGGTATAGTTTCTGGGTTGACAGTTTTTTCTCTTACAGCCTGGACTATATATTGCCATTCTCTCCTAGCCTATAGGGTTTCTGATGAGAATTTCACTGTAAGTCCTATTGGAGATCCTCTAAAAGAAATTTGGTGGTTTTCTTAGGCACATTTTAGAATCTTTTCTTTATGTTTTACTGTGGAGAGTTTGACTACAATGTGTCGTGGTAAAGATATTTTCTGGTCATGTCTACTGAGAGTTCTATGTGCACCCAGTAGTTGGATGTCCCTTTGTATCCCCAAATTAGGAAAGTTTTCTTTTATTATTTCATTAAGAAGGCCTTCTAATTCCTTCTCTCTTTCCACACCTGCAGGAACTCCTAAAACCCAAATGTTGGATCATTTGTTAGTACCCTGTAGATCTCCAAGTGTTTTTTGTTTTCTAATTTCCTATTATTTTTGGTCTGACTGTAACATTTCCAGAGATTTGTTTCTTCTGCCTTACCAACCCTGTTGTAAAGACTTCCCACTGCATTTTTTATCTGATCTATTGAACTCTTGATTTCTAGTATTTCAATTTGATTTCTCTTTAAGATCTTAATTTCATGGTAAAATACTTCATTCATATCTATAGATAGATAGATAGATTTTTTTTTAGTTCATGAATTTGCTTCTGATTAAGTTTAAGTTAACTGATGATTAGTTTTTGAAATCCATTTCTGGCACTTCCTCAATCTCTTCATCTTTATTATCTAATGTTCAAATATTGTAGTGTTCCTTTGGGGGGCTCATAATGTCTTCCTTACTCTTGTTTCTTAAATTTTTTCTCAATTTTTCAGCATTTGTAGGATTTTTTTTGTCTGATGGCTATTATCTTTTATCTGTGTCTCTGTGGCTTCCTAGAGGCGTTGTCTATGGTCCTCCCAACCAGATCTGGTGTCAGTGGGAAAGGTGGGTTTTTCTCTCTGTTTAGATCTGTGGTTCGCAGGCACACAAAGTACCCACAGCTGCAGATCTGCTGGCTTCTGAATTGTGCTGGGGGCAGGGGTGGAGAATCCCACAGGTAGCATGTCCCATGCTAGGGGTGGCTTCCTCTCCACTCCCATTGACAGGCAACCAGCACTGTGCAACTGCCAAGGTGGGGCTACTCCTCCTCAGCTTCCTCTGAACCGCTGTGGCCACCTGTGCCTGCCTTATCCTCCATTCAAAACCAGCACTAATCATCTAGATGTGAAACCTCAAAAATTATACTAAATGTCCCTTGCTTTTCTCCTTCCACCAGCTCAACCTCACTGACTCAGTCAACCAAGTCTCCCTTCAAATAAGCATTTTTGCTTTATACTTCTTGCATTGTAATTTCAATTTAACTCTATTATTAATTACATTATAAATTATATATTATTTAATGTATAGTTAACTAAATAGTAACTTTTTATTAGAAGAAAAAAATTAATACTTCCTGCCTACTTCCAGGGTTCAAATAAATCAGGTGCAATTGTGCCATGATTCCCAAACTAGGCAATAATTTATATATTTGTTTTCGCAGAGTTCAAGTGAAATACAGTTTAATTTCCTCAGAAAGTATAGTGAATTTTTTCATAGGTAGATACAGATGATGACACAAATACAGCTATAACTATAGATATACTCATTGAAAAAAGTGTCATACATATCCAGTATATCCACTGAAAAAGTGACAAAATTAATTTATATTTCTCTTTTATGTCAAGGTCCTTTAATCCTTTGAATTAATACTTTAAATTATTATTCTCTGCTTCCCTTTCAAATATTACTTTAATAAATATTAAGGCAGTGTTCCAAGTGTGGTTTTAAAGCAAGTAAACAAAGTCTATCTTTACCTAAATTGATACAGCTATCTTTCATCAAATAGTTTTCTACATCATATTCTTATATTCTTGTTTTTGAACTCTCAGCATTTTAATATTCTTCCCGGGGTTAGCTTTTAGAATACTGCCTTACCACAAAATAAATTTGTTTTCTCTTCTCACTCCAATTACTATGTGAATGAATGCTGCACTTGATAGTAAGAAGTACAGTTGACTGTTTGTTTTTATAAATCAATGAGAATGTATCTCATTCAAACCTCAGTGCTCTCATTGACAAGCATAATGAAAAAATTTACATCAAACATCAGAGGGCCCGGGCTTCCTGACTTCTTGGTGAATGAGAGAACTTTTTTTAAAGGGTTTTTTTAAAGCGTTTTCTTTAAAGAGCTACAGAGAGACAGGGAGAGACACAGAAGTCGTCAAACCACTGGTTCACACCACAGCTGGCTGCAACAGCCAAGGCTGGGCGAGGCTGAAGTTGGAGACAGGAACTTCTTCCAGATCTCCCACAAGGGTGCAGGAACCTAAGTACTCAAACCATCTTATACCCCTTTTCCCAGGCATTAGCAGGGAGCTGGATCTTAAATACAGCAGCTAAGACACCAACTGTACCCATACAGGATGCCATCATCACAGCAAGCAGCTTAACCCACTATACCAGAGCATTGACCTCAGAACGTTTTAATGCTAAGAACATTTGTGAAGTGCTGAAAGACAGTTCTCTTTAAAACTCTGTCAAGGTCTAAAATTAAATTAAATTAAATTTAATGTTGCTTCATTAATTATACATAGTCCATACTTTAAATTTTCAATACAAGGAGAGATAATCTGAAGAAGTCAAATATCATCACACACGCCTTTTAAAATCATCTGTGCCCTTTTTAATGGATTTTATAATTAATGAAAATGTAAAGCAATTACAATTTAAAACAATTATATTATAAGTAAAATTTGAGGTCTGGAAGCCCTTGTTATGTCTTAATATCTTCTATGCCCTAGACTTAGGCCACCACCTGGCATTTATTAGATGCTCAGTAAATGTCTTTGAAGAATCAGAACAGAGGAATGACATTTCTAAGCATTTAAGAACTTAGCTAAATGCCATGAGGATAATAATATAGTCTTGCCTAGCTGAACTGGTTAATGTTAGACCAACAATTTTTCCAAAATTTCATCAATCAAGTTGATTCACCATAGGATTTTACCAGTGTCCTTTCTAAAAAGAAAGGCAAGAGCAGCCAACCTATAATTTAGATGTTCAAGGAAAGGCATTAATGTCCTTTGAGGATATTTCATGAGTCATGAGGCAGAAAGTACTAAAAGTGAACCCTGAAACAACAAATTCTCCTACTTTCTAATAAAATACACTAAGCTTTTCTCTAGTGTATCTATGCCAAGGGTTTCTAAAAAGGAATAAAATAGATAAATAACTATCCACTTGATAATAAGTTGTTTTAAATTCCATATGGATGCATGATGGCTTTAAAATCACAATTATAATAAATAATGGAATTCCATGGTAGAAAAGTAGTCAGATATATTCAAATGATTTATGAATTTGTAGACAAATCATGGAAGAAATATCTTCATGGTACTGAAAAAAAATATAAATATACAGCTATCTGAGAATTACTATGGATATAAAATATCATTTTGCCCTTACAATAGCAAAATAAAATACTGAAAAAGTCATTAAAATCACAAAATGCAATGTGTTTTTTAAAATTCAATGCTTTTCCAGGTTTTCTTTTTACTTCACCTGTCAATCATTATGGAGAATCAGTTATGTAACAAAGACTAACCATTAATAATAGAAAGAGGAGAAGGACATTGCCTCTAACCACAAGAGTACCCAATCCAAATAAGTAAAAAGCATTTTGATTATCATCTCATAGTTTACTAAGTTAGCCAACCTCATCATCTAGTTTGGTGTTACATGGACACAACCAGCACCGGCTCCTTGGCCGGTGATTATTCAAACAGTTGTTGTAGAGAACACTGGGGAAACTGCAAGCTATTGGCATATGCAAAGACATCTTTAAAAACACCCAAGAAGCACAGGCAATCAAAACAAAAATTGACAAATGGGAGTACATCAAGGTAAAAAGCTTCTACACTGCAAAGAAAACTCAACAAAGTAAAGAGGCAGCTAACAGAATGGAAGAAAATAATTGCAAACTATGCAACTAACAAAGGATAAATATCGAAAATCTATAAGAAGCTCTAGAAACTCAACAACAACAAAACAAACAACCCAGGTAAGAAATTGGCTAAGGACGTAAATAGGCATTTTTCAAAAGAGAAAATTCAAATGGCTAACAGACAAGTAAAAAGCATCCTAAGGATTACTAGCAATTAGGAAAAAGCAAATAAAAACTATAATCAAGTTTCACTACAATGAAGTTTCACCACAGTTAAAATGGCTTTCATACAGAAATCAAAAAATATTAAATGCTGGCAAGGATGTGGGGGAAATGGTTCCTGAATCCACTGTTGGTGGGGATACAAACTAATACAACTATTTTGGAAGACATTATGGAGATTTATCAGAAAGGTGAAATTAAATCTACCATATACCCAGCAATCCCACTTCTCATTTAATCTCATTTTGGCATATGAAAGAGTTATCTGTACCCCTTTGTTTATTGCAGCTCAATTCACAATAGCTAAGACATGGAATCAACCCAGATGCCCATCAACCAATGACTGGATAAAGAAAATGGGGTATATATACAGTCTAGAATATTAATCAGTCATAAAAAATAATAAAATCCTATCTTGCACAGCAAAATAGATGTAAGAGGAAACCATTAAGTGGAAATAAGCCAGTCTCAGAGACAGAAATACCATACATTTTTCATAGGAGAAAAATGTCCAGTTTCCTGAACAATAGAAGATTCAGCTTTTAACATAATTCATCATAGGTTACCTGTCACTCAGCAAACATTTTTCAAAGTTGACAATGTCCAGATGGTGAATATGTGGCAAGAACAGGTTGTGGGAACAAACAGGATAATGTCTTGGGAGAGACTTTGGCAATGTTTATTGAAATTTTAAATGCATATATATTTTACTTAGAAATATAATTTATAAAAGTTGCCCAATAGAAATACTTATACCAGCACTTACAGTAGGAGACTCTTCATTTAGGCTTTCTTCCTAACAGCAAAATTGGAACAAAAAATCAAGTATTATTTTAAAAAAGCATTGACTAAATAAATTATTGTAGCAATTAAGAAGAATATGGTTAAACTATGCTTGTTGATATAGAATAATGTCCAATATGTAACTTTAATATAATGGAAAACAAGTTGCAAATATACACTGTGATTCCATTCTTTGCAATTAAAAGAAACCAACAAGCCAATATGTGCCTGTATTTTTTACTGCTTGGCAAAGTCTAAAAGGATGTTTGTAATTAATATCGTCTCCTTCTGAAAAATGACACTGTGGGATCAGAGTGGAGGAATGGCAGATATCTGTATTGTTTAATTTTTAATAAATGCATTGCTTCACTTTTTAAAAACAGTTTTACTACTATTTTCTCTTCCTCTATTAGCAGGTTTCAAAAACCTTTTGTCAGAATTTTCAAATGGAGTTCTTAAAGACATGAAGCTGAAACCACAGGTTAAAAAGTATAGACCATATTCAATAGGTCTCATGACTCCACCAACACACACATGTAAAGGTGGAATCCCAAGAGCCAATTATCTGAGACCAGAAGAAGAGAGAAACTATCAGTCATTTCTGCTGCTGCTGTTTTCACATTTGGGGGAGTACAACAGCACATCTCAACCCGGTCACTGTTACAAACGTCCTGGGGGTACACAGTGGCAGAGAGATGGGCAGGAAATCAGGAAAGAAAAGAAGTTCTTAAAACATCATGAAATACTACCACCTTTCATAAGTAAAAACATTAATCATTCACATATGTTAGACTATGCTTAAACTATAAAAATTACTAAATGAACAATCCAATGGACTCCAAACTGTGTGACTAGAACCGACCTCCATTAGGAACAATTATGCACAAACAACAACAAATTGGCTTTAAATCACCATTCCTTTTTCTTTCTCCAGTTACATTAAGCTTTTCTATGGAAACTGAGCTATATACACAGTTCTTTCCAGAAAAATCTCTGCTAGACAGATATCTAAAAGAAAAGAAACATATCTATCCTTTGAACTTTAACATTTAGATGTACCTTATCTAGCTACTAGTGTTTTGGGTTTTGTTTTTGTTTTTGTTTTTTACTGAATCACACTGCAGATCTCTTTTGTCAATCCTAACCAGGATACATGGTTGGTTCCTTACTCAACTTACATTTCCCTCTTTTTTAAAATAAGAAACAAAGTAATTAAGCAAGAAAACTCTAAATGGAAACTCAGCATTTTAGAATTCTGCCCCAAGTCTCAGTTTATTCATCTGTTGGCGTGGTTAATAATGGTGCCTTCTGTATCCAGTTGTTGCAAGGAATCTCTGAGATAATACAAGTAACAGATATGATACATAGTAAATGTTTACTAAAGTGCTGTAACAACCCCGTGAATCAACCAATGTAATTAAGCATTAGCTCATACAGTGTATTAGGTGTTATTTATCTTTTTAAAAGATTTTTATTTATTTCAAAGAGTGACAGAAATGGGGAGAGAGACAGAGATCTTCTATCCACTGGTTCACTCTCTACATGGCCACAACAATTGGGGCTGGGCCAGGCCAAAGCAAGGAGCTAGGAACTCCATCTAAGTTTCCCACATGGGTGGCAGAGGCCCAAAAACTTCAGCCATATTCTGCTAATTTACCAGGCACATTAGCAGGAAGGTGGGTTGCAAGTGTCATAGCCAGGACTTGAACTGGTGCCCCAACATGGTATGCTAGCATCACAGGCAGCAGCTTAACCTGCTGTACCACAATGCCAAACTGTAAGTATTCTTATCTTGAATAAGAAACGTAAAATACCTTACACTGAGTGAGTTGTTAAAAGAAAAAAAAACTCAATGAGCTAATTGCCAGAGTGTTTTAAAAGATCTGAAAAATTATGCCTGGAGACTTGTCTGTAAACATTTATGTGTTCACAAGAAACATATGAGTGGCAGAATAACTGTCACAGAAGAAGTGACAGAATATTACTTTCATGCTGACTGATTTACTATGACCCACACTCTGGATATTCCCATGCACGCCACAGTCCTTCAACTACATTCTTAGTAGACTTACATTACAGAGAAACAACTAAGACAGGAAAATGTAAACTAAATGAGATACCAGGGTTCATCTCCAAGTTGGCGGCCTTGCTCAGGGTTTCTTCCACAGGTAGAAACCTTAAGAATGGGATAGATACTGGTTTCCCTCCAATGTTGGCCCAGCTGCATTCTTCAAGATCTGCTATTTCATGAGCAGCAGGGTGAAATATATACTGAAAAAGGGAGTCAGCAGCTACAAGAAACAAGAGTTTCTTTGCTCAGTTTCATGTCTGGGAGGCTCAGGAAGTAAAATAGCCAAGATCCCTGCAAACTCATCCTTGGGAAGCATATTTGAGGCCTCTGAACACAAAAATATTTGTGAACTTTAGGATTCACTTATTAATATCTTAGCAAACTCACCTCAGTAAAGCAGAATGCTAAATATTTTTTCTCTAAATGTACTTAAACTTATACAATCTTAAGATAGGCAAATTCTGCAAAAATTCTTTATCTTGTTATAAAGTTGCATGCTTCTCTTAGCAAATTATATAAATTAGCAGCCTTATTAACATTCTTATTAGTCAGTAATGAACCTATTCTTCCATATTCACCCTCTTCTTGAGAGTAACATAAATGATCAGAATATGTCTCTTGGGAGGTTACAAGATGGCAGAGTAGGGAGGCAGCTTACTGCTCTAGCCCAAGAGAAGATAGTTTTTAAAAAGTGGAGATAGTGTAGTCTCAGGGAAGAGTTATGGAAAATATGGCAGAGGAAACTCTACTGAAATTAGAGGGACACAGTGGACCTACAGGGAGGGCGTGGGCATCCACGGCCCAGGACTCCAGCAGCCAAGAACCTATGCACCAGTGCTGGAAAGTGAGGTGAGACCACATCAGCCCAAGCCATTGGCAAAAAAGCAGTAGGTAGAACATAGAAAGAACAAGGTTTGAAGCCCTGTGAGGAAAAGTATACCAGCCAGACTAGAGAAGAAAAAAAAAAAGGGGGGGGGGGGACAGGACAGACAAGTTTCTCCTCCGATCACTTTACAAAGGTATACTGTGACAAGTAGATAGGGCAGGCACCATTTTGGAAATATGTTAACAGCTGCACTAGTTGTGTCTCCACCCAGAAATCAGCTGAGTGGAGAATCATGACTCTGGTGGGGAGAAATAACAGGGGGCCAGGAGCTTATGACTGTGTGAAACTTCTGAACCAGGACTGTGGAAAAAAAATTGAGGGTGTATGGGAGGAATCACGCTGTGGCTGGGACTTTGAGCAGTCTCAGTGGGAGACGCCACAAGCTCAGGGGTTCCTGGTTACCTGGTGAGAGACACTGCTGGGGAAACTGAACTTACACTGAGGTTGCACAGATCCTTTATGTGGTCCTTGGGACAGAGCAGACTAGTATTATATCCACTGGGTTTAGCACTCAGGCACTGGTCTCCATTGAGGAGAAGAGCTCAGCTGAGCAGGATATACCTCCCTTCTGATTAAAAAAGAAAGAGAAGATTCACCACGCCATTCCTGGGTATGTCACCTTAAGCACGTCCTTACTTCTGGAGAACTAAATCTACGACTCGGCATCATCAAATTATTACAGAACATCAGAGAAACCCTTCAAGATACTGGCACAGTCAAAGACTTCTTGGAAAAGACTCTGGGGCCACAGGCAGCCAAAGCCAAAATCGATAACTGGGTTTACATCAAATTGAGAAGTTTCTGTACTGCAAAAGAAACAGGAAAGTGAAGAAGAACTGACAGAATGGGAGAAATTATTTGCAAACTATTCAACTGATAAAGGATTAATAACCAGAATCTACAAAGAGATCAGAAAACACAACAACAAAACAAACAACCCTCTTAAGAGATAGGCCAAGGAATTAAAAAGACATATTTAAAAAGAGGAAATCCAAATGGCCAACAGACACATAAAAAAATTTTCAGGATCACTAGCTATCAAGGAAACTCAAATCAAAACCACAATGAGGTTTTACCTCACCAACATTAGAATGGCATTCATATAGAAATCAACAAACAACAGATTCTGGTGAGGATGTGGGGGAAAAGGCACACTAATCCACTGTTGGTTAGAATGTAAACTGATAAAGGCACTGTGAAGGACATTATGGAGATATCTCAGAAATCTGAATATAGCCCTACCATATGACCCAGCCACCCCACTCCTTGGAATTTACCCAAGGGAAATGAAATCGGCAAATAATAGAGCTATCTGCACCTCTATGTTTATTGCAGTTTAATTCACAATAGCTAAGACATAGAATCAACCTAAATGCCTGTCAATGGAAGACGGGATAAATAAACTATGGGATATGTACTCTATGGAATACCACACAGCAGTAAAAAAAAATAATAATAATCCAGTCATTTGCAACAAAATGGATGAAAGTGGAAAACATCAGACTAAGTGAAATAAGCCAGTCCGAAAGGGACAGATATCATATGTTCTCCCTGATCTGTGACAACTAACTGAGCACCTAAAAGGAAACCTGAAGAAGTGAAATTGACACTATGACAAGCAATGACTTGATCAGCCCTTGTCCTGACTGTAGAGGAAGAGCTTACTATTCTATGCTTTTTAGTATTTTCTTTTTCTACTTAATACCATTAGTTGAACTCTAAACACAGAATCATTCTTAAGTGTTCAAATCCAATTCTAAATCGATCCCTGTTAAAAATAAAAGTGGGACTATGAGAAAGAGGAGATGTACAGTTTGGCACACATTCCCTCAGACTTACCGCTAAGAGTAAAACTAAAAACTTGCCATGGGACTCCAAATCCCATTAAGTTCACAGATACCAATGCCATCTTACTAGTTAACGTGATCAGTTTAAGTGCATAACTGATCATAAAGATAGGAATAAGTGTCAAATGGATCACAATAAGACCAAGTGTCTGCTAATAACAATAGATAGAATTAAAAAGGAGAGAATGATCCAACATGGGAAGCAGGACACACAGCAGACTCATAGAATGACAGATGCCCTAAACAGCACTCCGGCCTAAGAATCAGCACTTAAGGCATTAATCAGATCTGGCTAAAAAGCCCATGAGAGCATTTCAGGCATAGAAAGTCAAGACAATGTGGCACCCGTGTGGGAGACTGGGAAGAAGCTCCTGGTTCCTGGCTTCGGATCACCTCAGCTCTGGCCAAGGTGGTTATCTGGAGAGTAAACCAGGGGATAAAAGATATATATTCATTCATTCATTCATTCTCTCTCTCTCTCTCTCTCTCTCTCTCTCTCTTTTCTGTAACTCTTTCAAATAAATATTTAAAAAAAAGAAAATGCATATTCAATTGTTTAAACACTGTGATCATTACATATGATATGACCGAAAACATATTCTGCTTTAAACAAACTAGCATGGTGATGTGCTGCCTGGCCAATCCATTCTTGTCCATTCATTGCATTTTTTTTGAGGACCCTATCACTGCTCCTACTTTCACACTGGCCCCAGTTTAATGTTAATCTCCCAACCAATCATCCCTGACCACCAGAGGATGGGATTAGATGACTATGATCTGGTGTACTTTAAATTATAACTTAGAACAGGTTTCTTTGACACATTTTTGTTATAATCTTTTTTTTTTTTTTTTTTTTTTGGACAGGCAGAGTGGATAGTGAGAGAGAGAGAGACAGAGAGAAAGGTCTTCCTTTTCCGTTGGTTCACCCCTGGCGCACCGTGCTGATCCAAAGCCAGGAGCCAGGTGCTTCTCCTGGTCTCCCATGAGGGTACAGGGCCCAAAAACTTAGGCCATCCTCCACTGCACTTCCGGGCCACAGCAGAGAGCTGGACTGGAATAATCTTTTTTATAAACTTGTGCATTAACAATCAGCCTCCAAGTATAAATTTCCTAAAAGCAAGAACATAGTCTATGTCTTTTACCCTTATATCCACTCAATCAATTAAAAAATAGTTACTATGTGGCTGGCGCTGTGGTGCAGTGGGTTAATGCCTTGGCCTGAAGTGCCGGCATCCCATATGGGTGCCAATTCTAGTCCCCGCTGCTCCACTTACAATCCAGCTCTCAGCTATGGCCTGGGATAGCAGTGGAAGATGGCCCAAGTCCTTGGGCCACTGCATCTGCATGGGAGACCTGGAGGAGGCTCCTGGCTCCTGGCTTCAGATCAGCTCAGCTTCGGCTGTTGCAGCCAGTTGGGGAGTGAACCATCAGATGGAAGACCTCTCTCTTTGCCTCTCCTCTCTCTGTTTAACTCTAAATTTCAAATAAATAAAAAAAAAATCTTTAAAAAAAATTTAAAAAATAGTTACTGTGATCCTACTAAATACCAGGTACTATGATCATAAAATGGGGGAGATGGCAGTGAGAAGAAAACAGGCAAATTTTCTGAAGTGAGGCCTCATTGATCTTCTATCAGCAGACAGATACAGAATGAATAAACAAATAAATTAGTAAAGCAGACTGCTAGGAAATGATAAGCAATGCGAAATATAATGTAGACAGGATAGAAGATGTGTAGAATGGCAGTGAAGGTTGCTTTTGTAAAGGAGAGAGAAAAGATATAAGAAGATAATAATTGAGCAAAGACACAAAGAAAATGGTAAGTGATCCCTGTAGGTATCCAAGGGAGAGATTTTCAGATAAAAGGAACAGTGAGCACACAAGTTCCTAGCAGGAAAGTGCACTGCCAGGTTGAAGAACAGCAAAAAACATTAGTTTTTGAAATGTGCTCAATAAACTCTTGATAAATGAGTGAAGTAGTTAATGAGTGCTCCCAAACAGACCTGTAGAGGAGCAACATAAATCATTTTAATTTTACCATCTCTTCCACCACTTCTGATAGAAATGCCAATAAAGAATCAAAATGGCAGAAAAAACAAGAGAGGTAGGCAGGAAGGATTTTGACAATACACAATTAAGTAAGGACTGATGGCATGATGAGCTCTCTCACATTTGCTCACTAAAAAGCCAAATATTCTTCAAGGCCAAATGTTCTGTGCAATGGAACACAGTTTTATTTAACACCAATATTTTGAACCATTCACCAAGGTATAACCACAATTGTAGGATTATTCTGTTCATGCTGAAAAATTGTACTTCACATGTATAAATTCAAACATTTATATATTAATTTGAGTTCTATGTTACTAATTGATCTTTCTTGCTCTTCACATTTCTTTATCATTTCAAATGCATTAGTTGCCATGGAAACACTGTCATCGAGTAAAGGTAAATCTTGGTGACAGCCACAAGTGAAATATGAAATCAATTACTATAATGGGTGTGCAATTTATAGTAGTTACTTTAGAAAGGGCTTAGCTGATCTAATGTGAAATAACTATCACAAAACGAGGAGATGAGTGTGGTCAGTCACCCATCAGAGTCTTTCTCTATTACATTCTCAGGTCAATTTTATCATCAGCCACCCTCATAAAATTTATGCATTTTTTGATATTATGCCACAGAAATAATTTTAGAAATGTTTCACAGCTTCAGTTATCCTGAGGCAAGAGGAGAAATGAAGTAAGCAATCCATAATCTAGACACTGCTCCTCCATTCCAGAAGCCTGCATTCCTCCAGCTGCCCCTTCCACTGAAGATTTTCTATCCTGTGACTCCTTGGCAGGAGATGAGTCTATCTCCTCTCAGGAAAAGCCACAAGGATACAAACATTCATGTGGTGATATTTCAGAGCACCAATATGAACAATTATGAATAAACATACAGCACTCTATATAAATACATTACTTCTTACCCATAGTCCTTGCTGAATGAAATTCTGGTATTTTTCTTGTTTGTAGAGCATCACTGTCCCTAGAAGAAGTCTTTTAAATTGCAGACTTGCATAAATTTGAGACCAAAACACACTAGATTCTCACACTTTACAGATGAGAAAACTTAAACCTCTCTATGAGGAAGTGTCTTCTCTGAGGTCAAATATCAAGTTAAGACCAAAATTAAAATGAGATCTCCTCTCTGCCATCACACAATAAAACCCTGGAACACTGGGATCCTTTAAGAGGGATGTGGGGAGAGAAGAAGCAATGCACATAGGTAGTTTCCTTGGGATGTGATCTCAGTGAAGAGCAATGAGAAACAGGACACATAACACAGGAAAGAATGGAAATCCATGGTTAAGTGTGGGATACTATACAACAGTAAAAAAGAAGCAGCCAGTAATCTGCAACACCAAAGGAAGACTTTGGCATTAGACTGAGGGCAAGAAATCAGGCCCAAGTAAAACATACAGTATGAATCTATTTACATAACATTTAAAAACAAGAATCAACAAGGTAGACTTCTGAGACACTCAGAATATTCTATGTTGATTTAAATGATAGTGACATGGATGCATACCTATGTAAAAAATGAAGAACATGTAAAATTTGTGAAGTTTTCTGTAAGTTATGCCTCAACTTTTCTAAATCTTTCTTTGAAAGGACACTTTATTGAGTTGGCCAATAGTATGCGCAACAGGTGTTCAGTTCTATCAGGACTTTCAAGGTGTTTTTAGAATGAATTTTAAAACTACTTCCTGGGTCATGAATTCTCCCCTGTATGCATGGGTGCCAAGTAGTTCCCTCAGGAGTCCAATACACAGACTAAAAGGCGCCCCAAAAGAGGGAGCAAGAGATTTCTAGCTTGTAATTTAGACAAGGCTATGGTCTTATGAAAATGGAAATCTGCCTAGAGCTGCTTCCCATCCAGTGGCTGGAATCAGAGGTGGTCAGCCTGAGATGTGAAGCGATAAAAACCTGTCCAGTCCACATGGACTTCTCACAAATACCAGGAATAACATACTGCATATAGAGTATAAAATTAAAGTTCTGGAAGATGTAAAAATGGTAACCTTATTGAAAATAATGAAAAAATAACAATTACATCTCAAATTAAAATATCCCATTTGATTTTAAATCTTTTGAATTTACTGATCTATATAAGAAAAACAGCTTTATGTGTTTTGGGGAAACAGTTAGAGATTTTGTATTCTCTACATGCTTCCCTGTCTATGAGACATTCCCAGGTCCATAACTGGATGGAACAAGATCACTATCAGTGGAGATAAACTGATCAATGAGAAGATGTCTTTCATGATAGAGCTAAAGGGGCTGTTGCTGCGGTGTAGCAGGTAGAGCTGCCACTTTCAATGCCAGCATCCCATATGAGCACTGATTCAAGACCCAGCTGCTCCACTTCCGATCCACCTCTCTGCTATGGCCTGGGAAAGCAGTGGAAGATAGCCCAAATCCTTGGGCCCCTGCACCTGCATGGGAGACCCAGAAGAAGCTCCTGGCTCCTGGATTCAGTTCCACTCCACTCTGGCTGTTGTGGCCATATGGGGAGAGAACCAGTGGATGGAAGACCTCTCTTGCTCTTGCTCTCACTCTCTCTTGCCTCTCTCTAACTCTGGCTTTCAAATAAAAATCAAATAAATCTTTTCAAAAAAAATGATAGCGAGCTGAAAACGACTTCTGGATTAATGTGAAGGTCTTCTAACAATCAAATACTGTGCAGTGCAGTCTCTGAAGCTTCATTAACTACTTATGAAAGCTACCTTTGCAACAAATAACTCTGTAACCTTCTTTGGATAAAAGGGCAAGATTGAGGAATGTGTTCCTTTACAGTGAAATTCAGCACAGTTTTATACATGAGTCTCTGTAGGTACCCCAATTAAATCACTGACTTAACAGGATTCAGTCCGCAGAATAATACCCTAAATTCCTTATGGTAAAACATACAGTTGGCAGAAAAAGTAGCAACAGATGTGCTAATCATACATAGGTGCTACTATTGCCAGGCGGCAACTCCCTTTCATACACTACTTCCTCCTTTCCGTTAAGTAGCCCTTCCACAGTCTGTGTGACTCAGTCCCAGGATGGCTCTGTCTGGCTTAAACCAAACAGACCATTTCATTTTCCTGGCTTCTATTATTCTTTCAGTGTGCTGCATGATCAAGGTGCATAAGCATCTCTTCTTCTTCCTTGGAATGCTTTCCTGAGTGAAGCCAGAATAGTGGCTACCATCTTGTTTACAATCTAAAGAAGAACCAAACATAAACTCTAGAATTATTGTGTCCTGGGTAGGCAGTGGGTGAGCAGCTTCTTCTGATCTTTGAAATTGTTGCTCAATATAGAAATAAAGAGAAATGTCAAAAAGAGAATGCAAAAGCAAAAGAGAGTTTATTCGTGATAAGTAACAAAAGCTCCCTATGTCCGAGAAGAAACTAGAGGAGGAGCCCCAGAGCTGGGAGTACATCGCCCAAGCAGGGTTGGCCTCTTTTGTGTTATTTTTCTCTCTGCCCCTTTATCTGCTACATACTAGCCCATCACCTGGTGCATGCAAAGGAGGTCCTATTTGGATTGGCTTCTGGCCTCTACCCACAAATGTGGAAGGGTTCTGTAATTGGATTCCCCAGAGGGGTGGTGAATTCCTGGAATTTGCCCAAGGTCCACTGTTTTTTTCTAACCTTGACTCAGAGATCCTCTTTCCCTACAGAATGAAGAGGATACATGTTGAAGAAGCTCTGAGGTCCATGATACCTCAACACTCAAGAGAAATGGGAACCAACAATTTTCCACATTTTTTAGGATACCTTGAGCTGGATTTTCTGTTCCTTGCTGATTCATTTATTTGGCTTTGTTTGATTCCTATTTTTAATAACTTTGGCTCTCCACCAAATAGAAGTTGAATGAACTGAATACAAATGGCTTCATTGAAACACAAGCAGGACACCTGGCATTTGCATTCTCTATTGAGGTTCATCATCATTTTCCATAATTTTGTAGCTATCTTTGAGATTTCTAAATTAGAATAAAATATATTTCTTTTTTAGAAAAACATTTGTTTATTTGGTTTTTGGTTTTGGGTTTTGCTTTGTTTTTAAATTTTATTTAAGGTATATAAATTTCATATATTTCATATATGCAGATTTAGGAACATAGTGATACTTTCCACCCTACTTAACTTCTCACCTACACACTTGTTGCTCCTCCCTCACCTATTCCCACTCTTAATTTTTACAAAGATCATTTCTGTTTACTTTATACTCATAAGATTAACCCTACCCTAATAAAGAGTTCAGCAAATAGTATGAGAAATAAAAAACACTCTTCCTCAATAGAAGAGACGAGGTTTATAAATAATCATCCAATCTCAAAATGTTCATTTCACTTCAATACTTTACATTTTAGATATTCTATTGGTTACTGCAGATCAGGGAAAACATGGTATCTGTCCTTTTAGAACTGGCTTATTTCACTAAGTATAAATGTCATGCACCCCTCTTGTTGCAAAAGAAAGGATTTCTTTTTTTTTTGACACTGAGTAGTATTCCATAGTGTATATATATCATAATTTTCTTATCCAGTCTTCGGTTAATGGACACCTGGGTTGATTCAATATCTTAGCTATTGTGAATTGACCTCAGTAAACATGGGGGTACAAATAACTCTTCAGATGCTGATTTATTTTGGTTTGGTTAAATTCTCAGGAGTGGAATGTCTGGGTCATATAATAGATCTATTTTCAGATTTCTGAGGTATCTCCATACTGTATTCCACACTGGGTACACCAGTTAACATTCCCTCCAACACTGGATTAGGGTACCTTTTTCCCCACATCCTCACCAGCATTTATTGTTTGTTCACTTCTCTATGAGAGCCATTCTAATTCAGTTGAAATGAAACCTCATTGCAGTTTTGATTTGAATTTCCCTGATAGCTAATGATCCTGAGCATTTTCTCATGTGTCTGTTGGCCATTTGAATCTCCTCTCTTGAAAAATGCCTATTCATGTCCTTTGCCCGTTTGTTTGTTTTGCTGGTGTTGAGTTTTTTCAGATCTTCATAGATCCTGGATATCAATCCCTTACCAGTTTCAAGTTACAGAAAATAAGAGAGAGAGAGAGAGAGAGAGAGAGAGAGCAAGCAAGCGAACAAGAGACCTTTTAGTCCCTGTTCACTTCCCAAAATGGCCTCAATATTCCAGACTGGGCCAAAATGAAGCCAGGAACTTGAAACTCCATCTAGGTCTCCCACAGGAGTGACCACGTGAGCAATATTCTTCTGCATTCCCAGGGGTATTAGCTGGAAGCTGTATTCAAACTGGTGCTTCAACATTGGATGCTGGCATCACAGGTCTACTGTGGCACAACATCAGCCCAAAATGTATTTCTTTTTAGACAGACATACTTGCTTATCTATCCCTATATTGTGCGAATACTGTTACAAACTGAAGCTTCATTAAGGGGCTCTGAATTTACCTTAATCCATTCCAAAATAGCACTCAGGATCTAGGATGCAGCAATACCATTACTGACGATTTAATCTGAGGTCAGAAATTTCATTAACCTTCAAAAGCACTGATTTCAAAATTGTTTATACCAAAATAGACTTGTCTTTTAAAAAAAAGATTTTATTTATTTATTTGACAGGCAGAGTTACAGACAGTGAGAGAGAGAGAGACAGAGAGAAAGGTCTTGCTTCCATTGGTTCACTCCTCAAATGGCCACTACGCCCAGAGCTACGCCGATCCAAAGCCAGAAGTCAGGTGCTTCCTCGCAGTCTCCCATATGGGTGCAGGGGCCCAAGCACTTGGGCCATCCTCCACTGCCTTCCCGGGCCACAGCAGAGAGCCGGACTGGAAGAGGAACAACTAGGAATAGAACTGGTGGCCATATGGGATGCTGGTGCTGCAGGCGGAGGATTAGGCGGAGGCGCTAGTATGCCACAGCGACAGCTCCTAGACTGTCTTTTAATTCTATTTTCCCTAAACTTTTTGAAGTACCCTCATGTATACATATGCATACAACAGTCTATATATTTTTCCCCAAGCAGACACTAGTTTTCAGATTAAATGATTAAACAAAACCGCTAACCTTCATATATTTTTATCATTAATCAAAATCCAATCTTCAGCCTTCTTCCTCTTGGTTCTTAAATTCCTGTGTATGGCTTGATGCTTGAGTATAAGAGGCATTCTTGATGTCTTTAGGAATCCATTAAATCTTGCCTCTGGCTTTGTGTATATCTCCGTATTGTGATTTTATCTTTTTATTATATGGAAATTTATAAAGGTAACATTCTAAATTAGATTTTTAGTAAATAAGGTTTCCTTTGTCAACTTTATATTTTTGAAACTACTCAACATAGCATATCTATTCTGCATATTTCAAGAAAGCTATTTTGTACTGTTACAACTGAGTCATTATTGCTTCAGTGTGAAAAAAAATCAAAATCCTGAAATGAACATGTCAGTCATTTCTTCTCTTTTCAACCAATTGTATAAACTTGGTGACTATGATTGATAAGCTAGATTGACTTTAAAATAAATAATAATTTCATTTTAGAGTTCAGTTTAGAAAAATTTCCCTTCTGACTTTTTAGAGAAATCACAGACCAAAATTATAGTTAGGATAGAATAGATTATGAAGCATTAACAATCACTGCTAATATCTTCTTGTTTTTGGTGCATGCTACCTGTTGATTGTGGATCACCTGGGTCAGCTCCATACCATTCTCACTCAACTTCCTTGCTAATATGTCACTCTTTGGAACATTCTGAATCACTTTGTCAAAGGAAAAAGGTAAGGGTGGCAAATCATCCACTGACTCTAGGGATTTCATCTTAAAAGATGTTGACTACAATTTAATGACCAAAGCAAGTCTCATGGTCACTCACTGTGGACAGGGAAGTATAATCCAAAAAAGAAATCCTGGATCATACACAAGAAATAACTGAATAGCAATAATTATTAACACACCATCAAATTCCCTCACTTTCCTACCACAGATCTATAAACTTTCCTCCCCAGCCATGCCTGGGACACTGCCCTTTTATCATTTGCCTGGATCCACATATGAACTTCAATGATTTGAATATGTCATCACCACAGGAGTGAGTCCATTATCTCAAGTGTAGACATTGATAAAAGTGAAATTGGCCCTCTCTTGCCACCTGTCACATGCTCCCTTACAATGCAAAGCCTTCCTCCATGCTACACAGCAAGAAGGTCCCCACCACATGTGTCTCATTGGACTTCCCAGCCTCCAAAATTATAGACGCAATAAGCTCCTACTATTTATTAATTACCCAGTGTGTGATATTCTGTTACAGCATCACAAAAAGGACTAAAATAGTAATTAGCACCTAATGTTTTAATGTTTTCTATATTTTAACTTTTATTTAGAATATAAATTTCCAAGGTACAGCTTATGTATTACAATGGCTTCCCCCCCCATAACTTCCCTCCCACCCGCAACCCTCCCCCCTTACCCTCGCCCTCTCCCCTTTCATTTGCATCCAGATTCATTTTCAATTCTCTTTGTATACAGGAGATCAGTTTAGTACATATTACGTAAAGATTTCAACAGTTTGCTCTCACATAGCAACACAAAGTGAAAAATACTGTCGGAGTACTAGTTATAGTATTAATTCACAATGTACAGCACATTAAAGACAGATGTCCTACATGATATTTTTTTTAAAAAAAATTGATTAAATTTCTATGCAATTTCCAATTTAACACCAAGTTTTTTTTTTCATTTTCAATTATCTTTATATACAGAAGATCGATTCAGTATATACTAAGTAAAGATTTCATTAGTTTGCACCAACACAGAAACATAAGGTGTAAAAATACTGTTTCAGTACTAGTTATAGCATTAGTTCACATTGGACAACACATTAAGGACAGATCCCACATGAGAAGTAAGTACACAGTGAATCCTGTTGTTGATTTAACAATTTGACACTCTTGTTTATGGCGTCAGTAATCTCCCTAGGGTCTAGTCATGAGTTGCCGAGGCTATGGAAGCCTTTAGGGTTCCCGACTTCGATCTTATTCCAACAGGGTCATAGTCAAAGTGGAAGTTCTCTCCTCCCTTCAGAGAAAGGTACCTCCTTCTTTGGTGGCCCCATTCCTTCCACTGGGATCTCACTCGTAGAGATCTTTCATTTAGGTCTTCTTTTTTTTTTTTCCCAGAGTGTCTTGGCTTTCCATGCCTAAAATACTCTCATGGGCTCTTCGGCCAGATCTGAATGCCTTCAGGGCTGATTCTGAGGCCAGAGTGTTATTTAGGACATCTGCCCTTCTATGAGTCCGCTGTGTATTTCACTTCCCATGTTGGATCATTCTCTCCCTTTTTGATTCTATCAGTTATTAGCAGATACTAGTCTTGTTTGTGTGATCCCTCTGACTTAGACCTATCAGTGTGATCAACTGTGAACTGAAATTGATCACTTGGACTAGTGAGATGGCATTGGTACATGCCACCTTGATGGGATTGTACTGGGATCCCCTGGCACGTTTCTAACGCCATCATTTGGGGTAAGTCCGATTGAGCTTGCCCCAAATTGTACATATCCTCCCTCTCTTTTTCCCTCTCTCATAATTAACAGGGATCACTTTTCAGTTAAAATTTAAACACCTAAGAATAATTGTGTGTTAACTGCAGAGTTCAACCACTAGTACTAGAACAAAAAAAAAATACTAAAATGGATAAAGATTTACATTGTACATCAACAGTCCGGACAAGAGCTGATCAAGTCACTGTTTCTCATTGTGTCCATTTCACTTCAACAGGTTTCCCCTTCGGAATTAGCACCTAATTTTTAAAAATCCCTGATCTCATCTATAAGAAATCAGTCCTTTTTGAAGTTAAAATTGAAAGCAATCCTTATATAATTTGATAAAATACAAAATAAATAATAATCTATTTGTTTCCTTTGCTAAATGTCTCTCATTCTTTGTGTTTTATGTGTGTGGTGTGAGGAGATATTTACTCACAATATCTCTGGAGTATAACACAGTGGGTTCAAAATACATAGCTTTAAATATGGTTGCACCTCCACCTGGTACATTTCACCAAAGTGTCCTCACTCTCAAGCATTTTTCTAAGATATCTAGTATTCCTACATTTCAATCGATGTTTTCCACCAAACATAATAGCATGAGAAGTGCTATGGACTGAAACACCTTCTTCAAAATTCAGATGGTGAAGAAATATATGATTATATTTAGATACAAGGCTTTTAAAATGGTAATCAAGGTTAAATGAGATCATAAGGGTGGGGCCCTGATCTAAGAGGACCACTATCCTTAAATGAAGAAGAAAAGATACCAGGAGTGATCAAGTGCAGAGAAAAAGCTCTCTGAGGATGCAATTAGAAGCTGGCCATCTCCAGATGGAGAAGAAAGGCCTCAAGGGAAACCAAACTACTGGACACCTTGATCTTGACTTCCAGCCCCAAATTTGTGAGCAATTAAATTTCTATTTTCTTAAGCCACCCAGACATGGTATTTTGTTATGGCAGCCCTAAAAAACTAACCTAAGATGTGAAACTGAAGAAGTCACTGGTGCCAATAATTCTATTCACTTGGGATGTTAGTTCGCTCTTACGAAATTCCAAGGATCAATAGGAGGAGCAACCATTACCAATGGGCAGGAATGTACTGAAGGCCACAGTACGTGAGTTTTCTCTCTAAATAAGACCCACATCCTTCCTAACAGTCACTTCTTCCATTAAGACCAGTTTTCTAGGTAGACTGTTGATACCCCTGAATTAACATTTCAAAGGAATCCAAACAGGACCCAGAAATAGAACATGAGCAGGTTTTAAATGATGTTAACCATGGGTTAATCAGACATTCATCTCCTTAAGAAGTCTTTTTAAATACAGTATTTCTGAAATGTGAATTCAGCCTAAAATATTTAAGGCCCAAGTTAAGACACCCACATCTCACACCTGAGTGCCTGGCTTCTATTCCTAGTTGCAGCTCCTAATTCCAGCTTCCTGCTAATACAGACCCTTGGAGGTAGAAATGATGGCTCAAGTCATTCAGTTTCTGCCACCACATGTTGTGTTCCTAGCTTCCAAATTTGTCCCTAGCCCAGTTCCAGCTTTTTGGAACATTTGAGGAGTAAAGCAGTGAATGGAAGCTCTAGCTTGCTCTCTGTCTTCCCCACTCCCTTTCTCCTTCTCAAATAAATTGTTTTTTCCAGTAGAGAAAATTCTGTACTTCCTTAGTAACAGGAATAATAAAAGTGCTTGTTCTCTGTCTGCAACCTATTCCATTCCTCTCCTGGTATACCATCTTATCAGCTCTGGGTATACCTTCTTATGAGGCTTTTTCATGTTTCCACTGACTGCATAGGCTCTGCACTGACACATAATGCAGCGGTAGAGAAGTGCCCTTATCTGTCTTACTGATTCCTTCCAAGTCTGAATTGATGAACTAGTTTTTCTATACTAGACTTAGCACAACTTCAATTCAGAAACAAATATTTAATTCTATTATTTAAAAAAACAGTAAGTTATTACAAATCCCTATATATTCTGTCACTGTATTTGTATGAAAAACATGACAATTTTGTATTTTTATAAGTTTCTACAAAAGGCAGAATATGATTTTAATTATGCTACAAAACAGAGTAACTCTATGGATTTAATAAGGTTGGCTACATTGAACAAGAATCAAATGCTCTGACAAACCAGTTGTTAAATCCTTTGGCAGACTGGCAATGAGTTTATTATCATTTATAATAAGAAATGAAATGTGCAATTATGATTTCTACCCTGTGACTAGATAGCAAAAGGGTCCCAATCTAAATGCTGTCTACATGAAGACCAGAAATAAGGAATGTGATTGACAGTTATGGTGACTCTTTAGAGTTAATTCCCATCTGGCCCTAGTGAAATCTCCTTTCACACAGAAAGTATGACTTCCTCCCTGGATAGACTCAGAAAACTCCTGGACCAAAGGAGCAACAGTTTTGAATGGAACAACAACTCTA
Source organism: Sylvilagus floridanus (assembly GCA_949820135.1). Taxonomy (NCBI): domain Eukaryota; kingdom Metazoa; phylum Chordata; class Mammalia; order Lagomorpha; family Leporidae; genus Sylvilagus; species Sylvilagus floridanus. Next base: position 34,707,480 of record OX463236.1, read on the forward strand.
GGGGTGGGTTATCAAAGAAAGCACAGAGTTTTCCTAATAAAATACAAAATTTATCATCAAGCTATTGTTGGCACATCTCTCTACCCTTTGGGAACTCATCTTAGAATTGCCTCCAATCCCAACATCTGCTGCCTTACTCACCCCTCCTTTCTATTTGTCTTCTAATGTTGGTCACCCAACTCCATCACTGAGTTTTCCATTCTTTAGCCCATTTCCAAGCAAATTTTTAGACTTTCTGTTCCCAGGAGATTGTCCACTGTGTTTCATAATTAGCTCAGGTAGTTTTCAACCTCTTGCAATGGGTCTACTTGACTCCAAAGTCATCCTCAATGTTCTCTTTATCTCAGCCTCCTCACCATGGTATCTTAGGCAGCAATTTTTCATCACCATGACCCACTACCACTCTCACATCAGGTCTTCCTTGGTACAGCAAAGAGGGAAAAGGGGGTGATTTCAGATGATTGACTATATATGTCTCTTTCAGTTTGTATCCCTGGCACTTGACTCAGTGAAGGGATGCACTTCACTGGAGCACGCCCTTGCCACATGATCTCAGCCATGACCACACAATGCCTCTTGGCATTGCCCTCCTCCTTCTGCAAAAATAAGGCTTAACCACTTACATCAAAAATCCTGCCAGTAAAATTAGTGTCAGATTTGTATTTCCTTCTGAACTTTGCTTACATCAGTGACTTTCCATTTCTCTAAAATTTTCTAAACTCACTTAAACCATATTGTAATACTGTAAGTAACTAAAGCAAAGCAAAACAAATAAACAAAACTGTGTTATAGTATTGCTATTTAAATTCCTAAATAATTAAAACTAGTTCCCAACATGCCTCTTTAGAGAGAGTTCCCAGCAACTGACATCTTCAAGCATATATACATTGTCGACCCATCTAAGAAAGAGCATCCAATAATAGTTCCCCTCTTCCTGCCATCTCTCCCACAGGTGCTTCCCCAGCAATGCTGCCTTTTCCTTTACTTCTGTGCAATACTTGGAGGCAGTCTCTACTCCTCCCCTCAGAAAAACTACAGGTTTCCATCTCATAGTGACTGCAGTGTTCAGCTGTCATTCATGCACCACATGCATCTGGGAGCATGATTATGACACACACGGTGCTCTTTTTGAATAAATATTGTAGACCTGCCAGTTTCTGAATATGCCCTGTGGAGGTTAGTTCTAGAAACACTTTTTGGTCTCTCTACACAAAGCTGGTTTTCTCAAACATTTGTAAATTACTACTGCTTATGATCCTTCTTAGTGAAGGAAGGAAGGGGAGAAATAAAGAAAAAAATTAACAAATGTATTGATCACAGGCCTGAAGCCAAGTACCATGTTAAGTGTTTGCACACACATTTTTATTTTTGTGAAAATGACATCTGTACTTCAAGCACTGTGTGATTTCAAAAATCCAGATTCCTCCCAATACATCATGCTGCCATGTAGAGAGCTGCTGTCCTTTTAAGAAATACAGGGAAAAAAACTATGGGATGAGTGAATGTTGTGCTAAAACGAATTCTCTGTGACTCCTCTATGGCTGCCCCAATCTCTCACTAACCTTACCTCATCAAGTCTCTTGCTTATTTATCTTTTACCTATATAGTGTGATCTGAAACTGAAAATGTCTCTTCTATCTTTCAGTGACAGTGTCTGAAAGCTTAACCTTGTTCCCTGCAATCCTTTATGATAAGGATTTGTAGTCCCTGAGAATTCCTACTTACAATGAAATGGTTACACAAATACCTAGATGCAATTGCCAATAGCAGATAACATCACCTAATGAGTAGACTAATTGAATTCTTGTTTGCTTTACTAGCTGACAGAGTGAACCCTGAAAAATAAAGCATTGCATGGCTTGTTCTGATGAGGAGGAAGAGACAGAGGAGGAGGAGGAAGTGAACAGTTTAAAGCCAAAGACACTGGCAATGGTGGTCAGCACAGAAAGGATGGTCCAAAGACAAGTGCAACCAATGAGCAAGTCAAGGGTGAAAGTGACACCTCAAGTTAGGAGGAGGAATTGGGAAAAGGAAATTAGTAGGGAACTAAACCCAATATTGATCTATGGGACAACCTCCTACTAAACTTATCAGGGAGAGCAACTAGAACAAATGATGGGAAGCTAATAAAAGAAAACAGAAATTGTCTGCAACAGCCCCCTAAGTTAATCTCTACCATGAAACACCTGCCTGTCTCTTTGAAAGTGTTTACTTGTTTACAACCTCCTTTAGATAATGAGTGTTTAGAGGACAAGGATTCTGCATTTATTTTATTTATGTAGGCCCAGAGCCCAGTGCACTGTCTGGCATACAAAAGAGGTTCAATGTATGTTTCATGGCTGAATAAACAAAATCAGTTTCCTTTATCTTCTTATTCCTAAACAGAAAATCTTTGCTATGAGGAACTGAATGCTATCATATGTGCTGGCACTTCCATTGTGTGCATAGGATTCCTAAAGGTGTGCGAGCCCTTGAAAAGCATAAAATGTCATTTATAAAAATGGAAATACCTTCACTCTGAACCTTTGCAAAAATGTCCAATGCCTAGCAAGTCTTGTTTTGAGCTTTTTTAAAAAAAAAATTTGTAATGTATGTTTTATTTCTTTTCAGGGGATTTTATTAATGCTTGGACATACTTCCCTACATATCCTATGTTTCTATAAATCATCTATGTCAAACTCTATCTGGACTTCTATTACATTATACAATATATGTAAGAGTTTCAGATGAAATATACTAATGATTCTAAAATAGTTCCTCTAGTCATGCTATATACTTTAAATTTAATTTAACTTCTTATTATGTTACAGAGGAAAATGTATGACATTTTTTCCAAGCATTTCTCTTTCCTTATTATAAAAACATTCATACTGAATTATTTTTAAAAGGCAGCATTTAGTATTCAATCAAATAATAAGGAGAACGTGTTCCTTCCCAGAGGTTTAATAATAATTCTTGCATCACCAACACTGAATATTCATGTTATGGAAATGTGCCCTACTTCTATAGATTTCATCACTGTCAGCTGGTGCCATAGCAGAAGATGGGGACAGTTAGTCAGTCTCAATACATTCAAGATTTCAACAATTACCAAAATGCCTTCCCTAACTTACCATCAATAATTTAACTTTTGAGGAATATAATACTAAGGCACAAGAGGCTAATAAATATTCTGCTAATCCTTTGAAAAAAGGGATCAAACTGCATAAAATTGTGCTATCACTTCACTGAAGGATTATTTCAGCTACTTCTGCAGGCCATAAGAACACAATCCATACAGTGGGAGAAGCAAACCACCTGAACCAGTTTTTTGGTCTCTGGGTACATAAATTTATAAAGTCTTTATTTTCTCCTCATTTTGCTGTTAGAATACACTTGTGAGAAGTCTGATATTCTGCATCCTCATCCCACAAGACATGTGTTAACCATGCTTTTACCCCAATTCTGTTCACAGCATGACTTTAGTCACTTAATCTCACTAGGTTTTAATTTCTTCATCCGGAATAAAAAAAAAAAAAAGTTGGGTTAGATTGAGATCAACAAATGTTTTCCATAAATGGACAAATAATTAGTAGTTTAGGCTCACAGAACATTTGTCTCTGTCACAACTACTCAATTCTGCCATTTTAATAATAAAAGCCACCATAGACAATATAAACATGAAGAAGCATTTCTGGGTTCTGTTAAAACATTACTTAAAAAACGGGAGGCATGTGGTAAGACAAATTCAGCTACATACTTGACCCCTCACAATTCTCTTTCACATCTGTGATTCTATGTGTTAAATACACAAAAAGCACCTAAAGACTGTGAGGAAGATATGAACCTGTCAAGTCCATGAATCACGTAGAGCCAAAGGGTCACAGAAACCTCCAATTACAGCATTATCCCTCTCTTCCTAGGTAAGCCCATCACTCACCCCTTGCCTGACTTCCACAATTTTCTTAGGGAACACTGTATATACTGCAAACCCCTCTCTTGTGCCCTTACCATTGCTACATACTTCCCAGCAAGATTATATTCAATTTGTTGAAATTTCATTGGGCCAGTTCTTACTGATATCTTTCTCTGCCCTAGTGAGCAGAACTTCTGGTTTCACTCCATCTTTATGTTACAATTACCTCTTTTCTTTGAGGTCTCCTTGTTGGGTTCAGGTCATAAAATAATCTACTTATTATAAAATCAAGCTTCTACTTATTCCTTTTAAAGGAACAACAATCATGGAAGACAGAAGGAAATAGTTGTGTGATACACTGGGCTCTAGGTGCAATCAGTGCATATGTAGTGCTCTCTCATACTTTAGATAGAACAAAATCAGAAAGATGTCAATCTGATGATGTTATCCATGAATGGTTCTTCTCCGCATATAAAAAAGTAGAAAAAGGCAGTAAAGACAAGAACAAGTTAGAACTAAACATGAGCTTAATCTTTAAATCTTGAACAAAATCATGTTTGACTTAAATTTAGGGAGTAATGAGATTAAGCTTCATTAATTAAAAAATTTAGGTATGAGTATTAAAATACCTTTTTTCAATAGTCATATTCACAGGGAAAGATTATTTATGCATAACAGTAATCAGGAAAAGTTTACTTAAACACATCAATGATTTTTATTTCACTTCAAGGTAAGGTCAAGGAGAAGTTCTGTTTGCTTGGCTTGGCTGCATACAATGAGCACCAATGAAAAATACCTGATGTACAAGTATCCTACCATGTAGACTTAACCAGGAGACAAGTAGGAATTCCACGGAGATAGGGAGGAATTCCAAAGAATGACATACAGAAGAGCATGGCCCAGAATTCCAAGTAGGGCTAAGAGAGCTATGGTTGGGGATGAGAAGATAGAAGCTTGCCCAGCTCAAAGTATAGAGCATAAGAGGTTGACTGCCATGCAGATACTAAAGACAGAAAGACTGTCAAGCTCTAAGAGAGATGCTGCTTCCACAAAGACTCATAGGGCAGACAGAGACCATGGTAGTACATCTGGTTGGAAGTGCATGCCTAGACAAGATCTCATAGGGTGCAGAGAGTGAAAGGGACTAAAACTATGAGACTCGAAGTTCTGGCATAACTATCAGTCCTCTGCCAAAAATATTCCATTTCACGCCAAGACTTGAGCCCCACATGGGAAGAAAACTAAGGATAAGGTGAGAGGTCCAGAAAGTCAGTTTCCAGAAACTATCTACTGAAAAGAATAAGTTCCTTATATTCTGGAACCTTGCTCATTCATTCATTCATCCATCTAATTCAGTGTTCAACAAATACATATTAAATATCTACTGGGCATTACTAAACACTGTTACTGACTCTATAAGTTTGATGGTAAAAAAAATAAATATGATCCATATCCCTGAAATTGCTTTGAGACTTGGTTACTATGGAATATAAATAGGTTAAAAACTTTATCAAGATGTAGCTTCTGGAAACTACTAAAGCCAACAAAACGAGCTGCCTGTGCCTCTGGAAAATCCCACTCCAGTGCACAGGCAGAAAGACTGCCAGCCAGGGAATAACGCAGTAGATGTAGGTTCCATACCATGATCAATGTGGTTCTACCACCTCATAAGCAAATCCTAAATAATAAATGGAAGCCATGATAATGATGATGTTATGACTCCAAGTAGCACTATAGCTATGTTATTATTTCAGAATTCAGTTAAGAGACACAGATCACATTGGCTAGAGTGGTGGCAAACGTAAGAAATAGGTGCCACCTTATGTCAGAAGGAAAAATGGGAAGAAGTTGGAATTATTAAGAGTTAGAAGCCTGAAGTACAGAGTCAACAGAGTTGGAGCCAATCCTCAGATGGGACTGGGTCCTTGAGCTCAGAAGGAGGAAGCAGCACTTAGTGATGGCCCCCCAAGCATCAGGAGTGCTCCCACACACTCTAGCAATGTTGGGAAAGCTATAAACTGAAGTATGCTGTTGTTACTGGAACTAACTACTGTGGCAGGTAGAAAAGGCACTGCTGGGGTGAGGCTCGTGGGAAATGAAAGCCAGCAGAAAGTGAACAAGAAGAAAAGCAGAACTAGTGGCAAGAAGGTGAGAAGCACATTCCACCAAAACCTACTCTGGGTCATAACCTCCTTCAGGACCCCTTTCTGACAGCTTCACCAACTGACAAAGTAGGAACATTATTTTCAGATGTCTAGTTCCAATATCAGAAACCAAAACATAGATGAGTGACTTTGAAGCTGAAAGATGACAACTGAATTACCAACCCAGTAATCTAGTGTAAATTACCTTTCTGAGACCTCTTTTTAAAAATAAGGGCAATAATGACTACCACAAAATGTGCTTTGAGAATTAGGCAATGTACATAAAGCACATCACATAGTGCTTGACAAATAAAATACATTATTTCACAACAGTTCATCCAAGTACATTAGCCACCCCCAGCACCTTCCTTAAACAACTACTCTACACCCTAAATAAAATTTAAAAATAAAAATTACTCTGTAGAACTCTGTGTGTGGCCTAATCTAGTATCAGAACATATCTCAGCAGAAAAAAAAAAAAAACTATTTATAAAGCCTCAGCCAACAGGGCAACAGGGAAATTTTCCAGGTTGGGGGCCATATTTGGATCTTGTATTTTCATTTCCATTCCTCCCTGTCATTCTGAAAATAAGACAAAAATATATCACCCATATCCTTCTTTGCCCTTCCACCATCAACATAATAGGCCAGCGTTTATGGTCCAAGGAAACATTCAAGTTCCTTCTGTCCTCCCCGTAAAACTTCTAGCAAGATTTCAAACTTGAGGTGCTAGTGTTGTGGTACAGCACATTAAGCTGCCCCTTGCCATGCTGGCATTCCATATCAGAGCACCAATTCAAATCCTGGATACTCTGCTTCTGATCCAGCTTCCTGCTAATGCACCTGGGAGGGCAGTAGAAAATGGCCCAAGTACTTCAGTCCATGCCACCCATGTGGGAGACCCAGATTTAGTTTCTGATTCCTGACTTCAGCCTAGCCCAGCCCCAGCTGCTGTAGCCATCTGGGGAATGAACCAGCATGTGAAAATCAATATCTATCTCTCTCTTTCTCTCTCTCTCTCTCCCACTTTGCCTTTTAAATAAATAAATCTTTAAAAAGTAGATTGAAAACTTGATTCAACATTCCCTCTCTCTAAATAATAGTCTTTGATACTTTATGGCCTAGCAGGGCCCCAACACTGGAGCTAGAAACCCACCAGCATTTTCCTGATGTTCTTAATCTAGCAGGCAATTTCCTTCAGCTTCATTCCAGGCAGCAGAGACCTTAGTTCTATGAAGGAGAAGTACTGAAAGTAAAGCACTATCAGGTGCTGTGTAGTGAGAGCTACCATGTCCATGAATGGCCCACAGAAAGCAATTCCTACAAAACAGCAAAATGTAGCTCTTCTGCTATCCTGCCTGAAATGATGTGTTTCGGCAGTTCATTCCCTTTCTGCTCCATGGCTCATTGGTTCTGTCTTTATTGATTATAAACCTTTCAGAGATTTTCTTCACCTCTAAGCCTCATTTAATCCCTTGTAAAATGGCACTTCTAATACTCTTCCACAGGTATGTTCTAGGCATCAGATAAAAGAGTACAAGTTCAAGGTAAGAGAGAAATGGAAAGTTGTTGTTTGATTTTCAGTTTCAGTTTTGTTCAAACTTCAGTTTGAAGTTTCAGTTTTGCAAGGTTAAAAAGCTCTAGTATGCACCTAACACTACTGAATATAACCAACGTGAATATATTCAACACTCCTGCACTGTATATTTAAAAATGGTTAAGATGGTAAATTTCATGTTATGTTTTATATTATGATTATTTTAAATGTTTATTGAGGGAATGAATACAAAGTTTGCAAAGTTCATATCATGCATTTACACACACACACACACACTTACATACATACAAGACCACATGTCCATTACTTATCATAATGCCTGGCAGATCATAAGTGTTAAAAAATATATCCAGTTCTATGTTTTTTTCCTTTTGAATATCCAAAAAAATCTCCTGACTTCAGTCTCACCTGCATAAATTTCTGATTTCCACTGAACACTGTGCAGACTTAATCACATTCTTTCCAATACTGCTTCTTAACAGTTTCATACAGGCATGCTTTATCTTGCCAAATAGATTGTCAGCTCCTGCCAAGAAGGAATTATTTCTTATACTTATTTTATGATCCTCTTTGTGTCCAGGGCAGTCTTTGCATTAACTCTTGGCTGGGTAATTCTACTTAAAATGACATGAACTCTCCCAGATAGGACGCATTTCAGTTGCCACTGCCTGCTCTTGGGCCCCACCCATCGCCATCTGCCAACCTTTATTTATTGATCTGTTTGTTCATGCAGAAATCTCTATTAGGAAGAAGGACAATGGATGCAGATGTCAGGGAGAAGATAAAAAGATATAAAACATGTGATTAATATCATCAAAATACAATCTATTTGAACAGACAAAGCAAACATGAAGAAATCAGTAAAACTACAAGGACAAAAACACTTTGTTGGGTGTGTATTACAGACAATGTAGTAGTTCAGAAAACTCTAGTTACTTCAAAGGAAATTCAGTAAGAGATTAGATTTAGAAAAACACAAACACTAAACTATATTTTCTCTAGAGTTAAATTGTTTTTTTTCGGGGGGGGGGGAATACATCTGTCTACGAGTCCTAAATTTTAGATAAAATTATCATACATTTTTGAGATAACAATCGCAGCATTTTGTTTATTTATGGATAAAGAAATTATCTTGGAGAAATCAACTTGTTTTCCTGTGGATGGAGAGCTGGAAATTATTCAGTTTGGACTCAGATCTGTGTGATTCTAAAGCATGAATTCATCCAGTTATACAATTCATCCATTCATCAAGTATTTATTGAGTATTTACTATGAACAAGCATTGTGCCTTAGATACAAAATAAATAAACATTATTTCTTCAATCCTGTAGTTCACAGACTGGTAAAGAGGCAATTTCATAAGGAATTAATTTCCACAAAACTTGGTGAGCCCAAGAATTAAGCTCTGCAACAAAACAGTTCCCTACGTAGTAGGAAAAGCTAATTCATCCTGGGAAATTCTGAAAGGTTTCTTGGGAAAGGAGAATTCCTTGTAAAGTCTTAAGGAATAAAATAAACAACAATAAATATGTACTTACTATCCAGATACTATTATTAGCACTGATTTAAAGATGATAAAATTCATGCAGAGAGGTTTAAATATCTTATAAATAACAGTTAGAGGGCTGGCACCGTGGTGAAGCAGGTTAATGCCCTGGCATGAAGCACCAGCATCCCATATGGCCGCTGGTTTGAGACCTGGCTGCTCCACTTCTGATCCAGCTCTTTTCTGTGGCCTGGAAAAGCAGTAGAGGATGGCCCAAGTCCTTGGCCCCTGCTCCTGCACAGGAGATCCAAAAGAATCTACTGGCTCCTGGCTTCGGATTGGCGCAGCTCCGACCATTGCAGCCAATTGGGGAGTGAACCATCAAATGAAAGACTTCTCTCTCTCTCTCTGCCTCTCCTCTCTCTGTTTAACTCTGGCTTTCAAAGAAATAAATAAATCTCTAAAAAAGTATCTTTAAAAAAAAAATAACAGAACCAGGAGTGAGCATGTTTTCTCTTAATCTCTTCAGTATGCTACAATGAATAAGAGTATGCCAGCAAAAATGAACTGGAGATGGGCATATTTTGAACTGGAAAATCTACACCAAGGCATAAGATTAGAAACTGCACAATATGAGATCATAAAAGAAGTTTGACTTGGCTACAGCAGAAAATAACCATATATAAAATCGGATAACTAGGGGTAAGATCATGAAAGGTTTTGTGTACCATATTTAAGGATCTTAGAATTTGTCTCATAAACTATGGGAGTACATTTCAGATCTGCATATTAATAAATCATGCCACCTATCTGGAAGATGAACATGACAGTTAAGTTTAGAGGGAATAGAATGCATTAGGAGGTCATTTTAATAGTGTGAAGAGTAAAGATGAAATGGAATTCAGGTAGAGAGAGTGAAGTGGAAACTTGGGGGCAAAAAACAAACATGTCTAAATGACAAAATAGGCAGAATCTGGTAGTGTACTAGATGTAACACCTACCGCCTTGCCCATTAGAATTTCCTATTTACATAATTCATTCAGGAACAAAGGAAAGTATAACCATTTGTATTCATCACTTTGGAAGTAGCTAAGCACAGGAAAACTAAGAATGAGTAAGACAATTCTTACCCTAGAAGGACAGTCTAGAGTGAGAATGCAGAACAAAGGAAAGTGAAACCAACAGCATGTATTCATCAGTTTTTCATTACTAGAATGAAGTATCTGAGGCAACTAACTTTATGCAAAGAAGAATATTGTTTAGGGGCCAGCACTATGGCATAGCGGGTTAAAGCCCTGGCCTGAGGCACCAGCATCCCATATAGGCACAGGTTCTAGTCCAGGCTGCTCCTCTTCCCACCCAGCTCTCTGCTATGGCCTGGGATAGCAGTGGAGGATGGCCCCCAAGTCCTTGGGCCCCTGCACTCACATGGGAGACCCGGACGAAGCTCCTGACTCCTGGCTTCAGATCAGCGCAGCTCCGGCTATTGTAGCTATCTGGGCAGTGAACCAGCAGATGGAAGACCTCTCTCTCTGTCTCTGCCTCCCTATGTAACTCTGTCTTTCAAATAAATAAAATAAGTCTTTAAAAAAAAAGGAAAAAGATTGTTTAGCTTAGAGTTTCAGAGGTCAAACCTAAGATTAAGTGGCCCTGTTATTTGGCGTCTGGTTATTAGTGGCAAATGGCAATGGTAAGCCCATACAGATGAATGAACATTCGGCAAGCCAGGAAGCAGAGGTATACTTAGACCAAACATACGCTTTTAGAATCAACCCTCTTGGAAGAGTCACCTTTGTCAGGCATATCCTAAATGACACAGACCTCCCAAGAGGCCCGCCTTCTAATACCACAACTGAATTAAAGTCCTATTTTGTCAGCACCGTCAGCTTATGGCTTTGTGGTTGAAATGTCTGCATAAGTTTGGGAGCCAAATCGTATTCAAACTATAGTACATAGTGATGAAGCAAACAGGTACAACAACAGGCACTGGGGAAATTGTTAGCTGTACCCAGAAGAAATCATAAAAGAGTTTAGGGAGAAGATTATCCAAATTAAATTTGAAAAATAAGCGGGTATTTTCCAAGGAATCATGAATCACTTAAGTTAATGGTTCTCCAGTGAAGAGTGGCAGGAACATAGCCAAATACATAGTTTTAATGAATTACGCAAAGGAAGCAAGGGAGATAGATGTGAGGATCTCTGAAGGCATCAAAAATAGAGCAGGAGTTTGTAAGCTACTGGTTCCTCTACTGCAACATCTAAGCACAAGAGGGAATAAAACTGGGGTCACAGAGGGTTGAAGGTGGGAAACAAGATACTGATCAGGAATAAAGCCATCAGAAGTACCATGGTTTGGAGGCACTTTCTGACCATAATATTACACTCCATCCAATCCAATCTTTAGGCAAAACTGGTACACAGCATGCTTGAGAAAATATGTTAGTCTATTAGTTCTACCCTAAACCATAGCATTTCTTATAATTCCCCATAAGAGGTCAATGCATCTAATTTCTAAAGAATTTTAATTACCTCATAATAACACGTTTAGAAATCTCACTGCTTCAGTCACATTGATCTTTGTGAACAAAAGTACCTTTTATTATAAATGTATTCACACAGACATGTTTTCTAAGTGCAATGTGCAATACATAAAAGGACATATATTTAGGAATATAAAGTCTCAGACTTGAAAAAGAACTCTTTAACTTTTTGATAAAATATATATGCAAACAATTTCTAAATCTCAAGTTATTTATTCACCTCCAAATTCAAATTTTTATTGCTATCTCTAACAAATAAGAAATCCAGCTACTGAAACTGTTCACAGACTTACTAGATGACTGGGTTATTGAATGCATTATCTTCAACAGAACAGTATGTTATAAACTTACTTGGTGATTTTGGAGTAACCTCAATATTCTGTATGAGCAGGCTTAACCATATTGTTGCTTAAGAAAAATAGAATTATTTATTTAGTTGAAAAAATATTTGTCATTTAATTAGATTTACATATCAATCATGAAACTGTACAGAATAATTATTGTGAAATTTCTCCATTTATCATGATGAAACTTGTAGTAAGAATGGTCAGAGAATGCACAAAGGTCAGTGTTACTTGTGGTAACTGTAGCAAGATTTAGTAAATATTTGGGCCCCCAGGATAAAACTTATTATTTTTGTCTCTATAAGATTGTACTTACTATATGAAGGTGACTTAAGTTGAAACTGAGAACCAAAAACTCTTTGTAGTTTACTTTTCACCACCCCCCCATCCAACCTTCACATCCAGAAGTATCAGAACCTCTGATATCATGCCAAATTGAAAGTATAGGGTTACGAGGCTTTCATATATTCAATATTCAAAATAAACTGTAGTTATGACATAGAAAACAGTACAGTAAGGGCTAAGATGAATGCAGCCTTCTCAGTGTTTATTAATGCCATTCTACTTCTGCAGGTATCCAGAAGGAAAATACAGTCCTTAAAATTTCAACCAGGAAAAGTTATTCACCCTTAACATTTTTGAACAGTTTATGAAGACTGAAAAATCCTGTGATTTTCTTTTTACTTACATCTTGTGTGCCCAGCATTGGATAGAATGAAATGAGGCAAAAGGACTAGATAAAATGGATAATAGGTGAGTCTAGCATCATATATCTTAAATAACAATATGCATACCACAAATATTTATTCAAAAGTCCTACATATTGCAAGTAATGAAAATGTACTTTGTAGATGGCATGATCTTATACATACAAAATCCCAAATACTTCATCAAAAACTTGTTAGAACTAATAAACAAATTGATTTCACTGGGCTGGCCAATTGTGGGTGGATGTCCATTGCTGTGTCCTAGATCCTGTGAACAGGATAGCCCTGGTGCCACTATAGGGGTTACTTATGTGGGGAAAGAGGAGCTCAAATGGGGGATAAAACTGGATTAAATAGGGCTCTGCTTCGGACCCTTCTAAGCTGTTCCATTGCTATTGTCTGTCCCTGTATGATAGGCCTGGGGCTGCTCCAAAGTTGGCATAAGCCTTGGAATGACAGCATCCCTGTCTTTTGGAATAAAGGAACTCTGCCCCAGGGAGCATTCTGTCATGGGCTAGTCATGGGTGTAAGGCACCAGATCTTTACTAAACATTGGGTGTTTGTCAACTGCATGGGAGGTTCCAGGAATGATGGATATAGCTCGAGAGAGATCCTTGGTGGATTGGTCTTTGGCATTATGGAAAGATTAAGTCCTGTATTCAAGAAGCTTCTGCCTATGACTTCAGCTGAGTGATGTTAGCTTTTTTTCCCCCTCAATAAAACTTGTACTGTTGTGGGTCTCTTCCGTTGAAAAAAAAAAAAAAACTAATAAACAAATTGAATAAAATTGCAGGGTACCAAGTCAGTGTACAAAGAATGTTATATGCCAACAGTGGATCATCTGAAAAGAAATCAAGAAAGCAATTTCCACTTCCAGTCTTTGCCAAAAAAAAAGAAAAATAAGGAATACATTTAGCCAAAGAATTAAAGTTTTACAAAGCAAACTATAAGTTACTGATGAAAGAAACCTAAGACAATACAAAGAAATACAGAGATCCAGTGTTCATTAATTGAAAGAATCAATATCATTGAAATGTACATACTATACAAAGTGATTTGAAGATTCAATGCAATCCCTGTTAAAATCCCAATGACATTTTTAAGTAAACTAGGAAAAAACACTACTAAAATTTGTAGGGATCCATAAAAGACCCTGAATGTCCAAAGCTATCTTGAGAAAAAAAAAAAAAAACACCTAAAGAGGAGGCATTACACTGACTTTAAAATATATTACAAAGTTACAGTAATTAAAACAGCATGGTATTACCATAAAAACAGGTCCACAGACCAACCAAAGGAACAAAGGAATAGAAGAGAGATCCTACAAGTAAACCCAAACATCTTAGGCAACTGATCTTTGACAAAAGTTAAAGACATACATTGTGGAAAAGACAGTCTTTTAATAATGGTGCTCAGAATACTGAATATGCACACATGTAAGTACGAAACTAGACCCTTATCCTTCACCATCTACAAAAAATCAACTCAAAATAAAAGACCTAACTGTGAGCTCTGAAATAATGAACCTACCAGAAGAAAACATTGGGAAAACACTTCAGGACATTGGAATTGGCAAGGAATTTTTAGATCAGTCCCCAAAAGTAAAGGAAATAAAAGTAAAAATAGGAAAAATGGACTTTATCAAACTAAAGAGCTTTTGCACAGCAAAGGAAATAGCCAACAGAGTAAGGAGGAAACCCACAGAATGGGAGAAAATACTTGCAAGCAATACATATGCTAAGGAGTTAATATCCAGATAGATAGATAGATAGATAGATAGATAGATAGATAGATAGATATGGAACTCAAGTTAGTCAATAGTAAGAAAACCACATAACCCAATAAAAAATGAACATTAGATCCAAACAGACATTTCTAAAAGGAAGACATGTAAATGGCCAACAGGTACATGAAGAAAACACTCAACATCACTGATCATCAGGGAAATGCAAATCAAAACCACACTCCAGTAAGATTGGTTATTCTCAAAAAGACAACAGGTAATAAGTGCTGGTGAGGATGCGGAGGAAAGAGAACTTTTGCACACTGTTGGTGAAAATGTAAATTAGTGTAGCCCTTATGGAAAATAGTATGGAAGTTTCTCAAAACATGAAAAACGGAACTATCATATAATTCAACAATCCCACTCTAAGTATATACACAAGAAAAATGAAATCCATCTGTCAAAGGGACATCTGCATTCCGTGTTTATTTCAACACAATAACCAATACATGAAAATAATCTAAGTGCCCACCCACTGATGAATGGATAAAGAAATACACACCATGGACTATTATTCAGTCATAGAAAAGAATGAAATCTTGTCATTTACAACAACATAGCTGGAACTGGAGGACATTATGTTAAAGTGAAATAAAAGCACAGAAAGAAAAATATCACATAATCTCAATTATATAGAGAGCCTAAAAATAGGTGATCTCATAGAAGTCAAAACCATAATGGTGTTAACTGGAGGCTGTTGAGGGATGTGAGGAAACAGACATAGGTAATAGTTGATAGATGGGTACTAACTTAATAGGAGTAAGAAGTTCCAGGGTTCTAAATAGCACAGTAGGGTGACAACAGATGATATTGATGTTTTGTGTATTTCTACTAAAAAAAGAAACCAAAATATAGGATTTTTCAGATGCTTTCACTATAAACAAATGTTAAATTCTTGAAAGGATAAATATATTTACTTGGACTGGGTATTATACAATGTATAGATGTAACATCACATAGTTCCCATAAATATGCAAAATTTTATGTCTGCTAAATTATTTTAATAATTTTATAACTTTAAAAAAGAAAACATTAAAGAATATGTATTTAGTACAAACTGGCCTGCTTCAGACTTAGGAAAATACAAATCAATGGAAAAGAAACTTGAAGGAAAATTAAAGGATCCCATAAATGTTTCAAGGCAAAAATGCTGCTTTCTCATCCACACAGGAAAGAAACAATTTCTGACAGTGAATTCTACCACAATTCTTTGAGTGTGCTAGTTTTACTACCTTTAAAATTTTATTTGTAAAGGTAGACATCTGGTATAGCAGTGAAAATACTGCTTGGGATTCTTGGGTTTGAGCCCATTTCAGATTCCAGCTTCCTGCTACTGTATACTCAGGATGGCAGCAGATGATAACTCAAGTGCTTGGGTCCCTCCCTCCCACGTGGGAGACTTAGATTAAAATCCAGGCTAGGCTCCTGCTTTCAGCTTGGCCCTAACATGGCATTAGGGCAGTAAACCAGTTGGTGGAAGGCTATCTAATTGTGTATTTATCTTTTCCAAATAGAATGAAAATAAGTAACTTTCCAAATGTTCAATTGCCCTACAAATTTCTTTAAGCATACAAAAAGAAATCAGAGTTTCTATATATCATGGACTATAAACCCAAGTAGGGAATATTATTTCCACTGCTACAGTATTTGAATATATAACAGCAGACCCTACAAGTCAAGTCTTCCATCACCACAATGAAATATTTTCACAAGCAACAAAATCTAAAGGAAATAGGAGTCAATGTTGCTTTCACATATTCTCAAAGCATGATCTATGTAGAATTCCCACTCTCTGGACCATGCAAGATCATTGCTGCTGACAGCCAGGAAAATACTAAGATAACATCTACTTGCATCAGTTAATGCTATTTTAGTACCTTCACTAATGTCTAATAAAATTAGGCCTTTTTCATTGTTTTTTATTTTACTTTATTTAAGTTATACTTGTTTCATATATTTCACATATACAGACTTAGGAACAAAGTGGGGCTTCCCCTCCCTCCCGCCCACATTCCAACCCTTCTCCATAACCCCTTCCTTCCTTCCATCTTTTCTTTCTCATTCACTCTTTCCCTGTATCCACTTCTTCAGTTTGTCTTTTCCTTTGTCCAAGAGTAGGATAGATGGTCTATATGTACCTGAACCCCTAGCTCAGTCTGTGTTCAAAGACAAATGGACTCTCACACAGAGTAAACCTGTCACTGCAGGATTCAGGATGGAGAGGGAGAATTTTTCTAGTTCTTACCTGTGGGTGCCTATGTTAAAAGCATAAACAGTGAATGTCACCTTTGCTATCATCACCCTGAATCCTGACATGGACCTAACATTCCCACTAAAGTTCTCTCTAAGGTGTTCACTTTCCACTGTTCTCACCGTCTCCATCTTAATCTGAGCTCCCACAATATTTTCATTTTCTCCTCATTGGTCTTGATGCCTCCCCCTCAAAACTGATGATCTAACTGCCCTCTAAATGTCAATCTAGTCAAGGTACCTCACTGCTGAAGACACTTCAATAACACCTCCTGTTTGTAAGGCAAAGTCTTATACGCTAATAAAATAGTGTTTTTGTAATCAAATCCATACTTACTTCTTGACTCCCTTTTCCATACTTATTTTAAAAGTCTGTTCTTCCCACAAAGGAGACCAGGAGGAAGTACCTGGCTTCTGGCTTCTGGCTTCAGATGGGCGCTGTGCGCCGGCCATAGCAGCCATTTGGAGGGTGAACCAACAGAAGGAAGACCTTTCTCTCTGTCTCTCTCTCTCTCACACTGTCTAACTCTGCCTGTCCAAATAAAAAAAAAAAAAGGTCGGTCTGTGCTTTAATTATCATGAGTCACAGATAGGCGTGTGCTCTGAGATCATTACACCCATCCCCCTTTTATAAGAAAAACTTTCCTGCCATATACCTGCCTTTAATATAGCTGATTCTTACTTGATTTATCAGATTCATTTCAGATACTAACTCTTGCAGGAACCTTACCACCCTGTCTTTATATCCCCATAGAAAATTCATTATCATCAATTCAGAGTTCATTTTTAGCTTCCCCAACACATTTGTAAGTATTTGTTGAAAAACAGAAATTCCAAATTGGTATTTTTTGTGCACTGGTTTGGCTACAGCACTTGTATGTAAAAATTCAAAACAATAAATCAGCTTCACATCCCATCTTTAAATACTTCAGCATACATATATCCAGAACATTTTAATTCTATGCAATCAAGGGTTGATAGGAACCCTGTAATCAACAAAATCAAGTCCTCTAAATAGAAAAATAGGTTGTATGGTTTGAATATGGTTTATCCCCCAGAGGTTCATGGTTGGAAGTTTGGTCTTCAATGTGGTGATAGTAGGAGATGATAGACCTTTAAGAGGTGAGGTTTCATTGAAGGTCATTAAGTCATTTGGGAGTCTGACCTTGGAAGACACTATGGGACCTCAGCCTCTTCTATATGATCTTTCACTCCTACATGAATTCCCACTAGTATGTGATTTGCTATGATGTGATGCAGCCAAAAGAGCCTCATAAGAGCTGAGATGATCCAAGAGTCCTTGAACCTCAAGAACTGTGAACTAAATAAATCTCTTTTCTTCATAAGTAGCCTGCCCAAGGTATTTCATTATAGGAACAGAAAATGTACTGTTAAGGTAGCTAGGCAGATATCAGTCTGTGTTTGAGAGAGGGGCTAAAGAAAAATAGAAATTATTATGTGGTTGACTGAGAAAAGAAATGTCAAAACAAACATGACCAGCAATCACATATCTAAAAGTATTGCTTTTGTATGATAACTTTGTTAGGTGGGTCTCAACCCTCTCCTGGGAGCAATTTAGGGGAATCTTTCCCCACCCTACACCAACAGGGCTGTTAGGTCCATTATGAGGTTCTAGAAGGAATTTGAGGAACACCACATCCAGATAACCCTCCACCCAACAGTACCACAAGAGAGGGAGAGGAGAGGAGATACAGAGGGTCTATACCCATATCTATAGAAACTCCAGTCTAAGTACAGACTGGGATTTTGGTTCTTTCCTATCTTGGTTTCTTTCCTATCTGGTCTGTCAGGTGTATTTCTCTTCATTGAACTTGGCTAACATGCTTAACACTACAAAAGAGAGAGAAAAAGAGACAGAGAAAGGAAAGGAAAGAAAGCAAATGGAATAATACAAAGTGTTTTCCTTTTTCAGGAAGCCAAGGTTTAAATCTGCTAACAAATCTCTCTAGTTTTCCTAATATAAAAATAAACTTTATTGTTGCATTATCCCAGTGACACAAAAGTACCTGAAAGCTGATCAGTTGCTTCCTTCCCATCCTCTGACTGCCTGATCAACTTAGGGTTGATCACACAGCTCTAACATGCTTATCATTATCTCAACCTAAACAACTGTAATACTAGCAGTGATTCAATCAAAGGAAACATGACTGTTTTCTCAATGAATAACTGGAAATCAGTGAACTACAAAATGATTTTAGAATTCATTTAAAGTGACTCAAAACTTAGGAGTTCATAATGTTAAAGCTTATTTCTGTTAAAAGCCAGTTGATGTTAATATAAACTCATATCTATCCAATTTAAAGAATCTCTTGAATAAGAAATCAAAGTTCAACTTTGTTTTTTAAAGATTTGTTTCATTTACTTGAAAGAGTGATACAGAGGAAGAGACAGAGAAAGATCTTCCATCCACTGGTTCACTCTCTCAAATAACCACAATGATGAGGGCTGGGCCAGGTTGAAGCCAAGAGCCTGGAACTCCATCTGCATCTCCCATGTAAGTGGCAGGGGCCCAAGTGCTTAGGTCGTCTTTCATTGCTTTCTCAGGTGTGTTAGCAGGGAGCTGGATGGGAAATAGAGCAGCCAGGAATCAAATCAGTTCTCTGACATGGAATGCCAATGTAGCGGGCATCAACTTAACCCACTGCACCACAACACCAGCCCCTAAGGTCAATTTTTAAACATAATATCTAAACTTCTGGTCTGTGCATGATCAGTGGGAAATGGGGTAAAGTGTGAATATCCTCTGCTTTCCCTGATGGTCCAGGGGTAACAGCTATTGCAAGCATGGTTCTAATTAGTATTTCCAGTAGCAGAAGTCTTAATCACAATTGCTCATCTCCCTGATAATATTCTATTTTGTATTATATATGGTTGATTTAAGAATGTTGTGCCACCCTGCCAAGTGTGGTTTGTACTGTGATGTTCCATCCAGATTCCCTCTCCACAGTTACAGCATCCTTCTCCTACCTTTAGGGCATACCATCTGTTAACATCTCACACTTGTGTCCCTCACAGAGAAATGCTTTTAGAAGGAATGACTTAGCAGTCATTTGGGGAGTGAACAGGCAAGTGGAAGCCACCTCTCTCTCCCTCTCTTTTTCTCTCTGCCTTTCCCTCTCCCTCTCTAACTATGCCTTTCAAATAAATAAATCTTTTTAAAGCATTTTAGCCACTTCTCATAGGAGAGCCACAGTGAATAACTAACTCTCAGAGAGCAACAAAGTCTCCTTTGCTTCTACTGGGAACAATTTTCAAGGGACATCCCAGTTCCACACTTCCCTCTAAGCTCCTCTGAGGCCTTGGCTGCATGATGAGACAGCTTCTCCCTCTTCCCAATCCCTCTTTTCTCATTTACTTACAGGTGTATTTCTGTAGAACACTTCTTAAAAAACATTCAAATGCAACTCTTTATCTCAGAGTTCTATTTCCAGGCAACCTAATCTAAAACCTAAGTCAATAATTGTGCAAGGCAAATATAGTAGCACACAGCACTTCTGCTGACTTCATCAGTAACTGGTCTTAGTACCAATATCAGTCCTGGTGTTCTATTAGAGATGTGAATTTATTTATTGAGGCAGAAACAAGATTCAGAATATAATCCATCAATAAATGGCAACATTCCATTTAACTGCAATAAAATTTAGGAAGCAATTTATTTTTACTAAAATATATCTAATTTCTACCTTTCATCCTAAATAATTTTGAGTGTCTGGGGAAAATATGTTAGATAATTTTATTGTCATTCAATTATAAGAGGGGAAACATTTTAAATGAAATGCTAATTTATGAAATGCACACAAAGAAAAGACAATAAGTTATTTGTCCACAATAGGATGTCAAAAACCTCTATGATGAAAATTATCAAACACTAAAGAAAGAAATAGAGGAAGACATTAAAACATGGAAAAATATTCCATGTTCAGGGATTTGAACATCAGCATCATCAAAATATCCATATTACCAAATTTATAGATTCAATGTGATTCCAATCAAAATACCAATGACATTCTCCACAGACCTAGAAAAACTATGCTGAAACTAATATGGAAACACAAATGACCTCAAATAGCTAAAGCAATCTTATACAACATCAACAAACTGGAGGCATAATAATACCTGATTTCAACACCTATTACATGACAGTCATAAACAAAACAACCTGGTATCGGCACAAAAACAGACTTATAGACCAATAGAACAGAATACAAACTCTAGAAATCAAACCATGCATCTATAACCAACTTATCTTTGATAAAAGAGCTAAAAATAAATCCACTGAGCAAAGACTGACTCTTTAACAAATGGTCCTGGGGAAACTGGATCTCCACATGCAGAAGTGTGAAACTAGACCCCTACCTTATACCTTACACAAAAATACACTCAAAATTGATCAAATACCTAAATCTATGACCCAATACCATCAAATCATTAGAGAACAAGGAGGAAACTCTACAAGACACTGGCATAGGAAAGGACTTCTTGGAAAAGACCCAAGAAGCACAGGCCATCAAAGCCAAAATCGACAAATGAAATGGCATCAAGCTGAGGAGCTTCTGCACTGTAAAAGAAACACTCAGCAAAGTGAAACGGCAACCAACAGAATGGGAGAAAATATTTGCAATTACACAAATGATAAAGGGCTAACATCTAGAATATATAAAGAGCTCAAGAAACTCAACAACAAAACAACAATCCAGTAAAGAAGTGGGCAAAGGATTTCAACAGGCATTTTTCAAAAGAGGAAATTCAAATGGCCAACAGACACTTGCAAAAATGTTCAGGATCACTAGCCATCAAGGAAATGAAAATCAAAACCATGGTGAGGTTTCACCTCACTCCAGTTAGAATGCCTTGTATACAGAAATCAACAAATGACAAATGCTGGTGAGGATGTGGGGGAAAAGGTACCCTGGTCCACTGCTGGTGGGAATGTAAACTGGTGCAACCACTATGTAAGACAGCATGGAAATACCTCAGATATCTGAATATAGACCTACCATATGATCCAGCCATTCCACTCCTGGGAATTTACCCAAAGCAAAAGAAATCAGCATATGAAAGAACTGTGTACCCCAATGTTCATAGCAGCACAATTTATAATAGCTAAGATATGGAGTCAACCTAGATGTCCATGAACTGTTGACTGTATTAAGAAACTATGGTATATATACACTATGGAGTACTACTCAGCTATTTAAAAAAAAAAATGAAATCTGTTTTGCAATAAGATGGTCTTAACTGGAAACCATTATACTTAGTGAAATAAGCCAGTCCCAAAAAGACAGGTATCATATATTTCCCCTGATCCTATGTAACTAATAGAATACCTAAAATATAAAGTATTATACTAAAATAGACATTTTGAGAATAAATGATTGTTTATGGCCCTAGTCTGTTCCATTGAGGAACAATGTTTTGCTTTGTTTTGTTTTGTTCTCTTTCTCTTCATACTATTTGTTGAACTTCTTTACTTAGAATAGGGTTAATAGGGTTAATAGGTTAGGCAATCACTAAGTATACTGAAAATAGATTATTGTAACAATTAAGAAGGAGAATCTGAAAGGGAGGAGGAAAAAGGGTTGGAATGTGGGAGGGAGGAAAGGTGGGGGGGGGAGTCACACTACGTTCCTAAATCTGTTTAAATGAAATATATAAAACTTGTGTAACTTAAATAAGATTTTAAAACAAAACAAAGAGTCAAAATAGCACACCTTGGGGATAGCACTGTAGCAAAGTGGGTTAACTAACACCCTGGCCTGAAGCGTTGGCATCCCATAACGGCACGGGTTCGAGACCTGGCTGATCCATTTCCAATCCAGCTCTCTGCTATGGCCTGGAAAAGCAGTAGAAGATGGCCCGGGTCGTTGGGGCCCTGAATCCACGTGGGAGACCAGGAAGAAGCTTCTGGCTCCTGGCCTCGGATCAGCACAGCTCTGGCCATTGCGGCCAATTAGGGATTGAACCATCAGATGGAAAACCTCTCTCTCTCTTCGTCTCCTCTCTCTGTGTAACTCTTTCAAATAAATAAATAAATCTTTAAAAAAAATAGCACACCTGCTCCAAATGTTTGGTGCAAAGAGAGGGAAAGTAAGTGCCCATTCTCTTGTGAACTTTCATAGTCATTGCAAACTTTTCTATGTACTGGTAATTGGCTGTTTTCCTTACAAAATAGATATCTCATATAGTTCAACAATCATCATATATTTAACTTTGACTCCGTCTTTTTTCAGATTTTGCCTCTCTGAGTAGCTAAGCACCATGTAATAAGCTATGTCAACATGCTTCTAGATCTTTACACTACACCTGTTTTAGTATGCACACACTCAAAAGTCAAATATGATTTGATATTTAATGTTTCAGGGACTCTCACCAAGAAATTAAATCAAAATTGCTAATTTCCCAGGAAAGTACAATTCTGAACTTAGGAAAAAAAGAAATATAAAAACTTACTTTGATCTGATATTTAACTAATCAGAAATGTGTGATAGAATGACTTAATATCCACAAATCTGTTAAGATCATTCTGACTAGTGGCAAAAAATTTTTTTTTTTACTTTTCCATAAGAAATTCATTTTCAGAACATGTCACATCCAAAAGTTTGGTCAGGCATATATCTTGATCCTCGGATAATAAGAATTTGCCCATCTAAATAAAATATATAATTTTTTCACCTGTTCATGAACCTACACAATAGTTTTTAAAATAGTATCAGTGACATAGGCTAATAGTAAAATATGAACAACAGTATTAACAATGTCATATACTTACATATGCATATGTATATTTGTAAATTCTAACAAAATATTAGTAAAATTTTCCAAAATAGAGAAAAATCCATTTTTCCCACTCAGCTTGAAATAGAAATAGAAATTCTTAAATACTAAGAATAAAGAACTTGGAAAGATAAATAACAGGGTCTTAGAAACTCTCAAAACAAGCCCTTATATGCAGTATCAGACAAACAGCATCAGATCTGGGGTGGCTGGGTGGAAGAGAAGAGAATCAGAATGTCAGATTCAAAAGGAACCTTTGTGGACATCTAGTCCATCCATCCTTTTGAAGTCTCAATCCTTCCTGCAATATCCCAGCCAAATGTTGATTACCTCAACCTTCTGTTGGATCAAGAGTTCACTGCTAAAGCATGCAGCCAATTACCTTATGAAATATTAGAATCTTCTTATACAGAGCTAAAGCATGCCAGTTATTTTAACACACTGGCTATCTAGAACAAGGCTGGTTCTCTTTCTTTTAGGGCCTCTATTATGGGATAAATCATTGAAAACAGCAGATGGAGGCCAGCTTATGGTGCAGTATGTAAGCTGCCACTTCCAACACCAGCATCCCATATGAGAAGCTGATTCAAGTCCCAGCAGCTCTATTTTCCCTCCAGCTTGCTGCTAAGGCACCTGGAAAGCCAGCAGAACATGTACCAAGTATTTGAGTCCTTTCTACCCATGTGGGAGATGTGGATGGAGTCCTTGGGTCCTAGCTTCAGCCTATCCCAGATCTGGCTGTTATGGGAAATGAATGAGCAGATGAAAGATATCTCTATCTTTATCTATATATCTATCTGTCTATTTTCTATCTATCCACACATACATCGATCTACCTATCCAGCCATCTATCTATCTTTGTTGCTCCACATTACAAATAAATAAATTTATCTTTTTAAAAAAATAATAGATAGTCTCATCCAGTCTTCTCCTTTACATCCCACAGTCTTTCAACTATGTTCCTCAATTAATGATTCTAACACCTAGTACTGGTAAATATCCAGTTTGTTGATGCTTCTTCTAAAATAATTTGCATATTTGGGCATAACCCAAACTGGAAAAGCTTCCCCAATTCTAGACACTGTACATCAATGCCTGCAGCCCAAGATCACACTCACTATTTTGGTGGCTATGACACACATGTTGATTCAGACTGAGCTTTATGTAAACTAAAATCTCAAGGTAAATTTTTTTTATTTACTCAATAAGTAGTCATGGAATACCACCACATGGGTATTATAATATTAGGGACAGAAAGAGAAATCAATGTGATATACCAAAAACATATAGAGTCCTTGGCTCAAGCCCAGCTTTATCCAGCTATAGCTTTGTGACAACAACACTTGTTAGAGAAACTCAATTTTCATAATAGAATAACTATCTACTATCTAACAGATACTTGCTGGTTTCAGTTCCCAAGCGTATGGATGGGCCCTCTGCCAGCAATTTAGAATACCAGCACTCCAGGTGATTTAGTTTCCTTCCAAATAAAATGTTTAGGAAAGATAGGTCCAAGGCCTTACAGACCCAATCCTTGGTTAATGTTGAAGGCAGGATGGCATATATTGGGGACCCACAACATAATGCCTTTTTGATCACCTTTATTAAATTGCATTGAACACTTTCTCCTAATTTCTGACAGGTTTTTTCAACCATACAAAATTCATAATTGCATTGTTATTTTTTATAACTGAGGTTATTGTCCATTTCATTATTTAGAGTCCCTTTTGGTGCTAGAAAAGGCTTTGTTTTCCCTGGGGAATCAGATGTTTCTACATTTCTAATGATGGAAATATTATAATAGTTTTATACATTTAAAAATTAAGTTTGCAGGCTGGTGTTGTAGCACAGCAGGTTAAGCCACCACTTGCAATGCCAACATTCCACAATGGAGAGCAAGTTCAAGCCCTGGCTACTACACTTCCAACCCAGCTTTCAGTGAATTGCCTGGAAGGTGGCAGAAAATAGCCTAGGTACTTGGGCCCCTATCACTCATGTGGGAGGCCAGGATGGCATTCCTGGCTCCTGGCTTCCGCCTGGCCCAAGGCTGTCCATTGCAGCCATGTGTAAAGTGAGCCAGTCAATCGAATATATATATATATATATATATATATATATATATATATATATATCTTACTCTGTCACTCCGCTTTACAAATAAATAAATGAACCTTTTTTTAATTTAAGTATAAAGACAAAAATGTAAGGTTATAATAAATAATCAGGGGGAATGCCATTTTATATGTATAAAAATAGCAAGAAATATTTAAATTCACCAATAACTAATCCATAAAAGGAAAAGGAATAATTCAACTGAGTCTCATTAAATGCTGTTGTTAACTAATTTAGACAATTACTTAATTACTCCCATCTCCTCTTCCCAAATAATCAGACCAAGTCATCTTCCCCCAATGATAAAAGTTCTAAGATCAGATGAACCAAAGAATGACCTGAAGAACTTGTTGGAGGGTTTTGCATTTGAAAATAAACCCTCCTGAAAGTGGGAAGCAAGTGAACCACAGACACACTTTCCAGAACCATCTTTGAAGATCATTCTAGATAAGTTGAATCAACTCTGTCATTCTTCCTTGGGTCCTCAACGCTCTCCATTGATCCTTTTGAAAATTTGGTGACCGTAAGTAGGAATTACATTAAAGGTCTTACTGAAATAGAGTAGATAAAAGTATTATGCTCCTGTTCTTATACAACACACCACATTAACTTCCATGTATTCAGTAGTGTTGACATGCAAGCTAACAAAAGTATTGCTTCTCTCTGTCAGCCTGAGGTCAAGTACTTATTTTGACTCTCCTGAGAAATGAGAACTTAAAATACCCTAAAACGGGACCAAATCGCAATCAAATAAAACAGTGAATAGTATTATACAGGATGTTTTTTTCAATTGAATCATATGCAATAATTTTAAACTTTTCCTTTAAATGAAAAACATGAAAGCCCCCTTAAGTAAAATTATTCTTCTGGAAAGTAAAATCTTTTTGTCATAATTCATTTTCTTTTACTTATGAAGATTTTAAACTCAAAAACTACCATTTTCAGAAGATCAATAGACAGGTACTCAGCTGCAATAATGGGTTCAGAGAACAGATTTATGGACAATCAAAGTATTAAGGGGCAAGAGTAAAGAAACTTTATTGCTGCCCTCCAGTTCACCATTATATAAATAAACCATTCCATGACACAGAAACTGATATTTATGCCATAAAGTTCTCTACCTCACCTACCTATATGATTCAGCAAAAGAAATAAATTTAGAAACTAAAAGTGACCAATCGCTTACAGTATGTCCACTGAAAATTCACAATAAATGTCTCTATAAAAGGTTCAGGTAGTCATCCAAGTGTCCATGATCAATTAAAACTAACCACTTTTCAGATATTGCTTACCTATAAAAATTGTAGCCTTAATTACATTCCAACTTGTCTAACTTGAAACTAGATAAAAGGCAGTATCAGATGAAGAAGTAAGATGTACAAAGTGGAAATTCAGAGTCTCAAAAATGAGTGATTTTACTCAGAAAACGGCCAGAAATAAATTTCAAATATCTTTAAATTCAAGAGAAATGGAGCTAAAACCAGTTGTGGTATGATTCACTCTTCTATGCTATTTGCATTTCCTATCTGCTATGTTTTTAATTTTATAAATTTCATGCTGTCTGTCTCCATGGTTACCAGCTCTTAATCATAATGAGCACCTGGTCTATACTGAGGAATTAGTATTTCCGTGTGAACTGCACATACAAAATTGTTAACAACCCCCGACATTCTTGCAGTGATTGATTTAATCTCTTGACCTCTAGAAAAAATTTTGAAAGACTCCTTTGGTTTTATTTCTTGAATTTTGTCTATTATGTGAATTTCAGTGATTTTATGATAGCTGAGATCTGCCAACATATTACAATCTAGGTATCTAGATTAACATCTGTATCCACCATTAAATGTACTTCTGAGCTTCAGTCAGATATACTTTAATTTCCTAAAATCACTTTTTATACATATTGATTAAACCCAAGTCAATTGATAAATTAGGTGAATACTGGCATACCCTTGTTGATTAAACTAGTGCCTCAAGGTAAGTATTCAAACACCAAGAATTCCTTAACAAATCACTATGATTAGTCTTCCTGTTTGACAATAAAGCATCTTAATTCAAAGAAAATTAAAATGATGTTTGATTTTCCATGTAATTGCATTGACAAGGACAGATTTCTTGGACTCATACCCTATCACTCCCTAGTTATTTGATCTACATAAATTACTTCACCATGCCTCAATTTCTAATCTGAAATGGAGAATACCAATAGTATCCATTTCACAGGATAATTTTAAAGAATAAATTTGTTAACATGTGAAATATCTCCTAGTACATATTAGTCACAATTTTAACTATTTGTAAATATACATGTCAATTAATGAATCTTACTCAATGTGGCAAGAAACCATGTTCTCTAAGAAAATTTCTCTTTCCATCTCCCCATAAGTAAGCTATTTCAAAATTTAAATTTTCTTGTACAATATATTTGAAAGGTCTAGTTTGTTGCTAATAATAATAGCCTTTAGTAAGATTATACATATACTATGCCACCTTATTTAATTCATATTGGCAATCTGTGAAGACTGATGCTTTCCTGATCACAGGCAAGAACACTGAAGTTTCAAAAAGTCAGATGATATGCACAGTTCACAGAGTTAATAAGTGGGAGAGGTGAATTTAGAACCAACCATTGATCACTAAAGTCATAATCAGTCCATTATCATTATTAAAGTATAACAAAATACAGAGAGAACCTCACAACTTTTCAAAAGTACACATTTGTCCCATACAGGCATTCTTAACGCATTCCCATAAGCCCAATAATGTAAGAGAAAATCGGATCTTTTGGGCCTCTGAGTGGGATTCCTAGACATCCCAGGCTTATGTGTGTAATATTCTTACCAATAACTGAGGCTCATTGGTGACAGCCAGGACATCTTCATTGGGTTCTAGATGATGCCTGAAACCAGAACAAAAATGTAGCTTTCATTAACCTTTTTAATATTCTAACACAAGAGGTTTTTAGCCTCAGCAGGTGTTTTATTTTGGGGCTTATTTCTGCAGCAGGAGCAGCAGCTGAATAGCTCTGTTAGCCTAATGAGTAGTTAGCCCTAACATAATGTTCTCTATGACAAATGCCCTATTATTGTTGGAAAATATGGACTTGCTTTGGGTTTGTCGTTTTTAACTGTGAAACTCCAATAAAACGTTTCCAATCATTTGGCTTGGCTCTGTTGTTAATGAAGAAGTCTGGGTTTTATGAACTCCCTTACACATATCAGTCGCAGCAAAATCCTGACAGGGACCTATCTTGCCCCTTGTCCTGGATCCCAGGTGTCATTTCCTTGAGGGTCTAGTGATGACTTACTACTAAGAGCTATAAAGTGAGCAGAAGCTACTTCTCCTTTCTTCTTTGAAACCATCAATTGATAACAACTGACTTAAGAAATTTTCCCTCCACTGATCAAATAAGTGACTAAAGCTTTGTTCTTTTTCTCCTAGTATCACTGGCTACCAGCAATCTCTGTTTTAGTGAAGGATGATATCAGCTTGTGTTTTCTGGAATTAAAAGACTAAATTTTGGATTGAGTAACCCTACAGTTTTAAAATAATGATCCAGGTGGATTCAATCAACGTTTGTATTCAAGATCCCAGTGTCGGGACCGGCGTCATGACTCACTAGGTTAATCCTCTGCCTGCGGCGCTGGCATCCCATATGGGCACTGAGTTCTAGTCCTGGCTGCTCCTCTTCCAGTCCAGCTCTCTGCTGTGGCCTGGGAAGGCAGTGGAGGATGGCCCAAGTGCTTGGGCCCCTGCACCCGCATAGGAGACCAGGAGGAAGCACCTGGCTCCTGGCTTCGGATCGACGTAGTTCTGGCTGTGGCGGCCATTTGGGGAGTGAACCAATGAAAGAAGACCTTTCTCTCTCTCTCTCTCTGTCTATAACTCTACCTGTCAAATTAATTCAAAAAAAAAAAAAAGATCCCAGTGCCTTAACTGGGCAAAGGAAGTAAAAGGGACCACAGTAGGAAGGTTCCTGAACAAAGCACATCCCTGATTTAAATACTACTGCATTTTATATACAAATAAATCTTATTAATAATGTCATAGAAAAAAATGAAACCCAAGTTTGGATGAAAATTCAAAATAACCTCTCCAAGTATCTTCATAATTTAATGCAAAGACAGACTTCCTACTTATAGTTTCTACTATGAACAGTGTACCAGCGACTAAACATGAAACAAATTCCAGTCTTAAAATAAGCTTTTTCATTCATTCATTCACAAAATACCTACTAAGTATCTATCACGTTAGGTGCTGTTTCAGTAGCTGAGAACTCTAAAGTGAACATGACAGGAACACTTCTGGACTCTCATGGAATTTTCACTTTGATGTATTTGTTTATCAAATATTTTTAAATGCATACATATTTCAGATTTATTTGCTTGTTTTCTTGAAAGTCAGGGTTATAGGGAGAACCAGAGAGAAATAGAAAAGGAAGGAGTGACAGACAGACAAACAGACATATCTTCTATCTACTCATTCACTCTGCAACAGCCAGGGCAAGGACAAATCAAACCCAGGAGCCAGGAACTTCATCTGGGACTCCCACAAGGTTGTCAGGAACCCAGGTGGTTGGGCCATCACCCTTGCTTCTCTGGTGCCTTAGCAGGAGCTGGATCAGAAGTGCAAAATAGCTGGCACTCAAACCAGACACTCTTGATATGGAACACAGGCAACTTAAGCAGTTTAACCCACTGAAAAACAACACCTGCCCCCATAACATATTTCAGTTAGTGCTGGGCTGTACAAATCAAAACTAAGACAGCAGAGTGAATAGAGTAATGGGAGAAATTATTTTATGAAGTGCTCCAGAAGAAAGGTGAAGTTTGAACTGAGTACTGAATCACGTCAAGAAAAACAACCATGTAGACATCTCTGGGGAAAGTAGTAACTGCAGAGATAAACAACAAGGGTAAAGCCAATAGGGAAAACCAAATCAACAGATGTAAAAAGCAGCAAAAAGGTGAGCATGGAAAGGAACACGCATTGTTGAGTAAAGAAATGCAGCATCAGAGAAACAGTGGCCAGACTGTGTAAGGATTTCTGGGTCTTAATAAAGAGCTTGGGTTTCTGCCCTAGTTGATAGAATTGGGGGGTTTGAGCAAAGGAGTAAACACTTTGACTTTTTTCAAATGACTAGTTAGTATGGGAAGAAGAGAAAATTAACACCAGAAAATCATCTGACTTGAAAATTGGGCCTGTAATGAGACATCCAAAAACATAGAGAGCCCTACCTTTGTTAAAGTGCCTGATTGGGATGGATGCTGACTGGGAAAACTTTACCAATTCTCCTTTGAAACTACTTGATCCAAAAGCAACCCTGCACAAACTGCTGCCAATCTTTTCTAGAAAGGTCAAGTAATTAATTGATCCCTTAATATAATAAACAAAAAGTATCTTACCATTCTCAGACCCTTCAAAATTAACATGAAACCATTGTCTTCAATATTGACACACCCAAAAATAAGTTTGTAATAACACTAATTTAAGTCTGCTTACTTTAGATAACTTAAATAAACATCAGGAAAAATAAAATCCCCAAAGTGTTCACACTGGAAAACAAAGGTAATTAAAATAGTTCATAGGTGGAACTAGCATTGTGATACAGTAGGTTAAGCCAGTACTACTGGAGCAGCAGATCCAGTCCTGACTTCAATTCTAATACAGCTCCCTGCTAATGTGCCTGGGAAAGCAACAGGAAGATGGCCCAAGTATTTGGGCCCCTGCCACCAGCATAAGAAACTCGGGTGGAGTTCCAGGTTTCTGTTTTCAGCCTGGCCCACTCCTAGCTGTTGCCAGATGGGGGTGTGTCTTTCTCTCTGTGCCTCTTATCTCTCTCTCTCTTTCAAATAAATAAATCTATTACAAGATGTTAAACAAAGTTGATAGGAAAATGGAACTAAAAGATTAGTTTATATTGATGAAAAAAAGATTTAAAATCTAGGCATTGTTTTCTCATAAATTTTCCATACAGACCCCATATACAAGATAATTTTTTAAAAAGCTTTTATTTATTTATTTGAAAGAGTTACACAGAGAGAGGAGGAGAGAAGGAGAGAGAGAGAGGTCTTCCATCAGATGGTTCAGTCCCCAATTAGCTGCAACGGCCGGAGCTGCACCGATCCGAAGCCAGGAGCTACTTTTAGTTACACCTTTATAATAAATTACAGGTGCTGGCATTGTGGCATAGTGGGGTTTAACTGCCGCCTGCAACACCAGCATCCTATATGGGCGCCAGTTCATGTTTTGGCCTCTCCACTTCTGTTACAGCTCCTTGCTAATGCATCTGGCAAAGCAGCGTAGGATGGCCATCTCCATGCGGGTGCAGGGGTCCAAGGCTTGGGCCATCTTCTACTGCTTTCCCAGGCCATAGCACAGAGCTGGATTGGAAGTGGAGCAACCAGGACTCCAACCGGCACCCATATGGGATGCTGGCACTGCAGACGGTGTCTTTATCCACTACACCACTGCACTGGCCCCACAAGATAATATTTTGGAAGCCATAAAAGTTGTTCCTAGGGGCAGGTATTTGGCCTAGCAATTAAGAGCCTATGATCCATCTCAGAGTGCCCGGGTTCCATATCTGGTCTGGCTTCTGACTCCAGATTGCTGCTAATACAGACCCTGAGAAGCAGCAGGTGATGGCTCAAGTAGTTGGGTTCCTGCACCCATAGGGGAGACCTGAATTTGAGCTCCTAGCTTCTGACTTCCCAGACCTTGCTGTAATGAGCATTTGGGAACTACACTGGAGCTCTCTCTTGCATGTTTTAATTCTCTCCCTCTCTCCCCACCCCATCTCTCTCTCTCAATAAAAAATGTATAGTTTCTTCCCCAAATATAATTATATTTTAAAGAAACTTTTTTTAAAGATTAATTTCATTTATTTGAAAGGCATAGTTACAAAGAGAGAGAGAGATAGAGATATTGCATTTACTGGTCCACTCTCTAAATGGCCACAATGGCCAGAGCTGGGCCAGGCCAAAGCCGAGAGCTTCATCCAGGTCTCCCACATCTGTGCAGGGTCCAAGCCTCGGGCCATTCTACGCTGCTTTGCCAGATGCATTAGCAAGGAGCTGTAACAGAAGTGGAGAGGCCAAAACATGAACTGGCGCCCATATAGGATGCTGGTGTTGCAGGCGGCAGTTAAACCCCACTATGCCACAATGCCAGCACCTGTAATTTATTATAAAGGTGTAACTAAAAGTAGCTCAAGACAAATGAGGCAATTAATGAACACTTGTTAGAATAATCAAGTTTAGGCCGGCGCCGTGGCTCAACAGGCTAATCCTCCGCCTTGCGGCGCCGGCACACCAGGTTCTAGTCCCGGTCAGGGCTCCGGATTCTGTCCCGGTTGCCCCTCTTCCAGGCCAGCCCTCTGCTGTGGCCAGGGAGTGCAGTGGAGGATGGCCCAAGTGCTTGGGCCCTGCACCCCATGGGAGACCAGGATAAGCACCTAGCGCCTGGCTCCTGCCATCGGATGAGCGCGGTGCACCGGCCGCAGCGCGCTGTCTGCGGCAGCCATTGGAGGGTGAACCAACGGCAAAAGGAAGACCTTTCTCTCTGTCTCTCTCTCTCACTGTCCACTCTGCCTGTCAAAAAAAAAAAAAAAGAATAATCAAGTTTAGAAAAGCAACACTGACAGGATAATTGTACAGTTATCCTCAGAATTCCAATTTGCCATACACCTTGGTTTGGTTTATTTGACACCTGTTGGTCTCTCATAAAATCTTGTTGGGATGTTTATCTAATCAGACAGTCATTCTTCAGTATGCCTAGGGAATTGGTTTTAAAATTCTGCCCTCACCTCACGGGTATCAAAATATGTGGATGTTCAAATTTTTAGTTATTTGAAAAGCAGAAAGAGAACAAGAAGGAGTGGGGGGAGAAAGAGAAACAGACAGCTATCTCCCACCTTCTGGCTCACTTCCTTAAAGGCCACAAAAGCCAGGGCTGGCCAAGCCAAAGTCAGGTGCCAGGAACCCAGTCAGGGTCTTCCGTGGGTAGCAATGATCCAACTACTTGAGCCATCATCCGCTGTCTCTCAGGGTGAACATTAGCAAGCTGCTGGAATTGGGGGCATAGCCAGGACCTGAAACCTGGCACCCATGTGGATGCAGGTGCCCCAAGGTGTGTCTTAAACACTATGCCAAATGCCTGCCCCGTAATACCTACTACAGTGTAGATGGTATGTAAATAGTTCCACTCTATTGTTTAGGGAGCAATGGCCAAAAAAAAGTCTATGCATGTTCAGTACAGACACAATTCTTTCGTGCATATTTTCTATTAAAGTTTCATTTTATCTGAGGATGCGGAACCCACAAATACAAAGTGCGGACTGTGATTATTATTAGCTATTATCACTGAGTCCTGCTGTGTGTGTTAGGAGTCAGCAATATAAATCTTCCCTGCCATCCTAGATAGACTAGAAAAAGAAATGATCAGCACCAGCAGAATACAGGCTCATCATGGACACTGAACTGAAGACACCTGCGGAACAGGAGAGACTGATCAGGGAGCCATTCAGATAGGGAAGCAAATTCACCTTTGACTCAGTCATAACCACTTGTGATGGAAGAGTCCAAATAAAGAGTCACATCAATAAACACCTCTGTTCAGAAGACTGTACTAGAAAGAATCAGTAAGGACTTCAGAGGTAAGACTTCAAGAGAGCCTTTTAGCAAAGACTTACACATGGAAATAATTAATTCTTCTGTTTTAAAAGTAACGATTCTACTCTTTTCACAAATTGGGGACAACTGGCGTAGTGCGAGGAGTCTCACAAAAACACGCACGGGAAGGAATCACTTGAATCCACTGGAACACAGAAATTGAACTCCAGAACCTGAGTCATGTAAGTCATGTTCTGCTTACAGGGTTTAAACCATTTTTTCCGAAACTCGGCCTATTTTGTACTATGTCTTACTAGGCATGCTTCCCTTCAACCCCAACATTTGTTAAAAAAAAAAAAAAAAAGTCGTAAAACCCACTTGGAAGATGGTGCCCGGGGGTTCCCCGCTTCAGCAATACTGGAAGGCGCTGGTTAAAGGCACCTCAGAGAGCTCTGCTCTCCGCTGCTACGTCTTCATTTCAGCCCAAGAAAGACTTTGTTACTTGCGCGTGTTAAAACCCTGAGCAGGGCAGCACTCACTTGCTGTCACTCCTTTAACTCATTTTCACGTGAGACTTCGGACAAGTACAGTAAACCACCCATTCCACAGTAATACGCAGCGCCGCACGGGAATCCCCGCGAGCGGACTCCGCTCCGTCTCCGTGGGAGCGTGACCGTCACTCCCTGAGCCAGTGACTGGAGAGCGCGCCAGTGCATCATGGGAGTCGTCGGCAGCGAGCATTGTGGGAAATGTAGTTTGAAGACTCCGCCCTCCTCGCCATTCCTGTAATGGCTGCTTCCTGGAAGGTAATGTACGAACTCGTCTCCCTGGGATAGTTAGGCTGCCCCCGTGATTTGTAAAAGGGGGCGCATTTCCACTTCGCCGTGCCGAAGTAGGGATTCTTTTTCAATCTCATTATCAAGTGCCGGCATGACCTTGTCTCGGTTCGGTTTTTTGTTAGCTTTTTGCTGTGTGGGAGAACTAACCAACTGTAGTTCCTCCTTGGACAAACTCTTTTCGGTACTCATTACGCGTTCCTCGCCCTTCTACTCCAGACTCCTTTAGAGCACTGATTCTAGCTTCCTCTTTAAAATAATAAGTAATTTTTAAATCCTTGTTTCCCACTCCTCCCCAGCAGGCGTTCTCCCGTGGAACCTCTTAGCCGCAGCCTCCGGAGCCCCAGGAAGGGAATACTTCAAGTTAAATAAATATATATACCGTTTTTTTTTTTTTTTTGGTAAGTCTTATTAGTTTCCCTCGACATCAGAGTTGTATTTTGTGTGACTTTTGTGAGGTCTTTCTGCATTTCCTGGATATGAGAGAGGCCTTAAGAAAATCTGATTTTTACTAACTAATAAGATGTCATAAGTTTCCAAGTGAATGTTTTGTGCCTTTTGTGTCTGCCTGCTTGTTCTTAGTTACGAACTACTCTTCAGTTTCTGGTCGATGCACATGATGTTGGCATTTGTGTGGGAAAAACTGCTGGGGTTAGGGTTTTATGAGAGTAGTCTCACATGATAGTCTTAAGTGTTTTTCACTTCCCTTAGTGTTTTTGCGAAGTGAGAAGCTGGATAGGAAATGATTCCTAAAGTCTCTAGTTTAAAAGATTGGGTAGACTGTTATTTGTCATATGTTCCTATTGTCGTTTGAAAAGATACACATTTTTAATGGTTCCTTTTTTTTGTTTGTTTCCATATTTAATTTCTAGAACCCTTCAGCCTTCAAGATCCCAACATCATGACCTCAGTTTCAACACAGTTGCTCTTAGTCCTAATTTCACTGCTTTTGCTATTGCCTGTTGTTGAAGCAGTAGAAGCTGGAGATGCAATCGCACTCTTGTTAGGAGTGGTTCTCAGCATAACAGGCATTTGTGCTTGCTTGGGAGTGTATGCACGAAAGAGAAATGGACAGATGTGACTTTGAAGGGCCTCCTGAATCAAACCTCGCCCTGAAAATCTTTGTGCTATTGCAGTTAAGCCTGAGCTTTGGTGTCGGAAAGTTCCAAGAAACAGTAAATAGAATAGTTTCACATTCTTAGTTGTTTCCCTTAAAATGGGAACCAGACTGATGTATGTAAGAGTGGAAGAAACTTTTCTTTACAGCAAGTAATGCACTGAAAAAAAAAAAAAATCCAGCCTATAATTTGTATTTGCTGGTTGGAAAGGGGGGTCAAAGAAGTAATATGGCAAAAATTTGCAAAATTGGTATTTCATAGCACATGAAGCAGGAAGAAGGATGCTCTTGACCAGAATCCTAGGAAGTTGCCATTGTTTAGTTATAATCACTGCCTCCTAGTAGTTGAGGAGTCTTTTCTCCATGTCTTTATTAGATTTGTGTTTTATTTCCCAAGTTAATATTGTACTGAGATATCAGATAGCCAAAAATTAACTTTTACCTCTGGGGGAAAAAAGTTTAGAAAAAAATTTACTCAATGTGTCTAATGTTGAAATGGAGAAAAGATTTAATGTTAAGAAAAACTTCATGTTAATATCAAAATGGAGAAGAGATTTAATGTAAAAAACACATTGTTAACTGAGTAACATCTTTATGTGAGAAATACTGTGTTAAATATAAATCCATTATAAGTTAATGTGTGGTGTTCATTTTTGTTTATCTTGGCCTATTTTTATCTCTATACTTTTACATAAGTGGAGACCATCAGAATAACTTACCTTAACTGATCACACTACCTTAAAGAGACAATCTGAAAAATGAGAATGGACAGCATCTAGGTGTGAGAGGCCATTGATAGAAAATCCATAGAGAGAAGGAAAATGTAATGGTTTATAAACTGATTTGCACACCAGCCAAATGAGTCATTCCCTCTTTGAACTAGCTACTTAATGTGTCCTCAAACCAGCAACATCATCTGGGAGCCTGTCAGAAATGCAGAGTTCAGTTTTGGGCGGGCCTGTGGCAATAAGGTTAAGACCCCACTTGTGTTACCCACATTCCACATCAGTGCCTGGTT
Source organism: Sylvilagus floridanus (assembly GCA_949820135.1). Classification (NCBI taxonomy): domain Eukaryota; kingdom Metazoa; phylum Chordata; class Mammalia; order Lagomorpha; family Leporidae; genus Sylvilagus; species Sylvilagus floridanus. The sequence goes on from OX463236.1 coordinate 34,744,677, forward strand.
CAGATCCTGGCTCCTCCATGCCCATTCCAGCTTCCTGCTTATAAATTACCTGGAAGTCAACAGGTTATGGCCCAGGGACTTGGGTCCCTGTCTTGCTCATGGGAGACCCAGATAAAGTTCCAGGCTCCTGGCTTCCTCATGCCCTGAACCAGCAAGTAGAAGATTTCTCTCTCTCTCCTCCGCTTTCTGGCTTTCACAAAATATGAAAATTATTAAAAATTTTTTAAGAAGTACAGAAAGTAGGGCCACCTACATCAATTGTATTACAATATGCATATGTGGCAGGAGCCTAAGAGTTTATGTGCTATTATAGGTTTAAGATTACTGCTTCAGTTTGCACAGAATCAATCCACGCACTGATCACTTTGAGACTGTCAAATCCATCTCCTGGTTGAATAGTTATGCATGCAGCCTGAAACTCATACTTACCAAGGGGCCTCAGGATTAATTTGGTTTGGAAGATGGAGCCAGCATAAAATAGCAAATCAAACTACTTTCAGGTCTCACTAGAAGTAGGTGTTCAACTTTTTCCTAAACTGCCTTATCCAATCTTTAGCTCTCCGGGTGACATTAGGAGCTGCAATTTCCATCAGAAAAATGGGCAGCTACAACCTAAAGTCTTGTTGACAGTGCATTTCCCCAGATGTAAGCTGATCCGGCTTGCATCAGATATCGTGTAGAAAGCACAAGGAGTGAGGGACACCCATATGAGAAAGATGGAAACTGAATGGATCTGTTTTGTCATAACTTTTGTTTTTTCACCAGAGAAAGTATTAACATTCTGTATTTGGGTAAATTGGTAGCTACATATTGTGTAATAAATAAAGCTTAATTGTTCTTAAAAAAAAAAAAAAGGAAACCATATGTCTTATAAACCAGTGGATTGGTACTAATTTAGAAAGGCTGCTGTTTCTTGCAAATCTGAACATTCCCATTGGAACAGGAAAAAGTAAACCTAACATTCACTGTAAGTCACAGTGCAGTAGTCATTTAGTCACCACTGGATACTATTTTTAAAAATGTATAAAATAAGTCTTCAGGCAAAACCTGCTTTAGAGAATCTGTGTTTCCAAAAGTGCCTAGGAAGATTAGAAAATTTCTATTTTCCTGTTCACCCCTTAAAAGCAGAACATTCTCCTGAGGCTGCATGCAGCAATTTTGAAGAATTAGATTAAAATTAGAATGACTTCTCATCCAACTTGGAGTATATGATTTAACTTGAAAAAAAAGTAACGCTTATGGGGGCTTCTAACCTTTTTTAAGCCACCAACTACTTTTAAGAATCTATGAAAACTCACTTTTCCCTAGAAACAAATGCTTATGCATGTTGACATTTTTAGATTAATTTAAGGAAGTTCACAGCTGAAGTTCATTCTCAGGTTAAAAATTTGTATTTGTGTGTGTATTTGTGTGTGTGTGGGGGGGGGGGGGTGAAGGTTCTTTCCAAATCTAGAATTCCTTGAATTGTTTTGAAAGGTAACACCTGCTGTGACTCAGTTACAAGAGTGGGATTGACAGATGTGCCCGAGGTGTCCAGCACAATTTGTAGATACCCAGAAAATGCTCTATGCATATTAATTAAGTTGGCTTCAGTTAAAAGGGTAAAAGACTAATAGTTGAAATCAACAAAAAATATAAATTTCTTGCCAATACTTCTATTTCTGTTTTCCAGTTTGTGATAACCAGCCTATTCCTACCTAATGCCAGAAATCAGTGCCTTGGGTTCATCTCTTCACGCCAACTGCTTTCATGACTGTGTCCTTAGTTTTATGCATTTAAACTGTTATGTATCCTCACATGGATATATTTGGGTTTAATCCTGCTTGGGATTTGCTCAATTCCTCTAATCTATAGGTTTATGTGTTTTCCCAAACTGGGAAGTTTTTAACCATTATTTCCCCAAATACTTTTTTAGTCCCACTTTCTTCCTATTTTCTATGATTATAGTGATCCAATGTTAGATCTTTGGGTTACAGTCCCATGCATACCTAAGGCTCTATTTGTTTTTCATTCCTTTTTCTCTGTTTGGATTAGATTATTTCTAGAGTTCTATCATCAAGTTCATTGAATCTGCTGTTGTATGTTTTAGTTTAGAAATTTCAGTGTTCTTTGTATCTTTCATTTCTTTTCTGACACTGTTTCAAGCATGTTTGGGGTTGTTTGTTGAAGCACCACCTTTCTGATGGCAGCTTTAAAGCCTTGTCAGATAATTCTAACATCCGTATCATCTCAATATTGGACACTTTAATGTATTCAACCCTAGGTCCTTCCTAAGTGACATTTAAAAAAAAAAAAAGTTTATCAGTTCCTACTCATATCATTTAAAGACATTCAGGAATTTGATTTTGCCTTTTCAGGAAAATATCAGATCTGGTCCAAATTCTACCAGGAAGGAAAAACACCCTCTGACAAGTATCTCATTAAAAGTTGTAAAAGCATCAATGACATAAAATGTTTAATTTTTGTTTCCTGTGGGAGTGAAGAGGAAGCTCCTGTCTTAATCCCAGATATGATTTTCAGTCTTAGGTAAAAACAGAGCCAAATCAATAAATGCTGCCAGAACAGTATATTTAAATTTTTCTCATTTTTAGTAACTTTGTTTCTCTAAATATTTCCTGTGATTAAATTCTATGCAGCTAACAACTAAATGCATAAAGCAGAAGACCAGAAAAATATGTGACTGATGCAAAAAACTAAAATGTGGTTTCACTTCTCATGATTTATAGTGTCAGAGCTAGAATACTCCTCTCACAAGTACTTCCAATGAATCCATTATATATGGATGATTAAAATTTTGAGAATACTGGTTGGTACTTCATAATCTGAAATGAAATTATGGAATTTTATATGCAAGAAGGCTAATTATTTTTAAAGGGCTAATCATGTAGCACTTTGTTAACCATTAGATTATAAATACCATATTTCTCATTATTAATCAAGATAATTATGTTCTGGGTAAATGTGCATAAATCACTTAACAAAAGAATTGAGGAGCAGACATGAACACCAAGAAAGAAACTATATCATGTTCAATTTTAGATGATTTGTCAGAACAAACCTTTCATTTTGCCATAACAAATTACTAGAACATTCCAATACCAATATAAAACAATTTCATGAGTCCTATGATGATGATATGTGCTTTCACTTGTTCAGTCAACACTTTTCAGGACATCACCAGTACTCTTAGAAAGAAAAAAAGTTTATCAACTCTGAATCAGTTGGCCTTGACTCAATAATTTAACCTCCACAACTTTTTTATGGATAAAATTATGTCAGCAATCTCTGAAAAGGATAAGATGTGGCTTCCTAAAAAGGTTTTCCTCATTTCAAAAATAATAATGTCTGATATGTTAAAAATATTATAATTATCCATTTTCAATCAGCAGCTGTGAGGAGCTAGCTGATTTCTAACTTCTCAGATCAGTACTTCCTGAGCCTATTTTTCCCTGATTTTCATTTCTGGGGTAAATAGCCCACTATATGCTCATGTGTCATTCCCGACATCTCCTGTTAGGTACCTAGCACACTGTATAGGAATCCCTATTTACTTATTTTTATCTCAGATATCCTCACCCCATCTCAAGATTCTAAGCTCTAGGAAGGATTCCCCTAAGTCTCTAATTCACTATGTCCCCAGCTTCTATTATAATGCCTGGCATATAGAAGTTTCTCACTCAAGAATCAATATGTGTAGCAAATGGACATCCCAGCCCAGGATACACTGACTCGTGACATCATCTCAGCTTAGCTGTGCCCTCATATTATTCAAATAAACTAACTAGACTATATATATATATATATATATATAGACTATATATATAGACTATATATATATAGTCAGTTTATTTGAATAATTATATTCACTATTTATAAAACCTTGCACTGGAGCAAGCATTTGGCCTGGCAGTTAAGATGCTGGTCAATACCCAAATTTGTTTCTGTGGTCTGGCTCCTGACTCCAGTTTCCTGCTAATGCAGGCCCTGGGAGGTGGGGGTGATAACTCAAGTAATTGGGTTCCTGCCACCTATATGGGAAATTTGGATTGCATTCCAGGTTCCTGACTTCAGCTCTGGCCCAGCTCTTGTGGTTCTGTGCATTTTGGGAGTAATTCAGCATATAGGAATTTCTCTTTGTCTATCTCTCAGCTCTCAAATAAATATATTTTTAAAAGTTTACATTATATAATATTTGTTTATACTATTTCGTGCTCTGTATACCATATCATTTGGAATGATTCCCCAGTTTGAATGATGAACTGCAAGACAATGTACTCCTTTGCCCTCTTCTCATTCTCTCACTCATATTAGACTGCAGCAAGAACAGGTAAGCTGAATTAACAAAATCAAATACCTTGTGATGCCTCCAGACTCATCTTTTGTGTATTTACAAATGTCATCTGCATGAAGCCTTTCGAGAAAGGAGTTAATGATATCCATCCCTCAGATTGTTCATTCAACCTTATTTTATGAATGTTTGTATACTTACCCATTTCTCATCACCAGCCCCTATCCCCAGCCCCCCTTTATCAGCCAGCCTTATGTGGGTTGCCTATATCTTAAGATTCTTGAAAAAAATTGTCTTTTATTATAAGGAGTGCTAACATACCTAATCTGAAGAAGCTTCAGTAACTTTTTAATGTATGTGTTAAATTTAATACATAAAAAATCCTGAATCCTAAAAATCCTGAAGAATTAATTTGACATTAAGTTAACAAGTCTACATGTTGACAGAGGTATAATATTAAAACTAATATTGCTTTTTAATAGCACTGTAAGTAGGGTGTTTTCCTTTATACACAAATGTGTGACCTCTGATATTCTTTATTTTTTTAAGGATTTATTTATTTATTCGAAAGTCAGAGTTATGCAGAGAAAGGAGAGGCAGTGAGAGAGGTCTTCCATCCAAAACCAGGAGCCAGGAGCTTCTTCCAGGTCTCCCACGTGGATGCAGGAGCCCAAGGACTTGGGCCATCTTCTACTGCTCTCCAAGGCCATAGCAGAGAGCTGGATTGGAAGGGGAGCAGCCGGGTCTCTAACCAGTGCCCATATGAGATGCCAGCACTTTGGGCCCCGGCGTTAATCCACTCTACCACAGAGCAAGCCCCAACCTCTGACATTCTGAAAGCAGTTGGCATTCATATTCTAAGTGTCATCCATTGAAAACCATTCCCTTTTGAAGTAATCACAAGACCACAGGTGATGTCAAAGTCCACATTTTATTCAGGTAAGAAGCTGTATCAAACAAAAAAGGAATTTAAAAAAGAAGAAAGAATACCTAGAGCCCAAAGTCCTTCTACATTTCCAAAGATGACTCTTTCTACCTTTCAATCTCAGTCATGGTGAATGGACTGTCAAGTAGCTACTCCATGATTCTACCTTGCTGTTGTACTGGATCTATGCTTTTGTATTGTTGCTATGATTTTGAAGAGGAAATCAATTCAGTATTGGCATGAATGAAGGCACAAGATGCAGTAAAAGTCATTTTTGAAATAAATTATCTTATCCAAATGTTTGGGCTTCTATAAAATAATATTCTTAGGGAAATGTGGGCTTTATTGATGACACAATTATTCAATGAATATTTGATATTCATATTTGGGCTAGGCCTTTACCTTCAAATACCCCCTCAGTGATGAGAGGTTATCTTTGAACACTGAATTTTTAGAATGAATCAGAAGTCATTCAGGGCTGAGTCATGAGTGTGAATTAGGTGACTGACCAGAAATAAAAACAGCAACTTCTTTGTGAGCTGATTTCCCAATTGAAAGAAAGCTCCATGCTTTATCTATTGATGAAGGTACTTAGGCTTTAAGGCTTAAAATCCTTAAAGATTTTAAGTTGCACAGTTTGATAACATGAAAGATGACTTCAAAGTAAAAAAAATAAAAGTTTTCTGTAACTTACAAGCCACATACGTTTTAATTAAAATGTATACCAACACATTAGATAATGATATGGTATAATAAAACGACCCATTCCTTACCTGCCACAGCAAACGTATTTTCAACGTTGCACATGCAGAGATGTAAAGAAACTGCATTAGATTATCCATATCACTTAGTTTTCTAGTGATTTTGCTTAACATGTGTTTTGTGGATATTCTAACCAAGTAATATTCCATCCCATATATTTATCATCAACTATTCAAAAACCATTCCTTTAGTAATGCTGGATATGTCAGTGGTTTCTAACCTCTTGTCATTACTGATAGCACTATAATGTAATAAAAATAATAAGCAAAAAAGGCAGTTCTCCTCAATTGTGTAACTTATTCCTATCCATTGAGCCTGTGATTGCAGCCTGGAAATTGATGTTTAGATATTAATTTTCAATTCAGCAGGTACACATCCACACATAAATACATTGCTAAAGTGTCTATTGTTTCAATATAAAAATAAGTATGATTTCCAACACACTAACACAGCATATAATTGAGGTGAGTTTATACTACTCTACAAAATTGCTACAAGTCTCAATTTGTAAAAGATAGTCTGAATTCTAGATGTGGGAAGGAAAGTCTGTATCTAGAAAGAGAAGATAACAAATCCCTTGTGAGAGAAATGGCACAAGAGTCACCTTTGTAATAGGCGCCCTTCAACAGAGGTCTGCATATGAAGTACAAGAAGTATCATCATATGTTCTTGAATACCCATTTTCAGAATTATTATTTTCATAATTGAAATGAAGAATTATGAGCCCAGTGATCCCTACACATTTTATTATTAGTGATCAACAGTAATGAGAGCTATCAAGAAAACCTTATCATTGTCACTATAATAAACCCCAAAACCATAGTGAAGTGCCTCTTCAGTGCTGCTATGGCAGAGGTTTGTAGCTATGTGATGTAATGAAGAGAGCACTGACTAGAAGTCACAGAGATAAGGGTCTCAGTCTGACTATACTATGAATGGGCTTTAGGGCACTGGGAAAATCACAGGTTACTGTGGGTCTCATTTCCTGCAAAGAAAACATAAAGGAGTACAGATTGTTCACCCAAAATACCTATTCCACTGTCGTGTACTTAAGAACTACACTTTGATGGAGGTGCTGTGGCGTAGCAGGTAGAGCTGCTGCCTGCAGTGCCAGCATCCCATGTGGGTACCAGTTCAAGTCCCAGCTATTGCACTTCTGATCTGGCTCTCTGCTGTGGCCTGGGAAAGCAGTGGAAGATGGCCCAAGTCCGTGGGCCCCTGCATCCACATGGGAGACCCAGAGGAATCTTCTGGCTCCTGGCTTCAGATTGGCGCAGCTCCAGCCTTTGTGGCCATCTGGGAGTGAACCAGAGAAAGGAAGACCTGTCTCTCTGCCTCTCCCTCTCTGTAACTCTGACTTTCACATAAATAATAAATCTTATTTAAAAGAAAAAGTAAAGGAAAGGTTTGGCCAACAGATTACCCAGAAGTGGGGTACAGCCTTGAAAAAATACAGAAACCATTCCTTGATAGATGACATGATTTAAGGAAAACCAGCAGGAACCACCCAAAATCCAAATGCCTATGTTCTATATACTTCTCAGTACATTTATGGTACTTGCAGCTCCATCACTAATTTGGCCTTTTCTGGCTCTTGAAGGCCTAGAGGGCTTTCCAGCTCCCTCTGCTAAATACCACTGATACTTTTGAGCCTGTACCTTAAACCAAAAGGAATGACATCCAAAAGGAACACCCAAATTAGATTTCTGAGATTGGGACCAGGAAGGGAATAAGAAGTAGGGATGGAGAGACAGGGGCAGTCAATACACCTAAAATATATAGACAATTATACCCTGATTAAAAGAAGGTTATAGTTCATTAAACTAATGGTATCAATCCCATAGCAATATTCTCTGTAGCAGAAGACTTTTTTTTTTTTTTTGCAATATTCTTAGATACCCAGGATAAACTTTTAACACTATAGGCATTCACTAAACATTTCTATGCTGATTCAAAGACTATGACCACAGAAAAATGCCAAATGGCCTAAGTGACAAAATAGGGGAAAATATAATCTGCTTTGGCAGCTTGACAAAAACCAAGAATAAAAATAAAATTCAAATTAGTAGCATTGTCATAAATATATAAAAACAAAAAAAAAGGAAAGAGCATTTCATGATTCTGTACTAAGATGGCTGTCTCCAGCTCATTTATGTGCTTGATTTTTCTACATAATGCTGGCTTACAATGGTTGCTACAATGGCTTCTTAAAGTAAATAGCACCACTTCTACTCTAGAGAAGAAACTCCTCTCTCCCTTTGGATCTCCATGAACTCAAATGACAAGACTCAAAATGCCAACCGAGGGTTGAAGGAAGAAAGAGTAGGATAGTGGAAGAAAGGAAATTATTCTATTTGAAGGAACCCAAAGTCAGGGCTGGTGCTAGAGCATTGCAGGTAAAGCCAGCACATGCAACCCGGGCATCCTGTATGGGCAGTTTCTTGTCCTGGCTGCTCCACTCCCATCCAGCTCCCTGCTAATGGCCTGGGAAAAGCAGCAGAAGATGGCCCAAGTGCTTGGGCACCTGCCAACCACATGGAGACCCAGAAGATGCTCTTGGGCCTGGCTTCATCCTGACCTAGCCCCTGCAGCTGCAGTCATCTAGGGAGGGAACCAGTGGATGGAAGATCTTTAGCTGTCTCTCCTTTCTGTGTAACTCTGACTTGCAAATGAATAAATAAATCCTTAAAACAAAGAAAAAGAATCCAAAGTCATTTTAAAGATCTTTTAGTAGAAAAATTGTACAAAGAAAATGAATTTTCACTTCTGCTTTTATTTGTGATTAAAGAAATTAAAAAAAAAACATTTTGTCCAGTTGAAATTCATGCTGACTTCAATTGAAAATCATCCCAACTGTTGCATAATCCTTTATTTATCTTGCACATAGTCTTTAAGTCTAAAACTTTCTCCCTCTCTCCAATACTTCAACTCAGTAAATCAGTTTATTTAAGTATTTATTGAGTAATATATGGTTTGCCCAAGTTAATTTACCATCTAGGAGGCCCTGGGAGGAAGAAAAGTGGACTGGAGAGAGAAAAGGTGTGCAAATAAAAATGACTACCTCTCCCCCTTACTATACAAGACAGAGGTGCTGCCTGAGCTTGGCTGCTCTCCTCCTCTACACTTCCACCCAGGGCTCTGGGAAGCCGTTCCCAGAGCTCTATGCCCTTCTCATATTTTTGGCCCTTGCAATGGGGTAAATATTTTCTTCTCCTCAGAATTCATAATGTTGACCTGTTGACATCCTAACCCCTAATGTGATGGAATTATGAGGTGGGGCCTTTGGGATTAGGTCATGAATCCTCATGAATGAGATTAATGCCCTTTTCAAAAGCAAACCCCCTCTCATCTCCCCCATACAAGGACACATGGAGAAGAATACCTCTGCAAACCAGGAAGAAGGTCCTTACCATACAGCAAATCTGCTGGTGCTTCAGTTTTGGACTTCTCTCTAGAGAACTGTGAGAAATAAATTTCTATTGTTTAAGCCACTCAGTCTTCAGTATTCTGTTCCAGCAGCCCAAATTGATTAAGACAACTTTCTGTGTCATATCAGTCAGGACTTTGTCCCAGCCAGTTCTCCTTGACCTCACTACCCCAACAGACACAAATACACACACATATACACACTTTGTTTCTGGTTATGTGATAATAATAATGGTACCTAACACTTTCCAAGCATTCATTATGTGCAAATATTGTGCTGAATGTTTTAGAAGGCTAATTATCACAGCCAACGTTGTGGCATAGCAATTAAAGCCACCACCCTGCTCTGGAGAGGCAAGGATACCAGAGACCAGATCAGACTCATGCAATGGTTTTAGGAAAAGAAGATGCTGTCTTTGTCAGAGGAACTGAAGAGGAAGGTCAAAGGAGGAGTGGATTGTTTTCCTTCTAGCACTTTGCTGCTCTTCTGCTGTCTTCTTAACTGATGTCTTTTTCTCTTCTGATGCCTTAGCACTCATTCAATCCTCAAGCCTTTGACCTTGGCCATCTCTTCTCCCTCATACTGTTTTTCTTTAAAAATTTGTCTCGCTACTAGTCTCTCATAATACAACCCTAAGGCTTCTATTATTAGCAGACAACTTCCATATGGCTGTCCTTGACTCTCCAAGTTTAAAACCAACTAGTGCTTATATATGATGCTATGCAAATGACTGCCTCTTAACTTGTGTTCATTTGCTAAAATTAATCTTCTAATCTTCCTGTCAAAACTGCATTTCTGATTTCCATGTGTGTGTACGTGTGTGTGTGTGTGTGTGACCAATTTCCGAGCCTGCCAAGCTTGAACTTGTTCTACTCATACCCTGGCTATAACCGTGACCTACCTTGATTCTTTCTCATTGTGGTTTTCATGGACTATTCTGTAACTCTGGTTCTCATGCCTGGGTCATTTTCATAGGCTCAAATATTTTAGAATCATAAAAGCCTTTAACTCTCATCTATCTGGCAAGAAGGAAAAATGTGGGGGCAGAGGTGGACCAAGTTGGTGTTTTTCAACTGTGTTAATTAGAAACATGGGTTCTACAAAAAGGCTTGGGCAGTTGCCAAATCAAACAATAAAATACCAACAGACTATGACTTCAGTCCTCAACTTCAGTCCCGTTTCATTCAGCAGCCCCATTGTTAATCTGTTTTAAATGTGAGTTTCAGGTATGATCACCTCTGAAAACAAGTCTGTAGCACTACCTTAAGGAGAAAAAAAGTTCAGGAACCATTAGGTAACTTTATGCTCCTTCCTAGCTATAAAATTCAAATCCTGTAAAAAATAATTCAAATCCTGTAAAAAAATTGTATCGGCATAATTATGAACATAGCATTAAGAGAAATAAATTCCTAGTCTAGACTTCTACTTTTTATGTACATGTTAGACCATTTCTGGCTCTGGCAACTTTAAGTATTTGAATGAAACTAGGGTAAAAATGCAGGCATCTTTCTGGGTGTTCCAGTAGTCAACAGGAAGACTGTCTTAAATCTATAAAATGCCAGAGGATCTATAATGAATCAAGAAATGGCTCTAAGACAACACTTTCTGAAGTCTGTAGAATCTCATCCTTCTTCCCAAACAAGCACGTAATGATGATGTGCTTTCCTCAGTCCATCTGCATTTAGACAGAGAATACCTATGAGGAGTAAGAGTTCTGCAATCATGTATTCTATGGGGGTTTGAACCCTTTTGGCCTTTTCTTTATGCTTCATGCAACTTTGCAAAAAAAAAAAAATAGATAAATAAGCAAACAGCATTTAACATGTATTCCACTAGAAAGTGAAAGTAGCAGGCCTAGTCTTCATAGTTTGAGAAACTAAACACAGTACAATGACTTCTAGTTAGTTCAGTCTAAATTAAACAGGCTGCCGAGGAAAACCATGCAAGAAGAGTGCCTGAGAACCATCTCTCACACAATAAGCCAGCTGAGACATTACCAATGGCTCAGTCTTAGTAACTGGTTTTTGTCTTCAAGTCTGGCCACCAACTTGACTTTTATGCATCTGATTAACTTTTCAACATTGGGAATTTACTTCTTTAGCCTTATTATGCTTATCTATACACAGAGACTTTAAGCCTGATGGCTTACAACTGGTTTGGGCATTGAAAATATGGTGAATTTATCAGCTTTTCTTTACTACAACTAAAATACCTGAGAAACTAAGTCATAAAAGGAAAGATTTATTTCTGCTCATAGTTTCACAGTCCAAGAGGTTCACAGTTCAAGACTGGGCAGCTGTATTGCTCTGGCATCAGATGAGGGTGGTGGATGGTGGTGGATGGAGTGGAATCATATGATGGACCAGGAAGTAGAGAAACAGAGAACATATCCTTCTTCTGTGTCCATGGGTCTCTCCCTATAAAGCCACCATGATTTGATCATGAAGGCTTCACTCTAAGAATTCAATCCAATCTAATCACTCTCTAAGCCCTTACCTTTAGCTACCATAATTAAATTAGTTCCACCCTTAATTTATCAACATAAGACTGGGGAATAAGCCCTTAACATATAGGTCTTTAGGGGACACCCAAACCATTATCCTAACCATAACATGTGGCTAATCTGAATTAAGGTATACTATAAATTTTGTAAAGTACGCATCGAACTTTAAAGACCTTTAAGAAAAGGTTATAATCAGGTGATTACTGACGTCATAAACACGAGTGTCAATTGTTAAATCAACAACAGGAGTCACTGTGCACTTATTCCCCATGTAAGATCTCTGTCTTTAATGTGTTGTACTATGAGAATTAACGGTAAAAATAGTCTTCAAACAATACTTTATACTTTGTATGTCTGTGTGGGTGCAAACTATTGAAATCTTTACTTAGTATATACTAAGTTGATCTTCTGTATATAAAGATAATTAAAAATGAAACTTAATGAAGAATGGGATGGGAGAGGGAGTAGGAGATGGGATGGTTTGCAGGTGGGAGGGTGGTTGTGGAGGGAAAAACCAATGTAATCCAAAAGTTGTACTTTTGTTATATTTATTAAATAAAAGTTTTCTAAAAAATAGAAAAGGTTATAAAATATCTGATATTTTTGTATTGATTATGTTGCCATGATAATATTTTGACTATGCTGATTTAAATAAAATATATTATTAAAGTAGTTCCATGTGGTTCTTTTAACAGTTTTATTTTCACTAGTAGATAATTTTAAAGTACACGTGTGGTTCATGTTAAATATTTGTGGAAGAGGTCCAGCTTTGTGGTGTAGCAGGTTAAGCTTCTGCCTGTGACACCAGCATTCCATATGGATGCCAGTTCAAGACCCAGCTGCTCCACTTCTGATCCAGCTTCCTGCTAATGTGCTGGGAAAGCATCGAAAGAAGGTTCCTACACCCACATGGGAGACCCAGATGAAGCTCTGGGCTCCTGGCTTCTGCATTGGCCCAGTCCCAACCATTGCAGCCATTTGGAGAGTGAACCAGCAGATGGAAGATCTCTCTCTGCCTCTCTCTCTCTCTCTCCCCTCCTCCCTCTCTAACTCTGCCTTTCAAATAAACAAGATGATAAATCTTAAAAAAAAAAAAAAACTTGTGGATAGCACTGGAAGTATTATTACACACTAAAAGTACAGATTTAGTATCAGAGAAACCTAAATCAAGTTTCTGATTTTACCACTTTTTAGCTAAGTCACAGTACAAACGCCAACTTTTCCATTGACCTCGACAGGTTATTACTTCACTCTGTGCCTCATCAGTAAAATGGAGGCATGAAACTTACCTTACAAGATTTTGTGAAGGGGCCGGCGATGTAGCACAGCAGGTTAAAGCCCTGGCCCTAAGTACCGGCATCCCATATGAGCGCCAGTTCTAGTCCCGGCTGCTCCTCTTCCGATCCAGCTGTTTGCTATGGCCTGGGAAAGCAGTAGAAGATGGCCCAAGTGTTTGGGCTCCTGCACCCACAAGAAGTTCCTGGCTCCTGGCTTTGGATCAGTGCAGCTCCAGCCATTGTGACCATCTGGGGAGTGGACCAGGGGGTGGAAGACCTGTCTCTACCTCTCTCTGTAACTCTGTCTTTCAAATAAATAAAATAAGTCTTAAAAAATTTTATGAAAATCAAATAAGTTAATAAATGCAAAAAACAAAACTAGTCACATTGTAAGCATCATATAATTGCAAAGTTCCTGACTTATGTTGGAGTTTCATCCTTATAAATGCATCATAAGTTAAAAGTAGTGTAAGTCAAAAATGCATTTAATAGGCTAAGCCTCTGCTTTAGGTGCTATCATCCCATATAGGCACCAGTTCGTGTCCCAGCTGTTCCTGTTCTGATCCAGACCTCTGCTGATGGCCCAGGGAAAGCAGTGGAACATGGTCCAAGTGTTTGGACTCCTGCCTCTGTGCGGGAGACCTCAAGAAGCTCCTGGTTCCTGCTTTGGATAGGCTCAGATTTGGCCATTGCAGCCATCTGGGGAGTGAACCAGCAGATGGAAGACCTCTCTCTCTTTCTCCCTCTCTCTGAAACTCTACTTCTCAAATAAATAAATCTGTGAAGTCAAATTATCTTCCAAGTCAAAGCTGATCTGTATTAATTGCTTATTATCTCTCAGCTTGGCTTTTATTATATCAAAAGGAGAATGAATCTCACAGGGTGAGGTTAGAATACAATGAAATAATATATTTATAATAAATTAGTAAATCATAAAAACTAAGCAGATATTAGTGATGGTTCAGCTGAAAATCAGTAAATCTAAACTGTCCTGATGCTCATTATAAAGTTCTAGTCTTGTCAGGATTAATATGACTTCAGGCCGGCGCTGCGGCTCAACAGGCTAATCCTCTGCCTAGCGGCGCCGGCACACCGGGTTCTAGTCTCGGTCAGGGCGCTGGATTCTGTCCCGGTTGCCCCTCTTCCAGGCCAGCTCTCTGCTGTGGCCAGGGAATGCAGTGGAGGATGGCCCAAGTGCTTGGGCCCTGCACCCCATGGGAGACCAGGAAAAGCATCTGGCTCCTGCCTTCGGATCAGCGTGGTGCACCGGCCGCAGCGGCCATTGGAGGGTGAACCAACGGCAAAAGGAAGACCCTCTCTCTCTCACTGTCCACTCTGCCTATAAAAAAAATAAAAATAAATAAATAAAATTAAAAAAAAAATATGACTTCAATTTGCATGCTCCATTAATCCAGAGCGTCAATAGGTTGATCTACTGGGCACATATTTTTCATCCTATTATAAACTATGGTCAAAGCAACATTTGAATAGAAAGTCAGAAAAGCTCAAAATTTATACTAACCTCATGCTCAAACTTGTGTACATACAAATATACTGGATAGTTAACAAACTCTCCCAGCAACTGTGATACTGTGTAGTTTTTAGGTTGACTTGGGGCTTTCTGTAACATATTGTACTTTAGAAATATTTGGATATTATGAAAATGAGAAAAAGATTTCACCCTTAATGTATGTTACAGCTCCTGAGGGGAAGAAAGAAATTATCTATTAATTTGTTTTCGAAGTAAAATACATACTTGAAGCTTAATTGGGAGAAACATATATAAATGAAAGGATCATTTAATTCTTAACTATGTTAAATTTTTAAATGGAAAGATTCATTCATTGATTCTACTAACAATTTCTGAGTACCTACGATGTGCGAGGAACCACGGACACAAAAACTATTAACATAGAGACTTTGCCTTCATGGACCTCTGCAGTATGAAAATCACTAAGACAACAAGTTAAAAATCAAGCACATGGGGCTGGTGCTGTGGTGTTGTGGGTTAATCCTCTGCCTGCAATTCTGGCATCCCATTTGGGTGCTGGTTCTAGTCCCAGCTGCTCCTCTTCCGATCCAGCTCTCTGCTATGGTCTGGGAAAGCAGTGGAAGATGGTCCAAGTCCTTGAGCCCCTGTACCTGTGTTGGAGACTTGCAAGAAGATTCTGGCTCCTGGCTTCAGATCTGCTCAGCTCTAGCCTTTGCAGCCATTTGGGGAGTGAAACAGAGGATGGAAAACTTCTGTCTCTCCCTCTCACTGTCTGTAACTCTTCCTCTCAAATAAATAAATTAAATCTTAAAAAAAGAAATCAAGCACGCAGGGGCTGGCACTGTGGTGCAGCAGGTTGAGCCACCACCCGTTATACAGGAACCTCATATCAGAGCTCTGCTTTGAGTCTCAGCTGCTTCTGATCCAGTATTCCTGCCAATGCACTTGGGAAAGCAGCAGAAGATGGCCCTAGCACTTAAGGCCCTGCCACCGACATAGGAGACCCAGAAGCAGTTCCTGGCTCCTGGCTTTGGCTGGGCCCAGCCCACCCAATACTTATAACCATTTGGAGAGTTGAATCAGTAGATGGAACATCTGTCTCTTTGTTTTTCTCCCTTTTTATGTCACTCTGCCTTTAAAATAAATAAAATAAATCATAAAACAGGTTTTTGGAAAGATGGAATGAAAAGGTGAATTTATTTACAAAAGTCAAGCATACATACATATATATATATATATATACACATAAATTTGAGGGTGACGTTGGCATGCTCCAATCTTCTTGACTTTTTACTCTTAAAACATAATTCTGGGGGCTGGCGCTGTGGCACAGCGGGTTAACACCCTTGCCTGAAGCGCTGACATCCCATAAGGGAACCGGTTCTAGTCCTGGCTGCTCCACTTCCTATCCAGGGAATAGGCCTGGGAAAGCAGTAGAAGATGGTCCAAGTCCTTGGGCCCCTGCACCCATGTGGGAGACCCAGAAGAAGCTCCTGGCTCCTGGCTTCGGATTGGCTCAGCTCTGGCCATTGCAGCCAATTGGGGAGTGAACCATCGGATGAAAGATCTCTCTCTCTCTCTCTCTCTCTCTCTCTGCCTCTCCTCTCTCTGTGTAACTCTGACTTTCAAATAAATATTTAAAAAACAAAAATAAAAAAATAATTCTAAAAAAAGTTGGTAAGTGGGATCAAATGTACAGCCCTGTCTTTGCCAAATGTCAGTCTATATATGTTCTTCTCTAGAATCCCAGCAGGAATCTTACCTATTTGATGCCAGATGGCAAAAAATTCCAACCATTTATAGAGTGAATTATAAAGAGGCTTTCCTATATAGGAAAGTGCTGGCTCTGCATGATTCTTAGTTTTTCAACCAAATGTCAAAGATTTCTCTGCTTAAATCCCGCTAGAATTTACAGGAATTAACAGTGCATGAATGGGGGAAAATTCTTAACTAGAAAATGGAGACTTGAAGAATCCCAAGATAAAGTGTGCATTTTACACACATTTTTGATAAGCATATTTTAAAATTAAATTTCAGAACAGTTTAGGTGGTAAAGAGGGAGATTAGGCCATGTACTGACTTGGGTTAACAGAGGCTGAATGTTGAAGAGGCTAAAATCCAGAGACCTACTGAGTTTTACTTCCCAACTCAAGCACTTATATATAATGCCAAACATCATATATGTGTGTGTGTGTGTGTGTATCCCTGTTTATTTTATTTTATTTATTTATTTTTTTTTTGTGACAGGCAGAGTGGACAGTGAGAGAGAGAGAGACAGAGAGAAAGGTCTTCCTTTGCCGTTGGTTCACCCTCCAATGGCTGCCGCGGACAGCGCGCTGCGGCCGGCGCACCGCGCTCATCCGATGGCAGGAGCCAGGTGCTAGGTGCTTTTTCCTGGTCTCCCATGGGGTGCAGGGCCCAAGCACTTGGGCCATCCTCCACTGCACTCCCGGGCCACAGCAGAGAGCTGGCCTGGAAGAGGGGCAACCGGGACAGAATCCAGCGCCCCGACCGGGACTAGAACCCGGTGTGCCGGCGCCGCAAGGCGGAGGATTAGCCTGTTGAGCCACGGCGCCGGCCGTGTATCCCTGTTTAAAGCACTTCCTGAACTTGTGAATGACAAGAGGAAATTTTAAATTTTACATGAGTACATCAAAAAGTTCTTGAAAAATGGAATTAAAAGATTACTTTTGTGAAAAAACATTGAACTCCACGTGTATTTTTTCATAATAGCCATTTTCCATTCACTTTTTAATGTTTTATATTTTTTAATTTATTTTTAAAATTTTCATTTATTTAATTGAGAGGCAGAGCTACAGAGACAGAGAAGAGAGAAACAGGGAGATTTTTCATGTACTGGTCCACACTCCAAATGGCTGTGATAACTGGGGCCAGGCCAAGCCAAAGCTGAGAGCCCGGAGATTCCTCCAGGTCTCCCATGTGAGTTGAGGGGCACAAGGACCTGGGCTATCCTCCGTTGCTCTCACAGGTTTATCAACAGAGAGCTGGATTAGAAGCAGAAAAGCCAGGACTCCAACTGGGATGCTGACACCACAGGTTATGGCTCTAATCTACTGAGCCACAGTGCTAACCCTTGCATTAGCTTTTTGAAGACCTCTTATTTGCATGGATTTCAAATTTTTGCACATCTATATAATTCCAATTTCCATGAACTTTTTGAAGTACCTCATAGATAATGGAGGTATTGTTTCCAATTAACTGACACATTTATGAAAGAAATGCAGGAGATTAGGGGCTGGTGCTATGGCTTAGTGGGTAAAGCTGTTGCCTACAGTGCTGGCTCCCATATGGGTGCCAGTTCTGGTTCCGGCTGCTCTACTATACAGTTCTCTGCTATGGCCTGGGAAAGCAGAGGAAGATGGCCCAAATCCTCGGCCCCATGCACCAGTGTAGGGGAACTGGAGGAAGCTCCTGGCTCCTGTCTTCAGATCGTCCCAGCTCCAGCCCATTGCTCTCATTTGGGGAGTATACTAGCAGATGAAGAGCTCTATCTCTGCTTTTGCCTCTCTGGAACACTTCCAAATAAAAAGTAAATATATATTTAAAAAAAAAAAAAGAAGAAATGCAGGAGATCCAGGGTTCCCTTAGAAGAAATCTGTTAGAGAGTTTGCATACATCTGTGGCTGCCAATGGGTTTAATACAAGAAGAATTAAATGATATCTGTCTTGGAGCTGTGCACCACAACTCCATAGTGACTGCAGGAAATACTCTACTCACTACAACCACCAAAATTTTCCATATTCTGAATGCTTAAAGGAGCACAGATTGTGTACCTGGATGCCTATTATTGGTCTGTAGCTCTCCAGGTTAAAGCTGTTTGCCCAAGCAACTAGCAACTTGTTAAAATGTTAGAACCAGAGTTTTATTCTGCATTGTTAATTGGGATTAAATGATATGAAATCCATAGTAAAAAAACGATTCTAATGTTGGAACTCTGGGGCATGGTTCCTACTTCTACCGGCTAGCTGGTTCACTTGCCTACTCCTATGCAGGACAGTGACAATCAAACAGATGATGGCTAACAGCTGAAACAGACTTTAGATTTTATAGAAGAAAAATATTTGGCATTTCGAATCTTTCTAAATAAGAGACATTTTCCATAACACATGCATATAACAGTATTCCATACACTTTATGGAAATGATGAATGACCAATTCATTATAGCCATCCAGAAAACAACTGCAATAAATCACACCTACTGTTAATAAGGATACTGTGATTCTAGATCAGATAAAAGCAAAAGATTATCCCAACCAAATTTTGTGCAATGAAATTGTACATTCCAGCACTAGTCATTATCACCTTCTTTAAGTGAGCTGCTATCCTGTTTTGAGTTGTTGGTAAGTATTGTTTTATGATTTCTTGTTCCATAGATTACAAACTCTATCTATTACTATCTCTGGCTTTTGCTCAACCTGGAGGTATCACAATACCAGATTTCAAGACATACTACAGGGCAGTTATAATCAAAACAGCCTGGTACTGGCACAAAAATAGACATGTAGACCAGTGGAATAGAATAGAAACCCCAGAAATCAATTCACACATCTACAAACAAATCTTTGACAAAAGAGCTAAAATCAATCCCAGGAGAAAGGACATCCTCTTCAACAAATGGTGCTGGGAAAATTGCATCTCCATGTGCAGAAGTATGAAACAAGCCCCTATCTTACACTTTATAAAAAAATCAACTCAAAATGGATTAAGGATCTAAATCTACCACTTGATACTATCAAATTACTAGAGGAGGACTTTGGAGAAACTCTGCAAGAGATTGGCAAAGGCAAAGACTTCTTGGAAAAGACCCCAAAGCACAGGCAATAAAGACAAAAATAGACAAATGTAGCTTCTTTGCTACAAAGGAAACATTCAAACAGAGTGAAGAGGCAATTGACAGAATGGAAGAAAATATTTGTAAACTGTGCAATAAAGGATTAATATGCAGAATCTATAAAGAGCTCACGAAACTCAACAACAACAAAATAATCTAATTAAGACATGGGCAAAAGATTTGAACAGGCATTTTTCAAAAGAGGAAATTCACATGGCCAACAGACATGAAAAATGCTCAAGATCACTAGCCCTCAAGGAAATCCAAATAAAAACTACAACAAGGTTTCACTTCACCCCAGTTAGAAAGGCTCTCATACCGAAATCAAAAATAATAGATGCTGGTGAGAATGTGGGGAAAGAGTTACCCTAATCCATTGCTGGTAGGAATGCAAACCAGTACAGCCATTGTGGAAGACAGTATGGGGATTCCTCAGAAATATGAAAATAGATCTATGATAAGACCCACCCATACCACACCTGGGGATTTACCCAAGGGGAATGAAATCATCATATGAAAGAGGTATCTGTATCCCCTTTACTAAGTTCAATCCACAATAGCTAAGATATGAAATCAACCCAGGTGCCCATCAGCTAATGACTGGATAAAGAAAATAGGGTATATATACACTAAGGAATACTACTCAGCTGTAAAAATGAATGAAATTCTGCCTTTCATAACAAAATATATGGCTGGAAACCATTATACTCAGTGAAATAAATCAATCCCAAACGACAAACATCATTTTTTTCCTGATCTGTTGTAACTAAAGAGTACTAAATAATGTAGTGTATGTGAGAAACATTGACATTTTGAGAACTGATTGTTTACAGCCCTTGTCTCTACTATTGAGGAACAGTGCTTTTTCTTCTTACTATTTGTTGAATTCTTTACTTAATGGAGGGTTAATCTATGTTTATAAAATAAACTGAAAGTATGTCATTGTAAAGACTGAATGAAAGAATAAGAAAGGAAACAGGAGGGAAGGTGGGGTGGGAAAAAACACCATGCTCCTAAATCTGTATATATGAAATAAATGAAATTTATTCACATCATATAAGTAAAAAATAAAACTTAAAATACAAAAATAAAAGTGATTTGATTGGTAGCTTTTTTATCATATTCAATTAGTAAAATGAATCAGCACTATTTCATATGAGAACTTATATTCAGCTCTAAATTATGTCTGGTAAAGAAAAGAAAGGAATACCTTCTAAAAGAAGGACAAATAAAATGCAGAATACAATCCTGATTTTCACCTAAGAGTTATAATATCTGCAAATTCTTTTTCCAAGTAGATTGTATTTTAACCTTTTTTCTTTTTTCTTTTTTTTTTTTTTTTTTTTTTTGACAGGCAGAGTTAGAGAGAGAGAGAGAGAGAGGTCTTCCTTTTTCCGTTGGTTCACCCCACAAGTGGCCGCTACAGCTGGCATGTTGGGGCCGGCGCACTGCACCAACCCGAAACCAGGAGCCAGGTGCTTCTCCTGGTCTCCCATGTGGGTGCAGGGCCCAAGCACTTGGGTCATCCTCCACTGCACTCCCGGGCCACAGCAGAGAGCTGGACTGGAAGAGGAGCAACCGGGACAGAATCTAGCGCCCAAACTGGGACTAGAACCCAGGGTGCAGGCGCCGCAGGCGGAGGATTAGCCTAGTGAGCCATGGCACCGGCCTCTTTTTTCTTTCTGTACTATAGATTATCATGGATAGTTTCCAGGCAAAGTTAAAACAGAGTGTATTGTTGAAAAAACTTTATACAAATTATATTTACTGGAGTTCAATTACATAAAAAACTATTCAGGGCTGTCATTGTGGTGTAACGGATAAAGCCACAGCCTATGATCCCGACATCTCATACTGGCACTGGTTCAAATCCCGGCTGATCCACTTCTGATCCAGCTCCCTGCTCATACACATGGGAAGGAAGCAGACGATGGCCCAAGTGCTTGGGCCATGCATCCACATAAGAGACCTGGATGAAGCTCTTAGCTCCTGGTTTCAAACTGGCCTAGCACTGGCAGTTGCAGTCATCTGGGGAGTGAACCAGTGAATCTCTCTCTCTCTCTCTCTCTCTCTCTCTCTCTCTCTCTCTCTCTCTCTCTTTTCCTCTCTCTTTCAAATAAATAAATGAATAAAAGAAAGAATGATGGATGGAGGGTGGGAGGAAGAGCAAAAAGGAAAGAAATAAGGAAGGATGGAAATAATCTCACATTCTAGTAGAGACTTAAATGTTTGTTAAATGAACAAACTAATGCCATCTGTAGAACTTATTTTTTTTTTTTTTAGATTTTTATTTATTTAGTTGACAGGTAGAATTAACAGTGAGAGAGAGAGACAGAGAGAAAGGTCTTCCTTCCATTGGTTCAGTCCCCAAATGGCCGCAATGGACATAGCTGAGCTGATCTGAAGCCAGGAGTCAGGAGCTTCATCCGGGTCTCCCATGTGGATGCAGGGGCCCAAGTACCTGGGCCATCCTCCACTGACTTCCCAGGCCACAGCAGAGAGCTGGACTGGAAGCGGAGCAGCCAGGACTAGAACCCAGAGCCCGTATGGGATGCTGGCACTGCAGGCGGGGGATTAACCTAGTGTGCCACGGTGCCCGCCCTAGAACTTATTCTTAATAAAGCTCTTCTGAATGTTAAATTAGGTAGATAATAGCATACATTCATTTTAAAACAGCTAACATTTATGCCTGGTGGGAATTTTGGTTTTTTCTTTGTTTTGTTTTATTTATAATTCTATAAAGAGAAAATTACAAAGCTTAAAGAAATTGAGAGGGACCTGGCACTGTGGTAAAGTGGGTTAAATCCCCTTTGGGTGCCAGTTGGAGTCCTTGATGCTCCACTTCCAATCCTGCTCCCCGGTCCTGGGAAAGCAGAGGAGGATGGCCCAAGTCCGTAGGCCCCTGCAGCCACATGGGAAACCTGGAAGAAGTTCTTGGCTCCTGGCTTCATATTGGCTCAGCTCTGGCCGTTGTGGCCATTTGGAAAGTGAACCAGTGGATAAAGACTTCTCTCTCTCTACATCTCTCTGTAGCTGTTTTTCAAATAAATAAAATAAATCTTTACAAAGCAAACAAAAAAATTAAGAGAAATGAAAGTAGAAGGGTTAATCAGAAAAATCAGAAAGCAACTCTGAATAGTCAAGATGGGAAGCTCTTAAATTAGAGTCTAAGGCAACACTCTTTACTTTTAGCCATGTTTTAATTATGCCCATTTGTCAAAACGCTAAACACCACAAAAGCTTAAATAACCATAATCTGCTCATATTATCATGTAACTGGTGCTTATAATAATGGCTTTTAGCACACTCTAAGATTGAGGTAACCTCTGAATTTGGAGGAAAAAACCCTGTATTTCTAGAGATAAAATTACATTACATTTTTATTCACTCACTGAAAATTTACAATCCATTTAAGATATGTATGACTCTCTATTAACCTGAATATTAAATTAACTCCCCATTCCTTGATCATTTTACCCACATTGCTCCCCTCCCAACACATGCATATGCGTGTAAACACTCTGACACTCACAAGACACCCACATGGGTATCACCATTTTTCATTTTCATAGTTGAAATTGGCTACAATAAAAATAAGGCAAAGATAAACGAATATTTTAGATTTCAGAATTTTTAACAGACAAAGCCTTTTTCTCTAAATTTTGCAAGGCATTAATACGGCAGCTAGCATTTCCTCTCCTGTGAGAAATTCACATTTGGTTCATTTTCAAAGTAAGGAGTCCAGTTGTTAATAGATTAGTTAGCATAACAGCTTGCAGACAAGTAGCCAGCTAACATAACAGCTAGGTTACATGCACCTGAAAGTTCTTAGGCAAACAGAATGTTAGTGGCCAAACAGCTGGAGCAAATGCCAGGAAGATTGTAGCCCCTTAGTTACTCAGCCAATGAGGAACCAGGGGAGGGACCTGCATGGGGGAAGGGAAATAAAATAGCTTGCTATAAACTACCCCTGGTGTGCTGGCTCTCTAGGTACCAGGTGTGGCTTCCACTGCACTTCCTGAATCCACGTTTTGAGTACACAGGTGAGGCTGTTTCTCACACTCCTCATTCATAGTATCACATTTAAATAATGTGCAATAGAAGAGTTTTAGACTTTCCAAAGACATTCTGCATTTATTTAAATACTATCACTTTGTTCATAAACCCTCAAGTGAATTCATTAAAGCCCTCATCACTGAGACAGCGCTGTCATTAATAGCAAAATAATTTCTTAGGCTGACCTTACAAGCCTTTAAGCCCATGCCCCTCACTTGTTAATCCTTTGCAGTCCAACTAGCTTTCCTGAAACCATTCTCACAAAGGTTGTTAATGATTTTCCTCATCACCCCATCCAGCGATATCTTCACTCCCATCATCTTTCTAAACTCACAACCTACACTGATGACCTTTCTTTCCTTGATATTCTCTCTTCTCCCAAGGCTCATGACAGTGCTGTTCCTCCTTACAAAAGTTTCCACTTTCTCCAGCTCTTCCATGATCCTTACTGCTTGTTAAATTAGGCATAATTAGTTGTTTGCTTTGTCCACATAGAGGGGAATGGGCATGTATGTTTGTTTCTTCAACTCCAACCTTCTACTCTCTGTTATCTCTCAAGTGGCAATGCTACCCAACATTTCTCCCAGCTCCACCATCACCTAGAGGTGTTTCCTAAATTCAGGTTCCCCACTTCTATCTACATATAACATACCAATAGTTGAATACTTCACTATCATTTCACATTCAATGTCTAAAATCAACTAATCATTTTCCTTAGCAAACCAGCTCCTTTTGACTTTAGTTATCCAAGCTCCTCACCTGAGAGCCAATTCTTACTCCCTAATCTCCTTTGCTTGCTTTATCTAATCACTTGCTGAGAATTCTCTTCATACCCAGTAGATCCATTCCTTCATTCTTCTCCATTTCGCCCCTTCCACTAACACCAGTTCAGGTTTTCCCTACGCTGATGCAACTACCTATAGACTGATCCCACCTTTTACTTTTTCATTTCTTGCAAGATCTAACACAGTATCTCATGCAGGGTAAGACCTCAACAATGTTTGTAAAATGAACTAAATAAAGGAACAAGTCATAAAGTTTGCAAAGAGAAGGAAGTTGTCAAAATAAAGGTCACAGAAGGTAAACTGCTGAGTTTTTAAAAGCCTGGATCTTAACTGGGAAGGAAGAGATGCTAGCTTTAAAATTAAAAGTGAATTATATCAACACTTTGGAACTTGTTTTGTGACAGAGAAGAAAATCTGACAAATGAACCTTTTAGCACTTTGGAAAGGAACATGCAAGATTCTTAATCTTTCGGGAAAAAACTCATTAAAATTCTGAAGAAATCTCACTGTTGGGATATTCACTATTATGGTCATTTTCAATGCTCAAGATACAATTTTCTCAATCAAGGAGTAGTTCTTTAGGTCTAGCATGTTCTGCTCCTCAAGTAGATGACTACAATGCCCTCAAAATTTTCAGTTACTGTGCTTAGATGTCACTGTGAGAAAGGTCACTTTTTGCAGCAAATAAGATAGGAAAACCTTATCAAAATAGTTCTCTTGGTCACTTTTTTTTTCTTGTTGACTATTTATTTCAGGTTAATGATTTTTTAAATAACCTATCAGAAAATGTTTCTATGTGGAAGTCCCCAATGGAATGCTAGCTTTCTTATCAAGACAGCTTGTAGAAAACTTTGAAAAGTTCTTTTTCGGGGCCAGCTCTGTGGCGCAGTGGGTTAATGCCCTGGCCTGAAGCGCCGGCATCCCATATGGGCGCTGGTTCTAGTTCTGGCTGTTCCAGTTCCGATCCAGCTCTCTGCTATGGCCTAAGAAAGCAGTGGAAGATGGTGCAAGTCCTTGGGCCCTGTACCCACGTGGGAGACCTGGAGGAAGCTTCTGACTCCTGGCTTCGGATGGGCTCAGCTCCAGCCATGGCGGCCATTTGGGAAGTGAACCAGCGGACAGAAGACCTTTCTCTCTGTTTCTCCTTTTCACTGTCTGTAACTCTAACTCTTAAATAAAATAAAATAGAGTTCTTTGTCTTACACAGCTTTAGGTTTTGGTAAGCATTGAGAACACCAGAGAAACATGTTTTAAAGCTTCACTGACAAGCTTTAAGCAGGAGACATGACTTTTCTTAAGGGATAATGGAAGATCTTTACTTAGAATGTTTTATTCTAACGTACTATTATCTGCACCTATCAAGGGTGTTTGTTTCCTGACATATATTCTCACAAACTGCACAGAACAACGACAACGTTGTTTGTCCATTATGAGGCCATACGTCACTTGGCAAAAATCTGAAGCACCTGGATAATTTAGAAAAGGAGCTGATTGTTTTTATTTATTATAAAAACAGAATCAAGCAAATTATATCAGTCTTCCTGATACATTCAACATATTTTTAAAAACATCTCTGTTGATGGAAGATGCAGATTCTAAAGTTTTCTCCAATAGAGTTAATGAGCTCAATGAAAAATATTTCATGATTTCCTGAGCCCCCATGTGAGTGAAGATAATGACATCTCATTTAACATTAGCTGGAAAAACTGGAAAACTGGTGGGTGTAAATGTGCTCAATTGCAAAGGAAAAATAAAAGGTTTCATATAATCTGAGATTGATATGAAAGAATACTGCACACACATATACTGCCTTCTTTCTTTTAAAGGAATCGATTCTTAAAACATAAGGCTAGTTAAACCCTTGGATTTTGGCCCTGTGCTTTTGGCAGAGTAAAATTATTGTCTCGTAGTCTGGCAGTACAGTCACCCTTCTAATTTACTTTTTTTTTTTTTTTTTTTTGGACAGGCAGAGTTAGACGGTGAGAGAGAGAGAGAGAGAGAGAGATTGAAAGGTATTCCTTTTCCCTTGGTTCAACCCTCAATGGCTGCTGTGGCCAGTAAACTGTGCTGATCCGAAGCCAGGAGCCAGGTGCTTCTCCTGGTTTCCCATGCGGGTGCAGGGCCCAGGGACCTGGGCCATCATCCACTGCACTCCCTGGCCACAGCAGAGAGCTGGACAGGAAGAGGAGCAACAGGGACAGAATCCGGCACCCCGATCGGGACTAGAACCCAGTGTGCCGGCGCTGCAGGCAGAGGATTAGCCTATTGAGCCACGGCACTGGCCTCTAATTTACTTTAAAATAGTTTTTCCCGTAATCTGTAGAACCTAACATCTGGCCAACCATGAATACTCGGCAACCTCCTGTCTCTTATAGATTTTTTTTAACTGTAAAAATTCAGGAAATAATAACTCTTTGCAAAGTACATTAAGGCACTAATTAAGAAGTAAAAAGAACAAATGGAATTGACTTATAGTTCCATACACTTAGCATTGCAAACCATCATACAGTTTTGAGGTCTGAATTTGCTTGTTTTACAAGAAGTATAATGTTTTGCTCCAAGGGAAATGTCCTCAAGTTACTTGCAGCATTGCTGTAGGATTAATTTTTCTAGGTTGAGAGAGTGGCAAAGTTAAATGCCCTATGAGTATTCTCTTTCTTTAGTGTCTGTTTAAACAAATCATTATCCATTTTTTAACGAGTTAAGAAAATCCAAGGGCAAATCATTAAAAAAATTTAACATTTTTTTTCAGTATTACCAACATTGGGCTTTGTGTAACAACTGTGACATCATGACAATGAAGTATTCGTTTTTTAAGCTTTAAACAGAGTAAGCTTTTCCTCCTCTTGTCCAATAGAAATACAATATGTAAATTAACCCATATTATCTGTATGCTGATTGGCTTGACTTCCCCCGAATGTCACAATCTCACCACCCAGCAGTGAGGTATTTTACTGCTGTCTCAAGATCAAATTATTACTGTAGAGAAGATTTTTATTTTTTCTGTTTCATTAACAGAATATTATAAAGCAATAAGCACGCTGGAAGAGCAGCAGACGTTTTACGCTGGGAATTAATGAAAGCACGTCTTCTTGCTTTATTTTTACTTATTTATTTATTTTTTCCGTGGTTAGGGGAGGGTTGTTTAAAATCCACCATCCCCACAAACAAAACTCTTCAGAGACGGTACAATGGGGCAATAATGCTTGATTCTAGAGGCATCCCTAAGCACCCATGTGTCAGGTTAAGAGGTGTCTGTGATATCATCGGACCTTTTGGACTGGTGTAAGTTTTCTGTATTCGTCATTTTCCCAGTATTTGTCATCTGTAATAGCAAAGGAGGAAAAAGGAAACTAGTACACAACTCCGTTGACATCACCAGTCGGTCGGTCAGCTGAATTTGCAAGAAGGGGAAAGAAAGAGGGTTGCTGGGTGGGGTGGAAGGCAGGGGATAGCCCTCTAGCGCTGTGGTTAAGCCTGATTCTTCAGTCATACCCGTCAAGGTGGAATGGATGTAAATCGTTTTGCAGTTGTCCTCTGAACTTAAACGTATATTCGAGAACCGAGCATGGCTAACAAAGACAGGGCTTCCCTAACCTGCTTCCCTCCTTCTTCCCCATTGACAGGATTTTTGCTGTGCCTTTTTTTTTTTCTTTTTAAATTTCTCTCCTCCCCCTCCCCCTCCCCTTTTCTTTCTTTCTTCCAGCTAACCTACCAATTCAAAGGTCAGCTGGGGGAATTATTCAAGAATAAATCCGAAAGAAGCTTCCAATGCTTTGGACCTCAAAGAGAAAGGAAGACAATGTTCGGGGAAGGCGAGGGCTCCGGGAATCTGGGGAGGGGGCGGGCGTGCGGGGCTCGGCTGCCGCTGCGTGCGCTGCCCTAGGGGCAGAGGATGGGCCTGAGGTCCTGCACAAGCCTCTCCCAGCCCCCGCTTCACGTACCGGCAAGGAAAAGTTCAGAAGCAGCCACGCCGGGACAAAAGCCTAGTTTCGCCGGCTGAAGCAGACGGGGCATTCAATCCGCCCAGCCAGCTCTGGAGGGCTCCAGAGAGGCTGGAACAGCCCGGTCGCCGCCCTCGCCGCCGCCGCCGCCGCCGCGGCCCCTGCGTTACTGGGGGAGACGGTGCCGCTGCGACAGGGGAGGACGCGGCTGGAGCTCAAGGAGGCTCCAGCGCGCAGGCGCCGCCGAGCCCTGCCTGGCTGCTCAGTCAAGGCACTAAGGGGGAAAAAAAAAAAAAGAAAAAAGGAAAAAAAAAAAAAAAAGAAAAAAACCAGCAATTTATAGAAAGAAGAAGCTATAGTCTGTCGGGATATCCAACACCAACAGGTAGGAGGATATACTCCCGGTTAAGTTTGGGGGGTGATGAGGTGGGGGAGTGCACGATGTTGATGAAACTGCAGGTTCACCAGGAAAGAGCCCTCTCTGAGGTGGTTTTTTGTTGTTGTTGCTTTTTTTTTGGACAATAAACTGCATAATGGAAGCACATTCAGACAATGCATCTTCGGTAAGGCTTATTGAGAGCTCCATTTCTGGAAAGCGTTGCGAGACTGAGGAATATCAGACTGCGACTCCCCGGGCACGGTTCCCTTGCAGCACGGAAGCAATGTCTCTCCCCATCTTCGCGTATGTAATGCATGTCTCTCCCCCTCCCCCTCCCCCACCCCCCATTATAAATCCAGGGGTGGCCGATTTCAGGTTTCGTAATGTTGCATGATGCGATCGGTATTTACCCGGGGAGGTACCGGTGGGGAAATTAAAACCATCAAACGCAGTTTTGCCTGGGCTTCCATCGGCATATTCTGGGCGAAGTGGGAAGTGGCAAAGGAAGCATGCTTTGTGGGATTAACCGTGGAAGCTAGTTTCCCTGGTGTGGCTCCTGAGCACCAAGGAGACAATGTGCATTTTGTTTTAAAATGAAGTCACTTGAGATTTGCATCAAAGATCCTCAGTGTATATGGGAAAAGCTGACTTTGCCCAAGAAACACAGCTTCGTGTTAGATTCATTGGCATCCAGGCAGCCAAGGGTTTACAATTGGAAATGCATTATTCCTCTGGGTGTGTTTTCCAGGCCAGTATTTACATTAACCATTTTTAATGATCATGTGGGCTTAAAAAAAAAAGATTTGCCAAAACTGGGGGGTGGGGTGGGGAGAGAAAGACAAAAGATTAAACCACTTTAAATCTTGGGACAAGTGCCTATTGATTTTGAAGTGCAATGTTGAAATTATGCTTTGGGATGAATCAACAAATACTCTTATGCAGTATGAGTAGTGTGACACTTGAGTTAGAAGACATGCATTTTGCAGGGGTTCTTTGAATCCGTATAGCGGCAGAGCCGCTGCCTGTGCAACCCTGCTAGATACTAAAAGACCTCACACCAACATAGGTAGCCTCTTCTGTCTCTATCGGCAATCTCATGGATTCCATCGCAATACCAGTGATTAATTCTTGGACTGACATATTTTACAACTGTGGAGCATTTTAGTCCTTCTTTCCTTAAAGTACCCAATCAAATGTATGTTCTCTAGAATTGGGTCTTTTAGAAAATTTACCCAGCTTAGAAAACTAAACAGGACAATTTTCTAAAATCTCAATAACAATAATCAAAATTAGAACTTCTTTTGCTTCCCCATAAATGAATAGCTTGATGTTCACACTGACATCATTGGTTGTTAACTTAAGAACTGATAGTTCTTTTTTTTTTTTTTCCAGATATTCTGATGGCAAATCAAATGGAAGAAAAGAGAAAGCATGACGGCAGACTGCATCAGTTCTCTTTATGGATTACATTTTCAGTAAAATGTATGGATCGGTCTGTTCCTTGTTCTTATATCTAGATCATGAGACTTGACTGAGGCTGTATCCTTATCCTCCATCCATCTATGGCGAACTATAGCCATGCAGCTGACAACATTTTGCAGAATCTTTCGCCTCTCACAGCCTTTCTGAAACTGACTTCCTTGGGTTTCATAATAGGAGTCAGCGTGGTGGGCAACCTTCTGATCTCCATTTTGCTAGTGAAAGATAAGACCTTGCATAGAGCACCTTACTACTTCCTGTTGGATCTTTGCTGTTCAGATATCCTCAGATCTGCAATTTGTTTCCCGTTTGTTTTCAACTCTGTCAAAAATGGCTCTACCTGGACTTACGGGACTCTGACTTGCAAAGTGATTGCCTTTCTGGGGGTTTTGTCCTGTTTCCACACTGCTTTCATGCTCTTCTGCATCAGTGTCACCAGATACTTAGCTATCGCCCATCACCGCTTCTATACAAAGAGGCTGACCTTTTGGACGTGTCTGGCTGTGATCTGCATGGTGTGGACTCTGTCTGTGGCCATGGCGTTCCCCCCAGTTTTAGATGTGGGCACTTATTCATTCATTAGAGAGGAAGACCAATGCACCTTCCAACACCGCTCCTTCAGGGCTAATGATTCTTTAGGATTTATGCTGCTCCTTGCTCTCATCCTCCTAGCTACACAGCTTGTCTACCTCAAGCTGATATTTTTTGTCCACGATCGAAGGAAAATGAAGCCAGTGCAGTTTGTAGCAGCAGTCAGCCAGAACTGGACTTTCCATGGCCCTGGAGCCAGTGGCCAAGCAGCTGCCAATTGGCTAGCAGGATTTGGAAGGGGTCCCACACCACCCACCTTGCTGGGCATCAGGCAAAATGCAAACACCACAGGCAGAAGAAGGCTGCTGGTCTTAGACGAGTTCAAAATGGAGAAAAGGATCAGCAGAATGTTCTATATAATGACTTTTCTCTTCCTAACCTTGTGGGGCCCCTACTTGGTGGCTTGTTATTGGAGAGTTTTTGCAAGAGGGCCAGTAGTACCAGGGGGATTTCTAACAGCGGCTGTCTGGATGAGTTTTGCCCAAGCAGGAATCAATCCTTTTGTCTGCATTTTCTCCAACAGGGAGCTGAGGCGCTGTTTCAGCACAACCCTTCTTTACTGCAGAAAATCCAGGTTACCAAGGGAACCTTACTGTGTTATATGAGGGAGCATCTGTAAATCTTTAGCCTTGTGAAACACTAACCTTCTCTGCTAAGCAGTTGTGGCCCGTAGCCATATCTTGAGAAGAAATTCAAGAATGGGATCAGCAGTTATGAGGATTTGGGCACCATTCTGCAATCTTTGCAATAGTTCACCTATAATCCTATTTTAAATCTCAGAGTGATCCTGCTGACTGCTGGCGAAGGTTTGTAATTAAGAAAGGATTGAACCACTGCCCTAAGTTTCTTTCTGTGGTGGAAAACTAGATAATGAAAGTAGCAGGTGCTAAGTATCAGTGCTAAATGCTGTGTATATCACTACATATGAAAAAAAAATCAAAAACTAATTAGCATTGGACATCAATAAATTAAGTTGACATGAGGTAAATGTGTTGATAAAAAACTAATTTTAGACGTTTGAAGACTTTAAAAACATTTCATACTATTTTTCTTTTGCAAAGACTAAACTATTTGGGGACTTAAAGTACTGTAATCTACTCTAAAGATGTGCCATGAATTACTGGAATATTACACTTTAAAGATCACCTTGTAAGTTCTGGGGAGCATTCCAAAGCGGTATATTGGATCCAATTAAGTTTACTCTTTTTTTTTTGTATTGATACATTATGATTTCTAAATACCGTTTTCCTTACCTAGTAGTGAAATTGCTAGCATTGAACTGTATTATGTGGTTTTTGTTGATTTGGTATAAAGTTTTTCCAATTCATTCATATTTTACAAATGCTAGATATTGTTCTGAGAGGCAACATTAATGGTATCAGCCAGTCACAATTGAGCAGTTCTAGTAATGCAGAATAAACACATGTTGCCTTAAAGGGTTATCTAGTATCCTTCATGTTATTTAGCATTGGAGCAAATAGTCAAGGGAGATTGAATTAGTAATGGTCATGGTCTGCATCTGGAAGTGCATGGAAGACCCTTTAATACTCCTTTACTTTTTCCTCATATGGTTTGAAAATTAAGGTGCACATCACCAGAATTATGAGATTTCCTTCTGAGATGTGCTACCCATTCTAGTGTGTTCTAAGAAGCAGGCAGTTGATGGATGTTTATATTTTCAGTCAGCTGTCAAGAGGAGACCATAGCCTTAGTATGATATCCTGCACAATTTGTGAAGCATTCATTCTACTGAAGGCACAGTCTTGTTTATACTTCCTGCACATTCAGTGTATTGGTCGTTTAAATTATTTCAGTTTAACTTGTGAAAGCTTATAATATGATTTCTGGTATTTTAGAAATACATTAGATTCTGTGAGTCTCATTCTTTAAGATACAGATGTGTGAACTTCAATATAAAGTTGCATTTGCCAAAATTTCCCCGTGTAGCCTGTTAATTTTTTTGGAATCAGTTATCTATTTTTGGCATATAACAATTTTATTTTTAATCCAGAGGCAAGCACAAACTAGGAAGGGCAGCTTTATTTTGGCTTTATTTTTGATTTTTATAGCTACCATATTCTGGAAATGGCAATGTATAAAAGATAGCATAAAGCTGATAAATTGATACAATAATTTCTATAGGAGCATTATTTGGTAGTTATCACAATCATCTCTTTATTCACATGCCAATAGTATTTACAGATGTAATCCTATATAATTAATTCAGAATTTTAATGTAAACATCACTATTTAATTTCAAGCATAGTAGAGAGTTTTAGTTCTAAATATATAACTTGTAAGAAAAATGATTTACAATATCATTATGACAAAACCAGAAAAAAATATATTTATTTCTGTTTATTTTCCTTTTTTTATGTTTTGTATGTGGAGTTTTTGGTATTTGAAAAAGATTAGGAATCTAATGGAACAGAATTTCATATTGCTATAGTATTTAAGCAAGCAGAATATTATACGTATAAATAAGGAAAAATAAATCAGTGAAATGTTTCAATGAAATATGCAACAACCCAGTTTTGCTCATATTAAGAACAGCTCAAGCCATGATTTAGTGAGCACTCTGACCTCATTTTTACTTTCCACCAAAGTTGATGGGATCTGAGACAAAGTTGAATGTACAATGAGTTATATCTAGCAATAAAATACTAAAAACCATTATCTAAAACACAAAACAGGAAACTTATCAAAGATATTCTGATAACATTATTTTTCCAACTCAAAGAAATTTATAGGAGAGACACAACTAAAATAATCACACCTATGGAGAACTTTGCTTTGGGGTTCAAATATCACCAGCAATCAACAGGAAACTCAGCAATAATATTGAGGTCAGATGAAGTAGGTTTTACTAACACCAGCCTCCATTAAACGGACAACAAAACTGAGGTGTAGATTTTGAGGAGTCCAGTACAAGAGCCTGGTGAGGCTGCCTGATTTTCCTTAGCCACTTGGAATAACAGATTTCAACAATTTTGGCAAATGACCAGTTCCCGTGATCCATGTCTAAGGCTGAACTTTTACTGACTTTTGGTTAAACCTACTCTTGACTAATTTGGCATTTGCAGGTCAAGTGGGAAGCAGTGGATGAGAGTCATCCCTAGCTAATTATTTCCACTTGTAAGTCAATGAAAACTAGTAGTAAAATACAAAACAAAAGGCTGCTTCAGTGTCTTAATGACCTAATCACATTATCTATTTTGGCACCCGTTTCAATATTCAGTATTTGAAAACAGTTTGTAACTAATTCAACTTGAAAATGTTATTAATCTTCAACCTATAAAATTAGATACCCTCTAGGGAGCCCAACTTCCCCAGGAGAAAGGCCCATTATGAATAATAATATGTCCCTCTTGGACTCATTATGCATATGAGTTGAATAGTCTTTAAATTGTTTTCCATAATAGTGGTGATGTATTTGCGTGGATGTGTCTATACTGTTTCATCTAGTTCCTTTTGTGCACAATGGATTTATTTGTGAGATGTCTGACTGGAGCTAAGCATTCAGTCTGTGTTTGTAAAATCCTATGTTTATATTAAGTAAGAAAGAGGAGAGTAACTTGCCCAGTTCCCCTACAGAGACCCTATGTAGATAACATAAACTTAACCATAGTGACTAGATGAAACAAATGACTTGTAGATAGGACACCTTATGACTGATTGTTGTTAGCT
This sequence comes from Sylvilagus floridanus, assembly GCA_949820135.1. Taxonomy (NCBI): domain Eukaryota; kingdom Metazoa; phylum Chordata; class Mammalia; order Lagomorpha; family Leporidae; genus Sylvilagus; species Sylvilagus floridanus. Next base: position 34,779,126 of record OX463236.1, read on the forward strand.
TGTTGGATTTCAGTGCTAGCATTTTACATAGAAGTTAACTGATTTGTTATTATTAACACATGGATGTGGCCACTTACCCATTTGCTTGGACTTCCATGAATGCTTTCTGATCATTTATTTGTTTATTCATTCATTCAACAAATGTATATAGGGCACTGGGCCTGGTACTGCAAATAAGTGGAAAACAAGTCAGAACAGTCTCTCATTGAGATTTTTTAATCTAGTGGCAGAGAAACAGTATATGCAAGGCTACTTCAAAAAGCTCATGGAAAATGCATATTATGAAAAAAACTATGCATATGTTTCACAATATTTTGCACCAAAATAAATGTATCTTCCATTTTCCATGAACTTTTTGAAGTTGCCTTGTATGTAGCAATGATTATGAGTGTTAAAATCGTAAACATTCCTTTACACTTGGTATTAACAGTTATAAATTTACTGTTCTCCACTTTCTCTTTGATGCTTTATCTGCTATCTTTGTCCAATATTCCCAGGGGTTTCTTATCTCATATTCCCTCAACTCAGAAGGAAATTCGTAATTCTACTCAAAGTATCAGAATTGTTTTACCCACATTTGGATGAATCACTATATTGTATATTAGAACTAGTTCCCAAGTTGTTAATTCTGTGTACAGTGAAATCTAAATTCCAAAGTTCCCTGTAAAACCTGACTGTTCACTTGCATAAGCGTTATTTCAATTCCTTCAAGTCCCAGAGGTGAGTCTTTTCTGCCACACTCACACCTTCTTGCAAGTTAGCATAAGAATCCCTGGGCAAAGTGCATATCTTAGGGATGACTCTCCTGCTCAAGCAAAAATGTTAGTACCTTGCTAGACAGGGTGCATGTCTTTAATTATTACTGAAGCATGCCTCCCCTTCAACATTTTTGTTTCTCCTTACTGGGGCTACAACAAAATTATCTAACCCCCTATTAGCTGAAAAGTTGTTTTGGCCTCTAAAACTTATTTCTATTGCAAACACAATGAAATGCATTTATAATTATTTCAACATGCACCTTTCGTCTAAGTCTTTTGATGGTAAATTGTGTTGTAACTGGGATTACTGTATGACAGTGATAAGCAGAACCAAAGCTCTTCACTTTTGCTTATTTACCATTAGATACTTGGTTTCATTCTTTATTTTATTCCATGTGGAGGATAGGCTATATTGTTATTAAAACTAAAAAGCAGCTTACATTAATCTCATACTAGAAAGAAAAGACAGAGGCTAGGATGATAAATGGTCATGTTTCAAATAGAAGCTAAAGATGTTAATCAAGGAAGATGATCACCAGAGTTGTGGCTTATTTACAATTCCAAAATCTTATGAGTTTGTTTTTCTGTGCAAAAATACATTATGTTCATGTTTGTTAATATTCTCTTAGAAATACTTTGAATGGAAATTGCAGGTTCTACTAAGATAATTGTCTGTTGCTGAACGTTTTTGTTGTTGTTCTCACCTGTGGACATGTCCCCGTTCTCTGACTTCCCAGTTCTCTCAGAAACTCTTTTGACACCACATTAAACGCTAGCATTGCTTGATTTCAAGGCCCAAATTTATCATCAGTTTGCAGAGAGGTTAAAATGAAGATATCATTTGTAAACGACTAGATTATTTTTGCCATCACTGGAAACAGTTGAGTAAGTTAAAGGTGTATGGGAAACCAGAGCAATGTAGGTAAGGCTGATAAATCTAGCTTTCTGCTGCACTGTAACATGCTCTAAAAGTGTGTTTTAACAAAAGGCTTTAGCTCTCTACAAAGGTTATATAATTAAGACTTGAGTTTTAAAATGGAGAAAGAGCTCTTACATCATCCCCCTTTGCCAAAAGAATGATGTCCATTAGCTGCTCAAACCCTTTGGGTTAAAAGGCTTTTAACGCCAGCCAGCTTTTTTCTCACCATATCAGTCAGTTCAAGAGCTAGTGCCTGAGAGGCCCCAGAGGATGTGTTTCTCTCTGAGTGGCTGCCTTAAAAGGCCTCAAAGAAGCCACAGGTGGTTGGGATTTGGAATGATTCACACCTGGCATTCACAACAGCCCCCTAGCTCCTAACATCATCCTGAGAAAGTTCTCCAAGTTTGCCTTGGAGGCAGAAAAAAAATGGTCCCATCTTCTCTGTGTGTTTGGAAATATAGTTTCTTGACACAAACATTAAAGTTGGTACTGTGATGCCTGTCCTGGTTTAGGGGGGATTTGAGGAGACTATGCTATAAGTAAATACACTATTTTGAAAAATACTGTAATTTACACGCATATATGTAAGATCATGGGATGAGGAAGCAAGTCATTTATAATACAGTGAGAAGTGATTTTGGCATTTAAAGATTTTACAGCTGAATTGATAATTTGAACTTGCTTCAAATTAATTGATTGTTTCTTTTCATAGTTTTAAGGGAAAAAAAGATGAGAGGAGTTTGTTCTTATCCAACAATAAAAAAAGTTCAGCATTCATATTTTTCAATTATAAAATAATTTTTGATCACTTTTAGTAAGCATTTTTATTTATACAATTTTTTAATCTTTCTATGCCTCATCTATAGAAAGGGGATTATAATAGTATCGTACCCTAAAGTTACTAGGGTGATTCAAGAGTGCTTCCTTGTGTAGTTGGTAACAGGAAGGCTGTCATCTTTCATCAGATTTACAGGGGCTGGCTGGCTCTCTCCTAGTTCACCCTTTTGCAGCACAAACATTATGAGGCAATGTGATAAGTGCTGTGAGGGAGATACATGAGGTAAGCGTTAAAGGAACACAAACAAGCAATTAGCTCTGTGGAGGCAGGAGAAGGAAGGTGAGAAAGAAAAGTCTAAAGGATAATTTTAATTTTCTCCACTTGATGAAGTTAGGAAAGCCATTTCAGACAGAGGGAGTAGAAGGAAGAGCAAAGGCAAGGAGATATGAAAATTCGTGGTGCATTTAACATGAGGATCCGCCAGTCAGAGAAGTTCATATGGCAAAGCTGAGGTTTAGGTACTGGAATGCAAGGGCCAGCGTGGCATAGTGGCTAAAGAGCATGAGATTGGAAGGTCTGAGTCCTTATTCTGTTCCCTACTAGCTCTGTGGTCTTGAACAAGCTAGTTAAACTCAATTCTCAATTTGCTTATCTCTAAATTGAGGAATAAGTACCAGCAACTATTGTGAAAGGTTTGCTTTGAAGATTAACTGAGATAATACGTGATAATTATTATTTGTTATTACCTACAATGCCAAGCACTGTTCTAAACTCTTTTCATTTATTAACTCATTTGAATATCACAGGAAGTAGATGCTATTAATATCAGTGAAGAAACTGAAGCACAGACCTATCAAGCAACTTGCAGTTAGTAATAGGCAAAGCATGGATGGAAAGCACTGAGTGCACTATCCCGCCCAGAGTAAACATTCGGGAAATGTCAGCTGCTAGTGCTGTTGCTGTTGTGGCTCATTTTTACCAAATCACTGCAGGTCAGGGACCAATGGGAGCAGAAGTGACTGAGCAGACAGCTCCAAGCCTGCAGAATTCAGCCCTGCCTTGCTGTTTGCCCTCATTTCCCACTGCGACTCTGAAGGAAGCAAGGATTAGTAGTAGGTTATGAATACCTCTGGCCCCTTTCATACAGCATCGCGGTGCAGCAGAAGCAGGAGGACCCATTTGATTGTTCAAATGACTTTTCAGAAGGACCTCGCTCAGGTTTTAAAAGTGGGTTACACAGCTCACACCAGCAGGAGAGTTTTACCTAGATTTATCTCCTATTCAGAGATAAATCAGTTTCGTCACATTCTATGTAAAAGGGATGTTAGAAATGGATGATCTTTGTAGGCTAGGTACAATTCATTTCAGCGAGGCTGTCAAAACTCCCTTTAAAGGCCCTCCTTCCAGGACCACTGTTTCCATTCTGTGCGCCAAAGAGTTACATCACATTTTCTACTCGGAAATGTCTCCATGGCCTTCTGTAAGCCTAGTGTTTATATGTATGCATAGGGATGGGATGATTCACAGGGCATGTGGCAGAATTACCTAAGTACTGCTTGCTTGGTCCTCAGGCATTGCATGGTCTCAACACCTCTCTAACCCCTGACTCTCGGGCAGGAGATTACCCACCTGTCAGCAAGCCCTTCACTCCCTTTCCCTAAGCTGTTTTGCCCACTTGAATTCCTTGCTTTCATCCCACTTGAGTTTTACTCTTTGTATGTGCCCTCTTACTTTATAAGTCATTGTGCCGAAAGCAATTCCATCTTCAAAAGTGGTAGCTGCTATCATCCCTGCAGTCCATCTTGGTGGCATCCTTAGTTGCAGTAAACATACTTTCTATGTAATCATCCTGTGCAGCGGAGAAAAGTGTCAGCCTTGGTGTTAGGAGCTGGTCTGCTGATCAGCTACAGGCCGCGATCGATGAGCTGGACCCTTAGTTCCCTCACTGTGTAATGAAGGGATTGACCACTGCGATTCCTCTGGCTTGGAAAAATCTATGGTTTGTCTATCTGGGTCACTGCTGTTCCCAGGTCATTGCTCATGACATGATTATTCCTAACCAACATAGCTACCCACAACTGACACTGGTCCACTGAGAGCCACTTCCTGGGCGCAATATTTTAAATAGGCTCCCCACTAGGCAGTTGTAAGCCCAAGGTGATCCCGGCCTGTTGATCTCAATACCAGAGTATCCACAGCACACTGAGATACTCCAGCACTGGGCTCTGCTTTATTCATGTGCTAACTTCCTGAGACCATTTTGAATTTCACTCAGACAGACGTGACCCTCTGCTTCCACTCCAAATGCCCCAGTTGTGGATATTGAGTTCTGTGATTCCGTTACCTTCTAAATTCTATTATATGTAATTTGTGGATTTCTTTTAGAGGCCACCGAACTTGTTTCAAGACCCTGTTTATCTGAAACATAAAATTTAGGAAGATGTCCTAGGTCTTCTACAGGCTGCGGTTTCAGAATGATTGATCTTTGCACAGATACTTAATAAGTACCTACTGTATATAAGCAGTTGTACAGGGTGCTTAATAAATATTTTAATCAAATCTAGTGTTGGTTTAGGGCTTATTTACACTTCAAGACTTATAAAATGAATACAAATCTAGCTTTTTTTGTAATTGTTTTTGCAGTGCCTTACATATGTGAAGACATCGACTTTTAAATTCAAACCAGCACAAAAGTGTTTTCCTAATATTTTTAATCATATTCCAATGCTTAGATTTAAATGGCTATGATTAATGTGTTTTTATTTAGAATTTCTGATATATAGTAACAAAATGATTTAATTATTATAAAACACCCTCTTTCTATTTTAAATGTAGTGGCTTGTTGACTTTTAAAAAAATGAACTGGAAAAGATAGTATTATTATCATGTTGTTGTTAGCTATGAATAAAGAATTTGATAGTTAACATGGGAAAATATTCATTTATCCTAGAATTCAAAATTCAAGGAAACAAATGTTCCTAGTTTTACATGGTCCTGATATGCTTGCAATGCATTGGAAATCCTGTGTTACTGCACCAGTGCTTCCATATGTGATGCCACCCAGTTCCCCGATGCAGCAAGAACCTGTGTTGTTTTCTGTGATGGCGTTATGTGTTGTGCCTGGAAGGTCTGGGGCATTTTCTGTAGGGCTTGAGATCCAGTGCTTTGTTTTCCCATCAGGGATCTGAAAAATTGTCATTTTCAGGAAGAAAAAATAAGCGAAGAGAAAGACATTTTCTACTATATTGAGTCTTGCCAAAGAAGATTTGCTGTCTGTTATAATTTTAAAATCAAATTAAATTACATATGCATAACAAAATGAATTCTCATAAATATTCAATCAAGAATTATCCCATTTTAACCAATTAAAACTACACTTACATTGATCATGATGAATTTCAGTGTGTTCATCACAAAAAACAAAGAGAAAACATAAAGGAAATTGAGGAACCACCTTCTTGCCTTAGTTGCTTCTATATGGCAGAAGACAAAAAAGAATAGGTAAATGTGTTTTGCCATTATCAGCAGAAACCAAGATAGAACATTATGGAGTTACCAAATGGAAGCTACATAAGAAATGAAAAAGGATGGTAAGGTTTTTTCAGTGATGGGAACCAGTCACATAAGAAAAATAAAATCTTCATGAGTAGTAAAATTTGAAGTTTAAAAGTAATTACACACACACACACAAAAAAAAAAAAGAGAAAGAGAGAGAAAAGAAAGGAAGGATGGGGCCAATTTATTAAGTGGTTTAAAATTTGACCTTGTTGTTCAGTAAGCCTTCAATGAATTTCTATTGTGTTCATAGGATCAGATTCAAAGCTAAGCAGGAATACCTTTGATGATATACCTCTGTTTTTATCTATCCTGATTCTTCTCTCATTGTTTACTGTTTTCCATCCTGTCACTTCTCCATAAACACACACACCCAAATACAGGCACACACTTTTCCTTCTCCCCTAGAACTACCCATTTCAGTCCATAGATCCATTCAACTTCCATCTTTGATCACTTTGACACTCGTTAATTTATCAGCCCTCTGTTCACCTAGGTTCATGTAAATTGTGTGCTTTTGAATGGTGTGATGACATTCTCCAGTTGCTTCAGATTTCTCAGGTAAGATTCTAAGCTCCTAGTCTCTGTCTTCTACTTATTTGCTATCCCCACAAAGACAACAAATAAGTACTTAATAAGCAGAAATATTATATATATATATATAGACAGAAGAGGAAAAATACTGATTCTAGAAATTTTGTCCAACTATTACCTTCTTTACTGACACTCTCTTTGCTCTTGTCCCAAGTGGTATGTTAACCCAAATATTTTCAAAAATAAGCAGTTGGGGGTAGTGGTGGCAGACAGGAGAGAGAGAGAGAGAATCTGTAGCTGAAATCTACATAACATCACTACTTTGGAAGTGAACATGTTACTCACCTTTTAATGGAAAATAGACTTAAAATTTTCTTTAATGGTGATGAATTTCAAACTATTCAGTTTGTCACTGGGCTTCTTGTGACTGGTTTCACATAAATTCCTATGTAACCAGGAAAACTATATGACATTTTATTTATATAATGGTAATTTTCATATAAACAATCTAAACAATGTTGAAGCAATATGTTCACATTTTTAATGGCATATGTTTTTATTTTGGAATGTTCTTCACATTGGATAATATTCACAGATGGGAGCACATTGTACTAATCAAGGATGTCTATTAATCTGTGCTTCAATAAGGACCTAAATTAGATTCCATTTAATAGGTTACTCATCACCACTTCAAAAATGATATTCAAAAATCAGTTAAACTCAAGTAGAATTTGTTTTAAAAGGCATAATGGCTCATTTTAGATCACTAAGAACAAGATTGAGAATAAGACTTTGGCTCTTCAAGTATAAACAAATATTGTCCTAACATCAAAATGTTTTTCTTAATAATTAAAATAAACTTGTACCTTTTTTTCTAGAATAACCCAGTTTTTATCAGATGGTTCCAAAGCAGTGATTGAAAAATCCCTGTGAAACATGATTAAGAATATGACCCCATAATTTCATGTTATATTGTTTAGTGCTAAAGAATATTAACTCAATAGAAATTTAATTTTTCATGTGTATTTAAGCATTCTTTAAAATAATTTTGTTTCAAGTTGATTATATGCTGTTAACTACAATATAAATGATATTGACTTTGGTGTATTACCACTATTATTATTTATTAAATTATTTTTATCATGATCATAGTTATTTGAAATCAACATAAATCAGAACAAGTTGAACATTTGTTGGGCATAGAAGAAATACAGGTCTTACAAGTAAGACTTGTAATCTTTGTCAGAGAAATGAATACTCTGAGTATTTATTGGTGATAAACAAAACTGAATAGTTGGATTTACTGATTTGTCAGTTCTTTTAAACGGTAGCTAGGCTTATATAAACTCATTGAATATCTTTAAAAAAAAAAAAAAACTTTCGGCCAGCACCGCAGCTCACTAGGCTAATCCTCCACCTGCGGCGCCAGCACCCTGGGTTCTAGTACCAGTTGGGGCACTGGTTCTAGTCCCGGCTGCTCCTCTTCCAGTCCAGCTCTCTGCTGTAGCCCAGGAAGGCAGTGGAGGATGGCCTAAGTGCTTGGGCCCTGTATCAGCATGGGAGTTCATGAGGAAGCACCTGGCTCCTGGCTTCGGATCAGCGCAGCTGGCCGTAGTGACCATTTGTGGGGGGGACCAATGAAAGGAAGACCTTTCTCTGTCTCTCTCTCTCACTGTCTAACTCTGCCTGTCAAAAACAAAACAAAACTTTTGTTTTGTTTTATTTTTGAAAGGCAAAGGTTCAGAGACACACAGATAAAGACAGACAGAGGGAAATCTTCCTTCTGCCAATTCACTCCCTAAGCATCTGCAGTAGCTGGGCTAGGCAAGGCCAAAGCCCAAAGCTCAAACCATAGCTCCTTCATGGGTGGCAGGAACCAAGTACTGGAGTGATCACCTTCTGTCCCCGAGGGAACTGAGCTGGGAAGCAGAGCTGGGACTGACTTCACGAAATACAATATGGAACGCAGTCACATGAAGTGGTGTCTTAACCACTGTGCCAAGCACCTCCCTTTACGCTAAAATCTTCAGTTTAAAGCTTCTCCTGAGTATTAAATAATTTTCGGAGTCAGAGACAGATGATTATAATGCTTTATTATAGTGCTTTTTTTGTTAACCCAGAAAAACTCAAAGTAAGTGAGCTTGGCGGCAGTGGTTTTTTTCTGAAGAAGGTATCTTAAAGTAGTTTGTTTCTGAAGAAGATACCATAAAGATTATTTATTATAATCTCTTTTCACTTATTCATTCACTTAATAAATATTTTTGCAACACCTATATATGAGGGCTTTTCGAAAGGTTATATAAAATGTGTATTATGAAGAAGCCTAGATTCAGAAAAATGGATTTAGAAAAGTGCACCAAAATAAACTTATTTTTAAGTCCATCTTCCACAAGCTTTCTGAAGTATAATCAAACATATACTACATAGTGACATTCCACTGTACTCAGCACAATGATACAGTTGTGAATAAAATTCAGATACAATATCTAATGCATGTAGAAGTGTTCTGTAAGTATAGGAGAGCTAATATGCATGTTTTATTAACCTATGCAAGTGAATATCTCAACTCCAAAAAGAAATTTGCCATTTAAGAAGTATTTTCATTACTCATTGTCCTCACCTTCAGTTTTAGACTTTTTTAAGACTTACTTTCTTTATTTGAAATACAGAGTTACAGAGAGAGGTAGAGACAGAGAGAGAGGTCTTCCATCCATTGGTTTACTCCCCAGATGCCTGCAATGGCCGGAACTGTGCCGATCCAAAGCGAGGAGCTAGGAGCTTCTTCTGGGTTTCCCACATCGGAAGAGGAGAAGCCGGGACTACAACCAGCGCCCAAATGGGATGCCGGCACTTCAGGCCAGGGCTTTAACCTGCTGTACCACAGCACCGGTCCCAGTTTTAGACTTTAATCATTAAAGAAGATAAAATTCTGGGTTGGCACTGTGGTGTAGTACACCCCTGCAACATCAGAATCCAATATGGGTGCCGGTTCTAGTCTCGGCTGCTCCTCTTCCTATCTAGCTCTCTGCTATGGCCTGGGAAAGCAGTGAAAGATGTCCCAAGCACTTGAGCCCCTACATCTGCGTGGGAGACCCAGAAGAAGCTCCTGGCTTCTGGCTTTGGATTAGCTCAGCTCCAGCTGTTGAGGCCATTTGTCGATGAACCAGCAGGTGGAACACCTTTGTCTCTGTCTCTCCCTCTCACTGTCTGTAACTCTACCTCTCAAATAAAATATAAAATCTTAAAAAAAAAAAAGATAAAAATCATCTCACAGATTCATTCCCCAATCAGGAAAACAAAAGCTCCATCCTACCAAAAATACTTGAATTCTGGGCATCTTAACTTCAGAATAAGGTCAGTTATGTCATAAAACTGCTTCATAGATAATAGAGTCTGGGAAACAAGGCCGTTCACATACCAACAGGATGGATGTGTGATATGGGGAAGTGATTCAGTGAAGTCATTTTGCTGGCCAGCTCCCCAGGTTTCCTGATAAAATGCAAGCTTCAGCATCGTGTTAAAGGTATTTATCTTGGCATAGTCTATATTTCATAAAGATGACATTATTATAATCAATAAATTGTTACTGACTTGATTGGCATTGCTTTTTTTTTTTTTTTTTGGACAGTCAGAGTGGACAGTGAGAGAGAGAGACAGAGAGAAAGGTCTTCCTTTTTGTCATTGGTTCACCCTCCAATGGCTGCCTCGCTGCGGCCAGCACACCGCGCTGATCTGATGGCAGGAGCCAGGTGCTTCTCCTGGTCTCCCATCCGGTGCAGGGCTCAAGCACTTGGGCCATTCTCCACTGCACTCCCTGGCCACAGCAGAGAGCTGGCCTGGAAGAGGGGCAACCGGGACAGAATCCGGCGCCCCAACCGGGACTAGAACCTGGTGTGCCGGCACTGCAAGGCGGAGGATTAGCCTATTGAGCCACAGCGCCGGCCATTGGCATTGCTTTTTAAATTGCAAGGAAAGGTGCTGAAAAATGAAAGACATCATGGAGTTCTTTTTTGACTTAGAAATATCTGCCTTAAAGCCACCATTTCCAGAAATTCAGGCAGTGCTGGACAAGCAAATGAGAGGAAGGGACTTGTGGCTGGAATGGACCCTTGGGCTGGACACTGAGTGTGCTATTATGGCACAACACCTGATATTTGGGAGGACTGAGAGTGACACACTAGCAACTTTGCTCCTATTCAATTGTCAAGTAAGTTTTAGCTTTGAAACTTTCACACACCAACACTGAAGTGGAGGTAAAATGAGGGAGAAAGTAGGCACTTCAGAAAGTGGGAGACATTTACAAACATGCGTTATTTCTCTCGGGTGAGCTCTTCATCTCCAATCCACAATTCACCTGCCATCCTTTCATCAAAGAACTACAGGAAAAAACTAGTCTAGCTCCATCATGTCTATGCCAAATACATCAGCAGTAACAGAGCTTTATTGAAGAGATTCAAATTCTGTTTTGAATGATCATGACCAATATAAGTATTTCTGTACTTACTTTGCTTTAAAAAAGCTTCTTTTTGCACAAATTTATATTGCTTTTCCTTTGAATTTCTGTTCTTTTAAGACTTTTGTGAGCATTATTTTTGAGAAACTCAGATCCAGTTATACTACACTCACTTTAAAGGAAGGCAAATACAATTTCCTATTTCTCCTTCCTCCTCCTCATTATACAGACCTGAAATTGATGTGTGCCTCTTCTTTGTAAATGATATACCATAAGATTAAGATTTTTCAAGGTTATTATGGTGTAAAGGACTAAAATAAATCCAAGTAGGACTAGATGCTGATAGTAGGGCAAAACAGGGACTTGAAACCAAGGCTACCTACCATGCATTGCTCTCAGGAGCTCCATGACACAGTCTCACACACCAATCAAAGTAATAGAAGGAAAAATACAGAACAACAATCACAATTACTGTTGATAAAAGCCATGGCACTGTAGGATGAATAATACAAACAACTGCTTTAAGTGTATGGAAATAAAAAGACATTTCTAAGGCATAAATGCCACATCAGGGACAAGTTAGTGGGAAAATACAGTCTGAATGACTCTGAAGAGAATAGACCTCATCATGCCTATGCTTATGAGTCCAATGAATATTCCTATGCAATAATAACATAACAGATTGAATTCTTATTATAGCACATTATTGCTTCAGTGAAATAAATTATAAAATCATTGAATTTAGTGAAATTTCAGGGGAACAGAAAGTGTTTTCTTGGCCATCCTAAAGCCTTGTCTGAAAGTATTTTTTTAAGATTGTATTTTTTTTCATTTGAGAGGTAAAGTTAACATATATAGAGAGGAAATACAGAGAGAGAGGTCTTCCATCCACTGGTTCACTCCTCAAATGGCTGCAATGGCAAGAGCTGGGCCAATCTGAGCCAGGATCCAGGAACTTCTTCCAGGTCTTCCACATGGGGGCAGGGTCCCAAGCACTTGGGCCATCTTCCACTGCTTTCCCAGGCCATAGCAGAGAGCTGGATCAGAAGAGGAGCAGCTGGGATTAGAACTGCCACCCATATGGGATTCTGGCCTCGCAGGTGGAGGCTTAGCTCACTATGCGACAGCACTGGCCCCTGAAAGCACTTATGTCACATATGTACATCTCATATATGTTATCTGTTGACAATGAGTCTCTTTGAATTGATAATTTACATAGAACAGAACATTTATATGGGAAAAAATTTAATTAACCTATTCATTGCTAATGGCTAACCAAAATGGATGCAAATTTTTTTTTTTTAGTTTTAAATGCATTATACTGGCTTATTTTAGTAATACATCTTGCCATGTATCATAACATGACAATGAATGCAGTTCTATCCCAAGAGTCAAAAGACCTAAATTCTAGTTCTGATGCTGCCACTCACCTTACAAGTGACCCAGCCAATGTCATCTCATCTTCCCAGACCTCAGCTTCATCAGCCTAAAAGACTCCTCTGAGAAAGACTATATTGACAGCCAGTTTCTTACATTGTTTCAACTATAATTTTTAAATCTAAGACTGTAATGAGGAAATTTTCTTTCATATTCATCACACTATTTCCTTTAACTTGAATAAAGAAAAAGAGAGCCATATAATAAAAAATAAGCCTTACTTCCATAGATAGTAGCCAAATAGTCTGAAAGCAATTGTAGAGATGTAAATCAGGGTTCATCCTTCCACACAGAAAGCCCTCAGTTTGCGGAAAGTGACTTTAAATGAGTTAATATAGAGACATACACAAACATACACATATATACGAAAGCACTTCAAAAAGTGTGTAGAAAAATGAAATTGAAAGAGAAATTTGTTGCAAAAAAATAGAAATCCATGCAATTTTTTCTTAATAAGCACTTTTCCCAGGTTTTCTTGAAGATTCCTCTTATGTTCACATATCCCCAAAGTTATATAATCTATCAAGTGACTGAGGAGAAAATATTTTTGATGTTGCAATAAAAGATAATGAATCGTATCACTTTGGTACCTTTGATACATTTTGATACAGACTCAGCTCCCATGGCAACTTGGAAAGAGGAATCCACTTACTTTACGTTTGCATGAACAAATAATGGCAGAAATTAACAAAGTATAAGGAAAACCTCAATAAAACTTTGATAATTTAAGAAATAATTTTAACTTTATAAGGGCCTTGAATTTAAAAGCAATCATTTAAAAGCAGCAAAAAAAAAAAGTTAGTAATTTGGTCATAGAAAATAGAATAAAATAGAACAAATCTTTTCTCCCAGAAAAGATTTTTTTCCACTTAGCTGACCTGAAATTCCTGGCCTCCAAGAGGAGCTCCTCCCCAGGGACATGTGAAATTGCTCGTAGGCAGCATTGGAGACTGGGGGAAGCTTCACATCCTGTCTTGTCCTTTTCTAAACTTCAGGGAGACCTTGTTCTATCAATTACTGTCCCCTACAACGCTCACTCCTGAAACCTGAGTCTCACCCCTCCTGCCGGCTTTTGCTTTCATGTATTCAATATTTAAATATGCTTGTAATGTATTTAAATAATAAGTTTCCCTTAAGTGTAAAAAAAATTTTCTTAATCTTACATCTTCCTCAAGCTACACTGCTTACTCACTTTTTTACATCCATGCATCATTTCTATTCACTCCTCCATCCACCACAGCCCAATTTTCTCCACCACTTCCATTCCCAAGGTCACCAAGAACATACAGGCCAGTAAATCTCAGGACATTTCTCTCACCATGGGTTGCCTGATTTCTCAGCACCATTTGGCATCATATACCACTGTCTCCCTTTTTATGCTTTCTTTCCTTGGCTTTCACAATACGATTGTGAACATCTGGTTTTCCTGCTTGTCTGGTCCTTTCAGCCTCCATGGCAAGTCTCACTTCTTCTGCCTTACAGGTTGTTGTTAGTCCTCTGAATTCTATCCTAGTCCATTCACATCATCTCTCTTTTGATACTCTCGCTGGGAAATCTCGTAGCACATAGAGAGCACTGATAATCAACTCTATTAGGTCCATTATTAACTATTTCAACACAGTTTGCACAAACTAGAAAATGATAACCCTTCCTTATTGAGCATCTGCCAGGCAGATTTTATAATAAATACACAAACCTATAACTTCTATGATGCTAATAATGTCAACCTTAGATGTGATACTTTTATAGTGGCTGAATGACATAAATATAAGGGTATGATTCTGAAATATGCAACCCTAGCATCAGGTGCAACAACAGTTAACACTTATTAAAGATTTATTTTGTGCCAGGCTCTGTTCTAAGCACTTAACATGTATTAGCTCATTTAATTCTCACAACAATCCTATAATATACTTTTTACCACCACTGAACAGATGAGAAAACTGAGGTATAAGGTTAAGCAATTTGTCCAAGGTAACAGAACATAGTGGTACAGTCAATATTTGAAACCAGGAAATCTGCATTCAGAGCCCAGGCATCTAACCACCGTACAATACTCTTATTTTTTTTAAGATTTCATTTATTTATTTGAGAGGTTGAGTTACAATGAGAGGGAGAGACAGAAACAAAGGTCTTCCTTCCATTGGTTCATTCCTCAGATGGCCAAAACAACTGGAGCTGCGCCAATCTGAAGCCATGAGCCAGGAGCTTTTTTCAGGTCTCCCACGAGGGTGCAGGGGCCCAAGGACTTGGGCCATCTTCCACTGCTTTCCCAGGCCATAGCAGAGAGCTGCTTTGCAAAAGGAGCAGCCAGGAATAGTACCGGCACCCTAATGAAGCTTCTGAGTCTCCCACATGGATGGAGGTGGTCAAGCACTTGGGCCAATTTCTGCTGCTTTCCCAGGCCCATTAGTAGGGTGTGGGATCAGAAATGGAGCAGCTGCATCTTGAACTGGTGACCATATGGGATGTTACCACCCCAGCTGGCAGCTTAACCCACTACTCCACAATGCCAGCCCCACAGAAGCCTTTTAACTGGATAAGTCATGTCAACTATTGCCCTCCTTCCAAACCATTTTCTGTACTTCAGCCAAGATGAGCTTTCTAAAACCTAGCTTGATGATGTCTCTGCCCTATTTAATACCATTGAGTGGCTCCCTAATGCTAGTAGGATAAAATCTAAACTCCTTGATATGTTTTCTAAAGCTACTTGTAACCTGAGACCTGTGTATTTCTATCATCTAATCTATTTTCAACCCCTGTTTTCTCTTCATTCTCCAGCTTTGCTGAATGTTTCCCATTTCTATAAACAAGTCATGTCTTCTCTTTACTCAGAACCTGTGTACTTGCTTTTTACAGTCTTCCAAACACCTCTCCCTTGCGGTTGAAACATTGCTCCTTCCAGGAAGCATCACCGACCCTTTAAGTGTGGACAAGGGGCTCACTCTGTGTCTTCTCCTGCTATAGAAAGTACCACACACAGTGTTTTAATTGTCTAGTTACTTCTCATTCTTTGCTTCCTGACTTAAGATCTATGGAGACAAATGTAACAGTCCAACTCACTGCCTTTTTTTTTTAAATATCTATTATTTATTTGAGAAGCAGAGTTACAGAGGGAGGGAGAGACAGAGAGAAAGGGCTTTTATACCCTGGTTCACTCCCCCAAATGGCCACAATGGCCAGAACTGGGCCAATCCGAAGCCAGGAGCTTCTTCTGGGTCTCCCACATGGGTGTGGGGTCCCAGTGTAGGATGCTGGTGCTACAAGCAGAGGCTTAGCCTATTATGCCACACTGTCAGCCCCTCAGTTCACTGCTGATAGCTAGAAAATCTTCTATAGTGCCTGGTACCTGATGGGTACTCAGAATATATTGATTGAATAAATATCATCCTCTTTTTTTTTTTTCATCAGTGCAAATAGTTAATCAAGTTAGTTCATTGTTACATCCTATGACATTAGAACTTGAACCTGGGAGAAGAAAATAAAACAGAAGAATGTTTGGAGTTTAAAAGCAAAAGGCTGTGTTGAACAGAGAGTCAATTAAGTTTAGAAGGAGGACAAGTTCTGGGTATCAGTGGCCATGGGAAATGACTCTACCAACTACGGTAGGACTGAGAGTTGCCAGGCATCTGAAAGAAGCTAGCCCACTGAGAAGCAGAAAACTCTGGAGACAGATCTGGGGATCACTTCTGAGAAGTCCAACCCACAGTGGTCAAAGAAAGGACAGCAATAGCTAATCATACATATTTTTGCATAAATAAATGGATAGATGAATGAATTCAGATTTCCCCCAAGTCTCTGGATAGTGCACTAAACTTCTAAGACATCCGTAAGACAGTAACTAAGTCCTCTGGAAGAAAAACAGACTGTGATAGAAGAATCCAGAAGCAAGAAATATGGTGCAATGCAAATGTGCTTTCCTGCATCACCTATCTAGATATACCAGACAGTACCAAGAGATTTTAAGCAATTATCTCATTAAATCCTCTGTGAAGTCATTACAATTATTAAATCTCATTTTGCATATGAGAAAATTGGGACTTGGAAGAAAATAACTTGCAACTGATGGCTGGAGTCAGGATCCAAATATTTGACTGCTTCCCAAGCCTAGGCTCTTGCTCCCCAAGCTCTCCTGCCTCGCACTATAATCAAGACCAATACTGGGACTTACTCTCTCCCAGATTCACTACACTATCTGATTTAGGTCTCCCTAACATTTTGAAAGATAGTATCGGAGACTCAGAAAGGAAAATATTTGGTAATATTAAGCAGCTAATAAGAATTGATCTTGGATATTAAATCAAATTCTGCCTATTTTCAAAGCTCAAATGCTTATGCTCTGCACCATTACCCTGTTCTAAAAAATTAACCTATATCCAAAGAGAGGTCCTGGGGTATGGACACATGATTAACAAGGGTGAGTTGACATAGCGCCTCCCAGTACTGAATTTGAAGGCAGCCCTAGCAATGACTGATCTTACCAGGGCCCAGTCATGTTAAAATGGGTTGAGGAGCAGAGGGAGATCCATAAAGATAAGGGAGGGGAAAGGCAGATGATCTGGTCAGAGATTGTCCAGAGGACCAAATTATTCCAGCAATGCAGAATTGAGAAGCAGAGAGGTTAGCTATCAAGCCAAGGATGAATGGCTGCTGATAGAAATAATGGAGAGTGGAGGGAAAAGGATGTGAAGAAACAGATATAAATCACCTTAATGACTTAAAATTTGTTCAGCAGAAGCTCTGACTGTAAACTAAGACATATTTCCATGCTTAAACCTGTTTCTCCTTCTGTTCACTTTATATCCTATAACTTAGTCTTTCTGCACTGAGACAGAATTTTCACTGCTATAGTCTTTTAACAGAATATTTCTTGTAGGTTATATTAACACAGGCATATCATACAACTAGATGAAACAGAGTCATGATCTCTCTCTCTCTTTTGATTCCAAGAAAATATCCACAATATGGAGTAGTGTAGGAGAGATCCACTGTGTGGTGATTGTGACAGGATTTCTCTGGCTCTCTTGCTCTCTCCCTTCTGCATGCACTCAATTTGCTTAATTGCTTTCTCCAATGTTTGAAATGCAATTGTGTTATATTAAAATAATAATGAGTGCTAATGAGAATATTTAAATTAGACTGCAAATATTTTTACTTTCTGCTGTGCTAATCACAGAAGAAGAAAATCTGTGTGGAAACTCAAGCAAAGGACCTACCAAATGTGGAAGAGCTACCCCAATGCACAACTGCCAACACACAGTGAATTCATGTGTTTGTCATTACAGGTTCCCACTGTAGGGGAAAAATGTCAACAGATGATATTTTCATTCTTTACTTGGCTAAGATTTGAACTCTAGTGTGATGGAAACCATCACAGATTCAGTCAAGAATCAGGGTGGCTGGGGCTGGCACTGTGGCATAGTGAGTGAAGCCACCACTTACAGTACTAGCATCGTATATGGTCACCGGTTTGAGTCCCGGCTGTTCCACTTCCAATCCAGCTCTCTGCTATGGCCTGGGAAAGCAATGGAAAAAATGGGTCACTTTACCCACATGGGCCCTGTACCCACATGGGAGACTTGGAAGAAGCTCCTGGCTCTTGCTTTGGATCTGCTCAGCTCTGGCTATTGTGGCCACTTGGGGAGTGAACCAGTGGATGGAAGACCTCTCTGTCTCTGCTCTCTCTGTGCCTCTGTAACTCTACCTCTAAAATAAATTAATTAATCTTAAAAAATAAAAATCAGGCTGTATTGTAGGTGTATTACCAGTTACCCATGACTTCCTCTCTCCTTAATGTTTCTTTTGTATCATCTGTAAAAAGTAAGGCATAAGGATAAAGGATTGCTAAGATTTCTTTCATATCTGAGATACAATGATGCTAAATGAATTGATTCTAACAGGTCTAATACATTAGGTATTTGAGGATGGAGATTCTGATTGTGAGCTCAACTGCCCCTCAGTGAGAGTATGACAACAATTCCTATCACAGGAATTCCCCATTGGTGACTGTTCACTGCCTTCCTTCAAACCCTAGTCCTTAGCTGTTTGAAGACAAGGGGTAATGGTAGGATGAAAATGGAAGCCAAATTCCCTGGCAGAATCCTGAGAGTAGTTCTGTAGCACCTGCTTCTCTATTCTGTTCATTAAAATAAAAAACAAAATCTCCTATGTCCATCTGGCAATGTTCAAAGGTTGCCAACCTGGCATCATTAATGGACACTAAATCCAATGACTCTAATCTAAAACAAATTGTATACTTTCCGTTCATAGGCTCAGCATGAATGGAATCAGCAGATTTTTCTCAAATAGTTAGCAATGTTAATTCCAATAAGCAAATAACTAATTACATATAGCTAATTTAATACTCTGTGTTCCTCAAAACAGATTAGAGAAGCAATTATTTAATTTTTTGAAAAAATAAGACAATCCTAGCAATATTCAGAGTTTATTTTTAAATGTCAAATAATTTGAAGTTTAATGTCATATTAAAGAATGATTAGAAAACAAATATACCTTCAAAAACAAAACTCAAAATTATTTAATTGGATACACATAAATATGTTACAAACTACCAAATCTGTAAAATAATAACCAACTGAACATTTATTTTAATAAAAATGACTGGGATGGATAACAATATATATATAAAACATATATATATATATATATATATATATAATCAACCCAATGAGCTGATAAAATTCTTCTATAACCATTATAGCACAAAAATGACAATTTCTGCTCATAATTAAAACATTATCAAATATCCATTTTAGCTATTTCTTGCAATATTTTTCTGAAAAGTAAAAGTGAAAATCATAGTAAACCTTTTGATGCTTAAGAATAACTTTATGGGGATAAAAACTAAATGGCTCATCAATTGGACAGGAATAAGTGTTGGTCCTTTGCTGTTGTCCTCTTTGGTTTATGTACATTGTCATGCCCATGCTCATAATTACAGACCATAAAAGTGTGCCATATTTTATAGCCATTTACAACACATTTTAATGGCAATTTTATATTAGTCCTTACTAATTCTGCAAAAAATGTCAACACTAAGGAAAAATGTTATTGTACTTCAATCTGATCACTTGCTTGAGCTCAATTTCCACTTCATTACCTACAGATTCTTAAAGCACTTTGTGCAATGAGAGTAATAATCACAGCAACAGAGGAGAAAGTATGCACCATTAGTAACTACAGGAAAGTGACAAAGGTCTGGAGACAGCTGCAATTGGGTGGTATGATGCAGTGGCACAGATAGTCTAAAATAAAATGAGGGAAAACACAGGGCCTAGTTTCTCACCTCAGCTCCAATTCATCTCTGTAATGAGGTACAAAATCTACTGGAGACATTTGAACCTCAACCCAGTTTCAGTGGGGGTATATTACATTGTCCATTCAATTTTGTGTCCATGACTCTCTCCTTCCCACTTAAGAGCTCACTGGATGTCCAGCCGACTGGAAAGACATCTGTTGTCTCAGTAGTTCCAATTCAGCATCCGAGATCTACCTTCCTCAGGTTGTTGGGCATTAATTCATTTTGACATAATGGTTCTTTATGTTAATTGCATATTAGAAACTTCTGGGTAAGCCCAATGCCCAGCTCATATCTCAGACCAGTTAAACTTAAATTTCTGGTGGGAACCTGAAGTCACAGTTGTCAAAAACAATTTTATTTTGCCTCAAAAACTGGGAACAACAGATTCTAGCTCCTTACTTGGATTACAAATTTTATCCTAGTGACAAATTTGTGCTAGTAACTGTGTCTTGACATTTCATAAATATAACAGTCTATCCATCTGTGGTCTAGTTGCAGTAACTGGTTTTAGGCTCTGCCCTTTGGGCTAGTGTTCCTTACCTGTAATAGCTCTTCTAAGATAGGACTCCACTCTCACTCTTGTTAGCACCACTAAACCTAGACTTGAGCCCCACTCTTCTGTCCCCACAGCTGTGATAAAAATTCTGAAGTTCCAGAAACTTCATTGTACCTCACTTCCCCAAAAAAACTCATAATTTTTTTTACTGAAAAATATTCTTTTTGCTAAAATAGCAGTAATATTTAACTATTGATCAAGAAACTATCTTCATAAGCCACTTAGAAGAGACAACATTATAGGCTGGGATGGCCTACCTAGGACATCACCTGTGACTAGTTGAAGCAGTCTCAGGCTGTGAGTCCTCCTCAGGAGCAGCATCCAATAGCAGTGTGGGACTTGGCCCTACCCTACACTACACTAGTCTCATCAGACTATGGGCTGTGGATATGATCTACCATTACAGAATTAGTGACCATAGGATTTCCCATACTACTCCTCATCCAATCCCAGGCAACAAAGCAAGGTGAGTGCCAACTTGTTGCAGATTAACCTGTGTCTAGTCCTGCCACAGAGAAGCCCAGATTTTGGCAGATTTTGACAAAGCTAGGATTGCAGCGCCCACTTGTGATGAAACAGCAGCAATGCACCAACAGAACACAGAAAACCTGGACCTTGCATACTATCAGTGATGAAATGATGGAGTCCACACGCTCAGAGATAATAAGAAAAATGCCTAGAATTTCTAGTAGGTCAGACACAAGTACAGCTAGATTAGGAAGGTTGTACAGATAATCATTGTCCCTAATAAACAAAAATCCAGAAACTGACCACATAGTAACTGATATCTGCAAACTATCAGATGGAGAATTCAAAATAGCTTAAAGGAAATTCAACCAACTTAAAGAAACCAGAGAGATGACTCAATATTCTGAAAAAGAAACTTACCGGAGAGCTATTTGTTTGTTTTCAAAATCCTCTTTAAGCATGGAGTGCCTGTTGATGTCTTGAAGTAGATTTGGTTGAGTTGAATTTGACTGCTGACTTTTTACTGTATCTGTACATGGATAGTTACACTGACATCTTGAAAATCAAACAAATGTTTGAACTAAAATGTACACTAAACAAAATCTAAAATGTTGGCCAGCGCCGAGGCTCAATTGGCTAATCCTCTGCCTGTGGCGCCGGCACCCCAGGTTCTAGTCCTAGTCTAGTCCCCAGAATCTGTCCCAGATGCTCCTCTTCCAGTGCAGCTCTCTGCTATGGCCTGGGAGTGCAGTGGAAGATGGCCCAAGTCTTTGGACCTTGCACCCGCCTGGGAGAACAGGAGAAGCACCTGGCTCCTGGCTTCAACACAGCACACCAGCTGCAGTGGCCATTGGTGGGTGAACCAATGGAAGAGGAAGACTTTTTACTCTGTCCACTCTGCCTTTCAAAAAAGATATAAAATGTTATGGAAGGCATCCAATATCATAATAGAACAATTAGAAAAAAAAACTAGTGAAATCAAAGAAAGGCTGCCTGAAAACACATAGTCAGAGGAGAAGAAAGACCAAAAAGGAATGAAAACAGATAACAGAAACTTTGAGATAGCTTTAAAAAAAAAAAATATCTTAATTACTGAGATTTCAGAGGCATTTTAGAATACCAAATAAATATAAAGCTTATTTAAGGAGATACTAACAGAAAACATCCCAAAACAGGATGTTAGTGCAGCTATCCATGTACAAGTAAAGTCAAAAGTCAGCAGTCAGATTCAACTCAACCAAGTCTACCCCAAGACATCAATGGGCTTTCCATGCTTAAAGAGGATAGTGAAAAAAAAACAAATAGCTCATTTGGTTATCACACTTTGAATGAAGGCAGACTTCTCAGCAGAAACCTTACAGGTCAGGAGAGTAGGATGAGCTGTTCATAATACCGAGGAAAAAAATTTGCCAACCAAGAGAACTAAAAACTCATTTGTAAGAGAAGCTATACAGAAAAATTCAGAATGCTCCAGTAATATTACAAACATGGTGAATAAATTGTTCATGCATTTATATGAAGACTAAAAAAGAAAAATTAAAAATTAATTAAAAATTACATCACTGTGATAAAAGGCAGCATAGAAAGATATAACATGAAACAATAAAACTGATACATGAGGAGGAATGGAGTTAAAATTACTAAAATTTTTATTAATATTTTATCTCTTTTTTATTCCTTTTCATATTCCTTTTCCATCTGTATGATCTATTTCAAGTGCTGTCATTTAAAAACTTCTTGTTACCCAAAATATTTTTGTAAGACTCATGGTAACTACAAAGCAAAAATTTATAATATATCCAACAAAAATAAAAAAGGAATCAAAGCACACTTATAGAAAAAAAAAGTCATATAACCATAAAGAAAGACTACTAGAGAGGGAGAAGGAAGGAAAGAAATAAAGGGAGAGGAAATAAACTTTGATAGACTTAGAAAATAAATATCAAATGTTGAAGTGATACCTTACCTATCAATAATTACCCTAAACATGATTAGGTCAAATTCTTCCATTAAAAAATATACAATGACTGAATGCATTAAAAATAAGACAAATAATATGTTGATTAGAAAAAATTCACTCCACCTCTAAATGACATACATAGATTGAGAATAAAGCAATGACATAAATAGATTGAGAATAAAACAATGGAACTCAGAGCATGACTAGCCAGATTATGTCAGATAAAAAAGTTTATATCAAAAACACTGAGAAGAGACAAGGAATGCCATTATACAATTGTATAAGGATCAACCCAGCAAGAAGATATAGCAATGTTAAATGTTTATGTACCCAATGTTGGAACCTTCAAATATATAAAGCAAATATTGATAAACCTAAAAGGAGAGATAGATTCCAATTCAATAGTAATAAGTTTCTTATTCCATTCAATAGTAATAAGTTTCAATTCAAAAATAATAAGTTTCTTTAATACCTCACCTTCAGAAGTGCACAGATCATCCAGGTATAAATTAACAAAGAGCAGAGAAAACTATTTCTTACAGCAACTGGACCTCATAGAACATTCTATCCACTAGTTGCAGACTATACATGCTTTTATAATAGCACATGGAACATTCTCAAAACAGATCTTATGGCAGGTGTGGGTTTTATGAAAACTTTTGTGCAATACCACAATTTTTGTTTGTTAAACTCAAACTAGTATGAAATAAAAAGTCAAAAAAATCGGAGCAGAAAAATACATAAAATAGAGACAAAAATACAAAAAGTCAGTGAAAAGAATAGCTGGTTCATTGAAAAGATAAACAAAATACAAACCCTTAGCTAGATTAAGAAAAAAGAGGGATGACCTATAAATCAGAGATAAAGAGGGGGACATTACAAGTTACATTACAGTAGTACAAAGGATTGTTAGAGGTTATTATGAACAAGTGTATGCCAACAAATTTGATAACCTAGAAAACAACAAATTAGTAGACAAACACACACCATATGCAGATTGAATTATAAAGAAATAAAATACTTGAATAGACCAATAAGAAATAATGAGATTGAAACAGTAATAAAAAGTCTCCCATCCTAGAAAAGCCTGGTACCAGACGCCTTCATTGCTTAATTCTGCCAAACAGGTAAGAAAATTAATACCAATTATCGAATCATTCCAAAAAATAGACCAGAAAAAATTTCTTCACATTCATTCTGTGAGGCAAGAATTAGCTTGATACCAAAATCAGACAAATACAGCAAAGAAAGCAAAAATCCTGAACACAGTGGCTGGCATTGCGGTGCTGTGGTTTAAGACACCACCTGTGTTCGGGCAATCCCATATGAGCGCCAGTCCATCTGCTCTACCTATGATCCAGCTCCGTGCTAATGTGCCTGAGAAAGCAGCAGAAAATGGCCTAAATGCTTGTGCCCTTGTCATGCATGTGGCAGACCAGGTTGGAGTTCCTGTGTCCTAACTTCAGCCTTGTAGATTGGGGTCATCTGAGGCATGAACCAGTGGATGGAAGATCTCTCCTCCTCCTTCTTCTCTTCCTCTTCTTCCTCCTCCTCCTCCTTCTTCTTCTCTCTCCCCCTTTCTCTCTTTCTCTCTCTTTGTAACTCTGCCTTTCAAATAAATTAATCTTAAAAAAATCCTCGAAACAAGACTAGCAAACTGAGGCTGGCTCTGTGGCATTGTAGGCTAAGCCTCCGCCTGTGGTGCCAGCATCTCACATGGGTGCCAGTTTGAATCCAGGCTGCTCCTCTTACTATCCAACTCTCTGCTTGTGGCCTTGGGAAGCAGCGGAAGATGGCCCAAGTACTAGGCCCTTGCACCTGCGTGAGAGACCTGGTAGAAGCTCTTGGCTTTGGATCAGCTCAGTTTGGCTGTTGCGGCCATTTGAGGCATGAACCAGTGGATGGAATCGTTTTATAAAGATTTATTTATTTATTTGTAAGGCAAAGGCAGAGGCAGAGAGAGAGAGAGGTCCTCTTTTCTGCTAGTTACTCCTCAGATGGCTGCAACAGCTGGAGCTGCGCTCACCCAAAGCCAGGAGCCAGGAGCCTCTTCCAGGTCTCCCACATGAGAGCAGGGGCCCAAGGACCTGGGCTATCATGTACTGCTATCCCAGGCCACAGCATAGAGCTGGATCAGAAATGGAGCAGCAGGTCTGGAATCGGCAACCATATGGCATGCCGGTGCCCCAAGCCAGGGCAAAAACCCGCTGTGCCACAGCACCAGCTCTGCAAACAGTGGTTTTTAAAAGATGCACTGTTTAAGGCTGGTATCGTGGCTCAATAGGCTAATCCTCTGCCTAGCAGCGCTGGCACATCAGGTTCTAGTCCTGGTCGGGGCGCCAGATTCTGTCCCGGTTGCCCCTCTTCCAGGCCAGCTCTCTGCTGTGGCCCGGGAATGCCGTGGAGGATGGCCCAAGCGCTTGGGCCCTGCACCCCATGGGAGACCAGGATAAGCACCTGGCTCCTGCCATCGGATCAGCGCGGTGCGCCGGCCGTGGCAGCCATTGGAGGGTGAACCAACGGCAAAGAAAGACCTTTCTCTCTGTCTCTCTCTCTCACTGTCCACTCTGCCTGTCAAAAAAAAAAAAAATTGCACTATTTAAATTAAAATAAACTATGATCTGATGGTTTAATGTATTTTATAGTCCTTATCCAGTGCCTCATGAGCTCTTTTTTTTTTTTAAAGATTTATTTATTTATTTGAAAGAGTTACACAGAGAGAGAAGAGGGAGGGAGAGAGAGAGAGAGAGAGAGAGAGAGAGAGAGAGAGAGGTCTTCTCTCTGATGAATCACTCCCCAGATGGCCGCAACAGCCGGAGCTGTGCTGATCCAAAACCAGGAGCCAGGTGCTTCTTCCTGGTCTCCCATGTGGGTGCAAGGGCCCAAGGACTTGGGCAATCTTCCACTGTTTTCCATTGCTTTCCCAGGCCATAGCAGAGAGCAGGGTCAGAAGTGGAGCAGCCGAGACTAGAACCGGCACCCAAATGGGATACCAGCGCTTCAGGCCAGGGCGTCAACCCACTATGTCACAGCACGGCCCCCAACCTCATAAGCTCTTGAATGCAACCTTGTCTTTCACCTTCCTCTTGTGATGGAATGAGTTTTGGTAGTCATACCATCCTCACTCATCCAGGGCTATAAATTGTGATGGGAAGGTTCATGGGAAAGGTGAGTTTCTGAAATTTGAAATTGTGTCCCCAAACCAAACCCATTTTTTAAAAATATTTATTTATTTGAAAATCAGAATTACACAGAGAAGGAGAGGTAGAGAGAGAAAGAGAGAGAGAGAGAGAGAGAGAGAGGTCTTCCATCCGCTGGTTCATTCCCCCAGATGGCCGCAATGGCTAGAGCTGCGCTGATCCAAAGCCAGGAGCCAGGAGCCTCTTCCAGGTCTCCCACAAGGGTGCAGGGCCCAAGGACTTGGGCCATCTTCTACTACTTTTCCAGGCCACAGCAGAGAGTTGGATTGGAAGTGGTGCAGCCAGGTCTCGAACCAGCACCCATATGGGATGCTAGCACTGCAGGCGGCAGCCTTATCCACTGTGCCACAGCACCAGCCCCCCAAACTCATTTGAAACATGCTCAGGATAAGTTAATCAGGTATGACCTGAAGCCCAGAAGAGAACAGATACTTTTAATTTGGTTTACTCCTATCCTGGGTAGTTTAGAATTATACCCATATCCTTGCAATCTTTCAATTCATTCCCAATTCCTAAGTCACAAAACTTTTTAAAGGCTAAACCTTCTGCAAGCCTGTCAGATTCTGACTTTAAATTTCTGTAAAATTCTATAGTGCTTCATGAGTATATGGTGTAGAGTTAAGACACTTCCCTTATTGGACCTCAGTCCAAGTATGAGCTTCTAGGCTTCCAATCCAGTTTCCTGCTAATGCATCCTGGGAGAGAGCAGATGATGATAGCTTAAGTGCTTAGTCCTGTCACCCACATGGGAGAGTCCAGTTGGTGTTCTGGGCTCCTGGTTTAGGCCTGAACCAACCCTGGCTGTTGGATGCATTTGGGAGAGTGAATCAACAGATGTAAGAAATCTCTCTCTCTCTCTTTCTGTCAAGTAGACGAATATAAACCAATAAATATTTAAAAATAGTTCACAAAAATATTTTTAAAAATTATACTACCCCCTGTATAGATTGAATTTAGATGTCCTGCACAAATTTTATTTCTAGAAAATGAAAAATAGGTGCTGGCACTGTGGTGTAGCAAGTGAAGCTGCCATCTGCAGTGCCGACATCCCATATGGGTGCTGGTTCAAGTCCTGGCTGCTCCACTTCCAATCCAGCTCCGTGCTAATATGCCTGGGAATGAAACAGAAGATGATGGCCCAAGTCCTTGGGCCTCTGCACCAACATGGTAGAACTAGAAGAAGCTCCAGGCTCCTGGCTTTGGATCAGCTCAGATCTGGCCGTTAACAGCCATTTGGGAAGTAAACAAGTGGATGGAAGACTCTCTCTCTCTCTCTCTCTCTCTCTCTCTCTCTCTTTCTCTCTGCCTCTCTGTAACTCTGCCTTTCAAATAAATAAATAAATCTTTAAAAAAATCCTTAAAATTGTATATCTTCAAATACCTGGAAAAACAGATTACTGGACCTACAAGATTTTCCTCAGAAAAGTCTTGGTAGGTTTTTTCCTCTCCCAAATAGATAAGTCCATGATAATATACACTCTTGGGTAAAACCAAGACTTAGGTGTGAGAGAAGTTATTTTTTCCAGAATTTCACAGCATACATTTTGTGGATTTGTTTGTAGATTTGACACTAAAGGTAGTTTTTCTCTAGCAGTATACTCGGTGGGGATAGAATAATATCCACCATTTATTAAGCACCAACTCTGTGCCAGGCACTATGTGGTATGCTTTACATATACCATTTCATTTGAAATTCTGAACAGCCCTGCAGAACTAATGTTATTACCACCCTTTTAAAGATAGAGAAATTGAGGCTGAATGGTTACTCAATTGGCTCAACCACTTTGGATAGTTGGTGGAACTGGAATTCAAATTTAACTTTATCTAATTCCAAGGAATATGCTCTATTCATTAACAACAACATGTCTTATCAAGTCAACAATGTAAGGATCAAGACAGTCAAACAATAAAATGCTAAGTGTTATAACCCAAAGAAACTCATCTGTGGGTCCCCTAGTTCCATCTTTGAATTTGATTAAGTATCAAGAACAAAATAGATGTTATACAGTAAGATTAGAAGACATAAGGAGGCCAGCGCCATGGCTCAATAGGCTGATCCTCTGACTGCGGTGCCGGCACCCCGGATTCTAGTCCTGGTCGGGGCGCTGGATTCTGTCCCAGTTGCTCCTCTTCCAGTCCAGCTCTCTGCTGTGGCCCAGGAATGCAGTGGAGGATGGCCCAAGTGCTTGGATTCTGCATCCGCATAGGAGACCAGGAGAGGCACCTGGCTCCTGGCTTCGGATCAGCGTGGTGCGCAGGCCACAGCGCGCCAGCTGCAGCGGCCATTGGGGGGATGAACCAATGGAAAAGGAAGACCTTTCTCTCTGTCTCTCTCTGTCACTGTCCACTCTGCCTGTCAAAAAAAAAAAAAAAAACATATGGAGGACTAAGATTAAAGAACAGAAAGGCACACTAGTAATTGTCATGCATAGATGTACTAAAGCACTAGAGACTGTAACTATTGCTGTGATTTAAAAAAAAAAAAACAGTAGAACAGAATATTTGGCATTAATCACTTTTTGGTGCTCCCAAGAGATAGTGTTTTATGCATTGCTGCTTTTTTTGAGGCTACAAAACACAGAGGTCCTGAATTTATTCTCTTGGTTTTATATTTGCATTTCTCAGACTTCAGTTAGCAGATCTTGACACAGACAACATAAAGGCAAAAAGAGTACTGACAATGAAAATTCTCTGGGAAACCATAAATAGCAAAGTAAATCTACCAAATGTATGATAGGTATACACATGAAAGGGACACACTTTGCACACCTTTACTTACCTACACAAAGAAGGAAACAGACCTGCTTTCTCATTTACCCTGGAAACTACCCTTTGAATTCAGAAATACTTTGCACTAAGAAGAACTAAAGCACACTGGTAATAAAAAGTTTAAAATCACGTGTTATACCCAATAGTGTGTTTTGTGTTTGTTTGAATTTAGTTTGTTTTGTGCAGAGTATTCTATTAAATTAAAACAATAGAATTTTTTTGCTGAGAGTTTTAATTTAAATATATCAAGATATGTTGATAGTTAAGTGTATAATTAGTTATTTGGCTAGAATTATTCAACAGTATTCTCAAATTATTTTTATTTAGTCCTATTTAGTTTATGTCTATTATGTACAGGCAATAAAGGAGATAGATTGCTAAGATTTCATACCTGCCCTAAAGAAGCTTAGAATCCTTATTAAAACAGAAAAAGTGAATGTGTATATTATAATAATAAAATAATTCCCATAACACTCATCAAATGTGTATCATAGGAAGAAAAATGTCAGCACCAACTCAGAGGTCTTTATTATTCATCCAACATCCATCTTGGTTATTGGTCTATTTAGGTTTTCTATATCTTCATGTCTCAATTTTGGTAGATTGTATGTGTCCAGAAATCTCCACTTCTTCTAAGTTTTCCAATTGGTTGGCATACAGCTATTTCTAATAATTCCTGATGATTCTTTTTATTTCTGTGCCATCAGTTGTACCATCTCTTTTTTCATCTCTGATTTTATTAATTTGGGTTTTTTAAAAATTTTTTTGGTTAGTTGGGACAATAGTTTATTTATTTTGTTTATTTTTCAAAAAACCAACTCAATTTCACTGATCTTTTGTATAGTTTTCTAAAATTTTAATTTTTTTATTTCTTCTCTAATTTTTATTATTTCTTTCTTCCTACTAACACAAAGTAGTTGGGTTGTTCTTGTTTTTCTAGGTCCTTGAGATGTATTGTTATCATATTTATTTGATTCCTCTTCAATGCATTTAAAATAATGTTAAGTCAAGCTACAATAAATGAGCTGTCTTCCCACTACCACCTTTTCCCCAATTTAAGTAAACATCCTTGAAACTTTCTTTGAAAATATTTGAGTTCTAAATTGCCAATGTATTTGTGAAGATTGTTTAATTCCTGCTTTTCCACACAAGATTCTAAACTTCAGCAAAATAGGGGAAATGTCTTATGTGCTTAGCACTGTATCCCCAGTCAAAACAGGTATTCCACACATATTTGTTGAATTGCAGATTGAATCAAGGCATCAAGGCTAAGCATCTAAAGAATAAGCTATATTTAGTCTAAGTTTTGACTAGTTTGGATAACAAGGGAAGATAATAGTATACACATTTTATAATATTCTGTACAGATCTATTTTTCCTACATCTCCCATAATTTCTGGTTCTTCAGTTCCCACAAAGCTCAGAGGAGCCAAAACTAGGGGTGTGAGGAAGAACCCTTTGTCCTCATCACCACCCTCTCAGTAGGGGAGAATATCTCACTCTAACAGCTGCTCACTCACTTTCCACACAAAACTCCATTGGAAGACAGATGTGGGGCAATAAATCTCAGGTCTTAGTCCCTAACTGATTAAAACAGGTCACACACTAATTCTAGAAAGAGCCCAGAGACAGTGCTCACCAACAGTTAAAATAATGGAACACAAGTTTGTATGCCATTATTTAGAAATATAAGCTAGAAAAATAAACTCTTAATAGAGTCATGTAACTCTTGCCTGGATAGGTTTTCGTCTACTGAAATGCTTATCTCTGTAAATGAAGTGAATCATTCATTTCAAATGAAGTATCCTACACTTCAGATTGCATACACAGTGACTAAAAAGTTAACTTCCCCTAAAGAGTAGGATTTCATATTTTCATACATTTGTACACACACACACACACACACACACACACGTACACATCTATTTTTTCTTTTCTTTCTTTCTTTTTTTTATTTATTTGACAGAGTTATAGACAGTGAGAGAGAGAGAGACAGAGAGAAAGGTCTTCCTTCTATTGGTTCACCCCCCAAATGGCCGCCACGGCCGGCGCTGCACTGATTAGAAACCAGGAGCCAGGTGCTTCCTCCTGGTCTCCCACGTGGGTGCAGGGCCCAAGCACCTGGGCCATCCTCCACTGCCCTCCTGGGCCACAGCAGAGAGCTGGACTGGAAGAGGAGCAACCGAGACCAGAACCCAGCACCCATAGGGGATGCCAGTGCTGCAGGCGGAGGATTAACCTAGTGAGCCACAGCTCCAGCCCCATACATCTATTTTTCTACTAATTGAAATGTAGGGACTTAAGAAAATTTTATTATTCTGCTCTAATCTCTCCCTATGCAACAGAAAAACCACTGCCTGCTTCCTGAGAAGAAAAACAAGTGTTTAGGGGAAACCACTTGTGTAGAGAGAGCAGTCTGTGTGCCATGGCAGCATATAGGGCTTTTGTGATACTCATAGCAATTGTGGTGATGATGGTGGGACCGGAATGTATGTTTTAGGGGAGGAGGAGGTGAGATGGGATGGCCTAATAAGTGAAATAGGAACAGTGTTCATCAAAGACATCAATACAATGTGCAAGCTATTTGAAATGAGACATGAGACAGGAGGGGGCACCTCCAAAAGCTCAT
Source organism: Sylvilagus floridanus (assembly GCA_949820135.1). NCBI lineage: Eukaryota > Metazoa > Chordata > Mammalia > Lagomorpha > Leporidae > Sylvilagus > Sylvilagus floridanus. The sequence goes on from OX463236.1 coordinate 34,810,463, forward strand.
GGAAAACATACATTATGAAAAGTAGGCATGTATTTACATTTTTGGCACCAAAACAAACTTACCTTTTATTTCCCTTTTCCCATAAACTGTTTGAAATATACTCAATATATTATAAAGCATTTGCAAGATTCTCTAAAATATTTATAATATTACACTTAACTGGCAAAAGATTTAGGACAACTACAATAAAATTAGACCAGAAATGTACATGTCATTAAATATGAAAACAGATTATAAATCATGAATAGAAAAGATATTTGCCAAATACTGGCTGAAAAATCAGATAATTCCTAATAACTGAATACTGAATTTTACTTTATGTGTCCTAGTCAGTGATGCAAAAATGAAAACTTTTTAAAAATTTATTTGTTATTTAAAAGGCAGAGTTACAGAGACAGACAGAGAGAGAGAGAAGGAGAGAGAGAGAGATCTCCCCAGTTGGCCGCAAAGGCCAGAGCTGAGCCAATCTGAAGCCAGGAGCCAGGAACTCTATCCAGGTCTCCCAAATCGGTGACAAGGATCCAAGCACTTGGGCCATCTTCCACGGCTTTCTCAGGCACATCATTAGGGAGCTGGATTGGAAGTGGAGCAACCAAGAATTGAACCAGCACCCACTTGAGATGCAGGTGTGGCAGGTTGTGGCTTTCCCTACTGTACCATAGCACCAGTCCCCTCAAAAGTGGAAGCTTAACTGGTTGTTTTTCTCTTCTTGTAAACATCTCATGTAAATTGTACTAGAGGAAAGTTTTTTTCTTATCCAAAGTTCTAGGAGAAATGTTCTACATCTTTTCTCACATAAAAGGTATATTTAATAATGACATAATTGACTCTTCCAAAGCGATTCTGAAGATTCAAAAATGCTTTTCATTGACTATTTTTTAATTCTTCACTTAAATAAGCTGGATATAAAAGCATAACTCATTGAGCACATAAGCTAACACAATTGAAATTCTTACTTTTGAATGACCTAAGTTTTCACAACTGATAATACCAAAAGACCATAGAACAGTCATTTGAACTATTTTAAACCAAAGAAAAGTGTACTAACTTACTCAGAAAGCAAATACGTAAAACAGATCAAAGTGCAGCCATGTGGTTGAAAAAGTGACAGAGTAAGCCTGAGCCTCTGCATTTCAGCTCCCTCCCTTTTCTTCACTCCCCCACTCCTATCTCTGATCAGCTCCAGGGATCCAGTAGTAAACCTGCCCACACACTTTTTCAAAACTATTACCTTAGGAAAAAAATGGTTGGTTCATTGGTCCTTTGGCTTCCTCTCAACTAGAGCTCACATCAGCTACCCTTTGGCAGATTCCAAATGGCAGTAATCTCAAGCTTAAGCTCCTTGGCAGAAGTCTGGAGTGTAGCAGTACTATGTTGTTGCAAGAGAAATTCATATGCATGATGCACATAATCAGGGAGCAGGATGTTCCGCTGGAATTTATCAGCAGCTGCCAAAGAGAAGTGTGATTCCGAATAGCCCAACTGCAGCAAAATCAGAATCAATGCAAACAAAATAAATCTGATTCAAAGCAATTATTGCATTATGGGTTCGTGATGGAGTTTTTAAAAATCCACCTTTTGAAAACTGAACACACATTTTTTTCTAAATTTACAGGACATTTATGATCATTGTTGAAAATTTAGAAAATTCAGAAACTACAAAGAAAAATAAACGTGACACCCACATTCCTATCCCTCTTCCTCCTCCCACTCCTATTCCCATTCTTATTTTTTAACTAAAATCTATTTTTAATTAACTTTATAACATATATGATTAACTCTATATTTTTGTTTTATTTTATTTTTTTGACAGGCAGAGTGGACAGTGAGAGAGAGAGACAGAGAGAGAAAGGTCTTCCTTTGCTGTTGGTTCACCCTCCAATGGCTGCCGCGGTCGGCGCGCTGAGGCCGGCGCACCGCGCTCATCCGATGGCAGGAGCCAGGTGCTAGGTGCTTTTTCCTGGTCTCCCATGGGGTGTAGGGCCCAAGCACTTGGGCCATCCTCCACTGCACTCCTGGGCCACAGCAGAGGGCTGGCCTGGAAGAGGGGCAACCGGGACAGAATCCGGCTCCCCGACCGGGACTAGAACCCGGTGTGCTGGCACCGCAAGGCGGAGGATTAGCCTGTTGAGCCACGGCGCCAGCCCTGATTAACTCTATATTAAGTAAGGAGTTCAACAAATAGTATGAAAAAAAACTGCTCCTAAACAGTATTTATGACTATTTTTAAGAAATGAAATTGCTGTGTCAAATGGAAACCTATATTTATGCCTTTTGATACCCATAAGCAGTTTGCCACCAAAACAAAACTAAACCTGTCTATGCTCTTAACTCCAGCTTCCTGCTAATGCAGACCCTTGAGAAGCAGCAGCAATTAATGGCTCAAGTATTTGGGTTCTCATCACCCAGCTGGGAGACTTGGATTGAGTTCCCAGCTCTCAGTTTTGGTACTGGTGAGGTAGGGTTGAGGAGAGACAGCCATTGTAAGCATTTGAACCAACAAATGGGATTTTTTTCCTCTCTCTCTCCTTTCCTCCCTCCTTCCCTCACTCCCTCTCTCATTCTCACATAAATAAATAAATAATTTTTTAAGTTGTAGAAAATAAAATTGTAGCAGATTTGATACCCTAGACGGCAAGTTCTGAATTGGAGGTTAGTACTGCCATTCTGTCTATTAATGAGAACTCTTAGAATCTCTGTGGGAGAGGGATTGCTCAGAGGCAGCAATGCAAGTTCAACAGTACCTCTCAGGTGACTGCATGGGCAGCTCCGGGGCCAGGACAGCATTTCAAGGTGGTCCTTTGTTGAGCTGAAAGAAACAGTAATTTATACAGCTTTACACTGATCCATCACTGGATGTGGGCCATCCAAGGAGAAGATGTGTTTTATTTATTTATTTATTTATTTATTTATTTATTTATTTATTTTTGACAGGCAGAGTTGACAGTGAGAGAGAGACAGAGAGAAAGGTCTTCCTTTTTTCTGTTGGTTCACCCCCCAATAGCCGCCGTGGCTGGCGTGCTGCAACTGGCGCACCGTGCTGATCTGAAGCCAGGAGCCAGGTGCTTCTCCTGGTCTCCCATGCGGGTGCAGGGACACTTCTAGGAGGCACTATCTACTCCATCTCTGTGTTTTGAAGGTTGAATAATTATGTTTTATTTGTTGGCAATTATATTTTTTAATGTTGTCTATTCATGACATTTGCCCATTTTCCTATTATGGTGATTTGCCAAAGGGAAGGTTGATTCATTTCTTTTAAAAATTTATTTGTATACCATTTATTCTAGACAGAAAGAATATTTTTATTCAATTTTCTATGATATTTGACAGTCAAAGTTTTAATTTATATGGATAAGTAAGGAAATAATCTTTTCCTAATTAATCAGGAGTTCCAACAATATCTATTGAATTATCTATCCTTTCTCTGACAATTTGAAATGCCATTTTATCATATTCTCAGTTCTTATTATGCTAACATCCAATAAATTTTTAACTCATTTTCAGGATCTTCACTGGAAATGTGTCAGGTACACGAGTTTGACCTGATGTGTATAAACATGTCAGGCAAATCTTCTTCTCTTTCTTTAAAAATTGATTTAAGGTAATTAAATTAAATGTTGACATAATTTCCAGTTTTGAATGCTGACCTCTAATTATGTACAGCAACTGTTTCACCTATAGAATGCTAATATTTAGAATCTTTATACACCACTTAGACACATTTTGTTAAAGAGCTAAGATGGTTCTCTATTACTCTAAACCCAGGAGATTTAATCCTATTAAAACTAATTCACATTAGCATCATTAAGAAGATAATCCTATTTGGCCTACATACAGTTCATTTCTTTCTTCCATCTTCTTCTTCTTTATTTTTAAACAGAGCAATTTAGCTGTGTGGTTTTTGTGACTAAAAGAGATAGAAACACAAAGACAGGAGCCCATCTAGAACACATTGTTTACAGCTCCTCCAAGCTTTACATAAGCCTTCTGAAGTGTGGTTTTCATTGCAGCGAATCCCTACACAATAAGTTGATCACAAAATAGCAACCAGTCACCATTTAATACAATGCATCCTGTACAGTGAAGAGCATCTATGCCATCCCTTACCTAAATAACGATGTTCAGCAATGTTGTCCATGGGAGTGCTTGTGCTGGGAGAAGAGGAGCTCTGTTTGACTTCAGATGTTGGATCAACAGGAGTCTCAGGGACATCACTAATCTTTAAATATTTTAGGGTTTCTCATGAAACAAGAAACCAATCTGGCTGTCATAAAATATTAACCCTTTAGTGTTCAACATGAATCCTCTTTTCCCAAATAAAACTTAATTCCCAACACAACGTATTTGCCAAAATGAAATTTAAAAAAATGTTTCAGGTATGATTGCATAATTCTTTTGCTTTGGTAAAAATGTGTGAAATAATCATGTCCATATTTTCCTGAATATTAAACCAATTCATGTCTACATTATCCCATGGTGAGACTATGTAATTAAAACCATATGACAAAATCTCTACAAAAGATACGTTGCTATCCAGCCATAAAGGGTAAAGAGAAAATTCAATCAATTAATTTCTCTTTTTTTTAAGATTCATTTTTTATTTATTTGAAAGAGTTACAGAGAGGTAGAGACAGAGAGCAACGTCTTCCATCTGCTGGTTCACTCCCCAGATGGCCTCAACAGCCGGAGCTGCTCTGATTCGAAGCCAGGAGCCAGGAGCTTCTTCCAGGTTTCCCATATGGTTGCAGGGGCCCAAGGACTTGGGCCATCTTCTACTGTTTTCTCAGGCCATAGAAGAGAGAGGGATTGAAAGAGGAGCAGCCTGAACTAGATCCAGCACCCATGTGGGATGCCAGCGCTTCAGGCTGGGGCTTTAACCCACTGAGTCACAGAGCCAGCCCCCAATCAATTACTTTCAAATAAACTTGAAATGTCTTTATTCATATTAGAGAGGTAGTGCTGATACACACACAAGATGAAATGATGACCTCTGAAATTGGGCATCTTTCCATTCCCTGTTTTCCAGATTCCCCCAACATCTTCCTCTACTGTCCACATCCTTGTTTTATTTGCTTTTGAACCAAAAGGCAGAAGCATTCTGTTACAAAAGTCTGTCCTTTCTGATTTTCTCTGTGATTCCCAGCATGGTACCTTGTTCCAGCAATCTCTTCCAGTCTCTCTTCCTCCTCCACCCACCTATCCCTCCACTTTCTGCCTATAATTTAACACATGCTCCACTTCAAAGCCACCTTCCTGGTTCCTGTTTCTCACCTTATTTCCCTCTCTCAAATGTCTAGAAAAAGTTGTCTGTATTCTACTTCATTTCCTCATCCACTGATTCTTCAATTTCCTAAAATCTTTCCTGTCTTAAGTGCATTGCCAAAGTTGTTCTGATTAAAGACCTAACAGCAAGTCCCACCCATTACTCTCAGACCTTGCCTTACCTGCTACCCAGGTAACATTTCCCACGGTGAACTACAGGCCTCCTAGCATTGTCTCCTGCCTGTCTGCAGGGGTTTTCATTCTTGATTCATTGGCTTCACTGATTACGCTGCTACTTTTCTTCCTCTTCTTTCAAATGCCCTTCATGTAGCAGTGTCACTGTGATTCTACATCAGGCAGTATTTTCCACCATATAGTTTACTGGGAGGCAGAAGAAGCTCCTGGCTCCTGGCTTTGAATGGGCCCAGCTCCAGCTGTTGCGGCTATTCGGGGAGTGAACCAGCAGGTAGAAGGCCTCTCCTTCTGTCTAATACTAAATATTCTTTATATTTTTAAAATTATTTGTTAATTAGGTATACAAACCAAACATGGTATTTCATTGTTGCCTTAATTTCATTGTAATATTGAAAAGAAATTGTACCCGGAATATCTCTGTGGTAATTGATCAGTTCTTTTGTCATTTATTTATTAAAGGTCTTCATTTTTTCCATAGTTTTACAAAAAGATGCTTTTATTAAAAATATCAACCATTTGTAGTATTTGCTGTTATTCTTTTCTTATGTTATTGTTTGCTTTGTGATTTAATTTGTAAAATTTCAGTTACATAACAAGGAACCTTCATCAATCAAAATTACATTTTTAAATTTTTTTTCTTTTTTTAAGCTTACAAAGTTTGTATATTTCTAAATCAGTACATTTAATAAACATTCATGCTCATGGCAATTGTGGTAATAGTTTTAGTTATTTGGGGCTTAACTTTTTTTTAAACTGCTTTTAACTGATTGAATCCTTCCAAATTTTAGTTTGCTTGTGATGTGAGATGAAGATCAGATTCACTGTTTATCAATTGTCCCAAACCATGTGCTTGGTATAAAATCACAGTGCTTGGTAACCACCTAAAGGTAAGGAACAATTTGCAAAATCAAACCACTACAGCAATATTTCCTAATTGATGTTCCTGAGAACATCAGTCCTATGAAACCATTCCTGAGTTATATCATGAATGCAGTTTTATACCCTCCTACTGGGAAAAAGCATGTTAGTATTTGAAGGGCACATTAGTATTTAAAGAACTTGAAAAATCTTGCTGCAATTTTTTAACTCTATCATCATGTTTCCTAAATCACTTTGATAAAATCCTTACTTAATTCTGCCAGAGACTGAATATTTCCCCCCTTCATTCATATGTTAAAAGCCTAACTGGGGCTGGCCTTGTGTCACAAAGGATTAAGCCAAGCTTGCAGTGCTGGCATCCCATATGGGAACACTGGTTTGAGAACTAGCTGCTCTCCTTCCAATCTAGTTTCCTACTAGTTCCCCTGCCTGGAAAAGCAGGGGAAAATGGCCTAAGTGCTTGAGTCCCTGCCACCCATCTGGGAAGCAGCGATGGAGTTCCTGGCTCCTGGCTTTGGCCTTGTTCAACCATAGCTGTTGTCGTCTTTGGAGAGTAAACCTATGTATGGAATATAATTCTCTTGTGTCTCTCTCTGTCTCTGTCTATCTCTCTTTCTCTCTCTGTGTTTCAAATAAATAAGTCTTTCAAAGGCAATTAAGTCAAGAGGGTAGAGACTGCATGAATGGACTTAGTGCCTTTATGAAAATGAGGGAGCTTGCTTCACTGCTGTCTGCCAGAGAATACAATAAGAGGATCATTTGCAAAACATGAAGAAAGCCCTTAGCACAACTTAGCAATGGTTGGCGTCCTCATCTCACACTTCCCAGACTCCACACTTGGGAGAACTAAAGAGCTATTGTTTAAGATACCCAGTTTGTGATGCTTTGGCATAGCAACCTGAACTGACAAACACCAGAAACATTAGTGCTTTTAGAACACATATAAAGTGATAATGATAATGCTTTCAAAGTGTGTTCAAGCCAGTATGCCACCTCTACATATATTCAACATGGTGTGTTGTTGGTATTCCATTTCTATTTGCACATTATGCCAAACAAACAGCTATTTTCATATACAACTGTCCTTCATTCTTGTGCTAATGCTTAATTATAGTTTGTCTCTAAACCTCATGCAGGAGATTAATTTCAAAGTCATATGTTAATGGTAGTAAGAGAATGGAAAGATAATTTTGTTGCATAAATTTAAAACAACATAAATATAAAAAATCTTATTTATCTATGGTTGAACTACCATGACTGAATCCTGTTTGCTATGTAAGCAGGACAGAGACAAGGGCCTGTACCAATGTACTTTGTAGTTTGGTAACTCTGTTTTGAAGCCTGCATTTTCAACTCCATAAGGTGCAGGATTCAAGACAAATGTGTATAATTCATGACATTTAATTAATAATACCAATGTATATAACATTATCAGCTAGGGGAAAAAGTGCTTCACACGCCCTGAAGAAGAGATTTTGTTTCCTCCATCTAATATCATGGGGAAATGGAACATAAGAAACAAATGGTGAAGTGAGATGATAAATGAAATTTAATTTTAAACAATATTCTTCCAGATGCATTATAAGCTGTTTTCACATTAGTAGGGACATTTACACTATTCCAGATAATAATACATTATCACTTCAATATGCATGAATGTAAATGTTTGCACTACTTAAAATGTCACCAAAAGACCAGATTCTGTCTTAAGGATAACATGGTTGGAGATGACTCCATTTTCTAAAAATAACCAAATGCAATAGAATTAATTGCAACAAAAAGTATATCCTGCAGACATCTAAGCTGTTGACCGTATATGAGTATATGAGTGAGTATTTTATAAGCAACATTATTTATGTCAAACTGAAAAATCATACTAGCAGTAAGATGCTGTAAGCATTCAAGTAAAAGAAATACAGATTTTAAATGTGGATATTATTTATTCTCAGTGAATCAATTCAAACAAGTTTGTATTAACTACATAATTACTATGCTTTTTTTTTTTTACTAGAATATCACTGTAATATCATCTGTTATCACATGTCAGTAACTCTTAATGACTCTTTCTTCAAAATGTGTATGGGAATCTAACTACTGCTTACCCCTTCTTCACTATCACCTTAGAAAAAGCCACAATGATCTCTTTCTTACCATAACAATCACTTATTAAATAATCGCCCTGTTTACATCCTTCCCACTCATATAGTATACTCTCCACATAGTATCCAGACTGTCATTGGAAAACATTAATAAAACCATGTCACTCTTCTGCTAAAAACTCTCATTTAGAATCAAACATGAAGCCCTTGCAACAGCCTGCAAGAGCCTACACAATCCGTGACCTTCTTTTTTCAATTTTGGTGTAACAGTGACGCTGGCTTCAAAAAATGGTTTCGGCAGAGTTGCATCCTATTCAATATTTTGGAATAGTTTGAAAAGTATTGGAGTTAGTTCCTCATTAAATGTAGAATTCAGTAGTAAAGCCATAAGATCCTGGGCTTTTCTTTGATGGAATACTTTAAATTATTGCTTCCATCTCAGTGCTTGTTATGAGTCTGTTTAGATTGTCTATATCTTCTTGAGTTAATCTTGGTAGATTATTTGTATCCATTTCTTCCAGGTTTTCCAGTTTACTAGCACACAGCTTTTCATAACAGTTTCTTCTGATCATTTGTAGCTCACTCGTGTCAGTTATAACGTCTCCTTTTCCATCTCTAATTTTATTTATTTTAGTTTTTCCACCATTTTTCTTCGTTAGTCTGGCTAAATGTTTGTCTATTGTGTTTGTCTTCTAAAAAAGTTTGTTTTGTTGATCTCATATTGTTTTCTTAGTTTCAATTTCATTTATTTCTGCTCGGATTCTTATTATTTCTCACCTCTTGCTGATTTGGGGTTTGTTTGTTCTTTTGCTCAGTTTTCAAGATGCATCATTAGATCATTTATTTCAGACTTTTTTTTTTTAAAGTAAGCACTTAATGTTACGAATGTCCCTTTTAATATGGGTTGCTATCTACTGCATATTTTGATATGTTGTATTTTCATTTATTTCAGGAAAGCTTTTGATTTTCTTTTTAATTTCTTCAATGACTCATTGATCATTCAGTAGCATGTATTTATCAGTGTTTCTTTGTTTTTCTTGTTGATTTTTTATTTTATTCCTTTGTGTTCTGAGAAGTTACATGGTATGATTTCAATACTTTTAAATTTACTGAGACTTGATTTGTGGCTTAATATATGGTCTATTCTAGAAAATGTTCCATCTACTGATGAAAAGAATTTGTATTTTGCAGCTGTTGAGTGAAATGTCCTATAAATGTCTGTTAGGTCAATTTGCTTGATACTATGTTTAAACTCCAATGCATGTTTATTGATTTTCTGCCTGGATGATCTGTTCATTGATAAGAGTGGAGTGTTGAAGTCATCCACTATTATTGTATTGGAGTCTATCTTTCATTTTAGATCTAATAGTATTTGCTGTACATATCTGAGTGGCCTTGTGTTGGATTCATATACATTTAAGATTGTTATATCTTCTTGCTGAGTTGATCTCTTTTTCAAAACATAATTTTTTTGTCTCTTTTCACAGTTCTTAATTTAAAGTCTGTTTTAGTTGATATGAGGATAGCTACTCCTGCTTATTTTTATTTCCTTTGCCTGATATAACTTTTTCCAGCCCTTTACTTTCAGTCTTGTGTATCTTTGTGAAGTGAGTTTCTTGTATGTAGCATTTAGTGGAACTGTGGTTTTTGATCCATTCAGCCAACCTAAGTCTTTTGGCTGTTGAATTTAATCCATTTATATTCAAGATTAGTATTGATAGATAAGAACTACATTTTGCTGATTGGGTGCTGAATTGACCTGCTCTGTTAGTGAATTTGCTGCTGTCATGTGTTTTCATGATGCTTGCTTTTAATGCAGGACTCCATTCAGAATTTCTTTTAAGGCTAGTCTGATAGTGATGAATTCTCTGTTTTTGCTTATCTGGAGAATACTTTAGTTCTTCACTTCTAAAGGATATATTCTCCAGTTATAATATGCTTGGTTGGAAGCTTTTTCTTTTAAAATCTTTAACGTATTACCTCACTCTCTTCTCACCTGAAAAGTTTGTTAATCTAACTGGCTTTCTTTATATGTAACTTGACAATTTTCTCTTAACGTCTTTAGGATTAAGATCTTTCTTGGTTGAGTATTCTTTGCTTCCTTTGAGTTTCCTGTATCTAAATATCCAGGTACTTTTCAAAACCTGGGAAATTTTCAACTATTATTTCACTTTGCCGGTTCTCAACTCTTTTTTTCCTCCTCTTCCCCACCTGAAATAACTAAAATAAGAATATTTGGTCATTTAATGATCTCTCAAATTTCACATAGATTTTCTTCATTCTTTTGAATTATTTGCTGTTTATTTGTGTGTATGATTGGGTTATTTCAAAAGTCTTGTTCATGAGGTCAGAAATTCTTCTTCCACTAGGTTTATTCTGCTGTTAAAGCTGTCAATTATATTTTTCTTTCTTTCTTTTTTAAAGATTTATTTTATTTATTTGAAAGAGTTACAGAGAGAGGTAGAGATAGAGAGAGGTCTTCCATCCGCTGGTTCACACCCCAGATGGCCACAATGGCCAGAGCTGAGCCAATCAGAAGGCAGGAGCCAGGAGCTTCTTCCAGGTTTGCCACGTGGGTGCAGGGGCCCAAGGACTTGGGCCATCTTCTACTGCTTTCCCAGGCCATAGCAGAGAGCTGGATTGGAAGAGGAGCAGCTGGGACTAGATCCGGCGCCCATATGAGATTCCAGCACTTCAGGCCAGGGCTTTAACCTTCTGTGCCACAGCGCTGGCCCCATATATTTTTATTTCACTGATTGAAGATTTCATCTCCAAAATTTCTACTTGTTTCTTCTTAGTGGTTTCTATCTACTTAGTAATTTTTTCATTGATGTTGCTCACTGATTTCCTCATTTCTTTAATCTGTCTATCTGCATTCTCTTGCAACAATCAATATTTTGAATTCTATTTTGTCTTTACATAGATTCTTTTGGAGGCATTATGCTACCTTGCTTCTTTATGTTTCTTGAGATCCTACATTGACATCTTGTGTAATAGTCTCTTCTTTATGGAGTGGGTTTTATTGGACGTGTTTATGGTTTATATGAAATGTAGGTTATCACTTGGCTAGTTGTTTTGTCATTGGTTCTAGGTGAGCCCAGCAGTGTAACTTCTGAGTGATTTTGTTTTAATGGTGTCAACAACACATGACACAGTTTTCTAGTCTCCTGCAGTTCATAAGGCTAAAAGTGTGACTTTGAGATTAATTTGAGTTTTCTAGGGTGTGTATTTTCAATTTACAGACTTCTAAGTCAATGTCCCTGGGGATTATGATAGCCAGGGACTTCTTCTTAGTGCTGAGAGAGATGAAGCTGGATTTCTCCTTGTCTCACTGATCAGCCTGAGTGATGTTGGGTCTTGTGGCACCAATTAAAGTGACCAATTCTGTGTGATGTAGATGGGCCCCTTCTCAGTTCTTGCTAGGAGAGTGCAGCTGGTGCTATGGCTTACAACACTAACAGCCATAGTCCCTGGACTTGTGATGTGAACTGAATCCTGCTCCATTGCTGCAGGGTGACTGCAAGGTATACAGGAGATTTTGCACAGGCAGGTATGTATGGGTCCAGAGGGGTGGAAGGCAGGCAGATTCTTCACTAGGTTCACAGGGTAGATTGAAGTGGGATTGAGGAAATTAGAACTGCTTGTTATAGTCACAGTGCTTCAGGGTACAGTGAGGTCATTATCCAGATCTCCCAGGGTGGCAGTTGATTTTTTTCATGAACTGCTGCTGGTGCTAGCCCTCCGAAGCTAAAAGAAACCCTCCTGGCTCATGTAGTGAGTAAGCATAGCTCTGGGGTAATGCCCACAAGTTCCCGTGAAAGTAGAAAGCAGGGGATCTGTCCTCTGCTCCACAAGTTGCCCTGACTCTGACTCTGATCATCTCTGGTAACAGCAATGCAGAGCACCTTGCATAGGTGGGGTACGGGAGGGAGGAACTGTGACTTCCCTTCTCAGAGCCCAGAAGTCGTTTAGACCCTAGTCAGTAACCCAGGCTGAAGTTACAGTCAATGGGTGACTGAATTCTTTTTAAGCTGAAGTTGTGGGTGGCAGTGGGCATGGCAACCTCTTCCTACCTTGACTTGGTGAGATTTAGATTTCCAGCTGCTAGCCAGCCTCAGACAAGTCTCTGTCCTCTTTCTTCACTATCCCGTGGGGTCCTTGTTTTTCTGTTACATCTCCACTAAAAAGTTCTGTCATTCAGACCCCTGGAAATGTGGTCCTTTCTTTGTTTTTTTTTGTTTTTCTTATCCTAATATGGCCACAGTCAGTGTGGCTTTACTCTGAAAAATTTATTTTTGATACAGACTTTCACTTATCTTATACATTGATGTACTCAGCCTCTAGAATTGTGGCAAATATCTGGCAAATATTCAGAGATCAGCAAATACATATTTGTTGAATGAATTAAAGAAGTGAACCTTTTACTTAAGGTTAATTCATATTGAAAATTAATAAAATAGATTATTACTGTGAATTAAATATACACACCCCAGAAGGCTCACATTAATCTCAAAGTCACACTTCTAGCCTTATGAACTGCAGAAGACTAGCATTATTCATAAAGTGTATGGCCATAGGTAAAGCATGGCTCTAACAAAATAAACACAAATATAGATAAATGTGGCCCTTAGCAATCATACAGAGGTTTGGAAATACACATTTTAATCATCAACAATAATGAAATCATCTAACAGCCTTTAAAAGCATCTACTATATTTGTGTATGTGAACAGTTGAGATATTAAATCCAAATTGAAGGATATGTGATCTGATATAAAAGCCACACAGATACGCATGGATCTGCATTTGTGGTTGGTCTAAGATGACCTTGTTAAGACTGTGTGATTTCCTATTGGTGACCTGCACATTGCTTTCCATGAGGGTGTCCTCAGAGGAAGCACACCCATAAGAAACAGACTCACTTTATTTTTATATTATTTTCAATTCTCATGTTAATGTGATATTAATACAAAGAGAACAGATTCAATGTACTTCATAGGCACAATTCTAAGAATATAATGATACTTCCAGATCCATTTTAATGGACTCTTACACATATTTCAAAGCATTCTATGACATATATTTGTAACAAACAGCTAAAAGAAATTTAATCATCTCCAAAACCATTTGCAAATTTTTATGTTGGATATTCTATTTTATATTAGATATATGTTTTTCCTTGAATTATAACATGAAAACCTAGAACATCTTTTTCTCTGGAGACCATTTCCTGTGTGCAACAATTGTATCCATTCCCCAGTGCTTTCTCTATCAGCAAATCTATAAAGCTCAAATTAAATAATGTAAAAAGGGGCCAACTTTATTAGATTGTTAAAATGGATAACCTCAAAAATAGATTTTTTGGGAAAATGCTAAAATACTTTAATATTCAAAATAGACACTTTGGAGACTAACCAAGTTGATTTACTAACATACACTAAGGTTATGTCACATTTCCAAATATATTACATATTTATAATTTATTGCAAAATTCTGAAGAGAAATAGCCTGGCACTGGGTATTTTATAATAGGCTTAGTCTGTAAAGTGAATACAGGGAAGAAAACTGATTTTCATATTCATATAAAATGGAGCAGATGGCTACTAGTTGCAATTCTGCCTTATTAATATATATGTTTCCCAATTGCTCTGAGTATAAAATTGGCTTTTACAATATGACTCCTTTGTCAAACAAATCACTTTCATACCAAGGATGGTGTAGAGAAAACAAATCAAGTCCAAATAAAATGAAGCTCCTCTGTCAGTCATGTAGCCTGGTTCCATTGTCTCATGTGGAACACGAGAGAGGTTAAATCATGGGGCTTTTAAAGTCTCTTTCAGCTTTAAGTTAGCATATTTTCCTCTTTAAAAGGTCATCCCTCTGTATATATGGAGGACTGCCTTGCTTAGGGAATAATGAAAAGTAAAAAAAAGTCTGTATATGTTCAATTCTTTCTTGGATAATTTTGATCCATTTTTGGTTGGATTCACAAATGCAAAACTCACAGAGACAGAAGGGTTGACTTTCACTCTCAAAGGGTCAGGAAGAGAGAGCGTTTACCTCTTCAACAATGATTGCAACTCTCCCATTTTTCTAAAGCTACAGAAGAGAAATTTGGAGCCAATGAGATCTACAGATTGTTGAATTGGGGAGATTGATGCTATTTCAGTCCCAACTCTAGAACTATTACAAATATTCTCTTTATTAAAATTTGATAATATTACGTATCTCATTAAAAGTTTTGCTTCTCAACTGGAGGACATCATGTTGAGTGAAATAAGCTGGACCCAGAAAGACAAATACCACGTGTTTTCCCTTATATGTGAGAGCTAAAATTTAAAAAACAAACGAAAAATTTCTGTGTATATTAGTATTACTGCAAATATAGTTCTGTCAAACTTTGTTGTATAGCTTTCTCAAACCAATGGTTAATAATGGCATACTACTACAATTTTGATGATCTCTGATTACTTTAACATTTATTATATATGACTGAAATGATCACTTTTCCACTCAATTATTATTTATAGCCATTGTCTATATTCCCAGTAAACTGGCATTTTTTTTTTACTTGTTAAACTTCTTATTTGGCAAGGTATTAAGCTTTTTAACTGTAATGTATTTTAAAATATGTTCCCTCACAAGCTAAGAAAAAAGAGAAGTAGAAGAAAAGAGGGTAGGATGGAGAGAGGGGAAGGGAGGAAGGGAATATTATGCTCAAGAATTGTACCTACAAACCACATTGAATCTGCTAAAAACTAATAAAAATTAAAATAAAAAATTTTAAAGGCTTTGTTTCTCTGCTTGCTCACAGTTTATCTTCAGACTTAACAGTGCAGACAAGAGCCGTATACTTTGACCCAATGGACCTCGGCTGCCCCAATTGCTGCCATGCTTCTCACTGTCCTGTAACACAGCCTGACAGACAACAGCCTTAAAACAGTGCTACACACGTCTGCGTAGTACTCCTTCCCCCTCCAATTTCCTTTATTACTTTTTTCATTTGGCAAATTCTCCCTATGGGGACACCATCCATTGAGGGCTTACGTTGTATTGTAACTTCTGTGTTAAAGACTTGTGATAGAAAATTGGCCTAATTTTTAAGACACCTCTTGAGGCACCCACATCCCATATAGAGTTCCTGCGTTAGAATCCCCACTCTGGCTCCCAAATCCAGCTTCCTGTTGATGGAGATCTTAGGAGGCTGTGAATATTGGCTCAAGTAATTGGGTTCCTGCCTCCCATGTGGGAGACCCAGTTTGAGCTCCTGGCTTCAGCCTGGCTCAACCTTGGATATTGCTGACATTTGGAAAGCGAACCAGCACATGGGAGTGTTCTCTCTCCCTCTTTGCCTCTCTCAGAAAATAAAATAAAATAAAATAAAATAAAATAACCAGACTCTATTCACCATTCTTTTTTGGGACAAAAACATCATGCCTTATCTTAGAGTTGATATTTCCTCATATCATATGTAGCAAGTATTCTTTGAATATTTGCTTTATGTGTAATTATAGATAGGTTAGACTATGAACAACAATTGCTATGAGCTAACGTCAGCCTCAGTTGCTGCCTATTTCTATTACAGTGTCTTCAAATGTTATAAAAATTTTCTCAGCATATGTAATAGTCCTCCTCATAGCAAATGAAGTTTTGAAAATATACAGGAGAAAAATAATTTTCTGTAGTTTTATCAGTCAGAGAAGGTCTAGCATGCTTTTCACCATGTGTTTTTATTTTTTTTTTTTAAGATTTATTTTATCTAGTTGAAAGGCAGAGTTGAGAGAGAGAGAGAGAGAGAAAGAGAGAGAGAGATCTACTGGTTCACTCCCTCAATGGCCACAAAGGCCAAGGCTGGGCCAGGCTGAAGCCAGGAGTCAGGAGCCAGGAGCCTCATCCAGGTCTCCCACATGGTTGGCAGAGACCCAAGCACTTGGGCCACCTTCTGCTGCTTTCCAAGGCACATTATCAGGAAGCTGGATAGGAACTGGAGCAGCCAGGACTCCAAGCAGCACCCAGATTGGAAGCCAGCATTGCAGGCAGTGGCTTAACCTGCTGTGACACAATGCTGCCAGTAGAAACATCCTTAAACACTTTTTCTTGTCCTTCATGGATGAAACAACTCTACAAAGCATGCTTAGTTTCGTCATGAGAATTACAAAAATTCTGAGAGGTCAGTTTTCTATCCCCCAAATCTTCATTAGGACATCTTTACTTACCTGCAAGACTCCTTTGAGCCTCATCCTTTGATTACTGGTGATAAATAGGAAAAAATCTCTTCTCACGGTAAATGTACTCAACTCAAGTAAAGACAGATTAGTGGTTAGAAAAAAAATCTTAGACCAGTGTGTTGAAATGTATTGACACAAAATGAAATTATGCCAGTGGTAGAATTAGTGTCAAATTATTTTTAAAAAGAGTCTTCCAAAAATTCTTTCCTAATTGGCTCCAGAAAAATCAAAATAGATTCTCAACCTGAGCTTTTTTGTCACTTCTTATGCAAAGACAAAAGAATTGTGTATGTTGTAAAATGCAGCTTTAATAGTCTTTTGAATCCATTTTACCTACCAGAGATAAAAGCTAGCAAACATTTTCTTAGAAGTAAAGTTCCTGCATGGACAATAAGTGCTAAAATGAATTTACTACAATGTTCATCTTATAAATTACATTTATTGAGTACATACCATCTGCCAGGACTAAATTGCTCCATGTAATAATTCAATTAATCATCATTACAATCAACTGAGACACATTATTTCCATTTTCTTTTTTTTTTTTTTATAAAGCTTTTATTTAAAGAATATAAATTTCCAAAGAACAGCTCATGGACCACAATGGCTCCCCCCCCCCACAACTTCCCTCCCTCCCCCCACCCTCCCCTTTCCCGCCCCCTCTCCCTTTCTGTTCACATCAAGATTCATTTTCAATTGTCTTTATACACAGAAGATCAATTTAGTACATATTACGTAAAGATTTCAACGGTTTGCCCTCGCATAGAGACACAAAATGATAATACTGTTGGAGTACTAGTTATAGTATTAATTCACAATGTACAGCACATTAAGGACAGAGATCCTACATGATTTTTTTTTTAAAAAATTGATTAATTGTCTATGCAATTTCCAGTTTAACACCAAGATTTTTTAATCATTTGCAATTATCTTTATATAAAGAAGATCGATTCAATATATACTATGTAAGGATTTCATCAGTTTGCACCCACTCAGAAACACAAAGTGTAAAAATACTGTTTCAGTACTAGTAATAGCATCACTTCACATTGGATAACACATTAAGGACAGATCCCTCATGAGACGTAAGTACACAGTGACTCCTGATGTTGATTTAACAATTTGACACTCTTGTTTATGGCGTCAGTAATCTCCCTAGGCTCTGGTCATGAGTTGCCGAGGCTATGGAAGCCTTTAGGGTTCGCTGACTTCGATCTTATTTCCACAGGGCCATAGTCAAAGTGGAAGTTCTCTCCTCCCTTCAGAGAAAGGTACCTCCTTCTTTGATGGCCCCGTTCTTTCCACTGGGATCTCACTCGCAGAGATCTTTCATTTAGGTCTTCTGTTTTTTCCAGAGTGTCTTAGCTTTCCATGCCTAAAATATTCTCATGGGCTCTTGAGCCAGATCCGAATGCCTTAAGGGCTGATTCTGAGGCCAGAGTGCTACTTAGGACATCTGCCATTCTATGAGTCTGCTGTGTATCCTGCTTCCCATGTTGGATCATTCTCTCCCTTTTTCATTCTATCAGTTACATCATTACATCATCATTACAATCAACTGAGACACATTATTTCCATTTTCAATTGAGGAAGCTGAGGCACAAAAAGTCTACAAAATTTTCACATCACTTATCTAGCTTTGGTAAGAGTTGAAAATCCAGAACATCTGACTCTGGACTCAATACTGTCAATTACCCTATCTTATTCTTCAACACTATCTTCCATATAAGAGCAATTTTCTTAAAAAAAAAAAAAAGCTGTAACTGGTGATTTTTTTCTGATAATAAAGGTGCCTCATATTATTGTAGAACATTTTTGCCATCAAAAATGAAATAATATTTTAAGAGAAAGGCTATCTCCCCCAAAGAGGTGATAAACAGCACATATTATAAATGTGGCAATAGAATTATTTGTAGAATTTTGAGACCAGCGCAAAGAAAAAGATCAGACCTAATTTTCAACTTGTAAATCACATCCCTGTCTAGTAAATGATACACTTCTTATTCAGAAAGCAGTCAATACCTCAGTATCATCAGATATTTTATGGATTGGTCCATGTCCAACACCAAAAAAGAAGGGCTTCTGTGGTCAGAAACAGGACTTTATGGTTTTTGTCTCTGCTGTGATTCACAACATAATAAGTGCTTGATATAATGTGAGGTAGTTTTGTGCCAGAAAAACATGTAATGACTTTTCCTGGTAGATTTTTCAATTGATTTATTTTGTTTAAGGAAAACGTGGAAGAAATTAGAGTAACCCTAAGAAAATTCAATGTTTTTCCTTGGAGAAGAACATTTTTTTCTCACTATATATGACAGGTATAATTAATATTAAAACCACTGTTGCCATAACTAAGAAAATGACATTAGATGTTCTAATTATACTTTTATCTTTTTTCATTCAGATATATTGTGTATCAAAATCACATAGGAATTCTTAAACTTTTCCCTGAATTCTTCATACATCAATTTTACATAAAATGTTGGGCCATCCTAGATTACTAGCAGAAAGATTCTTCATGAAGTATTAGAAAATTAAGAAAGCAAAACTTTTAAATTCCAAAATATTTTATATTAACCATGTAATTTCCATTGTAATATCAATAGAATGTGTATAATGACCTTATTAACTTGAACAGGCATCTTTGAAAAAACTATAGCAAATATTTGTGTATGTATATTTAAAAATATTAAAATAGAAAATAATATGCTTATACATTCATCCAACTAACAATATACTGATGAAGGCAATGACAGACAATCTATTAATATGTAGCATGCTGTAGACTCAAGATAAATATTGGTTACTAAAAGCAGATTTTTCCAAAATTGACACTTTCATTATTCTGAATCACAAAGAATAAAATCAAACAAATAATGTGAAATAGATTAGGACTGATTGAATAAATCTATATGACATGAAGTAAAGCATCCTATTTCCAAACTAAATTTGGATGAAATTTACATCTAAATCTACTTGATACAACCTCCAACAGAAATGAAACAACTGACGTGCAGTCATAAATCTTCTTGGCCCTATTTTTAAAAATCCAAAGTTCAAATAGACACTTTCATCAGAATCAGAGTAGATCAGAAGTAATAGGTGATGAAACTCATCTAGTAGGACATGATTCAAGCTATTAGAACACTTGTCAAGGAGACTTTGTCTCATACCAAGAAAATAATACCATTGGGATTTTATTTTGGGTGTGTGTTACTTTAAATATTTATCTTTTGTTTATTTCTATAGTAAAGTTATGGAGAGAGAGAAACAGAGAAAGAGAGAGAGAGAGAGAAGCTTCTATCCACTGACTCACTTCTCAAATGACAGCAACAGCAAGGTCTGTACCAGAGTGAAGCCAGGAGCCAGGAATTCTACCCTGGTCTCCAATACTGGTGGCAGACGCCCAAGAATTTGTGCCATCTTCTGCTTTCTTCTCAGGCATATCAGCAGGGAGCTGGACTAGAAGCAGAGCATTCAGGATGTCGACCAGCAATCTGATATGGCATGGTGTTGTCACAGGAGGCAGTTAACCCACTGTGCCACACCACTGCCTCTGTCCGCGATCACTCTCCAGCAGATTTTATTAGGCATCTAATCCTGGGGGCCAGGATTATGGCAAAGCAGGTCAAACTGTCACCTGTGACACCAGCATCTCACATTTACATGTTGGTACACGTCCCAGTTACTCTGCAGCTGATCCAGCTTCCTGATAATGCTCTTGGGAAGGCAGTAAAGGGTGGGCTAACTGTTTGAGGCCTTGCCATGCATGTGGGAAACAAGGATGGAGACCTGTACGGAGTTCTGGGGCCCTGGCAAAAGCCTGTCCCAGACCTGGCTGTTAGGACCATTTGGAGAGTGAACCAGAAGAAGTACCATCTCTCTCTCTCTCTTTCTCTCTCTCTCTCTGTATGTCTGTCTGTCTTGCTCTGTCAAATAAATAAATCTTTAAAAAATGATCTATAGGCTTTGAGGTATAAACAAGAGATTTATGGTCCCCACACTCATTGAGTTTGCATTCCAATGAAAAGAAAGAGGGTCAATAAACACAAAAATAACTAAAATAATTTCAGTTAGCGAGAAGTGTCATGAAAACCAAAAGAGAAAGCAATCTCATAAATGATTGAGGTGGGGAAAAACTCTCAGGAATGTGATACTAATCTTAAATTTCAAAGGGTGAGTGAAAAACAACTGTTCAGATTGGCAACATCCCTAGCAGATGGAACACCAAGTTAAAGGCTGTGAGGTGAGAGTGTGCTTAGCATAATCAGGGGACATAAATAGGACAGGCATGGCTCCACTATACCAAGGGTAAGACAAAGTCGGGGGCAAGCATTTGGCATAGTGGTTAAGAAAAGCCTGCATCCCATTCTGGAGTTCCCCTAGGTTCAGTCCCAACTCTGCTTCTGAGCCAACTTCCTGCTAATGCATATCCTGGAAGGCAGCAGGGGATGGCTCACGAACTTGGATCTCTGCCACCCATGTAGAAGACACAGACTGAGTTTCTGGCTCATGGTTACTGCCTCATCCAGCCCTGGTTGTTGCAGGTATTTGGGGAGTGAACCAACAGATGGAAGACCGATTCTCTCTCTCTCTCTCTCGCTCTCGCTCTCTCTCAAAATAACAAATAAATAATTTTAAATATCAAATGATAATGTAGGGGCCGGTGCTGTGTTGTAGTGGGTAAAGCTGCCGCCTGTAGTGCTGGAATCCCATATGGGCACCAGTTCAGGTCCCAGCTGCTCCACTTCCAATCCAGCTCTCTGTTACGGTCTGGGAAAGCAGTAGAAGATGGCCCAAGCCCCTGGGCCCCTGCACCCACATGGGAGACCAGGAAGAAGCTCTTGGTTCCTGGCTTTAGATGGGCATGGTTCTGGCCGTTGTGGCCATCTGGGAAGTGAACCAGTGGATGGAAGAACTCTCTCTCTTTCTGCCTCTCTGTAATGCTACCTTTCAAATAAATAAATAAATAAATAATTCTTTAAAAAAAGATAATGTAGCATTTAAAGAAATACAAAGTCAGATAGGAGGCAGGGTACCTGTCATGTAGGGATTGACATGTCATTAAAAGGAGTGTGGGCCGGCGCCGTGGCTCAACAGGCTAATCCTCCGCCTTGCGGCGCCAGCACACCGGGTTCTAGTCCCGGTCGGGGTGCCGGATTCTGTCCCGGTTGCCCCTCTTCCAGGCCAGCCCTCTGCTGTGGCCCGGGAGTGCAGTGGAGGATGGCCCAAGTGCTTGAGCCCTGCACCCCAAGGGAGACCAGGAAAAAGCACCTAGCACCTGGCTCCTGCCATCGGATCAGCGTGGTGCGCCGGCCGCAGCGCGCCGGCCGTGGCAGCCATTGGAGGGTGAACCAACGGCAAAGGAAGACCTTTCTCTCTGTCTCTCTCTCTCACTGTCCACTCTGCCTGTCAAAAATTAAAAAAAATAAAAAATAAAAAAAAAGGAGTGTGGATTTTATTCTAAACATAACAAGAAACCATTGGAGAGTTTCAAACAGGAAAGTATGCTGTACAACTAAATGTAAATTCTTAAAAGACTGACTGCTATGACCTTAGACTAAATAGTACCCACAGTGGAAGAAGCAGCAACCTCCCTTCAGGGAAGATTTATTGAAATATCTACAGCTGATACTCAAAACATTAAATTCCAGTCTGTAAATAAAAGTATCTTATGACTAATGACATAATTCTTTAAAAATTTTCTATTAACAATTTTATAATAATGTGAGACTTCAAAAAAATCTCTGATGCTATTGGGAGCTCTAACCTTCTCTTTGCTCAGTAAATAATTATTGAGCAACTTCTATATAGAAGGTATTATTCTAACCCAATACTTTTCCAGCTAACTGTGGTGCAGGACCAGTTACTTTGCTCTTCTTTCCCAGTTCTTGTTAGGTTAATATTTTTATAAAATACACCAAAATAAGGTTTAGAAAAATGAATTTTAAAGACAGGCAAGATACAAGTTTAATATATTATTATCAGATTCAACAAACACAAAATTATATTTCAATCCCCATCATCAAGAGAAGCCTATTGAAAGGGGGAAAAGTATGACAATAAATTGCAAAAGTATACATGTTCTTTAACAGAAATGTGTGCACAGATCATTGATCCTGATCATTTCTTTCTTTTTTTTTTTTTTTTTTTTTTGACAGGCAGAGTTAGACAGTGAGAGAGACAGAGAGAAAGGTCTTCCTTCTGTTGGTTCACCCCCCAAATGGCCTCTATGGTCAGCGTGCTGCGCCGATCTGAAGCCAGGAGCCAGGTGCTTCCTCCTGGTCTCCCATGCGGTTGCAGGGCCCAAGGGTTTGGGCCATCCTCCATTGCACTCCCAGGCCACAGCAGAGAGCTGGACCTGAACAGGCGCAACTGGGACAGAATCCGGCGCCCCAACCGGGACTAGAATCCGGGGTGCTGGCGCCACAGGCGGAGGATTAGCCAAATGAGCCGCGGCACCGAACAATACTGATCATTTCTAATACACTTGTAACTTTGGTCATTCCACGAAGGTAACTAAAGACTATGTGAAGAAATAACAATTTCTCACATCAATGCCCACTTACACACTTAGAACAAACACTGAGATATCAATATTTATATTTTAGTGCAATAAATGAGACTATTTCATGTTTGTGAAATTGTCTAAACAAGGAGAAATTGAGAAAAATGTTTACTTGCAGGGGATAGTGTAGTTCTCAATGATTTCTGAGGGTTTTTTTTTTTCATTTTTAAATAAAATACCAGTAGAGAAAACAGTCTCATAGAGGAATATTGATGGAAATAAAAGAAGAGATTTTAAAGCAGTTTGGACAAAGTCAGAATATTAATTTTTAACTTTCACACAAAATGGAGCAAGGGATATATTTTCAAGGTTTATCTTTAATTCTTCATTCATAGTCAGATCTAAAAGCTTATCCTATAAAAAGAATTATTAAAACCCAAACTAGTGTATTCCTTGTTCAATGAGTACAGGCCACAAGTTTAAGCCTATCATAACAGCCCTGATCATGAACTTGGTTTTAAAACCAATGAAAAATTACTATAAAAGCTTCTAAACCTTTATTTCAGTTTCAGCTCTTTTCATCATAGAACAGTTACAAACAGTTCTTAAACCTATATAATTTTGTTAAACTATAGTCTGAGGGTTCAATTCTAGATTACCTTTCTATGAGCAAAATAAAACTGTATGTTTTCAAAATCATTAAATTCAGTGGATAAGGAAGCTTTCTATTCATGACTGTTATAGATAGCAAATATTAGCAATAACATCAGCAAAACTCAGTGTTAACCAGGGAGAATTTCTCAGATGAAAAAGGAGTTTGGGATAATTTATGTCTCTGACTACCAAGTACTATTTCCAATATCTGGAAATTGGTCTAACACCGATTTTTCTGTAATGATTATATATTTTTAAATACTCATACCATTCTCCTGGATCACACCTCAAAAATGAAAGATAAATGATAATAAAAGCAATTTAATATACAGCAAAACTCTATTAGAACTTCTTTGTTGCAAAACTTTAAGCAATCCTGGAACTTCAGCTTTAATAGGTTCAAGTGATTATATGTTAGTTTATAACCAGTAATGGGCTGGAATTGGCTCCTGCAGGGTTGAGAGAATCAGCTCCCCTCTTTACTCTCACTGTTCAATGACATCAGGATGATAGTTAAATCAGTCTTGGTAGAAGTATTTACACCATGGGAATTAGCAAACACTGCTAATCAAGGTGTTGTTGTTTTTTTTTTTTTTTTGGAAGAGCTCATTATTTAGTATTTATTAGCACATCATTGATTATAATTAATGCCAATTTCAAATTTCTATAGACTTAGAATTGACAAAATAACATTGTATACTTTGAAATATTTCACGTACATTTTCAAAATGGTCTCATTTGTAGTCTATCAGTACTAGTCCAAGAACAAGAAAATATCTTTCTCAATTATGAGATATTCAAATTAAATGTAAGTTTATCTCATTGCTTCTATATTTGTTCACACAGACATTCATGTACCAAATCACAAGTAGGAGTAGTTAAGATGAGAGAAAGAATAGTATATATGTGTTCATACATGTACAATTTTTCCAAATATAATTCAATAATGTTCTTTATATTGACCAGAATATGATAACAAAACTCCACTAATTTCTTTTACAAAGTGACAAAAACTAGAGCATTTAAAAACATTTAAAAAATGTTTATGACAATAGGAGAAGCAAAAGCCACAATTCCAGTTGAAAGATAAATTGTGTTGGATGTAAAACTCACAGCTTGCATCTATAAACAAACTGCAGACCACACAAAAACAACTCAAGTCCATCACTGAGAAATTATATATTATCTTAAAAATCAAAATCTTAATTCAAGGAAGTTGGAAGGGAATACAAGATATAAAAAATGTTTTGCGAATGCTGCTTAATGGCTACCAAATGAACATTTAAAGAAGAAAGCAAATTACCTCCCTGGATAGGTGCAATTACAGTTTATGTCATAGTAATCTGTAATCTTAAACTAAGCACTTTGTCTATTGATCTTGAAAACATGTATTTATGGCCACAAGAGAAAATCCGTGACTCATTGTTACACGCATCCTAATTCAGTGAACATGAACTTTGGAGTCAATAAGCCAGGAACTCCAACTTTTGATAATAATGTTTCCTAAACCACTAACATCTTCCTTCTTTACATTATTTATACTAATTAAGCAATAGTGTAGTGGAAACCAAATTGGAAATAATGGTAGTTTGAAATCTTAGGGTAAACTCTTTTTCGAATATTATGAAATATATGTACAGCATAAATGTTTAATACATTAGTTTCATCCCCATCCTGCAACATTATCTGTTGAAAAGAAATCTTGAGCATTGCTGTATTTTCCCTTGAATAATTATCTTTTATATGCTTTTTGAATCTAAGCTGATTTTCACAGCACAGCAAAAAATACAATCTTATGGAGAGATAAATGCTACTTAAAATAATGAAATACAGGATTAGGGAGATATTCTTGGTATAATATATCTATCTACACTTCCCATTTGCGAGGATTTTCTTATATCAAGAGATATTTTCATACTATGAATCAGAAGTTCTCCACTTTCTAAAAATATTATATAAAAGGATAATCTCTGTATTCTCAGTTTCTTTTGTTTCTTGCTAAGGAGAGAAAGGCCATGACCCTTTTTAAGGGAATCTGATGCTCCTACTTAATATTCTTCCTTTCCAAAGCGAGTTGTGGATACTCTGACACCTGCAGCATGCAGCTTTATCAATAATATACATACATACAAACATATATATATATGTATATATAGGGCTACAAAATATCTTTATTACAGATTACAATGAACATATAAAATTCCTGTGTAAAAATTGAAGGAAATAAAGATGCCCCATCTATTTCCTGGTCTATTATTGATTCAAAAATTTTAAAAATTATTTTTAAAGTTTATTTATTTATTTGAAAGTCAGAGTTATACAGAAAGAGGAGAGGCAGAGAGAGAGAGAGAGAGAGAGAGAGAGAGAGAGAGGTCTTCCATCACTCCCCAATTAGCTGCAAGAGCCGGAGCTGCACCAATCCGAAGCCAGGAGCCAGGAGCTTCCTCCAGGTCACCCACACGGGTGCAGGGGCTCAAGGACTTGGGCCATCTTCTGCTTCCCCAGGCCATAGTGGAGAACTAGATTGGAAGAGGAAGGAGCAGCTGGGACTAGAACTGGCACCCATATGGGATGCAGCTACTTCAGGCCAGGGCATTAACCCGCTGTACATCTAAGGTCAACTACAACTGATCGCAATGCATTGAATAAAAAATACTTTTGTTGTGTTGTCACATATAATCCCCACATAAGAAATAAACTATTGCTATTCTCATTCTATGAATCAAGAAATGGGAGCAGAAACAAAGAAAATTGAGCTGTATTTGTCCAACGCCACATAATTTATACACGGCAGAGATTCCACATCAAATCGGACTCAAAAACCCATGTTCCAGGGCATGCTGCCTTAACTGGTAAGGGATTTTGAAGATAGTTCTTCTTCTTGGGTGTTTTAGGAATCAATGTAAAAACACTGTTTTTGAAACACACAGGAAACAATCATTGCTTATATAAAATCCACATGTGTATAAGCATCTACACAACTTTCTTGTATTTTTTCTTTTGAACAATATTGTATGAAATTTTGATTTTCCAATCTGTGTGTAATTCTATTTTTTAAATGAGCCATGTATTTATTTGTTTGATTTATTATTTATTTGAAAGGCAGAATGATACAGAGAGGAAAAGACAGAGAAAGAGATTTTCACTCTGCAAATGGCAATAGCCAGGGTTGGTCCATGTTAAAGCCAGGAGCCAATAACTCTATCCAGGTTCCCTACATGGGGGACCTAGGCCATCATCGGCTGGGTCAGAAGCAGAGGAGCCAGGACTCAAACTGGCATTCCAATACAGCATGCCAGCATTACAGAGGGCTTAAATTACTGCACCACAATGCCAGCCCCTTGGGTGTTATTTTTAAACTTTCTTGAATATAACATACTTGGAACAATGTTTAGATTAAATTATACCATGCACGTCTTTGGCTTCTCTCTGGCAAACTATACTACCCTTATGATATGCACGTCACATAACTTCATCCAATGACCATGAGCAATCATGAAGACAGCCTTGAGACTCTCTTATGAGACCAATCAGCAGCTTCTAATTTCGAGCCCAAAGAGTGGTGGAAAGTTTTGTGTCCTCACTCTGCCAGATCAATATTTTGTTTTCTGTTGTGTGAACCTGGCCATTTCAAGAGTAGGAAGGGAAAAAAAAAAACCCTATCATTTCTTCCCATTTGTGGGCCAGACAAGATCAGGAATTCATATATCCATCCTGTCTTCAACAAACACATTGCCTTACATTTTCTTGCACCAGAGAAAAGAAGTCTTCTTAATATTATCCTTTGCATTTAAGAAAAAGCAAATAACCAGAGGGAGCTATTAATTTGATGTGCTAGTTGTAATTGAAAATGCCCCAACTAAATCTTTGCAGCTGTATTTGTGTGATATGCTTGTTGTGGTTTATATTTAAAGTACTGTGACAAAATGAGCCAAGTCAACATCTAAGGTCAACTACAACTGATCGATGAAATTAACGGCCTGCTTCTAGGTCAATCACAAAGTATTGATTAGGAGATTTACATATAATCTAATTATTATATTGTATTTGACTCTATCTGAAATACAAGATATGATACACAACAATCATTTCAGCAATTCAGTGTTTAATGAGTAAAACAAAGCACAAGTCAACTTTCTTGTTGTGTTCAAGTTAATTGCTTCGACTGAGCTTTAGAAAATATTTTTGGGTCTGGTGCTGTGGCGTAGCAGGTAAAGCCAGTGCCTGCAGTGCCGGCATCCCATATGGGCACTGGTTCAAGTCCTGTATGCTCTACTTCCAATCCAGCTTTCTGCTATGGCCTAGGAAAGCAGTAGAAGATGACCCAAGTCCTTGGGCACCTGTACTACGTGGGCAACCCAAAAGAAGCTCCTGGCTCCTGGCTTCAGATCAGTGCAGTTCCAGCCATTGTGGCCAATTGGAGAGTGAACCAGCGATGGAAGACCTCTCTCTCTCTCTCTCTCTCTCTCTCTCTCTCTCTGCCTCCCCTTCTCTCTGTGTGTAACTTTCAAATAAATAAATAAATCTTTTAAAAAAGAAAATATTTTTAAAACATTTTATTTAATAGGAGCAATCTTTCTGTTGTAAAACAATACATGCATTTTGTAAAAAAAAATTCAAGAATATAAAAGTATACTAAGTACAAATTAAGTCATCTTGTGAGATTGATTGTTTCCAGTTTTCTAGGCAAATCTTTGACCTTACATAGCTTGCTATTTTAGCGCATCTGTCATATGATCTCAATATTGTAAATGTGAAAATCAGTATATTGTGGTCCTTGGGCACAAGTTACCTTGCAGAGAGAGAAAAAGAAAACAGAAAATTCCCTTCTCATTTAACAGAAAGTACATATTATTTACTCTTGCTTATTTAATATATGTAGAATTTTATATATATATATTTATTTATTTGTTTGAAAGGCAGAGTTACAGAGAGGCAGATATATGTATATAGAGAGGGGTCTTTCATCCACTGGTTCACTCCCCAAATGGCCGCAATGATTGGAGCTGGGCCCTTCAGAAGCCAGGAGCCAGGAGTTTCTTCTGAGTCTCCCATATGGGTGCAGGGGCCCAAGGACCTGGGCAATCTTCTACTGCTTTGCCAGGCCACAGCAGAGAGCTGGACCAGAAGAGGAGCATCTGGGACTGGAACAGCTGCCCGTATGGGATGCCAGCACTGTAGGAGATGGCTTTACCCATTAAGCCACAGTGCAAGCCCCGTGGCAGTATTTTAAATTCAAATACTGTAATCCATTTGGTGTCACAAGATGTTGTGATTTTTAAAAATTCTTTTTCAGGATCATCTGTTCCATTTTTCAATTAAAAAAAATCAACCATATAAACAAACTATTATAATAAAATACATCCGCCAGTTTTAGTAAGTCATTACACTCAGTCTCAAAAGACTATGTAAATGTTTTTTTCAGTGGTTCTTAAACCATAAGGGTGTATCAGAATCACCCGGAGGGCACGTCAATACAGATTACTGGAACTCAACCCTTGACTGTTTGAATCTGTAGTTCTGGAATGAGACTTAGAATTTGTATTTTGAACAAATTCCCAGGTGGTTATGATGGGCTATTCAAAGGATCATATTTTGAGAACTACTTATCTATATAAAAGTATAAATATCATTTCAGAATCCATATTTCTAAGATTCCCATTGGGTCTTGATTTTAAAGGATAATTTACTACTACGTATACCCTCATAGTTATGCTTCAGAGAACATTGTTGATCGCTGAATTCTAAAATTAAATATAAACAAATGATGTTATAAATCCATTGGTTAATAAATAATTCATTTTCCTCTAATTTACCAGTTGAGGAATCTTGACCTAGGTTTCAGAGAGCATAGGTAATAAAATGGCCTTCACTTATGAAATCTATTAAGATTCTTTTCAAAGCTCTTTTATTTTATTTACTGATAATAAAAATCACAGTTATCCTGGTACAGGCAATCTATTGGTAAAACAAAATATGTTTAATGAAACAGCAATGAAATGTTGATTCCAGAAATGCTTTTAAACATTCTTTTGGTAGTAGCAGCTAATGATTTCTGGAACAAAAGAGATCACAGCTTGATTTTTTGTTTTAGTATAACTAACATTTAGCTCATGTTGCTGAAATCTGGAAGGTATCTATTAATTTGTTTTGATATTTTTCTTTCACCCTGAATTATTAATTTAGATAGCATGTTTCTTCTGTTTTAACCCAATAGTGATTAATACATTAGTTAATTACTTAAAGTGAGATAGTTATGTTGTTTCCCATAATTACACCAGTTCTACCAAATTCTGAATGCCTGTTGAAATTTCAGCAGAACTGGAGGAAAATTGCTAATTATTTTTCCTTGTCCTTTGTCAAATGGTATACATATGACTCCCTCTGGTGGTAAATGTAGCTTGGAATGCTTATATTTACAAGGAATATACGTGTGTACATTTCACCCCATTTAAGACAATAAGTCCCCCCCTACGATGATGTCTTCTCTCTGATTCAGTACTAACCACAATCTGATGTGACCTTTGAAGCTGTCAAAAAACAATCAGTTCAGTCAATACAGAGATAAACTAAATCTGTTTGCCAATAGCATCAGTTTATGTAGTCTTTTGAGAATAAAACAATAATAAAAGCAATATTATAACAATCAGTAAAAGAAAATGTCTCCTACAAACCCAATATCAAACCATTCATAGCTACATATAAACTAGTTTAAGAAAACTTAAGTGTTTGTATCTAGAAATATCTTCAGAGTACTGTTCAAATAAATCATAGTGTTCATAAGAGTTCATAATAGTTCATAAGAGATGAACTCAAATTCTACCTTTGCCACCAGGTGGATGCATAATAAAGTTAAGAAATCTGCAGGAGACATAATTTTCATATTCACAAAATAAAATAATGCTTACTTTACGACTTTGTTGTAAGGATTAAAAGAGACAATATATACAATGGTATAACTGTGTCTGATATTTTAAAATATATTCAATATTGTTATAGTTACTTTTCTTAATTAACAAGTTGGAAAAAAGAAAATTGGAAAACTAAGACATCCTAATTCACCCAGTGCAAGGCCAATCCCTGAAGACTTAGGGTTCAAGGCCCACCCCAGCACCAAGCCAGCCCACATGGATCCAGGCTTCAGGATGATATCTGTGGACACAGTCACCAGGACCACCCTGTAGAACTGGGCTCCAGGCCATCACCACAGACCCCCTCAATAGGAACAACCTGGTGAACCCTAAGGCCAAATTACCTACCATGGACCCAGATTCTTCTCTAGTAGACCCAAGCTGCAAGCCCACCTAGGTGGACTAAGTCTCCAGGTCAGACTTCACAAATGCAGACAGCAGCCAGCCTTGCGGACTCAAGCTCCAGGCCTACGTGACAACCTCCTTGCATTGTCACCAGGTTAGCTTGCTCAAGAATTTTTGCAGAAAGCCTATTTATATAAGCCCACCTGTAGAATATCTGGATCTGGTGACTGGTGAAGAGCTTATGCTATTTGTCAAAATGTGCAGACACCAATGCATGGTCTAAATGATCATGAATAAACAGGGAAACATGACACTACCAAAGGAATGAAATAAATTGCCAATGACCAATTCTAAAGGAAGTGAGATCTATGAACTGCCTCAGAGAGATTCAAAGTAATTGTCTTGATGAAACTCAGTGAGATACAAAGAACACAGAACAACTAATTGAAGTCAGAAAAAAATACACAACAAAATTAGCTTTGCAAAAGGAAATCATAAAAAAGCACCAGATAGAATTCTTAAGTCGAAGAAAAAAATGACTAAATTGATAATTCCATACAAAGTCTTTGTGACAAATCTAATCAAACAAAAGACCTACAGAGCCAGCATCCCATATGGGCGCCAGGTTCTAGTCCCAGTTGCTCCTCTTCCAATCCAGCTCTCTGCTGTGGCCTGGGAAGGCAGTGGAGGATGGCCCAGGTGCTGGGCCCCTGCACCTGCATGGGAGACCAGGAGGAAGCACCTGGCTTCTGGCTTCAGAACGGCGCAGCACTGGCCGTAGTGGCCATTTGGGGAGTGAATCAATGGAAGGAAGACCTTTCTTTCTGTCTCTCTCTCTCTCTATCACTGTCTATAACTCTACCTGTCAAATAAATTTTTTTTTTCTTTACAGGCAGAGTGGACAGTGAGAGAGAGAGACAGAGAGAAAGGTCTTCCTTTGCCGTTGGTTCACCCTCCAATGGCCGCCACAGTCGGCGCGCTGCGGCCGGCGCACCGCGCTCGTCCGATGGCAGGAGCCAGGAGCCAGGTGCTTTTCCTGGTCTCCCCATGGGGTGCAGGGCCCAAGCACCTGGGCCATCCTCCACTGCACTCCTGGGCCACAGCAGAGGGCTGGCCTGGAAGAGGGGCAACCGGGACAGAATCCGGTGCCCCGACCGGGACTAGAACCCGGTGTGCCGGCGCCGCAAGACAGAGGATTAGCCTGTTGAGCCACGGCGCCGGCCCAAATAAATTTTAAAAAGAAAAAGAAAAATAATATATGCAATATGAGTCTCCAAAAAGACAGAGAAAGAAAAAGGAGCATAACGCCTTTTAAAGACATAATGACAGATAACTTACAAATCTGGATATAGAAATGAATATCCAGACTCAGAAGCCCAAAGAACCCCCCAAAGCTTCAAATATATAGAGCTCTTCACTGAGATACATTAAAATCAATTCACAAAAGCTAAAGACAAAGAGAGGATTTTGAAAGCAGCATGAAAAATAAATTCATCGCATACAAAGGAAACTTCTCCCCATGAAACTACCAGTGGATTTATCAGCAGAAACTTTGTAGGCCAGAATAAACTGGAATAATATATCCAAAGTGCTGAAGAGAAAAAAAATCTGCCAATCCAGAATAATATACCTAACAAGGCTGTCCTTGGGAAGTGTGGGGAAGATAAGGACTTTCCCAGACAAACGAAATCTGAGGGTAGTTCATCATTACCAGATCTGCCATTACAAGAAATGCTAATGGGAGTTCTTTAAGCTGAAGTTCAACAGCACTAAATAAAAACATGGAAACATACGAAAGTACAAAACTCCCTGTTCAGGTAGATAAAGAATACAGTCAAATTCAGAATGCTCTTACACTATAATAGTGGTGTATAAATCATTTAACTCTTGTATATAAAAGATGAAATTATTAAAGATATCTATAGCTGGAGAAATTTGTTCATGGATATGCAATAGATAACATTTTTTTTTTTTGACAGGCAGAGTGGACAGTGAGAGAGAGAGACAGAGAGAAAGGTCTTCCTTTGCCGTTGGTTCACCCTCCAATGGCCGCCGCGGCTGGCGCGCTGTGGCCGGCACACCGCGCTTGTCCGATGGCAGGAGCCAGGAGCCAGGTGCTTTTCCTGGTCTCCCCATGGGGTGCAGGGCCCAAGCTCCTGGGCCATCCTCCACTGCACTCCGGGGCCACAGCAGAGGGCTGGCCTGGAAGAGGGGCAACCGGGACAGAATCCGGTGCCCCGACCGGGACTAGAACCCGGTGTGCTGGCGCCGCAAGGCGGAGGATTAGCCTGTTGAGCCACGGCGCCGGCCCAATAGATAACATTTAAATTGTGATATCCATCAATAACATAAAACATAGAGGAGAAATGAAAGGGTAGAGTTTTTGTATGTGATTGAAGTTGAGTTGTTATCAGCTTAAAATAGACTGTTCCATCTATGTTTTATGCATGCCTCATGGTAATTTCAAAGAAAAATGTATGGTGGGCACATAAAAGCGAAAGAGAAAGAAATAAAACATACACTATAAGAAAATCATCATATCACAAAGGAAGACACCAAGAGAGGAAGAATGTGACAGAGAAACGACAAAGGAGTCAGAAAACAATTCGCAAAATGAGAGTAGTAAGTCCTTGGCTATCAATAATTACTTTGCTGGGCCAGCACCTTGGCTCACTAGGCTAATCCTCCGCTTGTGGCGCCGGCACCCTGGGTTCTAGTCTTGGTCGGGGCACGGGATTCTGTCCTGGTTGCTCCTCTTCCAGTCCAGCTTTCTGCTGTGGCCCAGGAATGCAGTGGAGGATGGCCCAAAGTCCTTGGGCCCTGTACCAGCATGGGAGACCAAGAGAGGCACCTGGCTCCTGGCTTCGGATCCTGCCATCCGCAGCACGCCGGCCACAGCGGCCATTTGGGGGGTAAACCAACGGAAATGGAAGACCTTTCTCTCTGTCTCTCTCTCTCTCACTGTCCACTCTGCCTGTCAAAAAAAATAATTACTTTGCATGTTAATGGATTACATTCTTCAATCATGGATTTGAAAAACCAATAACCACATATATGCTGCCTGTAAAGAATGCACTTTGAGTTTAAAAACACACATAGCTGAAAGTAAAGCAATAGAAAAAGATACCCATGCAAATGGTAACCAAATGGGAGCTGGAGTAGCTACGCTTACAACAAACAAAATAACTTTAACTAAAATAAATTATTACAAGACAAATATCATTACATAATGACAAGAGCATCATTTCAATAGTTTATAACAATTATAATAGATAGGCACTCAACACTGGAGCACTTAAGTATATATAAGAGAAATACTAACAGAACTGAAGGGAGAAATAGATAATGTAATAGCAATAGGGGTCTTCAATACTCCACTTCCAACAATGGATAAATCATCCAGACAAAAAATCAATAAGAAACCAGAGGACTTGAACAACACTATAAATCAAATGGATGTAACAGACATATGCAGAACATTCTACCCAATAGCATCAGAATATGCGTTCTTCTCAAACATGCATGCAACATTATCCAAGACAGATCATAAAGTCACAACACATCTTAACAAATTCAGAAAGACTGAAATCATATCAAGTATCTTTTCTGAATGCAATAGTGTTCAGAAACTAGAAGTCATTTTAAATGAAAATTGGGAAAATCATAAACATGTGAAAAATTAACATACAATTATCAATGTATCAAGGGCAAAAAATCAAAGAGAAATCCAAATATATCTTGAGAAAAGTGAAAATTATAACACAATATACCAAAACTTTTGGATGAAACAAATGCAATTTTAAGAAGGATGTTTATAGCAATAAACACCTTCATTTAGAAAGAAAAAAATACTTCAAATAAACAATTTAATTTTATACTTCAACTCACTAGGAAAAGAAGAATAAACTAAGCTCAACATCAGCAGAAGTAAGAAAATAATAAAGATAATAGGCTGGCGCCGTGGCTTACTAGGCTAATCCTCTGCCTTGCGGTGCCAGCACACTGGGTTCTAGTCCCGGTGGGGGCACCGGATTCTGTCCTGGTTGTCCCTCTTCCAGGCCAGCTCTCTGCTGTGGCCAGGGAGTGCAGTGGAGGATGGCCCAAGTGCTTGGGCCCTGCACCCCATGGGAGACCAGGAAAAAGCACCTGGCTCCTGCCATCGGATCAGCGCGGTGCGCCGGCCTCAGTGCGCCGACTGCAGCGGCCATTGGAGGGTGAGCCAATGGTAAAAAGGAAGACCTTTCTCTCTGTCTCTCTCTCTCACTGTCCACTCTGCCTGTCAAAAAAAAATAATAATAAAGATAAAAGCAGAAATAAATGAAATAGAGACAAGAAGAACAGCAGGAAAGATCAATAAAAGTTGGTTTTTAAAAGAAATTGGATCACTTATCAGCCTTCTGGCTAAGATCAAGTGTGTAAAAAATTGGTGGAGTGGATATTTAGCCTACTGGTTAACATACTGGTTAAGATATCTGTGTCCCATATCAGAGTATCTGTGTTTGATACCTGCCCCTAACTCCTGACCCTGGATTCTCCTAAAGTAGACCCTGTGAGGCAGTGACAATGGCTCAAGTAATTGGGTAGCATCCATGGGAGAGACCTGGCTCCTAGTTTTTCCCTTCAGCTGCTGTGGGAATCTGGGGACTGAACCAGTAGATGGGAGCTCAGTCTATTTGTATGTTTTCGTGTGTGTATCTATCTCTCTGCCTCTCAAATTATTTTTAAAAAGAAATTTAGCATGTTTAGCTAGTCTAAAAAAAAGGAGATAAAACTATTATATTATATAACCAAATGTTATAAATGAAAGAGAAAATACTAAAATTGATATCACAGAAATAAAAAAGGACAATAAGAGACCAGTATGAACAATTAAAGGTAACAAATTGGATAACTTAGAAGAAATGAGAGAAAACACAAGCAAATAAAAAATGTGATATATCACATTAATAGAAGGAAAGATTAAAAACATATAATCATTTCAATAGATAAAAATCTTATGACAAAATTTGGGGGATGGCATTGCAGCATAGCAAGTAAAGCCATTGCCTTCAATACTGTCATCCCTTATGGGTGCTGATCTGAGTCCAGCTTCTCCACTTCTGATCCAGCTCCCTGCTAATGTCTTAAGGGAAAAACAGCAGAAGAGGGCCCAAGTGATTGGGCCCCGGCACCTACTTGGAAGACTTAGATGAACCTCCTAGCTCCTGGTTTCGGGTTGGCCCAGCACTGGCCATTGCATCCATCTGGGGAGTGAACCAACAGATGGAAGATCTTTCTCTCTCTCTCTGTAACTATGACTTTCAAATAAATAAATAGATCTTTTTAAAAACTATATTACAAAAATCAAAGTGGTTTTACAAAAAAAAATCAACAAATTAGATATGGAGGGATATCCCTTGGCATAATAAAATCCTTTTATGGCAAGCCCTCAGCTAACATCAACAGTGAAAGGCAAAAGACTTCCTCGAAAATCAGGGACATGACAAGCATGCCTACTCTTTCCACTTCTATGCAATATGGTACTTAAAGTCCTCGTCAGAGCGGTTGGTCAAGAAAAAGAAGTAAAAGACATCCAAGTAGGGAAGAAAATCTTTGAGTATCCCTATTTGCAGGTGACATGGTCTTATACATAGAAAACCCTAAAGATGCCACCAAAATACCCTACTCAAACTAATAAATATTCTAACAGAATACCTGCATCCTGTAAAATTACAGAATAAAAAAAATACAAAATCAGTAACACTTCTAATATGCTAATACACTATAAACTAACTGAAAAAGAAACCAGGAAAACAAGTCTTTTTATGATAGCTACAGAAAAAGAAAGCTTAGGAATGGAGTTAACCAAACAAGTGAAAATTTTGTCATTTTGTAGCACAAAAGAACCCAGTAGACGTTATGCTGTGTAATAAACCAAACACAGAAAGACAAATACTGCATGATTTCACTTTTATGTGGAGTCTAAATCAGTTGGCTTGTTGAAGCAGAGAGTACATCAATGGCTGGAAAGCACTGGAAGTGGAGGGTGGGGTATGGGGAGACTTAGGTCAAAGGGTAGAGAGTTTCAGTTAGAAAAGATGATTAAGTTCTAGAGATTTGTTGTACAGCATGGTAACGATACTGCACGCCATACTGCATATTGGAAAGTCCTGAGAGAGTAGATTGTCAGTGTTCTTACCACACAAATAAGTACATGAGGCAAAGGATGTTTTCATTTAATCATTTCACAATGTTTATGTTTATCCAGACATCACATTGAACACAACAAATACACACAATTTCCAGCTGTCAATTTAAAAATAAATTTTCAGAAGAGATACCTGAGACCTCTACGTGATTTTTATTTGAACCTTTCAGAGCAACTGGTTCTGATGAATTGGAGGATTGAGACTCGGGTCAGACCAAGCTTTCCAAGCGATAAGCAAGAAAAATCACAAGTGCGGGTGCAAAACTAATTTATTGTATGACTATGTGATGTTTTGACATATTATCAAAGCACATCTAACTACAGAAGCAGAAAACCACAGGCTTCCCCTTTCATGCAACTTGTCTATACTTCAAGTCAATATGCCAGTGCTTGGTTCTGCACCAACAGATAACATGAATCTGTTGGAACTAAAATCTGTGTTCTCATGGAACGCAAGATTTTAATAAGCTTTTACACGTTAATGACCTTTAACAGCAAGAGAAGAAGAGTAGTAAAGGTAATATTGTGTCTCCTGGAAAAGCTTATTATGCTTGTTTAACAAAATAATTGGCCATATAACATGAAAAATTGGTGATGATTTCAGTTATGCCTGTGTGCACATCTGTGTTAACAGTTCCAACTGGTCAGTTAACACAAGTGATTAGGCCTGAGTCCTCTGATTATTTCTTTTTTTGTGACTGAATTGATTTGACATATACATAGGCACAGATACACATGTTTACATTTTTAAAGTGAAATTGGTTGTTATAAGTTCATTTATGAAGATAGATATTTTGCATTATTGTTACCTAAAAAAAAAAGTAATGTAAATACAAGTCAGTCAGGGACAAGAGGACTCCAGTGGGCTGTAGTGCTAAGGATGTGTTCTTATTTTCATCTGGGATTCTGTTTCATAAGAATCTCATT
Source organism: Sylvilagus floridanus (assembly GCA_949820135.1). Lineage (NCBI taxonomy): Eukaryota > Metazoa > Chordata > Mammalia > Lagomorpha > Leporidae > Sylvilagus > Sylvilagus floridanus. The sequence goes on from OX463236.1 coordinate 34,848,657, forward strand.
GTTTTCTTTTTGGAAGATTGTCAGTGCAGCTATATAAGAGGTCCCAGCGCTGCCCTATGTCCATATTACCTCCATGAGCTTTTACAATTTGTTCCTCCCTTACCACCAACTTCTCTTCTTCCTTTCACTATTTCCTCTCCTCCTCTTCCTCTTTCTTCTCCCTCTTTATTACCATCATGGAAGTGTAATCTAATATATGAACATAAATTTAGAGAAAACTACTTGGCCTGCTTTGTCTTCCACTCATATTAAAGACAAAACATCAGTCAGAGGTAAGAGGATCCTTTGCTTGACCAGGATTTTCCCATTGGCAAACTTATGGGGAGTATTGGAAGGTATTCCTGGGTTTCTGAATACAGATTATTGGAGCACTACAGAAGGAGAAGAAATAGAATGCTCTGTTGGTTGTAAGTATAGAAAAGTATTTTAATTGTATAAAATGGGGGCCAATGCTGTGGCATAGCAGGTTAAGCCTCTGCCTGAAATACTAGCATGGGCCCCTGCACCCAGGTGGAAGACTGGGAAGAAACCGCTGGGTCCTGGCTTCAGATTGGCCCAGCTCTGGCTATTACAGCCATCTGGGGAGTGAACCAGCAGATGTAAGACCTTTCTCCCTGTCTGTAACTCTGCCTCTCAAACAAATAAATAAAACCCTTTTTAAAAATTGCATAAAATTACTTCACAGTACTACAGTTTCCAGAGTCAATCATTTCTGGATCTGCACTAAGTTGATAGCCAGTCCACTGGCTGCAAACAAAAAAGCGAAAAAGAACAGCACGCAGGGTGCCTTGCATCCATGACATGTATCCAGTGGCGGAATCGTTTTTGATTGTCTGTTCTACTGTGCTATATGTTTATTCACCAAGTTGCTTTGCCTCATCTGTCTTCAATATGCCTCTCATATGCATTATTTGTAGCATGAACAACTTCTCCCTTTTTTGCAAACTCTCACACACTGAATCTTTTCAATTATACCATCTTACCATTTCCCATATCTAACTAATTTCACTAGCTTTTTGTGCATCAGTCAAGGTGCCAGCAGAAAACAGATGATACATTCAAGGTATACAATTTGAGGAGAATTTAATAATGAGAATTTTTTTTTAAAGTGTGATCAGGGCTGAAGAAAACCTAAGGGTGATTCATAGCCTTGGGAGCAATCATATCTAGCCCTGACATGGCAACCACAGTGAGTGGTTACTGGGAACCAGAGGGGAGACCTATATGGATAGGGCTGCCAGACACCAGCTGTAGCTTTACTAAATGGATGCAGTCAACAAACAGGCACTGGGGGAATCAATCACAACCTCACTCTTCTCCTTCCCTCTCATTGCCCATAGGTATCTGCTGTTGACTGAATCTAGCTGAAAGTTAGAGAACGGTATCAATGTAGCTGTAAGAGACAGACTCCCAGGGCCCAGTGTTCTAGCAGGAAAGGTACAGCGGGGAACTGGAGGTGCAGCAAAACCATTCGAGCACACCCTGCCATACCATAATTTTACAACAAAGAGTCATCATGGCCTGCTTGGATTCTTCCACTGTTCTCCTACGTGGTTTTCTTGCCTCCAGTCTTGCCTCCTTCCAATCCATTTTCCAATCCAGGCAGAGTGATATTTCTAAAAGTACAAATGTGATCCATCACTTACCTACCAGAAGCCATTTCCTGGGGGCAAATTTCAAACTGTTTAACACAATTGTTATGATAGTGATCTGGTCCTTGAAGACATCTCAGTGCCCCTTACAGTTTTCCCTCTACTCTCCACACATGTTAAACACATTCCAAGTATACTAATATGTCATACCTTATGAACTAATGCACCCTGTCCAACTCTGATTTTTGGAAGATTTTAATTTCTAGAAAACTTGAAAATAGGGTACAAGTCTGACATAGCTCAAAGATAAGCAGGTGAAAGAAGAGCTTGGCCCCAAGGCCAAAGGCAACTCCAGCTGTCAGAACAAGGATAGGAGGCCAAGGCTAAGTCAGTAACACAGGTGGATTCACCCTGAATCCCTCTGCCACTAGTCATCACTTCGTAAATTCTCCTGGATCATAAATACAATTGTCTGCAGACCAGGCAAGTGCATTTAGAGAAGTATGAAATACCTCAGAAGCTAGCAAATAATGGTGGAAAAAAGATTCATGGAAAGAGTCATTTATGCACGGGCTGTGATTCCTACCAGATTTCCCTTTCCATGTTTGTCTTCTCTACCAATTAAATTATGAACTCCTTGGGGCAGTTGTTGTGGTGCATCTGGTAAAGCCACCACGTGGGACACCTGTATCCCATATCAAAGGGCTGAATTTGAGTTCGAGTTCTGCTTCCTATTGCAACTTTCTGCTCGTGTGAACCCTGGGAAGCATCAGATGGAAAGCATTTTTGCCTCTCCTTCTCTCTCTGTAACCCTGACTTTCAAATAAATAAATAAATCTTTAAAAAAGAACACAAAAGCGTGTTGGAGAACTATTTTTCTTTTATACACAGGCTTTGCCTACAGGTTACCAAAAGCAATCAGATTATTTGAACTCAAAAACATCAGCATTAAACTGAACTCCTCATTTTACATTGAATCAAAACTCAGATCAAAATCAAGTGCCTGTTAGAGTAAAGACTAATCAATTCTGGGAGGTCCAGAATGATTATGCTATGATCTTTTTTTTAAAGGATTTATTTATTTATTTGAAAGAGTTAAACAGAGAGAGAAGGAGAGGCAGAGAGAGAGAGAGAGAGAGAGAGGTTTTCCATCTGCTGGTTCATTACCCAATTGGCTACAACAGCTACGGAGCCAAGAGCTTCTTCTGGGTCTCCCCCGCAGGTGCAGAGGCCCAAGGACTTGGGCCATCTTCTACTGCTTTCCCAGGCCATAGCAGAAAGCTGGATTGAAAGTGGAGCAGCCGAGACTTGAACCAGCATCCATATGGGATGCCAGCACTGCAGGTGGCGGCTTTACCCTCCACGCCACAGCACCGGCCCCAATCTGATTGTTCTTTGCAATTTTTCATCTTTTGCTGGGATTGTAATGTATAGTGTAGTTGGGTACACAAGAACAATCTGATATCATCCACACTAATATCAACCTCCATGGAACCAGTTAGACCACACACACACTCACACACACACCCTTCTATGAAGCCTGAAATACCTCCTAAGTGTTCTTCATCCTTTTGAGGAATGTGAGCTTTAATGGCTAAATTATTAGGACTTAAACTCAATGAAAAAGCCCTAAAGCTATATCCCATTACCTTTCTGACCACATCGCCTATTACTCCCCCACTTGGCCCATTCCACGCCTAAGTCAAACAGGCCAGACGTAATAAGCCTCTTCTCTATCTGGAGCACTCCTCCTTTGAATATCCACTAAGTCTGCCCAGCTCATTTCCTTCACACCACCTTCATGGAGACATCTCCCATGACTACAGAGCGATCTATCCCTGCCCTTTCTTCTGTAGTACTTATCACCTCATTTATTTACTCATTTACTCTTTGTTTTCCATCCAGCCAGAAGTTCTGTGAAGAAAGGAACTTTGTTTTTTTTTCCCTTCACTTGAATTTAACAAATAACCATACAGTAGCAACTATCTACCAAGCACTATTTTATGGAATACAGTTGTGAAGAGACTTTACAATGTTAGGGGGATGAGAGGAAGACAAGTTAACAAATAGAATAACCTGCTATTTCTCCTGCTAATCAATGCTGTGCAGACTACAGAACAGGTGAAAGTGATAGAGTAACTTGTGGCTGGAGGGCTTATTTAAATTGCTGATCAAGGAAGTCTCTTCTCACCGGGTTGTATTGGGAATTACATGAAAGAGGCAGCCATGAGAGGATCAGGTGGCTGAGCTCTCCAAAAAGAAGAAACTTAAAAAGCAAAGGACTTAAGGTAGGAAAAGTTTTACTATAAAAGGACACGAAGAAGTCTGCCTGTGAGTGACAGAGGTGAGGTGGGAGAGGAATAGCAGATCATATAGGGCCTTGTAGATCACGCTAAAGCTTCCTATGTGTAGATTATGGGAATGCAAGAATGGAAGCATGAAGGATGTTTGCCGGGTAGATAGATATATGATGATGACTTGAATAAAGGTAGATTTGGCGAGAAATGGGAGAAAATGGAGATAGAGTAAATTAGCAGTAGTGTTGACAGGCGTCGTTGGTGGACTGGATACTGCACTGTGGGAAAAACAGGAATCAAGGATGACCCCTAAATTCTGAGCTGGATGTATTTGGTGAATCAATGGTATTTCCATTGACTGAGCAGCATATTCAGTGTTTTGTCCATTAAATGTGATCAATAGTTATTGAACATACAAATCAATTATTGAGGTTCTGGGAGAAATTTTGTAGAAAAAAATGATTCTTCTGATGAAAATACAGTTCAAAATTATTGTTATTAGAGTTATCTGGAGTTGTGCATGCAGCTTTTGATCTCATTTGTGTGATTTGGATGTAATAGCTGTCCTAGTACATTGTTCCTTGGTAGTGTTTCACAGATGGAATTCCCTTAACCTAACAGTTGGTCTGTGCCTGCACAAAGCAGTCTTCAGCTGTGACGAGGATAATGATGCTTGATAACTACCCCAGTGAATCTGGGGCAGCAGGGTTGTTCATGAGCTCTGTTATGGCTTATCAAAATGTGGTAGTTTAGTCACAGCTTGGATAGTGGCAGAGGAAGGACTATTGGTCAGGTGGGTTAGCATTAATACAGAAAAACTCAGGGGTCAGCACTGTTCCAGCCATTGTGGCCATTGTGAAACAGTGGAAAGACCTCTCTCTCTCTCTGTCTGTAACTCTGCCTCTCAAATAAATAAAACATTAAAAAAAAAAAGAAAAAGAAAAATACAGAACCCAGGCTCCTTGGTAGAGGGTTTGCTTAGACAGCAGGTGCACATTCATACTGTAAAGCCAGAGACCCCCCCCTAGAACATGGACCTCAGCTGAAGAAGATCAATATTGATTAACAATCGTAAATCTGGAAATCGTAAAAACTGGAAAAGCAAAGAGTGAGCAGAAGTTTGAATTTGATTCAGAGAGAAGGATTATGCTCCCCAAATCTTTTAAATTCTTTTTCGCAGGGTAATACAAGGTGTCTAGACATGCCAAGTTTATAGACGGTTGGTCTCTGGAAATTGGAGGTGGGGAATGAGAGCATGAGGCAAGATACAGCAGAGTCCTTTCGCTAAGGGCCTTATAAATCACACCACAGCTGCAATTACTTCTTTAACTATGTGCAAGGCTACCTTTAGGTCTGATTTGCAGAATAAATTAGTCACAGCTTGCAGAGATTATCCACAGGCTGGGAGAAAGTTCAAATTTGGACCAAGAGTAAAATCCTTATCTCCTGACCCATACTCATTACCTTGCACAAACCTGGAAATTCTAGAAACTTGCTGTCCCTCCCACTACCTCAGACAGTGAACAGCAATCAGGAACAGGCTTCCGAGTACCCAGGATAAAGATCTAGTAAGGCATCTGCAGTGAAGGTTATAGATGGCAGCTGCATGGCCTCCTGGGAAAGCCAGCACACAATTTCAGCAGGATTATGAGGCTTAATTGATTAGTGCTGCTAAAGTGTGTACCATCTACTTGTAGAGTTTGCAGTCTGAGCTTCATGGAATTGAGTTAATATTCTCCCAAAGGAAGCATTTGCAATTTTCTTAAATGATAGATTTAACCTAATACCCTCAGTGGTTAAAATCTTGACAGTTAAAAATTAAAAGTTAATGGATTTCTAACAAGCTATTCCCAAAATATGCATACATTGTTTTCTTTTCCTTAGATAGTCCCAAGTTGAGGGTGAATTGGATGAAATAGAAGAAATGCACAGATTTGGTTTCTGAGATATCAAGTGCCAAAAGAAATTTCCATGTTTTCATTGAAAACATGAAAATTTCCATTTTCATTGAAAAATACTATCACTTAATGGCTATGTGAACTTGAGCAAGTTAATTTTCCAAGTCTCAATCTCCTCAACTATAAAACATAGATAATAGTTGTTATGACTTTAAATGAGATAATGCAGGGATAAAAACTCGTTTGGCAGATAAGTATAAGCCACCCATTTTTATTGCTATTAAACATTTTAAGAATTAGTTTAGAGACTGGAGCTGTGGCATAGCTGGTTAAGCTATGCTGCCGGCAGTGCCAGAATCACATATAGTGCATGTTGGAGTCTCAATTATTCCACCTCCAATTCAGGTCCCTACTAATGAGCCTGGGAAAGCAGTGGAAGACAGCCCAAGTGCTTGGGCCCCTGCACCCATGTGCAAGACCTAGATGAAGCTCCTGGCTTCAGTCTGGTACATTTCTCCTTCAGCCTCTCCTTCGGTAATTCTTCCTTTCAAATAAATAAATATTAAAAATAAAAAAAGAATTAGTTTATCTTCTAATTAAATTTTGCATGTGGGTATTTAATTATAGAACAAAACCTGAACTCTAAAGCTTCAGCAAAAACAAATGTCTTAGATTATTTTTCAAGTTATTTCCTATTATCTCTCCTTATGAAATCTGAAACTAATTTTCCTGACAGTAGACACCCTAAAAATGAAGCCCTTATTGTTCTGACAATTCCAATTATTCAGTCTTTTAAAGATGTATATGTTAATAACTATAATCTAATTTTTCAAAGTTATTAAAGACTGGATTCTTTGGTAAGATATTTCTTTGTCTAAATTTATAAAAGGAAAGTGTACATGCTACTGTGTTATTTAATTGATATAAACAATGTTTAAAATTCTAATCTGGGATTGTACAAGATTATACAAGGGATCTTGAAAAAGTTCATGGAAAATGAATATTATGAAAAAACTCTGCATGGATTTCAATTTTTTCTGCCTCAAAATAAGTGCATTTTCAATTCTATTTTTTTTTTGTGGTGGGAAAACCTTCATTTTTCATAGAAAAAAAGATACATCATTTTAAAAAAATCAAAACATTTTCTATGTTAAAATAACATAATTAGGGTTAAAGACCAAAGATGAACCAGAAAAGATACCTGTGTCCCACACAGCAAAGTGCTACTTTCTCTAGGATATAAAAATCTACAATTCTATTTTTAAAGAGCTTTTTGAAGTACACTTCTACTTGTATTTAACTCCTTTTTTTAAAGGAAAGGGTTACAGAGAGGGAGAGACAGAGAAAGATAGAGAGAGAGGGAGAGCCAGAGAGAGAGGGAGAGATCGAGATCATCCATCCATTGGTTCCTCCCCAGATGGCCACAATGGCCATGTCTGTGTTAGGCCACAACCAGGAGCCAGGAGCTTCATGCAGGTACAGGGGCCCAAACACTTCGGTCTTCTGCTGCTGCTTTTCTCAGGCCGTTAGCAGGGAGCTGGATTGGAAGTGGAACAGCCAGGATGCAATCCAGCATCCCACATGGTGACAACTTTACCCACTACATCACAATGCCAACCATTGCTATGTATAAGGTACTAATGATAACAATAATTAGTCACTAAGAAACAGGAGAAGTAGTTCATTGCCTGACTGACTTGTCTTTTTCCAGAAGATGATAGATCCTGAGAGAGAAAGACATTTTAACAAGTCAAAGATCTGTCTTAATATAAACCCATGCAATAGTTTTTCACAATATACATTTTCTGTGACCTTTTTGAAGACCTCTTCTACATGCAGTTAAGAATAGCGAAGACAATTTTTAAATACATAAAAATGGACATTCACAGTTAATTCCTGACCTATTTTTACCAAGTATGTATTCCTTTTCACAAAACAAATGGCTACTTATACTAAATGATTTATTATATAAATGAGCAGAGTTTTATCCGTAAAGAAATAGGTGACATATCAGAATCAGAATTCAAATGTATTATTCTTATTAAAAAAAAAAAAAAACAGTAAACTCACTTCTAGTTGACAAATGACCGTTCCTCACTTCCCTGATTCTGTAGATGATGAGCCTCTAGAGTCCGAGACAAAAGATGGCACACAACTCAAAGCAATGAAAATAGCCAGAGTACCAGTACCCACAGTTACCTAAGGGCCTCAGTTCCCACGGGACGGTGTTGTAAGAGAAACCCTGAGCTTAGGTGCCTTCCGTTGCACCAGAGCTCCTGGTGTTCCAAATCTATAAGCAACGGTGGTTTTCTCTAGGCTTGGAGACTCTGTCTCCCTTCCGAGTCTTGTCTCTTTATAAACATCCTGGAAAAGATGGTCAAGGACAAAGATCAGTCCATGCCTTGCTTTGCAAGATGTACAGAAATGCAAGAGAGCCATAAAAAAAATTGTCTCTTTGAAGATACTAAGAAGTGATCACTGGAGTCAGAATTCAGGGGAACACAGAGAATCCTTTCCTGGTGACTTTCTCAGTGCTGAGAAAAGAGGCCTTTTACTAAGCATGCTGATAAGAATGCTCAGTTTGGGGGAGTTTCCTTTGTCACTTGTCTGACCTGAAGAAAATTTCATCTCTTGATGAAATTGTCTTTCTTAGAAATAACTTATAGGCTGGCACCATGGCTCAACAGGCTAATCCTCCGCCTTGCGGCACCGGCACACTGGGTTCTAGTCCCGGTCGGGGAGCTGGATTCTGTCCCGGTTGCCCCTCTTCCAGGCCAGCTCTCAGCTGTGGCCCGGGAGTGCAGTGGAGGATGGCCCAAGTCCTTGGGAGACCTTGGGCCCTGGGAGACCAGGAGAAGCACCTGGCTCCTGGCTTCGGATCAGTGTGGTGCACCAGCCGCAGCGCTCCAACCGCGGGGGCCATTGGAGGGTGAACCAACGGCAAAAAGGAAGAACTTTCTCTCTGCCTCTCTCTCTCTCACTGTCCACTCTGCCTGTCAAAAAAAATTTAAAAAAATAAAAGAAATAACTTATAAAGACAATCAGATTTCCCAACTATTGCTCTCACTGCCTCCAGACTCCCAAGGCTCTATTAACCTATAATATATCTCATTTATTGAACACTGTTTCAACAGCATTGAACACTAAATAAACTGTGTGTGCTAGCTAGAGACCATAGCTACCACTTATAGAATCAACTGTATGGGGAAAATGTATTAATGAATGCATTTAACAAATGACTTTCTAAGAACAGGGCCATCAAAGAAGGAGGTACCTTTCTCTGAAGGGAGGAGAGAACTTCCACTTTGACTATGACCCTGTCAGAATAATATTGAAGTCGGTGAACCCAAAAGGCTTCCATAGCCTTGGCAACTCATGACTAGAGCCTAGGGAGATTACTGACGCCATAAACAAGAGTGTCAAATTGTTAAGTCAACAACAGGAGTCACTGTGTACCTTCTTCTCATGTGGGATCTGTCCTTAATGTGTTGTGCAATGTGAAGTAATGCTATAACTAGTACTGAAACAGTATTTTTACACTTTGTGTTTCTGTGTGGGTGCAAACTGATGAAATCTTTACTTAATATATATTAAATCGATCTTCTGTATATAAAGATAATTGCAAATGAATCTTGATGTGAATGGAATGGGAGAGGGAGCGGGAGATGAGAGGGGTGTGAGTGGGAGGGAAATTATGGGGGGAGCCAATGTAATCCATAAACTGTACTTTGGAAATTTATATTTACTAAATTAAAAAAATGACTTTCTGGACCATTCTAATTAGATTGCATCTTTTATGTAATAATCAACTTTTAGAATGTTATGTGGAAATGTTTACTTTTAAAACTTGTGAAAATGAGCATTTTTTTTTTTGACAAGAAAATGTTATCCCAAGCCAAAAGTCTGAAGGAAAAAGGAAAGTTACTCTTTAACAAAGGATTAAAGTTAGCAGCATATGAGCCAACATAGTCTATCAGATTATCATACTCTCTCCCTAAAGAAGCATGGAGGCCAGAAAGCTGAATGGTAAAAGAAATATGTTTTTGCAAGACTCTTGAAAAATGAGGAATTTGTAATTAGCCAGGAGGGAAAAAAAAACAAAATGAGGAATTATCTTCCTGTCACTGGAAAATATTGTACCTTTGAGAATCTGAGTATTCCCAGTTCACATTCAGATTCTCTTATGGTGTGGGGTTCTTGCTATGCAATGGGACATTACTATTTGTCATCAGAATGTTCTCTGACATTCTACTTCAAGTTTTCTTTGCTTAATTTCACTCCATTACAAATAACTACAAAATATTTTACTGCCTCTTTTATTATCTGTGTCCCATTTATAACTTACCAAATATTTTTAGCATTTCAGCAATTTTATATCAGTCTTTGTTTTTAGAAATTATTTTTTTTGCTGGTTGAAATTATACAGTAATGTTTTTCCCATATGGAGATTCAGAACACGAGCTAGCAAAGCCAAGTGTGATCTTTCCAAACTGCAGTGAGACGGCAATCACTATTTATGTGCTCTAACAGATTGCTGACATTTTTTTGGTTTCTGAAAGTAAGGATTTTTTGTAACCTTGCCACATTTAACTATCCTTGACTTTTGCTGTTTTCATAGGATTTTTTTTTTTTTTGACAGGCAGAGTGGACAGAGAGAGACAGAGAGAAAGGTCTTCCTTTGCCATTGGTTCACCCTCCAATGGCTGCCACGGCCGGCGCACTGCGGCCGGTGCACCACGCTGATCCGAAGGCAGGAGCCAGGTGCTTCTCCTGGTCTCCCATGGGGTGCAAGGGCCCAAGCACTTGGGCCATCCTCTACTGCACTCCCTGGTCACAGCAGAGAGCTGGCCTGGAAGAGGGGCAACCGGGACAGAATCTGGTGCCCCGACCAGGACTAGGACCTGGGGTGCCGGCGCCACTAGGTGGAGGATTAGCCTATTGAGCTGCAGCACCAGTCTTCATAGGATCTTATATTGTGATGATTTGGAGGGAAAATACCTTTTGGTTCTCTTATAACTGTGGTTCTCTAGCTCTTAATTTCCATCTGTTAATTATCTATCTTATTTGTCATATTTCCAGGGCATATTCTTAGAATTTTATGAAATATTGTTATTTTACAATATCAACTTACAAAAGTATGCTAGGAAATCACTTGAATACTGTAGGAAAGCTCATCTAAATTAACACCCAAAACTTAAAAAATCTAAATGCATTAATATCTCTTCAACATAATTGCCTTAGGAACTTTACCTTCATTTGATCAATCTTGACATTTTTTTTAAAAATTGGAGACTTGTGGATTGCATTTAGAACCTTCGTCTTTGTTTTTAGATTAACTCAGTCTTGGTAAATCTGTTAAGTGTGCACTTTACTTTTTGGATAAAGATAATTGTCATGCATAATTTGAAAAGACTGGTGATTGCACTGAGAGACTAATTTGGTGGTGGGAGAAAGATCTGACGATAAGGAATCAAGGTAGTACCATTGTGTCACTAATTGGTTTTGAAAAAAGCTTCAGGAAGAACTTCAAAGAGTGTTGAGCTTTCTCAGACAATTGACTGCCCCCATGCCTCTGGTTCCTCCACTGACTCCTAGATCTCGGGTTCAGCAAATAGCAGTGTAGTAGCACACTAGTTTTAGCATGCCATTTTCCTGAACTCTCCTAGGGAGCCATTTTATTCTCAGGGAAATGGGGAGTCATTAGAGAGTTGTGAGCAGATGAATGTTATAAGCAGGATCGTTATGGATGCCATTTGAAAAAAAAAAACACTAAAACAATAAGTGTAAGATAAGGAGTCTAAATAGGAAGTTGTTGCACAAACAAAAATAGAACATGAGTTGTAGGCATATGGCTTTTAAATTAAGCCCCCAGTTGAGATACCCACATCCCTTATTGAAGTACATCTGTTTGAGTCCTGGCTTCATTTCCAGTTTCAGCTTCCTACTAGTGCAGACCTTGGGAGGCTGTAGGTGATGCTCAAGTCCTTGTTTCCCTACCACTCATGTGGGACACCTGAAATGAGTTCCTGATCAGTGGCTTTGATCAGCCAAGCTCCAATCACTGGGGTTGGAATAAACCAGCTGGTGGGGCATCCCTACCTGTCTGATTCTCTATTTGTCTGTCAGATACATAAAATCAATGAAAAACTTTTTAAACATAAAGAATGAGAGCCAGCATTTGTGGCACAAAGTGTTAAGCTATCACTTGCAATGCCAGCATTCCATACCATATTGCTTATTGGAATTTTGGCTGCCCTGCTTCTGATCCAGCTTCCTACCAATGTGTCTTGGAAGGTAACAGAAAATGGCCCAAGTACTTGGGCTGCTGCTACCTATATGGGAATCTCAAGTGAAGTTCTTAGCTCCTGACTGCAACCTGGCCCAGCCCCAGTCATTGTGGCCATTGAGGGGTAAACCAGTGGATGGTTCTTCCTCTCTCTCTTTCTCTCTCTCTCTCCCCCTCCCTACCTCTCCCCCTTTCCCTCTGTCATTCTGCCTTTCAAATAAATGTCTTTTTTTAAATTTATTTGAAAGTCAGAGTTACACAGAGAGAGAAGAGGCAGAGAGAGAGAGGTCTTCCATCTGATGGTTCACTCCCCAATTGGCTGCAATGGCCGGAGCTGAGCCCATCTGAAGCCAGGAGCCAGGAACCTCCTCCAGGCCTCCCATGTGGGTGCAGGGGCCCAGGGACTTGGCCCACCCTCTACTGCTATCCCAGGCCATAGCAGAGAGCTGGATAGGAAGAGGAGCAGCTGAGACCAGAACCGGTGCCCACATGGCATGCAGGCACTTCAGGCTAGGGTGTTAACCCGCTGTGCCACAGCCTCGGCCCCCATCAAATAAATGTCTTTTAAAATAATAATAATAAAATAAGGAAATAGTAACAAGTGATTGAATTCTAAATATATTTTGAAGCTACAGCCAATAGGATTTCCCCATCTTTATCTAGATTGGATTTCAACTAAGGGCCTTTTTGTCCTCCAAGGAGCATTTGAAAATATCTGGAAACATTTCTGATTGTCACAACTGGAAACATGCTATAGGTACCTAGTGGTAGAGACCAGGATTACTGCTAAGGATCCTTCATTGCACCAGGCACTCTACCATAACAGGAATGGCCCACACGTTAGTTGTGCCAAGGTTGAGATATAATGATGCACTTTGAGCGAACTCCTATGTGTTTTCCTACAATATGTTTTAGGAGAAACCATTATGACAATCGTGACACTAAACTGAAACTACTGCTCAAATGTCCACAGAAAAGGAGACTCTCACAAAATCCATCCTGACATTGGAATCAAAGCCTAAATTAGAGAAAAAAAAAGTTCTAGGGATGAGCAAGTCTATTAGAGGTGTATTATCCACCAGTGCATCTAGAGGACAATTAAGTAAGGACTTCTTACATACCCAACCTCCAGCCTCTGCTCTAGCCACTGAATAATACATTCCTGAAAATTCCGCCCGATTTTCCAGGCTGAGAAGGAGCAACAAATAGTGCACTCTACCAAGAATTCCTGCTCCTCCCAGTGTTCCCGCCCTATCATGCTGGAGGAGGAGCCTGTTGTCCACCATCACAGAGAAAACAGTGGTCATTTTGCCATTTTAGGGATTCATCTAACCTCTGAGTTTCCTTACTCTCTGCAGAGACATCAAGCTCTATGTTGTGTGCCAAATGATTGCAACACTGGAGCGTTATTCTGAATATAAGCATCCTCTCCTTTTAGAAATATTTAGTTAGAGAATAAGATTATCAAGGCCCTACACTAAAATTTTGATAGGGCTACTAGCCTGGGGCCAATATCAGAGTGGGTGTTTTTATTGTCAATGACAGCTTAGGAAGGACAAATACCACAATCCTCTCGCCCTGTTAGAATAGACAAAGTTTACAGGCCTTCCTTATTGTTCACGTATTTATTATTTTATTCCTCAAACTTAGTTTTGTAGGAAAGCAAATGTAATGTATTATGACATTATAAAAGGAACTGACCGCATAAGATTACATTAAAACACTAGCTTTTATCCAATGCATCATTTTCATGTCATTGCCAACTTCTTACCAAAATTGTGGCCAGTTATAATTATCCGTGAAGTAAAAGGTGCAGGTGTTCAAGAAGTTCACAGAAGTGAAATTGGAAAGCACTCCAGCCATTGATAAATAAAGATCTGATGACAAAGGAAATCCTTCAAAAGAGGCTTTGAAGAAGCCCTTGAATATTTTACAGTGATAACTCTTTTTATGAGCATGCTGCAAAGTCAAGTGAGAAGTGAAAAAAATGCCCTATTGTGCCATCCTATAATTTTGTTGGAAAAATTAACCCCTCAAAAAGCCTTTGATTTATTTTCTGTGCATCCTAAGAATTAGCACAATCATATGCAAACTCTAACCCAGATGTTGGTAATTAGGAAATAAAATAAGCTTCCTTTTATAATGTATAGACCAACCTTGCTTTTTTTCTTCAACATAAAAATTCAGGAATTTCCCACCAACGCCTTTAATGCCTATAATTCCCATCACTCACATGACAAATTTGTCCTTTCTTGAAAGCAGCATGGGCTTCTGTCCATTAACTTGGATGTGACATGTGTCCTCCACCCCAAGCCTGGGACAAGTTCCCTTTTGGCTTGGTAGTTAAACACTGGCAGGATCACTCGCTTAACTCCAGTGGACACCTGGCCCAAGCTCATAGTACTTCAAACAGATCATGAATCCATGGAAATATTCTATTAGGTTAGGTCAGGACCAAGGTTTGTTTGAGAAACTTGCTGCTGAGATGAGTGGATGGTCCTCTCTGAAGACCAGAGGGCCTTTCCTCAGAGGAGCCACCAAAATGGCAAAACAATTTGAGACTCAATGATGTTGCCACTGACAATGACCAAGCTTTAGATGATTAAACTGGGTCTACAAGTGGATGGTTGTGTTATTTTCAGAGTCCACACACTCTTCTTTTGGACTTCTTAAGAAAGGATTTGTTTATTTAAAAGGCAAAGGGAGAGAGAGAGAGATCTTCCATCTGCTGCTTCACTCCCCAAATGGCTGTAACACTCAGGGTTGGTCCAGACCAAAGCCAGGAGCTTGGAACTCTATCCAGGTCTCCAACATTGGTCGCAGGTCTCAAGTACATGGGCCATCTTCTGCTTTCCCAGGCATATCAGCAGGGAGTAGGATCAGAATTGAAGAAGCCAGTACTGAAACCAGTGCCAGTCCCCTTTTTTTTGAACTTTATAAATTGTCCTGACTCCAGAATGGCTTCCTCCCAGCTTCCTGACCTGTCCATTAATTCAGACTTGGTGCCTCTGAATCTCTACTGATGAGGAATGCAGGCTTAGTAGGATTAAGGGTCACTCAAGGTCACAAAACTGACACAGAACAGAGGTGAGAAATGAGGTATAGCAGCTTGATTCCAGAGCTTACCTGTGCCACCATTCTGCAATATTCACTGCATCGGCAGAACAATATCGGGAGAAAATAGCAAAGACATCTAGTGCTCTAGTGTGACACAAAGAGCAATTTAGTAATAATGGCACTTTTGTGATGAAACTTGGATTATATTAAGAGCAAATGCCTGCAACTCCTACACGTGAGGATGTACTCACCCACAGAGAAACTAACAAATTTAAAGCTCTGGAAATTTCTCCCAAAACAAAGTTCACTAGAAATAGTACATAAGGAAAAGATGGTGTATTAATCTAAATCTAAAGCAAAATTGGGGCCAGTGCTATGTCATGGTTCCTAAAGCCTCTGCCTGTGATGCCAGCGCCCCATATGGGCACAGGTTCAAGCCCTGGCTGTTCCACTTACAATCCAGTCCCCTGCTAATATTCCTGGGAAAGCAACAGTGGATGGCCCAAGTGCTTAGGCTCCTGCATCCATGTGGGAGACCCAGAAGAAGCTCTTGACTTCAGCCTGGCCCAGGGCTGGCCATCGAGGCCAGTTTGGGAGATAGAAGTCCTCTCTCTGTCTCTCCCTCTCTCTCTCTCTCCCTGTAACTCTCCTTTCCAAATAAATAAAACAAATATTTATTCATTAAAAAATAAAACAAACCAATAAGACCTAATCTACTAATCCTAACTCTGATATTAACTAGCAAGACTTGGAGGGGTCATGAAACCTCTGTACCTCTGTATGTACTGTATTAAACATACAAAAGCATATGTAGAAAATATCTGACTTCTCTTTCTCAATGACATCATTAGTGCACATTAGTGAGTTTCAGTTGTCATTATTCTTTAAGACTACCAGTAAAAAAACAGCACATGAATCCAGCATGACCCATTTTTGCATATTTCTAGCCATACCTTATACTTCTCCACTCATTTGTATCAAGGTCTAACTTTCTTCTTTGATCATTTGTAGTGTGTGCACATCCAGCCACATAAAGAAATGTACCCATCATTACTCATTTACCATTAAGTTGATTTTATAATTAAACAACTGTAAAGAGTCTATCAAGGAGCCAACCCATAAACAACTAGATTTTTAGAAGATCAAATACAATAACCATTGTATTATAGCAAAGGCAAATCAATTATTTTGTCCTCTTACATAATTTTAAATGTAAAAATAACCATAATTCTCTCCCTCTCTTACTTTTCCTTGTTAAAGATCTATTTGTTTATTTGAAAGGCAGAGCCACAGACAGGCAGAGGCAGAGAGAAGGAGAGGTCTTCCATCTGCTAGTTCACTCCCCAAATGACCACAATGGCCAAAGCTGGGGGGGATCTGAAGCCAGGAGCTTCTTCCAGTCTCCCACGTGGGTACAGGGACCCAAGGACTTGGGCCATTTTCCACTGCTTTCCCAGGCCATAGAAGAGAGCTGGATCAGAAGTGGAGCAACCGGGACTCAAACCGGCACCTATTTGGGATGCTGGGCACCACAGGTGGCAGTTCCACCCTCTACGCCACAGCACCGGCCCCTTCCTCTCTTACTTTTGCTCTGGCACTTGTATGGCCTCATCCTGATAACATCTTCTGGATTTGGGGTACATCATTGTAAGTGTTTTTTTTTCAGTAGATATTTTTATTCATGTTTCATTTTCCCTACCACATATTTTTGTGATGGTACACTAAATATTTAATTTGCAAAATGGTTTCATCTAGCCCTATTTCTTCATCTGTGTGTATGTGGGGGGGGAACAATTAGTCCATTCCTTTGAAGTCTCCTTAGCCTCAATTGACAGCCTAAAGTTTCAATATTTTTATTACATTAAAGCAAAAAAGTCTTCAAAAGTTAACATTTTTTTAATAAACATTTATTTATTTGAAAGAGTTACATACAGAGGTACAGATAAACACAGAGAGGTCTTCCATCCATTGATTCACTCCCCAGATGGCCACAATGGCCGGAGCTGCTCCGATCTGAAGTCAGGAGCCAGGAGCTTCTTCTGGGTCTCCCACATGGGTGCAGAGGTCCAAGGACTTGGGCCATCTTCCACTGCTTTCCCAGGCCATAGCAGAAAGATGGATTGGAAGAGGAGCAGCCGGGACTACAGCCAGTGCCCATATGGGATGCTGGCACTTCAGGCCACGGCTTTAACCTGTTGCACCACAACATTGGCCCCAAAAAAGTTAACTTTTCTAAGATTTAGTCTCTTTTGCAGTTACAAAAGTTCCAGTTCAAGAGTGGGTCTCAAAGTGTGGTCCCAGGACCAGTAAGATCATATTTCTCTGAGAACATTTTAGAAATTTAAATGTTCGTTCCCTCTCCCCATACTTACTGAATCAGAAAACACAGGTGCAGAGCCCAGCAGCCTGTGTTGGATCAAGCCTTCTATGGGACTTCGATGCATGCCAAGGATTGAAAGCTTTTTCATCATAGTGATCCTTTAATATCCTTGGAGCTTCAATGATGTTTTTTGTATTTGTATCACTCATGGGTGTCCAATACTGTGACCAGCACACAACAGGTACATCTTAATGAGCCTTGGATGGAGTAAATCCATTGATCAATCATTTCCAGAATTAGCTTGCTATTGTTTTCTCCTGATCTCTGTCTTCTTCACATTTGTCTTGCATAAGATTGGGATGGCACTGTGAAAATTTATTAGATACGAACAGGTATGACTTGCACAAAGCTCTGTCTGTTTTCTCAACACAACACTCTCACAGTGCCCAGGGTTACTTTTAGGTTCTCCATAATCAGTGGTTCTTCTCAATGCTTAAAAGTCACTTGCATACCAAATGGGAGCAGCACAAAGAAACTGCAGGTTATTGAACACTGCAGAGCAATGCATTACTCTTATATCATTGCATCATCCTATTTCCCTCAGTAAAGCAAAAGAGGAAGTCTATCATCAGATAAACACCGAGCTTAAACACAGTTCTGCCACACTGTGCCCAAAATATAAAGCCAGGAAGATTAACCATGATATTTAAAACTGTAGGTATAAACTGTGCTGTAGAAGTAGCATTTGCCTGACCTGAGAATTATGTAAGACACATAGTTTTATTTCCTTCAGAGAGAAGAGTATCTTTATGAAGCCATGAAAAATGCTGTATGCATTTTTGTATTTCATGAAATATTTATGGATAATGACAGGTTCATTGAAATTATGTAATCAGCCATTTCTAAATTGGTGCTGTTATAATTAATGTTTATTTGAAAATCCTCAGAGAGGAACAGAAGATACATCTCCAGTTTTGTAATGATCTCAGGTTATTCTCCTGGCTGCTCTTCCAAAAACCTGGGCTAACACCTATGTAAATCAGATGATGCTAATGTGTGCATATTAATGAAGGTCAAGCTTTACTGTTCCCAGAGCTAATTTTTTAAGAGCACTAATTTCCTCCTTTGGACTCTGTTATTACCAACAGATTCGTATTCTTGCAGACCTAAATACTAAGGAATAGAAACCTCCCCCGGCATACTTCTAATGCCTCATCTCTTTATTTTAAGATCCTCTTGATTGCTGTTTCTAATAGTTTTGTCTGATGTGTTGTAAAAAGTCTGCTCTAGTAGAAACAGCCCTGAATTTAGATTCTGAAAACCTGGATTTCAAATTTGCTACCATTTAAAGCAATCACTTTTGATGAATGCAAAAACCAAGGCAAAGTAGCTTTTTCTCAAGGCCCCAAAGGCAGCCACTGTTACATTCCTGCCATTTTCTGGAAAAAATCAGCAGAAAGCCAATTGCAAATCATGAGTTTTTTGTTTGCTTTCCCTTTTTTGTCCTTGTCCTTCTGGCTATCAAGAGAAAAACTGAGGTAATAAGTTGAGCTATTTCTGTTTCTTTCACAGTTTAGCTAAATTTTAGCAAAGGTCAAGTTTCCTTCCCTTTGTCTCCTACCCTACACTTACTGGGTTGGCACCCAATTTCAGAGCGGATTTTGAGCCCCTGGGCCAGCCCTCTTATTGCTCCAGACTCTGAATTCAGATACTCCCAGTTGTGAAGCATCTAATCTCCATTCCCCATCCCTCTTCTCCAGTAATAAAAGCCTTTTCTATCCCCAATCTCTCAGATTGGTGACAAATTAGCTAAACTGCTATACTGATTTATCTAAGGTTTTGATGTTGATTGTGACATGTCCCCCAAATCATTTCCATGTTAGAAATGCATTCAATGTCTAAACACGAAGTATTCATAGAATTAAGGTGAGAATCCAAGCACTGTATTCTAGCTGCCAGATTAAGGAATCAAGCAATCATTTTAGTGCCTTTTATATCATGCCAAGTAATCAGCTACCTGTTCTATTCAGAGAGATACCTTAGCTCTTTAAACTTTGCTCATGCTGTTGTTCACTCAATAACTTCTGATGAATATGCATGGATTTCTATTTTTTTGCATCAAAGTAAAATTATATTTTAATTCCATTTTTTTCCTGTGACATTTTTGAAACATCCTTGTACCAAGTCCATGCAATGCACAGGATATTGACCCAATGCTCTGAGCATCCCTACTTGTAAAGCCTGTCTGCACCTTTAAGAAAATACCCAAAAAAACACAGAAGAAAGAAACTCAGTGTAACACCAACAATCAAGATACAAAGCAGCCTAACTACAGAATGTGAGAAAGATTAATGGAAATACTAAACAGAGAAACTAGTCTCCAGAAAAATCACATAGCATTTCCCATCTTCAATCTGTTAAAAAGATGTTCTGTGAGAAGAAGGGTAGTAATAAATAGTGGGTGAATGTGGGTCCTAACCTAGAGTACAGTAAAGTACAGTAAAGAAAATTCTATGACTTCCGATAGATATGTTTTTTTTCCCATTCAGTCAGGGTTGCCTTTGCCTCCAAGTTGGCTATGGTCTTTAGGTGTATACCATGTCCATGCATTTCTGTCTGTAGTTGAACAGACTCACTTCTCCATTTTAGCATTTTACTACTAATTTAACCTTGTAAAATTAAATGATAGTTGATGTATTTTGTCAAATTTTCATAGATAATTGCTGCATTTATACAATTTCCTTTTTAGATAACAGAATTTTACAACTGTAATTTTTTTAAAATGCATGTTGCTTTTTAAAATATTGCTTTCTCTTTTGTTTAAAGATTTATTTATTTATTTGAAAATCAGAGCTAAACAGAGAGAGAGGAGGAGGCAGAGAAAGAGAAGTCTTCCATCCATTGGTTCACTCCCCAGCTGACAATGGCCGAAGCTGCGCTGATCTGACGCCAGGAGCCAGGAGTTTTTTCTGGGTCTCTCGTACAGGTGCCGGGGCACAAGGACTTGGGCCATCCTCCACTGCCCTCTCAGGCCATAGCAGAGAGCTACCTCCTCCCTTTACCTTTTCCACTCATATTTTACCGAGATCAATTTTCAATTAACTTTTATACTCATAAATATTAAGCTGACACTAAATAGATATTTCATTGACTAGTATGAAAAAAACAAAAAGAAATAAAGAACAAAAATAAACAAGCAAGAAAAACATTGTTTCTAGACAGTCAAGGTAAGGGCTGTTCAAAATCATCGTATCTCAAAGAGTCAGTTTCGCTCCTATAGATTACATTTTAAGTACTGAATTAGTAACTGCAGATCAGAGAGACCATATGGTGTTTGTCTTTTTGTGACTGGCTTATTTCACTAAGTATAATGCTTTCCAGTTGCATCCATTTTGTTACAAATAACAGATTTCATTTTTTAACTCTGTATAGTATTCCATAGTGTGTATATATCATAATTTCTTTATCCAGTCTTAAATTGTTGGATATCTGGGTTGATTCTATATCTTAGCCATTGTAAATTGAGCTGAAATGAACATAGGGGTACAGATCACACTTTCATATGCTGATTTCATTTACTTTGTATAAATTCCTAAGAATGGGATGACTGGGTCATATGGTAGGTCTGTATTCAGCTTTCTGAGATATCTCCATACTGTCATCCACAATGGCTGTACGAGTTTACATTCCTAACAACAATGGATTAAGGTACCCTTCCTCCCACATCCTAGCCAGCATTTGTTGTCTGATTTATGTATGAAAGCCATTCTAATGGGGTTGAGGTAAAACCTCATTCTGGTTTTGATTTGCATTTGTCTGATGGCTAGGGATCCTGAGCATTTCTTTTTCGTGTATATTGGCCATTTGAATTTCCTCCTTTGAAAAATGTCTGCTGAGGTCCTTTGCCCATTTCTTGACTAGGTTGTTTGTGTTGTAGTTGTTTAATTCCTTGATATATTTATTGATCCTGCAAGTTAATCCTTTGTCAGTTGTAGAGTTTGCAAATATTTTCTCCATTCTGTCAGTTGCCTCTTTGCTGAGTGCTTCTTCTGCAGTGCAGAACCTTCTCAGTTTGCAATAATCCCACTTGTTAGTTTTGGTTTTGATTGCCTGTGCTTCTGGAATCTTTTCAAAGAGTGTTTCCCTATGCCAATGTTGTATAGTGTTTTCTCAATGTTCTCTAATATTTTGAAGTTATCACATCATAGATTTAGGTCTCTGATCCATTTTGAGTGGATTTTGTGTAAGGAGTAAGGTAGGGGTCTTGTTTCATACTTCTGTGTGCAGAGATCCAGTTTTCTCTGCACCATTTGTTGAAGAGACTGTCTTGGCTCCAGGGGTTTATCTTTGCTCCTTTAACAAAGATAATTTGGTTGTAGGTTTGTGGATTAATTTCTGGAGTTTCTTCTGCTCCATTGCTCTCTGTCTGTTTTTGTTCCAGTACCAATCTGTTTTGATTATAACTGCCCTATAGTATGTCTTGAGGTCTGGTATTATGATGCTTCCAGATTTTTTTTTTAATTAAGATTGCTTTATTTATTCAGGGTCTCTTGTGTTTCCATATGAATTTTATCATCATTTTGTCTGGATCTGAGAAGAATGTTGTTGGTATTTTGATTGGGATTGCATTGAGTCTCAAACTGCTTACAGTAATATGGAATTTTGAAGATGTTGATTCTTCCAATCCATGAACATGGATTTTTCCACTTTAAACCAAGTGAGCCATGGCACTGGTGCCGGATTTTTCCACTTTTTAATGTCTTCTATATTTTTCTTTAATGTTTTATAATTTTTATTGTAGAGATATTTGACATTCTTGGTTAAATTTTTCCAAGGTATTTAAAAATGTTTATAGGTATTGTGAATGGGATTGACCTTAGAAGTTCTTTCTCAGCTATGGTATTTCTGTTTATACAAAGGCTAGTTATTTTTGTGTGTTGATTTTGTATTCTGCTCTTTTATCAAACTCTTTGAGTTCCAACAGTCTTTTTCCCAAAGAAACCTTTTATTTAATGAATACAAACTTCATACTTTATTACTTCATGCAATTCATAAGTACAACTTTAGGAATATAGGGATTGTTCCCACAATACCAGCCCTCCATCATGCCCTCCTATCCTCTTGTCCTCCCTCTTCCATTCCAAATCCCATTCTCCACTGGGATCCATTTTCAATTAACTTTATACATAGAAAATCAACTATATACTAAGTAAAGAGTTCAACAATTTGCACAAAAAAACTCACAATTGTTCAACAGTCGAGATAAGGGTTGTTCAATGTCATTGCTTCTTCAAGTTAATTTCACTTTTTTTTTTTTAGAAACAATTAACTTTAAAGAAGCACCGAAGAATGACACACCTTTTGTGAGCATTTAAACATAACTATAATACAACTCTTAGAGGACAGAAGTCCTGCATGGGAAGTTAGTGCATAGTGACCCTGTTGTTAATTTAACAATTAAAACTCTTATGTATGAGGTCAGTGATCACCTGAGGCTCTTGCCAGGAGCTGCCTCAGCTATGGAAGCCTTTTGAATCCACAAACTCCTTCAGTTTTTAGACAAGGCCATGAGCAAAATGAAAGTTCTCTCCTCCCTTCAGAGAAAAGTACCTCCTTCTTTGATGACCACTTCTTTCTGCTGGGGTATCACCCACCAAGTTCCTTCATATAGGACATTTTTTTGCAAAAGTGCCTGGATTTCCATGCCTGAAAGCTCTCATGGACTTTTCAGCCAGACCAGAATGTCTTTAAGGGCTGATTCTGCAGTCAGAGTGCTACATAATGTGTTTGTCATTAATGTGTTTTTTGAGTGGACTGCTTCTGATATTGGAGCATTCATTCCTTTTTAATTCTACCTATTATTATTATTATTACCAGAAGCGTAGACACCACTACGAGACATTGGAACTCATAGAAGATTTTGGCAAAGTAGTAGGATATAAAATCAATACACAAGCAGCTTTTGTATACACAGGCAGTACTAGAGATGAGCAGAACATCTAAGAACAATTCCATTCAAAATAGTTACAAAAAAAAATCAAACACCTTAGAACAAATTTAATCAAGGATGGCAAAGGTCTCCACGATGAGAATTACAAAACATTAAAGAAAGAATTATAAGATACAAAAAAAAAAAAAAAAAAAAGAGGCTGGCGCCGTGGCTCAACAGGCTAATCCTCCGCCTTGTGGCGCCGGCACACTGGGTTCTAGTCCCGGTCGGGGCACCGGATTCTGTCCCGGTTGCCCCTCTTCCAGGCCAGCCCTCTGCTGTGGCCAGGGAGTGCAGTGGAGGATGGCCCAAGTGCTTGGGCCCTGCACCCCATGGGAGACCAGGAAAAAGCACCTAGCACCTGGCTCCTGCCATCGGATGAGCGCGGTGCGCCGGCCGCAGCGCGCCGACCGCGGCAGCCATTGGAGGGTGAACCAACGGTAAAGGAAGACCTTTCTCCCTGTCTCTCTCTCTCACTGTCCACTCTGCCTGTCAAAAAAAAAAAAAAGAAAAGAAAAATCTTTCATATTCATGGCTTAGAATCAATATCATCAAAATGTCCATACTGCTGAAAACAATTTACAGATTCAACACAATACCAATCAAAATATCAAGGGTATTCATCTCAGATATAGAAAAAAATGATGCTGAAATTCATATGGAAACACAGGAGCCCCCTGAATAGCTAAAGCAATCTTATATAACAAAAACAAAGCTGGAGGTATTATAATACCAGATTTCAAGATATACTGAGGGGCAGTTATAATCAAAACATCCTGGCACATTTCTAACTCCATCATTTGGGGCACGACTGATTGAGCATGTCCCAAATTGTACATCTCCTCCCTCTCTTATTCCCACTCTTATATTTCACAGGGATCACTTTTCAGTTAAAATTTAAACACCTAAGAATAATTGTTTGTTAATTACAGAGTTCAACCACTAGTACTAGGATAAAAAAAAATACTACAATGGATAAAGTATTACATTGTACAACAACAGTCAGCACAAGAGCTGATCAAGTTACTGTTTCTCACAGTGTCCTTTTCACTTCAATAGGTTTCACCTTTGGTGCTCAATTAGTTGTCACCAATCAGGGAGAACATATGGTATTTGTCCCTTTGGGACTGGGTTAATTCACTCAGAATGATGTTTTCCAGATTCCTCCATCTTGTTGCAAATGACCGGATTTCATTGTTTTTGACTGCTGTATAATATTCTATAGAGTACATGTCCCATAATTTCTTTATCCGAGTGTATGCTTTGAATTCCCTGTGATCTTTTGCTGTGAGGTTCCCTTCGTTTACCTTCTTTCATGTTGATGGCCGTGTTTCTGTGTTTCTGTGTGTAACACATCTTTAAGCATCTTTTGCAGGGCTGGACGAGTGGCAACAAATTCTTTCAATTTCTGTTTGCAATGAAAGGTCTTTATTTTACCTTTATTCACAAATGAGAGCTTTGCAGGATATAATATTCTGGGCTGGCAGTTTTTCTCTCTTAGTACCTGGGCTATGTATAAGATTGAAGTCGGCAAACCCTAAAGGCTTCCATAGCCTCAGCAACTCATGACTAGAGCCTAGGGAGATTACTGACGCCATAAACAAGAGTGTCAAATTGTTAAATCAACAACAGGAGTCACTGTGTTCTTACGTCTCATGTGGGATCTGTCCTTAATGTGTTGTCCAATGTGAAGTAATGCTATAACTAGCACTGAAACAGTATTTTACACTTTATGTTTCTGTGTGGGTGCAAACTGATGAAATCTTTACTTAGTATATACTGAATCAATCTTCTGTATATAGATAATTAAAAATGAAAAAAAATCTTGGTGTTAAATTGGAAATTGCATAGAAAATTAATTTAAAAAAAATATATCATGTAGGATCTCTGTCCTTAATGTGCTATACATTGTGAATTAATACTACAACTAGTACTCCAACAGTATTTTTGCACTTTGTGTTGCTATGTGAGGGCAAACTGTTGAAATCTTTACTTAATATATAGTAAACTGATCTTCTGTATATAAAGAGAATTGAAAATGAATCTTGATGTGAAGCAAGGGGAGAGGGAGTGGGAAAGGGGAGGGTTGCAGGTGGGAGGGAAGTTATGGGGGGGGAAGCCATTGTAATCTATAAACTGTATTTTGGAAATTTATATTCTTTAAATAAAAGTGTTATAAAAAAAATCCTGGTACTGGTACAAAAACAGATGACTAAACCAATGGAACAGAATAGAATTGGTATAAATAAATCCAAGCATCTATAACTAATTTCTTTTTTACAAAGGAGCTAAAACCAAACCATGGAGCAAGTACA
Source organism: Sylvilagus floridanus (assembly GCA_949820135.1). Classification (NCBI taxonomy): domain Eukaryota; kingdom Metazoa; phylum Chordata; class Mammalia; order Lagomorpha; family Leporidae; genus Sylvilagus; species Sylvilagus floridanus. The sequence continues at coordinate 34,874,411 of OX463236.1, forward strand.
GTCTCTTCAACTAATGGTTCTGGGAAAACTGAAACTCCACATAATTATGAAGCAATACCCCTACCTTATACCTCAAACAAAAATCCACTCAAAATGGATTTAAGATTTAAATCTATAATCTGATGCCATCAAATTATTAGAGATCATGAGGGAAACCCTGCAAGACATTCACACAGGCAAACAGTTCTTGGAAAAGACCTCAGAGGTACAAGAAATCAAAGCCAAAATTCCCAAATGGGATTATATCAAATTGAGAAGCTTCAGTACTACAAAAAGTACAATCAGCAAAGTAAAGAGGCAATTGACAGAATGGGAGAAATTATTTGCAAACTATGCAACTGATAAAGGATTAATAAGCAGAAAATATAAAGAGATCAAGAAACTCCATAACAGCAAAACAAACAACCCATTTAATAAATGGGCAAAGGATTTAGACATTTTTCAAAAGAGGAAATCCAAATGGCCAACAGACACATGAAAAAAATGCTCAGAATCACTAGCAATCAGGGAAATGCAAATCAAAACCATGATGATTTTTCACCTCACCCATTAGAAAGGCTTTCATACAGAAATCAACAAACAACAATCGCTGGTGAGGATGAGGGGAAAAAGGTACCCTAATTCACTGCTGAGTGGGATAAAAACTGGTAAAGCCACTATGGAGTCATTATGGAGCTACCTCAGAAGTCTGAATACAGACCTACCATATGACCCAGCTATCCCACTCCTGGGAATATACCCAAAAGAAATGACATCAACAAATAGAAGAGTTATCTGCACCCCCAGGTTTATTGCAGTTCAATTCACAATAGCTAAGACAAATGAGTCAACCTAAATGCTAGTCAACTGTAGAGTGGATAAAGAAATTATGGGAGATGGATACTACAAAGCAGCAAAAAAATGAAATCTGGTCATTTGCAACAACATAGATGAATCTGGAAAACATCATACTTATGAAATAAGCCAGTCCCAATGGGACAAATACCATATGCTTTTCTTGACCCATAATAATTAATTGAGTACCTAAGAGGCAATCTGTAAGAGTGAAATTGACATTTTGAGAAGCAATGACTTTAACAAGCCTTGTCTTGACTGTTGAGGAACAGATTTTTTTTTCCATACTATTTGTTATACACTTCACTTAACATTTTAATTTCTCTTTAAGATCACAAATTTTGTGGGAGAAATTTGCTTTCACGTCATGAATGGATTTCATCAGTTCATGCATTTGCTTTGGATTACTTCTAAGTATTCCTATGATCAATTTTTTGAATCTCATTTCTTACATTTCTTCAATTTCTTCATCTTCACAATCTAGTATTGGAGTGTTGTATTCTTTTGGGCGCATCATGTTGTGCTCTTTATTCTTTCTTGACTTGGTGTGTTTATTAGTCAGCATTTGTGGAAACACTCATTAGTTTCTCCTCCTCCTCCTCCTCCTCCTCCTCCTCCTCCTCCTCCTCCTCCTCTTCCTCCTCCTCCTCTGTTGTGGCTTTTATCTTTGGACTATTCCTCTGTGGATTAGTGGAGTGTCTACTTTTACAATGAATACCTAGAGGCGTGCGGTAGTTGTGGCCACAGAACTCCACTCAGTGCTCCAGGGTGAAGAGAGTTTCAATGGCGACACCCAGTTTGGGCATGGTAAATCTACCCCCCCACACACAGTCAGAGGGGAGGTTTGTTCAGCTCTGTTTGCATAGACTCAGCTCACCTCCTCTGCTCAAAGGAGACCAATGCCTGGGTGCTAGCCCCAGTGGGTATAATATTCATCTGTGATGCCACAAGGACCACAAAAAGGACCTGTGCAGTCCTCAGTATAAGTACAGATTCCCCAGCAATGTCCCTCACCACAGAACCAGTGAGACCTGATTGCGTAGAGCCTCCCACAGTGACTGCCCAAAGTTCCCACCACACTCTAAACCCTCCCATGCAGCCTCAGTGTTTTTCACAGTCCTGGCACAAAGCTTCCCACAGTCATGAGCACTCAGCCTTCTATCAGTTCTCTCTACCAGACTCAGGAGTCTCCACTCGGCTAGTTGTCAGGTGCAGACGTGAGCTGGCACAGCAGTTACATATGTTGAATATGGTACCTGCTCTCTACCAGCTTGTTACAGAATGCCATTGCAGGGTGATCAGAGAGAGAGAAACGTGTCCCCCTTTTTTTCCTCCCTTAGTTTGGCAGGTACACTATCCCCCACAGAACTCCAAGCTGGATTCCTTCCAAGCTCTTCCTACAGCTTTATTGCCAGTGCCTTAGGCTGCTGTAGTCTGGTCTCACCTCACTCTCCAAAGCTGGTGTGCAGGCTTTTGGCTGCTAGGGTCCTGAGTTTTGGATGTCCACACCCTCTGCATAGGTCCACTCCACTCTGCTCTTCTAATTTGCATGGAGTTTCCTCTGCTGTTTTTTTTCCTACCCTTTCCATAAGACTGCACTCTCTCCACTTTTTTTAAACTATCTTCTCCTAGACTTGGGGAGTAAGCTCCATCCCTACTCCATCTTAATCCAATCCTCCCAGCAGTATCTTTAGGTTCCCTGTATATAGAATCATGTCATCAGGAAATAGGGAAAGTTTGACTTCCTCCTTCCTTATTTTAATCCCTTTGATTTCTTTTTCTTGCCTAATTGCTCTGGCTAAAATTTCCAGGACTACATTAAATAGCAATGGAGAGAGTGGGCATCTTTGTCTGGCTCCAGATCTTAATGTGAATGCCTCCAATTTTCTCCCATTCACTAGGATGCTGGCTGTGGGTTTATTAGAAATTGCCTTGATTATGTTGAGGAATGTTGCTTCTATACCCAATTTGCTTAAGGTTTTCATCATACAAGGGTGTTAAATTTTGTCAAATTCTTTCTCTGCATCTATAGAGATTATTGTATGGTTTTCTTGGTCTTCAATTTGTTAATGTGGCTTATCACATTTATTAGTTTTTGGGTGTTAACCCATGCCTTCATACCAGGACTACATCCCACTTGGTCTGGGTGAATGATCTTTCTGATGTGTTGTTGGATTTCATTGGCTAGTATTTGTTGGATTTTTACATCTATGTTCATCAAAGAAATTGGTCTGTAGTTCTCCTCTGTCATATCTTTTTCAGGTTTAGGAATTAAGGTAATTAAGGCTTCATAGAAGGAGTTTAAGAGAATTCTCTCACTTTTAATTGTTTTGAACAGCTTGGGAAGAATTGGAATTCTTTTTAAATGTCTAGAAGAAGTCAGCAGTGAAGCCATCTGGTCCTGTGCTTTGCTTTGTTGGAAGGATCTCATTACTGATTCAATCTCCATCTCAGTTATTGTTCTGTTTAGGTGTTCTATGGCTTCATGACAATTTAAGCAGGTTGTATGTGTCTAGGAATTTATCCATTTTTGTAAGTTTCCCAGTTTGTTGGTATATAGTTCTTTGTAATAATTCCGGTGATTCCTTTTATTTCTGTGATATCTGTTATTACATTTCCTTTTTCATCTCTGATTTTGTTGATTTGGTTCTTCTCTCTTGTTGTTTTGGTTAGTTGGGCCAATGATATATCAATTTTATTTTTTCAAAAAAGCCAGTTATTGATTTCTTCAATCTTTTGTATTATATTTTGGTTTCAATTTTGTTTATTTCTTCCTTAATTTTAATTACTTCTTTCCTTCTCCTAATTTGAGGTTTGCTTTATTATTTTTTTCTAGGTCCTTGAGATGCATTGATAGCTCATTTGTTTAGTGACTTTCCATTTTCTTGATGTGGACACTAATTGCTATAAACGTCACTCTTTTTTAACTTTTATTTAATAAATATAAATTGCAAAAGTACAACTTTTGGATTATAGTGGCTTTTCCCCCCCATAACCACCTTCCCACCTGCAACCATCTCATCTCCCACTCCCTCTCCCATCCCATTCTTCATCAAGATTCATTTTCAATTATCTTTATATACAGAAGATTAATTTAGTATATACTAAGTAAAGATTTCAACAGTTTGCACCCACACAGAAACACAAAGTATAAAGTACTGTTTGAGTACTAGTTATACCATTAATTCACATAGTCTAACACATGAAGGACAGAGATCCTACATGGGGAGTAAGTGTACAGTGACTCCTATTGTTGATTTAACAATTGACACTCTATTTATGATGTCAGTAATCACCCGAGGCTCTTGTCATGAGCTGCCAAGGCTATGGAAGCCTTGAGTTTACCAATAAACTTCCCTCTTAACGCTGCTTTTGCTGTATCCCATAAGTTTTAATATGAGGTATTGCCATCTTCCTTCCTTTCTAGAAAATTTTTTCTCTTTTGATTTTTTTATAACCCACTATTCATTTAGGAGTATGTTGTTCAGCCTTCATGTGTTTACATATGTTCTTGAGATTCTTGAACTGTTGGTTTTGAGCTTCAATCCATTGTGATCAGAGAAGGTACATGATATGATTTTTCTTTAATTTGCTGAGACTTCCCTTATGAACTAGTATATGGTCTAACCTGACAAAGTTCCATGCATTGCTGAGAACAGTATATATTCTGCAACTGTTGGGTGAAAAGTTCTGTAGGTATCAGGTTCATTTGGTCCATAATGTTGATTAACTATGTTGTTTCTTTGTTGGTTTTCTGTCTTATTGATCTATCCATTGATGAAATGTGGAGTGTTGTAATCCCCTATTACTACTGTTGGAGTCTATGTCTCCCTTTAGATCTAATAACAGTTTTTTTTAAATAGCCAGCTGCCCTGTAATTGGGTAAATATATATATTATTTAATATATAATATAGTATTATAAATTAATTACATTATATATTAATTATTAATTATACTATAATTAATATATTATATAGTTAATAATATATTAACTATTTAATATATATTATTTGAAAAGCAGAGTTTACAGAGAGAGAGCGGCAAAGGCAGAGAGAGAGGTCATCCACCCACTGGTTCTTTCCCTAGATGGCTGCAATGGCCAGAGCTTCATTCATCTGAAGCTAGCAGCCAGGTGCATCTTCCCGGTCTCCCATGTGAGTGCCAGGACTGATAACTTGGGCCATCTTTCACTGCTTTCCCAGGCCATAGCAGAGAGCTGGATCGCAAGTAGAGCAGCCAAGACTCGAAATCTTGCCTGTACAGGATGCTGGCACTGAATCGGCAGCTTTACCTGCTATGTCACAGTGCCAGCCCCAAGATATGTTTCTTGGAGATAGCAAATAGATGTGTCTTATTTTTCTTTTTTTTTTATAGGGTTTTTTTTATATATATAAAGCTTTTATTTAAAGAATATAAATTTCCAAAGAACAGCTTATGGATTACAATGGCTCCCCCCACACACAACTTCTCTCCCTCCCCCTACCCTCCCCTTTCCCACTCCCTCTCCCCTTCTGTTCACATCAAGATTCATTTTCAATTCTCTTTATACACAGAAGATCAATTTAGTACATATTACGTAAAGATTTCAACAGTTTGCCCTCGCATAGAGACACAAAATGATAATACTGTTGGAGTACTAGTTATAGTATTAATTCACAATGTACAGCACATTAAGGGTTATTTTTCAATCCATTTGGCCAGACTGGATCTTTTAACTGGAGAGGTGAGTTCATTTACATTCAAGGTAACTGTTGATGAGCAACTACTTAGAATAATAGATAATCTTGAGTTTGAATTGCCCAAAGTCAAATCTCAGTGCTTCCACTTATTTTTTTTTACCATATTTTACCATATTATTTTACCATAATGTTGGCACACTACAAACTCAAAAATCTGACCATTTTGTGACACTTGGAAAGCTATTATAGTATGGTTTTCTTGTTATTATCACTGAAAGTTAAGAAATGAGGCTGCAGAAATGGTTGCCTTTATGATCCTTTGGAAACACTTCAACTTGTGAATGGAAGACTATAAATGTTGCCCAATAAGAAGAATTTCATTATACCGCACAGGAAAATTTATTTGTAAGTTAATATGATTAAATGACCAGTGTGAAAATGAGAGAACAAGGAAAAGATAAACTTGACATTCTGTTATCCAGGTGATTTTTTTCCCTCCAAAAGAAAACTTCTATAATACAAACTTCATGCATTTCATAAGTACAACTTTAGGAATATAATGATTCTTCACACCATATCTGCCCTCCCATCCACTTTCCCACCCATCTTTCTCTTTCCTCTCCCTTGCTATTCCCATTTTCCACTAAGATCCATTTTGATTAACTTTATACACAAAAGACCAACTCTATACTAAGTAAAGAGTTCAACAATTTGCATGGAAAAAAAGCAAGAACAAAAAAAAACAAAAACAACAAACAAAACATAAACAAAAAAACTTCCTCAACAGTTGAGACAATGGCTGTTCAAAGTCATTGCATCTTGAAGTTAATTTCATTTTTTTGGAACCTTAATTAGCTTTCAAGAGGCACCCAAAAGTGATACATCTTTTGGGAGCACTTAGACATAGTTAGAATATAACTCTTTGAAGACAGAAGTCCTGCATGGAAAGTTAGTGCACAGTGACTCCTGTTGTTAATTAACAATTAACACTTTTATGTATGATGTCAGTGATCACCTGAGTCTTTTGACGTGAGCTCCCTAAGCTATGGAATCCTTTTGAATCCCCAAACTCCATCAGTATTTAGACAAGGCCATAAGCAAAGTGGAAATTCTCTTCTCCCTTCAGAAGAAAGTATCTCCTTCTTTGACCACTTCTTTTCACTGGGACCTTTTCACCAAGGACCTTCATGTAGGGCATGTTTTGACATGGTGTCTTACTTTCCTTGCCTAGAATGCTCTCATAGGCTTTTCAGCCATACCAGAATGCCTTAAGGGCTGATTCTGAGGTCAGAGTGCTATTTAAAGCGATTGTCGTAATTGTACGTCTACTGTGTGGACTGCTTCCCATGTTGGAGCATTCATTCCTTTTAAATTCTAACTATTATTATTCCCAGACTCTTAATCCTATCCATATGATCACTTTAACACTTAAGATGGTATTTTTATCACCCAGCTTAAGGGGATTTGGGTGAGTTTTATTGCTGGTGTTAATTACTAAAAAAAAGTTGTCTACTTGTTTCCGTAACTATAGCAAACACTGCATAAAGTTTCAAAAAATTCTGGTCTTACATAACTTAAGATTTATTTTTCCCAGAAATCTTTTATTTAAGGTATACACACTTCATGCATTTCATAAATAAATGTTTAGGAACATAGTGACCCTCCCACCATACCCACCCCCCTACCTGTAACTCCTACCCTTCTCCTTCCTCTCTCTCCTTTTCTCATTCTTATTTTTTTACTAAGATCTATTTTCAATTAAATTTATACAAATATGATTAACTCTATACTAAGTAAAGAATTCAACAAACAGTATTAAAAGACAATGTTCCTCAACAGTCAAAACTAGGGCTGTTCAAAATCATCACATCTCAAAGTGTCAATTGTACTTTTATAGAATACCTTTTAGGTGCTCTATTATTTACCACGGATCAGAGAGAACTTATATTATTTATCCCTTTGGGACTGGCTTATTTAACTAAGTATAATTTTTCAAGATGCATCTACTTTGTTGCAAATGACAGGATTTTATTTTTTTAAATCACTGTGTAATATTCCATGGTGTACAGGTTTCATAATTTATTTGTCCAGTGTTCAGTTGACAGACATTTGGGTTGATTCCATAGCTTAGCTATTGTGAATTGAAGGAAACCCCAGGAATGGGATGGCTGGGTCACAGGGCTGGTCTGTATTCAGATTTCTGAGGTATCTCCATACTGTCTTCCATAGTAGCTGTTACCATTTTGCATTCCCACCAACAGTGGATTATGGAACCTTTCTCCTATATCCTCACCAGCATTTATTCTTTGTCTATTTCTGTATAAAAGAAATTTTAACAGGTGTGAGGTAAAACCTCATTGTGGTTTTTCTTTGCATTTCCCTGACAGCTAGTGATCCTGAGCATTTTTCATGTGCCTGTTGGCCATTTGTATTTCCTCTTTTGAAAAACACATGCTTAAGTCCTTTACCCATTTCTTAACTGTGTTGTTTGTTTTGTTTTGCCGAGTTTTGATTTCTTTATATATTGCGGTTATTAATCTTTTATCAGTTGGATAGTTTGCAAATAATTTCTCCCATTCTATCAGTTGCCTCTTCACTTTGCTTATTTTTTCTTTTGTAGTGCAGAAGCTTCTCAATTTGAATGTAATTCTACTTGTCAACTTTGGATTCAATTGCCTGTGCCCCTGGGGTCTTTACTAAAACTCTTCTGACTATGCCAATGTCTTACAGGGTTTCCCCCAATGTTTTCTAATAATTTAATAGTATTATGTCATAGATTCAGGTCTTTGATCCATTTTGAGTGAATTCTTGTGTAAGGTGTAAGGTAGAGGTTTAGTTTCAAACATCTACATATGGAGATCCAGTTTCTCCAGCATAATTTGTTAAAGACTTTGCTTCAGGAATTGATTTTAGCTCCTTTGTCGAAGATAATTGGTTGTAGATGCATGGATTGACTCCTGCAATTTCTATTCTGTTGCATTGGTCTACAAACCTTTTTTTTTCCAGTACCAGGCTATTTTGATTATAAATGCCCTGTAGTATGTCTTTAAATCTGGTGTGGTGATGTCTCCAGCTTTTTTTTTGTTATACAAGATTGATTTAGCTATTTGGGGTCTCTTGTGTTTCCATATGAATTTCAGCATCATTTTTTCTATATCTGAGAAGAATGTCTTTGGTATTTTGATGGGTATTGCACTGAATGTGCAAATTTTTTCAGTATTATGACATTTGATGATATTGATTCTTCCAATCCATGAACATGGAAGATTTTTCCATTTTTTTTTCTGCCTTATATTTCTTTCTTTAACATTTTGTATTTCTCATTATAGACATCTTTGATAGCCTTGGTTAAATTAACTCCAAGGTATTCAAAATTTTTGGCAGCTATTGTGAATGGGATTGATCTTAGAAGTTCATTCTCAGCCATGGCATTATCTGTATATACAAAGGCTATTGATTTTTGTGTGTTGATTTTTTATCATGCCAATTTTCTTTTATGAGTTCCAATAGCTTCTTGGTAGAGTCTTTTGGATCGCCTATTTAAAAAATCATGTCATCTGCAAATAGGGATAGTTTGACCTCCTCCTTCCCAAGTGTGTCCTTTTGATTTCTTTCTCTCACCTAATGGCTCTGGCTAACACTTCCAGGAGTATACTGAATAGTAATGGTGAGAGTGGGCATCCTTGTCTGGATCTTAAGGAGGATGCTTCCAGCTTTTCCCCATTCAATAGGATGCTGGCTGTGGGTTTGTCATAGATTGCCTTGATAGTACTTAGGAGTGTTCCTTCTATATACAATCTGTTTAGTTTTCATCATGAAAGGATGTTGTATTTATCAAATGCTTTCTCTGCATCTATTGAGATAATCTTATGCTTTTTCTTCAGTTTGTTAATGTGGTGTATCAAATTGATTGATTTGCAAATGTTGAACCAACCTTGCATACCAGATAACTTCCACTTCATCCAGGTGAATCTTTCTGATATGTTGTTGGATTTGATTGGCTAGTATTTTGCTGTGAATTTTTGAGTCTATGTTCATTGGGGAAATTGGTCTATAGTTCTCTTTCTCTGTTCCATTTTTACAGGTTTAGGAATTAACGTGATGTTGGCTTAGAATTTGAGAGGATTGTCTGCTTTCAATTGTTTTTGAATAATAGCTTGAGAAGAATCAGAGTTAGTTCTTCTATATTGTTATTGTTCTGTTTATGTTTTCTATGTCTTCCTGGCTCAATTTAGGTGGGTTATATGTGTTCAGGAATCTATCCATTTCTTCTAGGTTTCACAATTTGTTGGCATACAGCTCTTTGCAATAATTTGATGATTCTTTTTATTTCTGTGGTATTAGTTGTTCATTTCCTTTTTCATCTCCAATTTCATTAATTTGAGTCTTCCTCTTTTTTTTTTTTTTTTTTTGGTTAGTTGAGCCAATGGTGGTTCAATTTTAGTTTTTCAAAAAGCAACTCTTCGTTTCACTGATATTTGTATTTTTTTATTTCAATTTTATTCCTTCTCTAATTTTATGTGTTTCTTTTCTCCTACTAATTTGGGGTTTGGTTAGTGGTTTTCCAGATCCTTGAGATACATTGATAGCTCATTTGTTTGGTACCTTTCCAATTTCTTGATGTAGGCACTGATTGCTATAAATTTTTCTCTTAACATTGCTTTTGCTGTATCCCATAAGTTCTTAAATGTTGTATTACCATCTTGATTCATTTCCAGAAATTTTTTTATTTCTCTTTTGATTTATCCTATAACCAACTGTTCATTCAGGATCATGTTGTTCCGTCTCAATGTGTTTGCATATGTTCTAGAAATTGTTGAGTTGTTGATTTTCAGCTTCATTTCATTGTGGTCCGAGAAGATGCATAGTATGATTTTGATTTTTTTTAATTTGCTGACCGTAGCATATGGTCTATCCTAGAGAAAGTTTCCTGCACTTATAAGAAGAATGTGCATTCTACAACTATAGGATGAAAAGTTCTGTAGATATCCAGTAAGTCCATTTGGTCTATAGTGCCAAGTAACTCTGTTTTGTTGCTGATTTTCTGTCTGGTTGACCTGTCCATTGCTGAAAATGGGATATTGAAGTCCCCTATTACTATTATATTTGAGTATGTATCCCTTTAGATTCATTAACATTTTTTAATAACCAGGTGTCCTGTAATTAGGTGCATGTATATTTACAATAGACAAATCTTCCTGTTGAATTGATCCCTTAGTTATTACATAGTGCCCTTCTTTATTTCTTTCAATAGTTTTTGTGCTAAAGCATATTTTATCTATTAGGATGGTTATACCAGCTCCAGCTCTCTTTTGGTTTCTGTTAGCATGGACTATCATTTTCCTCCCTTTCACTTTCAGTGTACATGTATCATTGTTGGTGAGATGTGTTTCTTATAAGCAGCAAATAGATTGGTCTTGTTTTTTGTGTCCATTCAGCCAATCTGAATCTTTTAACTCGAGAGTTGAGGCCATTTACATTCAAAGTGACTATTGATTAAATAATGACTTGGCCCTGCCATTTTCCTTAAATGTTCCTGTTCTTTACTTCAGATTTCCTTTGTACTGGGAGATTTTCTGCCTTTACCTTCTTTCGTAGTGATGACCATGTTTCTGTGTGTTGCACATCCTTAAGCATCTTTTGTTAAGGCTGGACAAGTCATGAGAAATTTTCAATTTCTATTTGTTATGGAAGGTCTTAATTGCACCTTCATTGATAAATGACAGTTTTGCAGGTTATAGTATTCTGGGTTGACAGTTATTTTCTATTAAGACATGTATTATGTCTCACCATTCTCTTCTAGCTTTTAGTGTTTCTGATGAGGAGTCAGCTGTGAGCCTAATTGGAAATCCTCTAAAAGTAATATGGCTTTTCTGTCATGCACATTTTAGAATCTTTTCATGTTTTACTGTGGAGCATTTCACTATAACTTGTCATGGCTGAAATCCTTTCTAGTCATCTCTTTTAGTAGTCCTATGTGCTTCCTCTATTTGGACATCCCATTCTTTCTCTAAAATAGGGAAATTTTCTGTAATTATTTCACTAAAAGGCCTTCTAATCCATTTATTCTTTCCATCCCTTCAGGAATTCCTAAGACCCATATGTTGGTTTGTTTGGTAGTATCCCATAAATCTCCAACACTGTTGTTTTTGGTTTTATAATTTCTAATTGCTTCTTTCTTTTGGTCTGACTGTATAATTTCTTTTTTTTTAATAACGCTTTTATTTAAAGAATATAAATTTCCAAAATACAGCTTATAGATTACAATGGCTTCCCCCCATAACTTCCCCCCCACCCGCAACCCTCCCCTTTCCCACTCCCTCTCCCCTTGCTTCACATCAAGATTCATTTTCATTTTTTGACTATAATTTCAAATTAAGATATCCCATCTTCTGCTTAACCGAGTCTGTTATTAAGACTTCCTACCACATTTTTATTTGTGTTAATGAATTCTTAATTTCTAATATCTCATTTTTTTAAATCTTTATTTCATGGGAAAAATTTTCATCATATCATGTATGGATTTCTTTAATTAGTGGATTTGCTTTTGATTACTTCTAGTAATCCTGTGATCAGTTTTTTGAGTTCCATTTCTGGCATTTCTTCAGTCTATTCAACTTCACACTCTACTATTTTTTTAAACTTTTATTTAATGAATATAAATTTCCAAAGTATAGCTTATGGATTACAATGGCTTCCCCCCCATAACTTCCCTCTCACATGCAACCCTCCCCTCTCCCACTCCCTCTCCCATTCAATTCACATTAAGATTCATTTTCAATTATCTTTATATACAGAAGATCAAATTAGCATATATTAAGTAAAGCTTTCAACAGTTTCCACCCACACAGAAACACAAAGTAAAAAATACTGTTTGAGTACTAGTTATAGCATTAAATCACAATGTACAGCACATTAAGGACAGAGATCCTCCTACATGAGGAGTAAGTGCACAGTGACTCCTGTTGTTGACTTAACAAATTGACACTCCTGTTTATGGCGTCAGTTTAATCACCCTAGGCTCTTGTCATGAGTTTACAAGACTATGGAGGCCTTTTGAGTTTGCCTGACTCTGATCTATTTAGACAAGGTCATAGTCAAAGTGGAAGTTCTCTCCTCCCTTCAGAGAAAGGTACCTCCTTCTTTGATGGCCTGTTCTTTCCACTGGGGTCTCACTTGCAGAGATCTTTCATTTAGTTCATTTTTTTTACAGAGTGTCATGGCTTTCCATGCCTAAAATACTCTCATGGGCTCTTGAGCCAGATCCACATGTCTTAAGGGCTGATTCTGAGGCCAGAGTGCTATTTTGGACATCTGCCATTCTATGAGTCTGCTGTGTATCCCATTTCCCATGATGGAACGTTCTCTCCCTTTTTGATTCTATCAGTTAGTATTAGCAGACACTAGTCTTGTTTGTGATCCCTTTGACTCTTAGTCCTATCATTATGATCAATTGTGAACAGAAATTGATCACTTGGACTAGTTAGATGGCATTGGTACATGCCACCTTGATGGGATTGTACTGGAATCCCCTGGCACGTTTCTAACTCCACCATTTGGGGCAAATCCAATTGAGCATGTGCCAAACTGTACATCTCCTCCCTCTCATTCCCACTCTTATATTTAACAGGGATCACTTTTCAGTTAAGTTTAAACACTTAAGAATAATTGTGTGTTAATTACAGAGTTCAACTAATTTTATTAACTAGAATAAAAAAATACTAAAAGGGATAAAGTATTAAGTTGTTCATCAACAGTCAGGGCAAGGGCTGATCAAGTCACCATTTCTCATAGTGTCCATTTCACTTCAACAGGTTTCCTTTTTGGTACTTGGTTAGTTGTCACCGATCAGGGAGAACATATGATATTTGTCCCTTTGGGACTGGCTTATTTCACTCAGCATGATGTTTTCCAGGTTCCTCCATCTTGTTGCAAATGACCGGATTTCATTGTTTTTGACTGCTGTATAGTATTCTATAGAGTACATGTCCCATAATTTCTTTAACCAGTCTACTGTTGATGGGCATTTGGGTTGATTCCAGGTATTAGCTATTGTGAATTGAGCTGCAATAAACATTAAGGTGCAGGCAGCTTTTTTGTTTGCCAATTTAATTTCCTTTGGGTAAATTCCAAGGAGTGAGATGGCCAGGTTGTATGGTAGGGTTATATTCAGGTTTCTGAGGAATCTCCAGACTGACTTCCATAGTGGCTTTACCAGTTTGCATTCCCACCAACAGTGGATTAGTGTCCCTTTTCTCCCAAATCCTCGCCAGCATCTGTTGGTAGATTTCTGTATGTGAGCCATTCTAACTGGGGTGAGGTGAAACTGCATTGTGGTTTTGATTTGCATTTCCCTGATTGCTAGTGATCCTGAACATTTTTTCATGTGTCTGTTGGCCATTTGGATTTCCTCTTTTGAAAAATGTCTATTGAGGTCCTTGGCCCTTCTCCTAAGTGGGTTGCTTGTTTTGTTGTCGTGGAGTTTCTTGATCTCTTTGTAGATTCTGGTTATTAATCCTTTTTTGGTTGCATAGTTTGCAAATATTTTTTCCCATTCTGTCGGTTGCCTCTTCACTCTCCTGACTGTTTCTTTTGCAGTACAGAAACTTCTCAATTTGATGCAATCCCAAATGTTAATTTTGGCTTTGACTGCCTGTGCCTCTGGGGTCTTTTCCAAGAAGTCTTTGCTGGTGCCAATATCTTGCGGGTTTCTCCAATGTTCTCTAATAATTTGATGGTGTCAGGTCATAGATTTAAGTCTTTAATACATGTTGAGTGGATTTTTGTGTAAGGTGTAAGATAGGGGTTGTGCTTCATATTTCTGCATGTGGAAATCCAGTTTTCCCAGCACCATTTATTGAATAGACTGTCCTTGCTCCAGGAATTGGTTTTAGATCCTTGATCAAATATAAGTTGGCTGTAGATGTTTGGATTGATTTCTGGTGTTTCTATTCTGTTCCATTGGTCTATCCATCTGGTTCTGTCCCAGAACCATGCTGTTTTGATTACAATAGCCCTGTGCTTTTTCCTGAAATCTGGTATTGTGATGCCTCCAGCTTTGTTTTTGTTGTACAAGATTGCTTTAGGTATTTGAGGTCTCCTTTGTCTCCGTATGAATTTCAGCATCATTTTCTCTAGATCTGCACACTCTACTATTGAGTTGTTGAGTTCCTTTGGGGGCCTACTGTTTCCTTCCTTATTCTTGTTTGTTGAATTTCTGCATTTAATTTTAAGCATTTGTGGGGATACTTGGGGTTATTTTTCCCCTGTGATGGCTTTTATGTTTGGACTATGCCTCTGTGACTTAATGGGGTGTCTGCTCTTTCAACGAATACCCAGAAGCATGTGCTGTTCAGTGCTCCATGGTGAGGGGAGTGTCCAAGCTGACACCCAAGTTGTGTATAGTAAATTTCTTTTTTATTATCAGAGATGAGTGTTTAATCATCTCTGTTGACTTAATCTCATGTTCACTTCCTCTCCTCCAAGGAGACAAATGCCTGGGTGTTAGCCCCAGTGGGCCTCAACATTCATCCATGCTGCCACAGGAATCACACAAAGGATCTGTGCAGTCCCCAGTGTGAACAGGGATCCTGCAGGAATGATCCTCACCCGGCAATCAAAGACCCTGAGTATGTGGAACCACCCATGGTGACTGCCCAGAGACTAAGCCACACCCTGCACCCTTCCACATACCAGTGTTTTCACACTCTCGGCACACAAGGCTGCCACAGCCATGAGTGCACAACCCCCTTTCAACTCTCCCAGCCAGAGTCAGATGTCTCCTCTCATCCAGTTGTTGGGAGCATAGACAATAGCTGGTGCAGCTGTTACAAATGTCCAAAATGGCTCCTGCTCACTCTCAGCCAGTTACTAGACACCAGTGCAGGGTTTTTCCCTCTAGTTTGGGCGTTACAGTGTCCCCCACAGGGCTCCAGGCCAGAGGCATGCCAGGCTCTTCCAGCAACTGTATTGCCAGTGGCTTTGGCTGCTGCAGGCTGGTCTCCCCTCACTTTCCAAAGCTGGTGCTGAGGTTCTCAGTAGCAAGGATCCTGAGTTGTGTGCATCCACACCTTCCGTGTAGATCCACAGTGTCCATCCAATTCGGGTCGAGTTTCCTCTGCAGTTTTCTTCCTAACTCTTCGCTGAGACTGACTTCTCTCCACTTTTTTCTAACTATCTTCCATTAGACCAGAGCAGCAACCTCCCTCTCTATTCCACCGTCTTGGAATCTCTGAAAAAATATATAACTTTAGATTTATCCATAGTTAAAGGAGACTGAAATAGGCAGGAATGCGGATACATGATAACACAATGTAATGAGAGAAGAACAATTTTTAACACTAGAAAAATCACTCTTTTATCTGATAGGTAAAAATCTTACATAAAAGTGAGATAGAACATAACACCTGTGGGTAAGACAGGTGAGGCAAGAATAATGGACATGATTGGACACCTTAAAGCACAATAAATGAAATGATGAAGATAGCATTTAGATGAGCCAATGTCTTAATAAAATAGACTATATGTTCAATGGTTGAACCTCACAGGTTGTCATCAATAATTGATGATAATAATTTAAATAGTGTATAGCATCATTCCAGCTGAATGATGTATCAGGAACTCATTATTCTGTGTACTTAGCAACAAATGCTGGCAGTGACTATAACCAAGTCAGCTTCTATGCTGACCTTGTTTCTTGAAACTGAACTTGGTACCAGCCTTAGTGCCTTCACCACTTTAACTCATCTTCAGGAAACTTCTCCCTACCAAGAAGGCAGCAAGAGAGGCTGTCTCCATACAAGCTTTATTGCTACCCCCAAAGACAAATATTCTGGATTTCTAGTCTTAGGGAGATGTGGGCTTTGGAAGATGTTAATTTTTTATAAAACCCAAAATGATGGAAATAAGTACATATAGTCAGGTTCAAGTAATCTAAATATGCTCCAAATTCTGAAGAATTATATGATACTTTTGGGTTTTGAAATAAGCTTTATAAATACAGTATTATAATAGCATGGATTTCAGCTTAAATATCTCTAAAAGAAAGTCTAAAAATTAAAAATAACAAAACATCTAAATACCAGAGAAATCTTCTTTTGAGTTTAAATCAGCATTTTTGTTTTAAATGTACACAATATTTTTACATTTCTGAGCTAGTCACCAATGATTCTTTTTCCTTTTAGATTTTATATTCCTTTAACTTAAAAATCATTAAAATACAATACTTTCTACTTTAAGTTGTCCACTTTCTGCTTTCACAATCTTTTTATCTATATGTCAAGTTATGGAACAGTCAAGGATGATTTCACACCTTGAATGGGCAGCATTGACTTTATCAACAAAGAGTTCCTACTCTGAGATAATTAATAGCAGAATTATATTTATGATTCAAGTATGAATAGAACATATTCATTTATGAAATAATTCTTCTAGACATAAAACAGCTATCCAATCTCAATATTTTACAAGTTGAGACTCGTTCAGTTATGCAACCCCAATATTTCCATTTCCAAATATATACACACATTACATTCATGAAACATGGTTTGGAAAAGATGGACAACTCAAATAGGTACAATTTCTAGGACAACTGTGATCAGCACTATCCTGAGAATATGAAAGGAAAAGGAGGTTGCCTGGGACACAAAACCAACTGACTGGGCACGTATGGTTCTCAAATGCTTTATGATCCCACTGAGTGCATGAGGGCACACACAGAAGAACAGATGCAGAGAATGCACTGAAGTATTTGCAAGAGCTCTTTGGCTGTTGCCATGGAGGTAGGCAGTAATGGTGTATAGGGGACAAACAGAAGGACATAAAAAGAGATGACTGTGCCACATATTCTGAGAAAGAAACCTGTGAAATCCTCCCCTCTCATTGGTCATCACTATGGTGACAGCCTTTAAAAGCCCAGAGGGGATAGAAATTAGATTCTGGTGTAAACATACACACACACACACACACACACACACACTCCTACACTCCTCATAGAGGTGTGTATCAGCATGAAAAATACTTAAGGTCAATTTCATAAGCTCGTTTCAGGAGCTATTAATATACAGCAAGGAAAATATCTTCTGACATAAAAAGTATTGGCATTACTTAATGATAAAGAGTATCTTTTTTTCCTGCCCTGATATTCATTTCAAAATATCATTCAGTTCATCTTTTTCGTCTGGATTATATGTTAGATTCCAGTAGTACTGGACTTGTTGATAGATCACCCTTACAAATAATGAATACAACTCTGTGGCACAAAAACTTGAAGCCCTGCTGTTTGACGGATAGATATATTTTATGTCTTATCAGTTCTTCCTGCCTTGAGTAAATATTTTTCAGTGATGCTTTATTAACAAGGTTCCCTGGTGCCTCATTGTGTAAAAAAAACCCTGACCTTTAACCTGCTATTCATAAGGCATAAAGAAAATGGTTGTTTCTAAAATTTTCTTCTGCTTCTTTTCACATTTCATATTACAAATTTAAATGTCTCTTGAAAACTTTTTCATTTTTCCTGCTCTAACATCCTACCGTGATAGTAACTGAGCCATCTTAAACTCAGGTTTATATGTTTCCAAAATAACACATACAAATATGCATCTTGGTCTAAGGGAAATGTAGGTAAAAAAATATACATACAAATCATGCCTTCTGAAAATAAGATAATCAATCACCACTTTTTATTAAAGCCAAAGCAAAGAAAATAATTGAATAACTTATTTTTGTGGAATTAAGGATTTTTGTCCTTTTTTGCAACATTTTTGTCCTTTTTTATTAGGTAATAAAATAGAGAAGAGCATTTGTTTGAATTTTCTTTATATTACATATTGAGGTGGAATTGACCTTGTGGCTGAACTCACTAGGACCTATGAAACAAGTATCAAAAATTGTGCACTTGAAGGGATTTAGATGTGAGAAGCATACTTTAATATTTTCTTTGCAAGGATCATTCCAGTTTGAGAGAAAGAGAACATAGTCACAGGTAGAAAAACTCCCTAATAAAGTCCTGGCAATTTACTTTTTAAAATAGGAAATACTACAACCAAGATAGTACCTGCTGTATTTGCGAAATCTCATGAACAAGAAGGGGTACGCACTGCTGCAGAGCTGCCCGAGTTGTGCCTCCAGCTAGGGAAAGGGTTATGTCTTCTGCCTGAGAAAGACAGAGCTAGAGATAAAAAGGTCAAAATAAAGGCAGATTGTCCATAAACCCCAGACAGCCAATCATTTAACATAAATTCTTCTGCCCTCCAAAGGTCAGAGCCAAACAAGCTAGTCTATGGGAACATCACTGAGCTCTCCTTATTAGTCCGGATGCCCTAGAATTATAGATTTTCTTGGCTAGAGATCAGCCTGTATTTAGAAACAATAAAGTTCTATCTATGCACTTGGTGTCAGAAGCAATCTGGAACCCAGTGTACCTTAACACTTAGGGACTACATCTGCCACAAGCTGCCTACACGACAGTGTGACAGATAAAAGAAACAGCCAAGCTATTAAGAGGATGGACTGGATCTTATCAGTTAGGCTGAAAGATGTGCTTCCATGGGCCCTGAATTGTTCCACAGTGCCTTTCTTTTTTTGATGCCTGAAATATGTGATTCAACCTTCAAGCCTGGCTGATTTGTTCGTTTTAAGCACAAGGTAGACATATTGTACAAAGTAAATATAAAATATTATTTACATAGGTGTTTTCTATTGGGATTTGACCTGGAAGTACAGCAGCTGCAGAATGGGTTGTCATGCTCATGACCTCATTTCTTTGATTCTAGATGTTATCCCCAGAAATTTCATGTGAAGAATGAATTTCGTCTTCAGAGGGCTTACTGAAATTAATAATAAGAGCATTGACTTATTTCAAGTTCGAAAAAGTATAAACCAAACCTTAGAGAATTTGTTTTATTTCCCTGGGATTCTGATGCTGTTATTTTAGAGTAGTAGACACAGAAATGTTTCACTTGTTTTTCTTTTATCTGCATTGGCCTTTTATGCTGTTTAGTTATCATTATACAAATTTTCCTTTGAAAGCCTTTTAGGTGTTATTTCCTCTTTGTTATGGACCTGAAATTCCCATAATTTCCAAATTATTTACGTACATGGACTTTCCATGGGCACAGCTACCATATGATAAAAACATAGAATTTACTTATACTCAAATATACATATGTGTGTGTGTGTGTGTATATATATATATATATATATATATATATATCATATATAAGGGTACTTCAAAAAGTTCATGGAAAAACAGAATTAAAATGTAAGCCTATTTTGAAATCCCTGCTATTTTTCACAATGCTTAAACATTTCTGTGAATTTTGTGATGACCCTGTGTAGGCATGGATTTCAAAATTTTTACACCAAAATAAATTTCCTTTTAATTACATGTTCCATGAATTTTTGAAGTACCTTCAAAGTATTTATGATATACGTATATGTCATATTGAATAAATAACATTAATAGTCAATAATATTTCTATAAAACATATTCATGTTAGGATATTATATTTCAGCAGTAAAAATAACAAAGTATCCATCTATAAGTGTGTTCATCAAATCAGTTTAGAAACAAAAAGGATAGATAATTAAGAAAGGTGATGGCTGAGAAAATGTGAAGCCTCATCAGAATTCAAATATGCAAAAATAAAATGAGCTTGTATTTTAGTACACTATGATTAACTGCCCTAAATAAGTAATGACACATTTTAGGATTATAAAATTTAAAGCAAATGATAAAATGAATATAAGATATTTTCAAAATTAGATAACACACAACTAAGTTTAAAAGAGACAAATACTTAAGTAAAATTTGACATCCTTTTAATTTACCCGTATCAATTAATCCAATTCTTCCATGCCCTACAGATTTAAACAGAGAGTGTTCTTTCCTTCAAGTTTTAGAAACCCAGAATTCCTCCTTTGTTGAAGTTAAAGTGTTCTACAGCGTTTTTCAGTTTAATAGTTATCTATGGTCTTGGCTTACTTTTGACTGAGCTAATGAAGCAATTCCTCAGAGGTTTAACTCCCTCTTCTTCAGCGCTCCAAGTTTTCCTTCCTGATGGGATTTGACAGAAAGAGATCATGGTTGACTATGTCCTGTATTTCCCAGTGTAACTTCCACGGGACAGAACTTTTCAAATCCTCAGGAAAATGTCTTCTGCCCAGGCACTTCTTCACACCCATTCTTCTCCCTTGGAAGCCAGGGCTTAGTTAAATCCCAAGTTCTGCATACTTGGGCGCACATCGCATTTTCCCTTGGTAATTGGGATAGCAGGTGTTAGCTCACTTAAAAATCTACCTGATTGAGAGGATGTGTCCCAAAGCAGACTATAACATACATTTAAACAGAAACATAAAATTATCTCCCTATATCTACCTACTAAATCGATAGCACAGATTTTTTTTTACTGTCTCTTTTATTTTTTTTTATTTTTAATTTTTTTATATATAAAGCTTTTATTTAAAGAATATAAATTTCCAAAGAACAGCTTATGGATTACAATGGCTCCCCCCCCCCCACAACTTCTCTCCCTCCCCCTACCCTCCCCTTTCCCGCTCCCTCTCCCCTTCTGTTCACATCAAGATTCATTTTCAATTCTCTTTATACACAGAAGATCAATTTAGTACATATTACGTAAAGATTTCAACGGTTTGCCCTCTCATAGAGACACAAAATGATAATACTGTTGGAGTACTAGTTATAGTATTAATTCACAATGTACAGCACATTAAGGACAGAGATCCTACATGATTTTTTTTTTAAAAAATTGATTAATTGTCTATGCAATTTCCAGTTTAACACCAAGATTTTTTAATCATTTGCAATTATCTTTATATAAAGAAGATCGATTCAATATATACTATGTAAAGATTTCATCAGTTTGCACCCACTCAGAAACACAAAGTGTAAAAATACTGTTTCAGTACTAGTAATAGCATTATTTCACATTGGATAACACATTAAGGACAGATCCCTCATGAGACGTAAGTACACAGTGACTCCTGATGTTGATTTAACAATTTGACACTCTTGTTTATGGCGTCAGTAATCTCCCTAGGCTCTGGTCATGAGTTGCCAAGGCTATGGAAGCCTTTAGGGTTCGTGGACTTCGATCTTATTCCAACAGGGTCATAGTCAAAGTGGAAGTTCTCTCCTCCCTTCAGAGAAAGGTACCTCCTTCTTTGATGGCCCATTTCTTTCCACTGGGATCTCACTCGCAGAGATCTTTCATTTAGGTCTTCTTTTTTTTGTTTTGTTTTGTTTTTCAGAGTGTCTTAGCTTTCCATGCCTAAAATATTCTCATGGGCTTTTCAGCCAGATCCGAATGCCTTAAGGGCTGATTCTGAGGCCAGAGTGCTATTTAGGACATCTGCCATTCTATGAGTCTGCTGTGTATCCTGCTTCCCATGTTGGATCATTCTCTCCCTTTTTCATTCTATCAGTTAGTATTAGCAGACACTAGACTTGCTTGTGCGATCCCTTTGACTCTTAGACCTATCAGTGTGATCAATTGTGAGCTGAAATTGATCACTTGGACTAATGAGATGGCCTTGGTACATGCCACCTTGATGGGATTGTATTGGAATCCCCTGGCACAATTCTAACTCCATCATTTGGGGCCGTTCCGATTGAGCATGTCCCAAATTTTACATCTCCTCCCTCTCTTATTCCCACTCTTATATTTCACAGAGATCACTTTTCAGTTAAAATTTAAACACCTAAGAATAATTGTGTGTTAATTACAGAGTTCAACCACTAGTACTAGGATAAAAAAAAAAAATACTACCATGGATAAAGTATTACATTGTACAACAACAGTCAGCACAAGAACTGATCGAGTCACTGTTTCTCATAGTGTCCATTTCACTTCTACAGGTTTCCCCTTTGGTGCTCAGTTAGTCATCGCCAATCCAGGGAAACAAATGATATTTGTCTCTTTGGGACTGACTTAATTCACTCAGCATGATGTTTTCCAGATTCCTCCATTTTGTTGCAAGTGACCGGATTTCATTGTTTTTGACTGCTGTATAGTATTCTGTAGAGTACATGTCCCATAATTTCCTAATCCAGTCTACTGTTGATGGGCATTTGGGTTGGTTCCAAGTCTTAGCTATTGTGAATTGAGCCGCAATAAACATTACTGTGCAGACGGCTTTTTTGTTTGCCCATTTAATTTCCTTTGGGTAAATTCCAAGGAGTGGGATGGCTGGGTTGTATGGTAGGGTTATATTCAGGTTTCTGAGGAATCTCCAGACTGACTTCCATAGTGGCTTCACCAGTTTGCATTCCCACCAACAGTGGATTAGTGTCCCTTTTTCCCCACATCCTCTCCAGCATCTATTGTTGGTGGATTTCTGAATGTGAGCCATTCTCACCGGGGTGAGGTGAAACCTCATTGTGGTTTTGATTTGCATTTCCCTGATTGCTAGGGATCTTGAACATTTTTTCATGTATCTGTTGGCCATTTGGATTTCCTCTTTGGAAAAATGTCTATTGAGGCCCTTGGCCCATCTCTTAAGTGGGTTGTTTGTTTTGATGTTGTGGAGTTTGTTAATTCCTTTGTAGATTCTGGTTATCAACCCTTTATCTGTTGCATAGTTTGCAAATATATTTTCCCATTCTGTCGGTTTCCTATTCACTTTCCTGACTGTTTCTTTTGCAGTACAGAAACTTTTCAATTTGATGCAATCCCAGTAGTTAATTTTGGTTTTCAGTGCCTGTGCTTCTGGGGTCTTTTCCAAGAAGTCTTTGCCAGTACCTATGTCTTGCAGGGTTTCTCCTATGCTCTCTAATAATTTGATGGTGTCGGGTCGTAGGTTTAAATTTTTAATCCATGTTGAATGAATTTTTGTGTAAGGTGAAAGGTAGGGGTCTTGCTTCATGGTTCTGCACGTGGAAATCCAGTTTTCCCAGCACCATTTATTAAACAGACTGACCTTACTCCAGGGGTTAGTTTTGGGTCCTTGATCAAATATAAGTTGGCTGTAGATGTTTGGATTGATTTCTGGAGTTTCTATTCTGTTCCATTGGTCTATCCATCTGTTTCTGTACCAGTACCATGCTGTTTTGATAACAACTGCCCTGTAGTATGTCCTGAAATCTGGTATTGTGATGCCTCCGGCTTTGTTTTTGTTGTACAAGATTGCTTTAGCTATTCGAGGTCTCCTGTGTCTCCATATGAATTTCAGCATCATTTTTTCCAGATCTGAGAAGAATGTCCTCGGTATCTTGATTGGTATTGCGTTGAATCTGTAAATTGCTTTTGGGAGAATGGACATTTTGATGATATTGATTCTTCCAATCCATGAGCATGGGAGATTTCTCCATTTTTTGGTATCCTCTTCTATTTCTTTCTTTAAGGTTTTGTAATTTTCATTGTAGAGATCTTTAATGTCCTTAGTTAAATTTATTCCAAGGTATTTGATTGTTTTTGTAGCTATTGTGAATGGGATTGATCTTAGCAGTTCTTCCTCAGCCGTGGCATTGTCTGTGTATACAAAGGCTGTTGATTTTTGTGCATTGATTTTATATCCTGCTACTTTGCCAAACTCTTCTATGAGTTCCAATAGTCTCTTAGTAGAGTTCTTTGGGTCCCCTAAATAAAGAATCATGTCGTCTGCAAAGAGGGATAGTTTGAGTTCTTCCTTCCCAACTTGTATCCCTTTAATTTCTTTTTCTTGCCTAATAGCTCTGGCTAAGACTTCCAGCACTATATTGAATAGCAGTGGTGGGAGTGGGCATCCCTGTCTGGTACCAGATCTCAGTGGAAATGCTTCCAACTTTTCCCCATTCAATAGGATATTGGCCGTGTGTTTTTCATAAATTGCTTTGATTGTATTGAGGAATGTGCCTTCTATACCCAGTTTGCTTAGGGTTTTCATCATGAAAGGGTGTTGAATTTTATCGAATGCTTTCTCTGCGTCTAGTGAGATAATCATATGGTTTTTCTTCTGCAGTCTGTTAATATGGTGTATCACGTTGATTGTTTTGCGAATATTGAACCATCCCTGCATACCAGGGATGAATCCCACTTGGTCTGGGTGGATGATCTTTCTGATGTGTTGTTGCAGTCTATTGGCCAGAATTTTATTGAGGATTTTTGCATCTATGTTCATGAGGGATATTGGTCTGTAATTCTTTCAATGCTGCATCTTTTTCTGGCTTAGGAATTAAGGTGATGCTGGCTTCATAGAAAGAATTTGGAAGAATTCCCTCTTTTTCGATTGTTCTGAAAAGTTTGAGAAGAATTGGGGTTAGTTCTTCTTTAAATGTCTGGTAGAATTCAGCAGTGAATCCATCTGGTCCTGGGCTTTTCTTTGTTGGGAGGGCCTTTATTACTGATTCAATTTCTGACTCACTTATGGGTCTGTTTAGGTTTTCTATGTCTTCCTGGTTCAATTTAGGTAGGTTGCATGTGTCCAGGAATCTATCCATTTCTGATAGGTTTCCCTGTTTACTGGCATACAAGTCCTTGTAGTAATTTCTGATGATTCTTTTCATTTCTGTGGTGTCTGTTGTTATATTTCCTTTTTCATCTCTGATTTTACTGATTTGGGTCTTTTCTCTTCTTTTTTTAGTTAGTTGGGCCAATGGGGTGTCAATCTTGTTTATTTTTTCAAAAAACCAGCTCCTCGTTTGGCTGATTTTTTTGTAATGTTTTTTTGGATTCAATCCTGTTGATTTCTTCTCTGATTTTGATTATTTCTCTTTTTCTACTAGATTTGGGTCTAGTTTGCTGCAAATTTTCTAGATCCTTGAGATGCATTGAAAGCTCATCTATTTGGTGCCTTTCCAGTTTCTTGATGTAGGCACCTATTGATATAAACTTTCCTCTTAACACTGCTTTTGCTGTATCCCATAAGTTTTGGTATGTTGTGAATAGCACAGATTTAATCTATCACATTTTCCCAATCCAGTACTCCCAGAATACCAATGATAATATTCATCATTTTCTAAATGTCATATTTCTTAATGTTAAACATTTGCTAAGACAATATTACATATTTAGAGACAAAATATTTGTGGTCCTACATTAGATTATGAGACACTTTTAGTGATTAAAACTGTCACTTTCAGTGACATTTTAATTGCTATTTTAGATATCATCTAACAATAAAATGAAATATTTTAAAAATAATAAACAAAATATTCTTCTGTACTTTATTAATTAGGTGTTTTTATTTCTATGGTTTCCTTTATCCATCAGGAACAAAATTTTAATTTTGTTATAATAGGGAAAAACTTTTACATCTTCAGACTTATTTCCAATTAGCCTTTCCCTGTCAACTATTATATCCACTTGTCTGGTATGCCTTTGGGTGTTTTCTTCACATTGGACAGATTCATTTTTCAAGACCAACTCAAAGGTCCTGGATGAAGATACCACTGACAACCAGATTTGAATCACTCATTCATTGCACTATCTCTGATGTGTGGGTTTTTGATCAGACATCTTTCTAAGCACTTGGTGTATTTTCTTATATTTTATCTCACCTATGTCAATATCTCTGTTTAGACTGAGATCCCTAAGGGCAAGCATAATGTCATGTTTACCTTTGTAATTTCAGGGTCTGGCAGAGTAGTGGGTACAAAACAGATATAACCATTTAATAAAGCAATATTAAAATTAGGAACACAGCTACAATACTAAGACCCACAAGAGAAGCAGATTGATTCTTCCAACACAAGGAAAGAAAATTGAAAATGTAGTCTATAACCTCATGAAAAAGCTTTCACATTCAAGGGTGAGGTTTTAAAAAGTCTTGGGTGGAAAACTGGTTCAAATGATTATGAATTTGTGTCTAAAGCATTCATATTTTCAGTTTAGCCAAACTACAAATATTTGTGAATAGATTCATAAGCTTTCCTCTAAGGAACCAGGAATAAAAAAAGGAGAACATGATTCAGAAAGAGAATAAGTCAGTGGGATAACTGACACACATCCATTGTAAGACCAAGCTGTTCTGAGGAAGAACACAAGCAACTTTATGAAATATGAATCCGTGCATTATCAGAGCTCTCCAGAGGAAGAAAGAGACCCAATAGGATACATATTTATATAAAAATATATAAATTATATATACATTATATAGAGAAACTATTATTGCCCATGCAGTTATGGAAGCTAAGTCCCAATATTTACTACCAGCAAAATGGAGAAACAGGAAAGCTGATGTGTAATTCTTTTATCTTTTAGTTGGTTTCTTATTTTTTATTTGTTTGAGAGGCAGGGAGAAAGAGAAAGAGAATTTCTCATTTAGTAGTTTACTCCCTAAATGCCCACAGCAGCTGGGGCTGAGCCAAAGCTAAAGCTCGGATCCAGGGACATGATCCAGATCTGCAGTGTGGGTGGCAGGAACTCCATTCGTTGAGGGACCACTGCTGCCTTCCAAAGTCTGCTTTAGCAGGATGCCAGAGTCAGGAGTTGGAGATGGAAGTGGATCCCAGGTATTTTGAAGTATGGCTGAGGCTGTTTAGTTTTGTTTTTATTTTTTAAATTTTATCTAAGTTACACAAGTTTTATGTATTCCATATATACAGATTTAGGAACATAGTGATACTTCCTACCCTACCCACCCTCTGCCCACACTCCAACCCTTACTTCTCCCTGTCACATTCTCACTCTTAATTCTTACTAATATCTATTTTCAGTTTGCTTAATGATCGTATAGTTAATCCTGCACTAACAAAAGTTTTATTTCATTTATTTTAAAGGCAGAGTTAGAGAGGGGGGCGGGAGAGACAAGGAGAGGCAAGTCTTCTATCTGCTGGTTCACTCCACAAATGGCCACAATGGCCAGGGCTGGGCCAAGCCAAAGCCATGAGCTTCTTCAGGTCTCCCACATGGGTGCAGAGGCCCAAGAATTTGGGCCATCTTCCATTGCTTTCGCAGTTACATTAGCAGGAAGCTGGACTGGAAATGGACCATTCAGGACTCCCAGTGTCTTTATGGGATGTTGGCACTGCAGGTAGCAGCTTAACCCTGTATAGTATAACATCGGTCTCCTGACTTGGGCTTTTTAACCACTAAACTAAAGGCCCAGTTCCCTATCTTTTATTTTTTCAGTACTGAAAATATTCTGTGAATACTTAGCCAAACAGAAAATTAATATAATAATGATTGCATTCAATTAATATAATTAATATGTTAAAGCATTTCATTTGTAAATAAAAGAATGTTTAAAGTATTTAAATTCACTTGCTTTAAAAAAAAACTAAATTGAAAATAGGATCTTACAGTAAAATTAGGCATAAAATCTATATATTAAATGCTGTTTTTCCCTGAATCGGGTTAAGTTCACTTAGATAATAATATACTTATTTATGTTCTTCTGAAACATTGCTGATTCATTTTTGGCTAAATGACTGCTAGTGTGAATCATTGTTTTAGGCATTATTCTATGCTATATGAACAAAACAATAAATGAGCAATAGGGTCTTTCTAGAGTTTACAGTCTAATCATGAAGGTGGTAGGTAGTTATGTATAAAAAAATCTACAACCCCAACCTTCCAAAGAACTTTCTTAAATTAATTTAATGCCTGAATAGTAAGAATAATTCTAAAATTCTCTAAAATAATTTATATAAAAGTGTTTGTGTCATAAATCTTAAGGGACATTATCCTTTAAACCTATTTTCTCCAAGTTTTTTAAATAATCAGATTGTATTTGTATAGAGCACTTGCACATTTGTGTTAATTCTTGAGTCTTTTTTGTTTTATTTTCAGCTTTGATATGTTATCTCTAACAAATTTATTTTATTTCATTCATGTCTACAAACATTTTAAATATAAAGTCCATTTACCTTAACCTAGAGAAAATATTTATTTGTAAAATTATTTTTTGAGAACCAGAAATATTTAAGTAGCATTCTTTTTACATTACTCACAGATATAGCAAGAATTCAGTGAGTAGGAAGAAAACTAGAAAAGTCATTATATTGAAAATGCCATCATTTGGAATTAGCTACTGATTTGACACTGTATTCTACCTTCTATTAGATTTAGTTTCTAAATGGAAAGTAGGAGGCAGGCCTTCGGTGCAGCCAGTTAAGCCACTACTTAGGACCCCTCTATTCCATATTAGAATGCCTTGGATCAAGTCTAACCTCTGTTTCTAATCCAGTTTCCTGCTAATGTGCATCCCGTGAGGCAGCAGATGATGGCTCAGGTACTTGGGTCCCTGCCACTCACGTGGGCAACCCAGACTGAGTTCTGGGATCCTGGCTTCAACCTGGCCAACTCTGGCTGTTGGCAGCCATTTGGGGAATGAACCAGTAGATGGAAGATCTCTCCCTCCATCATTCTCTCCCTCTCTCTTCCAAATAAAATAAAAATAATAATGGGAGACAAATATTTGGGAAGGAAGTGGCATATCTCAGAAATCCTATAAGGAAATTTGCAAGAAAATATTAGTTTTTAAATCTTATATTTCTATATTCCAATGAGGAACCATGCTTACCTGGTCTAGCTACTAATTCTCAGGACTCAGACTCACTTCCTGCCCCCATTGCTACCACTGGTTCACTCTTTAAATGGCCTCAACAGATGAAGCTGGGCTGATCTGAAACCAGAAGCCTTTTCTGGATCTCCCACATGGATGCAGGGGCCCAAGCACTTGGGCTATCTTCCATTGCTTTCCCAGGCCATAGCAGAGAGCTGGAACAGAAGAGTAGCAGCTGGGACACAAACCAGCACCCGTACTGGATGTCAATGCCGTAAGCAGAGGCTTAACCTTCTACGCCACAGCATTAGCACTATCTACTCAAATTTTAAAGTCACATATTCCTTAGCTCAGGAAATCGCTGCTAGGAATTTTCCCAGTGGAATGTTCACAAAACCACAAGATATATGTAAAGGTTTCTGTGAGAGATTGGTTTAAAATGTTATGATACATTCACACAATACACTATGCAATTACTTATAAATAATAGAAGGAAATTACACACATTAATATGGATATAATTCTAAAATATAAAATTCTTAAATGAACTTTCAAGTGAGGAATTGTGTGCAAGTATATGTATTGTGTGACAGCAAGATGGAGCAAGGAGTCTGATTATGATTGAAGATATTTGGAGGGAAATTGTAAGGGGCATTTTCCCCTTTCAGTTTGTATCTTTCTATTCTATATAAATCTTTCTACTCATATTCAAATATTTAATGTATTAGCATACTACTTGTTTGTTGGAATTTTAGGCCAATGTTTATTTCATTTATTTTGAAAATAAAATCTAAACTATTACAACATTTTAAAAGACATTGTTCTCTACTGTTTATAATTCACTCTAAAATTCATCAGTACAGACAGTGTGATAGATGGATTTCAGTTTGCTCTATCTTAGAGGCAGGTCCTTACTACCCTTTTGGTTTAGTTACCACTTAAATAGCTCTAATAGTCTGCTACACCAGGCTTTCAAGTGTCTTTATCTCACATCAACACCAGAGGCTTTGTTACACATTAAAAGTGATTTTTTTTCCACTGGTGAAGTGATGTTCAAGATGTATTCATTGGTCTGGGACTGGCACTGTGGCACAGCAGGTTAAGCTGCCATCTGTGACACTGGCATCCCATATGGATACAGGTTCAAGTCCTGGCTGCTCCACTTCCAATCCAGCTCCCTGTTAATGTGCCTGGGAAAGCAGCAGAAAATGGCCCAAGTGCTTGGGCCCCTGTGCCCATGTAGGAGACCTGGAAGAAGCCCTTGGCTCCTGGCTTTGTTCTGGCCCAGTTCCTGCTATTGTTGCCATTTGGAGTGGTAAACCAGCAGATAGAGTATCTATTTATCTATTTCTTCCTCTCTGCCTCTCTAACTCTGCTTTGCAAATACATTTTTTTTTAAACAAAAAATGTAAGTATTGGTCAGAAATGTTGTACAGACTTTTCCATCTTTGAATAGTCTAGTATCTGAGTGATCCAATATCCTAACCCTACAAGATAAATCCTAGTTAATGATTATGAGAAATTGTTTGACTACCTAATGGAAAACTTTTGTCGCTTGACTCTAACTAAAACATTAGTTTGTTTATTTATTTATTTGGCAGACAGAGAGACAAAACAGACAGACCACCTGAGAGAGCGAGCTCCCATCTTCTGATTCATCCCCAAAATTCCGGCAATGGCTGGGGTTGGGCAGAAGTCAAAGCCAATACCTGAATCATTACTATTGCCTCCCAGAATCTGTATTAGCTGGAATTTGGAGTCAGGAGTCAGAGACAAGTATCAAACCTTGGCAACCTGATTACGGGACATAGACATTGGAAGCTTCACCGCCAGCCTAAATGCCTGCTTCAAAGATTAGCTATATTTGACACTAAAATACACGTTCGTCTTTAGGGAAAGGTATATGCAAGTTAGTGGCAGAATGCCCATGATGACAGTTTACAGAGTAGGTCATATGACTGCTTTTCTCCGATAGTCACTGCTGTGAAATCATTGTATGTATTTCAAATTAGTTTGAGACTTGGCTTTTGGGAGAAGAGAACTATAGCCTTCACCTAAGTTGAATTTTGGTTGTCATTCCAAATGTCTACCCCCCCAAAATGAGTTATTGCGAATGAACAAATTCCCTTAGGTCAATTGGCAGCAAATTTATAATACAAATGTTAGGGATGGGAGCTCCAAGACAGAGTTTCTGAACCATCTCCAACATGAGATTCTCCAGAGCTAGTCTCTATACTAGCTGGTGTCTAGAAATGTAGACACAGGAGTAGAACTTTAGGGTTTAACCACGGTATTGACATGGGTCTTTATATTTCTTTATCACATTTAGAGTTGTCTATCTCCCCCTTTCCTTTGCCATTTGGGATCACTGTCATTTGCCCAATTCTCCACTCCAATGGGCCGCTTTGCAGGCCTGTTATCAACTTTTCTCTGGAGATATGCAAAGCATTCTGCTGGTTGCTGGATTTGCAATGCCCCAGAGCTAGTTTAGGGACTTTAATCATTCTTCTAAAAGCCCTGACAAAATCTGCTGACTGTAAAAAAATCCTGAGTTAGCAGTCAACATAGAGAACTTCATAATATAAATTTCTATTTTCATTCCTGCTATCTGCATTTAGAATAGCCAGACTAACTTCATTACCTGAAATAACACCTGTACATTTGGATAAAATTAATTTTGTTACCAGTTTTACCTTTTTTAAAAAAGATTTATTTATTTACCTGAAAGTCAGAGTTAAACAGAGAGAGAAGGAGAGGCAGAGAGAAAGAGAGGCCTTCCATCCACTGGTTCACTCCTCAAATGGCAGCATCGGCCGGAGCTGCAGCAACCCGAAGCCAGGAGTGAGGACCTTCTTTCGGGTCTCTTACACGGGTACAAAAAAAAAGGAGGGGAAGGTTGGGGCCATCTTCCACTGCTTTCCTAGGCCATAGCAGAGAGCTGGATTGGAAGAGGAGCAGCTGGGACTCCAACCAGTGTTCATAGGGGATGTCAGCACTGCAGGTGGTGGCTTTACCCACTATGCCACAGTGCCGGCCCCACCAGTTTTACTTTTTTGGGCAAGTTTTGCTTTTTAATTCCCCATAAAAATTTTAAATCATTTAAAATTATTTGTATTTATTAATCAACTTTTAGATTTTCATCGCATTTAGTAATGTATAAAAAGATGTTTTTTTTCTTAAAGAATATTTCACAATCTGGAGCTGGCACCATGGCTCACTTGGTTAATCCTCTGCCTGCAGCGCCGGCATCCCATATGGGCGCCAGGTTCTAATCCCGGTTGCTCCTCATGTACAACAGCTCCCTGCTGTGGCCCGGGGAGCGCAGTGGAGGATGGCCCAAGTGGTTGAGTCCCTGCACCAGCATGGGAGACCAGGAGGAAGCACCTGGCTCCTGGCTTCGGATGGGTGCAGCGCCAGCCATAGTGGCCTTTTGTGGGGTGAACCAACGGAAGGAAGACCTTTCTCTCTGTCTCTCTCTCTCACTGTCTAACTCTGCCTGTCAAAAAAAATAATAAAAGAATAGTTCACAATAAATACATTAGAATACATACTGCCTTTGCAAATCTAAGTCTTCTGTGTACTTGCTGGATGGTTTTAGTTTTGGTATATCATCCTGATATTGTTAGGTAGGAAGTCAGAAATGAGCTTATGTGTGTATGACAAAGCCCTAACTAGTTGACATCTAGATCCAGCCTCTGCATCTCAGTCAAACATCCTCAAACAAGTCCTTTGTTTGGGAGGAGAAGGAGAGGGGGAGGGAAGTCAAGACCCATCCCCTTCAAAACCCCAGCCTAAATGTTAACTGTGCATTCTCTCTCAGGTTCTGTCTGGAGAGGGGCCCATCTGTTATTATGGATGTCCTTACCCTAATAAACCTTTCTATGTTGCTTTCCACTTACTCTGTCTCACGCCTGAATTCTTTCTTGTACAAAGACAAGGACCCTTTGCTCCTCTAGAAACAGTATTATAAATTTAAGTTATTTTGGAGATTATCAATCTAATATCCTTATAATTATTTCACAAAACTCAAATTCAAAACAGTAAGCTCATATCTCAAATATGATTCAGATATCTATATTATGAACTAACTTTTTGGGAAGTTTTGTGTGTGGTACTATTTTTTTTGCTTTTCTTCTGGAAATACTTTACATCTTTTATTTATTTATTTATTTTATTTGAAAGACAGAGTTAGAGAGGCAGAGACAGAGAAAGAGGTCTTCTATGTGCTGGTTCACTCCCCAGATGGCAGCAATGGCCAGAACCAGGAGTCAGGAGCTTCTTCCCCGTCTTCCACATGGGTGCAGGGGCCCAAGGACTTGGATCATCTTCTACTGCCTTCCCAGGCTTTAGCAGAGAGCTGGATTGGAAGTGGAGTAACCGGGACTAGAACTGGTGCCCATATGGGATGCTGGCACTTCAGGCCAGGGCTTTAATCCACTGGGCCGCAGCTCTGGCCCCTTTACTTTGCATCTTACCATTAATTATACACTTTGTCCTCAGGTCATCTGATATCTGTGAAAACAAGGGGATAAAAATGACTAGAAGCAAAACCTGATAAAGATCTCAGAGATAACTTTCAGTACTGGGGTTTTAGAGGGAAACAGTTTCAGAGAGGTTTAGCAGGTTAGTGACAAGGCTGGAATCAGAACCCAAATCTCTTGGCTCTAGGCCATTTCTCCCAAGGATACCACAAGAATTTTCTTTTTAATTATCTGACTCACAATGGTTTTTACCCTTAACAGTGGAAAAATCAATCTCCCAATATTAAAAGTATCACTTATGGCAAAATTGAAATCAAATGTATATGGAAATTTTGAATTCCATTGTTTAAGTATAGATCAATTTCCTAACAACACTAATTCTTTGTTAACTTTTTGACAGCCAAAATTCTGTCTCTTTTATGTTTTCTCCTTTAGGTCCTGGTTTGTTGGAGCTGGGGAATTTGTGACCTTATTTCTTCTGATCTCTTTAAGGCTCCCATATAAAACCTTTAACGTGTTGATGTAATTGAACCATTCCTGAAGTATCATTTCCACATTCCATTCTTTACCTCTAATAATTTTGCTTCTAATTCTACCCTAAACCCAATGTCTTCTTTCCCTGTTCTCTCTTTAAAAAAAAAAAAAAGGATTTATTTTATTTGAAAGGCAGCATGACAGAGAGAGAGAGAGAGAGAGAGAGAGAGAGAGAGAGAGAGTCTTCCATCTGCTAGTTCACTACTCAAACGGCCCCCATGGCTGGGGCTGGACCAGGACAAAACCAGAAGCCAGACTTCATCCCAGTCTCCCACATGGGTGGCAGGGACCCAAGCACTTGAGCCATCTCTCACTGCTTACGCAGGCACCTTACCAGGGAGCTAATAGGAAGTAGAGCAGGATGCCAGCATTGTAGGCTGAGGCTTAACCCATGGTGCCAAGACACTGGCCCCAATCTGTCTCTTTTCAATCTTACTTTGAATTGACAAAGAATAAACAGACAAGTCCATAAATAGGTGAAACAATAAAGTGGGTTCTTCTATCCTGAAGCCAAGATAATTTCTCACTTACATACATTTAATGCTTGTGGTAATTGGCCAAGGGCCCAAATTTGTATACCTCCAAATGAATAGATGACTCTGCAGCATTAAAATTATAGTAATAGCATAGGGTATGCCACTTAGTAAGCAGAAAGATTTTTTATCTACCAAATTATGTATAAAATCTAATATCTGCTAGAGCCATTCTAGGTATGGTTCAAATATTTTAAAAATTAATTTAGTTAATAAATGCAGTATCTTAGAAATGCCTAAATATTGCTGATCAATATTTTAGAGTTTAGCTTGGAATTTTCTTTGATCGTGTTTTGTTATAAGCTTTTTAGCGCTCTCTCTAAAAACCTCAAGGTACTTCTGCTAACTAATCTGCATTGGAAAAGCAATCTCAAATCTCATTTTGCAATTCCAATTTCTCATTATCATGATGTAATTCTTTATTTTTTCCCCAGGTATAGAAATAAACATTGAACTTATGCAGATACACAGCTCACTGTTTATATCTACATGCATGGGACATGATACACTTAGAGAAATGACTGTCAAAGAGGCATGTTTATAGCAATTCAGATGTGCAGAATGAAAGAATTGGATGTTAAAAAGGTTTTTACTTTGAGAAACTTTCTCTGTAATTGGCTTCTGTGAATTTTTTCAGCTATAAAATAGGGATCATAAAATACATCAACTAAAATCAAACTAAAGTAAATGTTGAGGAGTTGCTTCAATGTCTACGCCATATAAATGATCAGCTGATAAAGTTGTCCACCAATTTGTTAGCCAGCAAATGCATCTCTCCTTTCATCATGCATGCCTAAATTCAGATTTTGAATAAATCTACACTTCCAAAATGTCTATAAAGATCCAATTAGTGTTTTTCTTCAGCCTGGTAGCAGGTCTGAAGAAAAATGAAGCCATAGCCTATTTAATGATTAAATAACAACATGTTACATGAGATAGATGGGATAGGTCTAATTACCTTACCATAGAACATTCTGGGCTTACAACATGAAATGGCGTGGATGTTTTCTGACATGCAGTTGCCTAATGCTGTTAAATTTTTCTTTCTCCCACTTATATTTTTAATATTTCCTTTGAATAGCTAAAGCAGGATGAAAACTGACTTTAAACCATGTAATGGAAGACTGAGTAAATAAAACATAATCGCTATTATAAAATCAATTCCAGAAGTGGGTTCAGTTTTTATTTTATTTTTAAATGATTTTCCAGCAACAATAAATGATTTTTATTTTATTTTTAAATGATTTTGAGAGGCAGAGAGACAGAATGACAGACAGCAAGATCTCCCATTCTTTGATTCAATCCCCAAATGCCTACAACAGCCTTGGCTGGGCTAGGCTGAAGTCAGGAGCCAAGATCATGTGGGTAGCAAGGACAAAACCACTTGGGCTATTACAAGCTGTCTTATAGGGTCTGCATTAGCAGGAACCTGCATCAAAAGCATGAGCTGGGGCCAGGACTCAAGCCGAAGCACTCCTATTTGGGATGAGGGTGTCCTAATTGCTAGGCCAAATGCCCTCCACCCCTGAGTTATGTATTCTTGTGATAAGACATATATTTTACTTATCCTCAATAGTGTCTAGTACTAGGATCTGGAGCAGAAAATAAAAGTGATTCCTTAATGATAATAGTATGACAAAGAATGAGAGTGCTTACTTTGCATAATGTCTGGATTTCAGGCATGGATGCCTACCTCTGAAGATAATTGTGAGTGTCATAATTGACATTACTCAAAGCCAAAGTAAATTCAAAGCCATATTTTGAAATGCAATGATTGAGGCATTACATTTCACCATTAGGGTATTTTTCTAGAGAATTTGAGAATCATTCAATAAATATTAGGAATCAGGTCCTCTTAAATGCAACTCTAAGACTACCTTTCTGTCTACTTGTGACTATAGTTGGGCTATCTTCTGCCACTTTCCCAGGTACATTAGCAGGGAACTGGATCCAGAGTAGAGCAGCCAGGACTCCACCGAGCCACCCACAGGGGATACTGGCAACACAGGCAGAGGCTTAACCTACTATAATGCAGCACTAGCTCCCTATAGATGATTTTTTAAATGAGAAAGCAGAGAGGAAGAGAAAATGTAAGAAAATAGTATTACTTAGTCAAGAATTTTAATAGTTATTAGCTTAAAATGCTAGTGATTAACATCACAAGTTTAATAATGAACAATCAAGATTTAAAATGTAGTGTAGGGGCAAAGCCACTGCCAGCAGTACTGGCATCCCATATGGGTGCGGGTTCAAGTCCCAGCTGCTCCACTTCTGATCCAACTCTCTGCTATGGCCTGGGAAAGCAGTAGAAGATGGCCCAAGTCCTTGGGCCCCTGCACACACATGGGAGACCTGGAAGAATCTCCTGGCTTTGGAATGGTGTAGCTCCAGTCATTGCAGCCTTCTGGGGAGTGAACCAATGGATGGAAGACCAATCTCTCTCTCTCTCTCTCTCTGTCTCTCTCTCTCTCTGCCTCTGCCTCTCTGTACCTCTGCCTTTCAAATCAATCGATCAATCAATCAATAAATCTTTATAAAAATGTGGAGTAGGGGCCAGCATTGTGGCAAAGCAAGTAAAGCTGTGGTTACAATGCCGGCATTCCATATGAGTGCAGGTCTGGGCTGCTCTACTTCCAATCCAGTTTCCTTTAACATTCCTGAAAAAGCAGAAGATGGCCCAAATGCTCGGGCCCTTATGCCCATGTGGGAGATCTGGAAGAAGCTCCTGTCTCCTGGCCTTGGCCTCACACAGCCCCAGCTATTGCTCTCTCTCTCTCTCTCTCTCTCTCTCTCTCTCTCTCTGTGTGTGTGTGTGTGTGTGTGCCTCCATCTTTCTCTGTGACTCTGACTTCCAAATAAATTAATCTTTTTTTTAAAAAAAATGGGATGTTAGTCTATTGAGTCTACCATAACAAGAAATAACAAACTAAATGTCTTAACCAACAGAATTTTTTTTTCTCACAAGCTAAGTCCTTGATCAAGGTGGTAAGACATTCAGTTTCTGGTGAGGGCTCTCCTCCAGGTTTTCGTATGGCCACCTCAACATGTTCTTATTTGGTCTTTCCTTGATACATGCACATATAGAAAGAGAGAGAGAGAACTCTGGCATGTCTTCACCTTCCCATAGAGGCATTCATCCTGTAAGGTTAGGGCTATACCCCTAAAAAACCCCATTTAACCTCAATTACTTAGCTGAAGGACCTTCTCCAAATATAATTCTATTGGGCATTAATGCATGACAATATCATAGGAAAGAACCCATAAATACCACAACATAAAATAGTCTGTCACATACATTCCAATACTTCAAAATATTGGCTTTTCTATTTTAGTTCAGGTTAGAAGTAACTGCTATGTTTTCTAATTGTTATCATCACAGCAAGTTTATTTATAATTATCATGAATACCTCAGCATTCTTACATTATTAGGATTTATCCTCTCCCCCAAGGAAAAACAATGGATATGGACTATAGCACAATTAGTCAGAAAATAGATGTTGAAATGAGAATATGGTCACTTCTTCTTTAAGTGACCTCAGTTTCCTCTATTGGCACCATACTGTCTATAATTCTCAGTGGGTTATAAAGAAATTACAGGAGGAGGGAATATATGGGGAAATTGCTGTTTATCATGTTACCTATGGAATAGTGGAACAGCTAATATCAGATTAAACTTCTTATGCAAATGAATTGCAAACTCTGGGAAAAAAATACAGATGCAAGTATCTGAAGGCAATATAGAATAATCAAAAGCGGGCAGGACCCGTAGAGGAATTCAGTCATTGAAAGGAGGAAACGGAAACTGCATTCAATGAGATACTTATATCCATCTTTTCCCTTGAAGCTGTGGTACAATTAGAACATTTGGGGGCCAGCGCCGTGGCTCACTTGGTTAATCCTCCTCCTGTGGTACTGGCATCCCATATGGGTGCCAGGTTCTAGATCCGGTTGCTCCTCTTCCAGTCCAGTTCTCTGCTGTGGCCCAGGAGGGCAGTGGAGGATGGCCCAGTTGCTTGGGCCCTGCACCCGCATGGGAGACCAGGAAGAAGCACCTGGCTCCTAGCTTCAGATCAGCACAGCGCCAGCCGCAGAAGTCATTTGGGGAGTGAACCAACAGAAGGAAGACCTTTCTCTCCGTCTCTCTCTCTCTCACTGTCTACAACTCTACCTGTAAAATAAATTTAAAAAAAAAAAGGAAAAAAAAAAAA
This sequence comes from Sylvilagus floridanus, assembly GCA_949820135.1. Classification (NCBI taxonomy): domain Eukaryota; kingdom Metazoa; phylum Chordata; class Mammalia; order Lagomorpha; family Leporidae; genus Sylvilagus; species Sylvilagus floridanus. Next base: position 34,913,123 of record OX463236.1, read on the forward strand.
AAACAAAGCTCATCATGTAATCCAGCTGTTGGATACCCAGGAAAAATAGAGTGTGGAGTTTATCGAGTCTACTTGAAAAGGTATGGTAGACGCTCTGAGGTTTCCACTGAAATCCCAGAACAATCATAGTTGTTGATTTTTTTTTTAAGACTTTCCCAAGACTCAATCATGTATTAAGAGTAAGGGTAAACTAACCCCTAAGATTGTGGGTAAAGCATTCTGTAACAAAGTGAAAAAACTAAACTCCACAAGTTCAAGGTGATAAACCCCAGTAACTTAACCACCAGGTAACACAAAAAAGAATTCTCAGAAAAATATTAAAAAGTCTAGAGTCTCAATAATGCATTGTCCACAATATTGAGTATAGTCATAAACTAATATGCATGCCTAGAAACAAAGTGTAACCCCTAGTGAAATGAAAAAAGAATCAATAGAAAGAGATCTCAAACTGACCTGGGTCTTTTATTTATTTATTTTTTTTGACAGGCAGAGTGAACAGTGAGAGACACAGACAAAGGTCTTCCTTTTCCGTTGGTTCACCCCTCAATGGCTGCTGTGGCTGGTGCACTGTGGCCGGCGCACCGCGCTGATCTGATCGCAGGAGCCAGGTGCTTCTCCTGGTCTCCCATGGGGTGCAGGGCCCAAGCACTTAGGCCATCCTCCACTGCACTCCTGGGCCACAAAGAGAGCTGGCCTGAAAGAGGGGCAACCAGGACAGAATCCGGCACCCCGACTGGGAGTAGAACCCGGTATGCCGGTTCCGCAGGCAGAGGATTAGCCTATTGAGCTGTGGAGCAGGCCTGACCTGGGTCTTAAAATTAGCAGGCAAAGACTTTAAAAGAAATAATTATAAGGAAGTTCTTGACCTAAAAAGGATCATCAAAATAAGTGAATAGATGGGAAAATCTCAGCATAGACATATTACACAAAAGAACATAATGGCAATTCTAGAACTGAAGAGTCCAATGAGTATAAGAAAATATGCTCAATGATATTAGTCATCATGGAAGCACAAAACGAGAGTACAATGAAATACCATTTTATACCTTACAATAGCTAAGATTTAAAAGGTGACAATACAAAATATTGTCATGAATACAGACCAACTGGAAATTTCATACATTACCAAGAGGAGTATAAAATGATAGAGCCACTTTGGAAATAAGTTTTCAGACTTTATTACAAATTAAAACACACATCTTTCCTTGGATCTGTTTCCATTCTTAGGCATTTATTTTTAAAAATGAAAATATGTGTTCATATTACTTGTAAAGAAGTGTTAATAGCAGAAACAACTCTCCATCAATGTGTGAATAAATCAACTAATTATAATCTATTTATACTATGGAATACTATTCGGCAATAGAAAAAGAGTATTTAAACAATAATATGAATGGATATGAAAGCCATTTTGTTGTTTGAAAGAAGTCAATACAAAGGAAAAAACAACATTTCCCTTTATAAAAATCTCAAGAACAAGTCAAATATCCCTATATTGACAAAATGGGAACAGGGACTCCAAGTGGGGAGTGGAGAATGACTGGAAGGGGTATAATACAACTTCTCAGAGTGATGAAAATGTCCCACATCTTGTTTAAATTGACGCATATGTGTCTGTATTTATTTATTGAAAATCACCAAATTGTTTGCATGTTTTATCTCAATAAAAATGGTATAAGAGGGTAGCTTTATATGTTTACTTATAAGATTTACATTTCTCAACATAACTAGAAATGTGAACCCATTGCATATAATTTTCCATGAAAAGTCGTGACTGTATATAATTCTCTAGGCAATCAAATACAAAGACTCAATATAGAAAGCAATGAGAATGTGAATAAAAGAGGGAAGAAGAAATTTTCCAACCTTACAAAACAGTGCATACTAAGGAAAGGGAAGCTACAAAGATATTTTCTGTTCCTTCTTAAAATCTTTTTGCCTTAAGGATTAAAATGTACATTCTAAGTGGGAGAGAATTCAAATTGGTTTACTCCTTCGGAATGGATTCTGTGTCTAAGAAAACACTTCATTATAACAGAATTTTATATCGCATATTATTTTTTCTAATATCTTGTAAGTTAAACGTCAAACAGTGACACTGGAAGATACCCTATGTTCATTTAGAAAAAGAAAAGTTGTTGCTACATGTATGTGGTGAAAGGAAGGAAGGAAGAGAGGAAGAGGGAGGAAAGAAAGAGGCAATAGGCATTATCTCCCTAAAGTAAAGGCAGTATGAGCTGTAGAGTCATCTAGGCAGATCTTAAATTCTATATACCAAGATTTAAGCCTCTTTAATTAAAGCAGAATATTTTAGGTGTTAATCTTATGGAAATATAAAATTCAAGAGGGAAAGTGTTATCGTTGCTGCTGCTGTTGTTGTTAGTCTATTTTGTTCATTGTTGTATCCCAGAATTTGTAATAATATCTGGTACAAAGTAGGCTCTCAAAGAATATTTGATGAATGAATGAATGAATGAATGAGTTGGATCCAGCATTGTCTCACAGTGAGTTAAGCTGCTGCTGGCAATGCTGGCATCCCATATGGCAGTGCCAGTTTGAGTCCTGCCTGCTCCATTTCCAATCTATCCAGCTCCCCTGATAATGCAAATGGGAAAGCAGGTTGGCCAGGTGTTCGGGCCCCTCACACTCCATATGGGAGACCTGAATGGATTTGAGAAATCAATCAGCAAATGGAAGTTCTTTTTCTACCTTGGGCTCTCCCTCTCCCATTGTATCACCCTCCATTTCAAATAAACTTAAAAAAAAAAAATTGAAACACTGAAAAGGAATAAACTAGTTATTAGAAACCAAGGAATTACTTTAGTTTTATACATAAAGGCAGAGTTTCTCTAGATAGCATAGAACATGGCAGTGCCAAGCAGTTAGTTTGTTAAATATATGATAATTTGCATTTATTTTAGTTGAAAATTGCTATGCCTTTATTGGGAATTTCCTGTAGTTCAGAGTAAGAATTCCTTATCCACAAGTGTAAATAAGACATGCTTCTACATTTGAGAAGCTCCCAGTCTATTTGGATTAGTGGTAAAGAAAAAGTCTGCGGCTCAAAAGGCTAATCCCCTGCCTGCGGAACCAGCACACCAGGTTCTAGTCCCGATTGGGGTGCCAGATTCTGTCCCGGTTGCCCCTCTTCCATGCCAGCTCTCTGCTATGGCCCGGAGGTGCAGTGGAGGATGGCCCAAGTCCTTGGGCTCTGTACCAGCATGGGAAACCAGGAGAAGCATCTGGCTCCTGCCATCAGATCAGGGTGGTTCGCCGGCTGCAGTGCACCAGCCACAGCAGCCATTGCGGGGTGAACCAACGGAAAAGGAAGACCTTTGTCTGTGTCTCTCACTGTTCACTCTGCCTGTCAAAAAAAAGTCTGTCACATAAACATTCATCCATTTATCCATTAATTCAACATATTATTAAATACTTATTATGTGTCATGCACACACATATCTGGATATATTATGGCAAAGAAAACAAACAGGGTTCCTGTAGCAGGAGATCACTGTGTACTGAAGGAGAAAGAAAATAAGGAAACAGATCACTACAATTTGCAGTAAATGTTGTAAAGAAGAATTTTGATTAAGTGGAGGGCACTATTTTATATTTGCTGGGCAGGAAATACCCTGCTCAGGAAGCAACATTTGTGTTGAGAATTTAATAATGCAAAGAAGCAAGAAAAACAAAGTGCTAAGATGAGAGGCTTCCAGCAGAGAACCCAACATGTTCAAAATACTTAAGGTGGAAGAGAACTCGGCATGTTGAGGATCTAAGAGAAGCCAATGGCTAGAGAATAAACGGAAAGTGGAATAAATTGAAAGAGAAAGAACAGGAAGGGTTATAAATTCACAGCCTGAAGCTATGGTAGAGAGTTCGGATATTTTGACTTCAAGTGTAATAATCCATTTAATTGTTTTAAGCAAGAAAATGGCATGATACAATTTGTATATTTACTGGCTTATTCTTTTTTTTCAAATGTAGACTGCATTAGAGTGTAGACAAAGGCAGAGACTAGCAAACTAATTAGAAAGCCTTTGCTGAAATTCAGATGAGAGATGGTGGGCAGTACATTAGAGAAGCTACAATGGAGAGAGGAGGAAGTGAACAGCTTTGAATATAATTGAGGAGTATTAATAGGACTTGCTTAAGGATTAAATGTGGGTGAAGGAAAGAGAGGATGCAACAAAAACTCCCAGGTGTCTGGCATACAGAGTGGGCGGGTTGAGGAAATATCTAACCAGATGGGAAAAAAAATTGGTCAACTAGAACATTTAAAGTTTGGATAGAAAAGGAATTAAGGGGGATCAGCAGGTGTGACTAGAGAGGGAAGAATCTCAAAATCTCCCTAAAAAGAGTATTTCAAGAAGGAAGGATTTCAATAAGTATTTGAAGAAGGAAGTCATGATCAAATAGGTTCAGTGGTGCTAAGTGACGTAAAATAAAAACAGAAGTAGCCACTAGATATGGAAAAATGAAGTTTGTGATCTTGAATAGATCAATTTCTGTAGAGTTTGGGGAATAAAATTCAGATTGGAGTTGAAGAGTAAAAAGGCAGTTAGACAACTGAAACAAACCTTTCAAGTTTAAATTTGAAGGGAAGGAGAAAAATGGAAAGACCTGGAGGAAATTATTAGATCAATACAGGATACCAAAAATATTTGTACATTAAAAAGTAATGCTCTAGTATAGACCAAGAGATTGATGGTTTAGGGAAAGGGGGTGCATTAATAAAGAAGTCTAGGCACAGGACATGGTAAATGAGTGTTTTCAAGAGGCTGGTGGCCAGTGGAATCTAAGTTGGAGAATGAGATGAGAGGATAAAATAGGGATTATGATGTTATGAAAGCCAAACAAACGAGAAAACAAAGAAAGCTGGAAAGAACGGGGAGTACTTCAGCTTCTGAGGAGGAGACATACTTGGGAAAGGAAAAGGATGAAGCCATGAAAACTGCTGTGATTTGAATGTGTCTCCTAAAAGGCACGTGTTGGAAACATAATAACCACTGTAACAGTATTAGGAAGAGAACCAGGAAAAGCACCTGTCACCTGGCTCCTGCCATCAGATCAGCGCGGTGCGCCGGCTGCAGCGTGCCGGCCGCGGTGGCCATTGGAGGGTGAACGAACAGCAAAAGGAAGACCTTTCTCTCTGTCTCTCTCTCTCTCACTGTCCACTCTGCCTGTCAAAAAAAAAAAAAAAAGAGAGAGAGAGAGAGATGATTAGACCATGAGGGTTCTGCACATTTGCATGGGTTAATTACATGGTTGCAGGAGTGGATTCCTTATAGAAGGATGTATTTAGTCTTCTTTCCGTCCTTCCCCCTCTACTCTCTCACCCCTCCACTTCGCTTCCTTTTCCTTCCTCTACCCTCCTCTTCTTTCTCTCTCCCTCCCTTCTTTCTTTCACCCTCTTTTTTGTCTTTCTGTCTTTTGCTATGGGAAGAGGCAGCAAGAAGGCCCTCACCATCTGCTGTTTGATCTTGGGCTCTCTAGCCTTCTGAACTGTGAGAAATTCATATCTATTCATTATAAATTATTCACTGTGATATTTTGTTATAATTGCACAAAACAAACTAAATTAGACACAAGGTTGAAGGAATGTTGTGTTGTCTTTTGAGGCTATAATAGAGCATAGAGGCAGTGAAAAGAAATGGAACTTCAAGTTTCAATGATTGTTTCAGAAGGACATTTCATGTCCCGCTACAGAGTTCGAACTTCCTTTGTTGACAATCATAATTATTAAGACTCTTAAAGTTATAAAGAACAGGAATCAACTTGGGTGAACTTAACAACCAAATAAAAATAAAATTAAGGGGGCAGTTTAATAAAAGGCTGCTATTGTCTTAAAGAAATCAAGAGTTGGGGGCATTTGGCCCAGCAGTTAGGATGCCCCTTGGGATTTCTGCATCCCATATCAGAGTGCCTGGATTTGGGTCCTAGCTCTGTTTGCCATTGAGGGTCCCACAGATGTGTACCCTGGGAACGTGGGACACCTGGAGTGAGCTCCAGGCTCAAGGTTTTGGCTTTGCCCAGCCCTAGTTATTGTGGACATTTTGGGAATAAGCCAGTGGATGGAAGATCTCTATTTTTCAGTTTATCTCACTCTTTCTCTGTATCTCAAATGAAAATAAATAATTTTAAAAATTCAAGAGTGGGTATACAGTGGCAGCCTGGGAAGAGGTTGGTATATTGTATTTTGTCACTCATTTCTCCTTTTCCCCTCAGTCTGTTTCCTACTTCTCCATTCTACATTTCTAAATAACTGGCCTCATAGCTTATAAGTATATTTTTCATAGATGGGAGAATTATTGATCCAGTTCAGGTGTTCACTCCTATTTAAATCAACTGTGCCATGACAATGGGAGTCATTTGGTATACATACAGCTTCTAGAGGCACATTCCTGTGGATGAGCAGCAGAGCTCATAGAAGTTAATATTATTAGAAGGTGGACAGGAAGTCCCTAAACCATGAAGACAGGAAGATTTTCTTTCAAAAACATGGGAGCAATATGAAAAAATACATCATCTAAAAAGGATACCTTTGGCAACAATATGAAAATAGATTGGAACAAAGATTAACCAGATCCAGATAGGTAAATATAACTAGGAAACCACTAAGAAAAAAATTTTTTTTTTTTTTTTTTACAGGCAGAGTGGACAGTGAGAGAGAGAGACAGAGAGAAAGGTCTTCCTTTTGCCGTTGGTTCACCCTCCAATGGCTGCCGCGGTCGGCGCGCTGCGGCCGGCGCACCACGCTCGTCCGATGGCAGGAGCCAGGAGCCAGGTGCTTTTCCTGGTCTCCCCATGGGGTGCAGGGCCCAAGCACCTGGGCCATCCTCCACTGCACTCCCGGGCCACAGCAGAGGGCTGGCCTGGAAGAGGGGCAACCGGGACAGAATCCGGTGCCCCGACCGGGACTAGAACCCGGTATGCCGGCGCCGCAAGGCGGAGGATTAGCCTGTTGAGCCACGGCGCCGGCCGTAAGAAAAATTTTAAGCAAGAAATAATAATATGGGTTAGGACAATACAGTATCAACAAAAAGACCTTGGCAGGTACCAGATCTCTTTCAGAGAATAATGAATCATACTTGGATGTAAGAAGTTAGTAAAGCTAAGAAAGAAAACATTACTCTCACATTCTTAGTTTGTGCAATAGGATAATTAAAATTTCTTGTCATTGAGACATGGAAAATAAGAAAAGATAATATAAGATTTGAGGCACAATCTCAAGCTTGAGGAATTTTTGTATGTCTAATGTAAAATCCAAAGCTGAAGCAAGGTGAGAAAGCAATATTTGGGCCACGGGTAGGCTGTGGGGGAAGCTGAATCTGGAGAGGCCTAGAGGAAACTTCCTGAGATTGCCTCAAATTTGAAAACCTGTCTTTAAGTTTCAAATCCCTGGTGGCAAAAACCCCAGCCCCAGGGCGCTTCTGCCTAAGGATCATTAAGGTGGTATAATAGGAGTGGCTAAGACCCTTTTGCATCACAACACCCTACCCCTTGCCGGCATCCGTGCATCTGCTCTGTACCTCAACTATACATACACCTCCCTTTTACAATAAAGTGAGACCCTGGACTGGGCTGCACACCACGCCTGATTGTCCCCAGGGTTTGGGGAAGGCTGAGTGGTGGGTGGTGCACGTTCCCCTCCTCGGCCAAGGCAAGCTGCGGGCAGCCTGCCTAATTCTCCAGGCGGTGGCGAGGAACAGTCACCGCAGTAGGCAACAATTGGAGCACTGGGACCAGATGAAAAAAATTCAAGAAGATCATGAAAGAATAAAAGATAGTAGCCCTCTTGGAAAATTTTAGCACAAGAGATGGAACTGGGAGAAAGATAAAGAGCAGACAAACCTATGGAAGAATGAGATAGCTGTATTTCAAAAGCCAGGAAGGAGCTTTAAGAGGAAAGAAATGATCAACAATGTCAAATTCTGCTGAAATGAAAGTAGGATGAGAACTGAAAAGGGGCAAAGTATTTGCCAGTTGCATCATTGCTGACCTTTCTCAGAGTAATTTCAGTAAAGTGGTGGGGGTGGAAGCTGGATTGCAGTGGGTTGAGAATTGATTGAGAGAAGAGGAAGTGGAAGTAATGCCTATGACCTGCTCTTTCCAAAAGTTGTATATAAACTAACACATATAAGGATTATAAAGATTTATTATATTAAAAAAAACTTTTCACTGTGTTTGAACTAAAACAATATCATGGACATAGCTCCAATTGAACTATACACTCCTGGTGCCTAACTTTTTAGAAGTCACCTTATCTTTCGGCAAATTAATTTTGTGACTTTTGTAGAGGTAAATCCAATGATATTACAGCTCATCTTCATTCTCATGGCATTGCCTTGAATGCTTTCTCCCACCATCATTCCTTTTTCACTCCAGCTCAGCTAAGACACGTGACCTTTTTGCCAATCTCATTATGGCTTGTGCTCATTTTCTCAAGTTTCCTATCAATCGGGGTAATTGCTTCCTACACAAAACCCAGTCTCCTATTAACTGGCTCATTACCTTGGGAAAAAAGTTCAGAAACTTCTTCAAACTGAAATCACTGCACTGCCCTGAAAAGAAACCACTTTTGAAGATGCTGACATGTCTGGAAGCCAAGACATTTTTAAAATTGGGATTCACTCATTTACAGATCCAATTCATCCCTTGTCAAGTACCTATTTGTACCAGTTTTCCTCCCTCACTATAATGGTATATTCATTATTCTCCAACTCATAATAGTGGCAAATACATAGAGAAATGGAGGACAAAATCAGTTAATGTGTGGACCACAGCTCTGTGCTGATAGAGAAAATGAGATTCAGAAAAGGACTACTGTTATAATGGCTCTAGTTCTCTCTCCAGATGAAGACAATGAGGTTAACAGACATTTCTATTCATTATTTCCAAGAAAACTAGTTTTGTCTTTGCATTTCCTAGGCCTATCTCACTAATGTTATATATTCCTAAAAGCTTTTATTTCTTTGGATAATTGAGAAAGACCAACAGATATAAAGTTAAGAATATTGCTAAAATAAGTGATCTTAACTCATTACACCTATTGAGTATTTCAATTTTTTCTGGTAGTTCAGTTAAGGATCTTCTCAAGCAGATTGTTTAAAAGCATCTATGTGTGTTTAAGATTTATATCACTTCCAATGGAAAAACACCTAAAAAGCAAAAATGCTCTAATTCACAACCAACTGTGCTTGTTGTCAAGAATTTATTTAGTGCATACTATATGGTGGGCACGGAGACATAGGTATGCACCTTGGTTTTTGTCCTTGAGGATCGTCCAGTTAGTTGAGGAGACAGGAGATGCTATCCAGAGGAAAATAAATCTTCTAAGAGAGCATATTATCAGTGAGAAATAGACAATTTTACAAAAACTCAGGTTTCGAAAGGAAAGTGTTATCATGCCAATGTGGAATAATTGAAAAATTTCCATAAAGGAAGTCTTTCTTGGAGGAGATATGGAATATAGATTAACAAAAAGGTCTGAGGAAGTTATTGAAGGCAGGGGAGATGACCTCAGCAATGATCCAGAGGATATACAGAACTGCTCAAGATACACTAGAAAACTTTGCCCTAAGGATTGCCTAGACAAAAAATGACCTAAATCAAAGATCTCTGTGAGTGAGATCCCAGTGGAAAGAATGAGCCATCAAAGGATGAGATACCATTTTCTGAAGGGAAGAGAGAACTTCCACTTTGATTATGGCCTTGTCTAAATAAGGTAGGAGTTTGTGAAGTCAAGAGTCTTCCATAGCCTTGGCAACTCATGACAAGAGCCTTGGGTGATTACTGACTCCAAAACAAGAGTGTCAGTTGTTAAATCAACAAGAGTCACTGTGCATTTACTCCCCATGTAGGATCTCTTTCCTTAATGTGTTGTATTATGAGAATTAACGGTAAAACTAGTATTCAAACAGTACTTTATACTTTGTGTGTCTATGTAGGTGCAATCTGTTGAAATCTTTACTTAGAATATACTAAGTTGATCTTCTGTATATAACGATAATTAAAAATGAATCTGAATGAAGAATGGGATGGGGTGGGAGAGGAAGTAGGAGGTAGGATGGTTTGTGGGTTGGAGGGTGGTTATGGGGGGAAAACTGCTATAATCCAAAATTTGTACTTTTGAAATTTATATTTATTAAATAATAGTTTTCCAAAATAAAGGATTGCTTAGAAGTGTCCTCTTTTCAGTTCTGGGGGAAGTTAGCCACTGTGGAAATAGGCTAATCACCCCAAAGGCTGCCTACCGTGCTCTGAGAAGTCCAAGCTATTCACACAGAGAGGTCACATAGAGAACAGAGGTCACTGACCCTAAGTTCCCAGCTGGAACAGGTACAACCACATGTCAGACGTGTGAGTGAGGCCGTGTTGGGTGGGTCCTTCATGACAAGTTGAGACATCAGATTGATACTGCTGCTGATCTTTGCCTGAATTTCAGGGTTTTGAGCAAATAATTGATACTGTTTTAAATCACTATTTTTTTGATGAATCACTAACATTTTTCTATTTAAAGTCATGGACATAGGTAAGGATATAATATTCTAACACTTGATCTTTATTAATCACTCTTACTTACCTTCTGAGTTAATAGAAACACTTGGCTTATCTGGGTTAGCAAAAAGAGATAACTTTGTCAAATTCCTATTTATATTATTTTACAAATAATGAATAAAAGATTTCATTAGTCTTTATTATCTTACAAGTATGGTTTTTTGTCCTGCTTGTTTCACTCAATTGTTTGGAGATTCTTTCATGATGTGCAAAATAATAATTTACATCTACTTATTGTTAACTGGTAAACCAATATATGGCCATGCAACAGTTTATCCATTCACCTGTTGATGAACATTTCAGTCATTCACAGTTTGGGGCTATTACAAGTTAAGATATTGTGAACATCCCTATCTAAATGTTTGTGTTAAACATGTTTTCCTTATCTTTGACAAACATTTAGGAGTGGTATGGCTGGATCATAGAGTAAGTTTATGTTTGACTATTTAAGAGACTGTCAAACCTTCTTCCAAGGTGGTTGTACCAGTTGACATTTTCTCCTGCATTCTATATGTTTCCATTTCTCTCCATCATAGCCAACATTTGATAGTAGTAGTCTTGAATTTTAGTCTTTGATATGTATGTTATGGTGTCTTAATGACTACTAATTTACCTTTACTTTACCTTAATGACTAGTGATGTCGAGCACATCTTAATGAATTTTTTGTCATTTGTATACCATCTTTGGAGAAGTGTCTTCATACAGTTTTCCCATTTCTTGGAGGAGTTTCTTTTCTTATTGAGTTTTGAGAGTTCTTTATATATTCTGGATTATGCTATGGTTTGGATATAATTTGGTGCCCAAAGTCCTACATCAATGATACTAAGAGGATAGAAACATAATTAACTTATTATGTTTAAAAGTGAGGCTTTGGAATGTAATTATATTGAATTAGGTTGTTAGGGTGGGGATCCCATGATAAAATCATGGTGGTTTTATAAGTAGAGAAACCACATAGGTAGCCATGCACATTCCCTTTCTCTTATCATGTGAGCCTGTCACTTTGGGACACTGCCAGCAAGGACAAAAGCAGAAGCAAATTAATAGAATTCACTTAACATTGAACTATGAATTTCTAGAGCCAGAATAAATCTCTTCTTTTTACAAAGCTTCATTATAATAAAAATGACTAATACATGATATAAGACCTTTATGAAACTTAAGATTTCAAATGACTTATCTCATGCAGTAGTCTGACTTTTTTCTCCCTTAAAAATGTCATTCAAAGAGCAGAAATTTTAAATTTTGATGAAATTAAAATTATCAATTTTTTTCTCTTTTATGGATTGTATTTTGTATTGTGTATAAGAAAAACATTTGCCTCACTCTAAGTCATAAAAGTTTTCTCACATGTTTTCTTCTTGGAATTTTAGTTTTAGATTTTATATTTAGGTATATGTTCCACTTTGACTCAGTTTTTACATGACATGAGACATGACTTAAAGTTCATTTTTTTGCATATGAATGTGCGGTTGTTCCAGTATCATTTATTGAATAGAGTATAATTTCTTTACTAACCTGCACTACCTTGCATAGACCTTTATGGAAATATCCGTTGTTTATACATGTGTGGGTCTATGAGGGTACTTCACAAAGTTCATGGAATGTGAAATTAAGAGATTCACAAATATTTTGAAGTGCCTTCATATTTCTGAACTTTCTTTCCTATTCCATTGATCTATTTTTTAAAATTTTATAACAATGTTATACTGTCTTGATTACCATAGCTATATATTAAATGTTGAAGCTTCTAACTGTTCTTCAAAATTGTTTTGGGTATTCTATTTTCTTTATATTTCTACATAAACTTTAAAATTAGCTCATGATTTTCTATAAAAAATTCAGGATTTTGATAGGGGTTTGTGTGAATTTTTAGGTCATTTAGGGGGATGTTATTGTTTGAATACAGTTTATCCTTACTGAAACTTACACTGAAATTTAATACTTATTATGAGATATTAAGAGATGTAACTAGGGCAGAGATTTTGTAGAGTGGGTACAATGATACTTGGGATGCCTGTACCCCTTATCAGAGTGCCTGGATTCGAATCCCATCTCCATTTCCAATTCCAGTCCCAGCTAATACACCCCCAGGGAGGCAGTTGGTGATGGCTCAAGTACTTGGATCCATGCTATCCATATGGGAGATCTGGATTGAATTCCTACCTTCAGCCTGGTCCAGCATCAGCTATTGCACATATTTGGGGTATGAACTAGTAGGTGAAGATTTCAGTTTCCCTTTCTTGCTAAGTTTTGCTTTCACTCTGTCTGCCCGACCCAACCAATTTTCAAGTAAATAAATAATTAAAAAAAATTTTTTTAAAAGGATGGGACCAAGTGGGACCCTTAGGAGGTGATCAGGGCTTATGGGTTAATCTATTCACGTAATCATGGAGTGATGAGTTACATAGTTTATTTTAAGAGTGGGTGTGCAATAAAAGAAGTTTTAATAATAACAATAAAGGTTTGACTAGGTCTTAAGTGTGCAATCTCTAACTATATGATCCTGTGTACTGTGTGGGGACTCTTCCAGCATGGTCATCACCAGATGTAACTCCTTAGCCTTGGACCAGAACCAAGAGACAAAATAAACTTATTTCTTTATGACTTTCCCTACTTATCATATTGTGTTATTAGCAACAGAAAGTTAGGACATCTTTAAAATTTTTTTCTGACTCCTGGCTCAATATATTTTTTGTCAAATAAATGAGGAATTCTTGGAAGTTTGATTTTTGGAATGAATAATCTGGCTTTTCAAAAAGAATTTATTCTAGTTATATTACAAGAATATTTGAGGAGAGGTAACAGTGGGCTTTCGGAAATGTATGGTTGCTCCATGTTTTGACTTTTAAAACCATGTCATTAAGAGCTAATATAGCAGGTATTTGGCACAGCCAATTAGATGCCATTTGGGATGCTTTAGTTTCATATTAGAGCCTGAGTTCATGTCCCTGCCCTACATCTAATTTCAGATTCCTGTCTGTGCACCTTGGGAGGCAGCAGGTAATGGCTCAAGTAGTAAAGTTTCTGCCACGCATGAGGGAAACCCAAGACTGAGTTCCTGGCTCCTGGTTTTGGCCTGGCTGAGTCCTTTATGTGATAGGCATCTAAAGAATGAATCAGCAGATAGGAGTCCCCCCCACCCCTTCAGTGAATCAGATGGTAGATCTCTCTATCTCACATGAATGAATTTGCTTATAAAAGCCTGAGTTGGGCTCAGACACTCTCTGCTTCCTTGCTCATCAGGTGAATTTTCCTCTATCTGCATTTCATGCTTCAGTATTGCTACCCTCATCAGAGACCAAACCAATAAGGTGGACCAGTCCTGGACTTGAACTTCCCAAATCATGAACTAAATAAACCTGTTCTCATTATTAACTTAGTTGTCTCAGGTATTTTGTTATAGCTATAAAAAGCTGAATGATACAGCTGATGTAAAATTTTTAGAGCCTGTTCTACCATTAGAAAAAACTTTAAATGATGAGTCAGCAACAAACTATTAAAATCTTAAGGGAGACTAGATAGCATTTAATAACAGTATTAATTCAGCTACCTGTGTCCAAAAAATTTTATTGTTTTCTGGCCCCTTCAAAACAAATAATGCCTAACCCTTTTATTTACTTTTGTAATTTTTTAACTTTCAAGACATTTTCATTCTATAAATTCTTCTTATTTATACAACAACTTTGTGATGTAGGAAAGGGAAATCAATCATCATTATCATCCTATAGCCGAGGATAGGGAGGAAGCTAGCAGACAACAGATCATCAAGTCAGAGTATTTAAATACTCGGAAATATTGAAAACTGCTTCCAGGTCCTCTTTCTTTTGAGATAATCTCTTCAGTGTACACCTCTGGGCCAAAAAATAGAACCCTCTTTATCTGGGTCAATAGAAAAAGCAGTTATTAAAGGATGTTAGGTGGCCCCAAATCTCCAGAATGACCACAAAGGCAGACCAGGAGACCACCCAACCAGGATTAACCCCCAAGTCAAGCCCAGCACACACTTAGAGGAAGACCCCATTGCCTATCAACTGGTTTATTAGCAAATGTTTGACTCTAGAAGATAGAGTACCAGTCACGCAGTCCTTGCAGAGCCACACCTCCACAGTCTCCCCCTGCAGAGCAGAATATTCCCCATGGCTTCTGCTTCCTGGTTTCCTGTCTGTCAAATACCCTCCCTCGAGAGAATATGATTAGCAGAGTCTATTTCACTTATGAGCCTTTAAGTATAATGGAAAAAATCCTCCCAATACAAAAACGTATGGAACTGACTGCCTTCAAAACCACAAGGTATCTCACAGAGATTTCTCAAAATCAATACGAATCACAGTAGTTACTGTTGTTTGAGGACTGAAAGAAGCTTTCAAAATGTCAGTGTTTTGTAAATTTTATGCCAAGACTGATGAATCTTGGCTGTAAAATCAATACAGTGTTCTCTACAGTTTTAAAAACAAAAACAGATTGAAAATACCACCACACATCGCATTTAGTGGAGGTAAGGATTGGTGAAATTCTGTTTTCACCGTACGTATATATGTATATACACATGTATATATGTGCACATGGATAGTTTGTAACTGAGTGTCCTGATCCCCAGTAGAAAATGTATTTCTTATTTCAGTAATGGTAAAATAAAAAAAATTGAAAGAAAATCTCTTCATTTTACATTTGACTAAAGAAAAATGTGGCTTATGGAAATCAAATTCCTTGCTCTGGTGGTTAATACAAATCTGGAATTAGGACATAGAAAATCTCTTAGTTCTATACTTCATTATAAGGACATAATCTATCACCTATAAGAACATGTCTTATTTTCTATGACAGCCTATTCTCACATCAGCCCTGTTGTGATTATTGCATATATTTTATTAATTAGTATATCACACAGACACTGTAAATTTTATAGTCATGTTTAGAGTTAGGCATTTATTTGTGGTTGTCACTTGTAATTATTACTAGTACTAACACCATTCTGTATATTAACTCTGGAAAGATAGCTGATGTCTGTGTTATTGTAAATATTTTTCATGTTGGCAGATAGGGAAAATATTCAGTAGATATAAATGTGATTTTTTTTGGAGGTAGAGAGGCAGAGATTAAGAGACACACACAGATCTCATCCAGTGTTTCACTTCCCAAATGCCAGCAATGGCTGGGGCTAAGCTCAGCTAGATGAAACCAGGTGCTGGGAACTCAATTCAGATGTCTTCTTTGTGTAGCGAGGACCCAACTACTTATACCATCACCACTACTGGCAGAGTTTGCATTAGCGGGAAGCTGAAATCAGGAGTCAGGGCCAGATTCAAACCCAGTTACTCCAATGTGGGGTGTGGTCATCTTTTTTTCTTAATTTTTTTTTATTTTTTTGACAGGCAGAGTGGACAGTGAAAGAGAGAGACAGAAAGGTCTTCCTTTTGCCGTTGGTTCACCCTCCAATGGCCGCCACGGCTGGCGCATCGCGTTGATCCGATGGCAGGAGCCAGGTGCTTATCCTGGTCTCCCATGGGGTGCAGGGCCCAAGCACTTGGGCCATCCTCCACTGCACTCCCGGGCCAGAGCAGAGAGCTCGCCTGGAAGAGGGGCAACCGGGACAGAATCCCGCTCCCTGACCGGGACTAGAACCCGGTGTGCTGGTGACGCAAGGCGGAGGATTAGCCTAGAGAGCCGAGGCACCGGCCGGTGTGGTCATCTTAACCCCAGCTTAACTGCTAGGCCAAATGCCCACCCCCAAAAATAATTTTTTAAATTAAACAATCCTGTCATCATAAGCAGAAGTTTCTAAAATGTGCCATACTGAATGAAAATATATCAATGAAAATATTTCTTTTCTTTCCAGTTCTCCACTGTTTCTATCAAAACATAAAATACATTTTTCAAAGAAAGCTCGATTTGAAATAAAAAATGAAAAAGAAAAAGCTTTTCAAGAGTTTCTAATTTACACAATTAATGATACCTCTACCTTTTAAATTTTTGAATTTGCTACTCAGGTATTTTTAAGTTCATGGACAAAACTTATTCAGGAGCTGATGCCATGGTATAATGGGTAAAGCTTGCTGCCTACAGTGCCAGCATCCCCTCTGGGAGCCATTTGGAGTCTCCTCCACTTCCTATACAGCTCCCTCTAATGAACCTGGGAAAGCAGTGGAAGATGGCCCAAGTGCTTGGGTCCCTAAACCCACTCAGGAAAGCCAGAGGAAGCTCCTTGCTTCTGGCTTCAGATGGAATCAGCTCCAGCCATTCTGGTCATTTGGGGGGTGAAACAGTGGAAGGAAGATCCCTCTCTGCTCTCTGTAATTCTGCCTTTCAAATAATAAATAAAATTTTTTAAAAATGTATTCAAATAGCAGTTAAATATTTTCAGAATAATTGATTTCAGTTTTCCAGCATTATTTTTTTTTAAGATTTATTTTATTTATTTAAAAGACAGAGTTATAGGGAGAAGGAGATGCAGAGAGAGAGAGTCTTCCATCTGCTAGTTCATTCACCAGATGGCCACAACGGCTGGAGCTACGCTGATCTGAAGCCAGGAGCCAGTACCTTCTTTCAGGTCTCCCACACAGGTGCAGGGGCCCAAGGACTTGGGCCATCTTCTACTGCTTTCCCAGGTCAAAGCAGAGAGCTGGATTGGAAGAGGAGCAGCCAGGATTAGAACCAGCACCCATATGGGATGCCAGAGCTTCAGGCCAGGGCTTTAACCCGCTGCGCCACAGCGCCGGCCCCTCCAGAATTCATTTGAATTCAATTTCTAAAAATCTTATTTTTAAATAGTCATGAGCCAAAGATTTGTCCAGCATAGAACACAGCTCTATCTCCATTAATAACGAGTTGGACCAAGTCTTTTTTCACTACTGATGTCCACTGTTGTATATTTACAAAATATAACATAATTTTAATACTAATAATCTATGACATTAAAATCTAATTGTTCTTAGGATTTTGATAATAAAGATCAAAATGAAATATATAATACCAAAATAATCAGTGAAGAACAAGAATAAATGCTGTAGATAACTCAAAAAATCCCAATTTCCATTACATAGTCTCCTCTCTTCTACATGACTCAATAATGCCCAAATGAAATGGACTTTTTTTCAGTGTCACTCAGAATATATTGGTTAACTCAGCACCACATCTCAGATTTTGATTTTGATTTCCAAAACTTACTTTTCATCACCAATTCATATTTTTAGCATTGTCATTGAAAATAAAACATATTTCATTATTAAAATATGGTGACTCCTTATGTCATCTGTAGATATTTGTTTTCTGCACTAAGAATATAACAGTAAATAAAGAGAAAGAGGTCTTTTTTCTTACTAAAGAACTTTCCCCTACACTGAGTTTTGTTTGACACAGGAAGTTTATGAGGAAATATTACATGCACATGGAGAAGGGTGGAGAAGCTGGCAAAGAATGAGGATGAGAAATTTCGTTAGCAGGGGCTTAGTGCTGAAATGCCTCTTTCTCAGACTGGTTTGCTCCGCTCAGTGAAGATTTTATTCCAACATTCCTTTTCCCCAAGAGTCATTTGAAATAATAATGAGAGAATTTTTAAAAATAGGATGTTTACAGTAAATAAAAACTTGACACCACAAGGGAAGGAAAGTTCTAGTTTCCTGGGTATAGGGATTGTTGGTTGAGTATGGCACCAAGCTTCTTTCCATTTAACAGCAATTAGTACACTTACTTCACTTAAGTGGAAAATCCCGTTATCATTCCTCTCTGTGCTACCTTAACAAATAGAAAGTGTTTTTTTTTTCCCCTAATCTCATTGGAGGAGGGCAGTTATAAACTTCCTTTTACACTGTGAACTTCGGCCAGTTTCCAAGTCCTGTTAAGAAAACTCAGGACTTGTCACTCTATGCCCCATCTGAATTTGTGCAGATTTAAAATAAAATCTGCTTATTTGCTACTGCTTGAGCTGCTTCTCAGCCAAGTGGGGTGTAAAAAACAAATGGGAAATGTGGGTTCTTCAATTTACTGGAAAATAATGAGTAAATAGTCTTAAATAAATTCTTTTTCCTTTTTAAAAGCAAACGCCAGTATTCATTTTCTTTTTTAAAGATTTATTTATTTGAAAGGCAGTTACAGAGAGGGATAGATGGAGAGAGAGATCAACAAGTTCCTTTTTAATGTTTTTTTAAATAGGTGCTGCATACTCTTTTTAAAACATGTTTAATTTGTTTTCATCTTATTTGAAAGGTAGAAAGATGGCTAACTTAGACTCAGAATGGGAGAGTTGAGCTAAATGGAAGCCAGGAGCCCGGAACCTAATCTGGGTGAACCTTGTGGGTAGCAAGAACCCAAGACCCCGAGTCATCCTCTGCTGCTTCCAGGGTGCACATTAGCAGGAAGCTACAATTGGAGCAGAAGGTTCACTCCAATATGAGTTGCAGTCATCCAAAGACTAATGCATCAAAAACCTGCTTCCTTTTTCATTCTTTTTGATATTTTAAGTTAAATATTATGCTGTCAAGTTAAGACACAGAAGGAAATTCCCACAGATTTCTTTAAAATAGAGACCTTTTAAAAAAAAAATCTCAGAGGTGGAGTTTAGAGTAGCAGTTAAAATGCCACTTGCAATGCCCAGCCCTGGCTGTTGCAGGAATATAGAGTGAACCAATGGATAGAATTATTTCTCTCTGCCTTATAAAAACTAAGAATTCAAAAACTCAACTACTACAAATTTTTAATGTCTACATTTAGTAACAGTGCACTGAAATAAACATCACCATGTACATAGGAGGTAGCGCAACCAGTACCATCTTCTAGAAGGGAATTTGTACTAGGTTATGTTTGGGCAGGTATTTCGCCTAGAAGTTAGGAAACTGCTTGGGATGCCCATATCCCATAAATCAGACTGCCTGGGCTCAAATTCAGGCTCCACATCCAACTCCAGCTTCCTGGGAACATAACTCCTGGGTGACAGCAGGTCCGTCCTAGCTGTTTCTTCTCTCTCTTCTTCCAAGTTCATCAACTCCATCTCTCTGCTTTTCAAATAAATAAAATTAACTAATTTTAAAACTCCAAGCCTTGTTTGATCCTTAGACTCAGGCATTCGACTTAAAGGAATTCAGTAGGCTGAAACATATACTTGATATTGAGAAATTTGTATAAAGTAGTTCATATCAGCATGACTTTTTTCAAATATTTATTTTTTAAAGATTTATTTTTATTTATTTGAAAGACAGTTATAGAGAGAGGGAAAGGGAAAGGGAGAGGGAGAGAGAGAGAGAAAGCAAGCAGGCATGAGATAGAGGTCTTCCATCTGCTGGTTCACTCCCAAGATGGCCTTAAGGGCTGGAGCCGAGCCATCTGTAGCCAGGAGCCAGGAGCTTCTTCCTGGCCCCCTAGACGGGTGCAGGGGCCAAAGGACTTGGGCAATCCTCCACTACTTTCCCAGGCATATTAACAGGGAACTGGATCAGAAGTGGAGCAGTGGGACTCAAACCAGTGATGCGCGCTGGCGCTTCAGGCTGGGGCTTTAAGTATTCACTGTGCCACAGCGTAGGCCCCTCAGCATGTCTTGTAATATAGACAATGTAAATATATAACTTGGGATTGATTCCTGAAGTGGTGACTACTCTTGTAACAGATTATCACATAGGCATTAACATTTCCCACTTGAAACTGATATATACAAGGAAAGAATTGGCAGTTTATTGACAGTGGTGGGTTTTCTTTACTCCTTTCTGGCACTTTCTTGTAATATCTCTTCATAATTATAATTCATTCTTTTAAAAGTTACGTGTCCACGTCTCTGTATTTGATCTGCCTCTTTACTGGGCTGGTAATAGTCTAATAGTCTCCCTTCACCTCCCTGTCTCCAGCTCCTCCTGTGTTCTGGAGAGCGGGTAGAATACGCTGTTCTTCAGGGTCTTCATTTATTCAGAAAGCAGTGAGTTTTGCTCACATTAATAAAATCATTGATCAAAAAGACCTCCTTAGTGCCGGCTCTGTGGCAGAGGGTTAACGCCCTGGCCTGAAGCGCCGGCATCCCAGATGGCCACTGGTTCCAGTCCCGGCTGCTCCTCTTCCGATCCAGCTCTCTGCTATGGTCTGAGATAGCAATGGAAGATGACTCAAGTCCTTGGGCCTCTGCACCCGCATGGGAGACACGGAAGAAGCTCCTGGCTTTGGATCAGTGTAGCTCGGGCCGTTATGGCCAGTTGGGGAGTGAACCAGCGGATGGAAGATCTCTCTCTCTGCCTCTCCTCTCTCTGTGTAACTCTTTCAGATAAATAAATAAATCTTAAAAAAAAAAACTCCTTTGCAACAATGTTCCTATATCAGGCAACAACTGCAAAGCAGAGGAAGTCAGAAGCTAACGATTCATCAAGGACTCCCATGTTGGCCAGCCAGCGCTCCAGCAGCTGCAGGCTACGTGAGGAGCTCCTGCGGAGTCGACCACTCTCTAGTGCGCAGTGTTCCACCTTTCTGGGCCTGAAGTCAGTAATCATATTCTCCCAGGGGCTCCCCAAAAGCAAGGCAAGGGGCCGAGGAGGCACAGTGGATGCCATTCCCACTCAGGCACACTCTGCATAGACAAACCCTCCAAATGAGAGGGCGGGCGGTCACCTCCACCGATTCTTGGAAGTTCTGCAGCGACTTCCCCCAGGACAGGCTTCCTCCAACGCCGTGGGACTGCAAACGTTCTGGAAGGCCTCGGGTGTGGGGTTGCCATCTTTCCCCCTCCTCCCGCATCTCCTATTGCCTTTCTCGGCCCTGTCCTATCCCCATTTTCTTTATCTTTTCTTAGACCAGCAGCAGCACTGCAGACTACCACCATCGGCTACCGTTGTCGGCCAGTGACCTAAATCAGCTTTTTGTAGCCAGACCTCCTCCCTCGTCGCGTATAATTCCTGCGCTGCCAAATCGTCTGAAAGTCCCCGAAGCTAAAGGGAACCTGTCTGTGACATGCTGCAGGACAGCCTCAGGTAGATGACCCTCGCTGCGCCGCGCCAGATTATAAATCGCAGACGCCGACGGCCGCGGACGACGGGGGGAAAAGCTGGACAACAGAATGAAGCCCCCAAGTAAGCAAACTTGGGTTGCGCAAGCGCGCCCAGCACTTCGCGGCTCCGGAGGCCCCGCAAAGCGCCTGCGCACAGAATCCGGGGCGGGACCGGTGAGTGAAGAGCACCCGCACTCAAGCCCTCCCACCGCTTCAGCGCCCGGCCCGCAAGCCCCGCCTCCTCCAGCTGCTCGCCTTCCCAAACAACCTGGTGCGCCGCCGGCGCTCTCCGACCATTGGCTCTCGGCCCTTTCCGTTTCCGCCCAGCCTTCCATAGCCCACCAATCAACTTGCGCGTTGGGGAAAAGGACCACCTCCGAAGCTGTCGCTCCAGTGCCTCAGCCTCCTCCGGTTGCTGCCTCCGCTGCTGCCTTCTCCTTCCCCACCTCCTCCGTCAGGGGAGCGTCTGCGGGGGCCTGAGGGGCGGCGGCGGCGGCGGCGGCTGTGATATGGAGCCGGGGGACGGCCGCCGAAGCGCTGATCGTGGGCAGGGGGCCGGGCCCCGGAACGCTCCGCCGCCCCGGGAGCAGGAGCGGAAGCTGGAGCAGGAGAAGCTCTCGGGAGTGGTGAAGAGCGTCCACCGGCGACTCCGCAAGAAGTACCGAGAAGGTAAACAGCGAGCTGGGGTGGGGGGGAGGGGAGGCGTCAACACCCCGACCCCGGGTCACTTCTCCCCTCCCCCAGAGAGGCCACCATTGGAACTTAAAGGCGCTGCACGTCAGCCGCTGCCGCTTTCCCAGGCCGGGTCCGAGTCCTCGGTCGGCGTCGGGCGCGCTCCTCCCGCCCCCTTTGCTTCGAGGGCCCTTCGGGAGAGTTCCAGGCCTGGGGAGGAACTGAGTCCCCACCCCCTCCAAATCCCTGTCCCCAGCTGGGGTGCTGAGATCGCCGTCACCGCGCGCACTCACACGGGAGAGGTAGGGGTCGCTCGTCGCGAGGGACGCCGAGGTGGAGCGCGAGGACAGGTAGGAGCAGCCGGCGCCGGGCAGCCCGAGCTGCCCCTCACTCCCTGGCGCTGACCGGCCTGTTGTTCCTTCGGCTTCCGGGCCGGACCCTGGTTCTTGGGCCCTGCTCAGCCTCTTCGCACTGGCTTCCCGGGCTGCAGAGTCAGCAGGCCTTTTCGCGGTCTGAACTTCATCTTGTTAAAAGGAGGACGGGCTCCATCCACGCCCGCCACCCCCACTCTCCAAATACTTGATCTTAGTGTTTAGTTAGGCGGGTGAGGGCGAAATCTGGGGCAGGTTCTCAAAATCCTGCTTGGTTTGAAGAGTCTGTAACTCCCGAGCCTTCTGAAGGCACAGTTGCCTAAGAAGCCGCCATCAGTGGGAGCCCCCTCCGTGGAAGATCTTGAGTGATCATTCCCAGCTTTGGCTTCTGCCTGAGGGATGATTCTAGTTGGAGTCTACAGTTAGCCTGGGTATTTTTAAATATAGACTCCTGTGCAGAGCAATTTTACATTATTTTTGGCAGTGAAAATTCTGTTTTGTGTGCTCAGAAATTTCTCTGAGTATCAAAATGGTGGTGGATAATTTTCAGTAGTTTTCACTTAGCTTAATTGCAGACTGCAAAGTCAGCAGCTTTCTAGTGTTAGTGTTAATAGTTTAGTAGAAGCAAAGTTATGGCGGTGAAGGGACAGAGAATTGGAAGGGTATGTTAACTTTTGAGTCATGCACTTCAGTGACCCTGGAAAGTTAAAATTCAGTGTCTCGTTGCTTTGAATAAAGGTGATGTTGCATTTTTCAAACTGTTCAAAGTTTTTTTCCCTTGGCTTGGGTTGCTTAGCTTTTTTTTTTTTTTTTATCAATTCATAAACCAGGGGTTGCTTAGCTTTTAATGGAGGCTACTTGAGTAATCATCTCCGAAGATGGCTTATGGGTTTTTTTTTTTTTAATAGGTAGCAATAGGAACAGTTCCAGAGTTAGGATGTTGAAATTTGTTTTTTAAAAGAATGCTTTCAACCTCAGCCCACAACTTATTCAGTAAAATGAGTAGTTACCATAGCAACAACTGCATCAGTCTTGATACTCAAAGAATGCACTTACATAATGGCATTCACTGTAGATTTTTGTTATTTGGAGAAATGAAATAAATGGACACACTGCAATTTACCATGCTATTTTGTAGAAAATGAAGTGCATCTTTTTAAAGATGATGACTAACATATAATTGTTTCCATTTTTACCTTTTTATAATACTTTCATTATTGTATTATTCAGTTATGAATAGGTTCCACTTACATTAACACAAAGCCAAAGTGCCATCATCTCTTCAAACGCTTTGTTCTAGATTATTTCCCACATGTTTAAACGTGTTTTTAATCTTGAATATCAACCACAGGAACATATTTAGAATGAGAATTGGAAGTTCAAAGTTACCAGAGCTGGAATAGTTACATGTAGTTCATAAGTGAATGAATGATCTAGTAGGCTTCTGGGAAGGTAAAGTCCTAGCAGTTTAAACATTTGAATGAGACTATTATTTAGGCATTTTAATACCCTGAATTTCACCAATAATCTAGACTTATCTAGGCTTTGTTCAGTGATATACAAAGCCCTAGCAGTGAACTAGCAGTATAAATGATCCTAATAAACGTTCCTTTTCTACCTTTATTTCTGACAAATAGATTAAATTTTAGTTGTATAAAGGCCACCTGTGAAAACAGTCTGTGCAAATAATTCCTCAAAAAAAATTTTAGTGTTTTACTTTGGGGGGCTTGGTATTGTAATATTGATGTGCTCTAGTCTATCGTGTTTTACAATTTCATTTGCAAGTAAGCTGTTAAAATAGTAATAGAGGGGCTGCATAGGTGCTAAGTCAACCTACAGAGACCTGTTTAATCAGTACCTACCTGAACTGTAGCACTAATAACTATGGAAACTATTCTCCTTTTATAATTTCCCTACCAGAAAATATAGTGAAAATTCAGTTTCATCTCTTAGAATGTTAGACCAGAAGGAACCTTAGCATTTATCAGTGATTCGCAAATATGGCTTAATAGCAAGCTTATCCTCAGATAAGATTTTCCTTTAGAAAATTCCGGCCTTCCACTTCAGATTTAGTTTCTCTATCATTAAGGCTTAGAAATTTGTCAGCCAGATTGTGGCGTGGTAATCTAGCCCCTTAATTTTAAAGATGAATTAGCAAGTCCCCTAAAGACTAATGTGCTTGAAGTTTAAATAGTTCATCATTAGCACTCTATGTATCTTATTAGAATAAAAACCTCCACCCCAATTCCAAGCCCATATGACTCCGAATGTTAGAATGAGAGGGAACATGGGAAACAGGAAGCAGTCCTAGAATTTGGGTTAGGGAAAAGGTTATAAATTGATGAGAATGGGTGACCCCTGAGATAGGTATGATTAGCTGAGCTGAGGCTGTGGGTTTTTAAGGGAGAGATGGTAGGGAAGGAAATAAATTTGGAATGAAGAAAGAAGGAAAATAATTGAGGGCTAGACAAGGTTGGGCTGGAGAATAAAGTTTTCTGTTAACTCTGGTAGTGGAATTGAAAATAAAGCAGAAGGAATAAGGAAAATGAGATTTTTCTGATGACGTAAGAAAAGATTTTACTCCACTGTTTTCCAGTTCAGTTGTCAAGCTAATTTTTTTCTGTAAAGATTTATTTATTTATTTGAAAGTCAGAGTTATACAAAGAGAAGGAGAGGCAGAGAGAGAGAGAGAGGTCCTCCATCTACTGGTTCATTACCAGTTGGCCAAAACAGCTGGAGCTGCACTGATCCAAAGCCAGAAGCTTCTGGGTCTCCCATGTGGGCACACAGGCCCAAGGACTTGGGCCTTCCTATACTGCTTTCTTAGGCCATAGCAGATAGCTGGATTGAAAGTGGAGCAGCCAGGACTCGAACCGGTGCCCATATGGGATGCTGGTGCTGCAGGTGGCAGCTTTACCCACCACGCCACTGTGCTGGCCCTCAAGCTGATGTTTGTTGATAGTGATGAGAAGGCTTCGAATTGGGGCAATAGATAGGTGGGTAGGTTGTAAAGACTACCAGGGAGTTTTTTTTGTTGTTGTTGTTCCTTTTTTTAATTTGACAGTTATAGACAGTGAGAGTGACAGAGAGAAAGGTCTTCCTTCCATTGGTTCACTCCCCCAAATGGCCGCTATGGCCGGCGCTGCGCTGATCTGAAGCCAGGAACCAGGTACTTCCTCCCGGTCTCCCATGCGAGTGCAGGAGCCCAAGCACTTGGGCCATCCTCCACTGCCCTCCGGGGCCACAGCAGAGAGCTGGACTGAAGAGGAACAACCAGGACTAGAACCTGGCGCCCATATGGAGGCGCCCATGCAGGCAGAGGATTAACCAAGTGAGCCACGGTGCCGGCCCTACCAGGGAGTTTTAATACACTTGCTTTTTTTTTTTTTATTTTATTTTATTTCATTTACTTGAAAGAGTTAGAGATCTCCCATCTGCTGCTTCATTCCCCAAATGGCCGCATTGGCTGGGACTGTGGCAGGCTGAAGCCAGGAGCCTAGAACTCCATCCAGGTCTCCCATGTGGATGACAGAGTCCCAGGCATTATGGGCCATTTGCTGTGATGCATTAGCAGGGAGCTGGATCAGAAGTGGAGCACTCAGGACCCTAACTTGTGCTTGTATGGTTTGCCAGCATCACAGGCTGAGGCTTAACCAGCTGTACCACAATGCCAGTCCCTTTTTCTGTTTTTTTTTTTTTTTTAAAACCACTTTTCCCCTTTCTGCTCCATTTTACTGCCTATATTGTATTACTACTTGGAGGTCCTGTGTCAGTAGGGATAAGGATAAAGTGAGAATTGGAGATAAAGATCTGTTTTCTAGGCAGTAGTGGTATCTGAAGCAGTTACTAAAAGAAAGTGAGAGGGAAATGCCTACTAGTGGTGATGAGAAAGGATGTTTCTGGTGTTAGCCATTCGTACATAGGAGACAGTCCTTAAAAAAAATTAAAGATTTATTTATTTGAAAGGCAGAGTGACAGCTTCCATCCTCTGGTTTACTCCCTAAATGCCTGCAATAGCAAGGGCTACACCAGTTGGAAGCCAGGATCCAGGAACTCCATCTAGGTCTCCCGCATGGGTAGCAGGAATGCAAGTACTTGAGCCATCATTTATGGCCTCAGCAGTCTGTTTGGATCAGATGTGCAAAGCAGCTGGGGCTGTAATCAGCACTCCAGTATGGGGTGCAGGCATCCCATTTGGCGGCTTAATCTGCTGCAACACAGTGCCCATCCAATATTTAGACTGAATTTATGTAAATGAAAATATGCATATATAGTTTTCTGTTTGTGCTGTGCTTTTTTTTTTTTTTTTTTTTAAAGATTTATTTGGAAGAGTTACAGGGGCAGAGGGAGGGGAAGAGATAGCAAGATCTTCCATCTGCTGGTTCACTCCCCAAATAGCCACTTTGGCTGGGGCTGGGCCAGGCCAAAGCCACCAGCCATCTTTTGGATCTACCATGTGCGGGTCGGGGCTCAAACACTTAGGCCATTTTCTATTGCTTTTCCAGGTGTATTAGCAGGGAGCTGGATTGGAAGTGGAGCAGCCTGGAGTTGAATCTATGCGTGTATGTGATGCCTGCATTGCAGGCAGCAACTTTACCTACTCTGCCACAACAAAATCTGACCAAAAATACTTCAAATATATCATAGGATTTGTAGACAGATTTATAGTAAGAAATGGCCAATTTTGCTTTCCAAACATAACTTTATTATTTAATCAGCTATGCTGCCTGATGACAACATGTCGGATTGAGAATTGAAGTTGAACCATGTGTTTTTTCGGTTTCCTTTGTATGATTTTTTTTCCCCCATAATCCTAGTCACATGAGCCCATTCCAGTAATGGTTGTTATTTTCCTGGTGTTTCTTTTTCCAAACTTAAAGTAGTAATGCAAACATTCCAAGAAAATTTAAAAGACTGAAGCTCTTGGGAATAAAAGTAAAATTTGTGTTCCTTTTAGTTTTGATTTTTAAGCCTATTTTATGAATAACTTCATCATAGGAAGTTTCATCAATTCATTCAGTCCCTGAATTTACTTATTGTACATGCCAAAATTAACACATTTTATCACATAAACCCATCCAGCTCATATGTTAGGCAGAAAAAGTAGGTACTAACCGGTTAGCAATGTTTTTCCCAAGGTCATGGAATTATGAGTGATCTTCATTATACTGTTCTACATTAAAAGTCCCATGTTAATAGTAAAGATAATAATACAAATGTAGTTAAAATGACCAAGATTATTGATTTTTGAAGCAGAAGAAAACACAGAACTTTTTGGCTTTATAAAATAAGTCCAGAGAAAAATGGTGTTACAAAGGTTAGCAATTGTGAACAGCATTTTCCAAATCAAGGATTAAATAGCCTGTTTTAGATGTTTAATATTTCTTCATAGTTTGAGACTATGAAGGATGAGCTAGAGGTTCAGCCAGCATAGTAGTTTAGGGTGAACAGAAAAATTGATTAGTGAACGATTGTTCTTTAGCAAACATCTAAAATTGGAATTATGACCAAAGGAGGGAAGTCTTTGAAACAGAAATAAATCTTTTAAATTGAAATCAGAAAGTCTAAAAGTGAAAGAGTGAATGTAAATGTTGGTGTTCATCCTGAAACAGAGATTCGAAATTGTGGGGCCGGCACCATGGTAGTGGATAAAGCCTCCACCTGCAGTGCTGGCATCCAGTATGGTCGCCAGTTCGAGTCCTGACTGCTCCACTTCCCATCCAGCTCTCTGCTATGGCCTGGGAAAGTTGAAGATGGGCCAAGTGCTTGGGCCCCTGCACCCACGTGGGAGACTGGGAGGAAGCACCTGGCTCCTGGCTTTGGATCTGCGCAGCTCTGGCCGTTGCAGCCATCTGGGGAGTGAACCAGCGGATGGAAGACTTTTCTCTCTCTCCCTCTCACTGACTGTAACTCTACCTCTCAAATAAATAAAATCTTAAAAATATTTGAAATTGTTTTAAAAATTAGAATAACAGACTTTTTAAAATTGAACTTTTCTTATTTTCTTTAGTGATCCTTCAGTACAGCTATTTTAAAATACTGACCCACTCTATGACCTTAAGAAACTTTGAACATGTTCTCTGTTTTCTCCTGTTTTCTTTTTTTTAATTTTTTTTTTTTTTTTTTGACAGGCAGAGTGGACAGTGAGAGAGAGAGACAGAGAGAAAGGTCTTCCTTTGCCGTTGGTTCACCCTCCAATGGCTGCCGCGGCCGGCGCACCGTGCTCATCTGATGGCAGGAGCCAGGTGCTAGGTGCTAGGTGCTTTTTCCTGGTCTCCCATGGGGTGCAGGGCCCAAGCACTTGGGCCATCCTCCACTGCACTCCCGGGCCACAGCAGAGGGCTGGCCTGGAAGAGGGGCAACCAGGACAGAATCCGGTGCCCCGACCGGGACTAGAACCTGGTGTGCCAGCGCCGCAAGGTGGAGGATTAGCCTGTTGAGCCACGGTGCCGGCCTGTTTCTCCTGTTTTCAAATGAGGTTTTTCCCTGTTTTTATTTGGTATTTTTCCCATTAACAAATATGGTGATACATAATCAAAAAGCTTTTTTGATATAGTCTTTGCTTGATCAGCAAAGTAAGTAAGGAAAAGACTCCACACAGTTTAGTTTACTCTAGGAGAGCTTGAATTTTTATTCTAGCAGGTTGAGTAAAAAGAGAGGGAGAGAAGAAGGAGCTTAATACTCAGTACACTAATAGAGAAAGGTGGTATTAATTTTGTAAATTCAGTGAAAGGTGCACATAATGGGCAGGCAGTGAATGTTAGATATTTGATTTGTTACTATTGTCATCTTTGTGGTAAGGTATCCTTTTAGGGACTATTTATGCTTCAAAGAAAATAGTAAAAACCAAGATATTGATGCAGAGCAATTGTTTTATGGCAAAAGCAACAAATGTATTGGTTCCACAACAATCTTATCTTTGAACTTTATAGAATATAGGTGTCTGTTATTTAAAAACTCCACAGAATGTATACTTGACAAAGAGATTGAAGAACACTAAACAAATTCTAGATTGCAGTAGGAGGGAGTCTAGAAGAAAAGAAACTCATTAGGACACTGTTACAGTAACCTGATTTAAATTTGACAATGACACAAATAACAGTAGTGATCACTGAACAAAGACTTTGTGAAGATCAGAGTTAAAGAAGTTTTAGTGAAGGTAAAGAAAAAAAAGCCAAGATGATGCCAATGTTTGTTGCTTGAGAAAATGTAGGTAATAGCCATTAGAATCCAGTTTGGAAATTGATATGTTTGCAAAAGAGTAGGGGATAGGGAGAACAGGGTAGGCAGATTGGTTTATTATAGGGCTGGTAGCAGTGATTTAGCTTGGAACATATCCTTTGGAAGGTTACGATTAGAATCCATCTTTGGGGAGGTTAACTGTCAAGGACAGGTAAATTGCCCAACAGAATGGTGGTAATGTGTTAGCAGTACAGATCTTTGGATAACACAGAGGTTAAGGTTTGGAAGGAGAAAGTGGAACCATCACAGCACACAACGAGTATCCCAGGAAATGAGTTTCTATTGTGCTGAGTGCTAATAGTAAAAGAACTACCCACTACCATTTATGCTTCATTTATATTAGAGTGGAGATCCTCACAGTGACAAAACCTAAAGTTCTCAAGAAAAGAAAACATTGTTTATTATAATACTGTTTATGAACATGGTGATTGGCTTTGATTTTGAAAGAGTTTCAGTTTCTGTTGGCTTAGGTTTTGTGTCTTTCTTTTCTTTTATGTGTATATTATATTTGCAGCTTCACAGTATCCAAGGCAAAGGCAGTGGTTTTTGGTTTTTGTTAAGCAATGGGTTTTCTTTTGTTTTTGTTTTTTTGACAGGCAGAGTGGACAGTGAGAGAGAGAGAGAAAGGTCTTCCTTTGCCATTGGAGGGTGAACCAATGCTGGGCCACAGCAGAGAGCTGGCCTGGAAGAGGGGCAACTGGGACAGAATCCGGCGCCCCGACCGAGACTAGAACCCAGTGTGCCAGTGCTGCAGACGGAGGATTAGCCTATTGAGCAGCGGTGCCGGCCTAAGCAATGGTTCTTAAGCTTTAGCGTGCTCCCTCTGCTGAGTGTTTAAAATGCTGATACCTAGGCTTCAGAAAGCAGTTCAGTGGGTCTGCAATTGGGGTCTAGGAATCCACACATTTAATCATCTCCTGTGTGCAGATGATTGGTCACATTTTGAAAAATACTGAACTAAGGTTTCTCTTAGAAAAAGAAGGCACTTTAATGCTGAAGCATGTGCTTGTCCTGGAGAGCTTTAGTTATTTTTCCTATTCCTTGTTCATGTGTACCTTTGAAAGAGTTTGTAATAAAACCACAGTATACAAAGTAAAGCATCAATAACTTAGGATTTTTTTCTTTTTCTTTTTTTTTTTTTGGACAGGCAGAGTGGACAGTGAGAGAGAGAGACAGAGAGAAAGGTCTTCCTTTGCCGTTGGTTCACCCTCCAATGGCTGCCACGGACGGCGCCTTTGCATATTTTTACTAGTTGAATAATTATAGAGAAAATCAATTTTCAAATTATACAATGTCATAGAAAGAGATCAAAGAATTTGTAGATGACAACTTTGGTGCCCAGTATAACAAACCCTTAGTTCTCTCTGTGAGTTAGAAACTGGGCTCAGAGTTACCAACCCCGATGGGATCCTTCTTTAAATGCATACTGTTTTCTAGATTCTGCCTGTCTCCAGCAATATTGGAGTGATTATTGAGATAACCTCCTGTCTTTCAGGTGCACAATTCTAGAAGTATTCTTTATTCTTCACATTAGAAGCACCCTCAATAATGTACCTTGTACTATAGCTTTTTTCCCATGTTTATCTTTCTCCTCCTTTCCTTACTCTTGTTTTCTAAGGTTCTTTCCCAAAAAAATACTTGTGCCCAGATTTATGTCTTAAGTTGTACATGCTGTAGAATATAAACTAAGGAATCTGACACAAAGGAAGCCTTTTATTTTAAACACAATTTTCCCAGAATGCATAGTATTATAGAATTTCTGTTTGTGTGACCACTATTAATAGTACATTTATGTGTTTATTATAATATGTACCTAATATATGGCAGTTAAATGTAAAGTTCAAACAAAGCATTTTCTTTTTTTTTTTGATAAACATTTTAATAAAATATTTGGGCAGTGGTAAATCAAATATTTTTTATTTTTTAAAGCTTTTATTTATTGAATGCAAATTTCATAGGTAGAACTTTAGGAACATAGTAGTTCTTCCCCCCCATACCCACCCTCCCACCCCCACTTCTATCCTACCTCCTATTCCCTCTCCCATCCCATTCTTCATTAAGATTCATTATAATTAACTTTATATACAGAAGACCGACTATACTAAGTAAAGATTTCAACAGTTTGCACACACAAAGAACATATAAAGTAATGTTTGAGAACCAGTTTTGCAGTTAATTCTCATAGTACAACTCATTAAGGACAGAGGTTCTACATGGGGAGTAAATGCACAGTGACTTCTGTTGTTAATTTAACAATTAATCTTATTTATGATGTCAGTGATCACCCAAGGTTCTTGCCATGAGCTGCCAAGGCTATGGAAGCCTTTTCTGACCACAGACTCTGTCAGTATTTAGACAATACCATAAGCAAAGTGGAAGTTCTTCCTCCCTTCAGAAAAAAGTACATCCTTCACAAAGGACTTTCTAGAGTTGAAGATATCAGTTCTCAGCAAAAAATTAAGCAACTTTAAGATTATATTAGTTAGTATCTAATCTGTTGTTGGTAAATTCTTTTTTTTGGTAAATTCTTTTTTTTTAATCTTTTTTTTTAAAGATTTATTTATTTATTTGACAAGTAGAGTTACAGTGAGAGGGAGAGACAGAGAGATAGGTCTTCCTTCTGTTGGTTCACTCCCCAAATAACTGCCATGGCCGATGCTGCACTGATCCGATGGCAGGAGCCAGGTGCTTCTCCTGGTCTCCCATGTGGGTGCAGGGCCCAAGGACTTGGGCCATCCTCCACTGCCCTCCTGGGCCACAGCATAGAGCTGGACTGGAAGAGGAGCAATCCGGGACAGAATCTGGCACCCATATGGGATGCTGGCGCCGCAGGCGGAGGGTTAACCTAGTGAGCAACGGCGCCCGGGTAAATTCTTAAATAGTGTTATAAACCACCAGAGATTTGTGAAGATCATTAATCAAAATATTTTGAAGGTTTTGCTTCCTATAATTGTATTTAGAGGCTTGTTAAATAACTACATATGGAAAGATATTAATAAGTCTAAAGAATTTTTATTTGAGAATTTAGAAAACTTTTGTTTTTAGCAGTCATTTATTGCTGATTTGCATAATGTTAAAGCCTTATCACTACACACATATTAATAAATAATGAAAATATTGGTGTTTACTTGCATAAGCCCCCGATAATTAAACTTTTTCATACTTTTCAGTCTTAAAATTCAAATACAAGCCAAGACTGAGATAGAAACATAGTTATCTTAACTGAATAACATGTTTGTTTATGTGTTTGTACTCTTCTTTCTTTAACACTAATATTTGGTTTTTAACTCAGTACTCATTAGACTGTAAGCACAAAATAACCAATAACACAAAATAACCAAATTTTTCCATTTAAGTAGATAAGTGTTGATTGTTACATGTAAAATATTTTAATTCCTTTCCCGTTTAAAAAAAAATAAAAAGAGGGCCTGTGATGTGGCATAGCAGAAAGCTGCTGCCTGCTATGCCTGCATCTCATGTGAGTGCTGGGTCCTGTCCCAACTAATCCACTTCCTATCCAGCTCTTTGCTAATGGCCTAGGAAAGCAGCAGAGGATGGCCCAAGTCCTTGGGTCCCTTCACCTCTGTGGAAGAACTGGAAGAAATTCTGGGCTCTTGGCCCAGCCCTGGCCTTTGTGGATATTTGGGGAGTGAACTGATGGATGGAAGATTTATCTCTGTCTCCCTTTCTCTCTCTGTAACTTTGCCTTCCAAATAAATATATTTTTTTTAATTTTAAAAGGAAATTCTTCAATGCTAATACTTAGTAGTCTTAAATGGAGAAAGAATTTTAATACAATTATTTCCAAATTTGGCTATTCCATTTATATTTTTAAGTTTATTCTGTTACCAAATAATTGCCTATATTTCAGCAAGTGAGAATACCTAATTCCTATGTTTACAGATTTTGAATGAAGCCACTCTGATAATTTTTGTGTATTTTTCACCCATATGGTTGTGTTAATGTACTTTATTTGACCATAGCATGTTTTTTACCTTTCTTTATCAGTTTCTCACAGTAATGTCTCTGATTTCATATTAAATGTGATGAGTGACTTAATTTTTTTAAGACTCTGAAATTTTTTTTTGTATTTTTTAAAAATTCATTTAATTTATACAAGTTTCAGCTTTAGGAACATAGTGATACTTTCTTCCCTCCCACTCATGCTCCATCCCTTCTTCCTACTCCCTCTCCCATTCCCACTCTTAATTTTAAAAAGGTAGTGGCTGGCTAGATAATGTAGTCAATTACAGTTAGTTTTCATTCATAGCATTTTATAAATAAAAACTCAAAACTTTGGAGAGGCTTCAAGGTAATTTCTTCAACATTTTTGCCAAAGCATTAAAATGTTTTAAGGTACAGTATGACTAGAGCAAGTCCAAATATCCAATTAAATATTCATTTATATACATAGTAATCTCACCTACCAAACCCTTTTTAAAATACAGTGAATGGATATGTATGTAGAAATCCAAGAAAATAACAGGCAAGAAGCAGGCTCATGTTTACTCTGTTCTTGCAAGGTCATTACTACCCACCATAGTATGAAAATTAATGCTAGGATGCCCAACCATAATTGTCCCCTACCAGCATGTCTGCTTAAGGAACTGATAACTTATATGTATCTACTTATTTTTAATGGTTTGTTTACCTTCAAATCTATTTGATCATGAAATCATAATTAAAATGATGTATGCATTTATTTGCACAGAGGAGCTTTTAAAATGTTTAAAACTTAATAAACTTTTATTTCATGATTATTTTTAAGTAATTTTAGAGTATGCTGATACTTTCAAGACTGACATGTTTTTAAGTAAATTTGATTTTTTTTCTTTGTTTTTAGTGGGAGATTTTGATAAGATTTGGCGAGAACACTGTGAAGATGAGGAAACACTTTGTGAATATGCTGTTGCCATGAAAAATTTGGCAGATAATCATTGGGCAAAAACTTGTGAGGGGGAAGGTCGTATTGAATGGTGTTGTAGGTGAGTGTTTTTATGAACAATTTCAGTTTTTAATGGATTGTTTACATCTCTTAAATCTTAGTAGTGTTCTGTTATGTGTAAAATGGGAAGTTAGAAGTATTTTGAAACACGTCCTAAATGACTTCCTCACTTTTCCTTTGTTTATTTCATTTATCTATTTTTAATCAAAAGTTTTTTTTTTGACATTGAATTTTCTGTTTTAACTTTTTAAAAATTTGGTTTTAAGTACATGTGAAAACTAGTACACTTAAAATGTAAGAGATTTAATTCTTGACTCATCAGTAATAAGTTACAGAAATTTCAGTATCTATATTCAAGTAAAATTAGTAGTCTAAAATTTAAAATTTTTAAATATCTTATTGTTAATCTTGAATTTTTAAAAATTTTATTACATAAAAATTATATATACTTATGGGGTACCATATGATTTGATGCATATATACATTGTATAATGTTCAAATCAGGGTTAACATATCTGCTCAAACATTTATTATTTCCTTATGGTAAAAATATCCTTTCACCTAGGTATTTTTAAAAAATATATATAAAAAACATCATTGTTATCTCTGGCCACCTACTGTGCAGTAGAACACTGGAACTTCTTTGTCTCCTATCTGACTGTAAATTCCGTACCCATTAATTAACTTTTCTCCAGCCTCTTTCCACCTTTCTGTCCTCAGCCTCTGGTAACCATCATAAATCCTGAATTTTTTCAGGTGTTATTCAGTGTTTTCCAGCATTTATAATGACTTTGGATAATATTTATTTCCTCAATATATATTCTAATGTTGAAGCATCATAAAATGAAATAGATTCCCTCAATATGGTAAAATTTCAAGAAAGGGTAGGTATATTGACTGAATTTAGATGAATTCTCAGGAAACAAGGCATTATGTTTTAGCATAAATAATAACTTTAATTTTAGGGTATATTTCACTTGTTATTAAAAATTTCTATTTTAATATCATTTAAAAGTATGTAATAGTACATACATTTCATTTATTCAACCAGTGATCTAGAGAAAAATATATTTAATTCTTTCTATCTACTTTGCACCAGTCACATTGTAAGTACCTGGAGTACAAAGTCAACCAAACACACAAAATACTTTTTCTCATGGAGTTTACATGTTATTGGGAATGAGAGGCAAATAAAAATACATTAATTAAACATATGGTCAGTCAGATAATGGTAAGTGCCATGAGAAAAATAAGGCAAGGAAAAGTAAAACAGTTTTAAATAGGGTACAGGGAAAAGGTCTGACTGAACTGATCTCCATGAAAGACAGGAAGGCAGTCAGAGAGCAAAGCAGCTCTACCAAGTACAAAGACCTTGAGGCAGAAGCATGCAGACAGATGTTGGCTTTTATTCTGAGTGAGATGGTAAATCATTGGATATTTTCACAAAAGGAATAAAAGGGTTTTATTAATGTTTACAATGTGTAAAAAATTTTTTTTAACTTTTATTTAGTAAATATGAATTTCCAAAGTACAGTTTATGGATTACAATGGCTCCCCCCACCCATAACTTCCCTCCCATTTGCACCCCTCCCATCTCCCGCTCCCTCTCCCATTCCATTCACATCAAGATTCATTTTCAATTATCTTTATATACAGAAGATCAATTTAGTATATATTAAGTAAAGATTTCATCAGTTTGCACCCACACAGAACACAAAGTGTAAAATACTGTTTCAGTACTAGTTATAGCATTACTTCACATTGGACAACAAACTAAGGACAGATCCCACATGAGAAGTAAGTACACAGTAATTCCTGTACAACAGGACTTAACGATTTGACACTCTTGTTTATGGCATCAGTAATCTCCCTAGGTTCTAGTCATGAGTTGCCAAGGCTGTGGAAGCCTTTTGAGTTTGCCAACTTCGATCTTATTCTGACAGGGTCATAGTCAAAGTAGAAGTTCTCTCCTCCCTTCAGAGAAAGGTACCTCCTTCTTTGATGGTCCAGTTCTTTCTACTGGATCCCACTCTCAGAGATTTTTCACTCTCAGAGTGTCTTGGCTTTCCATGCCTGAAATACTCTTACGGGTTCTTCAGCCAGATCCGAATGCCTTAAGGGCTGATTCTGAGGCCAGAGTGCTATTTAGGACATCTGCCATTCTATGAGTCTGCTGTGTATCCTGCTTCCCATGATGGATCGTTCTCTCCCTTTTTGATTCTATCAGTTAGTATTAACAGACACTAGTCTTGTTTGTGTGGTTCCTTTGACTCTTAGACCTATCAGTGTGATCAATTGTGAACTGAAATTGATCACTTGGACTAGTGAGATGGCATTGGTACATGCCACCTTGATGGGATTGTATTGGAATCCCCTGGCACATTTCTAAAAAATTCTTATGAATTAGAGCAGGCGTATAAAGTAAGGGAACCAGAAAAAGATATTACTGCAATAATCAAGGCAGAAAGTTTTGGTTTAGTTTTGGATAGGACAGTGTACCAGAATTAATGCTCAAATAACTATGACTTAAGAGGGCATGTTTATATTGTGTGCTTAAGAGGATAGTAAGAAAGGAGTTGAAAATATGACGTGGGTGACAGCAGTGGATTGTGGAATCAAAGGAGTTATGTAATTGGGAAACTAAAGGAAGGAATCAGAATAATAGAAAAGGGATACTTGAGATTAAATAATTGATTTTATTTTCTGGTTCTAAAGAGAAGATGGTTATAAATCTTTTATATTTTTATATTTTTCCCTCAAACTACAGAAAACACAAAGTGAGTTGTACAACTCAACCAAATACTTCCCTTTTTTATTTTTAAATTTTTTTTAATTTTTAATTTTTTTATTTAAGAAATGTGAATTTACAAAGTGCAAATTTTGTATTGTTGTGGCTTCCCCCGCTCCAACCTCCCTCCCTCCCATGGCCCTTCCCTCTCCCACTCCTTCTCCCATCCCGCCCTTCATCGAGTTTCATTTTCAATTGCCTTCATATACTGAAGATCAACTTAGTATATACTAAGCAAGGATTTCAACAGGCTGCACTCACACAACCGCACAAGATATAGAGTATTGTTCGACTAGTAGTGTTGTTTTTAAGTTTCATAGTAAAACACATTAAGGACAGAGATCCTACGTGGGGAGCCTGTACCCAGTGACTCCCGTTGTTGATTTAACTATTGGCACTCTTTTTTTAAGTCGTCAGCAATCACCCGAGATTCTTGCTATGAGCTGTCTAGGCTATGGAAGCCCCTTGAGTTCACCAACTCTGAACTTGTTTAGTCAAGGCCATATCACAGTGGAGGTTCCTTCCTCCCTTCAGAGAAAGGCGCCTCCCTCCTTGATGGCCTGTTCCTTCTGCTGGGGTCTTGTTCACCAGGATCTTTCATTTAGATTGTTTTTTGCTACCGTGTCATGGCTTTCCATGCCTGTGAGACTCTCATGGACCTTTTAGCCAGATCCGAATGTCCCAGGGGTTGATTCTGAGGCAGGAGTGCTGTTTTGGGCGTTTGCCATTCTATGAGTCTGCTGTGTGTCCTGCTTCCCCCGCAGGATCATTCTCTCCCTTTTAGTTCTGTCCTTCATTATTTGCTTACACTGGTCTTATTTGTGAAATCTCTTCGACACATACCCTATCTTTTTGATCTGTTGTGTATTTATACTTATCACTTTACCAAGTGTGCTGCATTGGTACCTGCCTCCTTGGTAAGATTGAGTTGAAATACCCTGGCACATTTCTAGTTCCACCATTGGAGGTAAGTCCGAGTGAGCATGCAAACACTTCCCTTTTAACAGAAAGGAATATGTATAATCTTGTCAGGAAATCAGCACTATCACTGTTTAATATCATCATTCTTGACTTCTAGTAATTTTAGGTTTTAAGTTAGTATTCCAATACAGCAAGAAAGCTCTCAAACTTTATTTCTTAAATGGCCTTTGCTGCAGACTATTCCCATAGGAGCATTTGTGTATACCTCTGGTTTGTCTCACGAATCTGTCTCATATTTCACTCTTTGTTTTTCCCTGAACTTGTGTTTTATCAGTGGTTGATGTATCTACATCTGTTCTAAAAAGACGTTTTTGGTCAAACTGCTGGAAAAAATTAATAAGAATTTAAATGAAACTGCTGTAAAAGAACAGTGTAAGATATTATATATGCATTCTGTCTACATGTAATTTATTGTGGGAAGTAGTCTGAAGAGAAGTTATATAATGTCTTTAAACCTAAAACTAGGTTTGAGAAAAAGGCTTTAAAACAATATTGAATTTTGAAGCTTCAGTAATATATAATTTGAAAATGAGTTATTTATAATTTCTTTCTCTATGGATAATTCAAAGACAGTGTCACTTTGGAAGCTAAAGTGGGTTTTAAATAGTGTTGGACAAAAATTTGTTTTCAGTCAATTATACTTAAAATTTTATGTGAGGTAAGCCTTGCTTACATTAATACTCTGCTACATTTTATTGACTATTTGGGTGGAAGAATTCAATGTAGGGTTTCCATTAAATAATAATAAAATTCATAAGTGATATACTAAATATTTAAAACCTAAAGGTATAGTAACACCTTCAAAAAAGGAATTTCCTTTTAACTACACAAAGAGAAACATTCAAGATTCTATTTCCTGAAGTATTTGAAAGTAAATCACAGATAACATATTTCATCTCTAAATCTGTCATCATACATCTAAGGAGATTCTTCTGCATAACCACAACACTATCATCACATTAAAACAATTAGCAGTAATTTTCTAATTTCCAAAATTGTGTAACTCATAAATTCAGATTTTTCTTGACATCCTCCAGATTATCCAATTGTTTATAATTTTTCTTCAGTCAGGGTTCATGCATTGCAATTGTTAGATACATCTCTTTAAGTGTTTCCTGTTTTTGATTTCTATAACAGAATTTTTGGACAAATGTTAGTTGATTTGTAGAATATCTCATTCTGAATTTTGCTGTTGTTGGTTCAAGGAAATTAATAACATTCTATGTGTTAGAATGTATTAGAATTAATAAAATTCTATGTATCTTCACTGTAAACTGAAAGTTGAGTCTAACAAGCTGGTTCAGGTCATATATTTTTGTAAAAGTATCTAATAGTTCAAACTGTATACCACATTGTAAATTCTCACTATCTCATATCTTAGTAAATTCTGTTTCACCATTAGGGACGCTAAATATTGCCGTTTGATTAAGGTGGTGCCTATGAGATCTTTCCATTATAAGCATGTTTTTTCCTTTACAATTAACAAGGAATGACATTTTGACTTGTGAATTAATTCTGCCTCCCAATCTTTCAACTAACAATTTTATTTCTATTAAGTAATATTTGCAGTTGCAAATAATGAGTTTTTTAAGTTGTATCACTCCTTGGCATGTATTAGGTAGCTGGCATTCTTCTGTAAATAAGAACTTTCCTTTGTGAACATGGGATGATTACATGTGCTTCAGAAAAACTGGGTGAAATATATATACATGAGGGTACTTCAAAAACTTCATAGAAAAGATAAGTATATTTTGGTGCGACCTTTCTAAAATACATACATAGTTTTTTATAATATACATTTTCTACTAACTTTTTGAAGTTCCCCCTCATATGCATAGATTTCAAAAATATTTTACACCAGAATAAGCTTGTCTTTTAATCCATTGTTCTCAAACTTTGTGAAGTGCTTTGGTAAATATAATTCTTTAATTTTCTTTAATTGTTGATTTTTCACAGTAAGTAATTGGTGTTATAGTCAGTTACAATTATGGCACGTATGGGCCATCTTCTGCTTTCCCAGGCCATAGCAGAGAGCTGGGTCAGATTTGGAGCAGCCGGATCTCGGCATCAATTGGGATGCCAGCGCTTCAGGCCAGGGTGTTAACCCACTGTGCCAAAGTGCCGGCCCCAAGTAAGTTGTCTTTAAAACTTTGTTGCAGTATCACTGTACCCTCTTAAGTTTTTACTTATATTTTTTCCATCAGTCATTGACATTTTCCTTTTTTTTTTTTAAGGGTGGCCTTGGACAGGCAGGCAACAGCTGAGGATAGGTTTTACAGGGTAAAGTGTTTTTACTGTATCACCCTTTTTGGTGGTTGGTATTTTTTGTGTTTTGTTTTTGTTTTTTAGATTTATTTTTATTTATTTGAAAGGCAAAGTTACAGAGAGACAGGGAGATATATGGAGAGAGAGATCTTTCATTTGCTGGTTCACTCCTCAAAGGACTGCAGAATGGTCAGAGGTGGGCCAGGCCAAACCCAGGAGCCTGGAGCTTCTTCCTGGTCTTCCACAGGGGTGCAGAGGCTCAAGCACTTGGGCTGTCCTCTGCTGCTTTCCCATGTGCATTATTAGGAAGCTGGATCGGAAGTGAAACAGCCTAGACTGGAATCAGTGCCCATGTGGGATGCTGGTGCTTAAGGCAGCTGCTTAATGCACTGTGCCACAACATGGGGACCCAGATTCTGTCTTCTGATGTGATCTGGGAGCACTTTCTTGCTATCTAATATAAAGTGAATCTTTACCTTCTCTTTCTATTTTTTTAGAAGTCCTAGTTTCTTTTTGTAGGAAATGACATTTAGAAAGTAATATCTGGGCACTAAGTGTACTATTGGGTGTCTTGTCCTCTTAGTGTTTATGATAAAGAGAATTCGAAAAACAAAAAGACACACATGGTCTTCAAAAAGCTCATGGAAAATGGAATTAAAGGTAAGTGTATTTTGGGATAAAAATTTTTGAAATCCATTTGTAGTCTTATAATAGACTTCCCATGAACTTTTTGAAGATCCTTCCTATATGTGTCTGTGCATAGTGTAGTCTTAAATTTATATGAGAAATATAAGGTACAGATTGAGCATTTGTAATCTGAAAAAATCCAAAATGAAAAATTCTTTGAGAGCCAACATGCTGCCACAAGTGAAAATTCCACACCATGCCTGTTTCATGCATAAAATTGCTAAAACCATTGTAGAAAACTAACTTAAGGTATAAATGAATTTTGTGTTTATATTTGAGCCCCATCCCCAAGATATCTCAATGGGTATTTGGAGATATTCCAAAACTGAATAGCAAAACATCCAAAACATTCTTGATTTATAAAGGATCGTCAACCTATATCTATATGTTAATTTCATAATTGATATTTTCCATTCAAATGTAATATTACAATTTATAGAGGTGATACTTAATTCTTTGTTTTTTTTTTTCTTTTTTTCTTTTTTTTTCTTTTTTTTTTTTTTTTTTTTTACAGGCTGAGTGGACAGTGAGAGAGACAGAGAGAAAGGTCTTCCTTTGCCGTTGGTTCACCCTCCAATGGCCGCCGCGGTCGGCGCGCTGCGGCCGGCGCACCGCGCTGGTCCGATGGCAGGAGCCAGGAGCCAGGTGCTTTTCCTGGTCTCCCCATGGGGTGCAGGGCCCAAGCACCTGGGCCATCCTCCACTGCACTCCTGGGCCACAGCAGAGGGCTGGCCTGGAAGAGGGGCAACCGGGACAGAATCCGGTGCCCCGACCGGGACTAGAACCCGGTGTGCCGGCGCCGCAAGGCGGAGGATTAGCCTGTTGAGCCACGGCGCTGGCCTAATTCTTTGTTTTATATTTGCATCTCTTTTGTTACATAAAGAACTTAGTTCTAAATAACACTAATTCTTGTATGCTATAGTTACATCAAATGGTTTCAAAATTGCAATGGCAGTTTTACTTCTTAACATAAAATGACTGTGAAGTTTAAGATTTCTTTTCAGTTCTTTTGTTTGCAACATATCCTACCAAGGATCAGAATATATAACCTGCATCCCATATGGGTGCCAGTTTGTTTCCTGGCTGCTCCACTTATGATCCAGCTCCTTGCTATTGGGCCTGGGAAAGCAACAGAAGATGGTTCAAGTACTTAGACCCCTGCTGTCCATGTGAGAGAACTGGGTGAAGCTCCAGACTTTAGGCCTGATGCAGTCCCGGTTGTTGTGGCCATTTGAGGAGTGAACTACCAGAGAGAAGATCTCTTTGTCTTTCTGTCTTCCCTTATTTCTCTAACTCTGTCTTTCAAATGAATAAATAAATATTAAAAAAAAATAAAAAAGTTATTGGCTCCTGACTTTGGCCTGGCCTATCCCCAGCCATTTAAAAAAAATTAAATGCATGTGTGATTTTTGCTAGATATTGCCAAATTGCTCTCCATAGAGGTTGTATCATTTTATAGTTTCACCAGCAAAAGGATTACTCTTTCTGTGACTTCATCAACAGAGTATATTGCCTAATTATAGAATTTTTTTATTCTGATGAATGGAATTAGTGTTTCTGTGGGTTTATTTTATATTTCTTTTATAAATAACATTGATATATTTAAGATTCATTTACTTAGGAATCATATGCATTTCTTGATTTTAATCAGTTATGTGATCATGTTTTTGAACCCTTTTTTGCATGTTTTTTGTTCCCTTTTTCCTTTTTAAAATCTCTTTATAGATATGTACCTTTTTTTCCCTTTTTTGGTTAAGTACTTAGAAAATTTTAAATTTACAAAAAGAGAATTTTGCTGTAGTACTACAGTGAGTTCCGTCAGTGCCTGCACTAACATTCCTGCCAACAGTGTATGGCTAATTGTATTGGTAGCTAATAGTACTGAGCATTTTTTCATATACTTTTTGGCCATTCATGTTTCTTTTGAGAACTATCTATTGAGGTCCTTTGCCTATTTCTTAATTGGAAAGGTTGTTTGTTGTTGCAATTTTTTTTTTAGTTGCTTATATACCCTGCATGTGAATTCTTTGTTAGATAGTAGCTTGCAAATACTTTCTTCCATTCTGTTGAATGTCTCCTCACTCTGTTTTTTCCAGTGATATTCAGAAACTTCTGAGTTTGTTATAATCCCATTTGTCTAGTTTTGCTTTTGTTGCTTG
This sequence comes from Sylvilagus floridanus, assembly GCA_949820135.1. Taxonomy (NCBI): domain Eukaryota; kingdom Metazoa; phylum Chordata; class Mammalia; order Lagomorpha; family Leporidae; genus Sylvilagus; species Sylvilagus floridanus. Next base: position 34,956,751 of record OX463236.1, read on the forward strand.
TGCTTTGGAGGTATTACTCAAGATTTCATCACCTAACAGTATTGTCAAAGTATTCCCCATAAATTTTCTTCTAGCAATTTCAGTCTCTGATCATAAATTTCAATCTTTGACCCATATTGAGTTGATTTTTGTGTATGGTGAGGGGCAGAGTTCTAATTCCATTTTTCTGCATACATACACCCAGCTCATCCAGTTTTGCCAGCACCATTTATTGAAAAAACTTTTTCTCTTGTGTATGGGGGACTTTAATAAAAAATCAGTTGGTTGTATGTATATGGATTAATTTTAGGGCTCTTAGGGCTCTCTATTCTGTTCCTTTGGTCATTGTGCCAGTTTTTTGTTTGTTTTGCAGTACCGTACTGTTTTAATTGCTGTAGTTTTAAAATCTGCAGTTTTTTTTTTTTATATAAAGCTTTTATTTAAAGAATATAAATTTCCAAAGAACAGCTTATGGATCACAATGGCTCCCCCCCCCCCCCCCAACAACTTCTCTCCCTCCCCCTACCCTCCCCTTTCCCCGGTGTTAAACTGGAAATTGCATAGACAATTAATCAATTTTTAAAAAAAAAAATCATGTAGGATCTCTGTCCTTAATGTGCTGTACATTGTGAATTAATACTATAACTAGCACTCCAACAGTATTATCATTTTGTGTCTCTATGCGAGGGCAAACCATTGAAATCTTTACGTAATATGTACTAAATTGATCTTCTGTGTATAAAGAGAATTGAAAATGAATCTTGATGTGAACAGAAGGGGAGAGGGAGCGGGAAAATCTGCAGTTTTTAAATGGTGTAGCTTTGAAATCGGGTATTGATATGCCTCCAACTTAATTCTCCTCCTGCTCTCCCAGGATCACTTTGGCTATTGTGGGTCTTTTGTGATTCCATATGTATTTTAGGACTGTTTTTTCTAGTTATTTAAAGAATACATTGGTGTTTTGATAGGAATTACATTAAATCTGTAGATTGCCTTGATAGTATAGATATTTTAGTGATATTCTTCTAATCCATGGGCAAGAAATATCTTTTTGTGTTTGTCCTTGATATCTTTTAGCTATGTTTTATGATTTTTATTGTAGAGATCTTTTCAGTTCTTTGGTTAGTTCTATGCCTAAATATTTGATTTTTTTTCTTGCTACTGTGAATGGGAACTGTTTCTTGATTTCTCTTTCAGTGAGTTCATTGGTGGTATATAAAAATGTTCATGTTTTTTGTATGTTGAAGTTACAATCTGTGACTTTATTGAATTACCAGTTTTAACAGTTTTTTGGTAGAGTGTTAATTTTTTCTATGTACAACATCGTGTTTTCTGCAAACATGGAAATTTTGACTTCTTCTTTTCCAATTTTGATCCTCTTTATTTCTTTTTCCTTCCTACCCTAATTGTTCTTGCTATACCTTGAGTACTATATTCAGTAAAATGGTCTAAGTGGAGATCCTTGCCTTTTTCCAGATCTGAAGGTAATACCTTCAGCTTTTCTCCATTAAGTGTGATATTGGCTGTTGGTCTGTCTTCTAATTTTGAGGTATGTTCCTCCTTATAATTTTGAGGTATGTCTTACAATTTTGAAGTATAAATCTACTTGGTTGAGGGTTTATATTTGTTGAGGGATGTTGAATCTTACCAAATGTTTTCTCCACATCTGTTGAAACGATCTTATGGCTTTTGTTCTTCATTCTATTGATGTAATTTATGGCATATATTGGTTTGTGAATGTTGAACCACCCTTGCTAGTCTGGGATATATATCCCATTGGATCATGATGTATGATCTTTTTGATGTAGTGTTGGATTCAGTTTGGTGGTATTTTGTTGAGAATTTTTGCATCTAGATTCATCAGAGACATTGGCCTGTAGTTTTCTTTTTTCAGTGTCTTTGATTTTGGTATCTGTGATGCTGGCTTCAAAGGGAGCTGGGCAGAATCCCATCTTTTTCAGTATTTTGGAATAATTTGAAAAGTATTAGAGTTAGTTCTTTAAATGTGTTACAGAATTCAATAGTAAAGCCATCAGTTCCTGGTGTTTTCTTTAATGGAAAAATTAATGACAGCTTTATCTTGTTGATTGTTATGGGTGTGTTTAGATTTTCTTCATCTTATTTATTTTATCTTAATAGGTTATATGTCTCAAGGAATTTATCCATTTCTTCAAGATTTTCTAATTTGTTAGCATATAGTTTATAGTTTATAGTTTATAGTATATATTATGCTCCTTTATTTCTGAGATACTGATTGTAATGTTTCTTTTTTTCATCTCTGTATTTAAGGCTTTTTAATCCTTTTTAGTCTGTCTAAAGGTTTCACTGATTAATTTTTATATTTTCCCAAAAAAGTATTTTGTTTTGCTAATCTTGATGTTTTAAAGTTTTGATTTCATTTATTTCTGCTCAGATTCTTATTTTTTGTCAAGTCCTGCTAATTTTGCGTTTAATTTCTTGTTTTTCTAAGTCCTTGAGGTGCATCACTAGCACATTTGAGATCTGTTTTTAATGCAAGCACTTATTGTTATAAAGTTCTCCTACTGCTCTTGTATTGGAGTTTATTTCTCCCTTTGGGTCTAATCTAATAGATTTGCTGTATATAATCTGGGTAGCATTGCATTGGATGCATAAATTAGGGTTGTATCTTCTGGCTGAATCAGTATAAATATATGATGTTCTTTTTTCTCGCTTTTTACAGTTTGTGATTTAAAGTTTGTTTCATGTGATAGGAGTTCTTGGTTTCCATTTCCCCCTCCTTTACGATGAGTATCTTTACTTGTGAAAAGCGTTTCTTGTGACAACATGTAGTTCCATGGTCTTTTTTTATTCATTTAGCTGACCTATATCTTTTGACTGGGGAATTTAATCTATTTACATTTCAGGCTAGTATTAATAGATAAGATCTAACCCCTGTCATTTTGTTGATTGGTTTTGTTAGTGAAGTTGGTAGTGTCCTGTGTTTTCATGATGTTTACTTCAATGTGGGACTCTCTAGAATGTCTTGTAAGGCTGGTCTATGGTTATGAATTTGCTCAGTTTTTGTCAGGGAAATGCTTTATTTCACCTTCACATGAAAAAGGATAGCTTCATTAGATTTACTATCCTTGGTTGAAAGTTTTTTTAATTATATATTTTTAAATATTTATTTATTTATTTGAAAGGCAGAGTTAGAAGGAGAGGCAGAGAGAGAGAGAGAGAAATCTTATATCAGCTGCTTCACTTCCCACATGGCCATAATGACCAGGGCTGGGCCATACCAAAGTCAGGAGGCAGGAGCTTCATCTGAGTCTCCTATGTGGATCCAGGGTCCCAAGCACTTGTGCCATCTTTCACTGCTCTCCCAGGCACGTCAGCAAGGAGCTGGATGGGAAGTGGAGCAGCCAGGACTCGAACTGGCACCCATATTGGATGCCGGTGCTGAAGGTGTTGACTTAACCTGATACACCACATCACCGGCTCCAGAAGTTTTTTTGATTCAAGACCTTTAATATATTATCTCACTCTCTTCTGGCTTGTAGAGTTTCTGCTAAGAAGTCTGCTGCTAGTCTTTTTTTTTTTTTTAATATGTAACTTGACACTTTCACTGTCTTTTAGCATTCCCTCCTTGTTCTTAACATTTACCAATTTGACTACAATATGCCTTGAAGGAGTTCTTTTTTGAATTTCTCATTCATGTCATCTATTTTTTTCCTCATTCCTTTAAATTATATATATCTTATGTTGCATTAGGTTTCTTTAGGATTATTATTTTGAATTATTTTTCTGGCTTTTCATGAATTTCAGATCAGGATCTGTTTCTGGAGAACAGCTATATCTTGTACCAGCGTCATACTTACGTGCTTCTTCGTGTTTCCTGTGTTTCTGGGTTGATGTCTGCATCTAGTATTATCGTCCTTTCTCTATGGAGTATTTTTGTTGGAAATAAGTTTTTGCTTAGATAGAATGCAGGGTATCAAGTGCCTGCTGTTGGTTCTAGATTAGCCCAGAATTGTCACCTCTGAATTGATTTCTTTAGCTTTAATCGATGTCAGCAGTGTCTATGAGTGCCATAGTTGTGTAGTCTGCAGCAGTTTGTAGAGGTTTTCATGTAGGTTTTGTATGTAAGGGTTTGTGTGACTTTGAAGGGGTTGTGGGCATCCCTAAGATATGTGTCTTCAGTCCCCAGACATTATTGTATCAATAGCAGTAAGGTTTTCTTTAGTCTAGAACTTTGTTCTTGGTACTGAGAAACCCAGAGAGAGTGGCCTGTCCCCTTGCCCATTGGGCAACCTTGCATGATGCTGTGACTTGTGGAACCAATAGTTGTGGCTCTAGGACTGTTTGATGTGGGTGAGACCTTCCCCAGATCTTTCTGGGAGATTATCACTGTAGTTGGGGTTTATAGCACCAAAAACACTAATCCTGGAACTGGAGAATACAAATGGAACCTGTAAGTGACTACCAGATCCATTGAGGATTTTGCAATATCTGGTCTAAGTCCAGAGAGGTGAAATGCAGATAGGTTCTTTCCTAAATCCCATAGGGTAGAATCTGGTGAATCTGAAGAATCTAGTACTAATAGTCACAATTCCGTTACTATGGGATGGAGTGGGATTGTTTCCAGGTCTTAACATATCGAGAACCAGTTTTGTTGGGGACTGTGGACTGGCAGCCACAGCTTAAAGCAGTGGAATGCAGAGAGGGCTTTCCAGGTACTGCAGATGACTATAAGTTACTCCAGAGATTGCAGAACCAAAATCAGCAGTTTCAGATCTGCAAGGAACAGAAGGAACAGCCCTTAGTTTCTACATGGCATGCAAGGGTGATGCTAGGGCTTGTGCACCTAACACCTAGGACTATGAGGTGGGAAATACAGAAGGGCCTTCCTCAGGTCTGGTCCTCATGGGTTCTTTTTGGGTTTGGGCCGGTGCTATCCTGCCAAAGCTGAGGGGAGCTTCCCTGGATTATGCAGCGTGAATGTTTGTGGCTCTGGGGCTGGTGCCCAGAATTCCCACAGCTGCAGGGTGCAGGTGGCCTGTTCTCTGCTCTTGGAAAATGCCCCCATCTTTGCCCTTTGTGGCTTCTGGTAGCAGCAGATTGGAGTCTGGCACTTTGGGTAAGGGAGGCAGTACGGGTTCCTTTTTCAGAGGAAAATAGTCACTCAGACCCCAGTCAACTCTGTTGGCTGGATTTGAATTAAGTGAAGACTGTGAACTTCTTCTGAAGTTAGGGTCGCCAGTCCATGGTGGCTGTGGACCTTCTTAGCTTTCCCTGGTAAGATGGCATCCCCTCGCCAGGAGCTGGTGATGTAGAAGCTGCGGTGCTGGTATATTTGTTTTCTGGCACTGCTTGCTGTTTTAGCACCTTGCTACTGAAAATTTCTCTTCATCAGTCCTCTGGAAACACAGTCTTTCCTTCATTGTTTTGGTGTTTTTCTGTGGATAAGGGGAGTGAGACTTCTATTTAGTCTTCTTAGAATTTTCTTCTGCCCTTTGCCTTTATTTATTGTCTTTGGTCTTGTAGGTTTTGTTTTGCCATGCAGAAGGTTTGTTTTTACAAAATCAGATAAATCAGTCTTCTTTATTACTTCTAGATTTTGATTATCTTAGAAAAGCTTTCCTGATTCCTATACTATAGGAGTTTCTATTCACTATTCACTCCTGTTTTCTTCTAGTATTTGTATGATTTACATTTAGATCCCTGACCTGTTTGGAATTCAGATCTATTGCTTGTTGTAAAGTATTGATCTAATATTGCCTCCGGTTCCACATTTCCCTACTCTGTAGTGATGTCCTGTAGCATCTGCCTTCCACACATACACACATATGTACACCATTCTTCTTTCTCTGGGTATTCTTATTGGTTTTGGTTTTCTCCATACGTACATAAAAATATTAGAGGGAGAGAAAATACATACATGATCTCACGCAAACTAAATTTTAAAAAATGTTATTATAGTGACATTAGTTTTATTACAAACTGAAAAAAATGGGCATCTTTTGTAATGTTGAATCATCCTATCCATGAAAAAGATGTGGTTTTACATTTGTTCTACCCTTTTTTTTTTTTTTTTTGAGGTTATTTATTTGAAAGGCAGAATTGCAGAGAGGCAGAAAGAGAAAGAGGTCTCCCATCGTTGGCCTACTCCTGAAATTGGCTGCAATGGCCCCTGCCGGACTGATCGAGACCAGGAGCTAGGAGCTTTTCTCTGGGTCTCCCAGCGGAGGACTTGGGCCATCCTCCGCTCCTTTCAAAGGCCACACAGAGACCTGGATTAGAAGAGGAGCAGCCAGGATTCGAACTGGTGCCCATATGGGATGCTAGCACTGCAGGCAGGAGGCTTTAACCAACATGCCACAGCACTTGCCCCTGTTGTATTCTACTTTTGAGTCATAGTATTGTGAGAGTTTCTGTATGAGGGTACTTCAGAAAGTTGACGGCTAGATGGAATTCAAAGGTGAATTTATTTTGGTGCAAAAACAGTTTTGGAATCCATGCATAATTTTCCTAGTACAAATTTTCCATGGACTTTTTAAAGACAAAAAATGTGATTATTTGCATTTCTTGTGTTTATTGCTAGGTATCTTTTTTGTTGTTGTTGTTAATGTGATCTTCCTTTCCATTATATACAAGTATTCTATTTAGAAGAATCCTTTGGATTTTTATATGTTTTATATCCTATCATTTTAATTAATTCCATTGTTTGTGTTAGTTATGGTTGATTCCTTTGGGTTGTCTGGATGTCCATCAATCACATGTGAATACACGGTTTTATTTCTTCCTCTCTACTTCATTTGGCTAAATCCTTTTGTCTGTTGCAGAGCTGTGCTTTACTCATTTCACAGTAATTTATATGGGTTTGGTGCAAATGGGGATATCTTTAGCTATTTGGTATGTGGTCATGGGTTGATTTAGGGCAAGGGAATTATTGGCTTGCTGTACAAGAGTTATATAAAGGAAGTGGCTGGCTTGCATATGAGAAGCTGCTCTTAGATTAAGTTGTCTACTCTCTTCAAGAAATCAGCCTAGGAGGAGGAGGAGGAGGGGTGAAGGGTCTTTAAATGAACTGCCACCCATTCTCTCAAGACTTCAAAGCATAGGTATAGAAAACTTAAAAAAAAAATCAGTAATACAAGGGTTACCTAGTTTTTTGAATACTTGGAATTCCTCATTAGACTGGCTTTTTGGTGAAGTAATCCTGATCAGTCTCTATTTCATGTGTGGGTTTTGGTTTTATTTAAACTTTTCATTTCTTTTTTTAAATAATTTATTTGAAAGAGTTACACAGAGAGAGAAGAAAAGGCAGAGAGGGGTGGGGGGAGGGAAGGGACTTCCATCTGCTGGTTCACTCCCCAATTAGCCACAGCACCTGGAGTTGCGCTGATCTGAAGCCAGGAGCCGGGTCTCCCATGCGAGTGCAGGGGCCCAAAAACACTTGGGCCATCTTTTACTGCTTTCCTGGGCTATAGCTGAGAGCTGGATCTGAAGTGGAGCAGCAGCTGGGACTTGAACCCGAGCCCATATGAGATGCCGGCTCCGCAGGCGGCAGCATTACCTGCTATGTCACAGCGTCTGCCCCAATTAAACTTTTCATTTCTACCAGAGTCAAATTTAATAAATTTTCCTGTATTTCTATATACTATATTAAGAATGTTTTCCTATAAAAAACCGTTACGTAGATTAAAGAAATGGTATTTTTGGTCTTGTTTTATCCTAAATGTTATTTCTTCCTCCTTTCTTTTGTTTTACTTTCTCTAATCTTTTTAGTTAGATGTCAGTTTTATTCATTTTTATTCCTCTATTTGTGTTGATATAAATTTAGAAGGGTCTCAGATAATCATTTTAGTTGCATTCCTTAAATTCTGATGGGGAGTACTTTGTATGGTTCTAGAAATTTGTAATTTTATTAGTATTTCCTTTTTGGCTTAAAGTTATTTAATATTTTTTTAGTTTGGAAGTAGAATGGAATTTTTTGTTTTCATTAATATTCTAATTTTATTTTTTGGTGATTGCATAATTTTCCTCTATTGTTTTTCTTTTATGACTTAATACATGTATATGATAATTTTTGTGAAACTCTATGAGCACTTAAAAAGAAGCTATACTTTATTCAAGTGCTAAGTTCATCTTTTAACAATAAGATAAGTCTTAATATATTCTTTAGGACTTCTGTAATCTTAATTATTCTTCATTCGTATGATTGAGTTAAATTCCTTATTGTTGTGTCTGTTTCACCATGCATCTCACAGAATTTTGTTTTGTAATGTGGCTGCTGTGATAAATGGCACATAAATATTCATAACTATTCTATCTTCATTGGCAGTTGTGGGCTTCAGCATTATAAAGTGTCCTTTTGTATTCAAATAATGCTTTTTATTTGTTACCACTCTCTTCACCAATATTTCTCAATCATCTTATGGTTGTTCATCTTCCAGTAGATTTCTTTTGAAAAAGCTTTCAATTATGATGTTTCCTGAGTTCTTGGTTATAAATAACTTAATAGTTTTTTTTTTTTTTTTTTTTTTTTACTTACAGGCAGAGTGGACAGTGAGAGAGAGAGACAGAGAGAAAGGTCTTCCTTTTGCCGTTGGTTCACCCTCCAATGGCCGCCGCTGCCGGCGCGCTGTGGCCGGCGCACCGCGCTCGTCCGATGGCAGGAGCCAGGAGCCATGTGCTTTTTCCTGGTCTCCCCATGGGGTGCAGGGCCCAAGCACCTGGGCCATCCTCCACTGCACTCCTGGGCCACAGCAGAGGGCTGGCCTGGAAGAGGGGCAACCGGGACAGAATCCGGAGCCCTGACCGGGACTAGAACCCGGTGTGCCGGCGCCGCAAGGCGGAGGATTAGCCTGTTGAGCCACGGCGCCGGCCATAACTTAATAGTTTTGTAACAAGATGCACAGCTTGCTTTTATATAAAATTCTTGGCTCGACGCTGGTGGTGTGGCACAGCAAGTGAAACTGCCGCCTGTAGTGCCAGCATCCCACGTGGGCACTGTTTCAAGTCTCAGCTGCTCCACTTCTGATCCAACTGTCTGCTATGGCCTGGGAAAGCAGTAGAAGATGGCCCAAGTGCTTGGGCCCCTGCATCCGCGTGGGAGACCCAGAGGAGGAAGCTCCTGTCTCCTGGTTTCAGATGGGCACAGCTCCAGCATTGTGGCCAATTGGGGAGTGAACCAGCGGATGGAAGACCTCTCTCTATCTCTGCCTTCTCTCTCTCCATGTAACTTTGAAATAAATAAATTAATTAATTAAAAAAAATAAAATTCTTGACTCAGTTTCTGAAAAACTATTTCTGTATTTTGTTTTATTTGAATCTCCACTACCCATTCTCTTTCCCATATCCTTTTCCCACTGGACACTACTAAACTATTTAGGAATCAGTTGCCAAAATCCTTGGACTTGTACTCCAGAATTCTTCAGTATACTTCTACATAACCACAATACAACTATTACATTCAAATTTTACATTGATGTAGCACTCTTTACTAATATGCAATCCAAAATCGTATTTCTCCACTTTTCATTGTAAGATATATATGGGTGTTGTTTGGGATTAGAATCCCATTGGGGATAGCTCATTGTACTTAGTTGTTTAGCATCTTTAATCTCTTAATTTAGAAAAATTCTCTACCATATTTATTTGGAATTTGTGATATAGCTCTATTTTTGTTTTTTTTAAATTTTTTAAAATTTATTTGAAAGGCAGAGTTTCAGAGAGAGGTCTTCTGTCTGCTGGTTCACTCCAGATGGCCACAGTGGCCTATGCTGAGCCAGGCCAAAGCCAGAAACCAGGAGCTTCTTCCATGTCTCCCACATGGGTACAGGGGCCCAAGTACTTGGGCCATCTTCTGCTGTTTTCCCAGGTATGTTAGGGAGCTGAGTTGGTAGTGAAGCAACTGGGAATTGAACCTGTGTCCAGTTAGGATGTCAGCAGTGCAGGTGAGATTTTACCTAGTACGCCACAATTCTGGCCCTGTGTTCTTTTTGTTAAAGTTAGAATTTTATAAACTGTTTCTCAGTTTGGATTTGTGTGATTGTTTCTTTGTGATTGCATTCAAGTTAAGCATTATTAACATGGATATTACATAGGTAATTTTGTGTGCTTTTAAATGTAGTACATCAGACTTACATATTCCCTACTCCAAGTTTTTCTTTTAAATAGATTCTATTTTTAAAGCAGTGGGTTCACAATAACATTGAGTAGAAAGTATGGAGTTCTTACATATACCCTGCTCTCCAACATGCATAGCCTCCCCCACTGTCAACGTCTTGCACCAGAGTGGTACATTTATTACATTTGTTGAACTTACATTGACATTTATTATCACCTGAAGTCTGTGATTTACATTAGAATTCATTTTTGGTGTTGTGCATTCTGAGTTTTGAAAATGTGTATGGTAATATATGTCTAACATTATAGTATCATGCAGAGTATTGTCACTGCCCTAAAAATCTTCTTTCACACCTTCCAGCATTTACTGATTTTATTACTGTCTTCATAGTTTGCTTCTTCCAGAATGTTATTTAATTGAAACCACACAGTCTGTAGCTTTTTCAGATTGGCCTTTTTCAGTTAGTAATATGTATTTGAGATTCCATCAAGATGTTTCATGTGTTGATAGCTCATTTCATTGTGACACTGTATTCCATTTCCTCCATATACTTCTGTTTATCCATTTACCTCTGGAAGAACAGCTTGCTTGCTTCTAAGTTTTAGTAATTATGAATTATAGCAGCTTTGACTATGAAATTTATATTCAGGTTTTTGTATAGATAAATTTTCGTCTCATTTGGATAGATAGCAAGAAGCATGATTATTGGGTTGGATGTTAAGAGTATGTTTAGTTTTGTTTAACAAACAAAACTTTTTTGTGTCTTTGAAAGTGACCATACCAGTTTGCATTATTACTAGCAGTGATTTTTTTTGTTGTTGTTGTACCATATTCTGGCACATTTGGTAGAGTTAGTGTTCTAGATTTTGGCCTTTCTCCTGGGCATGTAATGGTACTTCATTGTTGTTTTAAATTGCTTTTCTTAGTAACATGATATAGAATATATTTTTATATGCTAATTTTTTGAAGATTTATTCATTTATTTTAAAGGCAGAGTTACAAAGAGAGGAAGAGACAGAGTGAGAAATCTTCCATCTGACCAGAGCTGGGCCAGGCAGAAGCCAGGAACCAGAAACTCCATCTAGGTCTCCCGTATGGGGCAGGGACCCAAGGACCTGGGTCATTTTTCATTGCTTTAACAAGCACATTAGTAAGGAGCTGGATCGGAAGTAGAGCAGCTGGGACTCTGTGCTTATATGGGATGCTTGTGTTACATGCAGTGGCTTAACCTACTGCAACACAATGCCGGCCCCTCATATGCTTATTTGACAACTGTATTATCTTCTTTGGTCAGTTGTCTGTTCATGTCTTTTACCTTTTTTAATTGGGTCATTTTCATACTGAATTTTAAGAGTTCTATATTTTGGATAATCATTCTTTTATCATGTGAGTGTCTTTTGTAAATAGTTTCTTCCTGTCTGTATCTTAAATCTTTATTTTCATACAGTGTCTTTCACAGAGTAGGAAAGTTTAATTTTACTGAAGTCCAGCTTATTGAATCTTTCTTTGGGTAATGCTAAATGTATTGTATCTCAAAATTATCACCATATCAAGGGCCATCCAGATTTTCTCCTGTGTTATTCTGCAGGGAGGCAACAGATGATGGTTCTGCTTGAGTTCCTGCCACTCATATTGGAGACCCAGGTTGAATTCCTGGATACTGGCTTCAGCCTGTCCAGCCTAGCTGTTGTGTGGACTGTTTGGGAAGTGAACTAGCTGGTGGGGGGTCTCTCTTTTGTTGCTCTGCCTTTCAAATTAATAAACATCTTCTAAATATTTGTTCTTTTGTGTTTTACATTTAGGTCTGTCATCCTTTTTGGGAATGATATAAGATCTGTGTCTCAATTCAGTTGTTTTTTTTCTTACATGTAGATGTCTAGTTGTCCCAATATAACTTCTTGAAAATGTTTTCCTTTATCAAAGATCAGATGACTCTGTGAATATTGTTATGTGTCTTTTTCTGTGCTTTCTATTCTTTTCCATTGATCTATTCACCTATTCTTTTGCTGGTTCTATATTGCTTTTTGTAGCTTTATAGTAAGTTTTGAAATCAATAATGTTAGTCCTCAAACTGATTCTTCAATATTGTGTTGGCTGTTCTGAGTCTTTGTCTCTGCTTATGTGATAGTTAATGTTGTGTGTTAGGGAGTGTTAGTGAATATTAGTCACAGCTTAACTGGATCACAGGGTGCCCAGATATTTGGCTAAATGTTATTTCTAGATGTATCTGGGAGGGTGGTTCTGGATGAGATTAACATTTGAATTCGTAGAGGGAGTGAAGCACATTGTCTTCCTCAATGTGAATGGGCATTATTTAATCCAGTGAATGCCTACATAGAACAGAAAGCTGGATAAAGTGAAAATCTGTTCTCTTTCTTCTGCCTGACTGCTTGAGCTGAAACATCAGTCATCTCTTCTCCTCTGACTGGGATGTACACCATTGACTCCTCTTGGCTCTCAAGCATTTGGACATGAACTGGAACTGCATCGCCAGCTTTCCTGGTCCTCCAGATATGAATATATCCTGTTCTGTTTTTCTGAAGAACTCTAATAAATCACATAAACTTTTGAATCAGTTTGTTAATATCCACAACATAACTTTCCAGGACTTTGGATTATGTTGAATCTGTAGATAAAGTTGAGAAGGACATGACATTTGGCAATGTTGAATCTCTGAGTCTCCATGAACATAGACTGTGTCACTGTTTGTTTAGCTCTTTAACTTTTAATTTCAGATTTGAAGTGTTTTTCATATCTGCAGTTGTTTACATAGTGATTTATATTTATCATTTAAATGTTATATTCAAGTTTTCTGCTGTTTTGTGACTTTTTCGTGATTCTGAGAACTTTTAGTCACTGCAAAGTCAATAGTTGCCTGGGTTTATTAGTGTTTGTTTTATGTACTTTCTCTATTTGAGTATGTCCGGTTTCTGTAAGAGTATGGGTAGGGGCTTGGGTAGCTTGCTTTGATTTATTTTTTTAAACATTTTTTTCAACATTTTACTTATTTATTTATTTGAAAGTTAGATCAACAGAGAAAGGGGACAGAGACAGAAATATCCATCCACTGGTTCAATCCCCTGAGAAAGATGAGAGCCAGAAACTTCATCCAGATCTCCCATATGGATGGCAAGGGCCCAAGCTCTTGGACTGTTATCTGCTATCTTCCAAGATGCAATAGCAGAATGCTGGATTGGAAGCAGAGTAGCCAGATACTGGCATCAAAAGCCATGGCTTAACCTGTATGCTACAAAACCAGCCCATTATTTAATTCCCCAAAGTCCTATTTGATTAGTACAGATGCAGAGTTCATTTTAATAAATGATATTTATCTGAATGATGACATCTCAATTGGCTTCTAATCTTTGATGGCTTCATTTTTTTTTTCTCTTTATCACCTTGCATCCAGAAATGCCTCCCCTTTCCCACACACTGTCTTACTGAAACTCACATTTAGTAGCTTCCTTCCCTTCTAGACTCCTTTCTTTCAAACTTAGTGGCAGATACTTTGATTAACTAGGTCTCAAATCTTTTATTAGCATTTCTGTACTTGCTGTTGGACCCTCTCTTGGTGGTGAATCTTGGTGTTAACTGATTTTGCTATCTCTAAGACCCCATTGTACCTTCTTCTCTTTTACACTGTGCTATCTGTGTATTCTGGGTGATTTTGTTTGCCCAATTGTATGTAAAACGAAGTGTTATTCTCTGTTTCCTACTTAGGCTATAGACATAAACTGTAAATGCTTTTATTTATTCTCTTTAATGAATCTATTTTTCTGGAGGGTATTTGGTGAGGCTGGAATTTAGATGGCTGTTTTCCTATGATAACGTGGAGTTTTAGCCCTTTAAGTACTTTACTAACAAATTTCTTACAACTGTTAAATTGGACCACATAAAACTGCAGTTCTTATGATTCAAGAACTGTTTCAATTTCATAGAATTGTACCTAATAACAAGGTGAGCAAGTATTTTACTTTGTAATTCATACCAAAGTGAAACATTATATAATGGAGGAATTATTTTTAGTATAAATGTAATGTCTGTAGTTTAGGAGTTATTTTAGTTCCAAGTTGATAAAAGCTATACTTTTTTCAACTTTAGGTATAATTTATGTACAATAAAATTTACACATGTTCAGATTGTGTTTATAATTCTTTATGGGTACATAGCCACTACCACTATCAAGATGTAAGACATTTCTATCACTTCAGAAAACTCACTTGTACACTTTTGTACTTAGCCCCATCCCCTCTATAGACAACCACTAAACTGGTTTCTGTCACAGATTAGATTTGTAAAGGCCACAGTTTTAAATCATGGGTCTTATGTGATTTGAAGCTAGCTTTCTTCTCCAGTGTTAACCCAGCTACCTTTCCTTCCTGTATGTGTGCTGATATTAGGACCTTATCATGTATAAGTCCTTCGTTCTGTGTATTTTCTGCCTTGTACTATAAACTTCACATCCCTTCAGCTGAGGCAAACCTCTGCACAGTCCATTTTGCTGTTCTTCCCCATGCCTTTGCACATCCATACTCTGCCTGGAAAGCACTTTCCTCCATAACTAACAGTCTTCCTTGCCTTACTTATTTCTGTTCAGCTTTCTAAAATCAGATTACATCAGTGATTTTAGATTGGTTTAGATATTCCATTTACAAAACCATCTGTATTAGTTGTATTTTCTTTATAAGAATACTTTCAAAATAGTTTGTAGAAAATACACATTAGCCTTTAATTCTCTTTTCTTTCAGATTTCTGTGGTATACTCATATACTTATTTGTCTCCTTCACTACTCTGAACCTCTTGAGGGTAGTGTCCATATCATCTTCAGTTTGTTTTTCCATTACCTATGTGCCTCCACACCTGACAGAAACAAAATAAATGTTTAATGATGAATGAGTTTCAATTCCTGCATATAAAGAGTTAAACTGAATCTACAGAGGATAAGTTTAAGAAGTTTTACGTAAAATAAGAACTAAGGAAAACAGAAGTTGAATTAATGGTATCCTAAAAGTATGAGAGAGAAGTGGGTGTTGCACCCTCAGACCATAGTTCTGCTTGCTTAAACCTATTTTAAATGAATTCTTCAATTTTTTTGCTGCCGTGTGGTTTTAGACCTTCATCAAGCAGTATTTGTGGAGAAAAGTAGTCTAGCTTTGTTTTAAAGAATGAGCTATTTATAATAATAATGTAGTTTATGTTAAGAATTAAGAATCTAAAAAAAATTATTCAGGTTCTATCATCTCACTTTAAGTAGCTTTGATAAGCCTACAATTATTTTCAAATGTGTATGTCTTCTGACATTTTGAGTATGAGGACCACAGCTATGTTTAACTAATTTTTTCCCTTTAAGTTTCTTGGCTAAAACAGCTAATGTTTGAGTTGATATTTTAAAAAAATATTTCTTTATTTGAAAGGCAGAGTTACAAAGAGAAGCAAAGAGAAAGAGAGAGGGAGAGACAGAGATCTCTTCAGTCCATTGGTTTGGTCCCCAAATGGCCACAATGGCCAGGGCTAGGTCAGGTTGAAGCCAGGAGTCAGGAGCTTCTTCCAGGTCTCCCATGAGGGTGTAGGGGCCTACGTACTTGGACCATCTTCTGCTACTTTCCCAGGCATGTTAGCAGGTAGCTGGATCAGAAATGAAGCAACCAGCATTCAAACCGGTGCCCACATGGGATGCCCACAAGTCGGCAGTAGCTTAAATTTCTACATCACAATGCTGGCCCTACGTTGATTCTTTGGTGCATTTTGTTGTCCTATTACATATTCTGGTATGGCACACTACTGTAGTCATCCTATAATTATATTAGGTATATCATAAATACTAAAAGAAGTATTTATGTGCCAGTCATCAGTTTAATTTTGAACAATCCTTATCTGGACTTAAAATGATATATCTTGAAAAAAATCTATATATAGATTGTATAAGAATTGTGACATGCAGTAATGTTTTTTTGATGGCGGCAGGAATAAATTCTAGATGTTACTAAAAACTACTCATGTTCAAATTTCTGTCTTTGAATTTATACCTTTCTGATGAGGATACCTTTTTTTAACCTGAAATAGATTTTTATGCCATTCTCTCAAAGCAAATAAAAAGACCCCTGAATGTGTTGACACCCTGAGGTACCTCAAAAACAACTATTCAACTATTCTTTTTGGATGCTGTAACTGAATAGTGAAGTTTCATCTAGGCATTGCTGGAGGAACTTAAATTTTAGTTAAGAATGAAGTTGAGTAAAATACATATTGGCATATCTGTACTTTTGAACTACATACTTATTAAACATAATCCATGATCATTCTTGGTTATTAAGTATTTCTGTAAGTTGCTCACACATACTTCTGTTTAACACTTTGAAAATAGGAATGTTTAATTGGAAAGCTTCTCATCTTTATATAAAAGATTATTGTTTTTCTATTTTGCCACACTGATGCCTATTATTCTAAAATGTAACTTTATTTTAATTTGTAGTGTTTGCAGAGAATATTTCCAAAATGGTGGGAAGAGAAAAGCACTTGAGAAAGATGAAAGAAGAGCTGTACTTGCTTCTCAGACCACTCCAGCCTTAAATACGCATGACTCTTCTAAACTTGAAGGTCATTTAACCAACCTCAGCTTTACAAACCGTGAATTTATAACTGAGTAAGTACATTTTTTTTTGCTTCAGTTATTAGCATTATTTGTTACAATATTAGTTGTGTTAATATAAAATAGTATAATGGTTTACAACAAGTAGTAGGCAGTGAGTCAGAAATTAGAAAAATTTTAAAGCCATCTGGAAAATGAGTGGTTCTATAGCATGTGTTCTCACTAAAAGCAAGAAAGTGTAGTTTATTAGATGTTATCAGAGCCAGCATTGTGGCACAGTGAGTAAGCTGCCACCTGCAATGCCAGAATGCCATACTTGAGTCCTAGCTACTCTGCTTCCAATGCAGCTCCCTACTGATATGCCTGAGAGAACAGCAGCAAATTTCCTAAGTGCTACGGTGCCTACCACCCACATGGGAAACCAGGGTGGACTTCCAGGCTCCTGACTTTGGCTTGTTTCATCCCTGCCTGCCCTTTGTGGCCATTTGGGGCATGAACCAGTGGGTGAAAGATTCTCTTACTCCCCCTCTTCCCTTCTCCCCCCTCTCTCCCTCTTTCTCTCCCCCCCTCCCTCTTTCCCCTCTTCCCCTTTCACTCTTCTTTCAAATAAAATGAATAAATGTTTCTTAGAAAGGATGTTATTATAATTGTAATACAAAGAATCAAAACAGCAAAATCCAATTAAGCTGTAATTAAAAGTAGCTATCCACTAAGAAATTACAAATAAAAAATGAAAGATTATTATATGGATTAATAATCACTGCCTTGATTTTTATCTACTAAATCCAGCATTTTTATGTACTTAGTTGATTTTCTATTTGCTGCTGTTTTTTCCTGAGAATGAGTCATACTTTTCTGTTTTTTTTTCTGGTTTGTTTTTGGGTGTCGATAATTAATAGCTCTAAAAAACAGAAATCACAAGGCTCAGATCATTTTCCTGCTGATGCAGAAATCCACCAGACACCTGAGGAAAATATGATACCAATTCTGTATAATCTGTTTCTGAGAGAGAGAATCAGAGGGAAAATTTAACTCATTCTTTGAGGCCAGCTAAAGTTTTTTAAGACACTGAACCCGTCTTTTTCCTGTCTGAATTAACATTGACATCCCAGCTGATTGTATGAACATGGTTAGATAGTGACAGAATCCATATTTGGGGATTCAAGCTGTGCTTTTATTGCTAGTGATGTAAACAAGCCTAAGACTAATAAGAAACTGGAGAATCTTCTTCTGGATTTTTTTAAAATTATTTATTTGAAAGGCAGAGTGACACAGAGAAATCTTCCATCCCCTGGTTCACTCCACCAATTGGTCACCATGTCCTAGGCTGGGCCTGGCTGAAGCCAGGAGCGAGGAACTCCATATGGATCTCCCATGTTGGGTGGCCAGGGTTCCAGCGTCTGAGCCAGCCTCCACTGCTTTTCCAAGTATATTAGCAGAGCTGGATTGGAGGCAGAGCAGCTGGCGCTCAAACCAGCACTCTATAGGGGATGACAACATTGTGCTGGCAGTTTAACTCTCTGCACCACTCCAGCCACTTCTAGATTTTTTTTTCCTAAAGTGGGATTTTTTTTTCAGAAAACAAAAAACAACTAATAATTATAAAACTGTGCTTCAATTTGTAATTACTAAATTTGCCCTAAATTGCTTTACCTTTTTCCTTTTTCCCCAAGTTCATCAAATGATTATTATAAAGAAAGCAACAAACCTACTTTGTTTAAAGTCATTGTGGACTAGTATTAGTTTTCTGCATATAGCATTTTATTGTTCAAAGTAAAGAAATTCAGAGGGTTTAGTGGCAAAGACTGTGGAGCTCAGACATAACCATACTTTTGTTTATGGGAAATAACATGGAAAGAATATTGCTGCATATACATTACTTTTTCATTAGACATTCAGTTATTTCCCTTTTCACAGTAATTTCATCTTTGGCATTAAACATCTCGGGGCTTGATTTTCATGTCCTTAGGATTCCCAGATGTAGGTTTCTGGTTTTAAAAGTATAAATGGCTATAGGTTCTGTTACAAATTATTGAATTCCTTTCCTGAAAGATATTACTAATTTAATTACCTCAGGCAGTGTAAGTGCCCTTCTTGCCAAAACTCAACAGCATTGAGTGTTCTTATTCTTTATTAACACAGTGGAATAAAATGGCATTTCATTGTGTTAATATGCACTTCTAGTAGATACATAAGAAAAAACAAGAAAAAATAAAGTTTAGAAGAAGGGAACATAATATGAAATCTGTATAGTAAAATACATCTTATAAATTTCTAGTCCATGTTTTTGCAGAAATATGTATGCTTTCACTATCTGAGGATAACTCAAAAATTTGGAAGAAAAAGAAATTAAATTTATTTTGGTTCAAACAATTTGAAATTATACATTTTTTCATAATAAACATTACCCATGAACTTTTTGAAGACCCTCATACTTTCAAAAATCCATGATAAATTTAAGTACTTCATCAGTCATAGGGTCATAGGGTCATTCCTACAGATCCTGAACTTGACTGCAGAATCTTTTTCGATGCACTTTTTTTTTTTTTTTGAAAGGCAGACTTAGAGAGAGAAAGGTCTTCCTTTTTTCCGTTGGTTCACCCCCAGATGGCCTCCATGGCCGGCGCCCTGCGCTGATCCGAAGCCAGGAGCTAGGTCCTTTCTCCTGGACTCCCATGTGGGTGCAGGGCCCAAGCACTTGGGCCATCCTCCACTGCTTTCCAGGGCCACAGCAGAGAGCTGGACTAGCAGAGAAGTGACCAGGACAGAATCCGGCACCCCAACCAGGACTAGAACCAGGGGTGCTGGTGCCGCAGGTGGAATTAGCCAAGTAAGCCATGGCGCTGGCCTGCAGAATCTTTTTTAATACATCCTTCTAAGAAGCCATCCCTCTAAGAACCAGTTGGTCAGTATGAGAGAAGCTCACCTACTGTTTATTTCCTTCACCTTTGTTAGCATAGGTATACATTGTTGACTCGTGCTTCTTAACAAATGAGGCTGGTCTGTGAATAGGATCTTTTTTTTTTTTTTTATTTCCTTTTTCTTTTTTGGAGAATTTTCTGTTTAAGTCATTTGTCCACTTAAGTATTGGGATGATAAGTGTTTATCAATTTTTATGAGTTCTTTAGTACTAAGGGTATTACTGGAAACATATTAGAGTTGGGGCTTAACACATACTTCAAGAGTAAAAGAAAGGAAAGGTATGGGATAGCAAAATCCTGTTTTTTTAATCATCTATTTGAAAGTTAATTGGTGGGAAAAAGGAGGAAGGAAGGGTTAATGGCAGTAAGCCCAAGGAAACTCTATAAAGAATATTAGATTATCATTGTCAATCCAAGAGTCTCATGCTAGGCCTTAGGATGTAAGATGCTGGACATAATTTTAAAAGATTTGTGGCAGAGAAATGGAATATAATGCATGATAATAGATGATGTCTAATAGAACTTAATTAGACATAATAATGCTTCTTTTGCTGGTTCATTTTATAACAGTTGAAAAGTGGTTTTGAATAACTTTTTAAAATGTTCCCTGGCTTTGGTTTTCAGGTTTTACTTAACACTTTACTTCTGTTTGGTTTTGTTTCCTTTTTATTTTTGACTTTTTAAACATAAGGTTACCCTAGGGACCAGAAAATAATATGTGGTAAAGGAAGAAATAAAATATCTTTTTTAGACATAATTCTGAATATAAATAAAAATTTTTAATTATTTCAATAATGTTTTTAATAGTGTTTTTGCTTTAAGTTTGAAATGCTTATATATACATATTATTTCCAAAGGGTTATTCAGATGTGTATTTGAACCTGAAAATACAGTTATTTTGTTGTAATAGAATAAGTTTGTTATTTCAAATACCAGATCTGGAAGCTTAGTATCAATATATTGCATCCCATGTAAAATAATGTATGATATAATTTTAAAAATTGATTTCTGCTGTAGTGGTGCTTGTTATCAAATGCAAAATCAAGTTTGCCTTGCTTAAAATATTCATAAAGTAAATGTTTCCTTTCAAAACTATTTCTATCTGTTTTATTGTTTATTTGTTTGAAAGGCAATTAGATCTTCCATCCACTGGTTCACTCCCCAAATGGCCACAACCCCTGGGACTGGGCCAAGCCAAAACCAGGAGCCAGGAACTCTATCCAGGTCTCTGACGTGGGTGGCAGGGGCCCAAGCACTTGGACCATCTTCCACTGTCATCCCAGACACAGTAGTAGGGAACTGGATAGAAGTGGAGCAGTCAGGACTTGAACTGGTACTCATGTGGAAGAATGCCTGTGTGACAGGTGGTGGCTTAATCTGTTTTGTTAACCTCTGAATTCAGTGAACATGTATGCATGGAACTTGTATGGCTTACTATTTAAAACAAGCTGTTTTATTATTTTAGTAGCTGGAATTGAATCTGGTTTGATCTAATGGAGGGGGAAGGAAGCTAATTAGATTTATATGTAAAATAATAGATTATTTGAGAAATGTAATCTTAAATGTTATAAGTAACAAATTATTACTCTTTTTTAAAGATTTATTTTTGAAAGTCTAAGTTACAAAGAGGCAGAGAGAGAGAGAGCGAGAGAGAGAGAGAGAGATTGATCGATCTTGTACCTGCTGGTTCATTCCCCAAATGGCCACAACAGTCAGAGCTGGGCCGATCAGGAGCCATGAGCTTCTTCCAGGTCTCCCACTGGGTGTTGGGGCCCAAGGACTTGGGCCATCCTCCACTGCTTTCCCAGGTGCATTAGCAGAGAGCTGGAAGTGGAGCAGCTAGGACTCAAACTGGTGCCCGTATGGGATGCCCACACTGCAAGTAGTGGCTTTACCAGCTTTGCCACTGTGCTGGCCCCCAAATTATTACTATTTAAATAGGTTACTTAGAGCCTAAATTCTTTCTTGAAATACTCACTGCATGAGGCTGGCAAAGTCACATTCTATCACAGTATGGGGCTAATGATTCGTTAGTGTTTATTGACAATTATCTTTTCCATCAGAGGATACTTTATAGAAAAATAGAAATAAAAAGTAAATTTTGGAGAAAAGAATTTAATTTTTAAATTTTATCTAAGGTATATAGATTTCATGTATTTCATATATACAGATTTAGGAAAATAGTGATACTTGCAGATTATCCTCTCTTCCTCCTCCATCTCCTATTCCCACTCTTAATTTTTCTTTTCTGATTAAGTCTATTTGGAGTTCTGTGTGCTTCTTGTACTTGGATATCCTTTTCTTTCTCCAAATTAGGGAAATTTTCTATAATTATTTCACCGAATAGGCCTTTTAATCCATTCCTCCACTTTTTCAGGAACTCCTAAGACCTGTATGTTGGGTTGTTTGATAGTAACCCATAAATCTCCAATGCTGTTTTCAATTTTTCTAATTTCTTTTTTTTTTTTTAATGTGGCTGAAAAATTTCTGGATTTATCTTCTAGCTCAGATACTCTTTCTCTGCCTCACCAAGTCTGTTGTTAAGGCTTTCCACTGTATTTTTTATTTGACATATTGACTTCTTCATTTCTAATATTTCATTTTGTAAAGGAATCCACAGTGAACATCAGAGTTCAGAAGAATAATCAGCAACAGGATACGGATTAAGAAGATGTTCTTGTATTTAACAATTAAGAAGTCATTGACCTTGAGAGATACTTGTGTAGTGTTAAGGGTGGCAGCTAAATTTCAGTGATTTGAAGTTCAAGTGGAAGGTTTCTGGAATAATGATACTCTTAAGAAAAGTGTGATAGTAAGTGGAAAGGTTAAGAGAGGCTAATGCCGTCATGGAAATTCATAGGCATTCTACTCAACTGATAAGAGCAAACATTTTATTTTGTACAAATAAGTCTATAAAGTAATTTTCTTATTTTAAGTAATCTAAATAAGATGAAGTCACATTTAATGCTAATACAACATCACTCATATGACTAGGGGCCAGAGAGTATGAATTGGTGAAACTCAAGGAAGAGGAGATGTATGTACGTGTAGAGTTGGGTTGGTTGAAGAGTAGATTGTTTTAGTGCTGCAACATTAATCATCACCTCCTTGTATACTCATGAAGATCGCATTCTGAGGACTGAGGATAACTCCGAAAGAAATATTTTGAAGTTTCTGCTCTTAATCCTTTTCCTTTGTAGATAAGTAATAAGCCTATAAATTTGAAAAGAAATTAAAAATCACTGTTTATATAGAATGAATTTTGTTTGTAAATGCCATCTTGTTTAATTGAGTAGGTTAGTTTCTTGGCATGAGATACAGAAAGCATTTATTAATTTTACATGGGTTGTAGGAAAGTGATACTACTTAGTTATACTACTTTCTTTGCTTTTTAAAAAATCTGTTCCTTTTTTCCTTTTTTGTTGTTTTAGAAAAGGCTTTTATTTAATGAATATAAATTTCATAGATACAGCTTTTGGGAATATAATGATTCTTCCCCACCCTCCCACCCCAACTCCCGTCCTACCTCCTAGTCCCTCTCCCATCTCATTCTTCATTAAGATTCATTTCATTTTTAATTAACCATATATACAGAAGACTAGCTCTATACTAAGTAAAAATTTCAACAGTTTGCCCCCACACAGACACATACCAGGTATAAAGTTCAAACAGAGTAAGTTTTACAGTTATTACTTAGTACAACTCATTAAGGACAGAAGTCCTACATGGGGAATAAGTGCACAGTGACACCTGTTGTTGATATAACAATTAACACTCTTATTTTTGACGTCAGTGACCACCCGAGGCTTTTGATAAGAGCTGCCAAGGCCATGGAAGCCTTTTGTGACCATAAACTCTGTATTTAGACAGAGCCAAATGTAAAGTGGAAGTTCTCTCCACCCTTCAGAGAATAATACCTCCTTCTTTGATGGCCCCTTTTTTCCACTGGGGTCTCACAGAGATTCTTCATGCAGAACACTTTTTGCCACTCTGTCTTGGCTTTCCAGTCCTGAAATGCTGTCGTGCACTTTTCAGCCAGAACCAAATGCTTTAGGAGCTGATTCTGAGGTTAGAGTGCTAGTTAGGGCATTTGTCATTCTATGAGTCTGCTGTGTGGACTGCATACCATGTTAGAACTTTGTCTCCTTTTTAATTCTGTCTACTATTATTACCAGACACTTGGTCTTATTTTGTGATCCTTTTGATACTTAATCCTATGTATATGATCAGTACCACACTTAATATGATCCTTTATCACATAAGGTTGCATTAGTACCACCCAGCTTACTGGGATTTGGAGAACCATGGCAAGTTTTTGGCTTTACCCTTAGGGGGTAAGTCAATGGGAATGTGTGCCGAACTATACAGCCCCTCCCTCTCTCATTTTCTCTCATTTTTTTTTTTTTTAAGATTTATTTATTTATTTTGAAAGTCAGTTATACAGAAAGAGGAGAGGCAGATAGAAAGAGAGGGACAGAAGTCTTCCATCTGCTGGTTCACTCCCCAATTGGCCGCAGTGGCCAGAGCTGTGCCGATCTGAAGCCAGGAGCCAGGTGCTTCTTCCCAGTCTTCCATGAGGGCGCAGGGGCCCAAGGACTTGGACTATCTTCTACTGCTTTCCCAGGCCATAGCAAAGAGCTGGATTGGAAGAGGGGCAACTGGGACTCGAACTGGCGCCCATATGGGATGCTGACACCACAGGTGGAGGATTAACGTACTGCGCCATGGCGCCGGCCCCTCCCTCATTTTTTACTGAGATCTATTTTCAATTGTCTTACTACAGCTATGATTAATTCTATGTTAAGTAGAAAAAATAAAAATAAAAAATGAAATAATAAACTTCCTCAACAGTCAAGACAGGGCTGTTCAAGTAGTTGGTTCTCGTGTGAATTTCATTTCCACAGGTTTCCTTTTAGGTTATCACAGATCAGGGAGAACATTTAGTATTTGTCCCTTTGGAACTGGTTTATTTCACTAAGTATGATGTTTTCCAGATTCATCCATTTTGTTACAAATGATTGGATTTCATTTTTTTAATATGCTGTGCAGTATTCCATAGAGTACATATCCCATGGTTTTTTTTACCCAGTTCCGTTTATAGACATTTAGATTGATTCCATGTCTTAGCTATTGTGAATTGAGCTGCAATAAATATGGAGGTGCAGATTACTCTTTAGTTGCTGATTTCATTTCCCTTGGGTAAATTCTGAGGGGTGGGATGGCTGAGTCAAATGGTAGGATTATATTCAGATTTCTGGGGTATCTCCAAACTTTCTTCCATAGTGGTTTTACCAGTTTGCATTCTCACCAACAGTGGATTAGGATACCTTTTTCCCCACATCCTTTTCAGCATTTGTTGTTTGTTGATTTCTGTATGAAAGCTATTCTAACTGGGGTGAGGTGAAGCTTCACTGTGGTTTTGATTTGCATTTCCCTGATGGCTAGTGATCCTGAGCATTTTTTCATGTGTCTGTTGGCCATTTGGGACTGGATTGTTTGTTTTACTATTGTTGAGATTGATCACTTTTATATATTCTGGTTATTAATCCTTTATCAGTTGCAGATAATTTCTCCCAAACTGTTGCCTCTTTACTTGTCAGTTTTTGTTTTTGTTTTTGTTTTGTTTTTGCTATACAGATGCTTCTCAAGTTGATGTAATCCCATTCGTTAATTTTGGTTTTTATTGCCTGTGCTTCTAGAGCCTTTCCCAGAACTTTTTGCCTGTGCCAATTTCTTGAAGAGTTTCCTCAATGTTCTCTAGTTTTTGATGATATTGGGTCATAGATTTAGGTCTTTAATCCATTTTGAATGGGTTTTTGTGTAAGGTGTAAGGTATGGTTCCTGTTTCATACTTTTGTGGAAATCCAGTTTTACCAGCACCATTTGTTGAAGAGTGTGTCTTTGCACCAAAGAAAGGTTTTAGCTCCTTGGTCGAATGTAAGTGGGTTGTAGATGCTTGGATTGATACCTGGCATATCTATTCAGTTCCATTGGCCTGTCCATCTGTTTTTGTACCAGTACCAGCCTGTTTTGGTTATAACTGCCTTGTGGTATGCCTTGAAATCTGGTATTGTGATGCCTCTGGCTTTGTTTTTGTTATATAAGGTTGCTTTAGCTATCCAGGGTCTCTTGTGTTTCCAAATGAATTTCAGCATAGTTTTTTCCTAGATCTGAGAAGAATGACTTTGGTATTTTAATCGATATTGCATTGAATCTGTAAATTACTTTCAGAAGATTGGACATTTTAATAATGTTTTCTTCTGATCCATGAACATGGAAATTTTTTCCATATTTTTGTGTCTTCTTTCTTTAAAGTTTTGTAATTCTTGTCGTAGAGATCTTTGACATACTTGGTTAAATTTATTCCAAGATATTTACTGGTTTTTGTAGCTATTTTGACTGGGATTAACCTTAGAAGTTCTTTCTCAGCTGTGGCATTGTCTGTGTATACAAAGGCTGTTGTTTTTTTTGTGTTAATTTTATATCCTGCTGTTTCATCAAACTTTTCCATGAGTTCCAGTAGTCTCCTAGTGGAGTCTTTTGGGTCCCTTATATTTATATTGTCATATCATCTGCAAATAAGGATAGTTTGACTTCATCCTTATCAATTTGAATCCCTTTGATTACTTTTTTTGGCCTGATGGCTCTGGCTAAAACTTCCAGGACTATGTTGAATAGCAGTGGTGAGAGTTGGCGTCCTTGTCTGGTTCTGGATCTCAGTGGGAATGCTTCCAACTTTATAATGGTATCTTTCCAGTTCCTTGATGTAGGCACCTATTGTTATAAACTTTCTTCTCAAGTCTGCTTTTGCTGTATCCCACATATTTTGGTGTGTTGTATGTTTTATGAACCACTGTTCATTCAGTAACATGTTGTTTATTCTCCATGTGTTTGTATATGACGTAGAGATTCTTGAGTCATTGATTTCCAGCTTCATTGACATGTGGTCTGAGAAGATGAACGGTATGACTTTGATTTTTTTTTTTTAATTTGCTGAGACTTGCTTTATGGCCTAGCATGTGGTCAGTCCTAGATAAAGTTCTATATACTGGAGAGAAATATATGTACTACTTTCTGTAGGGTTCAGCTAGGTATGTTTGGTATATGGTATCAATTAACTGTTGTTTCCTTTTGAATTTCTGTCTCGTTGATCTGTCCAGCTCCCTTTAAATCCTTTAACATTTCTTTTAAATAGCCGGGTGCCCTGTAATTAGGTGCATATACATTTATAATAGTCATATCATCTTGTGAATTGATCCTTTGATTGTTATATAGTTTCCTTCTTTGTCTCTCTTAATGGAGTTTGTGTTTTAGTCTGTTTTATCTGATATTAGGATGGCCACACCAGCTCTTTTTTGGTTTCTGTTAGCATGGATTATCTTTTTCCATCCTTTCAGTTTCAGTCTGTGTGCATCTTTGTTTCAAGATGTTTTTCTTGTAGGCAGCAATAGATGAGTTTTCTTTTTTAATCCATTCAGCCAATCTGTGTCTTTTAACTGTGGTTTTGCGATGATTTACATTCAGTGTGACTATTGTTAGGAGCCGACTTTGTCCTGCCATGTTTCCTTAAATTGTTGTTTATGTACTTTGGATTTTATTTATTCTTTTGACATGCAGAGTGGAAAGTGAGAGAGAGAGAGAGAGAAAGGTCTTCCTTTGCCATTGGTTCACCCTCCAATGGCTGCCGTGGCCCAGTGCGCTGTA
The DNA here is from genome assembly GCA_949820135.1 of Sylvilagus floridanus. NCBI lineage: Eukaryota > Metazoa > Chordata > Mammalia > Lagomorpha > Leporidae > Sylvilagus > Sylvilagus floridanus. The sequence continues at coordinate 34,984,038 of OX463236.1, forward strand.
GCCAGCACAAGGAGCTGATCCGAAGCCAGGAGCCAGGTGCTTCTCCTGGTCTGCTATGCGGGTGCAGGGCCCAACAACTTGGGCCATCCTCCACTGCACTCCTGGGCCACAGCAGAGAGCTGGCCTGGAAGAGGGGCAACTGGGACAGAATCCAGTGCCCCGACCGGGACTAGAACCTGGTGTGCCAGCGTCACAGGCAGAGGATTAGCCTATTGAGCTGCGGTGCCAGCCGGATTTTATTTATTCTTTTGCTGGGTCATTATCTGCGTTCATCTTCTTTTGTAGTGATATTCCTGTTTCTGTGTTTCTCTGTGTAGCACATCTTTGAGCATTCTTTGTAGGGTTGGGTGAGTTACACATTCTTTCAATTTCTGTTTGTTGTGGACAATCCTTATTTCTCTTTTATTCATAAATGAGAGTTCTGCCGGGTACAGTATTCTGGGTTGAGTAATTTTCTCTTAGGGCTTGGTGTATGTTTTGCTGTTCTCTGTAGGGTTTGCCTCCCGTGCACACGCCCATCAATTGCAGGAGCCACTTTCCAACACCCTCTCACCCAGGAATGAGGATCACAATATTTCAGAGTAATTTCCCTCCACCACCATGCAGGCTTTACAACCGGCTTAAGTTCTAAACATTGAAATCCCCAGCTCCTATCACAAACCAGAGCCCTGCACAAGACTCTGGAGTGAGTCTAATTGGGTTTCCTCTGAATGTGATTTGTGTTTCTCTCATGCACATTTTAGTGTCTTTTCTTTATGTGTTATTGAGGAGAGCTTTGCCACTATGTGTCTAGGTGAGGTTCTTTTCTGTTCCTGTGGATTGCGAGTTCTGTGTACTTCTTGTACTTGGATGTCTCTTTCTTTCTCCAGATTCTCTGTTATTTCATTAAGAAGGCCGGCTAATCCTTTCTCTGTTTCTACACCTTCTGGAATTCCTAGGATCCATATGTTTGGTCATTTGATAGAATCTTGCAGATCTCTGTGTTTTTCAATTTCCTGATTTCTTCTTGTGTTTGGTCTTAGTGTGTTATTTCCAGAAATTTGTCTTCTGGTTCTGATATTCTTTCTACTGTTTCATTTATTCTAATATTGTGGATTTCCACTGTATTTTTTATTTGATCTATTGAATTCTTCCTATGTAGTATTTTATTCTGACTTCTCTTCGAGATCTCAGTTTCTTGGGAACTCTTTTCATTTAGATCATGAATTTGATTTTGATTGGTTTTATGTAATCTGATGATTAATTTTGTGAGTTCTGTTTCTGGCATGTCCTCGGTTTCTTCTTCTTCACCTTCTATTACTGAAGAGGAGATGTAGTGTTCCTTTGTGGGGTTCATACTGTCTTCCCTACTCTTACTAAAGTTTTTCCTTTGTTTCTCAGCATTTCTGATTGCTTTTATCTTTAGCATGTGTCTTGGTGCTTGTGGCGAGATTTCCCTCTGCTATGAGCTGCTTTTTGTCTGCGTTGCCAGTGCTAACATACAGCCCTCCTTCTGAGAGTCCTGCTCACTTCTGGATGGTGATGGGGGCAGATAGGAGAGCTCTGGTATGTGATAGGAGCTAGGGATTTAAGCCCATTGTAAAGCCTGCATGATGGTGGAGGGAAATTACTCTGAAATATTGTGATCCTCGTTCCTGGGTGGGAGGGTGTTGGAAAGTGGCTCCTGCAATTGATGGGCGTGTGCACAGGAGGCAAATGTGGTAGCTCCCTGTTTACATTTGGAGATGTAAACAGACAATTTGGCTTCTCCCTGCCAGCTGCAGATCCAGTTGTGGGGAGAGGAGAGACAGGAGATGTGGATGGACAGGGGTGTGCCCAACTTCTCCGTCTGTTCCCCTAGTCTTCCCACTTGGAACTTCAAACAGTTTGCCCGGTTCTCCCACCCGCTGCTAACTGCAGCTTCGTGGACTCACCACCTCGCGTCTCACCTGGTCTGCTGGTGGGGAGGGGGGTGACATCAGTCTCCCTGTTCGGCTTCTCAGCTGTACCTCTGCCACACCTCTATCACTCTTTGCTACTTCTGCATGGAACTGCTCAGTCTGCTGGACTCCTGGGCTTCTCCGTGTGACAATCTCGCAGCTCTGTTGCCAGTCTGTATCCCCTTTCCTTATTAATTGTTTTCCCCCTGTGACTCGGAATGTCCAGTTGGTATACCACCATCTTGGCCCTCTGCCCTCACTGCTGTTTTCTTATTCACTTAAACTTTGATAAGCATACTTTATTCTTCACAGCATTTTGGGCTAAAAGTCAAAATTATTCCTGTGATAACTGCCAAGGGCCATATGGATATCTATAACATCATTTGTGGGGCGTACAAAATTATCAACTTAAAAATTATCCTGCTATAAATTTATTGAATTTCACATCCTGCCTGCCATTGCCTTTGCAGTGCCAGACCAAAATGATTTCACAGGACTTACATAGCCTGTAGACCAGACAATCCCTACCCCTGCCCTTTAGCATAATATGAAGCAAGATAAATCCATATAAAGTTAAAGGTGGCATAATTTATACTTAGTTCCTCAACTTCATATTTCTGTATTACACTTGCAAGTTTGCAAGTATGAAATATTCCTAGAGACCTTAATTTTCTTATGAATTGCTTTTTTTTTTTTTTTGACAAGAGTTAGGGAGAAAAATCTTCCTTTTTCCATTGGTTCGCCCCCTAAATGGCCGCTACAGCCGGCGCGCTGCGCTGATCTGTAGCCAGGAGCCAGGTGCTTCTCCTGGTCTCCCATGCGGGTGCAAGGCCCAAGCATTTGGGCCATGCTCCACTGCCTTCCTGGGCCACAGCAGAGAGCTGGACTGGAAGAGGAGCAACCAGGACAGAATCCGGCGCCCCAACTGGGACTAGAACCCGGGGTGCTGGCGCTGCAGGTGGAGGATTAGCCAAATGAGCCGTGGCACCAGCCATATTTTGCTTTTAAATATTAATAATATCTGATAGACCAACTACTGATTAGTGTGAAAGATAATGATCTGTTGCTTTTCAGCACCATTATTCCATGTTTCATGATTTATATATCTGGGAACATTATTTATGGAAATTTTGATACAAAATCATATTACTATAATAAGGAAAAAGAAACTATTCAAGATTGACTTCATTTAGACTCTCGGTATACTAAGTGGCATCAGGCCATAGGAGTTCTTTTTTGTACTTACATGTGGAGAGAAGTTCTGACAAGATGACTGACTAAAGGAACAGGGCACACTTCCTCCCACAAAGGTGGCTCAAAAACTAAGAACAGTTACTATTTAGATAGCATGTTAGGAAGGAGTTTAAGAATATAGTGCCGATCAAAGAAAATGTGGAAGTGCCTTATGTTGACTGGTCCGTTACCCTAGTCTAGACTAGTTTGAACCTGGGAAAGTCCTCCTATGACAGGAAAGTGGTAAAACAGCCCACATTGGCAACATGAACACCTGAAGTTTTTGCAGCTGGAGGATCTTGGGCTTAGTCAGGGAGTATTCACCATTGCAGCACTTCACAGCAGAACCAGTTTACTTTATGTGTTTGCTTCCCCTACCCAGGTTGCTGCTGGTTGCCCAAGCCCATCTGCATCCCACCCCACCATTGTACCTCACCCCCAGGCAGCCTGCAGAGACTCATTGATTGTACAGTTTGAGCTATGCCACATCTTTACACACACTAGAGTGACTGTACCCTTGCACCATCCCCACGGACTAGCATGCACTTGCTGCATAAACTGTGCCTCATGTACCAGGGCCTGCAAGAGTGACCCCAGCCCTGTGCTGTCCCCAGAGACAGAGTGTATCACAGAGGTACTCTACCCTCACTGCTGTAGAATCTGCACCTCATCTGCCTAGGGAGGCCCACCAGTGCATATCCCATGGAGACTGACAAGCATTGTGCTCCTTTGATGTGTGTTGTACCACATCAGCCCAGGCATACTGCATGCACACATTGTGCAGTCCATAGAAAATGACAAATATGTTTTTGTCATGTGTATGCACATGTCTACACACCTGTCTGAGCCCACTGAAGTAGCCACAGAGCATACTTCTCCAACTACAGTGTGCACTATAACAGCCTGGGCCATTTGGGTATCCTCACCCTTTGTGACATGGAGACAGATGGGCTCCTATTCCTACTGCTGAACATACCTTACCCAAAGCCAGTGATTACAACTGAAGGAACTGTAGGGAAACTACAATGCAGCATCCATCTGGAAGCAAAACCGAAATAGTCTAGCAAACTGAAAGCCAAAGATACATCTTTACAAAGAAAGGCTTTTACTAGAAAAGCAACCTTTTAAATGTGATAGAGAAAACTGATCTTCCAGATATACATATATCAATGTGGAGGCACAATTAGTATAAAAAACCAAGGCATCATGTCGCCTACAAGGGAACATAGCTCACTCTTCAGCAACAAACCTCAAAGAAATAAAAGAACATTAAAGAAATGCATGATAACGAATTCAAAAGAATGATTATAAAGATAGTAAGATACCAGAGAAAACATACAGGTAGTTTAGTGAAAGTAGGAAAATAGTTCATGATCTGAATAAGAAATTCAACAAAGAGACATAAATATTTTGAAAAAGAATCAAAAGTCTTAGAAATGAAGAACTTAATGAGACAAAAAAATAGTGAAAGCTTCAGCCACAAACTAGATCAATTAAAAAAACTTGAACATGTAGATAAACCTTTTGTAATATCATAGACCGAAGAAAGAGAAAATAGCCTTTAAAATATTTCGGACACCACTAAGTGAACAAATATTCAAAATTGCAGGCTTCAAGAAGGTGAAAAAAAGGGAAAAGATACGGAAAAATCTGCAATAAAATAGTAGCTGAAAATTTTCCCAATTTTAGGAAAGATATAGGTACTCACGTGCAGGAGGCCCATAGGACCTTAAATAAATACAGGCTGAAAAGATCTTCATTGAAGCATATCATTATAATCAAGCTGAAAAAAAGTACATAACAAAGAATTCTGAGAATTGCAAAAGTCCCAAAGGAACCCTCACTAAACTAACAGCAGATGTCTTTACAGAAACCCTACAGGCCAGGAAGGAATAGCATTACACATTTCAAGTTCTTAAAGAAAAAGCTACCAACCAAGAATACTATACCCAGCAGAGCTGTCCTTTAGAAATGATGTAGAAAAAAAAGCCCTTCCAAAACAGGCTAAAACAGGGAGTTCATTATCACCAGACCAACATAGCACAAAATACACTTAAAGGAATTCAACATCCAGAAGTGAAATAAATGTTACTACTAGCAAGGAAACGTGTTTAGATATAAAACTTACTAGAATCAAACCTAATCAACACAGTATACCACAAAGAAGCACAATAAAAAGGAAGAAAAGAATGAAAGATAGTCACACTACACTCAGATTTATAAAATGACAATACTAATTCTTTGCGTATCAGTAACGTTAAATATAAATGAATAACTTCACCAATTTATAAGATGCAAACTGGGGGAGAAAAAGTCATTTTAATTCATAAACTGTACTTTGGAAATTTATATTTACTAAATAAAAATTTTTAAAAAAGATAAAAACTAGCTGAATGTATAAAAAAGCAAGAGCTTAAAACTTACTTCAGTAAAGACACATACTTAATTAGAAAAGATGGAAAAAGATAACCGATGCAAACAAAAATAAAACTGAGCAGAAATAGCTATACATGATAAAATAGACTTTAAGAGAAAAACTGTAAAATAGAGATAAGGTCTGTATATGTAATCAAGAGATCAACTCAACAGGAAGACACAACAGTTGTAAATATGTGTGCATAAAATGCCAGAACACCAAATTATATAAAACAAGTGTTATTAGATCTTAAGGGAAAGTCTCCAATACAATAATAGTAGGGGACATCAACACACACTTTCATCACCAAACAGATCACCTAAAGAAAAAAGGAATCAAAGAAATATCAGTTAAACTAAACCATACTATAGGCCAAAGGGACTAACAGATTTACAAAACATTTCTTTTTTTTTTTTTTTTCAAAACAACTTCAGGAACATTATTTTATTTATTTGAAAGTTATAGTTACACAGAGAGGGAATGAGAGGAAGATGGAGAAAGGTCTTCTATCTTTTGGTTCACTCCCCAGATGGCCACAATGGCTGAAGCTGTGCCGATCGGAAGCCAGGAGTCAGGAGCTTCCTCCAAGTCTTCCCATGCAGATGCAGGGGCCCAAGGACTGGGACCATCCTCTACTTCTTTCCCAGGCCATAGCAGAGAGCCGGATTGGAATCGGAGCAGCAGGGACTCGAACCTGCGCCCATATAGGATGCCGGCACTGCAGGCAGCAGCTTTACCTTCTGCACCACAGCACTGGCCCCATTTACAGAACATTTCATCCAAAAGCTATGAATACATACTCTTTGCATCAGCAAATCAAATATTCTCTAGAATAGGCTGTATGTTATGCCAAAAAGAAGTTCAACAAATGCAAAAAGAAAATTGAAATCACGTGTATATTTTTCTGAACACAATAGAATAAAACTAGAAATAAAAGAAACCAAGTATTATACAAATACATGGGCACTGACAAAAACATGCTATTGAACAAACAAACATACTATTGAACAAACAGTGAAATCAAAAGAAATTTTTAAACTTCCTGAATAAAAATGGAAATAAAACATGTCAAAATTTGTGAAATACAGGCAAAGCAGTACTAGGCAGGTAGTTTGTAACAAAGCACCTACCTTTTAAAAATTGACAGGTTTAAAATAAACAACTTAATGATACATCTCAAGGACCTAAAACAAGTCACCAAGATAACAGTAGAAATAAATGACATTAAAAAAATTAAAAGATGAAAAGTTAGGCTTTTAAAAATGTTATTTCATTTGTGATGTCTCTCTGACGAAAAAAAATCCTCTTGTTTTTAATAATTTAAAATACATAATATGTTGTTACCTATTGTCACCCTATTATACAGTAAAACACCCAAATTTTTTGCTCCTAAGTATAACTTAGTACCTGTTAACCAAACTGTGTTATACCATTCTTCCACCCTACTGCTTTTCTCAAAATCTCTGTTAATCCCCAGTAACTTGGGTATTAGGTATTTTAATGCTGCCCTAAAGATCATGCTTCCTTGTTCTTTATTTTCTTCTGCAATTTTGTGTTTTTAAATAATCTGCCTTTGAGTTCAAAAATTCTTTTCTGTTTAGATTTTATAAGCTATATATCTCTTTTATTGTGTTTTTAATTTAGCTTATTTTACTTTTTTAGTGAGAGATTTCTATTTGTTTCAATGGCTTCAGGATCTTTGTTAGAGTCTGAATTATTTGTTTTCTTAAAGCCAGCTAGTGGAATTTATTAAAATAGCTATTTTAAATTCTTCATCTGAAAGTTTACAGATATCAGTTGCTATATACTTGATTTTTGGCATGTTTTGGTCATTAAGTAAGATCACAGTTCCTTGAAAGTTCTTTATGCTTGTTGGTATTTGATATTATCTGCACATTGAAGGATTAGATACATATTCCAGACTTCATAATCTGTCTTTGTGCCATTCCCTCCAGGAATTCTAAGCAGTCTTGCTTTTTCCAGGCCTATGGAGACTTTCGCTGTTTGAACACGGAATGGTGCTTTAATGCTGTTAATCTTCTGTTGGTATGTTGTTGCTGTTTTAGCAGTAGAGGATATACCAAGCTCAGTTTTGCCCCAAATCCACAGTTGGTTTGTTGTTCAGAATGAAGTAGGAAAGTATGGCCCATCCCTCCCCAAACCCTTGTGGCCTGGGTTGGCCCAGACACCTCATCCATAGTCACATGGTCAGGCACCAGAAACAGAATTCTGACCAACTCTTGGCTTCACTGTGGAGGGACCACAGAAACCATCATTAAGCTCCTGTATATTTACTTGCACTTTTGCTTTCTTCCCCCAAGCCATTTTTTTTTTTTTTTTGATTGATTGATTTGAAAGGCAGAGTTAGAGAGAGAGAAAGGGAGAGGCAAAGAGAGAGAATCTTCCATCCATTGGTTCACTTCCCAAATAGCCACAACAGCCAGACCTGAGTTGATCCAAAGCTGGGAGCTAGAAGCTGCTTCTGGGGTCTCCCATGTGGGTGCTGCTTCCCGAGACAGGGAGCTGGATTGGAATGGAGCAGCTGGGACTCAAACTGGCACCCAAATGGGATATTGGTGCCACAGGCCATCGCTTTACCCACTATACCACAGCACCGGGCACCCCCAATTATTCCATGTTATCCTGCCCGAGACTGGTGGAAGAATGGGATGGGAAGCCCTGTGGCCACCAATCCTACAGTGCTAGTTCATGCCAAGACCAACACAGCATGAGAGGACCGATGCCTGTATTTTCATGGGCTACCTGCCATTGAGGAGGACTTGTGGTCCCAAACTGCTGCAACCAGCCACAGGTGAGGCTGGCCAATCAACTGGGATTCTGAGTGTCCACATGCCACTGAGGTGGGTCCTCAGTGGCTCCATCTGTATTCACTGGCCTAAGGACAGGAAAGGTGAGGATTGTGAAGATTAGGTTTTCCTAGTTCCACACTCAGTTCCAACACACAGTCTTGTGTTTGCTTTCTGTCTGACTCCCAAGTAACTTGAGTCTTGTTCCTTTTTGTCAGCATGATATTGGGGAATGACTGGTAGAGGCTGCCTCGGCTTCCCTGGCTGACACTAAACTGGCGCACATCAGGTTCTAAAAGCTGCACAGGGTGCATGTTAGGCCCGCAAACGGTTGGCAGTGATGGAAACCAAAGCCAGAGTTTGACTGACTGGGGTATACAACTGGCCTAGAGGTTCCATCTGTGAGCACTGGCATGAAGAAGAGAGGCCTTGGGGCTTTGTATGGTGCTGGCTGTCACTGTGGCAGTCCTCACACTGAAGTCCAAAGCAGAGTCGTGGGCATACTTTCCTATCCTACTTCCCAGGTACTAGAACCTTACTTCACTGTCTGCCCAAGGTTGGATAAAGAAGGTCCCGAGCCTGGGGAAAGGTCTGTGGGGTCCTCTCCAGTGCTTGGTTCCACTGTTTCAGGCCAGTCCTGGTCTGCTACAGAGGGTAATCAGCAATGGTGTGTGTATACAGGAAAAAACATGAACCTCAGTTTTTAAGTATTTTCATCTGGTATTTAACAGTTTTCTTATTTTGCTTACAATCTCATTCTTTTGAGAAAGTGTGGTGGCAACATTGTTTGAAAGCATTTTGAGAGGAAGGAAAAAACAAGGATACTAGTTGTAAAACAAAGAGAAGTACAGAATTCTTCTATGTGTACTTTTCAGGCCTATACAGGATCTATAGTTTGGGACCTGTGGTAGAGACTGGGAATTGAGTGTTGTGGCCTTCTGAACCTTCCAGCATGAATGTTATAGGGCAGATGCTACTTAAAAATATAGAACAGGAGCTAGACATTTGTAATCAACAGACGCCTTCTTGGGTTTCAGCCCACTTCATTCCTGACCTCTTCTGTTTCACCAGGCAGCAGCTGTCACAGCCACAGGCGGCTGGCTGTCCACTGAGCTTCATTCCTCTCTGATTCTCTGTGCTTCATTTGGCCCAGGGAAACTAGCAAGCCTTTTCTCTGCCCTAAGCCATTCATCTGCCAGAGTTATGGCTGGCTTCTTTATTTTAGTTACAGTGTTGGAAAAATTCGGAGATAGTTGCCTGTACCAAATTTTATTATGTTTTATGCTATGAGTCTTCCTTGTTATAAGATTTATTTATTCAAAAGGCAGAATGACAAAGAGGGTTAAACAAAGATCCTACCCATGGCCACAACAGCCATGTCTGGGCCAGGCCAAAGCTGGGAGCCAGGAACTCCATCCTGGTCTTCCATGCATGTAATAGGGGCCCAAATACGTGGATCATCTTCTGCTGTTTTGTGGAGTGGTCTGGACTGCAGGTGGTATACTCATATGGGATGCTACTGTCACAGGCCACATAACTCACTGCGCCATTAACACCAGCCCCTACTATAGTTTATTTTAGTAGTAATAGCCAAATTCCTAGTAGCTTTCTTATGAATTATATAGACTTTTTTTTCCCTTTTTTAAACTTTTATTTAATAAATATAAATTTCCAAAGTACAGCTTTTGGATTACAGTGGCATTTCACCCACCCATTACTTCCCTCCCACCTGTAACCCTCCCTCTCCCACTCCCTCTCCAATCCCACTCACATCAAGATTCATTTTCAATTATCTTTATATACAGAAGATCAATTTAGTATATATTAAGTAAAGATTTTAATAGTTTGTACTCACACAGAAACACAAAGTGTGAAATACCGTTTGATTACTATTTATACCATTGAGTCACATAGTACAACACATTAAGGACAGAGATCCTACATGGGGAAGAAAGTGCACAGTGACTCCTGTTGTTGACTTAAAAATTGACACTCTTGTTTATGGCATCAGTAATCACCCTAGGTTCTTGTTATGAGTTGCCAAGGCTATGGAAGCCTTTTGAGTTCACCAACTCCGATCTTACTTAGATCTTATTTAGACAAGGTCATAGTCAAAGTGGAAGTTCTCTCCTCCCTTCAGAGAAAGATACCTCCTTCTTTGATGGCCTGTTCTTTGCATTGGGATCTCACTCACAGAGATCTTTCATTTAGGTTTTTTTTTTTTTTTTTTTTTTTTTTTGCCTCAGTGTCTTGGCTTTCCATGCCTGAAATGCTCTCATGGGCTTTTTAGCTGGATCTGAATGCTTTAAGGGCTGATTCTGAGGCATGAGTGCTGTAGAAAATTAATCAATTTAAAAAAAAAATATCATGTAGGATCTCTGTCCTTAATGGGCTGTACATTGTGATTTAATACTATAACTAGTACTCAAACAGTATTTTTCATTTTGTGTTGCTATGTGAGGGCAAACTGTTGAAATCTTTACTTAATATATACTAAACTGATCTTCTGTATATAAAGAGAATTGTAATCCATAAGCTGTACTTTGGAAATTTATATTCATTAAATAAAAGCCTTAAAAAAAAAGAGTTAAAGGGATCACATAAACAAGACTAGTGTCTGCTAATACTAACTGATAGAATCAAAAAGTAGAGAATGATCCAACATAGGAAGTGGGACAGAGCAGACCCATAGAAAGGCATATGTCCTAAATAGCACTCAGGCCTCAGAATTATATAGACATTTAATCTCAAATCATATTCTTCACAATTTTTTTAAATCATTGCATCCATATAGTACTATACATTATATTTATGTTTCCCATTCTTTCTTGATATAGCTGCCTATTTAGAAAGGTTTGTAAATCATAAAGCATTTCATTTATATAGCAATAATTAATTTGTTACTGCTGTATAAATTTAAGGACAGTAACTTTGTTTTGTTCCTCACTGTTTTGTGAAAACCTATTGAATGGGTTATTATGGTACAGAAGGTTTAGCTGCCACTTTTTTTTTCTCTAGTAAAGCATTTTTATTTATTTATTTTTTTTACTTTTATTTAGAATATAAATTTCCAAGGTACAAATTATGGATTACAATGGCTTCTCCCCCATACATTCCCTCCCCCCCGCAACCCTTCCCCCTTACCCGCTCCCTCTCCCCTTTCATTCACATCAAGATTCATTTTCAATTCTCTTTGTATACAGAAGATCAGTTTAGTATCTGTTAAGTAAAAATTTCAACAGTTTGCACCCACATAGAAACACAAAGTGGAAAATACTGTTTGTGTACTAGTTATAGCATTAAATCACATTGTACAGCACATTAAGGACAGAGGTCCTACATGATACATATTTTTTTTATTTCATTAATTTTTATGTAATTTCCAATTTAACACTGAGGTTTTTTTTCATTTTCGATTATCTTTATATACAGAAGATTGATTCAGTATATACTAAGTAAAGATTTCATCAGTTTGCACCCACACAGAAATACAAGGTGTAAAAATACTGTTTCAGTACTAGTTATAGCATTACTTCACATTGGACGACACATTAAGGACAGATCCCACATGGGACATAAGTACATAGTGACTTCTGTTGTTGATTTAACAATTTGGCACTCTTGTTTATGGCGTCAGTAATCTCCCTAGGCACTAGTTATGAGTTGCTGAGGCTATGGAAGCCTTTAGGGTTCACCAGCTTTGATCTTATTCCGACAGGGTCATAGTCAAAGTGGAAGTTCTCTCCTCCCTTCAGAGAAAGGCACCTCCTTCTTTGGTGGCCCTGTTCCTTCCACTGGGATCTCCTTCACAGAGATCTTTCATTTAGGTCTTCCTTTTTTTCCTTTCCAGAGTGTCTTGTCTTTCCATGCCTAAAATACTCTCACAGGCTCTTCAGCCAGATCTGAATGCCTTAAGGGCTGAATCTGAGGCCAGAGTGTTATTTAGGACATTTGCCATTCTATGAGTCTGCTGTGTCTCCCACTTCCCATGTTGGATCATTCTCTCCCTTTTCGGTTTTCAGTTAGTATTAGCAGACACTAGTCTTGTTTGTGTGATCCCTTTGACTCTTAGACCTATCAGTGTGATCAATTGTGAACTGAAATTGATCACTTGGACCAGTGAGATGGCATTGGTACATGCCACCTTGATGGGATTGTACTGGGATCCCCTGGGATGTTTCTAACTCCATCATTTGGGGCAAGTCCGATTGAGCTTGTCCCAAATTGTACATATCCTCCCTTTCTTTTCCCTCTCTCATAATTAACTGGGATCACTTTTCAGTTAAACTTTAAACACCTAAGAATAATTGTGTGTTAGTTGCAGAGTTCCACCAATAGTACTAGAACAAAAACAAACAACAAAAAGAAATACTAAAATGGGTAAAGATTTACATTGTACATCAATAGTCCAGACAAGAGCTGATCAAGTCTTATTTTCACATAGTGTTCATTTCACTTCAACAGGTTTCCCCTTTGGTGCTCAGTTAGTTGTCACCAATCAGGGAAAACAAATGATATTTGTCTCTTTGGGACTGGCTTAATTCACTCAGCATGATGTTTTCCAGATTCTGTTTTTGAATGCTGTATAGTATTCTGTAGAGTACATGTCCCATAATTTCCTAATCCAGTCTACTGTTGATGGGCATTTGGGTTGGTTCCAAGTCTTAGCTATGGTGAATTGAGCTGCAATAAACATTAAGGTGCGGACAGCTTTTTTGTTTGCCAATTTAATTTCCTTTGGGTAAATTCCAAGGTGTGGGATGGCTGGGTTGAATGGTAAGGTTATATTCAGGTTTCTGAGGAATCTCCAGACTGACTTCCATAGTGGTTTAACCAGTTTGCATTCCCACCAACAGTGGGTTAGTGTCCCTTTTTCCCCACATCCTCTCCAGCATCTATTGTTGGTAGATTTCTGAATGTGAGCCATTCTCACCGGAGTGAGGTGAAACCTCATTGTGGTTTTGATTTGCATTTCCTTGATTGCTAGTGATCTTGAACATTCTCTCATGTGTCTGTTGGCCATTTGGATTTCCTCTTTTGAAAAATGTCTATTGAGGTCCTTGGCCTATCTCTTAAGTGGGTTGTTTGTTTTAATGTTGTAGCCTTTCTTGATTTCTTTGTAGATTCTGGTTATCAGCCCTTTATCTGTTGCATAGTTTGCAAATATTTTTTCCCATTCTGTCGGTTTCCTATTCACTTTCCTGACTGTTTCTTTTGCAGTACAGAAACTTCTCAATTTGATGCAATCCCAGTAGTTAATTTTGGCTTTGAGTGCCTGTGCTTCTGGGGTATTTTCTAGGAAGTCTTTGCCGGTACCTATATCTTGCAGTGTTTCTGCTATGCTCTCTAATAATTTGATGGTGTCGGGTCATAGGTTTAAGTTTTTAAATGATGTTGAATGAATTTTTGTGTAAGATGAAAGGTAGGGATCTTGCTTCATGATTCTGCACGTGGAAATCCAGTTTTCCCAGCACCATTTATTAAACAGACTGTCCTTATTCCAGGGATTGGTTTTGGATCCTTGATCAAATATAAGTTGGCTGTAGATGTTTGGGTTGATTTCTGGTGTTTCTATTCTGTTCCATTAGTCTATCCATCTGTTTCTGTACCAGTACCATGCTGTTTTGATAATTACTGCCCTGTAGTATGTCCTGAAATCTGGTATTGTGATGCCTCTGGCTTTGTTTTTGTTGTCCAAGATTGCTGTAGCTATTCGAGGCCTCCATTCCTCCATATGAATTTCAGCATCATTTTTTCCAGATCTGAGAAGAATGCCTTTGGTATCTTGATTGGTATTGTATTGAATCTGTAAATTGCTTTTGGGAGAATGGACATTTTGATGACATTGATTCTTCCAATCCATGAGCATGGAAGATTTTTCCATTTTCTGGTATCCTCTTCTATTTCTTTCTTTAAGATTTTGTAATTTTCATCATAGAGATCGTTAGTGTGCTTGGTTAAGTTTATTCCAAGGTATTTGATTGTTTTTGTAGCTATTGTGAATGGGATTGATCTTAGAAGTTCTTCCTCAGCCATGGCATTGCTTGTGTACACAAAGGCTGTTGATTTTTGTGCATTGATTTTATATCCTTCTACTTTGCCAAACTCTTCTATGAGTTCCAATAGTCTCTTAGTAGAGTTCTTTGGATCCCCTAAATAAAGAATCATATCATCTGCAAAGAGGGAGAGTTTGAGTTCTTCCTTCCCAATTTGTATCCCTTTGATTTCTTTTTCTTGCCTAATGGCTCTGGCTAAGACTTCCAGCAGTATATTGAATAGCAGTGGTGAGAGTGGGCATCCCTGTCTGGTACCAGATCTCAGTGGAAATGCTTCTAAACTTTCTCTATTCATAGGATGAATGGGGAAAAAAAAGTGGGTTTTTCATAAATTGCTTTGATTATATTGAGGAATGTGCCTTCTATACCCAGTTTGCTTAGAGTTTTCATCATGAAATGGTGTTGTGTTTTATCAAATGCTTTCTTTGCATCTATTGAGATAATGATATGGTTTTTCTTCTGAAGTCTGTTAATGTTGTGTATCATGTTGATTGTTTTGCGAACATTGAACCATTTCTACATACCAAGGATAAATCCCACTTGGTCTGGATGAATGATCTTTCTGATGTGTTGTTGCCAGAATTTTATTGAGAAGTTTTGTGTTTATTTTCATCAGGGAAATTGGTAATTCTCTTTCTCTGATGCATCTTTTTCTGGTTTAGGAATTAAGGTGATGCTGGCTTCATAGAAAGAATTGGAGGTTTCCCTCTTTTTTGATTGTCCTGAATAGTTGGAGAAGAATTGGAGTTAGTTCTTCTTTAAATGTCTGGTAGAATTCAGCAGTGAATCCATCTGGTCATGGGCCTTTATTTGTTGGGAGGGCCATTATTACCGATTCAATTTCTGTCTCAGTTCTGGGTCTGTTTAGTCTTTCTATGTCTTCCTGGTTCAATTTAGGTAGGTTGCCTGTGTCCAGGAATCTATCCATTTCTGATAGATTTTCCTGTTTGTTGGCATACTACTCTTTGTAGTAATTTCTGATGATTCTTTTTGTTTCTGTGGTGTCTGTTGTTACATTCCCTTTCGTATCTCTGATTTTACTGATTTGGGTCTTTTTTTTGGTTAGTTGGGCCAATGGTGTGTTGATTTTGTTTATTTTTTCAGAAAACCAGCTCCTCCCTTTGCTGATCTTTTTAATGTGTTTTTTTATTCAATTCTGTTGATTTCTTCTCTAATTTTAATTATTTCTCTTCTCCTACTAGCTTTGGGTCTGGTTTGCTGCCGATTATCTAGATCCTTGAGATGAACTGTGAGCTCATCTTTTGGTGCCTTTCCAATTTGTTGATGTAGGTACCTATTGATATGAACTTTCCTCTTAACACTGCTTTTGCTGTGTCCCATAGATTTTGGTATGATGTTCTGTTATCCTCATTTACTTCCTGGAAATTTTTGATTTCTCTTTTAATTTCTTTTATGACCCATTATTCATTCAAGAGCATTCTGTTCAATCTCCATGTGTTTGCATATGCTCTAGGGATTCCTGAGTTGCTAATTTCTACCTTCATTCCTTTATGGTCTGAGAAGCTGCATCGTATGATTCTAATTCTTTTGAATTTGCTGAGACTTGCTTTATGGCCTAGTATGTGATCAATCCTAGAGAAGGTTCCATGTCCTGCTGAGAATAATGTATATTCTTTAAGTGTAGGATGGAAAGTTCTGTAGATATCTGTTAGGTCCATTTGGGCTATAGTGTCTTTTAAATTTTCTGTCTCCTTGTTCATCTTCTGTCCTGTTGATCTGTCTATTTATGAAAGTGGAGTATTGAAGTCCCCCAGTACTATTGTATTGGGGTCTAAGTCTCCCTTTAAGTCCCTTAACAAGTTTTTTAAATAAACCGGTGCCTTGTAATTAGGTGCATATACATTGATAATAGTTATATCTTCCTGTTCAATGGATCCCTTAATCATTATATAGTGTCCCTGTTTGTCTCTCTTAACAGTTTTTGTGGTAATATTTATGTTATCTGATATTAAGATGGCTACACCCGCTTTTTTTTTCATTTCTGTTGGCATGGTATATCTTTTTCCAGCCTTTCACTTTCAGTCTGTGTGGATCTTCGTTAGAAAGATGTGTATCTTGTAAGCAGATGGGTTTTGTTCCCTAACCCAGTCTGCTAATCGGTGTCTTTTGACTGGGCAGTTCAAACCATTCACGTTCAATGTGACTACTGATAAGTATTAACTTTGCCCTGCCATTTGCCAAAGATATTTTCTTATATATGCTTTGAGTTTCGTATGATCTTTTGCTGTGAGGTTTCCTTCCTTTAGCTTCTTTCAAATTGATGACCATGTTTCTGTGTGTAGCACATCTTTAAGCATCTTTTGTAGGGCTGGACGAGTGGCGACAAATTCTTTCAGTTTCTGTTTGCTGTGAAAGGTCTTTAATTCACCTTCATTCACAAATGAGAGCTTTGCAGGATATAATATTCTGGGCTGGCAGTTTTTCTCTCTTAGTACTTGGGCTATGTCTCGCCATTCCCTCCTAGCTTTCAGGGTTTCTGATGAGAAGTCAGCTGTGAGTCTAATTGGAGATCCTCTGAGAGTAATCTGATGTTTCTCTCTTGCACATTTTAGGATTTTTTTCTGTTTCACTGTGGTGAGTTTAATTACAACATGTTGTGGTGAGGATCTCTTTTGGTTACATTTATTAGGGGTTCTATGAGCTTCCTGTACTAGGATTTCTCTGTCCTTCTCCAAACCTGGAAAGGTCTCTGCTAGTATCTCACTCTAAAGGCCTTCTAATCTTTTCTCTCTCTCCATGCCTTCAGGAACTTCTAGAACTCGAATGTTGTGCTTTTTAATAGTATCCTGTTGATTCCTGACAATATTTTTTAGATTTCTAATTTCTTCTTTTCTTTGGTTTGATTGTATGTCTTCCTGTGCTCTGTCTTCTAAGTCCAATATTCTCTCTTCTGTTTTGCTGACTCTATTCTTGAGACTCTCTAATGTGTTTGTCATTTGATCTGTCGAGTTCTTCATTTCCGATTGATTTCTCTTCACTATCACACTTTCCTGTTCTACTAATTTCTGCATTGCATTCTGGTTCTTCCTTAAGGTTTCATTTTCACGAGAGAGATTTTCTATCCTGTCCAGTAAGGATTTCTGTAGTTCAAGAATTTGCTTTTGAAAACTTCTAAATGATCTTATCATAAATTTTTTGAAATCCATATCTTTCATTTCTTCTATCTTGTCATCTTCATATTCTTGGCTTGGGGTGTTTTGTTCGTTTGGGGACGTCATAATGTGTTTGTTGTTCTTGTTCCCTTGGTTTCTGTGTTTATTGTTTCTCATTTTGGAGGAATTCTTTTAATTCTTCTTCCCTGTGATTTTTTTCTTGTTATACTATGACTTTATTGAGTGGGCTGTCTGCTGTTGGAGGAGCCTTGGATGCTTGAGATGGGTGTAGCCAGAGAGCTCTGCTTAGTTCTTCAGGGTTAGTTGTGGTATATCTTTATTTATTTAGTATTATTATTATTATTTTTCCTTCAGGAGGGAAGTAATACCGCACAGCTGAGCAGAACTGATGGTAATTAGCTTCCAATCTCTGGCTTCTGTGTGTATAGCATTTGTGATCGGTGGTTTTTGAACCCTCTGTTAGCACGCTGGGTCCTGTTCTCTTCCTGTGGGGGCTTTTCAAAAAAAATTTTTTTTTCCCCCTGGTAACTTGAGTCGATTGGCCTGAGGGCTTTGTGCTTCCCTCCCTCGCTGCCCGCCCCTGCGTAAGAGTGTAGTGTTGCACCACTCCCGATTAGTGCCATGGCCGCGGTAGTTCTTTAAGCCCGAATGTAAACAAACAAGATGGCCGCTTCCCGCCCACTGCAGCTCCGATATGGGGGAGGGTGGATGTACCAAGGGCTCCTTGTTTGCTTAGTCCCTCAATTAGTCTCCCTAAGTTGCGCACTCTTTCCGCGGGTGCTACTCACTCTGTTCCTTTTTCTATTTCCTCCCCCGCTCAGTCGTGCGTGTCTCAGTGTCTGTCCCAGGGTGGGTTGGGGGAGGGACAGCAGCAGCTGGTGCCGAGGTGCTGGGCGAGCTCCCTGTCTTACCTCGGCTTCCAGTGCTGGTGTGTACACAGTCTTGCTGGTGTCCTGCACTTCAGGCGTCCTCGTCCTCCTTGCAGGTCCACCCTGTCTCCCCCATTTCGGAAGAGCCTCCCCTTACCCAAGACTACAAATTCTCACCATTCTTTGGACCTTCCCTTCCCGAACCATAGGTGTGCTCCATCCCTATTCCGCCATCTTCCCAATATCTCAGTTTAGCTGCCACTTTCAACATAGGCACCCCATATCACAGTGCTAGTTTGAGGCCTAGAAACCCCACTTCCACTCCCACTTCAGTTCCTTGCTAATGTGCTTGGGAAAGCAGTGGATGATGGTTCAGATACTTAAGTTTCTGCAACCCATGTGGGAGACACATGGGGTTCTATCTCCTGGCTTTAGTATATCCGAGCTGTTGACAGTCATTTGTGCAGCGAGATCTCTGTCTCTCCCTGTCATTCAGCCTTTTAAATAAGCCTTAAACTTTAAAACAATCCTGTGGAATATCTAGCGCGTAAATAATATTTGAATAAATGGAAGAAAGACAATGGACATTGTTGAATAATATAGGAAGCTTCCATGTATTTGTGTAATACAGAAAGTTTCAGCATAATGGTTTTATGTCTGGCGAATGCCATGTTTTATAATTAGGAGTATAGTCTTAGGAGCTAAACCAATGACAAAATGTGAACATCAGGTAGAAACTCTCTTTGAAATACATAAGTTAAAAAAAAAGAACTATGTATGGTAAAGAATCTTAGCCATCTCAATTCTTCCCCACCTATGTTCTGTATAAAGTAGTGGTTTTGGACTTTAGATAGAAACATAGGGGATAATATTTATTTAAACAAGCATTGATAGTGGTCACATAACAGACCTTTTATCTCAATGGTTTTTTTTTTTTTTAAAGTTTATTATTTGAAAGGCAGAGTTGGGGTGGGAGGAGTACTTCCACCCACTGGTTCACTTCCCAGATGGCCACAATGTCAGGAGGTTAGCCAGTCCAAAGCCAGGAACCAAGAATTTCTTCCAGGTCTCCCACGTGGGTGCAGGGGCTCAAGCACTTGGGGCATCTTCTGCTGCTTTTCCAGGCTACAGCAGAGAGCCGTATTGGAAGTGGAGCAGCCAGGACTTGACTGGCACCTATAATAGGATGCCAGCACTGCAGGCAGCAGCTGTACCCATTAGGCACAGCACCAGCACCACATAACAGAACTTTTAATCTTTAATGTGGGTGTGGAGTTATCCAGTATTTTAGAATGACATTACCACAGTCATTAAGCCTTTTTCCTTGTCATCAGAATCACTCAGGAGGAAAATCCTAATTTTCTGAAGATCTGTATACTGTTAAAGATTAACCTTAGATTGAATACATACATATTCTCAAAAGTAGATAAAATTTCAAAAACCTGAGAAAGTCTGTTTAACAGAATTCACAGTATTCCAAGTTAATCCATTCCATCCCCAAATCACAAGGTCTAAATACCAGCTTTTCATTAGGTCTTAGTAGTGGTTGAAAAATTATGAAAGGGTTAAAGAATTCATAAACTTATTTCTTCAGTTAGTACCTGGCCCAAGGAGCATTATAAGTTTCCCAACTGTTATAATTTCCCATACTATTGTGTTAGATTTTAAAGTTACAGATGTTAGAACTGTGTTATTTTCTGGTGTATAAATCCCCAGGGATTAGGACGCAAAAGACCTTGGGTTACAGCAGAATCTTGACTATAAAGTAACCTAGTAATTCAGTGAATGAATGAATTCTCTGTTAGAAAGGATCTTAGAATTATTATTAATTTGAATTCCAAATAACACCATTCTTAACTCTGACTTTATTCATGGAGATGGCTTAATTAATGTTAGAAGCGGAAAATTTATAGTACTATCTTTGTTTTGTTTTTATTTTCTAGACTATCTTTTTCAGTACTTTGTGCCATTTTGTAAATGATTGGTCCAAAGTATGGTAGGATGGCATCATAAACATAACAGATAAAAACATAATAGATGATCCCAAGGGGAAAAACAATGTCAAAATGTTAGGAATAGATTATTCAGAAAAAGTGTTCCTTTTTTTTACTACGGGGGAACTTGATATCTTCAGAAAATATTGTTAATCTTATATTTGAACTATTAGGCTGCTTATCCTAGTTAGTATAAGACAGTAAGACTCAGTTTTAGCTGACTTGTATTTAAGCACCCTGTTCAATTCAGGCAGTTGCCTTGGAATGGGAGGTGAAATAGGGCTTCAAATAGAAGCGATCTGGCAGGGGAGAATTTTTCAATCATAGCAGACTAGAAACTTCACATAAGACGACACTTGGGTCACAATCATTTATGATAAAATGTGATAGTGATAGATGAAACCAACTATATTACAGAACAATAATTCCAAAAACATAGGTATATTTATTATAGGGGGAGAGTCCTATAACACATCTATAAAAATTGCTAGCAGACATGATGAAAATATTTTGTCAAGAGAGTATGTTCTTTGTTTTTAAGAAGACAGTTTTGTTAAGTGTATTAAGTCTTAAAAGGTTGGGTTTGGCATTATGGTGCAGTGGGTTCATCTACCAACTGCAACAACGACATCCCATATGGGAGTGCCAGTCTGAATGTTTTTCCCATTTAGTTTACCTGTGAATATTCCTGGGAAGAAAGCAGAAAATGGCAAAGTGCTTGGGCCTTTGCCACGTGGGAGACTTGGATGGAACTGTGGGCTTGTGCCTGCTGCTTGGTCCAGCCAGGCTGTTGCAGCCATTTGGGGAGTGAACCAGCAAGCGAATGATATGTTAAATATAAATTATCACTCAAGCACTAGATCTCTGCTTTTGTTAAAAAATATGTAGTTTAAAAACTGCAAGATGGTTGCCAGCAGGTTGTCACGAATAACAAATGAAATATTTGAAATCAACAGTGTTTAAAATATCAAGTACAATAGTTTCCTGTGTTACTAATCAATATCTCAAGACATAGTCCCTTAGTGCAAGGTCATGAGTGAATATAAGTCTGCATTTTGGGTAACCCTGATTATAATTTCAAGTTTTTCCCAACTTCTTGTAATATCTTAGCCATTTTTGTCTCTGTATCAAAGTGTTTTTACTAGAAAGAGAAGTGTCAGGTGTTTTGTGGCTTTTGGGGAGGGGAAGTAAATTCTTTTTCATTTACATTGACTTCTTTAGTCTCTTTGTGAGGAATCTTGATAAGTTGCTCTTCTGTGAGGCTTAGGTTAATTTAAACCAATAATTCACTCTGTTCATTTAACCTGGAAGCAAGGAAATTCAGTACATTTGGGTATGCTTATGGGAGACCAGGAGAAGCACCAGGGTCCTGGCTTCAGATCAGCACAGTGCGTCAGCCGCAGCAGCCGTTGAGGGGTGAACCAATGGAAAAGGAAGACCTTTCTCTGTCTCTCTCTCCCTGTCCACTCTGCCTGTCAAAAAAAGGAAAAACAGCAGGGACATTGTCACCCTCTGTTTTGGAAAATCCTCTTGTCCTTCAGGTAACACTACACAACAGATGAGAAGCCTAACTATCAGACACACAGATTATGTGGGGGTGTGTATCAGTTAAGGTTCTCCAGAGGAACAGAGCCAACAGTATGTGTTGTATACATAGAGAAAGAAAATCATTTAAGGAATTGGCTCACATGATTGTTGGGCTGCCAAATCCAAAATCTGAAGGCAGATTAGCAGACTGAAGACCCAGGGAAGAGTTTATGTTGCAGCTTGAGTTCAAAAGCATTCTGGAGGCAGCAGCCTCTCTTCCTTGGGCAGCCTCGAACTTTTTCTATTAAGACCTTCAACTGGTTAGATGTGGCCCACCCATGTTATAGAATGGTAATCTGCATTACTCAAAGATTTAAGGGTTAATCTCATGAAAAAAAATTTAACTTCACAGTGATATCTAGACTAGTGTTTGACCAATATCATGGTACAATTGATAGTAAAGTTCACATTTGATATGTCACATATTTCATATCAGATGACACATTTCATGTATTAAATATCAGTAAAGCTTAATTTCTTATAGAAGTTAAAGTCACAAATAGAATTTGATATGACATTATAAATTTTTCATTTTTAAAGACATAGTAGTGGATGCCCTTTACAAACAGCTTTACTTGCTAGAATTCAAAGAAAAGACTTATGAATGTTTCAGTAAGTATATAAGCTTTCAGAAGTAAACTGTGGACATACAGTACAGTCTCATTAATTTGAAAGTCATGATTAATACATTAAAATTTATTGCTGTAATTTTAAAAATGACTTTTAAGCAAATATATCTATAATATTACAGTTAAATTTGTAAATATTTAACAGTGAGGACTTTACTTTTTAAAGATTTATTTATTTGAAAGATTTATAGAGAGATCTTCCATTGCAGGTTCTCTACCCAAATGGTTACAACAGCTGGAGCTGGGCCAGGCTGAAGCCAGGAGCTTCATCCACTACTCCCAAATAGGTGGCAGGGGTCCAAACACTTGGGTCATCTTCCACTGCTTTTCTTAGCCACATTAGTAGGGTGCTGTATTGGAAGTAGAGCAGCTGGGCCATGAAATGGCGCACATATGGATGCCGGCATTGCCTGTGGTGGTTTAAACTTCTACACTACAACACTGACCCCTAAATGGGAACTTTTCTTGAAATTATTTTAGAAAGCATTATAGACACTTATAAAACATTCTATAATAATTTTATTGCTGACATTTGCTTATATGTTTGTACATTGCTGCTTTCAAAGTATATATTCTCTTTTTTAAAATATTTGAAAGGCAGAGTGAGATCTGTCTGCTGGTTCACTTTTCAAATCTCTGTAACATCTGGGGATGGGCCAGTCAAAAGCCAGGAGCCTATTAAACTCATTCCAGATCTCTCATGTGGGTGGTGGGTGGACAGGAGCAAAGTACTTGAAGGATCATCCATTGCCTCTGTGAGTGTGCATTAGCATAAAGAAGGATCAGAAACAGAACCAGGACTTGAACCCAGAGTCTCCATTATGGGAAGCTGGGCCAAATACCTGCCCCAACTATTTTCTTTTCTTCTTCTTTTTTTTATTTTTATTGACAGGCAGAGTGGACAGTGAGAGAGAAAAAGGTCTTCCTTTTGCCATTGGTTCACCCTCCAATGGCCACTGCGGCTGGCGCATCGTGCTGATGCGAAGCCAGGAGCCAGGTGCTTCTCCTGGTCTCCCATGTGGGTGCAGGGCCCAAGCACTTGGGCCATCCTCCACTGCACTCCCAGGCCATAGCAGAGAGCTGGCCTGGAAGAGGGGCGACCGGAACTAGAACCTGGTGTGCTGGCACTGCAAGGCGGAGGATTAGCCTATTGAGCTGTGGTGCCAGCCCCCCCACTACTTTCTGTTCTCACTATCAGGGTATGTGTGTGTGTGTGTGTATATATATATATATATATATATATATATATATATATATATTCTGTATCTACTGTGGTTTTTATATCTACTTTGAATAGTTGTATAATAATTCATTAAGTTCACGTTGGATATATTTGTTTCTAATGTTACCCTTAATATAAAATTTAGTTATATTGCAAGCCAAAGGATATTAGTGTTCTTACTAAACACTTCCATTTTGTTTTATAAAAGGTTCCCACAGGTAGTATTTAGATTGTACAACATAAAAGGTGGCCACTCACCTGACAGACATATATAAACTTAAATGAAATTGAGTAGTAGTCTTGCCTATTGATCTAGCCCTGGAGCAGAAAAAATGCTTTCATTCACAGTCAGTAGTGTTGCCTGCTCTTTTGTAATCATACTACTGGGCATCCTGGAAGTGACCTCTCCCACCTCACTGCAGCTCTTAAAGCCCAGTGTTTACTTACCTCTTGCTCTTTGCCTGACAAGGTGATTGCACTGGGAATGTGATAGAGGTTGCTGGCAGTGTATATACTTCAGATTTCAAGATAAGTGTGAATTTTACACATTTGCACATCTAGACCATTTTTTTTTTATTTGAACAAGTACCTTTTCTTCTAAATCAGAGACACAATATAGAACAACATAGCTCTGGAATTTTATTTTAACCTGCATACAAAGTAGTATTTCATAATACTGTGACTTAAAATTTTAGCTATATATTTGTTGCTTTTTGTTTTTGTGATTCCTACTGTGAGTTAATATTGGTGACCTTAAGCTTACATTTTTAATATTTCCCTCAATTTCTCACATCATTTTACCCATTGTTATGTAAAGGTCTAGACTCTTTGGTCTTCACTTGTTGGTCTTCAATTTCTTCAAATGGTATTACTCTTTTTTTTGCATATTAAGGAGAATAATCCTACACAGGACCTCTTTTTTTAATTTTAAGTTATACAAGTTTCATGTATTTCATACATAAAGATTTAGGAACATAATGACATCTCTCACCCATACTCCAGCTGTTCTTCCTCTTCCCTCTCACATTCCCACTCTCAATTTTTACAAAGATCTATTTTAAGTTTACTTAATGATCATATAGTTAATCCTACACTAAGTAAAAGATTTCAACAAATAGTATGAAGAAGAAAGAAAAAGGGGGGGGGGCACCTTCAGGGCTAGCATCCCATATAGGTGCCAGTTCAAGTCCTGGGTGCTCTACTTCCAATCCAGCTCTCTGCTATGGCCTGGGAAATCAGAAGATGGCCCAAATGCTCGGGCCCCTGCACCTGAATGGGAGCCCAGGAGAAGGCTCCTGGCTTGGGATCGGCACTGCTCTGGCCATTGCGACCAAATGTGGAGTGAACCAGAGGATGGAAGACCTCTCTCTCTACCTGTCCTTCCCTCTCTGTGTAACTCTGTTTTTGAAATAAATAAATCTTAAAAAAAAAGCTGTTCCTCAACGGAAGAGACAAAGGCTATAAACAATCATAGAATATTACTATGTCGATTTCATTCCAATACATTACATTTCAGGTACTCTATTAGTTACTTTGGATCAGGGAAAACAAATGATATTCATTTTTAACTGCCATTGGGGTTTTTTTTAAACCAGCTAATCAAAATGGAATTAATTTTAACTGAATTCCCGAATTGGTTGAATACTTGTAGTTTTCAAAAAGACAGAGAGATCTTCCATCTTCTGGTTCACTTTCCTAAAATGCTGCCAAAGCCAGGAACCCATCTGGGTCTCTCATGAGGGTGGCAGGGACCTAAGCACTTAGACCATCCTCTGCTGCTTTCCCTGGCACATTATCAGAGAGCTGGATCAGAAGTGGATCAGCCAAGAATAGAACCAGCACTCTGGTATGAGATGCTGGCTATTGAAGCAGTAGCTTAATCTGCTGCACCACAACATCAGCTTATGTATGCTTATTTATATTCGTGCCTTTAAAAAAAATACAGGGTTCAAAGTGGTCTTTAGTAGCAAGAATGTTTGTAATATACACATATCCCTAGTGCATAAGTCTCAGTGCTCTTCATTGTCTTTCTCTAACCACAAAAGTAAGATTCTGAATAAGCTTCCAGAATTATTAGAGTTTATATATGATATGGTAGGTGGAATTCTTGTTCCCAAAATTTTCATCCCTTCTTTATTCAAATACTAAACTATGCACTGCTGTGAACTAATTCTGCAGATACAGTTAATTAGAATTACTAGCATTTGAGCTTAAAATAAGAGGATTCCCTGGGTAGACCTAATTTTATCACCTGAGACTTTAAAAGCAGAGTACTTCTTCAGATACAGCAGAAGAGGAAGAGAAAGGAAAACATCAGGGAGATTGGAAGCATTAGGAGGATTTGAAGTACTGTTGTTGGTTTTCAAATGCACATGGCCTCTGGCCAAGAAAGACTCCCATCAGATAAGAGATAGCTTGTAAGGAAAAAGGGAACCCAGTCCTTCATCCATGCAGAACTGGATTCTCCCACCAACATAAAAGAGGCTTGAATCAGATTCTCTGCCCTGGAGTCCCCAGATATGATCTCACACCCCTTGACATTTTTATGTCAGCCTTATTTGACCTTAAAGCATCCACCAAGGCTACCTGTACTTTTGACCTACACAATTAGAGTCTTTAGTAGTAGAAAGTAGTTAGAAAACTGTTAGGACTGCCACCTGTAGTGCCAGCATCCCATATGGGCACAGGTTCAAGTCTTTGCTGATCTGAGCCACTTCCAATCTAGCTCCTTACTGATTTTCCTGGGAAAGCAACGAAGACCTGGAAGAATTGGCCAAGCTCTGGCCATTTAGGGAGTGAACCAATGCATTGAAGACTCTGTCCTTCTCTCTCTGTATCTCTGCCTTTCAAATGGATAAATAAAACTTTAAAAAAAAGTATATTTGGAAGAAATTGGTTACACAGTAATAGAAAACTAATGTATATGGTTATTGTTTATCATGAAGAGCTCTATTTAAAGTATATTTCCATAGGGTGTTATACACAAACAGCTCGTTTCCAAACTGCCACTTCCCTCTGTATTAGGCATAGTCAGCATAATTGTTAAATGGCAGACTGCTGAGTCAGACAAGTTTTTAAAAAATTTTTTGAAATTTTATTTCAAAGGCAAAGAGAGGGAGAGACAGAGAAAGAGATCATCCATCCACTGGTTCTCTTTCCAAATGGCAGCAAATGCCAGGGCTGAGCCAGGCTGAAGTGAGGAAACTGGAACTTGAGCCATCCGTTGCTGCTTTCCCAGGCATATTAAATAACAACCAAAAAATGTAATAAATGGAGATTAAGTGTGGTGATGAAAGGCAATAATATACACAAAACAAAAAGGACTGAAAACTTTGCCTCCCAAAAATACTTGAAAAGCTCTCACAAGGAACATGGAGGCTGATGGTGTTAAGTATTTTTTCCTCAAAGTATATTTTATGAAATAGTCTTTAAATATAATGCAGAAACTCCATATATAGGGATCAAAGAGGGAGGTATAAAGAATTGAGAGAAAGATCTTAGCTGTGGGTTTGTACAAATGCCCAAATCCCTACTTTAATGACAGCATTCCCTGATTTGTCAACATCATGATTATCACTTTAATGTCATGTAACAGTGACAAATAGCTACTGCAACCACAATGTAATTTTCTTGTGAGTATGTACTATTACTTTCATTTTATGGATGAAGAGACTGAGGCTTAGGGAAGTTAAATAACACATCAAGTTCATATAGCTGATAAATGATTTCTGATTAGATTAAGATAGGTTGTCTTGGGGCCTGTGTTGATTAAGGCTTTGCCTGCGATGCTGGCATCCCATACTGTAGCACTGGTTCATCTCAGCTGCTCTGCTTCCAAACCAGCTCCCTGCTAATACTTGTGTCATTGTTAGGTTTCTCATACCGCTAGCTAGTGTTTGCTGCTTTATATCCTTAAATACAATCAACTATATTTTCTTTTTTATAAAGGCTTTGATCCTTTTATGCGGAGTTTCTGCATTATATTTAAAGACTATTTCATAAAATATACTTTGAGGAAAAAATACTTAACACCATCAGCCTCCATGTTCCTTGTGAGAGCTTTTCAAGTATTTTTGGGAGGCAAAGTTTTCAGTCCTTTTTGTTCTGTGTATATTATTGCCTTTCATCACTACACTTAATCTCCATTTATTACATTTTTTTGGTTGTTATTTAATACCAAGATGTGAAGGCAAGTTCTTATCTGGCTCTTACACATTGCAATCAAAACCAATTTTTCATTTTGCTTATTTCCTGTCTTTACAATCAATGTCAACTTAACTACCATTTCAGAATACCTTGTTATAACCAAAAGATGGTTTTGGAAGAGTAACCACAAAGCAAAAATCAGTGATAGACTTAACAAAATGATGAGCAAGGAATCAAAACACATTATTATAGAGGATCACTTAACCACTAAGGAAGATTATAAGAGAGTAAGAACAAAAATGCAATTAAAAACTAGAAAACAAGTATCAAAATGCCAGTAGTAAAACTTCAACTTTCATTATTTACCATAAATTAAAATGCATTAAAAATTCACCGATTAAAAGGCAGAGTGAAAGAATGGGTTAAAAAAACAAAAGGCCCAGAAACAGTTCACCTCTAAGGACACAGACTAAAGGGAAAGAATGGAGTAAGTGTTTCATACAAACAGAACCCAAAAAAAGCAGAAATAGCTATTCTTCTATCAGATAAAATGCATTTTAAATCAAAAGCAGTAAAAAAAAAAAAAAGATAAGGAAAGTCATTATATAATGACATAGGGTTCAATTCAGCAAGAGGAAATAATAGTTGTAATACATGTGGACTCAACATTGGAGCACCCAAGTATATAAAGCCAGTACTAATATACGTGAAGGGAGAGAGAAACTCCAATACAATATGCGTGACTTTAATACCCCACTTTCAGAAGTAGACGGATATTCAGACAGAAAATCAGCAATCAGACCTAACCACCATCTCCAGATCATTCCATTCAGCAGCTGAATAATGCACAACCTTCTCAATAATACTTGGATCATTCTCTGAGATATGTTATGTGGTAAGCCACAAAACAAGTCTCAGTAATTTTTTTTTTAAAAAGAAATCAAGCCGGCGTTGTGGCTCAATAGGCTAATCCTCTGCCTTGTGGCGCCGGCACACAAGGTTCTAGTCCCGGTCAGGGCACCAGATTCTGTCCCGGTTGCCCCTCCTCCAGGCCAGCTCTCTGCTATGGCCTGGGCATGCAGTGGAGGATGGCCCAAGTGCTTGGGGCCTGCACCCCATGGGAGACCAGGAGAAGCAGCTGGCTTCTGCCTTCAGATCAGCGCAGTGCACCGGCTGCGGCGGCCATTGTAGGGTGAACCAACAGCAAAGGAAGACCTTTCTCTCTCTCTCTCTCTCTCACTGTCCACTCTGCCTGTCAAAAAAAAAAAAAAGAGAAATAGCAAGTATCTTTTCTGACCACATTGCAATAAAACTGGTGATAACAAAAAAAACATTGGGCACTACATAAATATATGGAAATTAAATATTTTACTCTGGAGCAACCAACAGACCAAGGAAGAGAGTAAGAAATTTAAATCAAGAAATGTCAGGATTTGGTGAATGGAAATGAAAGTACAACATACCACAACCTAAGGGATATAGCAGAAGTAGTACTGAGAAGTTTATAGTAGTAATTGCTTACATCAACAAATAGATTTTAAATAAACACCTTCTGACATAGCTCCAGCCACGAGCTCAAAATTAGAAGAAAATAAATACGACTCATAAAAAAAGTAAATGAAAAAGACCTAAAAAAATAAGAGGAAAAAAGTGAGTTGAGGTAATAGTTCTTTAAAAAGATAAGCAAAATTGACAAACCTTCAGGTAGGGTAGGAAAAAAGACTTAATTTTTCCATTTTCATATGTGACTTTAACAACTGCTACTACAGAAAGAATTGTTAGAAATTGTTGTTCAATGAATTTTATACCAATTTAAAAACCTGGAAGAGATGGACAAAGATTGGATGATTGAGAAATACATAAATATACCAATAACAAGTAATGAGATTGAATCAGTACTTAAAAATCTCCCATCAAAGAGAAGTCCAGAACCAGATGGCTTCACTACTCGATTCTACCAGATATTTAAACAAAAACTAATAGCAACTCTTCTTGAAGTAGTCTAAAAAATCAGAGGAAGGAATTATTCAAAACTCATTCTATGAGGCCAGTGTTAACGCTCCTATCAAACCCAGACAAGAACAAATGTTGGGTATGAGGGAAAGCTAGAAGCCATTGTCCTTGATAAAAAATAAATGCAGTAGTCTTCAAAAACATACTTGGAAATTAAATTCAGAAGCAGATGAGATTTTTTTACCATAGTCAAGTAAGATCTCAAGGGTGCATATAGGTTCAACAAATGCAGATGAATAAATGAAACTGAGACATCTTCAGCCAGTCAGAATTTCAGATGTTTGAGGGAAAAATGAACTAGACTATATGAAAATTGCTAAAAATAAGCTAAGAAATGAGGAGTAAGCTAAATTTCTTTGAGTCCAGAGTTTCTGTTTCAACTGTAGGAAAACTTAAAGGTCATGGTGAAAGAAATTTTAAAGTCATGCATATTTTTTTCATACTGTGTGTGTTTCCATGAAATTTTCTTTTGTTATTTAAAAATAGCAATCATTTTCTTACTTTATTGATATTCTCTATTTGGTGAGACTTTTTTTGCACTTTTTTTAAAAGCTTTTATTTAATGAATGCAAATTTCATAGGTACAACTTTAGGAATATAGTGGGTCTTCCCCCCCCATACTCACCCTCCCACTCATTATTAAGATTCACTTTTTTTTTGACAGGCAGAGTGGACAGTGAGAGAAACAGAAAGGTCAAAGGTCTTCCTTTTTCCGTTGCTTCATCCCCCAATGACCGATGCAGCTGGCGCACTGTGCTGATCCGTAGCCAGGAGCCAGGTGCTTCTCCTGGTCTCTCATGTGGGTGCAGGGCCCAAGCCATCCTCCACTGCACTCCTAGGCCACAGCAGAGAGCTGGACAGGAAGAGGAGCAACCGGGACAGAATCTGGCGCCCCGACTAGAACTAGAACCTGATGTGCCGGCGCCACAAGGTGGAGGATTAGCCTTTTGAGCCATGGCGCTGGCCAAGATTCACTTTTAATTTATATACAGAAGACCAGCACCATACTAAGTAAAGATTTCAACAGTTTGCACCCACCCACCCACCTACCCACACATACATATAAAGTACTGTTTGAAAACAAGCTTTGGCTGGCGCCACGGCTCAATAGGCTAATCCTCCACCTTGCAGCGCTGGCACACCGGGTTCTAGTCCCGGTCAGGGCGCCGGATTCTGTCCCGGTTGCCAGTCTTCCAGTCCAGCTCTCTGCTATGGCCCGGGAATGCAGTGGAGGATGGCCCAAGTGCTTGGGCCCTGCACCCGCATGGGAGACCAGGAGAAGCAGCTGGCTCCTGCCTTCGGATCAGCGCAGTGCACCGGCTGTGGCGGCCATTGGAGGGTGAACCAACGGCAAAGGAAGACTTTTCTGTCTCTCTCTCACTGTCTACTGTGCCTGTCAAAAAAAAAAAAAACAAGTTTTATAGTTATTTCTCATAGTACAATTCATTAAGGACAGAGGTCCTACATAGGGAGTAAGTTCATCGTGATTTCTCTTGTTAATTTAACAATTAATATTCTTATTTATGATGTCAGTGATCACCAGAGGTTCTTACCTTGAGCTGCCAAGGCTGTGGAAGTCTTTTGTCACCACAAACTCTGTCAGTATTTAGACAAAGCCATAGGCAAAGTGGAAGTTCTCTCCTTCCTTCAGAGAAAAGTATATCCTTGTTTGATGGCACCTTCTTTCCACTGGTGTTTCACTCAGAGATTCTTCAAGCAGGATATGTTTTGCCACAGTATTTTGGCTTTCCATGCCTGAAATGCCCTCATGGGCTTTTCAGCCACATCTGAATGCCTTAAGGGCTGATTCGGAAGTCAGATTGTTACTTAAAGCAATTTTCATTCTATGAGTCTGCTGTGTGGACTACTTCTCATGGACATTCCCCCATTTTTAATTCAATTATTATTACCAGGCACTTGATGCCATTTATATGATCTTTTTCACACTTAATTCTATCTATATGCTCATTTTAACACTTAATAAGATTAGCTTAACAATTAAGATGTCATTTTTACCACCAATTTTAATGGGATGTGGAGTCCCATGACAAGTTTTTAAACAATACCCTTAGAAGTAAATCCATAACACTGTATGCAGTACTATACAGCTTTACAGTTAGATTTCCTGTTCCCTCTCTTATTACCCCTCTTACTTTTTACTGAGACCTATTTTAAATTGACATTACATAGATTTTTTGTGTAAGGTGGGAGTCTTTCTTCATAATTCTGCTTGTAGAAATCCAGTTTTCCCAGCACATTTGTTGAAAAGATTGTCCTTGCTCCAGGGATTGGTTTTAGCTCCTTGGACAAATATAAGTCAGTTGTAAATGTTTGGATTGATTTCTGGAGTTTCTATTCTGTTCCATTGGTCTTTCCATCTGTTTTTCTGCCGGTACCAGGCTATTTTGATTATCACTGCCTTGTAGTATGTCTTGAAATCTGGTATTGTGATGCCTCTGGCTTTGTTTTTGTTGTATAAGAGTGCTTTAGCTATTTAAAGTCTCCGGTAGCTCCATATGAATTTCACCATCATTTATTCTATATCTGAGAAAAATGTCTTTCGTATTTTGATTAGTATCACATTAAAGCTGTATATTGCTTTGAGAAGAATAGACATTTTGATGATGTTGATTCTTCCAATCCATGAGCATGGAAGTCTTTCCAATTTTTGTATCTTCTTCTGTTTCTTTACTGTTTTGTAATTCTTATCGTACAGATCTTTGACCTCTTTGGTTAAATTTATTCCAAGGTATTTGATTTTTTCTTTTTGTAACTATTGTGAATGGGATTGATCTGAGAAGTTCTTTTTTGGCGGTGGCATTGTCTGTGTATACAAAGCCTATCGATTTTTGTGTATTGACTGTATATCCTGCTACTTTACTAAACTCCTCTATGAATCCCAGTAGTCTCTTAGGTCTCCTATATATAGAAGAATCATGTCATCTGCAAATCAGGATAGTTTGACTTCCTCCTTCCCAATTTGTATCCCTTTAATTTCTTTTTCTTGTCTCATAGCTCTGGCTAAAATTTCCAGGACTATATTGAATAGCAATGATGAGAGTGGGCATCCTTGTCTGGTACCTGATCTCAGTGGAAAGGCTTCCAGCTTTTCCCCCATTCAGTGTGATGCTGGCCATAGCTTTGTTGTAAATTGCCTTGATTTTTTTGAGGACTGTTCCTTCTATACCCAATTTTATTAGAGTTTTCATCATGAAAGGGTGTTGTATTTTATCAAATGCTTTCTCTACATCTATTGAGACAATCATTTGGTTTTTTTTCTTCAGTTTGTTAATGTGATGCATCACATTGATTGATTTGCAAATGTTAAAACATCCCTGAATACCTGGGATAAATTTCACTTGGTGCAGGTGAATGATCTTTCTGATGTGATGTTGGGTTTAAATATTTATATAAATAATAAATATAATTTTTTCTCAGAAAAATGTTAGTTGCTAAAATAGGGAAATGGGATAATACATTTTAATTTTATTCACATACGTAATAGGAGTTTATTTTGTTGGCAGAGAATTTCTAGGTTGTTCTATTCCAGAAATAACATAAGTGGCTTATAAAACAAGATACAATATTAAAAGTATGAAACATATTGTGAATGAGGAAGATAAAATGTATGAAGAGTAGTATGGGATCATAGGATTATTAATATAAACAGTACCTACAGAGGGTTCCTATATTCTTCTTAAAAGTGAGCCAGCTAGAAAGGAAGTCTTTTCTTCTTTCAAAATAATTTTTTTCCATTTGAGGTCTTTTACTATGTGAAATAAGGTCGTCTAGGTTTAGGTCATTTGACAATTCATCAGAAGGTCCATGAACTCACAACAAGAACAAAATAATTTCTCCTTAAAATTTAGCATTTCCTTATGTTATGAATGGAGGTAGCAAAAGTCACAGAAATTACATTTAAGTAAAAATATGATAGATTACACAGAATTTTTATTATTTTGAAGTTATGGTAGTTATTAAAAATTAAGTGGTAGATCCTTACTAATATATTAGGCCTTCATTACACTATCATAACTTTTTAAATATTTTGATATTTTTATTTCAGGATAATGAAGTTTTTTCACAATTCAATAGATTTATTCATTTAAAAGCATTTTAAAAAGGTATCCATGTACATGAACAGACTACTTTAGAGCTTCATGATCCAAAAGTAAGAACCTTGATTGAGAGGTAGATAGATAAACAAGGTTATATGACGTAGAGCTTCCCTTTAAGAACTGATGTTCTTTCAGTAATTAGATTTAAATATTTGAAAACCTTATTTAAGCAACAATGAACATGCATTTGCAGGTACTTCTTATTGTTTTATAACACTTGGCACTTCTCAGAATTTTTTCCCCAGAAACCTTTTATTTAAGGAATACAAACTTTATGGATTTCATAGTGATTCTTCCCATCATGCCTGCCCTCCCATACAAACCAAAAGCTACAAACCAAAGCTAAAGTTTGCCTGTTTGGATAAATGCTCCACCCTCCCCTATTCCCATTCTCATTTTTAATAAGATCTATTTTCAATTAACTTTATGCATATGATTAACTCTTTTTTAAGAGTATGGAAAAAGAATGAAATCCTGTCATGTGCAACAAAACGGATGAACCTGGGAAACATCATACTTAATGAAATAAGAGTCCCCAAAGGACAAATACCATAATAACTAATAGGGCACCTAAATGGTAATCTGTAGAAGTTAAATTGATACTTTGAGATGCAGTGACTTAACAACCCTTGTCTCAACTGTTAAGGAATACTTTCAGGATTTTTTATTTAATAAAGCATTGATTTCCAAGTTAGTCCCTCCTGTTTTATCTATTATACCTGTGAAGGTGGAAGTAAAGCCTATCATTTAAGATCACTTAAGGTTGGCTTTCTTGCCTTTAAAAATAAAGGACTTTGAACTTTCTTCATTAATAAAGTCCTGGATAAATATTCCAAAAAAAAAAAAGCTAAAATTCAAATGAGCGTATGAAGCCAGAAAGATAAGTAGAACTTGAACCTTCTTTTGCTCTGAGAGCATTTATCCAAACAGGCAAACTTTAGCTTTGGTTTGTATACTTTCTCAATAGAGTTCAGTCTCCAAAGAGCTGCTTTTCTCAGTCTAGTAAATCCATCCCATACATCTAAAGTAGATAGATCCTGAGAATTTGAAACTGAAAGGCAAGTATAAATACTTGATTCAAATTCCTGTAACTAGGATAGTTCAAAAAACTTTATAAGCTTTCAGTTTATTTAGTGGAACATCATTCTATCCTAGCGGTACTTCAGGTTGCCTGACAGAAGGAAAAGTGAATTCTTGTGCTCAAAGCAATTTTATAAATAATTTTTCAAGAAAAGTAAATAGCTCACAATAAACAATAATTACCAAGCATGTATGGAAACAAGGTGCTGTGACCTAAGGCTTCAGATATTATTAGTGACAGTTTATAAAATATACTATTTTAAGGAATTGCTTGAAAATTTCTATAGAATATAGAAATGTTAAAAACCACACATTTGAAAAGCTGAAATTAAAAAGGAAGTTATGGAACTCAAAGGCAGTTACTATCCAGAATACCACATAAGAAAATGTAATATACAAAAAAGGTAGAAGTTAAAGGTAGAAGTTAGAATGAAGTCTAAAGTACAGCAAATAGCAGAGTAAAACTTTTGTTAAAATTTGAAATATGAATTTCAGATAGGAGGAAATTGGCCTAAAATGAATGAAAAACTAAAATGTTATAAATATGCTGGTAAATCTGAAACAGATGTACACTAGTAATAATATCTGGGAAGGTCAAAAATAGTATTAAATGCATAAAAATTTAATACTAAGTTATGTGGGTATCAAGTTTTAAGTGTTCTCAAACTTCTCTATAGTCTGGGAGAAAACTAAGGTTATTCAGTACTTAAGCATGCTTTTTTTAGGATAGCTACTAAAGGTGAAACATTGTAAAATTTTCAAATTAGCAAAATGAAAAAGACATGAAATTACCATAAAAGAAAAAACATAAAGTCAATCTCAACTTGTTCTGAGTAGTATATTCACTTAGAGAGCTTTTAAAAATCTTTATGCCCATATTCCATCCTATGCCAATTTGGCCAGAATCTAAGAGAGATTTTATAGCTCCCATTGTGATTATCAAGGAAACCAAAGAGAAGGAAAAAAGACAAAAAGAACACGTGGAGCAGATAAAGTGGAAAGAAACTAGATTTTAATCAAAATCTGTAAACTCCATCAAAAGTAAATGACCTAAATAATTCCAATTAAAAGATTTTCAGACTGGATTTAAGAATCTGATTTATGCTGCTTATGAGAAATATATTCAAAACATCAGGATTAGAAACAATATTATTGGCAAAACTAGAGACATTTTTCTATAATAATAAAATAGAAAATATAACAATTTGAAATTTGTACCTCATGGGATAGCATACATAGATAATGAATATAAGTGTAGTGGTTATATTATTATTAAAAGTTTCCTAGAGATTTGAAATTTATTTTTGTTTTATCCATACTCATATTTATGTGTGTGCAGGCGAGTGGGTAAAAATTGACAGGCAAATCCTCTCATTTGGGGAATATTTTCCAGTGTTGTTTGATAAATCTCAAATCTCTGGCAAAATTCTAAAAAATAGTAAAACCAGTAACCCTATATGTTCATCATCAGTGATGTTACTGTTGATCTTTTCACTAAGATGCTATAATCAGATTTCCCAATTGTAATAATACCTTTAATCTGTATTTTATGGAGTTATACATGAAGACCAAGTGAATTTCCTCTGTTGTTTTAATACTAATTTAATGGTTTTGTCTCAGTCAAGTTTTTTGAATAGTACAGTGGTTGGAAAAGGACAATTTTTCTATTTCTGCCTTGCTTAAATATATATTGATTGGCATTCGTCTATAAAGAATTTTCCCTCTTCCCCCTTTCTGTAATTTTTTGAAAATCCGGACTTTTTTCCCCCTTGATTCAAAGTGTTATAGTTCATTCCTTTCATTGTTCATTTTATGCTGAAATCACCCCTAATTTGGCTAGTTGAAACTCCTATAAGTTTTCTTGTGTCACTGTTAGTTTTTTGAGTATTAATTTATAATAGTATTATCCAGACTCACCTTGTATTTTCGGTGCTTCAACCCTGGAATAAGCCATTTCATTAAGAAGTACACGTTCCCAGGTGGGCATTTGGTGCAGCAATTACGTTCCATGTTTGAATGCCTGGGTTCAGATCCTGCCTCTGCTTCTGATCCCAGCTTTCTGCTAATGGGCACCCGGAGAGGCAGGAGATCATGGTTCAAGTACTTGGGTCCCTGTCACCCACTGGGAAGACCTGATTGAGTTTCTGGTTCTGGACTTCAGCCTTGCCAGTCCTGGCTATTGCAGGCATTTGGAAAGTGAATCAAAATGAAGGTCTGTCACTCTGCCTTTAAAAATTTTGAATTTCTAAAAATGTGACCAAAATTCTTGAAAAGAAAATTGGTTTTATTCAGTAAAGCTGTGGTTTTAAAAACCAATTTTTAGGCCGGCGCCGTGGCTCAACAGGCTAATCCTCCGCCTTGCGGCGCTGGCACACCGGGTTCTAGTCCCGGTCGGGGCACCGGATTCTGTCCCGGTTGCCCCTCTTCCAGGCCAGCCCTCTGCTGTGGCCCGGGAGTGCAGTGGAGGATGGCCCAGGTGCTTGGGCCCTGCACCCCATGGGAGACCAGGAAAAGCACCTAGCTCCTGGCTCCTGCCATCGGACAAGCGCGGTGCGCCGGCCACAGCGCGCTGTCTGCGGCGGCCATTGGAGGGTGAACCAACGGCAAAGGAAGACCTTTCTCTCTGTCTCTCTCTCTCTCACTGTCCACTCTGCCTGTCAAAAAAAAAAAGAAAAAAAAAGAAAAAAAAAAAGAAAAAACCAATTTTTAGAATACTCATAGCTACTAAGATGTTATCGCTTCTAAATCCATTCATATGAACCTCTATTCTAGACCATTATTATAGGGTTCTTCCTCCTCTCCTCCCTTCTTCATTTTCATCTTCCAGAAACTTAGTTTATTTGTTCATTTCCTCAGCCCTTCCATACACATTTAATAATTTCAAAATGGCTACATTAGTACCACACCACAAACT
Organism: Sylvilagus floridanus; assembly: GCA_949820135.1. Classification (NCBI taxonomy): domain Eukaryota; kingdom Metazoa; phylum Chordata; class Mammalia; order Lagomorpha; family Leporidae; genus Sylvilagus; species Sylvilagus floridanus. The sequence goes on from OX463236.1 coordinate 35,022,175, forward strand.
TGAAGGTATTCTGGAAAGTTTGCGAGAAAATTGAATTAAGTTATTTTGAGATTCATGCAGTTGTTTTTGATATGCTTCTCTGTGGACTTTATAAAGGTTTTGAAATCCGTGCATATCAAAGTTCTTCATAAAGTAAATATATTTTAATTCCATTATTCATCAGCAAAAGTTCATGAATCACCCTCATGCTAAGTAGTATTTGGGATTTCTTTGCAATTCTTTGAGATATTGTTAAACTCACTAATTTCTGAACATAGTATTCTATCTTACATGATATTTTATATATTGCTAGTTCAGTACTTACTCTATTAGGTTGTATTTTTTTCTCATCTTAATATCTTACATATTCAAAATATAAAAATATAAATTTTCTAAAGTCAAAACTATAGTGAAAGTTGTACTCAGATATTCCATGCCTTCGTTAAAGCATTCACTTTGCAAGTTTTCTGAAATTTCATTAGTTTCTGTTTTAGCTTCCTTGATTTGTTTTTGCAAAAACAAATGAAAATGAGAATTACTTGAAATTTTCAGAGATCATTCTTACTTTGTTTTTAAAATATTGGCAAGTTTTGTTTTGTTTTGAGAAGCAGAGAAAAAGGAATTCAACAAATAGAGAACTCCCAAAATACCCACAATAACTGCGGCTGGACCAGGGCAGAAGCTAGGAGCTGGGAACACAATCCAGGTCTCCCATAAGAATAGCTAAAAACGCTCCCAGGATCTTCATTAGCAAGAAACAAGTTAGGAGCCAGAATTGGGAATGGAACCATGTACTCCAGCATACGATGCAGGCATGTAATTTCTAGACTAAAAATGTTTAGGAGCAGGTGCTCAATAAACCTTTCTCAATTGTTGAGCTAATATTATTCCAAAAAATGGAAGAAAGTATAACATATTTGAATAACCTGATAAAATATTTGCCTACTCATGAAAATAGATGCAAACTCATAAACACTTATCACTCATAGATACCATATGTGTGAATTCACCTTCTTGCCGAAATTTATTTACAACTCCAGAATCAAGGCTTGTGGCCCTGTCCACAGAGACAGCCTTAGGATAAATTTGAGTCACCCTGTACACACCTTCCCAGCCAAGGTCAAACAAGCCAAGCTTCAGCTTCCTTTTCACAGCTGTCATACGTAACTAAATATCCTTTTATAGTAACATTTATGTATAATACCAGGGTTTTTTTTCCATTTTTTTCCATTTTTATGCTTTTTACTGTTGATTTTGCTTTTTAAATGACCTCAAAGCATGTTGTTGAAGTCCAGTGTCCTAAGCATAAGAAGTCTGTCTTGTTACACTTTACAGAAAATACATTACTTACCTTCAGGTATGAGTTATAATGCTATTGGCCATAAGTTCAGTGTTAGTGAATCAACAATATATAATGTCTTTAAACAGAAACATATCCAGGCTATATGTTAATCTAGTTATAAAAATGTGACCAAAGATATAACTCCATACTTCTCCTAGGAACCTGCTTTAGCATTTGCAGTAACTATAAAATATAACTACCACAAATAGCATGAATTGACCACCTATAAACACAAATATATATTGTATTGTATATGAGACAGATCCTTAAATGTAGAGAAGAGAGTATGGAACCACATTTGGTCTTACGCAAGAATTCACGGTTGATTTAACACTGTCAAATTAACGAATGATCTCTACCACATAAAGCAGATGTGTATTTGAACAGATGTACAGAATTCATTTGATAAAATTCAATATACATTTGTTTTAAAACTAAAAATAAACCAAAATCCTACCTAAGCATTAAAGGAATTTGTTCATCTTTATCAAAAGCAGTGTACGAAAACTACAATCATTATATTTAATGGTAAAACACTAGGTTCCCTCCAAAATGGAGATAGCAGTGCCAACCTGTGTACTTCTGTACCAGAAGTCCTGAGCAGAACAGTAAAGTGTGTTGGGGGGGAGGAGGGGGAGTTGGTTGGTGGTTAGGCAGGAAAGGAAGAAATACAAAGAAATAGAAAAGGAAGAAATAGGTAAACTTTTGAGTTAAAGGATATATTGTAGAACTGCTGGATGTAAAAAAATCAATGCATGAAAATCACTTTTTAAATAACAGTAAGGTTTATCTAAGGGGGTGAGAAAGGTAACATTTGTAGTCTCAAAAACTGAGATACCAAGATAAATCCAACAAAAAATATGTGAGATCTTTCTCAGAGAAAATGCTGAAGCTAATGGAATCAAACAAAAATATTGAATTTTTAAATTCAAAGAAAAAAAAGTGTTCCATAGTATAAAAATAATTCTTCCTGGGGCCATGCTGTGTTGTAGCAGGTAAAGACACTGCCTGCAGCGCCAGCATCCCATATGGATGCCAGTTCAAATCCTAGCTGCTCCACTTTGGATCCACTTTCCTGCTAATGTGCCTGAGAAAGTAACTGATGATGGCTCAAGAGCTTGGGCCCTTGCACCCACTTGGGAAACTGGCAAGAAGCTCCTGGATTCAGCCTGGCCCCGCTTAGTTTGTTGCACTGCAGCCATTTGGGGAGTGAACCAGGGGGTGGAAGATTTCTCTCTGTTTCTCCCTCTCTTTCTCAAAAATAAATCTTTATAAAAAAATAATTCTTCACAAATCCTAAGTCCCTGTGGGATGTGTTGTGTATAGATACCATTATACAGGAATGAAAGTGAATTATAGAAGCACAGGTAACTTTCAGAAGCACAATTTTAAATGATGGTAACACGTCACAAAAACAAATGTGTGCTGTAAAGCCAAACTATTTAGGCTGTGGAATAAAGTCAAGAAAATGGTTATCACTAGAATCAGGGTAATAGCTACCATTATAGAAAGAGGTGAGGAGTGTCATCAGGGAGGGTCATTCTTAAGCCTGTAGGCCATGTTTTACTTCTTGAGCTGGGTATTCACTATGTGACTATGTTTTAAACTGAATATCTATATTTTACACAAATAGAAAACTAAGTAGCTCAAAGAAGTTGAAATGGACTAAGTACATTAATGAGTATTGATATAAATTAGCTAATCTGATATAAGGTTATTGGTAATTGTACCATCATGCTGAATTAACTTGAAGGATTCTGAATACTTCTTCCAAGTAGAAAATTCAACTTGCAAGAAGCATATTTTAAGAATATCATAAATTTGTTATTACTTAGTTTACTAGAATCTTTAGTATAGAATTTGATGTGGCAGAAATTCTTCTTTTACTGTGCACAGGAAGATGATTAGTTTTCATTTATAACAGAATAATCACTAACAGTAACATCTACCATTTTGTGCATACTATCAGGAGCATTGAGTCAGGAATTGACTCAATTTTGTCACTTAATACTAACAACAAACTTCAATGTAAAGGCACCATTATTAGGTGCCTTGTTATTAGGTATCAATATTAGGGACAGAATCAGTATTCGGTCTTTGGTTTTTCTGATTCCAGAACTCTTGTTACATATAGCATTGATTGAGGATTAAAATGATGATCTAGTGGTATATATCGTATTATATATTATAAAGTCTCTTTTGTTCTAGCCAGTTGTGATCTTAGTATTCAACTCTACATTCTTTCAACAGCAGTGTCAGATCCATGCCAGCCATTATTTCTCTGGCTCCAGATAGGAGCAGCTTGTAACCAATGGGGCAAGTTTGCTGCTTCTTTCTTTCTTGGAACTATTGTGTGATTTCAGGAACTATTAAACTTAATTGAACTTTTACAAATGATTATTTTATATAGGAATCACACAGTTTACATAGTAATCTTCTTTCAGATTGTCTGCCATACATAAAATTATATCTGTGCCCCAGAAGCAGCTATTTTCACTGGGAGAGTAGGTATTCCTTGCGAAAACTCACACTCATCTGATGTCTTAGTCAAAATTAATTGGCCGGTGCCGCGGCTCAACGGGCTGGTCCTCCACCTTGCAGCGCTGGCATACCGGGGTCGGGGCACCGGATTCTGTCCCGGTTGCCCCTCTTCCAGGCCAGCTCTCTGCTGTGGCCAGGGATTGCAGTGAAGGATGGCCCAGGTGCTTGGGCCCTGCACCCCATGGGAGACCAGGAGAAGCACCTGGCTCCTGCCATCGGATCGCCGCAGTGTGCCGACCACGGCGGCCATTGGAGGGTGAACCAATGGCAAAGGAAGACCTTTCTCTCTCACTGTCCACTCTGCCTGTCAAAAATTTTTTTAAAAAAATTAATCGTTTTATAGAGAAAAATCAAAACTAAATGTAAAATTGCTACTGATATTTTCATATATCTATTCTCAGATGAGTCCTCAATTGATTTTATTGGCAAAAATCTTTCATTGGCCCTTATTTTATGGTACTATAAAATGCTGTATACTTTATTAGGGAGGTCCTTTATAGTTGGCTTATAATAAAACTGTAATTGTACTTAGTTCCATAAAATGTTAGGATAATGAGGTCCTGATTAAAAATATAACCTTCATTTATTTTGTTTCTTCTCTGAAAAAATCCTCAGATTGTTTTGATTTACATTGCCTTTTTCATGAGCTTACACTATTATCTGTAGTTTAACACCTCTTTAAGGAAAAATGCTAGCTTATGTATGAGGGAGAAAAGCTGAACAGGCTTTCTGCTCTTTAAAGTACCCAAGATTCGTTAAAACTATTTTATAGTTTTATTTTTTTTATTTCAATTTTAATCAGTTGAAATGGCATATGTCTGAAGTCAACATAACCATGTTTTTATTGTTGCTTTATTATTTGTTCATTAGGACTACCAACTTGGGACAAAATTCACTGTTTTCTTCTATCTGTACTTGTTGCAACGTTTAGTCTCATTTTGACTAAATTTACTGTTTTTCAATTGTCGGGCATGAGGAAAGCACTGGATACAATTAGAAATTTTCATAACTTACAGAATACTACTGTTTATGGTGTTTTCTCTTTTGTCCTTTTAAATCTCTGAACAAATTATTGTTGCTTCCAATGGTTATAATAAAGTCTGAGAATCTGAGGCCCTATCAAGTTCTGTACAGGAAGAAAAAATTTCATAAAAAAAACTGTCATTTACCTTTTCTACCTCTCATTCTGTCAAGAACATAGGATCACGTTTTCCAGAGTAGGTGATACTGCAGCAGGTGGACACAAAAGCAGATATTAGAACCATTGGTCTTTTACTAAGCCAGACTTTAAAAAAACTTGAAAAAAATTAAACAAAGTTTCACTTCTTATCCTTTTTCCAAATCTAGCATTTTTAATTTTTTTTTTTTTTTTTGACAAGCAGAGTGGACAGTGAGAGAGAGAGACAGAGAGAAAGGTCTTCCTTTGCCGTTGGTTCACTCCCCAATGGCTGCCGCGGCCGGCGCACTGCACCGATCCGAAGGCAGGAGCCAGGTGCTTCTCCTGGTCTCCCATGGGGTGCTTGGCCCATTCTCCACTGCACTCCCTGGCCACAGCAGAGAGCTGGCCTGGAAGAGGAGCGACCAGGACTAGAACCCAGTGTGCTGGCGCTGCAAGGCGGAGGATTAGCCTATTGAGCCGTGGCACCAGCAAAAATATTCTTAAAATCTTTCCATGTTAACGTGCAGTATGATAATTATTGATAAAAACCAATACAAAGCTGTATGGCATCCTCAGTAATTTTTACATATTTAAAGGGGCCCTGAAATCAAAAAGTTAAAGAGCTAGTAACTTACCTGACCTTTTTTATTTTCAAGTATTTGAGATTTTTCTTTATTGCCTTTTATAACCTAAAATTCCTGTTTGCAGGTTGCTACAAGCCTCAGGAAAGATCAGATTACTTGATGTTGGCAGCTGCTTTAACCCATTTTTGAAGTTTGAAGAATTTTTAACTGTTGGCATAGACATTGTACCTGCTGTAGAGGTATGCAAAGTTTTGCTTTCATACTTGAATATTAGTGTATATATATTTACAGAGGAAAAGGGCTGTCCAGTGTTCCTGAAACAGCAAATACATTTCCTGTGTACTAGATGATATTATTTACTTCAAAAGAAAGAAAGTATGTGGTGAAAATTTGAGCATTTAATTAACCAATAGTAATGTGACCAGTACCGTGTTTGTGTTTGTTTTGTTCTGTGTTCATCTAAATAACTAAAATTTGGGACTATGCTATAATGAAGCCATTATGATTCAGAAACTTGTGTGGATTGCAAAGAATCCAGATGGCTTCAGTGTTGTGCTTTATGTTTTGTTTGATTTGGTTTTTAATGTCTCTTTCTGAAATGTACAATGTTATAGACATATTATAGAATCAGTAGAAAGAGACAAGGCTATTAGAATCTGCCAGAACTGTATTAAATGCACCTATATATACTTGAGTAGGTTAAAAATACTTAACGGATATAGACTGTTACTGTACATTTACTAGAGAATTTGAAGAGTAAGCATCCATCTAGCACTTGGCCTTGCACATTATGTGTCCTTAGTAAATGACATTGTCTTTCCCTTTGATAATATTCCAATAAGTCAGTTATTGTGATGCTGTCAGTTCAGTCAGTGAAGCAGAATCACTTCAGTCCTTACCAGTTTTTTTTTTTTAATCCTGTTCATACAATTCCAAGAGTTTGTTAAGATTATTTTTGATGGCAGATGCAGGGTAGGTACATTCTTTATTTATATTAGTAAAAAATTAGGTATTTTTCCTGAATAATAAATTCATAATGTTTTCCATTTTACTTTTTATATAAATAATATTTAATACAGGTATAAAAACAGCCTTATAAATTAAAATTTTAATATTCCAAAGTATAAATTACAGTATAAACTCCTTGGACTAGGATTTTTCCCCTCTACTGCTCTATTACTAACACATAGAAAAGTGGTTTATTTTTTTAAATAAAATAATGGACTCTTTCAACCTAGTTCTCCAGGTCTCTGAGTCTCAGGTTAGTTATGGATAATATGTCATAGGATATTGTAATGTTTCCTTGGCAAAAAATATTTAAGAGCACCTAGCACTATACCTGTTATATATTGAGTACCTGAAAAAATTGCTTGCTATTACTGAAAAGTTCCTGCATGAAGATTTAAATATTATTTTGTTGGGCATGACTCTTAATTTGATCTATATGACTAATACTGAGGAACAAGAAAATGTAAAACCATCACTATTATCTGTCCATCCTAAAGACAAATATCTAATTACAGTAAAATAGCTATTCTTGCTAAAGAGAATTCATGACACCAGGAGCTATAGTTTTAAGTCTAAGTGGCTTTGTGCATGCATTCTCTTTTCTTCCTTTTTCAAGGTATACTGTAGAAATGTTCCTTAAAGATTGCTGGGAATTGATGACTATTTGTTCTGAACCTGGAGCTTAAATATGTTTAAAATGCTACATTTATTTATAGGTAGAGCTATAAACCTTTATATAGTCACTAGGAAAGAAAAGAACCTCTAATTGGTTTTAAAACAAAGTAAAAATACTTATTCCGGCCAAGGTAAAATAAAAAAGACAACATTTATCTAATTTCTACCTAAAATAACCCAAAAAATGAACAAAACATGTAAAATAGTTTACATGACACCAGAATAATTTTTAAAGACTGTGATCCCTGAGAGGTAGAAAATAAATGTGATGAGCCATATAGTTACACCTGTATATTTCCTTGAGAAAATTTCCTGGGCATGACAGTGAGAGAAGAACCCAAGCAGAGCCCAGTCAATTTTCTGAGTTCTGGAACTGGCATGGAGCTAAGTATAATTAGAGCTGAGTACTAAGCAGCATTTGTGTATGAGACTGGAAAAGGTGTTACTTGAAAGGATTAAAAGTGAGAGTGCCTCACACTCAAACAGGCTTATTTTAGCCTGTACCCACCAGCCATACAAGAAAAACTCAAGATTCACAAGGCATTGGGTAGCCTACAGAGAAGGTTCTTTCCTCAGTAATGAAGAATAATTAGGAAGGTGATGCTCAGGCTATAACTTTGTTCTAACAAATCTTGAAAACAAGACACAGAAGATCTAGTTGTCTTCAGCTATATTGGTGCCATCCTAAAATAGAGGTCAAGCATATGTATAGATAATCTAGAGCTATACAGTACCATCAAGATAATTCAACGTATCTGGTACCCCAAAAGGAAATTATCAGTTATGCAGTGAAATAAGAAAATTGGAACCACAGTGAGGAAATAAGTCAACCAACAGTACAAACTCAAAAGAACTGACAGAGGTATTAAAATTAGGAAACAAACACATTAACATGTGCAGATATTGCAGTTTGAAAAAATTCTTTTAGCTAGAAAGTTATGATTTGTACACATCTGTGTGTTTCATGCTTCAAGGAACACCAAAATTACCAGCAGACTACTAGAAGCTAGACATAGGCATGGGATAGATTCTCCTTCATAGTCTTCACAAAGAAGCAATCCTTATTCACATCTTCATCTTGGATATTATCCAGGATCTGAAAATTGTGAGTGTATTCCATACATACCAAAAGGTTAGACGTAAAAAGGTTTTTAAAAATGACCAAAATCTAACTTCTAGAGATGGGTACTACAAAATGTGATATGAAACAGCTACTAGATGAGATTTATACCTACTAAATATTGCAAAAAGAAAGTTGAATTGAAAGCATTCAGATGTAAACTGTCCAAAATGAAATAGTTGTTAGAACAAGTGGTTAGACGTTTTAAGCAGCTAAATATGAGCACAACTGAAATCCTCAAGAGGGGCTGCAGAGGAACTTAAACATAATGGCAAGGGGTTATTCCAAATTTTACAAAAGCTATTAAACTACAAGTTGAAGAAGCACAACAAATCCTAACAAAAAATAGGAAGAAATTACAAAAGGAACATCATTATCAAACTTCTAAAACTAGTGATAAACTTTTAAAAGTATCTAGAAAAATTTTTAAAAGATATGTTAAAATACTACAAGAAAAAAAAAAAAACCTTGTCATCTGGCATTTCAGATCTTCCAGGCATCCTATAATTAAAGAAATTCAACAGCAACAAACTTGTATTACAAGAAATGCTGAAGGTAGTAGTACATCTAAATGGAAACATGAATGTAGTCCGATACAAAAGAATTAAGAGTACTGAAGTGATAACTACATGGTGAAAGTGTAAAAGATTTTCTTTACTTAAAATATCATTGTTATTGGTTGAATTTTGCACCTCCCCACACCCCCCAGGCCCCCCCCCCAAAAAAAAGATAAGGAGTCCTAACTCCAGTATGTGGTTTTATTTAAAGATAGGGGCCTCACAAATAATATCATCAGGGTAGCCCTTAATCCATTATGACTGTGGTGTCCTTATTAAAAGGAGACATTTGGATGTAGAAACAAGCACACAGATTAGGACTTCATGAAGGCAGAGATCAGAGTAATGCATCTAATAAGCCAAAGAATACCAAAAATTTCCAGTCAACCAACTAGATTAAAGAAAGGCAGAGGCCATGATGCAGGTGCTCCCTCACCATCCTCAGAAGAAAGCAACCTTTCTGACATCTTGGACTTCTAGACTCTGGAACAGTGAGAAAATCTTACTTAAGCAACCTAGTTTATAATGCTTCATTATAACAACCCTAGCAAACTGCTACAACTGTTGGGAGGAGGGTATCATCAGGAGAGACTAAATTCTATGAAAATAGCACAGAGGATGGGATGGGAAAATTGGAAATACACTACCATAGGTTCTTATACATGAAGTGGCTATAAAACAGAATAAAAAATTTCAATTAATCCAAAGATGACAATAAAAGTGGAAACAGGAAACAAGTGAAGACAAATTTTTACCAAAGATTATAAATTTAAAGTTAAGCTTATCAATAATTACATTAAAGATGGGCATGTAGCCTAACAGTTAAAATACTGGTTGAGACACTATAAACGTCCTATATCAGACTGCTTGAGTTCAAGTCCCAGCTCCACTCCTGATCCCACCTTCCTGCTGATGCACACCTTAGGTGGCAGCAGGTGATGCCTAAGTAGTTGAATCTGTGTAACCCACATGGGAGAACTGGTTGAATTCTCAGCTTTGGGCTTCAGCCCAGTCCCGACCAGGCCATTGCAGGCATTTGGGAAGTGAACCAGCAGTTGGAGTATATACTCACATGCATGCTCTTGCTCTCCTCATGTGAACAATTTTTTAAAATAGTAATTACATTAAATAGAAATGGCCTACATGCCTCCCAAGAACAGGCAGAGGTTGCTAGATTGGGGGGGTGCGGGTGAGAGACAATACGAAGTATTTGCTTTCTGTAAGAAGTACACTTCAGTTTTAAAGATATAACTAGAGCAAAAGCACGAGGATAGAGAAAGGAAACTGGTGTTTGTATATTAAAAATCTGAAAAAGTAGACTTCAAGGCAAAGGATATTACCAGAGAGAAAGATCGCTGTCCTATAATGATAAAAGTGTCAATCAGTTGAGAGTACCTATCATAAATAGCTATGCACCTAATAACAGCTTCCAAATACACAAACCAAAACTGAACAAATTTCACGGAAGACATTTGTAAAATTATAGTTGGAGATTTAGTATCCTTCTTCAATAATCATTAGAACAAGTACACAGAACAGCAAAGAACAGTGGAAATTAGAACATTTTTAGAAACTGTCTTAGTGAATTTTTTGAAGCAAAACCAAAATACCAAACACTGGATAATTATAGTTTTGGAGGCTGGGAAGCCCAAGACAGAAGCCATACCTAGTGAGATCCTTCATGCTGTGTCATAACATGGTAGTAAGGCAAATGAGTGTATACAAGACAAAGGGCAGAGGCCAAGTTTATCCCTTATCTCAAGAATCCACTCCCGCATTAACTACCTCTTTAATGCCCCAGCTCTTAATACTGTTAAAATGTGGGACTGCTGCTCTGGCATAGTAGGCTACTAAGCTTCCGTCTGTGACACCTGCATCCCATATAGGCACCCATTTGTGTCCTCGGTGCTCCTCTTCTGATCCAGCTCTTTTCTATGTCCTGGCAAAGCAACGAAGGTAGCCCAAGTTCTTGAGCCCTTACAACCACATGGGAAACCTAGAAGCAGCTCCTGGCTCCTGGCTTTGGATTAGCTCAGCTCTGCCCATTGTGACCACTTGGAGAGTGAACCAGCAGATTGAGATCTTTCTCTCTGTCTCTCCCTTCCTCTGTAATTCTAGCTCGCAAATAAATAAATAAAAAATACTGTTAAAAATGGAAATTTAAATTTCTGACCTGAGTTTTAGAGGGCATATTCAAGCCATAACTGAAACGCAGATCAACAGAAACACGTATATCAAAATATGTGGGATGCCACTAAAGTCATTGGAGTAGTACTAAGTTTTGGCAGGCATTTTCCCTGGCAGTTAGAGTACCCACAGCGTAAAGGAGTGCCTAGATTCATGCCCTCCTCCAACTTCTGGCTCCAGGCTCTGGGATGCAGAAGTAACAATTGGATTGCTGCCACCCATGTTGGAAACATGGATTAAGTTCCCAGCTTCATACAAGCATTTAGGAACACAGGCAGCAGATGGATATATTCTCTGCCCATTTTTCTTTCTATCTTTTTACGTCTCCAAGAAACAGAAAATCACTGAAGAAAAGTAGTAGTAAGGGGAAATTTTTTACCACTAAATAACTTTTAGAAAATAAGTTGGGAGGGTCAGCATTACAGCATAGCAGGTAAAGGCACCACCTGTAATGTCAGCTTCCCATATGGGTGCCAGTTTGAGTCCTGGCTGCTCCACTTCTGATCCAGCTCCCTGCTACTGTGCCTGGGAGAGCAGCAGAAGATGGCCCAATACTTGGGCCCCTGCCACTCATGTCGGAGACCCTGAAGCAACTCTTGCTTGGAACTGGCCCAGCTCTGGCCATTGCAGCCAATTTGGGAGTGAGGCCGTAGATGGAAAATCAGTCTGTCTTTCACTCTGCCTTTCTAATAAATTTTAAAGGAAAAGAAAGGAGTTGGTATCATTTGATACAAACTTTTCAACTAGGATAGAAGTATATTAAATGTGAAGTGCAAGAAGATGATTAGAGCAGAAAACAAATGAAATATAAACTTTCAGAAAGGTTCCAAGATGGCTAAATAGAGAATTGCCACACTGACTTCAGCTGCTGTGGGATATGAAAAGAACAAAGAAAGGACCACATTTCCAGGAGCATAACTCACAAATTTGGGGTGAAGAACTGAAAAAGACTATGGGACAAAAGGAGAGAAGACAGACACACCACTGCAGCCAACCACAAAATACAGCCAGCTGTGAGCTACAGTCTTACCTCAACATGGTAGGAAGAAGTAGCTGAATGCTCTGCCATTCACGGTTTTAGCTAAGAGGGAATCCCACAGTTACCCATTGACTTTTTTTTTTAACTTTTATTTAGTAGATATAAATTTCCAAAGTACAGTTTATGCATTACAGTGGCTTCCCTCCCCCTGCAACCCTCCCATCTCCTGCTCCCTCTCCCATTCCATTCACATCAAGATTCATTTTCAATTATCTTTATATACAGAAGATCAATTTAGTATATATTAAGTAAAGATTTAATCAGTTTGCCCCCACACAGAACACAAAGTGCCAAATACTGTTTGAGCACTAGTCATATCCTTAATTCACATTGAACTACACATTAAGGACAGAGATCCTACATGAGGAGTAAGTGCACAGTGACTCCTGTTATTGACTTAACAATTTGACACTCTTGTTTAAGGCGTCAGCAATCTCCCCAAGCTCTAGTCATGAGTTGCCAAGGCCATGGAAGCCCCCTGAGCTCACCAACTTTGATCTTATTTCGACAAGGCCATAGTCAAAGTGGAAGTTCTCTCCTCCCTTCAGAGAAAGGTACCTCCTTCTTTGATGGCCCATTCTTTCCACTGGGATCTCACTCACAGAGTTCCTCATTTAGGTCCTTTTTTTTTTCCCCCAGAGTGTCTTGGCTTTGCATGCCTAAAATACTCTCATGGGCTCTTCAGCCAGATCCGAGTGCCTTAAGGGCTGATTCCGAGGCCAGAGTGCTGTTTAGGACATCTGCCATTCTATGAGTCTGCTGTGTATCCCGCTTCCCATGTTGGATCATTCGCTCCTTTTTTTTTTTCTATCTGTTAGTATTAGCAGACACTAGTCTTGTTTATGTGATCTCTTTGAGTCTTAGACCTATCATTATGGTCTATTGTGAACAGAAACTGATCACTTGGACTAGTGAGGTGGCCTTGGTACATGCCACCTTGATGTGATTGTATTGGAATCTCCTGGCACATTTTAACTCCACCACTTGGGGCAAGTCAGCTTGAGCATGTCCCAAATTGTACATCCCCTCCCTCTCTTATTCCCACTCTTATATTTTACAAAGGTCACTTTTCCATTAACTTTAAACACCTAAGAATAATTGTGTGTTAATTACATAGCTCAACCAGTGGTATTAAATAGAACAAACAAAAGCCTGGAGTTTGAGAAACTGCCAGACCTGGAGCATGGAAGCCGGCTTGCTTCTTTCCCTCACCCACTGCTGCATACCACCATAAACTGGAGCAAAAAGTTCACCAATGCTTCTCTGTTCCACTCCTACCAGTATCAGTCAGAATCAGGAGAAGATGCAATCTTATTTAAAAAAAAAAAAAAAATGAGAGGAGACTTCAGCAGCCCATGTCACTGGTATTGCCTACTGGAGAACCTTGAGCATATGGACTTTGAGTCTGGCCTGGAGCCCCAGTTGGGGGGGGTGGAGCAGGGTGCCCACGTAAACTGATAAAGCAAGAGCATGTTGCCTGCTTCTTACACACACACACACACACACAGTCTCCAAATGCATATCAGGGAGTAAGTGCCATCTTAAAATGCATTCCCAGGCTGCCATGGCTCACACACTTGTGACTCAGATTTTGTCTGAGAGTTAAATCCAGGGTTCCCACTAACGTTGAGTCTGGCCTGGAGGAATGGCAGGAGGCAGGGCACCCTCTTAAGCCTGTGAGGCACTGCCATATACTCTGTATCACTAGTATTATACTCAGTGCCAAGGCAGAACTCCAACAGGCAGCTGGCTCTGGGAACACATCAGCTGTCCCTGTAGATGAAGTAGCCTCACAGGGCTGACACTAATTCCCCTACTCCTTGTGACGCTGGGAACTTCTACTGTATGACTTTGGGAATTCTGTAACTGAAATAGAGTATGGATTGAGCTGGAGTCTTTGGGCAATGACCATGTCTGGCTTCAGAGGCTCAGAATTCTCTGAGTGCCTTGAGTGGGTCAGTGCTGAGGGTTCTGTGCTGACATTGAGAACCATACAGATCCTTTGTGTGGTTCTTATTAATGCGGGGGTGAGATATTTAGCCACTGTAAGCTTACCCAGGTATTGATTATCTTGGTATAGAGAAATGAAGAGCTGATCACATCCTCCCTCCTGCTGACAATAGAAATCTATGATGCCCAACATGGATGTCACCCTGGACTCTTACATGATACCCAATCAAAAGGGAAATTAATTTCCTACAAATGAATGACAACAGAACATACCAAAACCAGTGAGATACAGCAAATGCAGTGTTGAGAGAAGTTTATAACAATAGTGCCGCTGGTACAGCCATCTTAATATCGGACAAAATAAACTTTAAAACTGTTTCTCTCTCTAAGAGGGGCACTATATAATGATTAAGGGATCAATTCAACAAGAAGATGTAACTATTATAAATGAATATGCATCTAATTACAGGACACCGGTTTATTGAAAAGATACGTTAAGGAACTGAAAAGGAGACTTAGACTTTAATACAATAGTATTGGGGACTTCAATACTCCACTTTCATAAATAGATCAACAGGACAGAAGATGAACAAGGAAACAGCAGATTTAATCAACACTATAGACCAAATGGATCTAACAGATATTTACAGAATTTTTCATCCTACACTTAAAGAATATACATTCTTCTCAGCAGTACATGGAACCTACTCTAGGATTGACCATATACTAGGCCATACAGCAAGTCTCAGCAAAAGAATCAAAATCATGATGCAGCTTCTCAGACCACAGCGGAATGAAGTTGGAAATAAGCAACTTAGGAATCCCTAGAGCATGTGTAAAAACATGGAGACTGAACAACATGCTCCTGAATGAACAGAGAGTCATAGAAGAAATCAAAACAGAAATCAAAAACTTTCTGGAGTAAATAAGGATAAGCACACAACATATCAAAACTTATGGGATACAGCAAAAGCAGTGCTAAGAGGAAAGTTTATAGCAATAGGTACCTACATCAAGAAATTGGAAAGGTACCAAATAAATGAGCTATCAGGGCATCTCAAGGATCTAGAAAAACTGCAGCAAACCAGACCAAAGCTAGTAGGAGAAGAGAAATAATTAAAATTAGAGAAGAAATCAACAGGATTGAATCCAAAAAAAAAAAAAAAAACCCACATTACAAAAGATCAGCAAAGGGAGGAGCTGGTTTTCTGAAAAAATAAACAAAATCAACACACCATTGGCCCAACTAACCAAAAAGAAAAAAGACCAAAATCAATAAAATAGAGATGAAAAAGGGAATGTAACAACAGACACCACAGAAACATAAAGAATCATCAGAAATTACTACAAAGAGTTGTATGCCAGCAAACAGGGAAATCTATCAGAAATGTATAGATTCCTGGACCCATGAAACCTACCTAAATTGAACCAGGAAGACATAGAAAGCCTAAACAGACCCAGAACTGAGACAGAAATTGAAACAGTAATAAAGGCCCTCCCAACAAATAAAGGCCCATGACCGGATGGATTCACTGCTGAATTCTACCAGACATTTAAAAAAGAACTAACTCCAATTCTTCTCAAACTATTCAGGACAATCAAAAAAGAGGAAAACCTCCAAATTCTTTCTGTGAAGCCAGCATCACCTTAATTCCTAAACCAGAAAAAGATGCATCAGAGAAAGAGAATTACCAATTTCCCTGATGAAAATAAACACAAAAATCCTCAATAAAATTCTGGCCAATAGAATGCAACAACACACAGAAAGATCATTCACCCAGACCAAGTAGGATTTATCCCTGGTATGTAGGAATGGTTCAAAGTTTACAAACCCATCATTCTAATACACCACATTAACAAACTGCAGAAGAAAAACCATATGATTATCTCAATAGATGCAAAGAAAGCATTTGATAAAATACAACACCCTTTCATGATGAAAACTCTAAGCAAACTGTGTATAGAAGGAACATTCCTCAATACAATCAAAGCAATTTATGAAAATCCCATGGCCAGCATCCTATTGAATGGGGAAAGGTTGGAAGCATTTCCACTGAGATCTGGTACCAGACAGGGATGCCCATTCTCACCATTGCTATTCAATAAAGTACTGGAAGTTTTAGCCAGAGCCATTAGGCAAGAAAAAGAAATTAAAGGAATAGAAATTAGGAAGGAAAAAGTCAAACTCTCCCTCTTTGCAGATGATATGATTCTTTGTTTAGGGGATTCAAAGAACTCTACTAAGAGACTATTGGAACTCATAAAAGAGTTTGGCAGAGTTGCAGGATATGAAATCAGTGTACAAAAATCAACAGGTTTTGTGTACACAAGCAATGCTAGGGCTGAGGAAGAACTTCTAAGATCAATCCCATTCACAATAGCTACAAAAACAATCAAATGCCTTGGAATGAATTAACCAAGAACTTTAAAGATCTCTATGATGAAAATTACAAAATCTTAACGAAATAGAAGAGGATACCAAAAAATGGAGAAATCTTCCATGCTCATGGATTGGAAGAATCAATATCATCGAAATGTCTATTCTCCCAAAAGCAATTTATAGATTCAATGCAATACCAATCAAAATACCAAAGACATTCGTCTCAGATCTAGAATAAATGATGCTGAAATTCATATGGAGGCAAAGCAAACCTCGAATAGCTACAGCAATCTTGTACAACAAAAATACCAGATTTCAAGACTTACTGCAGGGCAGTTGTAATCAAAACAGCATGGTACTGGTACAGAAACAGATGGATAGACCAATGGAACAGAATAGAAACACCAGAAATCAACCCAAACATCTACAGCGAACTTATATTTGATCAAGGATCTAAAACCAATTCCTGGAGCAAGGACAGTCTATTTAAGAAATGGTGCTGGGAAAACTGGATTTCCATATGGAGAAGAATGAAGCAAGACCCCTACCTTACACCCTACACAAAAATCCACTCAACGTGGATTAAAGATCTAAATCTACAACTCGACACCATCAAATTATTAGAGAACATCAGAGATAACCTGCAAAATATTGGCACAAACACTTCTTGGAAAAGAACCCAGAGGCACAGGCAGTCAAACCCAAAATTAACAATAGTGAATACATCAAATTGAGAAGTTTCTGTACTGCAAAAGGAACAGGAAAGTGAAGAGGCAAACGACAGAAAGGGAAAAAATATTTGCGAATTGTCCAACTGATAATGGATTAATAACCAGAGTCTACAAAGAGATCAATAGACTTCACAACAACAAAACAAGCAACCCACTTAGGAGATGGGCCAAGGACCTCAATAGACATTTTTCAAAAGAGGAATTCCAAATGGCCAATACACACATGAAAAAATGTTCAGGATCACTAGGGAAATACTAATCAAAACCACAGTGAGGTTTCACCTCACCCTAGTTAGAATGGCTTACATACAGAAATCAACTAAAAACAGATGCTGGTGAGAATGTGGAGGAAAAGGCTCACTAATCCAGTGTTGGTTGTAATGCAGACTGGTAAAGCCACTATGGAAGACAGTTTGGAGACTCCTCAGAAGCCTGAACATAGGCCTACCACCTGACCCAGCCATCCCACTCTTTAGAGTTCACCCAAAGGAAATTAAATTGGTAAATAAAAGAGCTATCTGCACCTCAATGTTTATTGCAGCTGAATTCACAATAGCTAAGACATGGAATCAACCTAAAGGCCCATCAACAGTAGACTGGATAAAGAAATTATGGGATATCTACTCTATAGAATACTATACAGCAGTAAAAACAGTGAAATCTGGTCATTTGCATCAAAATGGAGGAATGTGGAACTTATCATGCTGCGTGAAATAAACCAGTCCCAAAAGGACAAATATCATATATTCTCCCTGATCGGTGACAAGTAACTGCGAACCAAAAAAGGAAACCTGTTCAAGTGAAATGGACACTATGAGAAGCATGACTTGATCAGCCCTTGTCCTGTCGAGGAACAACATGCTATTTTTATTCCTTTTAGTATTTTTTTATCTACTTAATACCATTGATTGAACTCTTTAACACAGTTGTTCTTAGGCGTTTAAAATTAACTGAAAAGTGATCTCTGTTAAATATAAGAATAGAAATAAGAGAGGGAGGAGATGTACAGTTCAGCACATGCTCACTCGGACTTACCCCTAATGGTAGAGCTAGAAACGTGCCAGGGGATTCCAATTTAATCCCATCAAGATTGCATGTACCAATGACATCTCACTAGTCCAAGTGATCAGTTTCAGTCCATAAGTGGTCATAATGATAGGATTACGTGTCCAAAGGATCACATAAACAATACTAGTGTCTGCTAATACTAACTGATAAAATTAAAAAGGAGAGAATGATCCAACATGGGAAGCAGGATACACAGCAGACTCATAGAATGGCAGATGTCCTAAACAGAAATCTGGCCTCAGAATCAGCCCTTAAGGCATTCAGATCTGGCTGAAGAGCCCATGAGAGTATTTTAGGCATGCAAAGCCAAGACACTCTGGCAAGAAAAAATGACACAGATGAAACATCTCTGTGAGTGAGATCCCAACGGAAAGAACAGGCCATTCAAGAAGAATGTACCTTTCTCTGAAGGGAGGAGAGAACTTCCACTTTGACTATGGCCTTGTGTAAATATGATCAGAGTTCGTGAATTGAAGAGGCTTCCATAGCCTTAGCAGCTCATGACAAGAGCCTTGGGTGATTACTGATGTCATAAACAAAATTGTCAGTTGTTAAATCAACAATGGGAGTCACTGTCACCTCCCCATGTAGGATCTGTGTCCTTAATGTGTTGTACTATGTGAATTAATGGTAAAACTACTACTCAAACAGTACTCTATACTTCGTGTGTCTATATGGGTGCAGTCTGTAGAAATCTTCACTTAGTATATACTAAGTTGATCTGTATATATAGATAATTGAAAGTGAATTATGACGACGAATGTAAGAGAGGGAGTGGGCGATGGGAGGGTTGTGGGTGGCAGGAAGGTTATGAGGGGGAAAAAGCTGCTATAATCCAAAAGTTGTACTTTGGAAATTTATATTTATTAAATAAAGTTGAAAAGAAATAATTCGTGCCTACATCAAGAAATTGGAACAGCATCAAATAAATGATTTCACTGGATATCTCACAGATGTATAAACAGCCAATGCCTTGGCTGAGAAAGAACTTCTAAGATCAATGCCATTCACAACAGCTACAAAAAAGAAAAATCAAATGCCTTGGAATAAATTTAACCAAGGTTGTCTAAGATGTCTATGATGAGAGTTACAAAAATTAAGAAATAGAAGATACCAAAAATGGAATAATCTCCATTGTTCATCGATTAGAAGAATCAATATCATCAAAATATCCATACTATCAAAGGCAATTGACAGATGCAGTGTGATGTCAATCAAAATGATGCTGAAATTCGTATGAAAACACAGGAAACCCTGAATAGCTAATGTAATCTTATACAAAAAAATCAAGATGGAGGCAACAATACCGTGGCTCACTTGGTTAATCCTCCACCAGCAGCCCATATGATTGCTGGGTTCTAGTCCCGGTTACTCCTCTTCCACTCCAGCTCTCTGCTGTGGCCCGGGAAGGCAGTGGAGGATGGCCCAAGTGCTTGGGCCCTGCACCCACATGGGAGACAAGGAAGAAGCAATTGGCTCCTGGCTTCGTTTCGGCAGAGCTCCAGCCATTGCAGCCATTTGGGGAGTGAACCAATGGAAGGAAGACCTCTTTCTTTCTCTCTTTCTCTCTCTCTCTCTCTTTCTCTGTCTGCCTTTCTTCTCTCTGTGTAACTCTGAGTTTCAAATAAATAAATAAAATAAAATCTATAAATAAATAAAAAGACATACTACAGGGCAGTTATAATGAAAATAGCCTGGTACTAGTAAAAAAAAAAAACAGTTGGATAGACCAATGGAACAGAATAGAAACACCAGAAATCATTCCAAATATCTACAACCAACTTACCTTTGACAAAGGAGCTAAAATCAAGTCCTGGAGCAAAGACAATCACTTCAACAAATATTGCTGGGAAAGCTCAATCTCCATATGCAGAAATACGAAGTAAAACCCCTACCTTGCAGCTTATACAACAGCCCACTCAAAATGGATCAAAGACCATTAAATTGCACAGGCAATCAAAGCCAAAATTCACTAAAGGGATTACATCAAATTGAAAAGCTTTGCACTGCAAAAGAAACACTCAGCAGAAAAGCAACCAACAGAATAGGAGAAATTATCTGCAAACTATGCAACCGATAAAGGATTAATATCCAGAATATATAAAGAAATCAAGAAACTGAACTACAACAAAACAAAATCGAGTTAGGTAATGGGCAATGGACTTAAGCATTTTTCAAAAGAGGGAAATCCAAATGACCAACAGACACATGAAAAAAATGCTTAGGGTCATTTCCCATCAGGGAAATGCAAATCAAAACCATAATGAGGTTTCACTTCACCCCCGTTAGAGTAACTTTCATATAAAAAAAATCAGCAAGTAACAAATGCTGACTAGGATGTGGAGAGAAATATACCGTAATCCACTGTTGGTAGGAATGTAAACTGGTAAAGCCAGTATGGAATGCAGTATGCAGGGACTTCAGAAATCTGAATATAGGCCTCTCATATGACCCAGCCATCGCACTCCTGGGAATTTACCCAAGTGAAATATAATCAGCATATGAAAGAGTTATCTGTACCCCCATGTTTATTACACCTCAGTTGACAATATGTAAGATATGGATTCAACCTAAATGCCCCTCAACTGAGGACTGGATAAAAAAATTAATGGGATATGTACACCATGGAACACTACACAGTGATTTTAAAAAAATCCAATCATTTGCAACAAAATGGATGAAACTAGAAAACATCATTCTTAGAGAAATAAGCCATTCCAAATGGACAAATACCATATGATCTCTCTGATCTGCGACAACTAATAGAGTACCTGAAAGGCAACCTGTAGAAATTAAATTGATTTTGAGAAGCAGTGGCTTATAACAACCCTTGAGGAACATTTACTTTTATACTATTTGTTGAACTCGTTACTTAACATTGAGTTAATCATATGTGTCTAAACGTGATTGAAAATATCTTAGTAAAAAAATAATAGTAGGAATAGGAGAGGAAGGAGAAAGAGGGGTCGGTACAGTGGGAAGAATCACTGTGTTCCCAAAGTTGTAATTATGAGATATATGAAGTTTGTATTCCTTAAAAGGTTTCTGGGGAAAAAAATAAAATAATTTT
Source organism: Sylvilagus floridanus (assembly GCA_949820135.1). Lineage (NCBI taxonomy): Eukaryota > Metazoa > Chordata > Mammalia > Lagomorpha > Leporidae > Sylvilagus > Sylvilagus floridanus. The sequence goes on from OX463236.1 coordinate 35,043,565, forward strand.
TTATAAAAAGGATAATATAACATGGCTATTTTAGAGTTTCTGCAGGTGGGCAATATTAATGTTAAAAAATCAATCAATTTGCTGTATTCACTCACCAAAAAGAAAATCATGTGATCGTCTTGTTAAACATAGAGAAAGCATTTGATAAAATCCAGCATCCTTTCCTAATAAAAGATGCTGGTAACATTGGAAGGGAATTTCTTCAACAAGATAGGAGGTTTTTTTAAAAGAAAAACTTACAGCTTCTTAATGGTAGAAAAGAAATGCTTTTTCCCACAGACCAAGATAAGGATATCTATTCTCGCCGGTGCCGTGGCTCAACAGGCTAATCCTCCGCCTTGCGGCGCTGGCACACCGTGTTCTAGTCCCGGTTGGGGCGCCGGATTCTGTCCCGGTTGCCCCTCTTCCAGGCCAGCCCTCTGCTGTGGCCCGGGAGTGCAGTGGAGGATGGTCCAAGTGCTTGGGCCCTGCACCCCATGGGAGACCAGGAAAAAGCACCTAGCACCTGGCTCCTGCCATCGGATGAGCGCGGTGCGCCTGCCGCAGCGCGCCGGCCGTGGCAGCCATTGGAGGGTGAACCAACGGCAAAGGAAGACCTTTCTCTCTGTCTCTCTCTCTCACTATCCACTCTGCCTGTCAAAAAAAAAAAAAAAAAAGGATATCTATTCTCACCATTTCTATTTAGTATTTTACTAGAAGTTCTTACAAATGCGATAAAATGAGAAGAAACTGATAAAAGACATTCAAATTAGAAAGGGAGAAATTAAATTATGCATATTCCCAATGACCTTGATCATTTATTAGATTATGCCATGGAAGATATTAGAAATAGTGAGTTAGTAGGGTTGCAAAGATATGTGATTAATATACAGAATTATATTTGTTTATATTTACTGACAGTAATCAGAAATTGAATTTTAAAATAGTACCATTAATGGTAGCATAAAAATACAAACTTTGACAAGTGAACACAATATTTAACATAAATGGCAATATGTAGAAAAATCTGTATGCTGAAAACCTCACTTTGAGAGAAATTGAAGAACTGATAGATCTTCTGTGTTTTTTGGAGGAGACAATATTGTCTGCAAGCCAGTTTTCCCCAAATTAATCTATTCACTGAGGATTGCATGGAATCAGACTTTTTATAGAAATATGAAATTTTATTCCAAACATTGTGTGGAAATTCAGGGCAGCTAGAATAGCTCAAAGAAATGCTGATAAAAGTACTAGAGAGTAACACTGATTCAGAACTTATTATAAAACTATAATAATCAAGACAGGGTGGTATTAGAGTCAGCATTTGACCTGGCAGTTAAGGCACCTGCATCACATAATGAAGTACTTGAGTTCCACATCTACCTACAGCTCCTGACTCCAGTCTCCTCCTCACAGGACTATAGTAGTCAACCATGATAGCTTAAGCAGTTGAGTTCCTTCAACCTCACAGGATACTTGGGTTGAGTTCCCAGCTCCCAGCTTTGACCTGGCCCAGTCCTCGTCATTTGTGACATTTGAGTAGTGAACCAGTGGGTGGGCCTCTGCCCCATCTCATTCCAGCATTCTGCTAATGCAGGTCTTGGTGGACTCAAGTAGTTGAGTTCCTGCCATCCACATGAGAGACCTAGATTGAGGCCCCTTCTGGTTTCTCTCTGTATCTCTGCCTCACAGTTATTTTTAAATATAAAAGATGCTTTGAGAGAATACAAGACAAGCTGCCTCATATTGAGAAAAATATTTGCAAGTCATACCTCTGAAACAGGATTGTTAAAAAATTAAAATTCCTTAAGAAAATGATTTTTCAAATTTAAAGCAACCTAACTTTTTAAATGGGTAAAAGATATGAACAATTACTGAAGATACACAAATGGCAAATAAGGCTATTTAAGAAGATAAACCTCAATACTCATTAGGAAAATAGAAACAGTATACCACAGCACACTTACTACAAATTCTAAAATTAAAAAGACTGGCTGTACCTAGAATTGATGAGGAAGTGGAGGAACTGAATCTTTCATGTACACATAGTATATAGCTTTTTTGAATAGCTTATGGGTTTCTTTAAGTTATACATACACTTACTGTAAAATCTCACCTACCCCCTTCTCCTGGATATTTACCCAGGACAAATGAAAGCATGTCCATTCAGACAGACACTGGACATGAATAGTCATAGCAGCTTGAGTTGTAATACCGAACAGCTAGAAACAATCTGTGTTGTATCTTTAATACTATGGGATACTATTCAGCAGTTTACCCCACACACACACAAAAGAAGGGGGAAGATACTATTAATACTTGCAAAAAGAGTAGATTATTCCTAGTGAGAAAAACCAGGAAAAATAAGATTAAACATTCCAGCCTCCTATAACACAGAGTTTGGGAGGCAGCAATGATGGAAAGACCAGTTGAGTTCATGCCATCTATGTGGGAGATTTGTGTTGAGGCCGCATCTCTTTTCTGTAGGCATTTGAGTTAACCAGATAGGAACTCTTGCCCTGTTTCACAAATAAAATTTTTTAAAAACTATGTATTTCAATAAAATCAGTTACACCTCAGTAAAGCTTTCCTTAAAAAAAAAAAAAAAGGAAATAGGAAAACAAGAATCTTCTTTCTGATAATACAATTTTATGTATCACTTTCCTCAATAGACAATCCAGATGGTTATGCGACAAACCTGTCTGTCCACTAACAAGTATGATACTAAGGTATTAGCCCATGTTTCTGTTAATACCTATTGTGAGGCTAGGCATCTTTCCTAACACAGTCAAGTCATCTGTTCCTGTATTAGTAACTGGGTTCAGTAACTGATCTCTGGCTCCTGACTCCACCTTCATGCTAATGTAGACCCAGAGAGGCAAGCAGTGACAGCTCAAGTAATTGGGCTCCTGCCAATCACGCAGGAAACCTAGATTGAATTCTCAATGCTCAATTTTGGCTCAGGCTATTGTGGGCATTTGGGGAAGTAAACCAGTGGATGGGACGTGGCTTACTCGCACATGCACTTGCTCTCTCTCCCATAGATTTTTTTAAAAGGCACAAGCTAGGCTGGCGCCGCGGTTCAATAGGCTAATCCTCCGCCTTGCGGCGCCGGCACCCCAGATTCTGTCCCAGTTGCCCCTCTTCCAGGCCAGCTCTCTACTGCGGCCAGGGAGTGCAGTGGAGGATGGCCTAAGTGCTTGGGCCCTGCACCCCAAAGGAGACCAGGATAAGCACCTGGCTCAGCGCAGTGCGCTGGCCGCAGTGGCCATTGGCGGGTGAACCAACGGCAAAAGAAGACCTTTCTCTCTGCCTCTCTCACTGTCCACTCTGCCTGTCAAAAAAAAAAAAAAAAAAGGCACAAGCTGTGTAGCCTCTAAAATAACTATGGGACTGGCATTGTGCTGTAATGGGTAAGCCACCACATACAATGCAGGCATCCCAAATGGGCACTGGTTCGTGTCCAGGGTGCTCCACTTCCAATCCAGCTCCCTGCTAATGGCCTGGGAAGAGCAACAGAAGATGACCTAAGTGCTTGGGTCCCTGCCACCCTTATGGGAGACCTAGAAGAAGCTCTTGGCTCCTGCCTTCAGCTTGGCCCAGCGCTGGCCCTTCCAGCCATCTGGAGAGTGAACCAGCAGATGGAAGACCCCTCTCTGCTTCTTGCTCTATGTAACTCTTTCAAAATAAATAATAAATAATGCTACTTAGGAATAATTTTTACTTAATTTTAAAACTCTTAATTCTGAACTCTTTCTATATACTTTTTTTAAAACGATTTATTTATTTAAAGTCAGAGTTACACAGAGAGAGAAGGAGAGGCAGACACAGAGAGAGGTCTTCCATCCATTGGTTTACTGCCCAGTTGGCCCCAAAGCCAGGGGCCAGGAGCTTCTTCCAGGTCTCCCATGTAGGTGCAGGGGCCCAAGGACTTGGAGCATCTTCTGCTTTCCCAGGCCATAGTAGAGAGCTGGATTGGAAGAGGAGCGGCTGGAACTAGAACCGGCGCCCGTATGGGATGCCGGCACTGCAGGCGGCGGCTTTACCCACTATGCCACTGTGCCAGCCCCATGTATACTTCTAATATACAGCAAATTTTGCCACGTTGTTTATTCCTTTAGTTGTAGTGTTTCTATGATTATTTGACTATGCTAATTATCGTCTAAGGATTAACTTTTTAATAGATTGAAAGCAGTATTAAGATTACTTTTTAAGAGATTAAATTTAATGGTTTTGAAAGACATTTTTAATGACTTTAAAACATTTTGGCATCATTCTATTTGTACAGATTTTATAATGCCTCTTTCCTCCTTCATTTGACTCATCCTTATTTCACTGTGTTTTTTGATTAAAGTTTTTATGTATACACACACACACACATATGCATGTATTCTTTGTAACTGTCAATGCTAAAGTGAATGTAAATATAATTAAGCTTGGAAATAAATCATTCTCTAATCTCTGAATTCAAATTAAATTACAAATAAGCCCTTATGACTTTTTAAAATATATATTTAAAAATTATGTCTAACTTCAAGTTGTTAGAGTTGTATATATATTTTAAATGATGTCTCAAAATTCTTGGGGATTAAATACTCAGATTTTTGCTAGTAAAAGTTTTGTTCCATACATTTGTATACTTAATCATTTAGAAAGCAAAGGTATGTAATTGGAGCTAGAATTATTTAAAAATGCTATGAGATATGAAGTTCTTTGGTATAAGTTATATATAAAATCTAAAAGGTGGATGTGATCTGGAAGTGCTCTTTATGCTGTATTTTTCTCTTTCTACAGAGTGTTTATAAATGTGACTTCCTGAACTTACAGCTTCAGCAACCACTCCAGCTTGCACAGGATGCTATAGATGCTTTTTTGAAGCAACTGAAGAACCCTATTGATTCTCTTCCTGGAGAACTCTTCCACGTGGTTGTTTTCTCTCTCCTTCTTTCTTATTTTCCATCACCTTATCAGCGATGGATTTGCTGCAAGAAAGCTCATGAACTGTTAGTGTTAAATGGCTTATTACTTATCATCACACCTGATTCCTCCCATCAGAACCGACATGCAATGATGATGAAAAGCTGGAAGATTGCTATAGAGTCATTGGGTTTTAAACGCTTCAAGTATTCAAAATTTTCACATATGCATCTGATGGCATTTAGGAAAATCTCCCTAAAAACCACAAGTGACTTGGTTAGTAGGAACTATCCAGGGATGTTATATATTCCTCAAGATTTCAACAGTATAGAAGATGAGGAATATTCTAACCCTTCCTGCTATGTGCGATCAGATATAGAAGATGAACAATTAGCATATGGTTTCACAGAGCTCCCTGATGCTCCATATGACTCAGATTCTGGAGAAAGTCAAGCCAGCTCTATTCCTTTCTATGAGTTAGAGGATCCCATATTACTTTTAAGTTAATATATAAACAGAAGTCCCTTTCAGTCCAGACTCCTATACTTACACTAATTGAAAATATTAACATGAACTCAGTACTTCAAACCTGGTTTGCATAGAAGAAATGCAAAGGTTTACAGAGTTTGCTATTTTTTTCTACTTCCGGATTTTAAAATTTATTCTTATATGGAAAGCTTAAAGTTTCATGCAGAGTGACTCCTGTCATAGCAAAAACCACTGTTACTTTAGCAGTCAGCACTAAGATATCATAGAAAGGTACCTTTTTGTTTTTTCCTCTTTAGTGCTACTGTGAAAAATGAAGCATAATTTGCTGTATGTTTTCCTTTTCAGTTTTTCCATGTTGACTTTAAACCATTGCAGTGGGAAACTTTAAGATATGTAGAAAGCTGTAGATTGCACTTTGACAACTCACAAGTTAAATATGACACAGATAGATTGGCTTAGTTCTTTTGTGATGCACTTATCCTTTTTCTTTTTTTTTCTAACTAAATTGTTATTGATTACAGAAAGCCATTTTCTGTTCAATTTTGTCTGATGATCCAGTATTTCCTGAACTTTTTTAAATTGGTGATAATAGAAGAAAGAAGGAAAAAGAATTAAAAGCGCATTTGGTAGCATCAGACATTGGGGAAAACATTTCCCCCAAAATAAGTATTCTGATTTCATTAGCACGATAGAGTAAACACCATTGCCAAAGTAGTATTTTCATAACTTCCTTGTTAATTTGAGCCTTGGTGTGAAGTATATTTATCTGTAAGAGTTCACTTGTATCTTTTTAAAGCTTAGATTTCATTTACAAAATTTTCTACTTACAGAAGGAACAATCTAGTACTCAATACTGACCTAAAACACCTTTGTGAAAGGGTTTGCACTTGTTAAGAATTTATGTTCTATCTCAACCAAGTTTGGTAGAGTCCTCGCCTTTCCATTATGGAGGTGCTGCACTACAAGTTTGAAATTAGAGAGAAAATTTAGAAATAACCCTCTGCCAGTAATCTCAAAGTAATTTTGACCTTTTGGTATCTTAACTTCTATCTAAATCCTAGCAGAAATTTCCTTGAAAATATATACCATTAGTTGGCTGTGGGAATTCTCCCTTTCCACATTGATAAATGCTGTCTTTCTGAATCAGAAGCAAGTGATTAAGGAGAAATATATGCCCAAACAAGACAAGATTAGTTTTAAACAATTAAGAACATTTAGTCCATATTGTCTTGTCAGTCAGCAATTGTCATGTAAACTATCATTTTTAAGAGTGCCACTGTGTGGATTTTTTTTCAAGTGGTTGTTACATTAAAATTGCCTCATACTGAGGTTTTTGCACTGAAATGTCACAGTTTCAGATTTCATGGTTAACGTTGTGTGTATGTGTATGTGTGTTTTTAAAGGAAATGCATTTTCAATAGTTGATCCTAAATTTCATAACTGCACTTCTTTATTCTGGTAAAACTGATGTTTTTGTGCTTATTGTGAATTGCTGTAGTTAACTTTAAATGTCAGACTTTATTTAGAAGTTTAAAACTTACCTTTCCAGATATAAACAACTGAGTATATGTACTTAATATTTCAAATTAAACTTCACAAGCTAATTAAAAGATTTAAGAATGTTAACTAACCCAGAGTCAGTTGACTAAATGCAATAAATATTGGTTGCTCAAATATTCCATAAGTAACCTAAAGTTTTTCATTTACTTTCAACAGCATAAGATTCCTTAATAATTGCAATTTTTTTGTTTCTAGTTAAGCACTGCAGGATCATGTCTTGTAATTCACTCAACATAAACAAGGAATAAAATTTCAAAAGCACTGTGTTCAGGATAATACAGTTTTGGTAGTACCTCCTTTAATATACTGTATTTTATTTAGCAAAATTTGATCTTAAGAGTGAAGAAAATAGTGTACCAAGTGAAAGTGCTTTGAAAGTAAATGAAAACAGTGCTTTTGAAGGGCAGATTAAGTATATACCTTGGAGTCAGAGTCAGCCTTTGTGTTATGGCTAAAATGTTGGTGCTATAAATTCTTCTGATTGTTTACAGATGTTCATTCTGCTTATGCTCCAAAAGTGTGCATGATGTATTTTAAGTAGTACTTTAAAGAAAATTCTCTTTGAAACCTACCACTTACTATAAATTTATTTGAATTTATATCATTTGTTACTGTAAATTCAGCTCCTTCAAATTAGGTTGTCATAGAATTTAAGACAATGCATATTCCACCAAAGCCAACTCAGTGTATAAGTGTTGAGAGATAAACAGTCATTATGGCATGGTGCCAAATCATAAATATAGTGACAAAAGAATTTAATGGGGCCTTCTGAAACTGTATAGGTACTCTTAAAGATGATTTCATTTGAATATGAAGAGTCCTCCTGGAACATTCACAACAAATTCTTCAAAATTTGGTGTTTCAAAAACAAATGATAATCATTTGGTTGGATTTTTCAGGATCATGACTCAATTATGTGGTTTTATCATAGTTGCCAAGTGGTGGGAGGTAGCATTCCTGAAAATGTATGTTTGTGTTGTTGTATTTTTTCACATTTTGTGAACAAAGCACATTTATTAAAAATTTTAAATTTTCTAATTCTCTTTGTCTATAACTTATTAACTGAAAGTGTTGTAATCTCTGACATATCTTAAGTGTTTAAGGATAGTAAATCAATTTCAAATCTGGAATGACTTTTAGAATTTTCCAAATGAGTTTCATCTAGTCAAATCCCTTAATTTCCATAAATCTATTCATTGATATCCAGAGACTTAAATGATTTGCCTGTTGCCATGCACTGTGATGTTTTTTATGACAGAACTAGGACAGCAGTGTAAATTCTAGTTCATAGGGGTCAGCTATGTGTAATTAGCTACATTATCAGTTTCCTTGAAAGTTAAATATATAATTGAGAGGAGCAGATGAGTTTGTCGTGACATGAGGTTTTTAATTCAGTGTACATTTACATTTGTTCCCAAGCAATACAATGGAGAAGTAGCAGGTAGCACAGTGATAGCAGTCCCCTACTTTCATAGAGCTTAAAATCTGATAGAGAAGACCAGCACTCTATATGTACTCCATATCTGTATCTGGGAATGATTGCCTACTCATCCTACAGTTTTATCCCTGCTTGAAATCCCTTAATTTATTTCCCTTCAATGATACAGATGATTGAAGAAAAAAGTTGAAACACACACAGGGAAAAAAACCTAGCAACATACACATTATGGATAAGAGGAATGTATTTTTACTCCTAGAAAAGTGCAAGGTAAATAAAAACTCTTGATCTAAAAACAAAAAATGGAATCAAGGTCTTGTATGCACAGCATAGCAGTGGTAGTTCTCCATAATTGTTAACGGTGGGCCTGCAGAATATAGATTGTGATTTGGTTTAGTGTTGTATATTGTTAGATAATAGCAAAAATGAACACCAAATTCTTGTGTTACTACCACAAAAATCCCTAACAAATGTTTCCTATGAGAAATGGTTGCATTTTAATTTATTCTTCCCCAAAAGAACTAAATTGGAGTAAAATCTTCAGGATAGTTTACAATAAAAAAAGTTCATATTCACTGTGAATACAAAACTCCAGGAATGTGAGTGCTGGCCTATACTACACAAAACCCAGTGAATAAGCATGCAAGAATAACTAGCAATGTCATTCCTTTTAAAAACCTCTGTTGTTATAGAAGGAGAGAAAGACTCAATTTTCTAAACTATTTTTTTCTCTTGTTAGAGAAATAAAACCAGCAAATTGCAGAGGTCTTTTTCTTTAACTTACCTTTAACCTTGATTTGAATGCTTTGCCCCAAATTTGTTTCAGAACATCAATAGTTTATTATGCATATTTTTAAAAATAATTTGTTACATATGGCATTATTGATTGGTACCTTAGTCAATATAAGAGTTCAAGTTATTCTAAACTTCATTTTCAACCATCGTAAGTTACTTATTCCATTTTCTGCAGTACTGTAAAACACTTTTTAATGTTTGTTTTTACTAACCAAAAGTGATAAAAACTTTTGCATTATCTATTTAAGTGTCTAATACTGAGCCCATGAGTCACAAAGATGGAATCTATATTTTTAAAGTTAAAAGGAAATTACCAGAAATTATATTATAGGCACTGTCTGCAAAATTATTTCTTGACTTAGTCAGAGCCAAGAGCTGGAAACATAAGTAGTTGAGCTATCACCTGCTACTTCCCAGGGTGCACATTATCATGCAGCTGGAACCAGCAGCAGAGCTAGGATTCAGACCCAGGGACTGAAATATGGAATGCAGGCAAAGTAAATGGCATTTTACCTGCTATCCCAATTCCCCAACCCTGAATGGATCTTTTAATTCCATTTTGCCATGGATTTTTTTTGAAGCCCTCTTGCATGTCATTTACTGATGGATGTCTGTCACATCCAAGTAACTCATTTAGTAATATCCCAATAACAACAATTTCTATAGTCTCTTGAGCTGGTATGGGAATCAGCTATCAAGAATGATTTGTGAAAATAGATGTTTAATATAAAGCTATTTTGGGATCGACATTTAAATCATTTGCATTTACATTTATCCCTAGACTTAGAATATCTTTTACAATTAACTAACACCACTTTATAGCCATGCTCAGTGTCTTCTATCAAGGGAAGAGAATATAAACACAGACCTGGAAAGTACTTATTTAGTTTTCCCACAATCTCTTGTGTAATTTTGTGTAACCCATCACTAAGTGGATGATAGAGTTTGCAGAAATGGACTAATATGAAGGAATGATAAAGCTGGCAAACCAAATCATAGTTTCCAAATTGTCACAAAGAAGCTTTCCACTAAGAATCCAAGAGATAAAATGTTCCCCAAAGCTAGGCATGGCTGAAACATTCCCTGGAAATAAAGTAGATAGGCAACAGCTAGAAAGAAGTGTAAAAAAGTAAGTAGGGACAGAATGCTTCCATTCAGAGAGGATTAAGATGGCGAAATAGGGAGGGAGATTACTGCTCTAGTCTAGGAGAAGATAGTTTTTAAAAAGTGGAGAGTGAAATCTCAAGGAAGAATTAGGGCGAAAAAAATGTCAAAGGAAACTCCACACAAATAGAGGGACATTGTGGATCTGTGTGTAGTGTGTGGACATGGACAACTCAGGACCCCAGCAGCTGAGAACCTCAGCACCAGCCCTGGAGTGAGAGTTGAGAGCAGTCTGCAGTAGCCTAATTAAAGGGTGCCTGGCTATTTAAAAGAAATGTTATGGATCTTAAGGGAGACACAGACTCCAGTACAATAGTAATGGGGGACTTCAATACCCCACTTTCAGAAGTGGATGGATCAGACAGAAAAATCAGCAAAGAAATAACAGATTTAATTGACAATATAGACCAAATTGACCTAACAGATACCTACAGAACTTTCTATCCTATAGTTGCAGAACACACAATCTTCTCACCAGTACATGCAACTTTATCTAGGATTGACTACATGCTAGACCATAAAGCAATTCTCAGTAAATTCCCCAAAAAATATTGAAATCACAATGCATCATCTCTAACCACAATGGAATGAAGTTGTAAATCAACAACTCAGGAATCTCTAGAACATATGCAAACACATGGAGACTGAACAACGTATCCCTGAATGAATAGTGGGTCATTTAAGAAATCAAAAGAGAAATCAAATTCTGGAAACAAATGTAGATGACAGCAAAATTTATCAAAACTTAGGGGATACAGCAAAAGCTGTGTTAAGAAGAAAGCTTATAGCAATTGATGCCTACATCAAGAAATTGAAACGCAACAAATAAATGAGCTATCAGTGTATCTCAACCACCTAGAAAAACAGCAAACCAAACCCAAAACTAGTAGGAGAAAAGAAATAATATTAGAGAAGAAATCCACAAAATCGAAAGGACAATAGAAAAGATCAACAAAACAAAGAGCTGGTTTTTTTGAAAAAAATAAAATTGACATACCATTGGCCCAAATAACCAAAAAGAAAAGGAGGAAGATGACCCAAATTAATAAAATCAGAGATGGAAAAAGAAATCTAATACACATCACAGAAATGAAAAGAATCATCAGAAATTACTACAAAGAGCTGTATGCCAACAAATTAGGAAACCCAGAAGTAATGGACAGATTCCTGGACACATACAACCTACCTAAATTGAACCATGAAGACATAGAAAACCTTAAGAGACCCATAACCAAGACAGAAATTAAATCAGTAATAAAGCCCCCCCCCCCAATAAACAAAAGCCCGAGACCAGATGGCTTCACTGCTGAATTCTATCAGCCATTTAAAGAAGATTAACTCCAATACTTCTTAAGCTATTCAAAACAGTAGAAAAGGTAGGGAAACCTCACAAATTATTTCTGTGAATTTAACATCACTTTAAATCCTAAACCTGAAAAGGATACAACAGAGAAAGGGAACTACAAAGCAATTTCCTTCATGAATATAGACACAAAAATCCTCAACAGAATATTAGCCAATCAAATCTAACAATACATTAGAAAGATCATTCACCAGGCATGGTCCAACAAATCAATGTAATACATCACATCAACAAATTGAAGAACAAAAACCGTATTTTTTGTCTGAACAGATGCAGAGAAAGCATTTGATAAAATACAACACCCATTCATGATGAAAACTCTAAGCAAATTGGGTATAGAGAGAACATTCCTCAACACAAGGCAATTTATGACAAACCCAAGGCCAGGCTCATATTGAATGAGGACAAGTTGGAAGCATTTCCACTGATAATCAGAACCAAAAAAGGATGCCAACTCTCACCATTGCTATTCTGTACAGTCATGTAAGTTTTATCCAGAGCCATTAGGCATGAAAAAGAAACCAAAGGGATACAAATAGGGAAGGAGGAAGTCAAACAATCCCTATTTGCAGATAACATGATCCTATATATAAGGAATCCAAAAGACTCCACTAAGAGACTATTGGAACTCACAGAAGCATTTGTTAAAGTAGCAGGATATAAAATTAAAACACAAAAATCAACAGCCTTGGCAAATAGACAATGCAGTAAGTGAAAAACACCTTCTAACATCAATCCCATTCACAATAGCTACAAAAAAAAAAAATCAAATACCTTGGAGTAAATTTAATCAAGGATGTCAAAAATCTCTGACAAGAATTACAAAACATTAATGAAAGAAATTGAAGATCCAAAAATGGGAAAATCTTCCATGTTCATGGATAGGAAGAATCAGTATCATCAAAATGACCATACTACCAAAAGCGATTTACATATTCAATATGATACCAATCAAAATACCAAGGACATTCTTCTCATAAATAGAAAAAATTCTGAAATTCATATAGAAACACAAGAGACCCCAAATTGCTAAAGCAATGTTACACAACAAAAACAAAGCCAGAGGCATCACAATACCAGATTTTAAGACATACTAAAGGGCCAGCGCCGCAGCTCACTTGGCTAATCCTCTGCCTGTGGCGCTGGCACCCTGGGTTCTAGTCCCGGTTGAGGTGCTGGATTCTGTCCCAGTTGCTCCTCTTCCAGTCCAGCTGTCTTCTGTGGCCCGGGAAGGCAGTGGAGGATGGCCCAAGTGCTTGGGCCCCGCACCCACATGGGAGACCAGGAGAAGCACCTGGCTCCTGGCTTCAGATTGGCACAGCACGTTGGCCGTAGCAGCCATTTGGGGAGCGAAGCAAAAGAAGGAAGACCTTTGTCTGTTTCTCTAACTAACTCTGCCTGTCCAAAAAAAAAGACATACTAAAGGGCAGATGAAATCAAAACAGCCCAGTACTAGTACAAATATAGATGGATAGACCAATGGAACAGAATAAAAACACCACAAATCATTCCAAACATCTACAAACAGCTTATCTTTGACAAGAGAGCTAAAATCAATCCCTGGAGCAAGGACATTCTCTTAAAAAAAAAAAAAATGGTGCTGGGAACAACTGGGTCTCCATATGCAGAAGTATGAAGCATGATCCCTACCTTACACCTACCACAAAACTCCACTCAAAATGGATTAAAGGCCTAAATCTGTAACTCAATGTCATCAAATTACTAGAAAACATTGTGAAACCCTGCAAGACACTGGTGTAGGCAGAGTGCTTGGAAAACACCCCAGAGGGAGAGGCAACCAAAGCCAAAATTGAAAATTGGAATTATATCAAATTGAGAAGTTTCTGTACTGCAAAAGAAACAAACCCTCAGCAAAGAGGCAACCAACAGAATAGAAGAAATTATTTGCAAATTATGCATCTGATAAAGGATTAATATCCAGAGTATATAAAGAGATCAAGAAACTGAAGCACAACAAAATAAACAACCCAGTTAGAAAATGGGCAAAGCAGGCATTTTTCAAGAGAGGAAACTGAAATGGCCAACATGCACATGAAAAAGCTCAGGATCGCTAGACATCAGGGAAACGCAAATCAAAACCACAATGAAATTTCACCTCACCACTGTTATAATGGCTTTCATATAAAAATCAGCAAACAACAATTGCTGTTGAGGATGTGGCGGAAAAGGTATTGTAATCCACTGCTGGTGGAAATGTAAACTGGTATAGCCACTATAGAAGACAGTATTGAAATACCTCAGAAATCTGAATATAGACCTACTACATGACCCAGCCATCCCACTCCTGGGAATTTTCCCAAGGGAAATGAAATCATCATATGGAAGAGTTTCTGTATCCCCACCTTAATTCACAATAGCTAAAATATGGAAATAATCCCAAATGCCCATCACCTGAAGACTGGATGAAGATATTACAATATGTATACCATGGAATATTACACAGTGATAGAAAATGAAAGCCTGTCATGTGCAACAAAATGGATGAATCTGGAAAACATCCCTAGTGAAATAAGCCAGTCCCAAAAGGGACCATATGTTCTCCCTGACCTAAAAGGTGCTCTATTAGCGAAATTGACACTTTGAGATGTGATTCCTTTGAACAGCCCTTGTCTCAACCGTTGAGGAACTTTTTATACTGTTTTTGTACTTTACTTAGTATAGAATGAATCATATGTATATAAAGTTAAGTTACAGTAGATCTTAGTAAAAGAATGGGAATACAAGAGGGAGGAGGAAGCAGTGTAGGAGTTACAGGTTGGGGGGTGGGTACGGTGGGAAGGATCACTATGTTCCTAAAGTTCTGTTTATGACATGTATGAAGTTCGTATACTTTAAATAAAAGGTTTCTGGAAAAAATAAATCTAAAGTTATGTAAGACCAGAAATCTTTCATTTTATGCAGTTTGCCATAGTTTTGGAAACAAGTAGGCAGTCTTTTTCAGTAATTAACACTAGCAATAAAATTCATTTGCTTAACAGAATGTCAAATTTCTCATTTCCTCATTTCTCTCATTTTCTTATTGATCATTTAATCATATTAACTTGTAAGTGAATTTTCTTGTGCAATATTATGAAAATCTATTTGGCAACATTTATAGTCTTCCATTCACAAGTTGAAGTTTTTCAAAAAGGACCATGAAAGTGAAAGCAACTATTTCTGCAGCCTCATTTCTTACCTTTCAGTGACAACCACAAGAAAACCACACTATAAGAGCTTTCCAAATGCCAGAAAATGGTCAAATTTGTTGATTTTGTAGTGTGTCAATATTATGGTAAAATTTATTGGGGCTTACCACTCATATACGTGAGGCAATGTTCTAAGCATTTTATCTTTGTTTATTCAGTTTATCCAATTCTGTGTAGATTGTTCTTATTCTCCCTACATCACAAATGAAGAAACTGAGGCACAACAAGTTTAAGTAAATCTTCCCTGTTATTCAGTTATTTTTTTTCTTTTTTTTTTATTTTTTTGACAGGCAGAGTGGACAGTGAGAGAGAGAGACAGAGAGGAAGGTCTTCCTTTGCCGTTGGTTCACCCTCCAATGGCCGCCGCGCTGCGGCCGGTGCACCGCGCTCATCCAATGGCAAGAGCCAGGAGCCAGGTGCTTTTTCCTGGTCTCCCATGGGGTGCAGGGCCCAAGCACCTGGGCCATCCTCCACTGCACTCCTGGGCCACAGCAGAGAGCTGGCCTGGAAGAGGGGCAACCGGGACAGAATCCGGCGCCCCAACCGGGACTAGAAACCAGTGTGCCGGAGCCGCAAGGCGGAGGATTAGCCTATTGAGCCACAGCGCCGGCCCTGTTATTCAGTTATTAAGAGGAAGTACCGAGATTTGAATCTGGGCAGTCGAACTCAAGGTTATCTATTATTGTAGAAATCCTGTGATCTTCAAATTGTATTCTTACCTTCATTTGAATATTCTAGATAAGCAGTGAAATTGTCAGGAAGAGCAGTGATTAAACTACATATATTGAGGCTAGAATCAGGGAGACTGCAAAGGTAACTATGTACACTCTTGTTCCTCTGAGACATATGGACTTGGTTTTCATGAAGATACTGCCTGTGACAATGCTTTTATTGCTTTTGTTTCAGCAGGATGTACGTGATTTTCTAGTGTGTTGATCCTACAGAGAGCAAAGAGGTGAAATAACTGAGAACGCGTAAGTGGAATAAAGGTAATCCCTGGTCAAAAGTCTACTTAGTGACTTTTGAAATCTACTTTAAAAAGCTGTATGTATTTTTGCATCACTGCTTTCAGTGGCAATTTCCTAGAGCTGATAATGCTCAAACAGTTTGCACGTCATCTCATTTATCCTCAGAGTCTTCCTTACAAGCACCAGTATGGAGCCAACACTGGCGCAGCAGCTCATGCCTCTGCTGCAGTGCCAGCATTCCATGTGACCGCCATTGCCGGCTGCCGTGGTTCTGATCCAGCTCTCTGCTGGTGGCCTGGAAAAGCAGTGAAGAATGGCCCGAGCCCATGGGCTCCTACAGCCACACAGGAGACCTGGAGGAGAGGCTCCTGGCTCCTGGATTTGGCCTGGCCCAGCCCCAGCCATTGTGGCCACTGGGGAGTGCTCAATTTCTTTCTCTGTCTCCCCTCTATCTTTCTCTGCATGACGCACATTCACATAAATAAATCTTTTACAAAGGGCACAAGTATTCGTGACTCTCCTTCAATTGAGAAACACCACTGGGAAATGAAGAAATCATCATCAACTAATGTCTTATTTAGCCCACTTTACTGGCCATTCTTGATGGTGTATATAGTCCATTCTCTATCCCTGGCTTTCCTCCTTGAATTTCATAGCAATGGTTTACAAGGCACAGCCAACCCTGCTCCCGGTTGGCTGCTTTGTCTTTTGAGAAGCACAGAGGCTTGTCTAGGAATCTACAATCCCTTGGGAGCTCTGAACAGCTTCCAATCCTGTAGGGAAGCCTAACATGTCAATGGCAAACAAGCTGTGCCTTGGGCCAGGCTGCAGAGAGGACCTTGATGGACCTCACTACTCTGAGCAAGTGTGGTGTATACACTTGGCTGCAAAGTTCTTTCTTGGAAAAAAATTGTGTATTGTAAAATAGCATGATACAACAATTCAAAATAGGTGATCGCCTCTGATTTAAAACAATTCTATTTTGTTCCTAGCGTACTTTTATTCAATAAGTGCTCTGGGACTCAGAGGAAGCCACGTTTCAACTCCACTTACTTTACTCAACTCTCATCTACCTGCAAAACAAAGTAACCCCATCATGACTAACGGACATTTTAATAAAGGATGAGAGGGGTTGAGTGGAGAAGTACATGGATGGCACAATACACAGCAGAGACTTGATAGTTCCTCTTTGATTTTTCCACACTCTCCTGCCCAAGATCTCATTTCTGGCCTCCTACCCAACCCCTTCAGTCCCTCTCAATAAGCCCCAGCAATTCAGTTCTTCCCCTCGGCTTGCATTCCCATCTCGGTAAAACAGTCAGCTATTTATCATTTGTCGGGTGTGCACCTCTGGGGTATGATTTCATCACCTCCAGTGTAGGTTGCATAGCATTGACAAAATGGACTTCTGACTAAACCCTCAGTGAACAGTCTCTCAAACCTTGTCCTGGCCAGGTGACTGTGTGTTTAGGCCTTGGCAGGTGGTGGGGAAGTCCCAAGGGTTAAAGGACAAGCTAGAGGAGGGGGCGTTCCACAGAAGTTTATTTAGGCTATTATCTATAACTCAATTATAGTACCAATACTTGCTTTAGTATTCGAATTATGAAAGAAGGAAGGCGAGGAAAGAAGAAACGAAAGGAGAGGAGCAAGATTTATTTTCTCACTCGCTGCTTTTTAGGTAGCCATAAAACATTTGGACTCTGCAACCTTTATGTCCACCCCATCTTCCCCCATGGTTTGTTTCTGGGATCCATTTCCATTGGCCCCAGACCTGCATGTTCTCTGCTGTACAGATCCTTTCCAGGTCAACACTGAGTCTCCTACCACCAATTATCAGCCTGCAAATGGTAGGCATTTTTGTTCCTCAGTAAGATGAATTGCAGCTGGCAGTTGTGAGGCCATGGGAGTAACTTTGCCTATGTGTGTAGAGAGAGTAACACTTGGCCCTTTCAGGAGGTAATCACAGTTTAAAAAAAAAAAGATTTGTTTCTTTATTTGAAAGAATGACAGAGTGAGAACAGGGCAGACACAGAGACAGGCACACACATACATTTTAGAACCAGCAGCCTCACCTGCTGGTTCATGACCCAAACAGCCCCAATGGCAGGTGCTGGGCCAGGCTGAACCCGGGGCCTGGAACTCCACCTGGATGGCAGGGGCCCAAGTACCTAGATCATTTTCCAATGCTTTCCCCCAGATGCAACAGGGTCTAGATTGAAAGTGGAGTGGTTAGTACTTAAACCAGCACTCATATGGGATGCCAGTGTTGTAGGCCACGGCTTAACCTGCTACACCAGGTATGGCCCTGTATTCCTCCCTTCCTCCACTCCACATTAGTTCAATTGGCTGTGGCCCTGAACCTTTTCCGTGGGTTTGGTGTTATGTCCAATTGAGGTGAAAAAAGGTATAGTTGGGAGCCAGGGAATTAAGTTTATGGATCATAGTAAATGTTGTTTCCTTAACTCAGAAATTCCTCACACTCAGAAGCACCATTATTTGACATGTGGTCAGAAGTGCCAACGATAGTACTTGACTATTATAATCAATTAAAACAAAACCATTTTAATTTAAAAACCATCCAACATAAAAGTGATAATTCCCATTTTTCACTGCTCCAATTCTACTCTGTAGAGACCTCCATGGTTTGCAAATGAGGATTTATGCTTTTATACTTTATCCATACTTGGATAATTTTGGCTCTGCGTAATCCTGACATTTAGCTTTTTAAGCACATTCATGGACTATATTGTGCAAAAAGATCAGATTTACAACTGAGCTATGGCATGTAATATTTAATAAAGGGAACATGTGCTGTAAACTGAAATCTTCCCACAACATTAAAGAGGCCCAGCTATTGAACGCTGTTACTATTTTAATTCTTTGTACCCACATGATGGTTTATAATTTTCTACAAAATTTTTGCTAGCAAACTTACTTCTGCCCGAGTTATGAATTTACACCACATGTTCCTGTTTTGTTAGTGTGACTTTTTAGCTTGAGGTCTCTCTTCATGTCCTTTTTTTATGAATTTTGTTTGGAGATACACATGGAAGATGGAAAAGCAGAGTACTGACTAGAGCATAAGACTCAGAGCAAACAAAGAATACCTTCAAACAAAACGGTTTTACTGCTCTCTGCATGTATCAATTAATAATGCTTCAGTTACCTCCTCTATTAATGCAGATAATTGTTGGATGTGTTAATTATTTAGCATACATTTTAGAATATTTCACTATATCTTCAATTTTCATTTCCCTGGATGGAATAATTCAATTAGTTTTCATGCCAATTTACTGCTCTCTCCAAAACTGTGAATTTAAGAATGTCTAACCTTTTTTTTTTCTTATTGCTGTGATTTTTTTAAAGACCAGAGATCAGTGTTTGCTTTTTACTTAATACTACACTTTTCAGATCCTCTTCCTTCAATGATAATTTCACTCAAAATGTATTGCTTGAACAACTGCTTTACACTTCAGATACTTTAAAACTCTAGGAATTGGGCAGCGTAGATCTGGGGAATAAGACAGGCAGCCTGGCAAACCAGGTAAAATTGGACTGCATGAGCCCAAACTGCTGTTGATACAAAGGGAAGGAGAGCTTAGGGTACTGCACCTTGTTGAATCTGGTCCAAATTCCTCACGACAGCTGGGCGACTGCTCACCCAGAGAGGGGGGCAGAAAAACTGGCACATGTCTTTCTTGCCCCTTCACCCTCCAACAACAGTGACCTACAGCCAGTGATGGGAGGACTGGCACCATTTTTGGACATAGGCAGGTAGCAGGTGCTCTGGCTCGTGTGCAGACCTAGCAGTTATTGGGGTCTCCCTCCACTCAGTCGGCGGGGGCAACCACAGAAGTTCAGGAGAATGTGCCAGCTGCACCCACTAGGCAATGGGTGGGTTGGGGGAGCCATCCCTATGGAAGGGAAGTGTCACATACAGCACTCTCCTAAGTGCCCAGCACAATCTGAAGTGAGTGGGGCTGCAGCTCATAGGTATTGTGCATGCCTGTGATCCAGAGATCTTACCAGAGAGAAAATCCTGCATCCCCCACTGACATCCAATCTGGTTAGGAAGACCTGACTCAGTCTAGCAGACTGGAACACTCATCTACAGTGGCTCTGGGAATACCTCAGTCTCCCTGAGGTTGGGACAGGCTAGTGGGGAGGAGGGACCCCACTGGCACTCCTTGACCCTGAGAGCCCTGGCTGCTGAGGCTGAGAAAACACTGACTGTGTGAGAGGACACAGGGTGTGGCTGGGTTCTGGGCAACCACAGTGTGGCTGCTGCACTCTCTCAGAGCTCTTTGGTTGCCTAGAGCAGCTCATAGAAGAGGGAATCATGCTCACAGGAAGGACTGCACAGAAAATATGTATGGTTCATACATACGGTGGTGCAGATGAGTGAACACGCTGAGAGCTAACACCTGGGAATTTCTCAACTTAGTGGAGAAGGGGTAGTCGTACCAACAGAGGGGACCATTTCTCTCCATCCAGATACTCAGAGGAGAGCTACCACACTCAACTTCGGTGGTACCCTGGGTACTCTCCCTATCCTAGAGCACTGAACCAAGCTCCCTGGCCAAACTCACCAAGCATCTGAAAGTGTAGACATTCCACTAAGACACAGAGGCATAGCTCAAGATAAAAGCCATCAGAAGAAAAAATAATTCTACAAATGCTAAAATTAAGTACAGAAATTCAAGAAACAACCATAAGGAAGACACTATGACCCATCCCC
This sequence comes from Sylvilagus floridanus, assembly GCA_949820135.1. Taxonomy (NCBI): domain Eukaryota; kingdom Metazoa; phylum Chordata; class Mammalia; order Lagomorpha; family Leporidae; genus Sylvilagus; species Sylvilagus floridanus. The sequence continues at coordinate 35,064,182 of OX463236.1, forward strand.
CCAAGGAACACAACAACATGTCAATATTAGAAAGGGAAGAAGAAGAGATTAAGGAAGTGCCAGAAATAGAATTCAAAAAGTTAATTATAGGATTACTCAAAAGCAATCAGAAACAAATCAACAGACTAGAGAAAATCATGTATGATATGAATGAAAATTTTTTCCATAAAATTGAGATTTTAAAAAGACAATTCAAAATGGAATACTAGAAGTGAAGAATTCAATCAAATCAAATCAATAGAATCAGAACAGAATCACAATAGAATCAGTGAAATGGAAGAAAGAATATCCAAGTTAGAAGACAAATCTGAGGAAATTTTATAGTCACATCAAAAGCAGGAAGAAATTAGAAAACTAAACAAGTGCTGGAGATCTATGGGATAATATCAAATGGACCCAGCATACTGGTCTTAGGAGAGCCTGAAGGTGGGGAAAGAGAAGGGACTAGACAGCCTATCTATTGAAATAATTACAGAAAACTTCCCTAATTTGGAAAAAGATGGGACATTCAAGTACAGGAAGCTCATAGAACTCCTAATAGACATGACCAGAAAAGACCTTTACCATGATACATTGTAGTCAAACTTTCCATAGTAAAACATACAGAAAAGATGTGCATGAGAGAAACACCGGATTACTTTCAGAGGATCTCCAATTAGACCCACAGCTGACTTCTCATCAGAAACCCTAGGCTAGAAGAGAATGGCAAGATATAGTCCAACTCTTAAAAGAAAAAAACTATCAACCCAAAATACTGTACCCTGCAAAGTTCTCAACTATGAATAAAGTTGAAATAAAGATCTTCCATAACAAACAGAAGTTGAAGAAATTTTTCACATGTCCAGCCATACAAAAGATGCAAAAGGATGTCCTATACACAGAAACACAGAAAGAAAGCCATCATCATGAAAGAATGTAAAGACAACAAATCCCCAGTAAAAATATAAAAGAATCCAACGTAAACGATAGGAATACTCACAACAAATGACAGGGCAAAGTAGTTACTTATCAACAGCTATATTGAATATCAATGGCTTCAACTCTCCAGTTAAAGATCCAGACTGTTCTCCCCCTCCCCCAACCTGGCCAAGATGTCTGACACGGAGGATGATTTCATGTACGATGAGGAGGAGGACTATGACCAGGAATACTCTGCAGATAGTAATTCTGAACCAAAGGTAGATTTGGAAAATCAGTACTATAATTCTAAAGTGTTTAAAGAAGATGACCCAAAAGCAGCATTAAACAGTTTCCAAAAAGTTTTGGAACTTGGAGGTGAAAATGAGAATGGGAATTTAAAGCACAGAAACAGATGATTGAGATTAACTTCAAGTTGACAAACTTTCCAGAAATGATGAATAAACAACTATTGATCTATATTTGGAGTGCAGTCATAAGAAACTATTCTGAAAAACCCATTAACTTGTTTTTATTATATCTCCACTTCTAAACAGATGGATTAACTGCAGGAATTTTATAAAACAACAGTGGAAGCTTTGAAAGATGCTAAGAATGATAGACTGTGGTTTAAGACGAACACAAAGCTTGGAAAATTGTATTTAGAATGAGAGGAATATGGAAAGCTTCAAAAAATTTTACACCAGTTACACCAATCCTGCTAGACTTATAATGAAGATGACCTGAAAAGAAGTACACAATTATTAGAAATATATGCTTTGGAAATTAAAACGTACACAGCACAGAAAAGTAACGAAAAACTTAACGCACTCTATGAACAGTCCCTTCACATCAAGTCTGCCATCCTCATCTACTGATCCTGGGAGTCAGAGAATGTGGTGGTAAAATGCACTTGAGAGAAGGTGAATTTAAAAAGGCACATAGTTATTTTTTTAAACCTTTAAGAATTACGATCAATCAGGAAATCCAAGACGAACCACTTGCTTAAAGTGTTTGGTCCTAGCAAACATGTTAATGAAATCAAAAATCAATCCATTTGACATCAGGAGGCCAAGCTGTATAAAAATGATTTAGAAATTCTAGCAATGACAAATTTACTAAGTGCTTATCAGAATGACATCACCGAATTTGAAAAGATTTTGAAATCAAATCACAGCAACATCATGGATCTTTTCATAAGAGAACACATTGAAGAGCTTTTGTGAAACATCAGAACACAAGTGCTCATGAAATTCATTAAACCTTACACAAGAATACATATTCCTTTTATTTCTAAGGAGTTAAACATAGATGTAGCTGATGTGGAAAGCTTGCTGGTCCAGTGCATATTGGATAACACTATTCATGGCCGAATTGATCAAGTCAACCAACTTCTTGAACTGGATCATCAGAAGAGGAGAGGTGCACGATATATTGCACTAGACAAATGGACCAACCAACTAAATTCTCTCAACCAGGCTGTAGTCAGCAAACTAGCATAACAGAGAACAAGCTTTGACAGACGTCCTTGAGGCAAAGTGCAGAGAAGTAAACCTTAAGAGAACTGGAAATTGGCCAGCGCCGTGGCTCAACAGGCTAATCCTCCGCCTTGCGGCGCCGGCACACCGGGTTCTAGTCCCGGTCGGGCGCTGGATTCTATCCGGTATGCCCCTCTTCCAGGCCAGCCCTCTGCTGTGGCCCGGGAGTGCAGTGGAGGATGGCCCAAGTCCTTGGGCCCTGCATCCCATGGGAGACCAGGAAAAAGCACCTAGCACCTGGCTCCTGCCATCAGATGAGCGCGGTGCGCCAGCCGCAGCGCACCGTCTGTGGCAGCCATTGGAGGGTGAACCAATGGCAAAGGAAGACCTTTCTCTCTGTCTCTCTCTCTCTCACTGTCTACTCTGCCTGTCAAAAAAAAAAAAAAGAGAGAGAGAGAGAGAGAACTGGAAATGGCAAAGCTACTGTCAGTTGATGTGTCCTGAAAATTATTGGGATATGGCAGATGTGATTTTTTTGATCTGCTGGTTTGTGTTTTCCTGCTGCATTTATCCCCCCCCCAAAAAAAACAGCTTTAATCTCCAGAAGAAAACAAAAATACCATGGGATTTATGCTGAATTGACATCTTGCCCTAAACATACAAATCATAGTAATTTGTCATGGGCAACATGACCAGAGAGAAGATTTTTTCATGATTTTAAATATACTGACACGCTACTGTTGGTTAAATTTAAACATGTTTTATCTGCAGAAATTTTCTCACAAATGAATTTCAATAACTTGAAACGTGTATCCCTTTGAGCACTTCCTTTTCTCATGTATAAATATAAATGTTTGATGCATTTTGCAAAAATGTCAATTCTCCAAAAATGTGTCTGTATATTTCTGTACCTGCAGTGTAGTAAAGGTTTAGAAAAAAACCCATAATTATACCAGCTTCCTCCTGGTCTCCCATGCGGGTGCAGGGCCCAAGCACTTGGGCCATCCTCCACTGCCTTCCCAGGCCACAGCAGAGAGCTGGACTGGAAGAGGGGCAACAGGGACAGAATCTGGCACCCCAACAGGGACTAGAACCCCTGGTGCCAGCGCCGCAGGTAGAGGATTAGCCTAGTTAGCTTGTGGTGCTGGCTTCATCTGTCCATTCCTGAAAGTGGGGAATTGAAATCCCCCATTACTATTGTACTGGATTCTGTCTCCCATTAGATCCATAACATTTTTTGAAATAGCCTGGTACCCTTTAATTAGGTTCATATACATTTATAATAGTCATATCTTTCTTTTGAATGATCCCTTAATCATTACATAGTTCCCTTCTATCTTTTTTTTTTTATCAGTTTTTGTGTTTAATCCTATTTTTTCTGATATTAAACTGGCTATACCTGCCCTTTCTTTTCACATTAACATGGAATATCTTTTTCCATCCTTTCACTTTTAGTCTGCATGTATCTTTGTTAGATGGTTTCTTACAGTTTGCAAATAGATGGGTCTTGTTTTTCAATCTATTCAAACAATCTGGATCTATTTTTTTTCTGAGCTGCACTATTTATTTTGCTGCTTGAAACCTAAGTGACAGTATGCCACTATAATTATGGGCAATTTATGACAAACCCAAGGCCAGGCTCATATTGAATGAGGACAAGCTGGAAGCATTTCCACTGATATCAGAACCAAAAAAAGGATGCCATATCTCACCATTGCTATTCTGTACAGTCATGTGTAAGTTTTATCCAGAGCCATTACGCATGAAAAAGAAACCAAAGGGATACAAATAGGGAAGGAGGAAGTCAAACAATCCCTATGCAGAAGACATGATTCTTCACATAGGGGATCCAAAAGACTCCACTAAGAGACTATTGAAAAACTAAGTTTTTTAAAGTAGCAGGATATAAAATCAACACACAAAAATCAACAGCCTTTGAATACATAGATAATGCCACAGGTGAGAAACACCTTTTAAAGTCAATCCCATTCACAATAGCTACAAAAAGAATCAAATAACTTGGAATAAATTTCAGCAAGGATGTCAAAGATCTCTACAATGAGAATTATAAAACATTGAAGAAAGCAATAGAACAAAAAATGGAACAATTTTCCATGTTTATGGATTGGAAGAATCAATATCAACAAAATGTCCATACTGCCAAAAATAACTTATAGATTCAATACAATACCAATCAATATACCAAGGACATTCTTTCATAAATGGAAAAAATGATGCTGAAATTGAAATGGAAACACAAGAGACCCCAAATAGCTAAAACAATCTTATACAACAAAAACAAAGCCAAAGGCATCACAATACCAGATTTCAAAGCATACTACAAGGCATTTATAATCAACACAGCCTGGTACTGTTACAAAAACAGATGGATAGACCAATGGAACTGAATAGATACACCAGGTATCAATCCAAGCATCCACAACCAACTTATTTTTTACAAAGGAGCTAAAATCAATCCCTGGATAAAGGACACTCTTTTCAACAAATGGTGCTGGGAAAACTGGATCTCCATGTGCATTTATGAAGCAAGACTTCTACCTTATACCACAATCCACCCACAATGGATTAAAGACCTAAATTTATGACCTGATACCATCAAATTACTAGAGAACATTGGCATAGGCATAGAGTTCTTTGAAAAGACCCCAGAAGCACTGGCAATCAAAGCCAAAATTGACAAATGGGATTACATCAAATTGAGAAGTTTCTGTACTACAAAAGAAACAGGAAAGTGAAGAGAGAACTGACAGAATGAGAGAAAGTATTTGGAAACTATACAAATGATAAAAGATTAATAATCAGAAGATATAAAGAAGAGCCGACGCTGTGGTGCAGAGGGTTAATGCCCTGGTCTGAAGTGCTGGCATCCCATATGGGCACCCATTCTAGTCCTGGCTGATCCTCTTCCAATCCAGCTCTCTGCTATGGCCTGGGATAGCAGAAGATGGCCCAAGTCCTTGGACCCCTGCACCCACGTGGGAGACCCAGAAGGAGCTTCTGGCTCCTGGCTTTGGATTGGTGCAACTCTGGCCATTGCGGCCATGTGGGGAGTGAACCAGTGGATGGAAGACCTCTCTCTTTGTATCTATCTCTCTCTGTAACTCTTTCTAATAAATAAAATCTTGTTAAAAATCTTAAGAATATATAAAGAGATCAAGAAACACAACAAGAAAATAAACTACCCAGTTATTAAACTTAGCAAAGGACTTAAACAGGCATTTTTCAAAAGAGGAAATCCAAGTTGACAACAAAGACACATTGAAAAATGCTCAGGATCACTAGCTTTCAGGGAAATGCAAATGAAAACCACAATGAGGTTTCACCTCATGCCTGTTAGAATGGATTTCATATAGAAATCAACGAACAACAAATTCTGGTGCCAATGTGGAGAAAAAGGTACCCTTGGTCCACTGCTGGTGGACAATAGCTAAGTAGTGAGTGTTCCAACATGGGAGCAACCCATCAGCAGACTCATAGAATGACAATCACTTTAAGTAACACTCTGACCTCAGAATCAGCTCTTAAGGCATTCTGATCTGGCTGAAAACCCCATGAGAGCATTTCAGGCATGGAAAGCCAAGACACTGTGTCAAAAAGTGTCCTACATGAAGGACTCTGTGGGTGAGACCCCAGTGGAAAGAAGTGGTCATCAAAGGAGGAGGTACTTTTCTCTGAAGGTAGGAGAGAACTTCCATTTTGCTTATGGCCTTGTCTAAATACTGACAGAGTTTGTGTATTCAAAAGGCTTCCATAACCTAGGCAGCTCATGTAAGTGCCTCAGGTGATCACTGATGTCATATATAAGAGTGTTAATTGTTAAATTAACAATAGGAGTTACCGTGCACTAACTTCCCATGCAGTACTTCTGTTTCGGAGTTGTATTATGAAAGTTAATAGTAAAATTTGTTCTCAGAGACTTACTTTGTTTTATGTATTAACTGGAGGATATTCTTATGTCTCATAAGTTATAGTGATGTCTAAATACATGCAAAGGATGTATCATTCTTGGGTTCTTCCTTAAAGTTAATTTCCTCAAATAAAAAATGTGAAATCAACTTCAAGATGCAATGACTGAACTGCCCTTGTCTCAACTATTGAGAAACAATTTTTTGGCCGGCGCCATAGCTCAACAGGCTAATCCTCCGCCTTGCGGCGCCGGCACACCGGGTTCTAGTCCCGGTTGGGGCACCGGATTCTGTCCCGGTTGCCCCTCTTCCAGGCCAGCCCTCTGCTGTGGCCCAGGAGTGCAGTGGAGGATGGCCCAAGTCCTTGGGCCCTGCACCCCATGGGAGACCAGGAAAAAGCACCTAGCACCTGGCTCCTGCCATCGGATCAGCACGGTGCGCCGGCCGCAGCACGCTGTCTGCGGCAGCCATTTGAGGGTGAACCAAGGGCAAAGGAAGACCTTTCTCTCTGTCTCTCTCTCTCCCTGTCCACTCTGCCTGTCCAAAAAAAAAAAAAAAGAAAGAAAGAAAGAAAAAAAAAGAGAAACAATTTTTTAAATACATTTTGTTGAACTTCTTAGTATATAGTTATTCTTCTATGTATAAAGTTAATTGAAAATAGATCTTAGTAAAAAAAATAAGACTGGAAATAAGAGAAAGAGTGATGGGAGTGTCAGTGGGGGGTGGGTAGGGTAAGAAGAAGTATTATGTTGTATTTATGAAATGCATGAAGTTTGTATTCCTTAAATAAAAGGTTTCTTTGGAAAAAAAAAAAGTATGTAGGCAGGATAAATCCTTGTATCCTGCCTGCAGGAAGAAAATGTTTAAGAAAAAGAGATAACAACAAGAGTGCTTACTAAAATCTTTATATTCTGCTCTACAAGCCCAGGCATGGACAAAATAGCAAACTACAGGTTGCTGTGGCAACAGTAGGAACCTAGGAATTTCTTGAAAGAAAGGAAAGGTATGGGGTTGGCACTGTGGGTTAAAGCCCTGGCCTGAAGTGCCAGCATCCCATATGGGCACCTGTTCTAGTCCTGGCTGCTCCTCTTCCAATCTAGCTCTCCGCTATGTCCTGGGAAAGCAGTGGAAGATGGCCTAAGTCCTTGGGCCCTTGCACCCTCCTGGGAGACCTGGAGGAAGCTCCTGGCTCCAGATCGGCACAGCTCTGGCCATTGCGGCCATGTGGGAAGTGAATCAGTGGATGGAAGACCTCTCTCCGTCTCTACTTCTCTCTGTAACTCTGTATTTCAAATAAATAAAAAATAAATCTTTTAAAAAAAAGAAAGAGTGACTGGCACCATGGCTCAACAGGCTAGTCCTCCGCCTTGCGGCGCCGGCACACCGGGTTCTAGTCCCGGCTGGGGCGCTGGATTCTGTCCCGGTTGCCCTCTTCCAGTCCAGCTCTCTGCTGTGGCCAGGGAGTGCAGTGGATGATGGCCCAAGTGCTCGGGCCCTGCACCCCATGGGAGACCAGGAGAAGCCCCTGGCTCCTGCCATCGGATCAGCGTGGTGCGCTGGCCGCAGCGCGCCTGCGGCGGCGGCCATTAGAGGGTGAACCAACAGCAAAGGAAGACCTTTCTCTCTGTCTCTCTCTCTCTCTCACTGTCCACTCTGCCTGTCAAAAATAAAAAAAAATTAAAAGAAAGAGAGGGAAAGTGATAGTCTGAAGCTTGTGTGACTGCAAGTATCCAGGTAGGAGGGACTTTGTGGGTCTAAACAATGTTGCCAGCTGCAATGAGGATATACAGAATGGAAGTTATTATGTCACTAGCGGTCTTTTTGATCTGGTTATGATTGGCTACACTGAACTGTCAACCTCAATTTTATGCCTCAAAAATTTGAACAAATCCTTTATAATAAAATTAAGAACAAATGTCTTCCTAAATTTTATTTGTTTAAAGATTTATTTATTCAAAAGGCAGAATGGTAGGGAAAGAGAGCGATCTTCCATCCACTGGTTCATTCCCCAAACAGCTACATCGGCCTAGGCTGGGTCAAGCAGAAACCGGGAGCCAAGAACTCCCATCTGTGTCTCCCATGTGGGTGGCAGGGGCCCAAGTACTAAGAGCAACTTCCATCACTTTCCCAGCCACATGAGTAGGGAGCTAGATCAGAAGCAAAGCAGCCAGGACTTGAACAGGCCCTCTGATATGGGATGTCAGTATTGAAAAGAACAGCTTAACCCGCTACACCACAATGCTGGTCCCCTACCTACAATTTTCTGAGGTGTAAAGCATTTGAATGTTATTAGTTTAGAGATAGTACAGATAAATATAGGTAAATAGTAATCATTCTGTGATTAATTTCACTTCTCACAGAATGTGAAGCATGAAATTTCTGAGATCAATCTCAGGTCTTGACAGATCATTTACCACTGAGTACAGAATTGCTTAAAACATGCTTGGGTTCTGGCACTGTGGTGTAGTAAGTTAAGCCTCTTCCTGTGGTGCCAGCATCCCATGAGTGCCCATTCAAGTCCTGCCTGATTTAATTCTGATCCAGCTCTTTGCTAATGTCCTGGGAAAGTAGTGGAAGGTGGACCAAGTGCATGGGCCACTGCACTCATGTGTGAGATCTGGAAAAAGCTCCTGACTCCTGGCTTTGGAGTGGCCCAGCTCTGGCCATTGCGGCCATTTGGAGGGTGAACCAGCAGACCTCTCTGTCTCTTCCTCTCTCTATAACTTTCCTTCTCAAACAAATAAATAAAATCTTTTTTAAAAAAAATACTTGGAGTTGTTTTTTAGTTAGTTAGGGTTTCCCTTCCATTTCTGTAAGGGCTCAAACTGACGTTGGGCCTTTTATAACCTACAACAGCACTGGGTGTAGACCAGTTGGACTGATTAACCAATTGCAGCTTAAATAAGTCTGATTAATGGAAGTAGGTCAAGCTTACAATTAACTATGAATATTTGTTGAAATTCTTACTAGGATAACTGGCTCAACTTAGAGATACCACCTGTGGCAATAGAATAAAGCAACGTTGTCTACACTGATCAATACTGACTCACTTGTTAAGGCTTAATTTTAATTACTGCACTGTTAATAATGGACTAGGTTTAATAAAGAATAGTTATCTGCTCCATTTTTCAGGAGTTGAAGATATAACTCACAAAAATACATATCAGGGAGGGCACTGGCACAGCAATTAAGACAGTGCTTGACACAACCACATTCTATGTTGTACTGCCTAGGTTCAGGTCCTGGCTACACTTTTAATTCCAGTTACCTGCTAATGTGCACCCTGGCACCCTGGAGGCAGCAGATGATGGCTTATGTATTTGGGTCCCTGACACCCACATGGGTGACCTGGCTTCAACTTGACCCAGCCATAACCATTTCAGACATTTAGCAAGTGAACCAGTGGATGGAAGACTCTTCCCCTCTCAGCCCTTCAAATAAACATAAGTAAATAAATAAATAAGTAAATAAACATCAGCACTAATACAAGGCCACTAAAAACTTAAGATTGCAGAAAACATTTTTGCACTGCAACACCTGGTGGTACATTTCAGTTAAATGTGTTCATTTGACCTTTTTAACAGTGTTCTTAACTCCTCTAGATGCAATTTACTTAAATGTGGGTACCCCCATCACTGGGGGATCAAATGTAAAGTATGACACCCCCCCTTTCTGTAGCTCCCTGCCACTCTCAGTTAAATCCCTAAGGGTAAAAAGAAGCACACACATATAAACAGATGCCCTAGCAAAGTCACTCTGCCTAGAAATTCTCCCTCCTATATTCAATTTACACTACTGGTGCATTTTTCTTACATTTCAGCTTGCATGTCACTTCAACAAGAAATTCCTAGTCTACATAATCTAGTTTCTTCACATCACCATTAAGTCTCCAAAATTCACCTTCTTCAAAAAAAAAATCTCATGGAAAGTAGCATTAAAAAACCATGTTTATTTTGATGCAAGAAAAACTTGAAATTCATGCAGTTTTCATCAGAACTATTTTCCATGAACTTTTTGAATATATATTTATAGCAAAGCCTGTTCTGCATCTTCAACCTGGAGAAGTAGCCTGACAAGTCAGGTGACAGATCAGTTAATTTTCTCATCCAAATTGCAACTGAGATGATAAATCTTTTAGGGTGGTCTTATTCTGTTTTGTATTAAGTAATTTCTTCCTTAATGAATTCTCAGAATTAGGATTAGGCTCAATTTATACTTCAGACAATTCTGAATCAGTTTGTATAAAAGTTAGATCAATACTAAGTCACTTAGAATAATTTCTCTTCTCAGCTTTAACTCAGTCATCAAAATTTATTGCAGCTTAATCCAAGATCCTACTTTCTCACCACTTATCAGTACTATCCTGCTGTCACTATCTGTTCTTTGCCAATAAATGAATTAAAGTTTGTGGAGCTGGTGCTGTAGCAGAGAAACTTAACTCTCTATCAACAGTACTGGCCTCCCATATGGGTGTTGGTTTCAGTCCCAGCAGCTCCACTTCCCACCCAGCTCCCTGCTAATGTGCCTGGGAAAACAGCAGAGGATAGCCCAAGTGCTTGGGCCTCTGTATCCACGTGGAAGACCTAGAAGAAACTCCAGTCTCCTGGCTTTGGATTTGCCCAGCTCTGGATGTTGCAGCCATTTGGGGAGTGAACCAGCAGGGCTGGGACATTGCAGCTTAAATAGAAGAAATGCTTTGAATTACAGTTCAGCACTTAATGTGCTGATTTCTCTAGCATTATGCAAGCACACCCATGTTGTTTCTATCATATCTCAAGTTACTTCTATGTAAACTCATCCATGGAAAGTAATTATCTGCAATTACCCACTGGTGTTATTTATGGCACTACTATATACACATGACCACACTGGAGACTTAACATCCCTATGATGTGACAACACCCAAGAAAGTAACACCAGGACCAACAGAAAAGAAATAGCTTTGCTAAAATTCAGTTCTAAGTCCTTTTATTAGCTCTAATGTAAGTATCATTACTAATCAACCATTTTATATCAAGTATTGTACTGAGCACCCTACAAACAATGTTTCACTTTTATTCTCTAGCAAGTAAGGACTATTGCTTTAGAGAGAGGGAGAGAAGGAAGAGAGGGAGAGTAGTGGAGGAGGAGGGAGAGAGGGAAAGTGGGAGAGTAGAGGAGGAGGAGGGAGAGAGGGAGAGTAGAGGAGGAGGAGGGAGAGAGGGAAAGAGGGAAAGTAGAGGAGGAGGAGGGAGAGTAGAGGAGGAGGGAGAGAGGGAGAGAGAAGCATTCACCATCTACTGGTTCACTTCCCAAATACTTGCAACAGCCAAGCTGGGCCAGCCCAAAGCTGGCAGCCAGAAAGTCAATCTAGGTTCCCCACAGGGAAGCAGGGACCCAATTATTGAACCATCACCTGCTCGCCTCCCACCCCAACCCTGGCCAGGATTCCCAGTAGCAGGAAGCTAGTTATCAAAAGCAGAACCAGGACTCACACCCAGCAACTCTGATATAGGACTCAGGCGTCTAAAGCACTAGGCCAGTGGCCTATTAGCATCATTTCATTAGTGTGACTCTGCGGTGTTAGCAGCTGTCTCAAGTTAGAGTTAAAAATGTGGCTTAATCAGGAATGTAACCCAGGACTACTGGGTTCAAAGCTCATATTCATGCACTATGTTCTGAGTCACCTAATCATTATAGCTGTCTAAGTGACCATATATTTCTGAAGCTAGTTTCCTAAGCACTACACCATGCATGCTATGCTGTGAAGATGCAACACTGAGATACCCATGTTAAGTATTTGCATTGCAGTATGCAAAAGATTCTTTTAAGTACCCAGTTAGATGCCAAAATAAATCAGACAGATTATGCTTCAAGAAGCTTCGAGTATAGAAGACAAAATACATACATGAACGTTATAGCACAAGGTAGAAAAAGGCATGTCACAGAAGAAACTGAAACAAGAATCAAATATCTTCTCCTTTAAAAGGCATGAGAACCAGATTGTTTTATAGGTGTTTCCTAAAATGTCTATGGCTTTTCTTCTAAAATCTCTTTTAAGTCATTAAGAAGGAAACTTCAATACTTGAAGAGCACACATGATTATAGCGTGTACTAGTTTTCCATTGCCGTCAGAACAAACTTTGTAGCTTAAAGCATAAACTTAGTATCTTACAGTTTTGCAGATCAGAAGTCCAACAGGATCTCATGGGACTAAAATCATGGTTTCAAGTTCTTTTCTGGAGGCTCTAGAGAAAAAAATGCATTTTCTGAGGCTGGCACTGTGGCATAGCTAGTGAAGCCGCATCTCATATAGCCTGTTCATGGCCTGGCTGCTCAACTGTCCACAGCCTGGGAAAGCAGCAAAAGATGGCCAAAGTGTTTGGGCCCCCACAACTGTGTGGGAGACCTGGAAGAAGCTCCTGGCCTCAGCTTGGCCCTGCCCTGGCCATTGTGGCTATTTGGGGAGTGAACCAACAGATAGAAGATTGATTCTCTCTCTCTCTCTCTCTCTCCCCTGCTCCCTCCCTCCCTCTCCTCCCATCTCTCTGCCCTCTCTCTGTAACTCTGCCTTTCAAATAAAGAGCTAAATCTTTAAAAGAATGCATTGTCTTGCCTTGACTGCCTGCTCTCTGGCCCAGGCTTCTCCCGTCTTCAGAACCAGCAGTGTAGGGTCGGGGGTGGGGGAGCTTCTCACATCACTTCTCTGAACCTTCCTTTACCATCGCATCACTCTCCCGGTCTACAACTGGAAAAGGTTGTTCCCTTTTAAGATCACGTGCATCTACTTTGGGCCAATGGATGTAATCCAGGATACTCTCCTTGTCTCAAAGTCTTTAACCCAAATCACATGTGCAAAGGTCCTTTTGCCAGATAAAGTGCCCAGGTAAGGCTCAGGTTCCATGAATTAGAACATCCTTAGGAGGCCATTTTCCTGCTTACTCAAGGGCTGATTTCACTTAACTATTAATGTGAAACTACTAAATAAAATTCTAGAAAAAACAGCAAGCAGATGTATTAAGGCACCGTTCATTACTACCAAGGAGTGCTCTTTTTTCCCTTTGAGAATGAATTCAGGTAAGTAATAAAGTCAGTCATTATATCCAACAATTAAGTAGAAAAATGCTATGATCATCTGGATGCTGATGAAAGTATTTATTCAGCTCAACACACATTTGGCCGTGTGCCCAATAAACTCTTTCCAAGCTGCCTTTGAGTTTTCAGACTTGGGGAAAAAAACCTCCAATTTTTAGTTTCAGGCTCTACTCACTACTTTGTCCTACACAAAGATCTCAATGTTTATTTTTCATTGCTTGGATTTATCTGGTGTTAATTCCTTATAATAAAGTCAAATGTCATAAGCAAAAAAAAAAAAAAGTCCCTTCTAAATATGGAACTTGAAAACTCCTATTGAATCAACCAACTCTAGAAGACTTTCATCAAAGGCTAAAATAAAAACCAGGATGCCAATGACACCATGACTATTTAATATTCAACCAAAACAAGTACCCAGTTTAGTACATATGATAAATGAGGTATGATTTGGAGAGATAAAATCCATTTTCTAAGTATTATCTATGACTAAAATGTATAAAAGAAAGGACTGAAAAACTGAGAATAAGATATTTCAGCCAAATTGTTTTGCTAAAAATCAGCAAAACCCAATTAGCAAATCTAATGAAAAAAATTCATGTTTGAAAAAAATAGAAAAACTGTAAACACTCAAAGCAATAAATTAAATATAAAAAAGTTTTCAGGCTCCTATGAAGAAAATACTAAAACCTTCACTCTAAGATACTAAGCTTTCAAGATTTCCAGGCTCCTGATAGGAAGACAATATTAGAAGTAAGTCTGTGATTTGGGGAGATATGAAGATTGGGAAATGTCAAATCTCCCCAAAATAGATGTGTAAGTCATTACCACCTCAAAACCCAAAGATTTTATAAGTTGACTATAATTTATCATGAAGGAAAAATGTGAATAAAGAAGATATAGACATAAAAGCAAATTACAAAGCTATAATAATATGAACACAAATAGATTAACAGAACAGAAAAATTCAGAAACTCCTTAATTTTCCTATAGGAATTTAGCATATGACACGACTTCAAATCAGTAGACAAACAATGAACAAATCATTATCATTGGCAGTAGACAATTCAACAAACGATAGTAAGTATGAACAAAAGGGGGCAGGTACCATGGCACAGTGGGCTAAGTCATTGCCTGGGACACTAGCATCCCATACCAGAGTGCCAGTTAGAGTCCTGGCTACTTCTCTTCTGCTTCCAGTCTGACTCCCTGCTAATGTATCTGGGAAGCAAAAGATGATTGCTCAAGTACTTGGGTTCCTGCCACCCAGGTGGGAGACCCAGATGGAGTTCTGGAGTTCTTCTCTCCTGGCTTCAGCCTGGCCCAGTCCAGGCTGTTGCAGCCATTTATGAATCAGCAGATGGAAGCATTTCTCTCTCTTCCCCTCTCTCCCTTTCAAAGAAATAATTTTTTAAAAAAATATGGATAAAAACATGAATGAAAATAAGATCTGATAGTTTACATAAGAAAATAAATTGCAATAAAAGAAAATAAGTAATTCAATCTCACTGGTCATGAGGAAGAGAGAAAACTTGAAAAACAAGGGATTTTTCATCCACTAGCCTGATAAAATTGAAAAATGCTAATATGCTCTAATGACACAGGTATAGGGATATGAAAATTCTGTCACTGTTGGTAGGAATTTGGTATACATTCAACAAGCCTTTTTGTAGAGTTATTTAACAGCCTCACCATTTTGAATGTACATTTAACCAAGCTTTTTCTAGTCCAAAGCAGATAGCCATGTGTGCAAATTTTGTATGTTCACTGAAGCAAAGTTCTCAACGATTAAAAATTGGGGAGACACTAAGAATCATAATAAATGTACACAAGGCATTGCATTTTTTAAATTTAAATTTAAATTTTTTTTTTTGACAGGCAGAGTGGACAGTGAGAAAGAGAGAGAGAAAGGTCTTCCTTTGCCGTTGGTTCACCCTCCAATGGCCGCTACGGCCGGCGTACCGCGCTCATCCGATGGCAGGAGCCAGGTGCCAGGTGCTTTTCCTGGTCTCCCATGGGGTGCAGGGCCCAAGCACTTGGGCCATCCTCCACTGCACTCCCTGGCCACAGCAGAGAGCTGGCCTGGAAGAGGGGCAACTGGGACAGAATCCGGCACCCCAACCGGGACTAGAACCTGGTGTGCCGGCGCTGCTAGGCGGAGGATTAGCCTGTTGAGCCACGGTGCCGGCCGCATTTTTTGAATTTAAAAATAACAGTCTATCTCTACCTTGAGAACATCTCCAAGATAAATTGCTAAAAATAAAAGGCAGTCAATAATACTATTTGCAAAGGAACATAGTAATAACCAAGAGAAACAAAACTGTCCATATGTATAAAAACTCCCACATAATGCATGGATAAAAACAGCAATTCTCAAAATTTAGTTTAAGAGAGATCAACATGCAGCTCCTGGATCCCACTTCCTCTTAGGTGATTTGAAGCCTCAGGGAGTGCGGCCAACACTTTGAGAAGGAAACAACACTTCAGACAGTAATATTGCTTTCTTATCAATGTGAGAATGGCTTTGACACAGTCCTGAAGGAGAACTAACACCTTTTTATGTTTATTCATTCATGTATTTTTATCTACTTGAAAGGCAGAGGGACTGAGAGAGTCTGCTATAGGCTAGTATATTTCCCAAAGGGCTGCTAAAGAGAATTAAAAGAAAAAAATGGGGCCAGCGCTGTGGCATAGTGGGTAAAGCTGTGGCCTGCAGTGCCGGCATCCCATGGGCGCCGGGTCAAGTCCTGGCTGTTCCATTTTCTATCCAGCTCTCTGCTATGGCCTGGGAAAGCAGAAGAAGATGGCCCAAGTTCTTGGGCCCCTGCACCCACGTGGGAGACCTGGAAGAAGCTCCTGGCTCCTTGCTCCTGGCTCGGATCAGGCCTTTGCTGCCATCTGGGAGTGAACCAGTGGATGGAGGACACCCCACCCCCCCCGCTTCTCCCTCTCTCTGTGTGTAACTCTTTCGAGTAAATAAATAAATCTTAAAAAAAAAAAAAAAGAAAAATATTATCACAACTGGCACTCAGGAGGAACTTCTTGGAGGAAGTGGCATTTGAAGTGAACTTCGAAAGAAAAGCTGAGGTTGAGTTAAGTAAACCCCCCAAAAAATATTCTGGAAAGACAAATGAGGTGCAGACAGAGGAGAAACGAAGGCCCTCAGAGAGCAATCGGGTTTGACCGAGTACTGCGACCTGAACAGAAAGGTTTGAAACTACGAGTGTAATATGTTAAGGCAATATTTTTCGGGGGGCTTAGCTATCAGACTGAAGAATGTGAACTCTGTAAGCAGTAAGCAATTTAACTTAAGAATCTTGTCATAGAAGAATATTTGAAGAAGGTTCATCAGCTACCAGGACGCACTGCAGAGGCAGACACTGTAAGAAAAGCGATAGCCTTCCCCAAGGAAAGGAACAGGAGTGATGGCGGAGGCATGCAGATAGGTGGAGGAGGGCTATGAAGACAGGGCGCGGGGCGGGGAGGCTGAAAATGTGGCCTGGGTTTCAGAAAGCTTGGGGTAGACCGGATTAGGGACCAGAATTGATAGCAAGATCTAGCTAAGGTCGGGGGGGGGGGGGGGGGGACACCGAAATAAAGAGAGCATCAAAATGGACCTGAGGGCAGGGAAGAAAATCTACATAGGGAAGTCTGTTGGGACCTGTTTCTAAAACAATGAAAACAAATAAAGTGAAGAAAACAGAGGGGCCAGCACTATAGCATAGTGGGAAAAGCCACTGCCTGCAGTGCCAGCATCCCACACGGGCACCGGTTCTAGTCCTGGCTGCTCTACTTCAGATCCAGCTCTCTGCTGTGGCCTGGGAATGCAGAAGATGGCCCAAGTCCTTGGGCCCCTGGACCTGCACAGGAGACCCAGAGGAAGGTCCTGGCTCCCGGCTTCAGATCCACACAGCTCTGGCCATTGCATCCATCTGGGGAGTGAACCAACAGATGGAAAATCTGTCTCTCCCTCTCTAATTCTTTCAAATAAAATACTTCTTTAAAAAAATGAAAATGGCTAATAATTCAGAACTTAAGTCAGACACTATTCTAAAAATTTTACAAAAATTAACTCTTAGTTCGCACAACAACCTGTGAATAAATACTACAGCTATTTCTGTTTTATAGATGGGAAACTCCTGGAGCCAGTGAGTATGCAGATGGAATTCAGACTTAGCCACTCTAGCTCCAGAAATCTCTGTCTTAACCACTACCTCATACTGCTTCTCTTAATATTGAATGATTACATCAAGCAACGAGGCAGAGAGAAAAACACACCAGAAGTCTTGAATGAAGATTTTAAACGTGTTTTATTTATTTGAGAGGCCAAGAGACCCAGAGATACCTCCTCCACTGTCTTACTCTTCAAATGCCTATGATGGCTGGGGATGGGTTGGGCTGAGCTGGGCCAAAGCCAGAGCCAGGAACTCAATCCAGGTCTCCCAACTGGTGGCAGGAACCCAAGGACTTGAGCTGTTACCAGAGCCTCCCACAGTGCATATCAACAAGAGTCTAGAATCAGGAGTCGAGCCTTGGCTTGAACCCAGGAACTCTGATAGGAGGTTGGCATTCTAAGGGGTGTGTTAACTGCTACAACAAACATCCACCCCAAAGTGCATATATTTTTGAGAGTACATGGAGAATAGGTTGATAACATATCAAGCAGGTCTTCAAAGATTAAATTGATAAATGAGAAATATGATGTGATAGGAAACACTTTTAAAATATCAAATTAATTAGAAAAATCTTGACATAAGCAGTCAATATTCTGAAAGCATTTGGGTTATTAAAACTAATTTAAGGGACCAGCACTGTAGAATAGCAGATCAAGTTGCCACTTACAACACCCAGGAATCCCATATGGGCAATGGTGTGAGTCCCAGCTACTCCTCTTCTGATCCATCTCCCTGCTAATGTACCCAGGAAAACAGCGGAAGATGGCCCAAGTTTCCTGCCACCCACATGGGAGACCTAGATAAAGCTCCTGGTTCCTGGGCCAGCCCTGTTTGAGGAGTGAACCAATAAATGGGAGGTAGGTAGAGAGAGCTAACAAGACCTAACTATTTGAAATAAATAAATCTTTAAAAAGAATAAAAAAGTCAAAAAGCAGCATCTGAAAGACTAAAGATAAGAAAATGTTTAGGCCGGTGCTGTGGCTCAACAGGCTAATCCTCCGCCTTGCGGCGCCGGCACACTGGGTTCTAGTCCCGGTTGGGGTGCCAGATTCTGTCCCGGTTGCCCCTCTTTCAGGCCAGCTCTCTGCTGTAGCCCGGGAGTGCAGTGGAGGATGGCCCAAGTGCTTGGGCCCTGCACCCCATGGGAGACCAGGAAAAGCACCTGGCACCTGGCTCCTGCCATCGGAAGAGCGCGGTGCGTTGGCCGCAGAGCGCCGACCGCGGCGGCCATTGGAGGGTGAACCAACGGCAAAAGGAAGACTTTTCTCTCTGTCTCTCTCTCACTGTCCAATCTGCCTGTCAAAAAAAAAAAAATAAATAAATAAAAGAAAAAAAAAAGAAAATGTTTAATTACCAAAAAATTACCCCTTTAAATACTCTGGTTCCAAATGTTCTGGGACTGAGTTGTTTCAAACTTAAAGAAAAGATGAGGCCGGCGCTGCAGCTCACTAGGCTAATCCTCCACCTGCACAGCGGGTTCTAGTCCCGGTTGGGGCGCTGGATTCTGTCCCCATTGCTCCTCTTCCAGTCCAACTCTCTGCTGTGGCCCGGGAGTGCAGTGGAGGATGGCCCAAGTCCTTGGGCCCTGCGCCCACATGGGAGACCAGGAGAAGCACCTGCAGCATGGTGCACCCACCACAGTGCACTGGCTGCAGCGGCCACGGAGAGGGGGTGAACCAATGGACAAGGAAGACCTTTCTCTCTGTCTCTCTCTCTCTCACTGTCCACTCTGCCTGTAAAAAAAAAGAAAAAGAAAAAAGAAAAAGAAAAAAGAAAAGATGATCTATTTACTAAATAATCTAATAATCTGATGCACAAAAAAAAAATAACCAATTTGTAAATGAAATAAATATACCCCATATTCCAAAACCTAAAAAGGCAATGGGGGATTAGAAAATCATGTAACAAAAAAACTCTTAAAAATATAGCAAAAGTTAAATCTTGGGTATTGAATTTAACAGTTCATTAAAAGAACAATGAGAATCTGTTATGGAATTACAAGGCTATATTAATATTAGTGGTTATTATGCTACATTAACTTCTGTGTGAGTCAATGAAGAAAAACCATATGACCAATGAAAAAAACCATTAACAGAATTTCAGGGAATTCAAAACTAATTGGTGAAATAAAACACACAATGAAAAACTTTTCTTATTTAACTAGGAATTACAGGTTATATTATTTAAATATCCCCTTAAATTAACCAAGTAAAGTATTCTTTATGATGACGATATTAGAAGTTTTTCCATTAAAGTCAGGAGCATACCAAGAATGTCTACTTTCATTTCTTACTAATATAACCCAATAATTCTCAACAGTGCTTTAAATGATGATTTAAAAAAAAAGGCGAGGGGACCAGGATGCTGTTGTGGCACAGTGGGTTAAGCCTCTGCTTGCAATGCTTATATCCTGTATCAAAGTGCCAGGATGGGGGGCTGGTGCTGTGGCTTAGTAGACTAAGCCTTTGCCTGCAGAGCTGGCACCCCACCTGGGCACTGATTCTAGAAATGGCTACTCCTCTTCTGATCCACCTCCCAGCTATGGCCTGGGAAAGCAGAAGATGGCCTAAGAGCTTGGACTCCTCCACTCACGTGAGAGACCCGGAAGAAGCTCCTGGCTCCTGGATTTGGGTCGGCGCAGCTCCAGCCATTGTGGCCATCTGGGAAGTGAACCAGTGGATGGAAGACCTCTCTCTCTGTATCTACCTCTCTCTGTAACCTTGTCTTTCAAATAAATAAAAATAAAATCTTTAAAAGAATTAGAAGGTAATTCTCAGCAAGAAAATGCATATGCTATTTGAATATGGAAGACAAGGAAAAACTACCATTCTCTATAAGAAATTAAAGCAGGAACGTCAAGAATCACAACTACTGTGGAAAAGCAAGAAACTCCCAACACCTGGACAAAGTTGATACTAAGGAAGACAGATGACAAGTCCAGCAAAGGGCCAAATCTGCAAGTTATGAAACAGCAGGCCAGCATTCAGAGCAGGATCTCAAACAAGGGTGTTGAATATCTGCAGAAGGCAGAGAGCAGAATGAGCAGTAAGAAACCAAAAAGGGAGAACAATTGCAAGAAAAAGGAAAAAATAAAAACAGGAAATTTTAAAGGGAACTAGAGGCCTAGGAAAACAAACAAAAAGAAAGCCTATGTAGTAAATTTGTAACAGAACTACACTGAAGAATTTTTCCAGAAAGCAGCACAAAGAAATTAGGAGATGGGATGAGCATTTGGCACAGCAGCAAGATACCAGTTGGATGCCCACATCCAGTATTGCGGTGCCTGGGTTCAAGTCCCAGCTCTGCGCGCAATTCCACGTTTCTGTTATGTGCACCTTGTGAGGCAACAGGTAATAGCCCAAGTACTTGGGTCCCTGTCACCCACATGGGAGACTTGGTAGAATTGTAGGCTCCTGGCTTTGGCCTGGCCTAGCCACAGATGTTGGAGGCATCTGCAGGCAGAACCAGCAGATGGAAGATTTGTCTCTCTGCTTTTCAATGCAAGCGAAAGGAAAGAGATTTAAAGGTTTAAAAATGAAAGAAACATTAAGAAACATGAGATTTACATACAGTTCCAAAAATTATTAGAAGTAGGAGGTCCAAATAATAGAGAAAATACTAGGAAAAAATGTGGTATTTTTTCTAGAATTAGAGAATGATCAGAATCATTCAATTCAAAAGAACTGCTAAATATAGGGGCCTCTCGTAGTTAAATATGATGAAATTTCAGAACACTCAGGATAAAGACAATTTTCTAAAAGCTGACAGAGAAAGAATGGATTACCTAATAATGGATGAGAATGAAATTAACATCAGACTTCTCGTTGGGATTTAGAGAATATAAGAAAATATGCATTCATTATTTTCAAAATCTTAAAATCAGCAAAAAATTCAAAAATAACACAAATTTTGCTGCTAAAAATGTAGCTTACTGACAACAGGAGCACAATATAGTTCCTTCATGGCAAACAAAAAAAATTAGCAGTATGAAGAAAGAGCCCTAAAAGTGTTCTTTTTTTAAATATTTTATTTATTTGAAAGGCAGAGTTTGGGCCAGCGCTGTGGCATAATGAGTAAAGCCGTGGCCTGCAGTGCTGGCATCCCATATGGGTGCCCATTCAAGTCCTGGCTACTCCACTTCTGATCCAGCTCTCTGCTGTGGCCTGGGAAAGCAGCAGAAGATGGCCCAAGTCCTTGGGCCCCTGCACCTGCACAGGAGACCCAGAGGAAGTTCCTGACTCCTGGCTTCGGATCAGTGCAGCTCCAGTCATTGTGGCCAATTGGGGAGTGAACCAGTGGAAAAGACCTCTTGCTCCCTTTCTCTGCCTCTCCTCTCTCTGTGCAACTCTTTCAAATAAATAAACAAATCTTTAAAAAAAGAAAAAAAGGCAGAATCTCACATATACACACACACACAGAGGAGAGAGAGAGAGAAACTTCCATCTGCTAGTTCACTCCCCAAATGGCCCAAGTTGGGCCAGGCTGAAGCCAGGAGCTTCTTCTGGGTCTCGCACATGGGAGCAGGGGTGCAAGTACTTGAGCCATCCTCCACTGCTTTCCCAGGTGCATCAGTAGGGAGCTGGATTGGAAGTAGAGCAGCCAGGGCTCAAACCAGTGCCCATATGAGATGTAGGCATTGCAGGCAGCGACTTAACCTGCTACACGACAGTGCTGGCCCCCAAAAGGTTCATACTCTTTAATCTGTCTAGATGTCTCTTCCAAAGTGGTCATAAGAAATGCAACATATCACAAATGCAATGAGCCCAAGTATTCATCACTGAAGTATTTTCAACAAAATATTTAAACATCTAAATATTCAAATTAGAGGAAGTTTACAAAAGTGAGATTTAGCTACATATTTGTCATCACCAATACAGTGGAAAAAGGCTAATGAAATAACATCACTTAGACTAGCACATCAAAAGTGAAACAATGTTGTTTATCACTTCACTGATCAAGAATTTAGAAGGCAGGGAAAAGGCAGAGTTCAGCTCTGGCAAAAACTGCTTATTGTCATCCAATATTCATTCTCTTCAAACCAGAACTGAGTTTCTGATGGACTCGTGGCCACCCAAAGTATTATCACTTATCCCAGACCCCAGAGGTACTAAATAGTGGTTACTGTGATAGCAGCTGACAAGTCTTACACAACTTACAGGAAGTGTCATTAAAGTTGGGGATAGGATCACAATTCCCTTTGTCGACAGGAACTCTGAAGAGATCACTGGAGATCAGTCAGTTATCTTGGACTCTGAAGGGGGAGAAGTCTTGTTCTGAGAATGTTAGGGCAACACGGGAGAAGGAATCACCAACACTGATGCCAAGGAGGACTACTTTGGGACTCAGTCTAGAACCAGACCTCTAGCATAGAATTCAGTTAAGAGCTCCTACTTCTAGACTGCTTTTACCTGAGAGAGAAATAAACTATGGAGCCACTGCTATTCTGAGCTTCCTGACTCAGAAATCTCGAACCTCATCCTCAAATCTGAGCTCTACCCTTGGAGGTTTTGATTCAGTAAGTCTGGGGTAGGGCCTGATAGGTCACATTTTTAATTAGTTCCAGGTGATGCTGAAGTAGCTGGCATGGGGACCATGCTTGCAGAAGATTCCCCCAAGGCAGTCCTCATCCCCTGCTTTACATTAGAATCACTTATGGGGTGGGGTGGGGGTGCCGCATGTGCAGGTTAAAGATCTTCCAGACGATTCTCAGATGCAGCCAGGCTTGAACACTGTAACACTTCCCCGCTAACTGTGAACAGCAATAATGAGCTGGAAATACCTGTGTTGGCCCAGAGAAGGGCACTGTGATTCAGAAAACTGCACTTCATGGTCTAGAACTTTAAACCAAAAGACAGGTTTCAGTCTCTGCTCTAAGACAGTTTTGAGGACCTGAAGCAATGCAGCTTCATGGAGCCTTGGTTACTCTATTTGTAAAATGATGGAAAACACTTATACCACTGGGTTTCTGTGAACATTGTATGATACAAATAAGTAACAGCACTTTGTAAAAAAAAAATGTAGCATAAACTATCCAAGGAATAGACCTTGCAGATGGCCTTCAAAGAACCCAAGTTAGTTTAGACTGATTCTGGGTTGAGGGATTGAAAGAGGTAGAAGGAAAATGAGAGCAGACAGACAGAAATAGTACAGATCTCATCTGAGACCCCATGCCAGACATCTGGTGTGTAAGATAAGATCAGCTATTGCACCTGGGAGGGACCTGCTCCCTCTTCTGTTTGATTTTTCACTATCAAGAATAACTTTTCAACAGGTGTTCTTAGTCTGAAGTAACACCTGTTGGTGAAATTCCTGACCCTGAATCTTGCCTGCATGATGTGGGTATTGACGAATGGGTATTCCACCCATTAGTATCATTACACTGCCATTAATAACCACAAGCTCAAACCTCCTGTCACTGAAATGATTTCCCAGGTGGCTGTCTGATATCCAGGTATTTTACTGTGGATGTTCCACATGTCAGGAGCTGGTCCGGTCACTAATTTCAGGATAAATAGCACCAGGCAAAGGGAGATTTCGATCAGGCTCTGGAGGGCCTCAGGTGTCTGAGCAAGGAAGTTGGACTTCATTCAGCAGCATCCAGAAGTCACTAACTTGACTCTCAGAAGTGACAGGCTGGTACTGTGAAAACCAGTTTGATGAGAGCAACCTGTCTCCTTCCCTACTGTGTGGTGTCCTACAATGAAAGCTAGCTTCAGACTAACTGCTACTGCAAAAAGCAGTATGCAAACAGTACCTTGTTGTGGAGTACTGAACAGTCTAGACTTGGAGCCATTCTGAAGAGTGTCAGTAGGCTAACTCAACAGATTCTTCTAGCACATTTCTCTCAGGGCAGAGGTGCATACACAGTCTTCCAGCTAGTCATATATCTTGCACATTTCTTTTTTCATAATGAAAACTTCCTTCTAATCCTTTACACTAACTAACATGCCTCTAGCACAGGTCTGTATGGTGCTATTAGAAGCATTTGTGCATCCACCTCTGCAGTGAAGATTCCTAATTACTGTCTTTCAAATGCTAATTACTTGCCTTGGAATGTTCAGAATAATTTCCAAATGTATACTCATCTCATTGAAATATTCTAAAGTATAGGGACAAGACGAAAAGCATCAAAAACAGTTTCAAGGTCACAAGACAGTGGGTCAAGTTTGAGGACAAAGATGATAAAGCAATGGTTTAGTGAAGGGTCTTAGTGCTATACAACAGAAAACAGCTATAGCTGACTTAAGCAAAAAAAGAAATTTGTTAGAGTATGATAGAAAGCTCAAGGGTTGCTGGCAGTTCAGGGTACCTAGACATCCGGTCTACCACAGGTTATAGAACTGACTGGCAGAGGCTCTGGGTGCACCTCTGCACCATTAATACCGGAAGCCAGATGCCATCACAAGAACCACTCTCACTATTGCATCAGGAGCTTACCTTGCTACACTCCTGCAATTCCCCGGGGAGTGCAGCTTTCTGTGACTGTCCTTGTGCATCATTAACTTCCAGATGGTATGCATGATGGTTTGAGCATGTATTTGGCATTTCAACTTCAGCTACTAAACTCATCGAAGGTGGGAGATTCCCTAAATCCAGACCAGGATTCAGATCGTGGGCATCAAAACATACATTTTTAAATGTCCATTTAATTAAGGCAAGTTGAATTGAAGACAATATATTCGAGTGGGAACACTCATCAGGTAATTATAAATGTGACACTGGTGTTCTCCCAGAGAGCCAGCGTTACAGATGTGGGAGATGGTTCATGATTGCATTGAAAATTAGACAAGTGTCTAATGGATTTTGAATGTCTTTTACACCCAAAAAAGTGATAAATGAGTAGAAAGATATTTACCTTGATTTGAACACTATATAGTATATACATGTGTCAAAACATCACAGGACACCCCATAAATATATGCATTCTCATGTGTCAACTTAAAAGAAATATAAAAAAATCTAGAGAGAATCTAACTCAAACTTTTCATCCACATATTTGCAGAATGGTTGAGCTCTATAGATATGCAACCCACACCAACTCCAACATCTATTAAATCAAAGTAAAGATATTCACACTCCATTTGGGGGGACAGTACTACTGCACAGATCACAGACAATACAACACTATGAATTATTAAGGACCTACAGTACACTATTATCTTACAAATGTTTAAATGCCAACTAGATATCGGGCACTAGGCAAATAGTGAGTAAGGCCAGAAATATCTGTGTATTTGAGGAAATGAAAACAGGAAGAGGTGTAGAGAATTGTATGGATGGCCTTGAAGCTGGAGCTACAAAGGGGGCAGACTACTTGTGGACACTTAAAGATTTTGAGTTTCATCTGAAGGTTTTAAGGTTTTGTTTTGAAGTTTAGGTATGTCCTTTCATTTAATCTGTACAATAACCTTGTGAAACACGCGTTGTCAACAGCCATTGACATCTGAGGGAAGTGGACTTGGAGATGATTTGACCTAAGAACTACAAGCCATAGACAATGATGTAGAGCCTGGAGGGACAGCAGGCTCGAAGGGTTTCTTAGCAAAGTAAGAGAACTCACACTTTTTGAGGACCTATTGGCAGATTCCTTGCTGGCCAAACTTTATGGAGGCTTCTAAACCACCTTCTGGGCCCATCCCTAGGCTTCCTCGAAAGAGTACAGTCTTAGCAAAAGAATTCTGCTAACTCAGTTTAGCAAAACCTCTCCATCCTTAATTAACCTGATCAACTTCCTTATCCCTCTATCCACAGACCCCACCAGGTGATGTCTGAACACCCGGTTCTCTCTCACCCCGGACATTTCTCTTAGTAATTTCACATCCACTCTCATACCCTCCTCCCCTGGCAGCTTGGCTATAAGTTCCCTTGCTGGAGTTGAGCCCAATTTCAACCCTCTACTGCAGGACCCCATTACAGTGGCTCCTATACTTATGGTGACCGTCCAGAAAAATTCTTCCTTACTGTGCTTTAATAAGCTTTTTAAGTAACTTTTTATGCTACCATACGCCAGGAAACAAACAAACAAAAAAATACTGTTTCATTGAATAGTCACAAAAATCCTGCAAGAAAATTTCATTACCATTTTACAGACGCAGAAATTGAGATTGCAACTACGATTCGAACCCCATACCCATCTGGCTACACACTTTGAAATGGTGCCTCGAAAAATATCTCCATTGAGTTTTTTAGGATCCTCAGCGGGGTGGGCAGTGGTAAGGGTGTCGGTGGATTAACGTCAGACTTAATTAGAAAGGTAAGCAGGGGCCAGATGAGGAGGGCTTTGAAGGCCACCTGAGCTTGGGCGTTGGCTGGCCAGTGGGCACGAAGCCGCATATTAGGCCATATCCTTGTCTATTAAACAGTAGCGACGTCTCCCGCGGTACTGACAGTCCACATGTGCCCCTCCCCGCCTGTCCTGCCCCAGTTTCGGTCCAGCCCGAGGCGGTGGCCTAGATGCTTCCTGGGCACAGTCAGCCTGATTGTTGACCTCCCCGCTCCCTGTTCTCTTCCGCGGGCTCCAGGTCCCGGGAGAAGCGTTGGCCGAGGCCGGGCCGCCGCTCTAAGCGGAGCGGTGGTCAGCGGCGCAGAGACGGCAGCACCTGGCCCCGCCGCGGAGCGCGGCCCTGGGCGGGGAGCGGGGGCCGGGCCTCGGAGAGGAAGCGCGCTGCGCGGTTTGACCCCGGCGGCGCTCCGTACCGTCGCGGACCCCGCGGCGGAAAGATGGCGGCCGTGTTAGGGCCGGTAACGGAGAAAGTTTCTACCGAGACGGGTCTGTACTAGCGCGTGCAACCTCTCTGTCCCGACTCGCAAGCTCAGCCCCAAAGGCCTCTTCCTCCCTGTTATCTCGTTGGGCTCCGGCGCAGACTGAGGGTTGAGACAGCCTTGGTGGCGACGACCGAGTCAGGTAGGGGGACGGGGGACGAACGGCGGGGCGGCGAGACCCGGGCACAGACACCGCCCCGGGCCCCGCGTGGGGCGGGCAGGAAGCTCCGCCCAGCCGGCCTCCCGGGGCGGGGGCAGGGCTGCCAGCCCCCGGAGGAGCTGCAGGCGGCCGGGGAAGGATGGAGGCTCTGGGGACGGCTCCGCGTTGGGTTACCCGCCGCGGCTCCCCCGGTCCGGCCGCCTGGTCCTGGGCGCCTTCTCCGGAAATACAGGGCTGGGTAAAGAGCCGGGCGTCTTGTCGAACGGCCTCGCTGCTCGCTAGCAGGAGGCCGAATGGGAGAG
The DNA here is from genome assembly GCA_949820135.1 of Sylvilagus floridanus. Lineage (NCBI taxonomy): Eukaryota > Metazoa > Chordata > Mammalia > Lagomorpha > Leporidae > Sylvilagus > Sylvilagus floridanus. The sequence continues at coordinate 35,091,953 of OX463236.1, forward strand.
GAGTTGCTGTCGCTGCCCGTTTCCGAGAAGTTTAATGTTCTTGACGCCATTGGCCTGCTCCAAGGGCCCGACGAGTTCTCCCCGGAACTCGCAGAGGCACAGCACCGAAATTCCCCGGCCCTGCTTCTCCCGGCGGTTCTTTCCGCCCCTGACACTTCCTCCACATGGGCTGAGTGGAAGATGGTGCAAGTGATACAGTTGGTTCCATAGAGGTGGGACACGGAGACAGAACTTACTGGTTTGCTGGAATTCGCGCGAATTAATTGAAGGCTGGAGTAAGGCCGAGAAAGAAACCAAGAAGTCATGGAATCTGCCCGAGCTCTGCTACTTGTTAGCTGTAGGATATTTAGACAAGTTATTCTTGTCTATTCTTGGGCATCTTCTTGGTGCATTAGGGAAGTCAGCGATAACTGATGACCAGTATTGCTAAATATAATTATTTCTGATTAGTCTATTTTTTTCATCAAAAGTTTGTTGAATATGTGCTTAAATAGCATACTTTTCTACTAGACACTGGTGTACAATGTTGGAGACAAGCCTTCTGAGACCTTGTGGAAAATGTATACGTGACTTTTTCTGTTGAGGAAGTATAGGGATTATATAATGGGGTCGGGGTAATCTCCCTAAGAAAGTGTTTTCAGCTGTGGCCTGAAACATCGTATTTGTGCAGTTCAGAATGGAAAGGCCGGCATGGCTGCAATGCGAACTGTGGAAGGGGAAGGGAACAGATGAGGCAGAGAGTTCTTCAGGCCCAGTGGGAAGTGCTTTGTAAGGTGTCCTGCTTAAGGAGTTTTTATTGCTGAGAGGTAAAATCCTCCATTGGCTTCCCTTCACTAACACAGTGACTTGATACATCTTGGTTGAAAAAAGGACACTTTGTAGAGAACACAGGGAGACTCTTCGGTGTGAGATGACGGCCAGCACTGGACTGGCGATTTCAGAGGTGCAAAGTGGAAACATGTGAGATGCTTAGGAAGAATAGATAGGACCGGGTGAGAATTAAATGGTAGGTGGTGCAGGACACAGGGTTTAGAGTAGTGTATGGGGGTTTATAGAATAGACTGACAGGGATTGGGTAACTTTTCCCATATACAGACTGACTCTTCTAAGCTCCATTTTGTTCTGGCTCTGGAGTAATTTTCCATCGAATCTAGTGATGGCAGACAATTTGAACAGGGTTGTAATGCTTTTTTGTCTCACTCTCCGATTTGGGCTATTTGTATTTTGAAGAAGATCAGAATCAGGGAACACTTTTGTAGATTAGCTGTCTATAAATACTTAACTGCTATGCTGTTTTGACCCACAAGAATGCAGCTGCAGTGTTCTGTGGCATGGATATATCCTACTTTAAAGTAGGAAGTTTATTTGTTCACATTAACTTTGTTTCTAAATGTCTACCTCTGTAAATGCAGAACAGCCTGTGCTTTTTTCTATTAAGTAGATTGATATATGTGGACAGTTGGAAATAATTGAGGTTGCTCAGAGAAGGTGTAGTGAGAGAAAAGTATAGGCTTATGTTTTTTCTTCTTTTAAAATTTACTTTGACAGAGAGAGGGAGAAAGAGATATTCTATCTGTTGGTTCACTCCCCAGATGTCTGCAATGGCCAGTGCTGGGCCAGGCCAGGCCTCCCACCTTCAGTGGCAGGGGCTCAGTGCTTGGGCCATCTTCCGTGATTTGTCCAGGCCATTAGCAGAGAACTGGACTGGAAGTGGAGCAGCTGGGACTTGAACTGGCTTCCAGTTGGGATGCCAGCACCACAGGTGGTGGCTTTATTTCCTATGCCAAAACACCAGGCCCCTTGGCTTGGTATGGAACATCCAAAGGGTGAATTGAGAATGAAGGAGATTGAGGAGAGACTAATGAATTAGAAGGAAAAACTGGAGACTTGATCTTTGGAAGCCAAGCGAAGGGAAGGTTTCAGAAGATAAATGTCACTGTCAAAGGTTGTTTAAACATTGTGCAGGATACTGAATAATAAGCACCTAGTGTATTTGGAATTTACAAGTCATTTCAGAGCTTAGCAGAGCAGTTGTGTGGTGGCAACCACTGTTTAGTAGTTTGAAAAGTGAGTGGGAAGAGGTGAAACAACCAAATGCTATTTATCAAGAAGAAGACAGAAGACTGAACTTGATTGAAGAGATGCAGATGAGCACGTTTTGGTTTTGTTTCTTTTTTGGGGGTAACATTTTAAAAAAGATTTGCAAGTGTTTAACTGCTAGTGGATAAGAGACTATCGAGACAGGAAACAAAGTGACTCTGGATGAGGTAGAAGGGAAGACACACATGGTGTGGCTGAAAGATTTAGCCTTAGGTAGGGCAAGGGCACCCTTCTTTTCCTGTATGGCGAGATAGAGGGAGATGTGAGCTTGTGATGTTGGAAATGCAAGTGAGCTCCCTTCTGACTGATTGTGTAGGAGCCCATCTTCTGGTGGAAATGTGGTGGGAAGTGGGTTTCAGAGATTTGAGGAGAGGGAAGAGAGATCTGAATAGTTGCAGAGAATGACATATTTCATGAATTTAGAGTGACACCATTTAGCCTAATGTGTGAGTTTTCTTTTCCTCCAGCAATGTTCAGTAGTCTGAGCCCAGACTGTGCCATCAGCCCTTTGAGATGTTTCAGTGTATTTCTTGTGTGTGGATATGATACACAAGAGTGATATTTTGAAAATCTCAATATATTACAGATTTGATCAATTTCTTGCTCTTAGATAGAAAAAAACTAAAATATACAAAAGGAAGACATTAACATGGTATGGTATCTTAATAAATTACTGAGTTAGAATATAACTGAGGAAAACCAATTGGAATACCTAAAAAGATTGTTATAAAAAATAAGCTTTTTAAAAATTTTAAATTTTAACTGAAAAGTTAAAGTTAAATTTTAACTGAAAAGTTTAAATTTTAACTGAAAAGTGATCCCTGTGAAATATAAGAGTGGGAATAAGAGAGGGAGGAGATGTACAATTTGGGACATGCTCAATCGGACCTGCCCCAAATGATGGAGTTAGAATTGTGCCAGGGGATTCCAATATAATCCCATCAAGGTGGCATGTACCAAGGCCATCTCACTAGTCCAAGTGATCAATTTCAGTTCACAATTGATCACACTGATAGGTCTAAGAGTCAAAGGGATCACACAAACAAGACTAGTGTCTGCTAATACTAACTGATAGAATCAAAAAGGGAGAGAATGATCCAACATGGGAAGCAGGATACACAGCAGACTCATAGAATGGCAGATGTCCTAAATAGCACTCTGGCCTAAGAATCAGCCCTTAAGGCATTCGGATCTGGCTCAAGAACCCATGAGAATATTTTAGGCATGGAAAGCTAAGACACTCTGAAAAACAAAAAAAACAAGACCTAAATGAAAGATCTCTGCGAGTGAGATCCCAGTGGAAAGAACGGGGCCATCAAAGAAGGAGGTACCTTTCTCTGAAGGGAGGAGAGAACTTCCACTTTGACTATGACCCTGTTGAATAAGATTGAATTCGGCGAACTCAAGAGGCTTCCATAGCCTGGGCAACTCATGACTAGAGCCTAGGGAGATTACTGACGCCATAAACAAGTGTCAAATTGTTAAATCAACATCAGGAGTCACTGTGTACTTAACGTCTCATGTGGGATCTGTCCTTAATGTGTTATCCAATGTGAAATAATGCTATTACTAGTACTGAAAGAGTATTTTTACACTTTGTGTTTCTGTGTGGGTGCAAACTGATGAAATCTTTACATAGTATATACTGAATCGATCTTCTGTATATAAAGATAATTGCAAATGATTAAAAAATCTTGGTGTTAAATTGGAAATTGCATAATTAATCAATTCTTTAAAAAAATCATGTAGGATCTCTGTCCTTAATGTGCTGTACATTGTGAATTAATACTATAACTAGTACTCCAACAGTATTTTCACTTTGTGTCTCTATGTGAGGGCAAACTGTTGAAATCTTTACGTAGTATGTACTAAACTGATCTTCTGTGTATAAAGAGAATTGAAAATGAATCTTGATGTGAATGCAAGGGGAGAGGGAGCAGGAAAGGGGAGGGTAGCGGGAGGGAGGGAAGGTTTGGGGGGGAGCCATTGTAATCCATAAGCTGTACTTTGGAAATTTATATTCTTTAAATAAAAGCGTTTATATATATATATATATATATATATATATATATATATATAAAATAAGCTTTTTGTACATGTAGAAGTAGAATTAGTGATAATACTTAGAACTCCCTAACACCCCATGGTTATTTGAGTGACATTCTTTTCTAGCCAAATGAGTTCTTAAGTGTTAATTCTCGATAGTCTCATGTTTTTGTTGGATCTCTGGTGTGCCCCTGTGAAGAAAGTACAAATGACTGCTTACAAACCAGTTATGTTTTGTATCTGGTTGAATTGTCCCACGATATTCAGTGTGACCATTTGTCATTGTAATAGGTCAGTTGTTTTGAAACAGTATACTAGAAACAAGTGAAAAATTATCTAATACTTGTTTAAATCATTTTTTGGCCACTACCATGTTTTAGGTACAGCTTGTTGGGGTAAGGATGAGATAATTATCTGGTTTCTCTAACAAATAACTGTTACAGCAACTATTTTAAGAAGTGAAAACTTCTTCATTTACTTTATGACTCTTGGTCAGCATTCTAATTTTCAATTTTGACTAGGCATTTAAGGAATTGGTTTGCTACAGAGATGGTATTTAGATTAGAAAATAATTTACGTGAGATAAAAATACAGGAAGAAATATGGCTTGACTTTAGTGACTAAGTAACTTCAATAGTGAAACTTCTATTAAGTTTGTCAGACAAACAATGTGAAGACTAGGATTTTATAGCATTCCAGAACTGCCTTCTGATAAGACTTAGGGGCTTATAGATTGCTAATGCTGTGTAGTGGTGCTTTTCAAATTAATGGTTGTGATGAAATTCCTTATTCAATAGTTAAAATAGCTTTCCACGATGCCAAGGCCATTGGCTATAATCTGAACTAAGTTGAACATCTCATATTTGCATGTTGTTGACAAACAAAGTACTGGAATAATAGACTAGGTGAATTCTTCACCTTGTCTAGAAGAGCACTTCTACTGATGCTGTTTCAGCCATACAAATTCAGCTTATGATGTGTTGAAAGCATTACCATTTTCATTTGGGTAAACTGTCAAGGTTTTAAGCTGGAAACAGTTACAATTAAGAGAATGCAAATCAGGTTTGAAACTGGTTTTCGGAAGGAACTTTTTGTTTAACTTATTATTTTGCATAAAGAAGATGCATATAAAAGGTATATAAAGCTAACACTGAATTTTTTTCTTTTTTTAGATCACTAGAAACAAATTTCCACCTGAGAAAATGTTGAAATAGGAATTACAGACATATTGGATTTGCTGGATGAAATACAAGCAGTTGATTTTTGTAACGTGGGGAAAAAGCCAGATTACATGTGTAAATCACTGCGTTATTGCTTTAGTCATTGTCTGTATTTAGCAATGACAAGACTGGAAGAAGTAAACAGAGAAGTGAACATGCATTCTTCAGTGCGGTATCTTGGCTATTTAGCCAGAATCAACTTACTTGTTGCTATATGCTTAGGTCTTTATGTAAGATGGGAAAAAACAGCAAATTCCCTAATTTTGGTCATTTTTATTCTTGGTCTTTTTGTTCTTGGAATTGCCAGCATACTGTATTATTATTTTTCAATGGAAGCAGCAAGTTTAAGTCTCTCCAATCTTTGGTTTGGATTCTTGCTTGGCCTTCTATGTTTTCTTGATAATTCATCCTTTAAAAATGATGTGAAAGAAGAATCAACCAAATATTTGCTTCTAACTTCCATAGTATTAAGGATATTATGCGCTTTGGTGGAGAGGATTTCTGGTTATGTCCGTCATCGACCCACTTTACTAACCTCAGTTGAATTTCTGGAACTTGTTGGGTTTGCCATTGCCAGCACAACTATGTTGGTGGAGAAGTCTCTGAGCGTCATTTTGCTTGTTGTAGCTTTGGCCTTGCTGATTATTGATCTGAGAATGAAGTCTTTTCTAGCTATTCCAAACCTGGTTATTTTTGCCGTTTTGTTGTTCTTTTCCTCATTGGAAACTCCCAAAAATCCGATTGCTTTTGCATGTTTTTTTATTTGCCTGATAACGGATCCTTTCCTTGACATTTATTTTAGTGGACTTTCAGTAACTGAACGGTGGAAACCCTTTCTGTACCGTGGAAGAATTTGCAGAAGACTCTCAGTTGTTTTTGCTGGAATGATTGAGCTTACGTTTTTTATTCTTTCAGCATTCAAACTTAGAGACACTCATCTCTGGTATTTTGTAATACCAGGCTTTTCCATTTTTGGAATTTTTTGGATGATTTGCCATATTATTTTTCTTTTAACTCTTTGGGGATTCCATACCAAATTGAATGACTGCCATAAGGTCTATTTCACCCACAGGGCAGATAACAATAGTCTTGATAGAATCATGGCATCCAAAGGGATGCGTCATTTTTGCTTAATTTCAGAGCAGTTAGTTTTTTTTAGTCTTCTTGCAACAGCAATTTTGGGAGCAGTGTCCTGGCAGGTAAGTGTATGCTTATTTTATCAGTGCCTATGATTTATAATAAAACGCTAGCTTCAGAAGTTAAAGTTGAAATTGTAAAATCAACTGTCAGATTTCAAAAGGAGATTTTTCTGATGCCTACTCAATTTTGTTCATGGAACTGAAGCCTTGAGTACATTCTGGATAATTTGTCCAGCAAAAAGGTACTAAAGTGTAAGAATACTCAGTATGTGACGTACTGTCTACTTCTTAATTATTCATTAGTGAAACACTCACAGATTTAAGACCCCTAGAATATTAGCATTTGGAGAATGTTTAGGGACAGTAGTTTATTCCTTTCATTTTACCCATGAGGAAACTAAAAGCCAGAGAAGTCATACCCAGAGTCATGGTGCTAGCCAGAGCCAGGTGACCTGACTTCTCTCTAGTCCCTGGTCTCCTCACTATAGCACATTTCTTTTAGATGGCCATGTCCCTGAAGATTTTATGTAAAAGATATTAGGTTCATAACAACATATGAAGTTTTTAATTATAACCTATCTGTAAGAAAGAAAAAAAAAACCCAAATTTTATAGAACATTTACTGCCCAAAAATGTTTACTATTTTTTAGATAGACAAGGATATATGTATACATAGATAAGGATATTAAACTGTACAGTTGGAGTTGCCTACAGCACTAAGTAATCAGTACACCATTAACATTTATTAACTATGCACTGTCTGCTGCACACTACACTAGGTGCTTAAATTGTCAGGCTGCCTCTGCCCTTAAAGGCGGCAAGGGTGAGAGGCAGGCATATAAACAAACAGTTGTGGTTCCAGTGTGGCCAGTGCTATAACTTGAGTACATCAGACTGGAATGTGGGGCACAAAGCAAAGTCAGACCTGCTTGATGTAGTTCTCTGCTTTGTACCAGTTTGTTGTTGCTTTCTGGATGTAGTTGAAGGCAGACTTGCCTAGACCTGGTGCTTTCTAGTCAGTGTGGGCTGGGGAAGGAGCCTATGTGGGAGTCAACCAAATGATGGCAACATCTTGGGTGTTGCCTGAGGGTGTCCTCACTGTAATAAGGACTCAGAAGAGCTTCCCCCTCCTTTTCTCCCTGTTAGCTTCTTTCCCAGCCCTAACTACTTTTTCTTTGCTGAGTCAGCCTTATTCATGCAGAATGCCTTTCTAGGGCATCGGATCCTGTTAACCAAAAATTCTTAGTTACCAAATTTTGTGTGTTTGTGTTATACAGCAGTGATCTTCAGATATAGGATGTGTATCCCTGGAAGTATACAAAAGCTTTCAAGAGAATGTGAGGAAAGATATCTTGAAGAGTCAATTTCTAGGTTCTTACCTTTCATTCTACTCTTTTCTAAAGTTGATCTACTTCATAATGCCCTTCAACTTAGATGTGAAGTGGTATGTCATGTGATTTTAATTGTATATTTCTAATGATTAATGATGTTGAGTATCTTCTAATATATGTGCTAGCCATTCTTTGTTTTTGAAGAATCTTATTCAAATCTTTTGCCCATTTTTAAATTGGGTAATTTCTCAAGTTTTAAGAGTTCCTTATTCTAGATAAATCCTCTGTATGAGATGAATGATTTGAAAATGTTTTCTACCAGTCCACAGCTTATATTTTCATTTTTTTCTTCTTTTGGGCAGGCAGAGTGGAGAGAGAGAGAGAGAGACAGAGAGAAAGGTCTTCCTTTGCCGTTGGTTCACCCTCCAATGGCCGCCGAGGCCAGTGCGCTGCTGCCGGTGGCGCATTGCGCTGATCCGAAGCCAGGAGCCAGGTGCTTCTCCTGGTCTCCCATGGGGTACAGGGCCCAAGCGCTTGGGCCATCCTCCACTGCCTTCCTGGGCCACAGCAGAGAGCTGGCCTGGAAGAGGGGCAACCAGGACAGAATCCGGCGCCCCGACCAGGACTAGAACCTGGTGTGCTGGCACCGCAATGTGGAGGATTAGCCTATTGAACCGCGGCACCGGCCTTATTTTCATTTTCTTAATGATGCTTTTTATTTAATAGTTACTTGAAAGACAGTTACAGAAAGAGGGAGAAACAGAGATCTTCTATCCACTGGTTCACTCTCCAGCTGCAATGGCCAGGGGCTGGGCCAGGCTGAAGCCAGGAGCTTCATCTGGGTTTCCCATGTGGGTGCAGGGGCCCAAGTACTTGGGCAATCTTCTAATCTTTCTGTGATACAGTACCAGGGAGCTGGATTGAAAGTGAAGCAGCCAGGACATGAACCAGCACCCATGTGGGATGCTGGCATCACATAACTCCACTTGGCACCACTATGTGGGCCCCTTATTAATGCGTTTTGAAGTGTAAAGATTTTTAATTTTACAACATGGCAGTTTATCAGTTTTTTCTTTCATTATCTTGAGAAATCTTTGTTCAACCCTAGGTCACAATGATTTTTGTCCTAGGTTTTCTTCCAGAAGCTTTATCACTTTAGTTTTTACATTTAGATATCTGATCCATTTTGAATTAATATTTGTGTATGATGAGGTAAGGATTTTTTAAAAAAATACAAATTTCTAATTGTTCCAGAACTATTTGTTGAAAAGAGTGAATTCTCATCCCCTGAATTGCCTTAATACCTTTGTCTAGAATTAGTGAAATGTAAAAGTTTTATTTTTAAGTATTTATATTGATCTACATGTCTATTGGTAATGCTAGTGTTACACTGTCTCGAGATGTTTTCTAATTTTCTTTTAAATTTCTGTATCTATGGGTTATTATTATTATTATTATTTTTTGACAGGCAGAGTGGATAGTGAGAGAGACAGAGAGAAAGGTCTTCCTTTTCTGTTGGTTCACCCCCTAATGCCCACTGCGGCCAGTGCACCATGCTGATCCAAAGCCAGGAGCCAGGTGCTTCTCCAGGTCTCCCATGCGGGTGCAGGGCCCAAGCACTTGGGCCATCCTCCACTGCACTCCCAGGCCAGAGCAGAGAGCTGGCCTGGAAGAGGGGCAACCGGGACAGAATCTGGCGCCCCGACCAGGACTAGAACCGGGTGTGCCGGTGCCACAGGCGGAGGATTAGCCTGTTGAGCCACGGCGCCGGCCGAGTTATTTGTTTTTTATGCTATACTTGATATAGCTAATCTATTCTCTAGACTAAGGGATTAATCCTTTAATGAAGGCTCCACCCTGTGACCTATAATACACCCCTCACTAGGCCCCACCTCCTAGCACTGCCACACTGGGGACCAAACTCAGTGTGAGTTTTGTAGGGGAAAATCCGTATTCAAACATAGTAATTTCCTCTTTCAGTTCTGTCATACTTTTTTGCCTTGTGGCTTCTGAAGTTCTGTTCTTAGTTGTAAGTGCATCTTTGTTATGTCTTTTTAATATAGTGACTTTTTAATTATGATAAACATAGTTGGGTAATTACAACAAATTATATGGCCTACAAACCCCACAGAAATAATTAGCCTTTTATACAAAAAGATTGCCAACCTTTGTTCTAAACCAGTGCCTCTCAAACTTTATTATGCATGTTAATCATGGAAATCTAAGATTCTGAAGATTGGAATTCACTAATTTTGAGGAACAGCCTTAGATTCTGTATTTGTAAAAATCTTCAAGGTGATGTAGAAACTTACTGGATGGCATTAATTTATTCGAGGCTAATATAATCTACCTGAGATGTCTATATTCCGATTGTTGCTATTTGGTAACTGCTACCTCTGGTATACACATTGTGCCTTGGAGGCAATTTTTTTTAACTTAATTTTAATTTAACTAATGTTCTGTGAGAAGATTTCCCAAACTGTTCTGCCCAGTGTTCTGTGAAATGCTAATGATTATACCCAGAGAAAGTGTTTAAGGAAGTACAGAAAGAAACCTTTCCAAATTTACTTGACTGTGAAATCTTTGCTTCTACCCTTCATTACTCCCATTATTCACTGGTCCACACACAACTTTTAACCTCCGTATGAAACACAATTTGGGAGGCACCTACTGGGTTTATACGAGTTTCACTCAATTTGAATGATGAAAGAATCAGAAAATTATATATGAAAGACAAATAATTAAGAGCTTTGTTAGGATAAGACTATTCTAGGGGTAACATCATTTTTAATCCAAGTACATTGTAAGGGCTATCTCAAATCTTTAAATTAGATTTTAATTTCATTTTTAATTGAACTATTTTCACTTAACATTCCTGATGCTGTTGATAGTGATTAACTTTTTTAATAATATAAACCCATTTGTCACATTTCTTTGAGAAGAGTACTAAAATGCTAAACTGATTTTTCTCTGTCCAATTAAAATATCCTTGAGTAGCTTTCCACTGGAAGACACAGTGAATTTGGCAAGAAAAAAAATAAGGAATTAAACAATCATTTTGATTAGATCAGCTTGTCCGCAATAGACAAGATTGATGAAAGGAGAGACAGGTTGAAATCAAGAAGTCCAGCTAAATGCAAGAGAGAATAAAGACTTGGACTAAGGTGTTGTAGGAAAAGTGCAATGAAAAGGATAATACAGAGATTATTATCAAAGGAAAAACAGATTTCATTGAGAAGTAACTTTTTTAAGATTCATTTCATTTATTTGAAAGTCAGTTACGGAGAGGTAGAGGCAGAGAGAGGTTTTTCACCCGCTGGTTCACTCCCCAGATGGCTACAATGTGCGGAGCTGCGCTGATCTGAAGCCAGGAGCTTCCTCCGGGTCTCCCACGCGGATACAGGGACCCAAGTTAGTTGGGCCATCCTCCACTGCTATCCCAGGCCATAGCAGAGAGCCGGATCGGAAGAGGAGCAGCTAGGACTAGAACTAGCACCCATATGGGATGCCGGTGCCCCAGGCCAGGGTATTAAACCACTGCACCACAGCGCCGGCCCCAAGGAAGTAACATTTAAAGAGAATTTGGATTGATGTTGAGTTGAACATTCTTACATGGTAGATAGTCAAAAAGATGGTGAGAAACTGAAGGGAGTAATGGGAATGTAGGATGAGAGAAAGCATGAAATTCATGGAGTTAATGACCTAGTGGGCATTTGTACTTTATAAAACCCCTGAAATTAGATTTATTTACCTTTTAAATATTTTTAGGGAGTCAAATGTACTCTTACTATTAGAAAAGTAAAATAAGATACATGAGGTTTATATGTCTTGTGGAATACAATTGTAACCTGGATGTTAACTCCCCCAAAATGAGCCTAGCTATTTTTTCTTATTTTAAATTTTTTACATTTGGAAAAATTTCAGTTAGTAAAACTAATTTGACATACAAATAATCTGCGTTAAGGAAAAATTTGTATATTGTAATACACATCCATTTCAATATAAAATTCTGTGATTTGGACAAATGCACATAGTTGTATGACCACCACTACCACTACCACTGTCAAGATATGGGGCAATTCTATTGCCTCCCAACAGTTCCCCCTGCTCCTTTGTAGTCAGTCCTCCCAATAATCCGGTACTTAGAAATCCTTGATGTACGTCCATAGACAGACATTTTCCTAAACTCTAGAATAACATATACATGAAATCATATTGTATGTGACCTCTGCAATCTGGCTTCTTAGCATAAGTCATTTGAGATTCATCCATGTTAAGTGTGATGTCAGTAATTTATTTCTATTGCTGAGCAGCCTCCCATTATATGGATGTAGCACAGTTTATCCATTACTCAGTCGAGGGAGATTAAAATTATTTAGTTTTGGGTAATTGTGAACAAAGATTTGTCTTGTGGTAACATAAGCTTTTATTTTAGTATAGTCTGGGGTTGTCAGATGGTAAGCATATGTTTAACTGTGTAAGAAACTGTGGGCTGTTTTCCAAAGGAGCTATACCATTTTGCATTGTTACCAACAGTGTATGGGAGTTGCAGTTGCTCCACAAACCCAGTAGTCCTTAATATTATCTGTTTGGTTTTTAACCATTCTGATAGATGTGTAGTAATTAATTTGTTGTGGTTTTATTTTCTATCTCCCCAGTGACTAATGATGTTAATTTTTTATGTGCTTACTTATATGTATGTTGTTTTTAGTGAAATACCTGTCAGTATCTCTTGGCCATTGAAAAACTGGTTTATTTTTCATTATTGAGGTCTGAGAGCTCTTTATGTGTTCTACATAGAAATCCTATACTAGAGATATACAAGGGCTCTTAAATTCATGAAAAATGCTCATTATGAAAAAACTATGCATGGATTTCAGTATTTTTTTGGTACTGAAACAAACTTAATTCCATTTCCTTGCAAAACTTTTTGAGGTACCTTCATATGTCTTGTAAATTTTTCATGTCAGTATGTGATTTATCTTTGCATCATCTTACCATGTTTATGGACTAGAAAAACCTTAATTTTGGTGTAGTCCAATTCATTTTTTTCTTGTATGAATCACATTTTGATGTCATATCTAAGAAATCTTTGCCTGATCTCTTTTAAATAGAATCTTTTCTAACCCCATTGGAATAGCTTTGTTTTTTGTTAGTTTTGCTGAGTTTAAAATTTCAGAATGAGTCAATAGTCATTTACATTAAAAAGCTAGAATTTCACCATTAACTTCTGTTGTGTTTTCTTCATAATCTCATTTCAACTTTAAAATGCAACATCACAGCTGTTGTTTCTTGCAATTTGTATTATATTCATTGAATGTGCTATTTGCTTTCCTCTTTCAAACTTTTTTCCTCAAATAAGTCAGTTAGAAAGGCAGTACCATAACATTTGGTGCTAGTTTTATTGCTCAGCCATAGGCTTTTATGATAATTGATAATTCACAGAAGGATAAAACTGGGGAAAGTGTTTAGATACATAAGAGCCCCGTGGCTCTCCTTATATTTAGTAATTCTCCATGTAATCTTTTACATGAGATTTTATATGCCTTTCCTTGCCAGTCATTGTCATTTGTAGATTCATTGAGGGGTTGATACAGATTCTCATAGAAGCCCTCTTAACCCAAATGAGAGAAACCATGACCACTGTTGATTTCTCCATAGGGGAAGCAATGCAGTCACTGGGTGTGGCAGATGTCTATAGATCAGCCTCACATCTGTGTAAGGCAAAAGTGGTGAATATCCAGCTCACAGGCCCCAGAAGGCTTACAAAATCATTTGCTCTGACCCTGCCAAGACAACTGCAGGTGGTACTCAAAATTCAATAAATTTATAGCAGGCTGATTTTTAAGTTGATAATTTTGTATGGCCCACAAATGAAGTTATAACTATCCAGATGGCCCTTGGCAGAAAAGATTCCTGACCCTGAACAGATCACACAGATGCAGCAGAGTTATATTTCTAGCAAGATGGCAGGATCAGCCCTATCACCTCACTGGGCACGAGGGCAGGGAGTTTTGAAACCTGCCAAGACTAGGAAGTGTTCAATTTTACAATTTTTACAATTTTTGTTGCATTTCTCTTCCTGTCACTTTGAACTATTTTAGATGAAAGAAGGACACTAACTCTTTCAGCTTGCAGCTAAAATTTTATGTTTTATCACTTTTGCTAGAACACTATGAAATAGGATGTCTTTGTTTTATGTTCCTATAACAATACTACATAATGGGTAATTTATAAAGAAAAAGATAATCACAGATATGGAAACTAGAATGTCTAGTATCAAAGTGCCATCATTTGGCAAGAGCCATCTTGTGTCACTCCATGGTGGAAATTGAGGGATGGGGGGGCCAAAAGATCTAATTTACATCCTCAAGCCTCCTTCTATTTGGCATTAATCCGTTCATGAGGGCTCTTCCCTCATGATCCAAACATCTCCCATTGGGCCCCACTTCCCAACACCTGTTATATTGGGGATTATATTTCCAACGCATGCTTTGAGACACATTCAGACCACCACACAGGAGTAGAGGCTTCCCTGACCCCTACCTCAAACCAAGCCCTGAATATTGTTTTCCTCATAAAAAAAGAACATGATACAAATCATGCCTTACTCAATGACTAGGATGAGTTCTGAGAAGCATATTGCTAGGCAACTTTATCATGTGTAAACATTAGAGCATGCTTACACAAACATCCATTCAGCTTCTTGATGCAATCAAGAAATACTGTGAATACAAGATGTAGGAGGCGTCTGCCAGCTTAATACAGCATACTGTTTTACAATAAACATTTTTAAAAATAAGTACGCCCTAAAAATATAAAAGTACAATATAGTAAATAAGTGGATAACAGTTGATTATCAAGTGTTATCTATTACACATAGTTGTGTGTGCCATACTTTTATATGCCAGGCAACAAAGTAGGGATTTTTTTTTTTTTATTTGACAGTTATAGACAGTGAGAGAGAGACAGACAGAGAGAAAGGTCTTCCTTCCATTGGTTCACCCCCCAAATGGCTGCTCCTGGCTTCAGATCAGTGTAGTAAAGTAGGGTTGTTTATGCCAACCTCATCACAAGTGCCTGAGTAAATGCATTGCACTACAATGTTACAAGGGCTATGATCACTAGGCAGTTTTTCAGCTCAGTTATGAGACCACCTAATGAGTAACTTTTTTATACCCAGAAGGTATGAGTGGTTTATTTTTGAGCAAAACGACATTATCTGTATTCCCTCTAACCAGCTGGTCTTCCAGCTTTTAAAAACATTAAAACATTTTTAAATAATTATAGGTTTCAGTTTTTTTCCATTTTAATAAGACCTGCCATTCTTGCACTGTTTTATGTGTACTGACGGCCATTCTGTCTTTGTCATTTGTATGTATTGTTTTACTTTATCTTCATGACTCTGAGATGGGTACCGTTACTGTTACTATTCACAAGAGGAGAAATATGCTTGAGTTTAGGAAAGGTGCTCAGCACGGCTGGTATGAATCCACGCAGTGTACCTTTGCAGCCTTTACTTAACTACTTTACTCCATTTCATGTACTGTTAAACATGAGCACAGAGCACATAATGTCTATTTGTTATGTAGAGGAAAGTAAGTTTCAGTAGACTGAATTTGATTCAACCATTGTTTCACTTTTATAAAGATTGTGTTCTAAAGTGTTTTTTTTGTTGTTGTTTTAAATTTTTAGGTTTTTTTTTTTTGGTTTTTTTTGGTTTTTTTTTTTTGAAAGGCTGAGAAACAGAGAGCTCTCATCTGCTGATTCACTCAAATTGCCCATGAGGGTCAGGACTCAGCCAGGCTTATACTGAAAACTCAATCTGAGTCTCCCACACGGGTGACAGAAACCTAATTACTTGAGCCTTTACTTGCTGTCTCCTAGGATTGTGCATTAAAAGATGGAATCAGAAGCAGACCAGGGGCTAGAACTTGAACCCATGCACACTGATATGCTACAGGTGTCCTAGCAGGCACTTAAACACTATACCCAATGCTTGTCCCCAGTTTGTTATCTTTTGAGGATCCTCAGCCACAAGATAGTTTTAATTATCTGTGAGGGTGTTTAAGATTGATTTATTTGAAACGCAGGGTGACAAGAGAGACAGAGATAGAGAAAGATCTTCCATCCACTGGTTCACTCCTCAAATGATGGTGACGAACAGGCCAAAACCAGTAGCTTTTTCCAGGTCTCACATGGGTGTAGGGGCCCAAGGACTTGGGCCATCCACTGCCTTCCCAGGTGCAGGGAAGTTGGATCAGAATTGGATCAGCCAGGACTTGAACTGCTGCATGTATGGGATGCTGCACCACAACCCCAGCCCCTCTACAAGGGTCTTAACTACAAAAAAACCCAAAATATCATGTAGGATCTCTGTCCTTAATGGGCTGTACATTGTGATTCAATGCTATAACGAGTACTCAAATAGTATATTTCACTTTGTGTTGCTATGTGAGGGCAAATGGTTGAAATCTTTACTTAACTCTACTAAACTGATCTCCTTTATACAAAGAGAATTGAAAATGAATCTGGATGCGAATGAAAGGGGAGAGGGAGCGGGTAAGGGGGAAGGGTTGCGAGGGGGAGGGAAGGTATGGGGGGGAAGCCATTGTAATCCATAAGTTGTACCTTGGAAATTTATATTCTAAATAAAAGTTAAAAAAAAGGATTTAAACAATAGTCATTTAGATAAAGTAATAATTGTTTAGATTTCTATTGTTTGTAATGCTCTCATACCACTTTTCAAATGTTTCATTACAAAGAATAGCTACCTTTATTATACTAGACATTTTTTGTATATCTAATCTATACATTAGGTCATAAAATAAGTATACCCTTTATGGATTGAGGAAATCAAGACTATAAAGGTTAATTAACTTGTTCATGTACACACAGATGGTAAGTGGCTGAGAGCTAGAATTGAACCAAAGTCTAACAGCAAGACTTGAATCCTTCCACTTCAGCCTATTGCTTCTACATTTAAAACTATAAAGAAGCTTTTGTAATTTCTTTAAGAAGATTTTATTTATTCAAAAAGTAGAGTTACCGACAGAGAGGGAGAAGACAGAAAGAAAGGTCTTCCATCCTGATTCACTCCCCAAATGGCCTTAGTTGGAAGAGCTGGGCTGGTCTGAAGCCAGGAGCTTCTTCCAGGTCTCCTATGCTGGTGCAGGGTCCAAGCACCTGGGCCATTTCCTGCTGCTTTCTCAGGCCATAGCAGAGAGCAGGATTGGAAGAAGAGCAGCCAAGACACAAACTGGCACCTGTATGGGATGCTAGTTCCATAGACGAAGGCTTAGCCTATTATGCCACAGTGCTCGCTTTGATAATGTTCTTAAATTGCCTGAACTAAGCAAAGTTTTGAAAGTTGCCTGTGGTTTCTTAAATCTAGGTTTCTCACTGAACAATTTAGTATCTCCATTTACATATTGCTTTATAACACACATTATTTATGTTTCTTAGGCTTGACTTTCCCATAGATTTCTACATATATTTTCTAAATCTGACTGACTCACTGTGGCACTTAGAAAAATACTTCTAGACAAGAATTACATGCTTCTTAGTGTAAATGCCAGATTTTGTGAAATTTAGACATTGGCATTTGTATGTTGCATTAAGTTTTGTTTTTGTCACCTGAAAAATTTTAGGATATGGAATGTTGAGCTTTAACATAGCTTTCAAGTTCAGCTGAATAGATAACCAATAGCTTATAATTACTTTTGTCCAAAAGGCATTGCTTACAGGTTGTTCGTTGGTTTTCTATTATGTTCACTTTATATATATTCTGAAATTTCAGGCCTGTCTTCAAATTTGATAGTAACATTAGGCTAATTTAGAGAAGCAAAAGATGAAAAGTATCTACACTTAGTGGTTTTAATCTGAAGAGTTGATCTTACTGTCGCAGCGAATTGATTAATGAGTACTTCAGAGTCACATATGGCTCCTGGTTGAAACTGTGGAATAAAGGTTTGCAAGCCAGTATGACTGAAGCTTTCTGAAAATGACAAGTGAATAAAACATTCTAAATTTGTTTTGGCTTTCCCTGGACATACTCGCCATCTGTTCTGATTGTGAATTTTTTTATTGCCAGCTATGTTCATTTTTTGTTATATTAATATTTTTCTAAGCTTGCTTACTCAAAATACCTAATAGAAGTGTTTATTTTCCCCTGAACATTTTGCTTTTTAAAAATTTGATGAAATTCTCAGTTTTCAGTTTTCCAAGCGTTTATTAATATGAAAATAGGTTACCTGTTGTATATGAATTGTAATTAATAACCCCCTAAATACCTACTTTAGCCCTACTATGAGATATTATCATTTGTGTTAAATAACTGACTTGAAGGTATTGAACAATATTAATGTCAGTATTTTCATTGGAATTTTAAATTTAATTAGACTTTCCACTTAAGTTATGTACAGATTGATTGGCAATTGAACGTTATCTTACTTAGTTCACTACTAAATCAAACTCTAATACTTTCTTATAGTGGTTGAAAAGTATCATATATCATTAATTTCACAATAAAAATATTAATGGCTTACAAAATTCTTTAATGTAGAAGTTAGTAATAACCATTGATCTTTTGTATGCAATAGGTCCAACCAGTCTCTACATTTGACATATTTAGATAAGTAGAATCATGTTTAAAATAAATATTCTAGCTCTGCTTTTAGAAATGGAAACTTTTATTCTTTTTTCTGTAGGAAAGGAGCGGAAATTGATAGCCTGTTAATGAAGAACACCTTTTCTGATGGTACCATAGGGAGGAGAACATAATTTTTTATTTCTGTCCTCCAGAATTCTTAGTCTTTTATTCCAGGGGTCAATGCCAACTAACAAGAAGAAAGCAAGCCAAAGTTTATTAATATATACATGGGAAATGCCTAGGGCACGAGCAATTCTCAGAGATGACTTAAAATTTTTTTCAACAAATTTTATTTGTATTCTTTTAGAAAATTTTTGAGGGGTTGCAGGAGGAATAGTGAGAGAGAATGAATGCTCCCATCTGCTGGTTCACTCCCCAAATTCTCACAATGGCTAGACTGGACCAGGCCAAGCTGAATCTGGGAGCTGGAACTCTTTTCAGCCATCACTACTGCCTCCTACAGTCTACATTGGCAGGAAGCTGGAATTGGGAGCCAGGGCCAGGTATTGAACCCAGTACTCCAGTATGAGATATGAACATCCAAATAGCTGTCTTAACCACTAGGTTGAATGACCCAAAAGATAATTTTTAATTAAGGTTTATGTAACATTTTCAACAAGGAAAGTAACTTGTTAGAGAAGTGGCATGACAAAAGAAAAGGACTTTGAGTCTCTAGAGGTGGCAAATTTTGGGAAGGCAAATAAGTGGGATTCTGTTAGGTATGTTTCTCTGGTACTATCTTCTAGCCCATTAAGAGTTTAAAGCGGTCTTCAGTGATCAACCTTTGTCCATTCCGGTAGGGAAAGGTAGAAAGGAGAACTTTGTTATAAAGTTCGGTCCTGCTTTTAATGTATAAGGGGAGGCCACAGGTTTTCTTTTGTCTGTTTCTTCACAATTTGCTTTCAACTCAAATCAGTCCTTATACTAATAAGGAATAGTTTATAGTGGAATATTCTGGTCTCCTGTTCCAGTCTTTTACTATTTATGTGTTGAACTCTGGTCCCCTGTTCTAAGAGGAAAACAAATTTTCTAAAGTTTATGATTTTTCTTTAATATGTAAATGAGGATATTTTTAAAGGTCCATGGGGTGTTGGAAGGAAGTTAAGTTTATTTTGGTACAAGAAAATTTTGAAATCCATGCTTCTTCATATTTTTTCTCCATGTCATGAAATTTTCTAGTTACTCTCAATACAGAAAAGCTATTTTACACATTTTATCTTTGAACTCTTCTAATAACTCTCCTGGTCTTAGCAGTAATATACAGGTTTTTTTTTTAAGGGGACTATTAATTTTTTTTAATTTCATAATTACATCTTTGTCTATATAACAAAATAAGTAAACAAGCCTGGAAGAATACTGAGTATTTATTTGACCAGACCTATTTTTGAAGTGTGTACCTTTTGATAGTAATGTACCTTTTTTTCCCCTGTGACTGCATACTACCATAGCTGCAGCACACATGCACTTGTCTGGCCCCTCATGACATTGGAGTTTGTGACCCTTGTTATAAAGGATAAGATGGTGAATTATTTCTTATATTGCTATCATCAGTGGAAAAGTACTAATTATATAAAGTAAAAGCTAGAATTAATAGTGTTCATGTTATTGATTAGTAGTTCTTATGAATTGCTAATTTGAAAGTAATCTTTTTATGTGAATAAAGGCGTAATCAAAACATTTTCTATTGGCCGGCGCCGTGGCTCAAGAGGCTAATCCTCCGCCTTGCGGCGCCGGCACACCGGGTTCTAGTCCCGGTCGGGGCGCCGGATTCTGTCCCGGTTGTCCCTCTTCCAGGCCAGCCCTCTGCTGTGGCCCAGGAGTGCAGTAGAGGATGGCCCAAGTGCTTGGGCCCTGCACCCCATGGGAGACCGGGATAAGCACCTAGCACCTGGCTCCTGCCATCGGATAGGCGCGGTGCGCCGGCCACAGCGCGCCGTCCGCGGCAACCATTGGAGGGTGAACCAACGGCAAAGGAAGACTTTTCTCTCTGTCTCTCTCACTGTCCACTCTGCCTGTCCAAAAAAAAAAAAAAAAAAACATTTTCTATTGAAATAGAGAAACCTGTGCAATGGAAATTGAAATTATTAATATTTAAGATAAGATGATTAATTGTCAAATCTAAGAGTTAACAAAAATGAAAATACTATAGTAATGTTTGGGAGAATTAGTTGCTTCTTTAAAGTTGTGAACTATCATAAAGGTTGATTTTGTTCACTAATACAGTTATTAACTATTAACCCAACCAGTATAAAACTATGTAAATTCTCTTGAACTTATGAATTATGTAAAAAATATGGTATATAATAGTTTATATATAAGTTATATGAGAATAAATGTATTTACCTTGGAAATTTGTAATACCATTAAGATGATGACAAATGGAAATGGAAATATTTAAAATTAATAAAACTTGGAAGTTAATAATTGGCTGGAAAATATAACAAAGCATAAAATGCCTAGAAATGAGTTTTTAAAGAAACTTATAAAACAAATAAGTACTATAAAACTCTGCTAAAGGGGTAGGCATTGTGTCACAGCAGGTTAAACCATTGGTGGGGATATTGCATCCCATATCTGAGTGGGCCAGTTTGAATCCCAGCTGCTCCATTCCCTGTTCAGCTTCCTGCTGATGCACCCTGGGAGGCAGCGGCAGACTCAAATGCTTGGTCCCCTCTTGGCTTCAGCCTGGCTCAGCCTTGGCTATTGTGGGCATTTGGGAATGAATTGATATACTCTCTGCCCCTGTCTTGCAAGTAGATAAAAATAACACTAAACACACACACACACACAAACTCTAGGGGATGGTGCCATGGCTCACTTGATTAATACTCTGCCTGCAGTGCCAGCATCCCATATAGGTGCCAGGTTCTAGTCCCGGTTGCTCCTCTTCCAGTCCAGCTCTCTGCTGTGGCCTGGGAAGGCAGTGGAGGATGGCACAAGTGCTTGAGCCCCTGCACCCGCATGGGAGACCAGGAGGAAGCACCTGGCTCCTGACTTTGGATTGGCACAGCACCAGCCGTGACGGCCATTTGGGGGGTGAACCAACAGAAGGAAGACCTTTCTCTCTGTCTCTCACTGTCTAACTTTGTCAAATATAAAAAAAAGAAAAACTCCACTGAATATCATAAAAAAACTTAAATGGAAAAACATACTGTACCTACTAGGATAGAAAAACTCAGTGTGTGCCTGGCAGATATTTGTCAGTATAGAGGAAATGTTTTCAAAGCTATGCTGAACTTCTGGTCCTCTGAGGAGTAAAAATGAGGGCCTCCACACTGATAAATTACCTCCATCTTATGTGGACACATTAAAGGAAGAAGGTGGAGCCATGGTAAGGGTACTTCAAAAGTTGTGGAAAAATGAATTGAGGTGTAAATATTAGTGTAAAAAAATTTGACATCTGCATATAGTTTTTTCATAATACGCATTTCATGAACTCCTTGAAGTTGCTTTGTATGCATGGACTTTGTTTATGTGTGTGTCCAAATAACCTTATCTGGTAATTCCACTTTCCATGAATATTTTGAAGTGCCATCTTAAAATAGTCCTCTCATGAACCTTGTCTATTGTTAATGATCAAACCTGAATTAAGATATGTATACTGGTAATGGCCACAGCTCTCTGGTGCAAAAGTCATCTCTCCTAGGCCTAAAATGAATCATGTGAGATCTAGTTTATTTTCCCCATGCAGTAGTCACTCATAAACATAACCAGGTATATCCACGTGGCAACAAGAGCAAGAAGCAGCAGTACCAACAAAAGCTACAAAAAATTCTTGGAGTAAAAACCTATTAGAATTATCATGCATCAAACCACATGCTCACTAAGTTGAAAAAAATAACAGCATCTGTTAGAAAATTTTTTTTAAATCTGCCTTGTCATTTTTTCCAAACAAAATACAAGTCTTGGAAAATACCTGGAGCTAACTGAATGCGTGCTTAACAATAGATTATACCAAGCTGAAGTGAATGTTAGTGAAGTGGGAGATGTGGAGAGGCTGTGCAACAAGGAGCACAAAAGAGGAAGAAATATGGAAAACACCAAACAGAAGGGAAGCATAAAACTCAAAACCAAAACAAACAGAAAACACCGTGAAAAGATCTTATCTGTGTTTCAAGTCCCAGAAAGAAATTGGCCGGGGGAAACAAAGGCCAAAGGACTGAAAGGCTAGACAGACCAATAGACAAGAAGAATGTCCCAAAACAGATCTGAGAGCGCTTGATTTATGATAAAAGTGGCACTTTAGAGTAATGAAGAATGGTTGCTACTTTCAGTAATTGGTTCTTAATTAGCTGTTCATGTAGGAAAAAATTAAATTGCATCATTTTTATAAGCAGTCAGTATTGAGACCTAAATGTGAAGGGAATTTAATAAAGCCTTTAAGGAATAATGTAAGATGCCTTTTTTTGGTTAGTTTTCTTAAGACTTTAAAAAATTATTTTTATTTGAAAGACTATCAAGCTGATTCACTCCCCAAATGCCTGCAACAGGCTGATGTGTGGAGCCTGGACCTCACTAAGTTCCTGTCTCCTACATGGGTGGCAGGAACCCAACCTGTTGCCTCCCAAGGTACACATTTAATAGAAGTTGATAACTGGGCATGGAGCTGGGACAGGCATCCTACTTGGCAGCTTACCTGCTGCGTCTGATGCCCTTTCCTGAAACCTTTTGATTTGTGGGTATTGGGAGATTTAACAAGACACAAAATGACCACATTACAATTAAGAACTTGAGGATAAAGCACTTGAGGGAGTCAGAGAAGGGAAAAGGTATTTGCAGTACAACAAAAGGCTTTGACCTAAAATATGTTAAGAATCAAAACAAAGCTGTAAATCAGTGAGAAAAAGTCCAGGTCTGAAGAAAAGTGGATAGAATATTTAACAGTTAACCAAGGATGAGACCCAAATGATCAAAGATATTTCACTTCGTTAGTAATCAGAACTGGATATTTATTCTAGTTTTATTTATAATGCAAAGTTTAAGCAGCTAAAAACAAGTAGTAAGGGTTCAGCTAAAGTCACATATTGTTTAAATGCTAGTTAGTCTTTTACAAGTGATTTAGAGTTATGTTAACAGGCTTATAATAAATTGACTATTATCCCATTTTTGAAAAGAAAATGACCTACAGTAATATGCACACATATGAATATGTATTTGTGTGAATGCGTATATTGCATTGAATTGGGCATATTTCAAAAAGTTGGTAGCTATATGGTGTTATGATTTATAATGATTTTCACCGTGTTTTTACTTCTGTTTTTCCAGTATTTATAAGTTAGACATGTACTGTGTTATTGATACAATTGATGAACTAGAATATGCTAAAATAGGGCACTATACCCATTTTTCCATTGTGAGAGTCAGTTTTCTGTTTCTTTAATTACAAAGTTGATGAGGTGAACCACGACTTTTGTTAAAAGTGTGTTCATGCATTTAGGCTTTATATTATGTGCGATAGCAATACAGGCAACATGGAATTATATTAGTATTCTAAATATATAGTTCAGGACTTTAGTATCTTGTCTCTTAAATGGGCCTTTTTGTTGTTGTCATTGTTGAACTGTGATTAATGTCTAATCTTTCCTCCTGTTAATATTTTTGCTCACCTATTTTCCACTCTGCTTTTATGGTGCTTAACTGTCCTTCATTCATTCACTCATTTTTTTCTCTTCCTATTTTATAGTTTAAGGGCTTTTCCTAGATAAACTGTAAGAATGGAACCAATTTTGATAGCTTTAAAGTCTTAAATTTCCTGAAGATTTTATTCTAGTATTCTAGTTTCTAGACTTTTTTTTTTTTTTACAAGAAAAAAACAACCCTTTCTAAAGTAGCGTTTCTGATGAAATGAATGAATGTATTATTTGAAATCTAACATGAGGCAGGTGGGTTTTAGCAGGAGGTTTGTTTTCTGGCTTTTTCTCCGTCATATCAGAGTGGTTTTAGGGATTGGTTTTTGGATTTTGGTTGTTAAAATTTTTAGTTTTAGATGTTGACAGATTTTTAAAAATATGGTATGTTGTATTTTGCCACAGCTTCCAGACAGTCTAGGGATAAATTTAGCATTTATTGAGCTGGTAAACCTTACTTGTCAGCTTTAGCTTACAATTGGCTTTAAATTATTAATTGTCCTTTTTATCCTTTTTGGAAGTAGAGGTAAAATATGAGTCTATATTTATTGTAATTATGTATTCATATTTACTTGAGTCATGTTGTGAATTCTTTTAGCCAACAAATGGAATCTTCTTGAGCATGTTTCTAATTGTTTTGCCATTGGAATCTATGGCTCATGGGCTCTTCCATGAACTGGGCAACTGCTTAGGAGGAACATCTGTTGGATATGCCATTGTGATTCCTACCAACTTCTGCAGGTACAGTAACCTAGTATAGTTGGTAATGACTTCTTGATTCATAACATTTTCTTAGGATGTGTGTAAATGAGTAAAATAACTCTTTTTCAAAGCTGTAGTATTTTCGAAGTATATACCCTGTTGCATTTCTGTATTCTAAATTTTTTAAAGGCAGTAAGAATAGGGTTCAATTTAAGTATTTTGGTAAGTTTCATTAGCGTATATTTTAGCTGGAAGTCAAAAAATATTAGGACCTATCCTTAGAAAAGTCATTCATATCTTGTTTAGGAAAATGTCCTAAACAAGGAGCATTGAACCCAAATCCAGAATTCTAGTTCTCTTACCTTAGGCAAATCATAATTTCTCCAAATCTCAGTGTCAGTATCTAAAGTGCAAATGGTAATGCCTTTTCTGCCTATCTCAGCAAATGTTTTGGAAACTAATAAGATTATGAATGAAAAAACACTGCATACTGAAAAAATGCCATACAAATACCAAAACTTCAAAAAGATGAGCAGTAAAGTTCAATTCCAAAAGAACTTTTGTCCCCAAATGAATGGGAGATCTGTATGAATCTTTACCTATTACTATATTTTCATTTTTATTTTATAGCTAAATATTCTTAAAATGGGAGAAAAATATTTGCCAGTCATGAATTCTGATGACCAGATTTTCATCATACTTTACTGGAGGTTGGAGGTACCTTGAAATAAAAGAAAATTATCTGCTTTCAAATATTTGCCATAAAATAGACTATTTGTAGTAAATATTCCTCCACAAAGGGTTGATTAAAAAGCAGATTTTCATGGGAAATGTTAGAGATTTGGAAGATATGACAACTTTGCCAAGAGAGTGTATGGAAGTAGTAATATGCACTGCTAAGTTTTTATTCTGTTATATTGCTTTTTAACATTTTTGTTATTGTTAAAACATTAAGTTCCATATATGCAAGATTTATTTTGTTACTAGAACAGTATTGATAATACATTAAGTAAAATTTAAAGTTTTCAGATCCCTAATAGAGAAATTCCTTTTTTAGATAGGAGTGATGACTTTTTCCCCTTTCATTATTGGTTGTCTTTCATTTCTGCTAGATATAAGCCTTAGTTTAATATTTTTACTGGACTACCATTTTATATGTTGCAGAATCAGATCTAAATCTTCAAGTTCATGTTCAATGGTATAGAGGCAATTGATCTTTTAATAGTGCTTATAAATGCCATTTGTTAGTAGATAATTTCCTATATCATTTACATAAGTTACTGAAACTTGAACACAATACTCTATTTTTCAATGTGAAAATTAAATGTTTAATTAAAACATCTCATTTTACCTGTTAAGATTTTTTTTTTCTCAAGAATAAGAAGTTCTAATAATCTCCATCCAGGCATTCTTGAAATGCTTAGTATAATTTTGAGCTTAAAAAGTTTACTATCCAATGTCTGTTATTTGGTAAGTATTTGTAAATAGGGAACAGAGAATACTATCTACATTTGGAGATATTCTTCCAGCATTTAGATTGGTTGTTTTATTAAGAAGAAATGTAATTTTTAGAAACCATGTTTTGGTTCTAAGCTTAATTCTTAACCTTATAGGAATTTTAGAAATGCTGATTTCTCAAAATCCTTCCATTTAGATAGCAGCAACTATTATGTTTCTGAGGTGATCAATTATGAATGTTCTGCAAGAATGTAACATAAAACATTTCTTAAGCACTAAAATAATTGTTTTGTCTCTTTTAGTCCTGATGGTCAGCCAACATTGCTTCCGCCAGAACACGTACAAGAGTTAAATTTGAGGTCTACCGGCATGCTCAACGCTATCCAAAGGTTTTTTGCGTATCACATGATTGAAACGTATGGATGCGACTATTCCACAAGTGGACTGTCTTTTGATACTCTGCATTCCAAACTTAAATCTTTCCTTGAACTTCGGACTATAGATGGACCTAGACATGATACATACGTTTTATATTACAGTGGGCACACCCACGGTTCAGGAGAGTGGGCTCTAGCAGGTAAAGGCACTTTTAGCAGTTCCACCATTATGGAGATATACATAGGAATATTTGTGTGATCTATTCTTCATACAGAGACATTAAATTTCTCAACTTTTTACTTCATACTTTACCAGGTATACATATAGCTCTGTTTCATTTCTTCTCTAGTATACTTGTTTAGAATAATTTTAGTAATCTGTGATAAGGTTTGAGAATTGTCTTGAAATAATTGGAAAGAAAATTCTGATTGATTTGAGACTTAGAACTAGTTACCCTAATTAGTTTTACTGATTTCATGCCAGATTTGTAACTGGGGCTTTGTTTTAAAGAATAGTATTGTTGGAAATTCTTTTAATACATAGTGAATAACTCAGTGATTGTCTAGTAGTAAAGGTTAATGAATTTACTACTGGGCACATGTGAAGCATTAGCTGCACTGTACTAAGTACTTTATACATAGTATATAAGATGTGAAATTGACTTAGATACCATCACCTTTATTATGTTCTTTTTTAAAGGAGGAAGTAGAAGTTGAAAGGAGTTACATAACATCTCTAGTCATACCACTAACTGAAAGAGCCATGATTCAGTCCAGGTCTATCCTAAAGTGTATTTTTCCCCCACTGCACCATATTGCCACCAAGGGTGAAAGCCATGATGATAGATAAGTAGCATGGTCTGGCTAAGATATTTGTTAGCATTAACCACCCATTTTCAAAAAAATCAGAATGTATAAGAAGCTACTCAATGTGTAAACTACTTGAACATAGTTTATAAGAATTTAATTTACCAGGAGGTTTATTTACAACATAGAATATGACTTTTTAACCTTTAGGCACTTCACTTCCAGGTAGAGTATATCATTATGTATATTTCTATCTCAGAGCCCAGGAGAAAAAGTTCTAGTCAGTTCACAGCCTTCACAAACAAATTTTGAGATCTAAAAGCTAGATCTAAAAACTAGAATGTTGATAATGAACTGTCCCCAGATCAATAGGAAAAACAATTTCAGTGATCATGCATATGTTTTCAGTTAAGTATGATTAAATTTATTGAAGTTTTTTTTATATTAACATCAGCTTGTACAGTTTTATGGGGTACAGTGTTATATTTTAACACATGTATACCAGTTAAATGGATCAAATCATGTAATTAGTAGTTCATCTCCTTATTTCTTTGTTTGGAGCCTTTGAGCTCCTTTTAGTTCTTTGTAAAATGTGCAATACATTACTGTGAACTATACTCATCCTAAAGAATAGTTTTAAAAACAAACTGTGTATTTACATGAAGGATTTATTACTTAATGTTTATATAACCACTTTAAGAAGGTTGTGTTTTTCTTCAAATATTTTAAAAACTTATTTCAAGTAGTTTTTATGGATGGCTTTGGATGTAAATTCTAAGCATATAGCCCACCCATAATTTAATCAGCTTGTTCTTTTCCTAGGAAAAATCAAAGGTACTAAAGTAATATATAAGTCATTGTTTTTAAATTTTCATATATGATGAGTTGGGAATAATTTATGACATTTTTGGAAGGTTTATTTTATTTGAAAGAGTTACAGAGAAGCAGAGAGAGATAGGGAGAGAAAGATCTTCCATCCAGTGGTTCACTCACTAAATGGCCACAACAGCCAGGGCTAGTTCAGGACAAAGCTAAGAGTCAGGAGCTCCATCTGGTACCTAGCATGGGCTATCTTCCCAGGCACATTAGTAGGGAGCTGCATCAGAAGTGGAGCAGCCAGGACTTGAACTGGAACTCATAAAGGATGTGAGTGCTTCAGGTGGCTGATTTAACTGCTATGCCACAGCACTGGCCCCTATGAAATCTTAAATGTCTAGCAGATACATTCTGGAATGGTATATAATATTTTTGATGCTACCATAAATTGAACTTAGAGAATTTTTCTGTTAGCCAGGAAGATTTCAGATCTTGACAGGATTCTGGCTTATCCCACAATTCAGCAACTGCATTGTGTTAGGCCTAACCTGAGGCACCTGGTTTACTCAGGTTGAACTAGGCTTTGAAATAGGAAACGTTATGACTAGATTTTCTTTGGGATAGTAAGTTAAAACCATTCTAGAACTAAATACCACTGTGGAAAAGAAATTTTTAATTTATCACATACTTTTACTCATAATAGTTTTTGGAATATGTAATGTTACATTTATGGGGTTTCATAATAAGATACCTGATATTTTCACCTCATTGCTTGAGGGTAAAAAACAATTACAGTAATTACAAGAGAAATAAATGAAAAAAATGTAGATGATCTATAAAGCAGTTTATCACAGATAAACAAAGCCTTTAAAAAGCAGTCTCAGTTGCTTGAAATGCATCAGATGGCTGTTATCGGAAATGAATGTAAGTACTTTGCATCTGGGCCAAAAGCCAAAGAAAGCAGAGCAAAAGAAAATTAGAGAAAGAATTTGAAAGGCTTTAATTGTGCTTTAACTCTCTTGTTGATATCTAAAGAGTATTTTAAAAAGAGAATTAGGGTAGAATGTGCTAAAGAATATTTATTGAAATAGTTGTGAATTACATGTTAGGCAATGATTTGTGACAGATGGAATTTGTATAATGACTCTTGTAATTTATGTCATCCTCTGATCTCTTAGAAATTTAATAGAGCAGGCAATAATGAAAACTTAACATCTGGTGGTTTTTGAAAAAGTGGTATCTTTTGGAGTTACCAGTGAAACAACACATTGGTAATATGTGGAAACTGTATTTGAAGTAGTGCCTCTGAGATGATGTTCTTGAGTGTTAAAGCAGCTCAATTACTTCTCATTCTTAGAGTCTCAAATATATCAGGCTGAGTCTAACAGACAGCAGGCTGTTGGAAAAAAGAAAATTAGTTCTATATTAAAGAATGTGTTTCAGCCTGGCTGTAGAAGTCATGTTAATATTAGAATTCAAATTCCTTGGTGATATCATTTTGATAGTTTAGCAAAAAGGATGGCTACTTTTGGTAGAGATGCATGTTCTAAAGTTAGGTGGTTGAATCTTTTAGTAGTAAATTGTAGCATATTAAAACTTTTTCTAATTAAAAAATAACATGTTCAATGTGAACATTTTAGAAGACAGAAAAGTACTTTCTAAAACCACCAGATATCCAAACACCCCACAATAATTATATAACTTATGCAGGTATGATTCCACATCATGCTTTTTTCCCCCATATAAAGACATCTTACCATTAAGTTTTTTTTATAAACATCTTATTATAAAATTCTTTTCTAAGGTTATACCATAATTCATTTCCACCCCCACCTTTTATTTCATACTATCTAAGATGACAATAGGAAGATATTTATATGTAATTTTTTACCCCCACTTCTTTGTGTGTGTGTGTGTGTGTGTATTCATTCCTTTGTTCTGAGTATAGATAGGAAGAGGGTTTTTCTTTTTATAGGTACCTATATGAGGATAGGAAATGAGTGTGGAACAGAGGTCAGCAGTTTTTGTAGAATTCCAGATTTTTTGGCTTTGTGGGCTGAAAAATCTCTATTGCAACTACTCTTTTCTACCATTGTAAACTGAAAGTAGTTATAGACAGAATGTCAATGAATGAACATGGTTGTATTCTAATGGAATGTATTGGTGGAAATAATTATATACTATTTTTGTATAATTTCACATATCACAAACTATTACTCTTTTGTTTTTTTCTGTCAACTATAAAACTACAAAATCAGCTCAGCTTGTGCGCCATATAAAAACAAGCTGGATTTGGCCCACAAGCCACAGTGTGCTGCCCCAGGTGTACAATATTAGCATTCCTATTTTTTTCATTAAGTCTAACTATATAATACAATTTTTGACTTAGCATATCCCTTTGTAATGTAAGTAACAAAGATGATTTTTTTTCCTGAGATTGAAAATCTTTTTAAGAAGGATTTATTTGAAAAGCAGAGAGAGAGAGAGAGAGAAGAGGGTGGAAGGGAAGGGGAGGGAGGGAGAGGGATCTTCTATTCTATTGTTCACTCCCCAAAGGGCCACAATGGCTGGGGCTGGACCAGGTCAAAGCCAGCAGCCTGGAGCTTCTTCTGGGTCTCCCATGTGGATGCAGGGGCCCAAGCACTTGTGCCATCCTCTTCTTTCCCAGGCACATTAGTAGGGAGCTGAATCAGAAGTGGAACAGCCTGGCTTCAAACCAACATCCATATGGGATGCCGGCACTGCAGGAGGTAGCTTTATCCACTATACCACAGCACTGGCCCTGAAAATCTGTTTTAAAAATACCTTCTGAAAAGGTACTTTGAAAGTAACACATATTCACTTTTTGGCTTATATATTTAATTCTAAGAATCTAAAGAAAATACACTTGAAACAAGAGTATTCTTAATGCAAGGCTTCAGAAATTGTACCATTAAATTTTCTCTCATTCCAGGTGGAGACATACTACGCCTTGAGACACTTTTAGAATGGTGGAGAGAAAAGAATGGTTCCTTCTGTTCTCGGCTAATTATCATTTTAGACAGTGAGAATTCAACCCCTTGGGTGAAAGAAGTGAGAAAAATTAATGACCAGTATATTGCAGTACAAGGAGCAGAGTTGACAAAGACCATAGATATTGAAGAAGCCGACCCACCACAGCTGGGCGACTTTACAAAAGACTGGGTGGAATACAACTGTAACTCTAGTAATAGCATTTGCTGGACGGAAAAGGGCCGCACTGTGAAAGCAGTATATGGTGTGTCCAAACGGTGGAGCGACTACACTCTGCATTTGCCAACAGGAAGCGATGTGGCCAAGCACTGGATGCTACACTTTCCTCGCATTACATATCCACTGGTGCATTTAGCCAATTGGTTATGTGGTCTGAATCTTTTTTGGATCTGCAAAACTTGTTTTAGGTGCTTGAAAAGATTAAAAATGAGGTGGTTTCTTCCTACGGTGCTGGACACAGGACAAGGTTTCAAACTTGTCAAATCTTAATTTGGACCCAAATGCAAGATGTGGCTGAGTTCATACTACCAGTTATCACTAACTTGCCATTTTTTTGTATGCTGTATTTTTTTTGTGGGAAAATACCTTCCTATTTCTGTAGCTGCCCTCACTTTGTCTTTTCTCAAGTAATTATGGTATAGGTAAGGTGTTGGAATAAGCATTATTTTATATTAAAAGTAGGTTGAGAATCAAATGCTAACTCTGTAAATGCATAAGAGACGTCAAAAATAACTGCACTTTCAGGAATGTTTGCATATGCCTCCGATTAGAAAGAAAGCAGTCTTCTATACTCTGTAATGGCCAATGAAGAATTACTAATGCCTTATTTTCTAGGCATAGAGAATGTAGACCAGACAAATTTATTACTTTTTGAAAACTATCAATTTACTTAGAGAGGATTCTTTTCTGTGAGGTTTCAAGACCATTGGAAGGATGACAAACTCTTTCTTAGAAAAGGAGGAAGCCTGTGCAGGATGAATGTAGATTTTACTTGTACTCCATCACAGTCAAACGTCTTGCTTGTGACCTGTTAACCAGTGTATCTGGGAAGCCAAAATTGTTTTTTCAAATCAGAACATTCTTCATGAGATAGCTCTGAGAGGTTAGATTCTATAAATTTTTCCTTCATGCATCGGTGGGGGGCCTCTAAAACTGCTAATTTAAAGAGTCTCAGGGTAACAATATTTTATTAAAGAACAGTATTTCCAGCCAGAAGTTCCTTCCAAATAAATTGTCTTCCTTTTGGAAAAGTATTCATAAAAGAAATTTAGCAGTTTCTCATTGACTGAATCAATGAGAAATATTCAGAAAAGATTTTTATCTATAGTTGCTCTGCTATGAAAATTATTTTTCAAATTTCCATTAATTGATACATTTTTTCTACTGAAGGTCAAAAGATAAGGTCAGTTTTTTCTAGTGTACATGTAATGTATTATGTAAAAAAAAGTATTCATACTGGCAATTTTAGTTCAGCATAATAGTGTGGTTGTAATTTTTAAACTTAATTTGGTGTTTTTTTGTCTCCTTTAGGCAGGCACTGATCAGGGTATCTCCTTAGTGGTGGTAATTCATTTCATATTCCCTTCCAGTAATCCTTGCATTCCAAGTTGCCATCTTTGAGAAATAACAAGAGGGGAACAGAATTAAGTTGGGAGGTAATCTGGTCTTTGTTACTAAAATGCAGTGACTTCTCGCCATTGAAGCCATTTTCCAACCTCAAAGGAAATAATGCCTCCACTATTTTCTACCTGGTGACTTTGCACACTGAGGTCTTAGTTAGGAAGAAGTCACTTAGTGTCAGGGAACTTGTATACCACTATCTATGCAGCATTGTTGCAGTCTGGTTATTTCTATGTATTGAATGTGATTTTCCTAATGCTTTGAATAAAGTTTTGTTAAAAATTAGTTTTTCTTTTAATGTGCAAATAACATTGATAGTTAAGTATATTAAAAGTGGTAGTTATAAAAATGCCCATGGTTAAGAGTTCACATTTGGTGGCAGGTTGATTTTAAATTTTCATATTCTGTTAAGTATTTATATTAGCATTACCCGAATGAAATGGTTTAATGTTTTATGACACGTTTATTCAGAAATAGTACAGTAGAAAAGCCAAATGTTAAAAATATGAGTTTGTGGCTTCAAAAACCACTCAAACTCATGTTAAATAGAATCTTTTAAGTTTCTTGGCTAGGGATGAACAACTTTGCTTCAACTAAAGCAAATCTCTTCACTCAGAGAAAGACAAATAGTAAAGTATATCCCCCATTCTTTATATAGTTTAAAATGGTACCAAAGATACACTAATTAATACACAAACTGATAGCCACAAAGCTAAGTTTTTGATATGTATTTTCTGTTTTTCTTGCTTTTTTTCTTCCATTTGATATGCATTTTCTGTAAACATCTATCCTCAAAAGGTCTTTGGGCTAAAAATCTGACTTGAGCCTACTTATTAACCAAAAAATATCCACTCTAATGAATTTTCCTACCAAAAAAACTGAGTGACTCTTCAGGATGGTTTCCTAAATTAAAGCTGCCGAGTTTAAAACATGAGTGTAGCAGAATGGAAGAGTAAGTATTGGTACAAGAAGTATAAAGTAAATAGTTACTTTTACCTAAAGATTAAAAAGCAGAGATGATAATGAAAATAATTTGCCATTGCCTCTTAATTTTATAAATGTAATTAGGAAGGAGTTTAAACTTAGAGTGAAATAAGCTATTTTAGGCAAAACTACCATTTTACTAAAAAAGAGGTGACATAGAAATGCTTTTTAAAATAATTTGACTTATTTCTGTATATGATACCTGCTAAAATCACGAAAGTACCAGACCCTACAAACATCTTTTGAAAAATCTATATATACCATTGAATATTAAACAGAGGAGGCAAGTTCTCTAAATTCAGTTATATTATTATTTTATTTAAAACTCTTGTTTATTTTGATCTAAACTCTTCCTCCCTAGGAAATTGGCATTTGTCTTTCCATAGAATTCAACCTTGCTCTTAATAAATTCAAAATTCTATGGAAAAGAATTTTTTCAGAAGATTATTTTTATGATAGTGTTTTCATAAATGCTTTTAAAAAATACATTCTTAGTTAAAATGCATTTATATGTAATGCATTGGTAGGTCCATTTTTGTTTTCAGTAAAATCTATTTGTAATTGTTTTGTT
Organism: Sylvilagus floridanus; assembly: GCA_949820135.1. Classification (NCBI taxonomy): domain Eukaryota; kingdom Metazoa; phylum Chordata; class Mammalia; order Lagomorpha; family Leporidae; genus Sylvilagus; species Sylvilagus floridanus. The sequence continues at coordinate 35,126,414 of OX463236.1, forward strand.
TGTAACTTTTTGACTTAAATATATTTATTGTTTTGGCTACTACTTTTTTATACATATTCTTTCATAAATAGGGCTTAGTCTCTTTAAGAAATATTCTGCTTTACTGTTCAACAGGTGATATGATAGTTAATATGATGTATGCCAAGGGAATGGCTTAACAATATAAGATATTTGACAGTAAATGATAAAATGAGTTAGATCTGTCAGTACTTTTGCGTGTCTTCTCTATTAGAAACTGCTACACTGGTATCCCTTTAGGCAGAGCTCACAGAGTTTGACATTTCTGATACAAGATTTCCTAGAAGAGTGCCTTACCCACAATAAGAGCTATTTAATAAATATTTTTGACTGAGTGAATGTATTTGCAATAAGAGAAATTGGAATCACATCATAAATTTTACTACATTTCCCCTATGATTTTATTTAAATGGATATTATTGCAAGATCATTAAGAAAATAATTTAGCAAAAGGAAAACAAATTTCACATTTGTAGTTAAAAGACTGAGTGTTAAGATGAGGGAAGGAAAAACTTTTAAGACTGATTTGGATGAAAACATAGCTGATGTGGCAAAAAAATGACTTGTTTTGAGGTTGAGCCCATTTCCATCATGATTCTAATAATTTTTAATTTCCCCATTACTACCTTTATACATTGAAGGCTTATCGCAAGTGGAAATTATTAAAGTCTTGACTGCTGAACAAAGGAATTTAGCTGTACATACTGGTGATGGCTAAATTGTGAAGTCAGAAAAATAGAGCTGTTAACGTAATTACGTTAAGTACAAGTTAGGGAAACTGCAAGTCTTTTTAGAGTATCCTCCTTTATTTACTGGTTGTAATCCGGTGAAATAAAATATTAATAAGATTTAAGTAGTAATTATTTAGAACCATTCTGATGATGGGGTAATTTACATTTATATTTATTAGGAAATATTAGATTAGCAATGATTCAAAATTGAAATCTGTGAACTAACCAGGTTTCTTTAAAATGTTGGGTGTTTAAAAGCTATTTGATTTTTTAAAAATTGATTAATCTTATGTGATATAACATTTTGTAAGTTTAAAATTTTAAGAAGATGTAAGCAATTTCACTAAAACTTTATTTGAAAAACAGGTCTCCCCATCTATTCCCCAAATGCCTGCAACACTTAAGACTGGACCAGGCCAAAGCCAGGAGCCCTGAACTCATGACAGGTGTCCCATGTGGGTGATAGGAACCCACTTACTTGGGCATTTACCTGCTGCCTCCCCGAGTGCACCTTAGCAGTCAACTGGAATCAAGAGTAGAGCTCACAGTTGAATCCAGGGAGACTGATAGGGGATGTAGGTGTCCCAAGTGGTGTCTTAACTGCTACTCCAAATGTCCACCCCAATTTTAGTGAAATTTTGTTACTTCACCCAGACTTAAAGTATTGATTTATCTGAACTCAAAACTTTCAGCAATGTACCAGGGATAAATGAGGGACATGGCATATCTTCCTAGAGGTTGCTGTCTGCTGGTTCACTTCCTAGATGGTCATAATGCCTGGGACTGGGCCAGGCCAAAGCCAAGGAGTGTCTCCCACGTGGGTGCAGGACCCAAGCACGTGGACCGTCCTCCACTGCTTTCCCAGGCATGGAGCTGGTTCAGAAGTGAAGCAGCTGGGACTTGATTCTCAGAGCACTCTTCATAGGATGTTGGCTCTAAAGGCAGCTGCTTAACCCTCTCCACCACAATGCCAGTCTCTCCCTTTCTCCCGATACTAAATTTTTAATTCCATTTTTCCAGACATTTTGATGCTCCCTTGTACATCAGGACATCTAGTTGGTCATAATTTCAGTGTGGGAGAAAACGAAAAAGTCCAAGCAACTATGTTTAGGTAATTATACTACATTATTCCTGGACAGGGGAAGGACCGGACACTGGGAGATGGTATCCCAGGAGCTTAACCGATGCAAAGGTTTAGAACCAAGAGGAGCAAAGGGCTAAGACTCAGGCTCTTGGAGAGAAACAGATATGAAAACCAAGCAAACTGCTCAGTTGATACCACTCGGAGTGACATGATCCAGTGCTGGGGTGACAGGACAGAGGCAGAGGAGAGCAAATGACAGGAAAGGCCCCCTCAGGTCACAAGAGCACAGCAGAAATGCTGTGGATGTATTTATAAGGGTCCTGAAGTGGAGTAGCATAGATGGAATGAGAAACAATCAGGATTTATGAAGTGTAATGAGATAACTAACATTTCCCACTATTTCTTTAAAGTATTTTTTGGCAGGTATGATTCATTTTTATGATCTGGATGAAAACTCAGGCTGTTCCATAGGTTTTTTTTTTTTTTTTCCAGTCATACTTTGAAGATATGGCCTCAGTTTAAGAATGAGGATGATCATTTGCGTGGAACTAGTAAATATTCCAACTTCATCAAAAATTTAACTACGTCCAGCTGGGGCAGAGCATAGGGCGAGCCACTTCTTTCTTTGCCCCTTGAGGAGTGAGGGGAGGTGGAGGGGTGGTAGGAGAGGCGGTGAGGGCAGGCCCTCTGTGTGTTGCTGACCTTTACAGCAAGAGGCCTCCTGGATGCTCCTCTTCCTGGGGAGCTCCCATCCCCCACCTGTTTATTTACCCGACTCCAGAGACTAAGAATTTATTTGAGCTTCTCTGTACTGAGGTCTGTTTTCTGTTCTCAGACTTTGTGAGCGTCCTGTAGCCATACACCAGCCCAGTGTTCAGGGGCCTCTGGTCAGTGGGAAACCCTTTCACAACCTTTGCCCTAGCAAGTGGGGCCGGGCCGGCAGATCTGCAATTATGTCTACAGCTCAGGCAGGAGTCAACAGCAGCCCAGGATGCCTGCCCTGTTAGCCAGCTTTTTGTTACTTTAACCAAAATACCCGAAAAGAGCTTCTTGGGAAGGAAAAGGTTTATTTTGGCTTATGCTTTGGAGGTTCCCAGTTCAAGATCAGATGTCCCCTTTAGTCCGGCATCTGCTAGAGGCTGGCAGTGGAAGAACATTGCCACCCAGTGAAGTCATGAAACGACACAGGAAGCTCGCCTGGTTTATAAAACCAACCATCTCTGCAGACCTACCTTTCAAGGGCATGCCCCCAATAATATCAAGACCTCTCACCAGGTCCACATACCAGAGGCCATAATTAGATCAAATCTCCACCCTTACTCCACTATTAACCTAAGACTAAAGGGTTTAAAAGTCTGCAAGAGTTTGGGGAGCCAAGTCCTGTTCATAATACTTGCCAACTGTAGGTCCATGACCAGCCTCTCTGAGGAGCCAAGTTAGAGCCCTTTCACTAGGATTTGAGGTGAGGCACAGCCCCCACCACCACCACCACCAAGTACCCCTTTCTCAGTTGCAACTACTTCCAGCACTGTAAGGACTCTCCAATGAGACCTTGAAATCTGCCTTTAAGCTCCAGCTTCCAAAGCCTTGATATCTTCCAGATGGGAGGGATTTAAGAGTCACATGACTTATTCTTGACCTTCTTCATGGGCATTTTTCTTCCTTGGCTGGATTCTCACTTAAAATCAGTGATTTTAAGCTGAAGGCCTCTAGGTTTAGATATCATTTTCCACTAGCAATAACTCATTTTAAGTATAATGGGAAAAATTCTTATACTAACAGCACCAGATGTAGATAACATCACATTAAACAGAAAGGAAATCCTAACTATATTAAAATGTGTAAGAGCAGACCAAATATAGACACAGCATATTTTTGTAGGGGATGAATATTGTTCACCTCAACTATTTACATGGTAGTAAAATTAATTTAATCCAGTCTTAAGTAACCATATGAATCCATATACAATCCAAATACAATTGTAAGTAAAATGGCAACAGCAATGTGGCTTATACTTTTTCCTATTTTCTGAAATTGGCTATAAACTTGTTTTAGTCTTTCATATCTCTGAAAATAAATTATTTCACTTTTACAACTGCTTTTTCCTCATCCTTCCAACTGGTTCTACAGTTTTACTGCTGCTCTTGGCTTCCTCCTCATTTTAATATATGTAAAACCATTTTGTGCTTTCCCAATTGTAGACACTAGATCTTATTTGCTAAGTTTGTACTGAGGGTATTACACTTCTGCTACTTCTCCACCTTTTAACTTGTTGCTTCAGTCTCTGGTAATTAACCAGAGTAAAATCTCCTTCATTTTATTTCATGCTTGATTCTCAGAGCTAACAATTACATTAGTATGACTCTATGAAGACTGTTCCTAGCATGGCACACCTCCTCCTTCTACCTTTTGTTTCTGATGGTCTTCCCTCACTGAAACACTTAGCTCTCTAAAATATTCATAATTCTTATATTCCTCCTGAATCTCCATTAAATCATCTCACTCAAGGGATCATGTCCCACTCCCCAGTCCAGAGTTCCCTCCACCCGGTCCCTCTTAAATTCTGCTCAGAACCAATTATCCTCTGAAGGTGCTGAAAAGCCGTCACCCTAGGACTTCCCTGCATCATTTCTGTCTCGGGTCTCCCTCTATCTCCCAGATTCCACATCTTCCTTGTTTCCACTTGCTCCCTGTACTTGGAGTAGTTTATGAAATTTTAAAGAAAGGATTCATGGAAGGTAAGTGCTCTTAGAGCGTGTCTATCTAGTACAGTTATGATTCTGTACTCACTCTTGCTGGATAGAGCATTCTAGTATATAGAAAGTTGAAGGCATAGCCCCTTTTGTCAGTCATTGACAGTTGATTCTTGCCTTTCTGGGCTTTTTTTGTTTCGTTTTGGTATATACAAATTTATGATCTCTCTGAAAATATCTCTTTACACTTGGCTGTTCAGAAATTCCATTGTAGGGGAGGAGTTGTGACACAATGGATTAAACTACTACTTGGGACTTTAGCATACAGTATCAGAGTGCTGCTCAGGTCTTGGATATTCCACTTCTGATCCAACTCCCTGCTAATGTGCCTAAAAGGCAGAAGATGGCTTAAGAAATTGTGTTTCTGCTGCACAAGTGAAACACCTGGAATAAATTTCCTGGCTTCTGGTTTAGACCTGGCTGTTGCAGCTGTTTGGAGAGTGAATCAGCAGATGGAAGCAAGCAAGCAATCCTCTCTCTCTCAAAACAAAACTCAATTATAATGAGTTGGGGGTATATTTTAGTCAAACTGAGCATTCTCCAGCAAGCAATTTCCATTTGAAGATTTGAATCTTTTTTAAAAGAAGATTTACTCACATCTAGGTCTTCCACAAGGGTGGCAGGGGCCCGAACACTTGGGCCATTTTTCACGGCTTTTTCCAGGCCATTAGCAGAGAACTGGATCAGAAGTGGAGCAGCCAGGACTTGAACTGGTGCCCAAATGGGATGCCTAAGTCAGAAGTGGAGGCTTAACCTGCTTTGCCATAATGCCAACCCAGAAGACGTCAGTCTTCTTAGAGCTTTGAGAATTTTAAATTTTTTCTCCTCCATCTTCTGTGAGCTCACGTTACTGATGTCCTACTACCAGAATGAACATTCTATATTCTATTTAATTGTTCTATACTTTGAAAGACTCCCTTGGGTTTATCTTCCAGTACTTCTAACCATTCTACCCTCCCCTCACCTAACACACTTTCAATGCCTTTGTTGTTCTTTATAATTCCTTTTTCATGATGTGAATTGAGTATCTTTGATTTTTCTAAATTAGAGGTTGTCTACAGTTTTCTTTGTATTTCTGACCTTTCTTTGCTTCCTCTGGGATTTGCTGTCATTGTCATTCTGTTAGTTTCCCTTAGTCTCTTTTGTATTCCAGACTTTCCTGGAATGTCTGAAGACCTTTTGCTGCCTGTTCTTGGTTAAGAAGGAGAGAATTAAAAAGCTGGCTTAAATTTCTTAATTCAGGATACAAACTCTGAACTACATGGCTTCATACTAAAATGAAAGGATAGGAAGCCAATTTTTGTGTTGTGTGTTGGGTGGATTTACTGTCAGGTATAAATACTAGAATACCCTTTAGAAACTGGTTTTTGCTCCTGGGGATAAATGCCTGGCTAAAGATACATGGGTAAAAGGGAGAAGCAAAACTGGTGAAGATGAAGGTCTCCAGTTATTAATTTCACAACTGTCAGCTGAACTTAAGCCCTTCCCCAGTTTACCAGCAGTCTCTGAGGCTAGAGACTCCCTGGGGCTGTGCTAGGCTGGTCAGATGCTCCACCACAGACATCCATGTTCCTGCTGGGCTGGCCTGCCCCCCTCTGCCATGCTAGTTCTTACTCTTCTATCCGCTTATGTCTTCCAGGAATGTACTGAAGTTTCTGGCCTGATGGCACATCCTTCCATCCCCTGTACCATCTTGGTGGTACAGTCACTTCTTTATTCCTTTACTATTAATTTAATGCATATTACAGAAGCTGCAAAAGCGCATGTGTTCACTATCCTAAACTAAAAGCAATGTAATTTTCATTTAAAAAACATGGTGAAATTAACTTCAACCTCTGGTTAGGGCATAAAATGCTCCAGTGGAAACATTAGAAGAATTTGAGATAAAATATTCTCTTTAATGGGGTAACTGCAGAATATATACACAAGTTAAGTTCTAGAGAGGGATGAGCCCTTCATAGTGAGCAGTTTCCACACTGGGGGCTTAATGCCTGCCTGAGCGATAAGGAGTGAGCCTTGGAGCTGTCATGGACCAGGAGATTTTGCAGGAAGGAGAAACTGAGCTTTTGACAGCTTTTTGTAGACTGACAAAATGAGTGTGTAAAGAGCATTAAGTTTTGGCCCCAAAATGCTCCCAGAATGTTGGCAAGAAAGCAATAGTGAGGAGGGCCTAATAAGCAAAGAGATTTCATGTTTTTATACATTCTCACAGTACTTGAATTTTAGTATTTCAATTGCTGGAGCCCAAACCACATCACATTTGAACCAAGAATTTCTGAAACAAGCCCCAGCTCTCTTCCAGTTCAAACACTTGGCAGCTAAAGTGTAAGGGAGCAGGGGCTGGGCTCACTGGCTGTGAACTCGGGCTGATTGAAGCTGCAGCCCAGCTCCAGCTCATCTCAACTTTAGAGGAAAAGTGAAGGGAAAACCATGTATTATAACAACCATGGGATGAAAACTCCTGGACACACACATGCACCCTCAAAATTACTCCCCACTGATTTTTAATGTTCAATACAGAATTACAAGATATAAGGAAGGAGAAGAATTGGAACCATTATCAGAAATAAGAGGCAGCAACAGATTTGTATATAGTCACAAGCAAGATCATCTCTAAAGACTAGGTTGAGGAAATTATAACAGGCAAAGAGAAAGGAAAACTTCAGAACCAAATGAAAAATTTAGGACTGGTAAATATGTAAGAATTTTGGAGATCCAAAATGGCAGAATACAGTGTAGCCACAATAACTACAGCTGCTATGGGCAGTGAAAACAAAGGAAGGACCATTTCCAGGAGGGAATCAGCCTGATGGGGATTTTCAGTGAACAGGTGAAGAGACAATGAAGATTCCGTGGGACAACAGGAGAGAAGACAGGCACCGCTGCAGCCAGCCTCACATGTCGTCAGCTGCTGCTGGGAACCACATCACAGCATGTCGGGGTAGAAAGAAATCGTGTGTGCTCCACCTCTCAGTCCTAGCTGACTCAGCCTTGGAGCTTACTCTTTTCAACAACTGCCTAGCTGGGAGCATGCAAGCCACCTTGCTTGCTTTCCCATCCCCAACTCCTGCAGGACATCATACTTGGCAATGAAAAGCTGGGTATCAAGCCTCTGTTCTGCTCCTACCAGCATCAGAATTAGAGTCAGGAGGAGAAGCCATTCCCTTAGAAGTGAGAAGAGTCTGTGGCAACCCATGTCACTGTTGATATTGCCCGAGGGAGAACGTTGTGGACCACACTGACTGAGGCTGGAGTGCTAATAGGGGGAGGGTCCCTGCATAACCCCATGAAGTAAGAGCACACTGCCTACTTCCCATCCCTCCCACAAGGGTTCCTGGTAACAAGCAGGGAAGAGGTGCCAACTTAAGAAGGTAAGTACAGGATGCTGTGGCACGCATGAGCACAACTAGGGAATCTGATCTGAAGGTAATTCTGTGGTCCCCGTGGAGTTTGAGTCCGACCTGGAAGGTTGGCAGAGGGCAGGGTGCTGACTTAAGCCTGTGAGGTGCTCCTCTCTACTCACCCTATCATAGGATCCAATACTCCCTCTGCCAGTGAAAACTCCAATAGGCAACTGGCTCTGGGAAGGCCTCAGTTTTCTCTGTGGATGGAGAAGTTTCATAGGGCTACACCCTGTCACTGTGGGAGCCCCATGTGCTAGGACCGTGGGAATCTGATTGCACAATAGGGTATGTGGTGTAGCTGGGCTCTGGGCAATCATTGTGTCTGGCTTCAGAGGCTAAGATTTCTCTAAGTGCACAAGATGGGTCATTGCAGAGGGTTCTGTGTTCACACAGAGGACCACACAGATCCGTTATATGTTTCATGTACATCTCTGGGTGGGAAGCGTAGCCACTGTGGGCTCACTCTGGGCACAGATCACCTTGGCAGAGAGGAAGTAAGGCAGTGATCAAACCATATAGGATCATACCCTGCACCCTGCTGACAAAGAGGCCATCTATGTCCAATGTGGATGTTACCCTGGACTCTTGCACCACCCCAAAGCACTGACTGGAGCTCCCTAGCCCCACCCAGCACAAGCCACTGAATAACCACTGAAAGAACAGACACTACAGGGGCATAATTCAAAAATAAAAGTTACCAGAGGAGAAAACGAACAAGTGGTTCCGCAAATGCCTAAAAGTAAACATAGAAATATGAAAACCATGAACAAGGAAGACAATATGACCCCCCCCCCCCCCGCAAAAGGAGCAGAACACCACTTCAATATTAGGATGTGAAGATGAAGAGATTGATGAAGTGTATGAAAAGGAATTCAAGGGGCTGGAACTGTGGCATAGTAAGATAACACTCCACCTGTGATGTTGGCATCCATATGAGGGCCAGTTTCTATCCCAGCTGCTCATCTTCTGATCAAACTCTCTGCTTAAGGCCTGGGAAAGCAGTGGAAGATGGCTCAAGTGCTAGGGCCTCTGCACCTGGGTGGGAGACCCAGAAGAAGCTCCTGGCTCCAAATCAGCTTAGCTCCTGCCATTGCAACCATTTGGGGAGTGAACCAGTGAATGGAAGACCTTTCTCCGTCTCTTCCTCTCTCTGTAACTCTACCTATCAAATAAAATGTTAAAGAAAAAAATTCAAAATAATGATCATAAGATTACACAAAAAACAGTGAGAAGCAAATACAAGGGTTAAATCCATAGAAGAGGACATGGATGAAAAGTTTTGCTGTGAGATAGAGATAATAAAGAGAAATCAAACAAATGTTGAAAAGAATCCTATGCATCAAATAAAAAATACAGTGCAAAGCCTTAACAATAGACTTGGTGAGGCAGAAGAATGTCCAAACTAGAAGACAAATATTTCGAAGTATTTGTCAGACAAAAGGTGAAATGGAAGGAGGAGGAGGAGAAAAAAATAGAAAAACTGAAAATAGTGGTCAAGATTTATGGGATACTATGAAACTACCTAACATACAGGTTTTAAGAGTTCCTGAAAGTGTGGCGAGAGAATGGGTTAGAAGGCCTATTCAGTGAAGTAATAGAAGAAAACTTCCCTAATTTGAAGAAAGGGACATCCAAATACAGGAAGCACACAGAACTCCTAATATACATGATCAGAAAAGATCACAACAGATTGTAGTCAAATTTATCAACAGTAAAACATAAAGAGAAGATTCTAAAACATGCACAAGAGAAATACATTACCTTCAGAGGCTCTCCAATTATACTAACAGCTGATTTCTCTACACACTAAGAGAATAGAGAACACAGTCCAGGTCTTAAGAGCAAGCTGTCAACCCAGAATTTTTTAAACTTATTTAATTAATATAAATTTTCAAAGTACAAGCCAGAATATTGTACCCTGCAAAGCTCTCATTTACAAATGAAAGTGAAATAAAAACCTTTCAAAACAAAAGGGTTTGTCACCACTCATCCAAATGATACTTAAGGATGTGCTACACACAGAAACACAGATTGTCATCATTGTCAAAGAATATGAAAATCTCCCAGTAAAAGTACAAAGGAAATCCATAGTAAATAATAGGAATATTTATGGAAAAATGGCAGGGCCAAGTCATTATTTATCAATGATAACCTTCAATGTAAATGGCTGATATTCTCCAATTAAAAGATACAGATTGGCTGAATGGATTAAAAATAAGACCCATCTATTTGCTCCCTACAAGAAACACACCTCACTAAAAGAGAGATACCCACAGATTGAAAGTGAAAAGGATGGAGAAAGATATTCCATGCTAAGGGAAAGCAAAAGAGAACAACAGTACCCTTCCTAATATCAGAAAAATAGACTTTAACAGAAAAATTGTTAAGAGACAAACAGGAATTATGCAATTATTAATGGATCAATTCAACAGGAGATGTGACTATAACACATGTATATGCACTCAATGCCAGGGCTCCTGGCTGTTTAATATTAATGGGATATATAGACTCCAATACAATAATAGTGGGTATATTCAACACCCTACTTTCAACAATGGACAGATCAAAATGACAGAAAATCAAAAAACAGAACTAATCGTCACCATGGACCAAATGGACCTAAATGACATCTAAAGAACATTTCATCCCACAGTTGCTGAATATACATTCTTTTCATAAGTGCATGGAACTTTCTCTAGAATTGACCACAAGCTACACCACAGAGCAAGTCACAAAACAATAAAAAAATTGAAATTATCTATATATCATTTCTGTCCACAATGGAATGAAGCCGAGAATTATCAACTAAAGACTCTAGAAAATACGCAAACTCATGGAACATGCTCCTGGATGAACACTGAATCATAGAAAAAAATCAAATTCACAGAGATGAATTTGATGACAACAGAGTGTATCAAAAATTATGGGATGGGGCTAGAGTGATAGCATACTGGGTTAAGCCACTGCCTATAATATCAGCAACCCATATGGGTGCTAGTTTGAGTCTACACTGTTCCACTTCTGATCCAGCTCCCTGCTAATGTGCCTCCAAAAGCAATAGATGGCTACCCAAATGTTTGGGCCTCTGAACCCACATGGGAGACCCAGATGAAGCTCCTGGCTCTGACTTTGGCCTAGCCCAGCCCTGTAGAATTTGTAACAAAGCCAACCAGCCCTAGACTTTTCTTTGATGGAAGACTTTTGATTACTGCTTCAAACAGATTACTGTAATTGTAAATTGAGTTGCAGACAGTTCTTTTATTTGCCAATTTAATTTCCCTTGGGTAAATTCAGAGGAGTGGGATGGCTGGGTCATGTAGGGCTATATTCAGATTTATGATGTATCTTCAAACTGTCTTCCATAGTGGCTTTACCAGTTTGCATTCCCACCAACAGTGGGTTAGTGTGCCTTGTTCCCACCATCCTTGCCAGCATTTGTTGTTTGTTGATTTCTGTATGTAAGCCATTCTAACATTGATGAGGTGAAACCTCATTGTGGTTTTGATTTGCATTTCCCTGATGGCTAGTGATCTTGCTCAATTTACAGTAACTAAAACATGGAATCAACCTAAATGCCTGTCAACGGAAGACTGGATAAAGAAATTATGGGATGTGCACTCTATGGAATACTTCAGTGGTAAAAACACAAACAAACAAAAAAACAAAACAAAAAACAAAAAACTAAATGATATCCGATCATTTCCGTTTGCAACAAAATGGAGGAATCTGGAAAACATGCTAAGTGAAATAAGTCAGTCCCAAAGGGACAACTATCTTATGTTCTCCCTGATCTGTGACAACCAAGTACCTAAAAGGAAACCTCAAATTGAGAAATTTCTATACAGCAAAAGAGGCAACCACCAGAATGGGAGAAATTGTTTGCAAACATGCAACTAAAAGGATTAATAACCAGAATATACAAAGATACCAAGAAATTCCACAACAACAAAACCATCAACCCAGTTAAGAGTTGAGCCAAGGACTTAGACATTTTTCAAAAGAGGAAATCCAAATGGCCAACAGACACATGAAAAAATGTTTAGGAACACTAGCTGACAGAGAAATGCAAATCAAAATCACAATGAGGTTTTATCTCACCCCAGTTAGAATGGCTTTCATACAGAAATAAACAAACAATGCTGGTGAGGATGCCAAAAAGCCAGTCCCAAAGGCAGTAAACCACATGTTTTCCCTGATCTGTGACAACTAACAGGGCACAGAGAAGGAAAACTGTAAAAATGAGGGAGGAGCTGTACAGTTTGGCACTCATTCACAATAGCTACAGAAAAATGAAATACCTTGGAATAAATTTAACCAAGGATATCAAAGATCTCTACAATGAGAATTATAAAACTTTAAACAGAAGATATAAAAAAATGAAAAAACTCCCATGTTCATGGATTGGAAGAATCAATATCATGAAAATGTCCACTCTTCTGAAAATAATTTACAGATTCAATGTAAAACCAATCAAAATATCAAAGACATTCTTCTCAGATCTAGAAAAAAAGATTCTGAGATTCATTTGGAAACAAAGATCTTGAATAGCTAAAGAAATCTTATACAACAAAAACAAAGCCAGAGGCATCAGAATACCAGATTTCAAGACATACTACAAGGCATTTATAATTTAAACAGCCTGGTACTGGTACAAGAACAGATGGATAGACCAATGTAACAGAATAGAAACTACAGAAATCAATGCAAGCATCTAAAACCAACTTATATTTGACTAAGGAGCTAAAACCATTACTTGTAGCAAGGAAAGCCTCTTTAACTAACGGTACTGTTAAAACTGGATTTCCACATGCAAAAATATGAATCAAGACCCCTATATTACACTCTTCACAAAAATCCATTCAAAATAGTTTAAATACCTAAATGTATCAGAGACCCTGAAAGACATTGGCTCAGGCAAAGATTTCCTGGAAAAGACCCTAGAGGCACAGACAATAAAAGCCAAAATTATCAAATGGGATTACATTAAACTGAGAAGTTCTGTACAGCAAAACAAACAGAAATGTAAAGAGGCAACTGATAGATGGAAGATAGTATTATTTGCAAACCATGTAACTGATAAAATATTAAATACCAGAATATATAAAGCGATCAAAAACCTCAACAACAACAAAACAACCTAGTCAAGAAATGAGCAAGGACTTAAAAGACATTTTTAAAAGAGAAAATCCAAATGGCCATCAGACACGTAAAAAAAATGCTCAGGATCACTAGCCATCAGGGAAATGCAAATCAAAACCACAATGAGGTTTCACCTCACCAACGTTAGAATGGCTTACATATAGAAATCAAACAACACATGCTGGAGAGGATGTAGGGAAAATGTTACCCTAATCCACTATTGGTGGGAATGCAAACTGATAAAACCACTATAGAAGACAGTTTGGAGATACCTCAGAAATCTGAATGTAGTCCTATTTATGACCCAGCCATCCCACTCCTCTGAATTTACCCAAGGGAAATTAAATCAGCAAATAAAAGTGTTATCTGCACCTCCATATTTATTGAAGTTGAATTCATAATAGCTAAGAACATGGAATCAACTGAAATGCCAATCAATGGAAGACTGGATAAAGAAATTAGGGGATATGTACTCTATGGAATACTACACAGCAGTAAAAAAAAATGAAATCTAGTAATTTGCAACAAAATGTATGAATCTCAAAAACATTATACTTAATGAAATAAGCCAGTCCCAAAGGGACAAATACCATATATTCTCACTGATCTGTGATTACTAACAGAGCACCTAAAAAGAAACTTGTAGAAGTTAAATAGATACTATGAGAAGCAATGACTTGAACAGCCCTCCTCTTGACTGTCAAGGAACAGTTTTTTATTGTTTCTACTTAATACTATTGGTTGAATTCTTAACATAGAATTAATCATAGGTGCATAAAATCAATTGAAAATAGATCCCAGTAAAAAATAAGAATAGGAATAAAGAGGGAGGAGATGTACAGTTTGGCACACATTCCCAGACTTACCCCTATGGGTAAAGCTAAATACTTGCCACGGGACTCCAAATCCCATTAAACTGGAGGGCACTAATGCAATCTTATATGTTAAAGTGATCATATTAAGGGTGTAATTGATCATATAGGTCAGTTTAAGTGTCAAAGGGATCACATAAATAACACCAACTGTTGATAACAATAGATAGTAATAAAAAGGAGAGAATGTTCCAACATGGGAAGCAGGACACACAGATCATAGAATGACAAACACCCTAAACAGCACTCTGATCTCAGAATCCGCCCTTAAGGCATTTAGATCTGGCCGAAAAGTTCATGAGAGCATTTCAGGCATGGAAAGCCAAGACACTGACAAAAAAATGTTCTCACTGTGAGTGAGACTCCAGTGTAAAGAATGGGCAATCAAAGAAGGATGTGTTTTTCTCTGAATGCAGGAGAGAACTTCCACTTTGCTTATGGCCCTGTCTTAATACTGACAGAGTTTGTGGACTCAAAGGCTTCCATAGCCTTGGCAGTTCATTCAAGTGCCTTGGGTGATCACTGACATCAGAAATAAGAGTGTTAATTGTTAAATCAACAACAGAAGTCACTGTGCACTTACTCCCCATGTAGGACCTCTGTCCTTAATGAGTTGTACTATGAGAATTAATTGTAAAACTTGTTTTCAAACAGTACTTTATATTGTGTATGTGTGTGTGTATGTTTGGTTGCAGATTGTTGAATATTTCCTTAGTATAGAGTTGGTATTCTGCATATTAAGTTAATTAAAAATGAACCTTAACAAAAGAATGGGATTGGAGAGGGAGCGGAAGGTGGGACTGGAATGAGGGTAGAGGGCAGGTATGGTGGGGGGGGGGGGCGGGAGAAACCACTATGTTCCTAAAGCTGTACCTATGAAATTTGTATTAAATAAAAGCTTTCTTAAAACATACACATTGCTCAAAATAAAAAAATACACATTGCAGTTGAAACATATTATTGAGGAAACAGGCCTAACAGACATATCCAGGACATTTCACCCAACAGCTACAGAATATACATGGAACATTTAAGGATAGACCATATGTAAGGCCACAAATCAAGTCTCAGTAAATTTTAAGATTGAAATCATACCATATATCTTGTTAGAAGTAAAAGAATGCAACTAGATATTACCAAGAATAGAACACTCAAATAATTGGAAGTTGAACAATGTGCTATTTATCAATGGGTCATTGAAGAAATTAAAAAGGAAATCAAGGGGCCAGCACTGTGCCATAGCAACTTGAGCCTCCGCCTGTGGTGCCAGTGTCCAATATGGGCACAAGTTCATGTCCCAGCTGCTCCACATCTGATCCAGTTTCCTGCTGATGGGCTGAGAAAGCAGTAGAAGATGGCCCAAGTGCTTGGGCCCCTGCGCTTTTGTGGGATACCCAGAAGAAGCTTCCGACTCCTGGCTTCCAAGTGGCCCAGCTCCAGCTGTTGCCTCATTTGGGGAGTGAACCAGTGGATGGAAGACATCTCTGTCTCTCCCTCTCTGTCTGCAACTCTGCCTCTCAAATTTTTAAAAGAAATAAAACTTTCTTGAAATTAATAGAAACGCAACATATTAAAAACTGTGTTATACAGCAAACCAGTATCAGCGAAGTTTATAGCGTTAAATGCCTCAAATTAAAGATCTAATGATACACATTGAGGACTTAGAAAATCAAGAGCAAATCAAACCCCAAATCAGGAGGCAAAAACTGATAAGGATCAGAGCAGAGGGGCTGATGGTTTGGCATATACAAAGCATCTACCTATGGCACCGGCATCCCTTATGGTCTCCTGTTCATGTCCTGGCTGCAGCTGCTCCTCTTTGATCCAGCTCCCTGCTTATGGCCTGGGAAAGCAGATGGTGGCCCAAGTGATTGGGCCCTTGCACCCAAGGAGACCTGGAAGAATTTTCAGGCCCCTGGCTTCAGATCAGCCCAGCTCTGGCCATTGCAGTCATTTGGGGAGTGAACGAATGGATCGAAGACCTTTCTGTTTATCCCTATCTGTCTGTAACCCTACCTTTCAAATAAATAAAATCATTCAGAAATGATTAGATCCCACATAAATGAAATTTAAACTAAAAGTACAAAGGATCATTAAGCCAAAGTTGCATTTTTTGAGAAGATAAACAAAATAGATAAAACTGTATCCAGAGTAACAAAGAAACAAAGGGAAAAGGCTCAAATAAATAAAATTAGAGATGAAACAGGAGACATTATAGTTGACACCACTGATATATAAAGGACCATAAGAAACTACTATGAATAACTATATACTATCAAACTGGAAAACCTCAAAGAAATAGACAAATTCCTGGATACATAAACCTGCTAAGACTAAATCAAGATGTAGATGATCTAAACAAAACCATATCAAGTAATCTGTTTGAAGCAGTAATCAAAAGTCTTCCATCAAAGAAAAGTCCAGGGCCAGATGGCTTTGTGACAAATTCTACAGTACATTAAAAGAGGAACTTACTCCAATGCTTTTCAAACTATTCCAAGATATTGAACAAGATGGAACTCTGCCAAACTTTTTTTTTATGAAGCCATCATCACTTTGATACCAAAACCTATCAAAGACATGACAAAAAAGCTACAGACCTATATCCTTCATCAACATAGATGTAAAGATTCTCGCCGGCTCAATAGGCTAATCCTCCACCTAGCAGCGCCGGCACACTGGGTTCTAGTCCCAGTGGGGGCGCCAGATTCTGTCCCTGTTACTCCTCTTGAAGGCCAGCTCTTTGCTGTGGCCAGGGAGTGCAGTGGAGGATGGCCCAAGTGCTTGGGCCCTGCACCCCATGGGAGACCAGGAGAAGCACCTGGCTCCTGGCTTCGGGTCAGTGCGGTACGCCGGCCACGGCAGCCATTGGAGGGTGAACCAACGGCAACGGAAGACCTTTCTCTGTCTCACTGTCCTCTCTGCCTATCAAAAAAAAAAAGATTCTCAACAGAGTATTAGTAAATCAAATCTAAAATCACAAAGATCATACATCACCATTAAGTGAGATTTGTCCCAAGAATACAAGGGTGGCTCAACATTCACAAATCAATAAACTTTATATATCACATCAATAGGATGAAGAACAAAAACCATATGGTGATCAACAGAGGAAGAGAAAGCATTTGACAAGTTTCAACACCTTGGGATAGCGCTGTGGCATAGGGAGTAAAGCTGCCACCTGCAGTGCCAACATCTCATATGGGTGCTGGTTCAAGTCCTGGCTGCTCCACTTCTGCTCCAGCTCCCTATTAATGTTTCTGGGAATACAGCAGAAGATGGCCTAAATCCTTAGGCCCCTACACCCGCATGGGAGATCCAGAAGAGCTCTAGGCTCCTGGCTTTGGATTGGCCCAGCTCTGGCCATTAGGGCCATTTTGGAAGTGAACTATTAGATGGGGAACCTCTCTCTCTGCCTCTGCCTCTCTTTGTTTTTTTAAAGATTTAACACCCGTTGATGATAAAAACCCTCCACAAATTAGGCATAGAAAGAACATTCCTCAAAATTTTAAAAGCTGTGTATGACAAACAGCCTGAAAATACTTCCCCTCAGATTTAAACAAGACAAGATGTCTGCTTTCACCCCTCTTATTCAACATAATACTAGAAGTTTTAGCAAGAGCAATTAGGGAGGAGAAAGAAATAAAGGGCATCAAAATTGGAAAAGAGGAAGACAAAGTATCCATGTTTGCAGTTGATGTGATTTTGTATATGGGAAGACCTAAATACTCCATCAAAATCCTGTTAGAATTGGTAAGCCAATTCAGTAAATTTGCAGGTTACAAAGTAAATATACAAAAAACAGTAGCTTTAAAAAATACACACTAGGGTCCCGGAACCGTGGCTCACTTGGTTAATCTTCCGCCTGTGGCACTGGCATCCCACATGGGCACCGGGTTCTAGTCCCAGTTGCTCCTCTTCCAGTCCAGCTCTCTGCTGTGGCCTGGTAAGGCAGTGGAGGATGCCCCAAGTGCTTGGGCCCCTGCACTCACATGGGAGACCAGGAGGAAGAGCCTGGCTCCTGGCTTCGGATCGGCACAGTGTCGGCCATAGCAGCCATTTAGGGGGTGAACCAACTGAAGAAGACATTTCTCTCTCACTGTCTGTAACTCTACCTGTCAAATAAAAACATATACACTAATGATGAACTCAAGAAAAAAATGATTTCAAGAAAGAAATCCCATTCACAAAGCCACAAAAATCAAATATTTAGGAATAAGCTTAACCAAAAAAAGGTGAAAGATTTCTGCAATGACAATTATCAAACATTGTTGAATGAAATCATCAAGGACACAAAAAATGAAAATATTTTTTGTTCAGATTTGAGGACTATCATTAAAATGTTTATACTATCAATCAATCTGGAGTATCAGTGGAATCCCTATCAAAATATCAATATTTTTTTTTACAGAAATAGGAAAACAATTCTAAAATTCATATGGAATCACAGAAGACCCTGAATAGCCAAGGTGATCCTGAGCAAGAAAAATTGAGTTGGAAGGATTATAATACCCGACTTAAAAGCATACTACAAAGCTATTTTAATTAAAGCAGCATGGTACTGGCATAAACGTTGAATTGCTAGATAGATCAATAGAACAGAACAGAGAGCCCAGAAATTAATCCACATACATGCAGCCAACTGAGTTTTGACAAAACTGCTCAGATCACACCTAGGAGTAAGGATAATCTCTTCAATGAATGATGCTGGTAAAACTCGAAGTATATAGGAAGAATGAAATTAGATCCATACCTTTTACCACATACATAATGAACTCCAGATAATTCAAAGGCCCAAATTTAAGACCCGATATTATGAAGTTGTTGGAAGTAAATGTAGGGGAAGCATCCCAAGACACTGGTGTGGAGATGACTTCTTGGACAAGACCCCCAAACTACAAGAAACTAAAGCAAAACTAAATAAATGGGGTTATATTGAACTCAGAATTTTCTGCACAGCAAAAAATTCAATAGTGAAGACATCCAACAGAATGGAAAAAAATATTTGCAAGCCACCTATCCAAAGGATTAATAATTGGAACAATAAGCAACTTGAAAAACTCTACAAGAATCTACCAATCTAGTTAAGACACTGAGCAAAGAACCTCAATAGACAGTTCTCAAAAGAAGAAATACAAATGGAAAACAAATACATGAAAACGCTCAGCATCACTTGCTAACAGGGAAATGCATATCAAAACCATGATGAGATATCACCTCACTGTTGTCAGAATGTCTAAAATTCAAAAGACAGAGAATAACAGATGTTCAGAAGGATGTGGAGAAAGGAGAGCTGTTACATATTGGTGGTGGGAGTGTAAATTAGTGTAGCCAGTGTGGAAAACCATATGAAGATTTCTTTAAAAACTAGAAAAATGCTTGACATATGATACGTCAATGTTGCTATTGGGTATACACCCAAAAGGACACGAACACATTGTTTTAAACAGCTACCTGGCATCACCATGCTTACTGCAGCACTGTTCACAATAGCCCAAATTTGAAATCAACCAACATGCCCATCATCAGATAAATGGACAAAGGTGGTTTATATACATAATGGAATATTATTCAGCTAAAAAAAAGAATGAAATTCTACCATTTGCAGGAAAATGGATGGAACTGGAGGACACCATGTTGTGTGAAATAAGGTAGACTCAGAAAGATAAATACAACACATTCTCCTCTATATGTGGTAGCTAAAATTTAAAAAAGGAAAAATCAAAAAATAAAAACCAAAAAAGAAATGCATCTTTCATAAAACTTTGTTTTATACCTTTGTCAAACCATTGGTTAAAAATGTTATACTGCTTCAGTTTTAATGATATATGATTACTGTAAAATTTATTCTCTGTAGGTGAAATGGTAATTTTCCATTCAATTACTATTTATACCATTGCCTATGTTCCCCTTAAACTAGGGTCTTTTTGCTTTTTAGCTGTTAAATTTCTTGTCTAGTGAAGCATTAAGCCTTTTTACTATAATGTGATTTTTTAAAAGATTTACTTGAAAGTTACACAGAGAGAGAAGGAGAGGCAGAGAGAAAGGTCTTCCATCCAATGGTTCACTCCTCAGTTGGCCTCAACAGCCAGAGCTGGGCTGACTGATCTGAAGCCCAGGAGCCAGGAGTGTCCTCCGGGCCTTCCCACATGGATGCAGGAGCCCAAGGACTTGGGCCATCTTCCACTGCTTTCCCAGGCCATAGCTGAGAGCTGGGTCAAAAGTGGAGCAGCCAGGACTTGAATCAGTGCCCATATTGGATACTGGCACTGCAGGTGGCAGCTTTACCTGCTATGCCACAGCACTGGCCCCTACTCTAATGTAAATTTAAAATATTCTATCTCTACCTAAAAAAAGAAAGGGAAAAAGAAGGTTGGGAAAAAGGGAATATTGTTATAGTCTTAGAATTCTATCTAGGAACTATATTGAATCTGCTAAAAATAATTTTAAAAATATAAAAATTTTAAAATTAAAAATAAAATTTTTATTTAAAAATCACTTCTGGCAGTCATGGCAGATTTGGAAGAGCCCCTACATATGATATTGGAGCATAGGGCAAGAATCCCCAAAGTGGAGTGGTCTGGCAGCAGCATCCACACCAGGCACAAGGGTGGAATTATGGGAAACTTATGCTGTCATGCAGAATTTATCACATAAAAAAATAAGACAAGGTTATAAAGATAATGGGGACAGGTTCTTGTGATCAAGAAGAGAATGGCAAATAAGGAAATGGAAAGAACTTGAGTGATGTCTAAAGTGTTAAGTATCAGAAAGATAAATTAACATAGATATACATATGTGTGCATTTTTACAACTTTATAGCTCTGTCTACTAAAATGTCCTCCTGAGACTGCCAATACCCTAATAGCCATGAATACATTTGTACCCTAGCTCTTACTTTCTGTTAACTGGAGACTTCTTGGAGAACTGATCAGTGTTGAGTACTTTTGCCGAGATAGCACAAATACAAGATGAGCTTGGAACACATTTATTACGGAAGCAAAAAGTGCTCTAAGAATGACAGTAACACATCAAATAGTCACAGAAGTCAACTTGAAACAACTCCCAATGGCCACTTAGGACAGTGTGAGCATCAAAACAATTAACAGGTTTCCAGCATTGTGGCTCAGTGGGTGAAACCCCTGCCTACAATGCCAGCATCCCATATGAGTGCTGGTTCCTCCATTTCCAAACCAGTTCCCTGTTAAAGCATCTGAAAACAGTGGATGTTGGGTAAAATCTTGAGCTCCTGCCACCCACATGGGAAACCTATATGGAATTCCCAGCTTCTGGCTTCAGCTTGGACCATCTAGTCATTGTGGCCATTTGGAGTGTGAACCCAATAGATGTAAGATTCTCTTTCTTTCAGTCTCTCAGAAATTCTTTCAAATGAATAATTCTTTAAAATAAAATAATAAAACTGTTCCCCACTGGACTGACCCCAAAGAAGGCAAGAGTGATTAAAGGAATAAAGAACAATAAGGAATAATAGAAAGCAAATAGCAAGATGTTAATTTAAAATTAATATTGATAATTATAGGCAATGTAAATCCATTAATGCTTCAATTAAAGTCAGAGGTTATCAAACTCGATCAGAGATTCTCAAACTCAGCACTGCTGGTATTTGAGGACAGATAATTCTTTGTTGTAGGCACTTGCTTATGTACTGCAGGATGTGTAACAGCTTTCTGATGCCTACCTACCACATACCGATAGTGCTTATTCCCCTTTCCATGTGGTGACCACCAACATTGTCTCTAGATGTCAAATGTCCCTTTGGGGGAAAAATCATGATTGAGAACCATTTTACTAGATAAAGGTCAAGATCCAACTAATTTTATTTTATATAAATACATGTAAAGGGGCTGGCACCGTGGTAAAGCAATAGAACTGTCACCTGTGATGCCAGCCTCCCATATGGGCGCCAGCACGAATCCCAGCTGCTCCTCTTCCCATCCAGCTCCCTGCCAATACTCCTGGGAAAGCGGTGGAAGATGGCCCAAGTGCCTGGGGCCCTTGCACCCATGTGGGAGGGCTTCGGCCTCACCTAGCCCCAACCATCTGGGGCGTGAGCCAGTGAAGATTTCTCTCTCTCTCCAACTCTTTAAATAAAATAAATCTAAAAAATGTGAATATTAAGAGACTTAAAGAAAAAGGATTGACATAGTATTTTATGAAAATTAATCATAAGAAAGCTGGTGAGAATACTACTGTCAGACAAAGTAGCTTTGAAGGCCAAGAACATTACCAGAGGTCGGTAATTCATTTTATCATCCCAAACTAGTGCTTGGAAAAGGACCTAAACTGTACAGTATTGATAATAGAACTTCAAAATACATGAAAGCTAAATTGACAGAAAAAGGAAAACCATATAAATCTATAGTTGTATTTGCATATTTAAAGACTGTTCTTTCAGTAATTCCTAGAACAATTGGACAAAAATCATTACAGTCATAGAATATTTGAACACTGAGCCAACTTGACCTAAATGATACTTTCACAATATTATATTCAACAATTGCAGAGAATACACTCTTCAAAGTTACCCTGAATGTTCACCCAGCTAGCCTATGGTAGGCCTAAAAACAAGTTATTAAATAACAATGGTTGCAGTCAAAGTATTTTCTTTGAAGACAACAGAATTAAAATAATGAATACTTAAAGGTAACATGCATCTAAATAACCTCAGAGTAAAAATCAAGGGAAATTGAGACTATTTTGACTTGAATGTCGAAGTTCCTCAAAACAACCTGCTTCAGTACTCCTATTCTGCTGGTTCTTTAACTCAGTGCCACAGTAAAGCCAGCACAG
Organism: Sylvilagus floridanus; assembly: GCA_949820135.1. NCBI lineage: Eukaryota > Metazoa > Chordata > Mammalia > Lagomorpha > Leporidae > Sylvilagus > Sylvilagus floridanus. Next base: position 35,149,226 of record OX463236.1, read on the forward strand.
ATGCAGAGTTACTTTCACTCCAGTATATAGAAAATAAATTCATTTTGGGGAGGCTGATGTTGTGGCGCCGCAGGTTGAGCCTCTGACTGCGATTGTGGCATCCCCTACTGCACAGCCAGCTGCTGTTTCTGCTCCAGCTCCCTGACAACGGCCTGGGAAAGCAGCAGCAGAGGACCTAGCCCTTGGGTCCCTGCCACCCATGTGGGACGTCCAGATGGAGTTCCAGGGCCCTGGCTTCTGCCTGGCCTACTCCTGGCTGCTGCAGCCATTTGGGGACTGAACCAGCAGAGGGAAGATCTTGCTCTGTCTCTCCTTCTGTCACTCTACCTTTCAAAGAAATAAATCTTTAAAAGACAAACATTTTTACTACATATGGAAGTCAAATTCTGTCTGGAAGCAGTCTGTCAATTATGTGTGTGTAAAGCCATAAATAAGGGGAGAAATCTCAATGAACATTGGCTATGTAAAATAATAAAGCTTTTCTGGAGTTTAAAATACACAGGCAAGTTTTTTAAGAGCATATGTCAAGGCTGGCGCTATGGCACAGTAGGTTAATCCTCCGTCTGCAGCGCCAGCATCCCATATGGGTGCCGGTTCTAGTACCGATTGGCCCTCTTCCAATCCAGCTCTCTGCTATGGCCTGGGAAAGCAGTAGAAGATGGTCCAAGTCCTTGGGCCCCTACACCTGCAGGGGAGACCCAGAAGAAGCTCTTGGCTTTGGATTGCAGCTGTTGCGACCATCTGGCGGGTGAACCAATGGAAAGAAGACCTTTGTCTCTGTCTCTCTCCCTTTCACTGTCTGTAACTCTACCTCTCAAATAAATAAAAATCTTAAAAAAAAAAAAGAGCATTAGTTAAATAGCAGCGTATTAATTCTATCTTCCTGCTGGAAGGTTAAAGTTCAAATTGTCATTTTGGGAATAGAAAATTGCATAGCTTTTAGAATGAGAGGAAAAAGTAAAATTTAAAAGGAAAGAATTCTCTCATAACAAAGAAAGACGACACAGATCATAGGACAGGTAAGACAAAAAGTGCAGTAAGAAGATAGATTCAATCCAATGTTACCATTTCAGAAATTTCATGGGTAGTATGTGACAGTATGAGACAAGAGTTCAACCAATTTATGAATCCAGTTTGCCTCGTCCCATGAGCTCCTCTTTAGTAAGTCTCCGTGAATGGAAGTTTAGTAATTGATACTTCTTGGACACCTTATTTAGATGCCAAGAGAGCACTAGGAAGTCATGTTTCTTAGTTCCAGTGATAAAGCTTCAAGGTAAGTCTGTGTTCCAATTTAGAGGTGAGGACTGTCCAATGGTGTTTCGATAGTGAGTGACAAAAACGGGATTCTAATCAGGTATAATCCTAACTCCAACACACATTCTACTATGACAACTACGCATTTAACAACATGTAGTTTAGTTGTGTTGTTCAAATATATCCCAAGTTCTTAATTATCCAGAAGAAACAGATGGGCAAACGTTTTCCAACAAGCTCACATTCTTTAAGGCAAAAATAGCTCCTGAGTGTTCAAGTTTCAAAGTGGATCTCCAAAACAAATGTTCTAAACTTAGTCTATAGTCCTGTATGCAGCTACCCGTATTCAAACTAGATATTTATGGAAGCGTTAAGCATCCAATTATCCATATTGTGGTCCACACTACATATGCATTTCAGGTTTCATTTTAATTCTGCTAAGAACTTGAATTTGTTTCTGGGTAAAAGAGTTTTCATTTCTGAACCGATTTATAATAAAAGACAATATAATTATATTAGAAGATATTTCAATTTGAAAATCCATTTTCAACCAAGATTTGTGAAAAAGAAAATCTAATTTATGCTAAAGAATATCAAACCTGCTAATCAATTCTCTTTTAATGACTTTCTGGGAAGAAACTGGTATTGACTCAAATTTTTCAGAGCACAGTTACCGTATTGCTTTTTAAAAGTATTCAATCTAGCTTTATGCTCTTCCAGAAATGAGGATTGCAGTATCTATTTACCACAAAATGAGAACTTTGCTGTCCAAACTATAAAAATGGAGGACTCTCATTCCTTCCTTGCAGATCACGTTTCCAGATATACCCACTTTCGTTTCCTTCACTTTTGACTGCTTACATCCTAATTCCTTCTGATTTGTTACCTGTATTTTAATATCATACAACATAGTGCTGAAGCAATCAGAGCTTGTCCCCAGACATTACAAGAGAACAAGTTGGAGAATGAAAAGTCATTATTCTAGAAGACAAATAGGTGACAATGGTCCTAAAACTGTTTTTAATAGAAAAATCTCATGCAAGAGACAAGAAGTTATCAGAAAACATGAACCGCTTCATTAACTTTATGCCCAAGTTCTATCAGCAATTGATTTTTAATGCCTACGTTCATCATTTTTGAGCTCCTAGTATCCTTTACATACATTTAAATTAAGCTTTATAAAATGAACGGTGCTCACTGCATCATCTATATAAAGCATCTCAAACAATAATTCATAGAGGAGAAACAGAAAGCTAATGAGCTGGTGTTGTTTTGTGATGCAAATGACTAATTATTAAATGTCAAATGTGGCAGTTACAATTGCCACTTAGTTTGAAGTTATCTAAAAATTACCAACATATTATAAAGTATACTTTTGTAAAAAAAATCAAGATAACAATGCTTTCTTTTATTGTATTTTCATGGTATTTTTCAGCCTAGGTTCCTAGCCATCCACACATAGGCCATCTGCCTCACATTATATTTATTCATGATAGAAAGATACAGATTTGGAAATTGCTGCACGTCAAAGCCAAGAAGATTAAAATGAACCAAACACATTAGTTCTCAAAGTTGGTTCTAGAAATGACAGTTCCATCAACAGAGTAAATAATGCATTGACATTTGTAGGGCTCCTGTTAAAAATAATTCTGTAATAGGAAGTCATTCAAAACTGAAGTACAGAAAAAAAAAGGTTTTAAACAGGGATTTATAAGCATTTGTATAAATAGTGGGGAGCAAAACTGTTAAATATAGTCTTATTGTTAGTGGAATTTAATTAAAAATAAGTTTCCAGAAGCTAGATTGTTTTGAGAGATATTTTTAAATTTAACACCAGGGAAGCTGGTGCTGTGTACCCAATATGGGCCCCAGTTTGAGTCCTGGCAGCTCCACTGGGAATCCAACTCCCTGCAAATGTGCTTGGGCAAGCAGAGGAAGATGGCTCAAGTGCTTGGGCCCCTCACCCATGTGAGAATCCTCGATGAAGCTCCTGACTCTCTGGCTTCAACGTGGCCCAACTCTGGCCATTGCTGCCACAGGGAGTGAACCAGCAGATGGAGGAGCCCTCCTCCTCCTCCTCTCTACCTCTCCTTCTCTGTAACTCTTTCAAATAAATCTTTAAAAAATTTTAACACTAGGAAATAGTTAACTTTGGCTAACACAGAGGACCTTTGTTGTAAGAACTTGACATTGAGTTCTCATTTGACCTTTTTAACAAACCTATGAAAGAGGTACTATTATTATCCTTATTTTAGGGATGATAAAATGGGCAGAGAGGTAAAATGAGGTAAAATCTCACCAAGGATCACACAGAAGGGTGGGTTCAACTCTGGCAGTCTGTTCTGAAACTTAACTCTAACTATCAGGCTAAACTCTCTCTCCCTAGTAAAGTTCAAATTGACTGTAAAATATTTTATTTCATTAAAGGCACAGAACATTTGTAGGAATTCTAGTGTATACTGGAGGCCTTGATCAAACTTCAAAATTCAGCAAATCAGGACTTGGTTGTGGTGTAGTAGGCTAAGACCTGCAGTGCCTGCATCCCACATAGGTACGGTTTCTGGGTTTTTAAAAATTGAGCAAATAATTAATTGGAATTAGTGGACTTTCTTCCTTCTCAGACAAAAAGGCTCACCCTGCACCTGCTAACTCTCAGCCCCTGAAATATAAATTCTGGCCCACTGTTCTGTGTTATCTCACTGGACCATTACACCAGCCTAGAGACTACAGTGGATCTCACTATCTCCGTTTAAAATAACATGACATGGACTTCAACAGGAAGGCAGAAGACACCATAAAGTCTAAAGTACCATGGTTAATGTGTTTCTACATCCCCTTTACAGAATAATTTATGACAAATTGTATCTTAAAAACTCAAGACCACAGATACCAACATAAAGTTTATTTGTGGTCTGTTCTTCAACAGTGGAGTTTTTATAACATTAGTCAGTTAATATAAGAGATACATGGGGTAATGTTTAGATGTGGACATCACTTTGGTTTGCAGACTGCTTTTTTTTTTTAAGCATTTCTTTTTTTTTTTTGACAGGCAGAATTAGAGACAGAAAGGTTTTCCTTCCATTGGTTCACCCCCCAAATGGCCACTACAGCTGGCGCTGCGCTGATCCGAAGCCAGAAGCCAGGTGCTTCTCCTGGTCTCCCATGCAGGTGCAGGGCCCAAGGACCTGGGCCATTCTCCACTGCCTTCTCGGGCCACAGCAGAGAGCTGGACTGGAAGAGGAGCAACTGGGACAGAATCCAGCGCCCCAACCGGGACTAGAACCTGGAGTACTGGCGCCGCAGGCAGAGGATTAGCCTAGTGAGCTGCGGCATTGGCCTGGAGACCGCTTTTCACGTCACAGTGATCTGAAGTTGCAAAAAGAGAATTGGAAACCTCCTCAGAAGAGAGAGACACCTCAGTTGGGCTGGTGACCAAAGGGATTAATAGCCTGAGATCTAAGTTAGGAAAATTAGCAACAAGACTTTCTCCCAGAGAGAGGCTGCAGCCTACCACAGCTCTTGCCTTCTACCAGAGTCATCTACCTCCTGAGCCCACCTTGAGGAAAGCCCCACAGGCTCTGATCCGCATCCTGGAGCCCTGCTCTCATAGTATTTTGTCAGCATTGTTATTTTGTACAATCTAGAGTCTTCTGTGGTAGATCCCAGTCGTACTGAGCTGCCTGCCTTGATGGGCTACTTTAATTCCCAGGGATCAATGTTTGCTTTCTTTTGGTAGTTGTTAGTGATCTAGTTGTTATTTGTGATAACTTACAACTCAAAATAATCATAAACAATTAAGATAAGAGATTTTATTTAAGGGTCCAACTTTCCTGATAGTAAATATTAGTGGAGAATTACACTTTCTACATTGCTTGTAAGCCTGGGCTGGCATACGGGGTAGATGTCAAAGTTGCCAGGAAAAGTGCTACTTTTTTGTGTGTGTGCGCTTTACATTGTATTTGACAGGTAAGGAGAGAGCACTCCCATCTACTACTTCACTCCTTCAAAAGCCCACGTTAGGATTGTCTAGAGCCAGGAGCTCAGAACTTAACCCAAGTCTCCCACACAGGTAGCAGAAACCCAATTTCCTGGCCCATCACTGCCACCTTCCAGGGGACTTAGCAGCAGGAAGCTGGAGTCAGGAGTCAAAGCCAGGAAGCAAACCCAAGTACAGTGATACATGTCACCTTGACCACTAGTATATGCCCTTTCATATAAACAAATCTTTTCTTTACAAAATTTCTGGAAAGGCAGAGTTATAGAGAGAAAGGGGGAGGGAGAAAGAAAAGCAGAGAGATCTTCCATCTGCTGGTTCAGTCCCCAGATGGCCATATGGCCAGGCCCAAGCAAGGAGCTTGGAACTCCATCCAGGTCTCCTACAGGGGTGGCAGGTATCCAAATACTTAGACCATCTTCTGCTGCTTTCCCAGGCACATTAGCAGGGAGCTGGATGAGAATCAAAGCCGCTGGGATTCAAACCAGCACTCATACGGGATGCTGGTGGCATAGGCAGCAGCCCAACACACTGTACCACAACATCAGCCCCTAGAAAAAATTTTAATTAACTCATACCATCCCTTTTCTTCTGCAAGATTATGCTATGTTGAAAATCACTCCATTTTCCTAATTCCTCAGAACTCTTAAAGTCAAGATTTCAAAAGCCGTAGGAATTCATATCCTCATTTTCTGAAGCCAGGGAGGGAATCTCTATGATTAAATTCACTTGCAGAGTAACTTTTACTTGGCCTGGGGGATGCATCTTGTTTTATCTTAGGCACCATCAGTATATATCTTCTAGTAGCTTAAAAGTTCCTTTATGCCTACATTGATAAGGACAGCGTTAGTTTTTAAATTGCAGTTAAAGGAAAAAGAATTGAAGACTCCTCTTATTCATGTTCTATGGATTACTCCATAGTAATTTCCTAAAGGTTCTAAAAATAAAACTATTTCTATCTTACTTTCAGGAGAATCTTAGCCAGTGCTTTTACTTTGGATGTGTTCATCCTTTGTTCTCTACCTCTCAAGTGGCTTTTCCATTCAGAAAATGGAAGCTGCTTCTGATGGGTTGATAACCCTCGGCGGGGTGTGTGTGTGAGAAATGCAGTGGATTCTGAAGTGCTACATCTCGCTTCACACTACCCCTTTCTTCTCTCATCTCCTGTGCTGACCTGGAATATCCAGCATTAAGACTGCATACTCTTCCAGTTTTAACCATTGAGGAACTGTTGAGTGTCTTTTATGATTTGTTGGTACAGCTGAGTTTTATCTATTTACAAGTTACACTTCACATACGACCAATGCGTTTGAAGTCGTCAACAATAAAAATAGAACTACTAAAAAAAGCAAGAGTAAGGGTAGGTCAGCCCAGTGATTAAGAGGTCTACGTGCTGCATGGGTGAGGCCACCACTTGCAACCAACTGTGTCAGAGTGCCAGTTCCAGTCCCAGCTGCTCCTGCTTCAGATCCAGCTCCCTGCTAATGCACCTGGGAAAGTAGTGGATGATGGCCCAGATATTTGCTCATGTGAGAGACCTGGGTGAAATTCCAGGCTCTTGGCTTTGGCCTTACCCAGCCCTGGCTATTGCAGCCATTTGAGGGAGAATGAATCAGGATGGAAGATCTTGGTCTCTCCCTCTCTCTCTGTAACTCAGCCTTTCAAATAAAATAAATCATTGTTTAAAAAATTATCCACATCCCACATCAGAGTCCCTCGGTTTGAATCCATGTCCAGCTCTTAATTCTAGCTTATTGCTAGTGTAGACCCTGAGAGACAATGGTGATGGTGCAAGTAATTTGGTTCCTGTGATTAAATAGGCCACATGAATTGAGTTCTTTCCTCCTGTAATCTTTCTGCTTGCCCCTATTAATTCCTGTGTGTTCCCTCCCAAAACCCATGATACTAGAAAATATAAGTCAGTTTTGATTAAACTATCGTTAAAATAGAAAACCATAATTCACAATATTTTAATGTTACAAGAGTTATAGGAAATAAAGAGACAGGAAACATAAGGGGAAAATAAATAAAATTTATTTACTTACAGCATAAGAATGAGTGTTAGTAAAATGGCACGGTCTTATCTGAGGCATCATCTAAGCCCTGGATGCCACCTTGCACAGTAGGCTTCAGTCCAGGACACAGCCTGGCTTACTAAGTAGGTGACCAGATGGCCCAACCATAAGTGGCAGCTCCACCTCCAGGGGATTTGTTGCTCCCACTTCCCTACCCCTTGCAAAGCTGCAATAGGACCCGCTTCCCTGCATATGTGGTCACTCTCTCTCAACCCATCTTCTCCTTTGTCCTCTTTTCGCCCTCTCTCTCCGGCCTGTTGAGTTCCTCCCACCCAACAATAAATCATTCGGTTTGAAACTCCAGTGTTTGGTGTGTTTTGTGGTGGCCTTTCACTGGTGCTGTGACTTGGATTCAGGCTCTGTAGTCGACCTTGCTCTCCCCTTGGGGAATCTGAGCTTCTCTAGGATCCTGGACCCCTGCAACCACAAAACTCCCCCCCAGGCCTCCTTAGCCACTGAGTACGCCGAGTCCCATCCACACACCAGCCCTTCAAAATCTTGCAGACACACATGGTGGGCAGGATCTTCTCATCACAACCCTCTACGGGTTGTAGTTCCAGGTGACTTCACCCCCAAAGTCCTGGTACACCACAACGCCTATGGCCTCGTGTCTCTACAGACTTTGTGTCCTAGGCAACAGCAGGTGTGGGTGCCGACTCAATCCCCGTTTCCCTTCTATAGGCTTACTCTCCCTGTCGGGTGGCTGTGATACTGGGACACCTGCCATCTGCCAGTCCTACCTCTGCAGGTCACTATGGGAACATCCCCATCCCACACTCCATCTCAAATTGGCCCCAGACCTCGACAACCAGTCCAAGTGGACACTTAATGGCACGTTTGACCCTGATGTTATTCGGGATCTCTACCACTTCTGTGAGCATTTGGAAAAATGGAAGGAGATTTCCTATCTCTAAACCTTCTCTTTGCACCTTGTGATCTCCTGCGCAAGCTCTCTTAACGTCCAAAGTTCTCACTAAAACCAAAACCTCTCTATGTTCCCTGCTCTGGCTCTCACTGTGCTCTCCCTCCCACCGGGGAAGTCCAAGCTCCTGCGCACCCTCATCTCACGTCTCCTACCCCACCTTTCAGATGGCACTTTGTTTCATCATGAGCAAGCCAGACAGGATCATCAGGTCTCTTGATGGGTGTTTGGCCTGTTAGGGTGTCAGCTGAAAGCTGCATTCTGTTCTTTCCTCGGAGATTAATTTGTCAGTGAGACTGGGTACAGCCTGGAGTGAAACTTTGATACCTTGTACCTCATCAGGTCGCCTCAATTCCTACAAATTCAATTTCCTGGTCCCAATAGAGGGTATTTCTTAGATATTTCATTTGTTAGTTCTGCATTAAAGTCTAATTATCCCATTTGCAGACAGGCAGTTTTTCAATCTAGACTCCCATTAGATACAGTCCCCATGTGGCCTGAATGTGTGGAGGCAAGTTTCAGCATGTCACTGGTATCTCCTATCTTCCTTCTTAAGCTCCCTCTGTTGGGTCACTTCTGTCGGGTCCTTCCTATGTGGCATATACTTCCGAAGAGTTTTCCTGGGGAGAATTGTATTCCCCTACTATTCTTCTTTGTGACTACACCTGCCTAGTCACCAACTTACATGGTCATCAGAGCTGGTACTCTAAGCTTAAAAACACTTTTGCTAAGGCTCTCACCATGAAGGCTCTAAAGAGTCGTAAGACGTGCTGGCCCCTCTACCCTGACTCCTGTCACAGAACTCTAACTGGAATCTTACTCTCCAATGTGCATTAAATTGTTTTCCAAAGGGTCTGAGTCTGTTAAATTCTTTTCCACAGTGGTGGGTCTATTTAGTGAGCCAGACTCCTCTTATGTGTGACTATTGTTGAGGCGTTTAATCATGGTGGATGACAGTTTTTTTTTTTTTTTTTTTGACAGGCGGAGTGGACAGTGAGAGAGAGACAGAGAGAAAGGTCTTCCTTTGCCGTTGGTTCACCCTCCAACGGCTGCCATGGCTGGTGTGCTGATCCGACGGCAGGAGCCAGGTGCTTCTCCTGGTCTCCCATGGGGTGCAGGACCCAAGCACTTGGGCCATCCTCCACTGCACTCCCGGGCCATAAAAGAGAGCTGGCCTGGAAGAGGGGCAACTGGGACAGAATCCGGCGCCCCAACCCGGACTAGAACCTGGTGTGCCGGCACGGCAAGGCGGAGGATTAGCCTATGGAGCCATGGCACCGGCTTTTTTTTTTTTTTTAATAATTTTTATTGCCTCCCATTGTCGTAATTTTGCCCAGGGGCCTCTAGGCAAGAATCCAAGCCCAATAATCTCAGATGCTATTGAATGCTTCTAGAGACACCTCCAGACTTGACCTCCCATCCCCGAGGCTGGTTTGACCAACAGCTCCCGCAATTAGACACTTCCAGTATTAGCTTTTGCTTTTGGGACAGCTATTATCTCTTTGTAGAGCCTCTGGTTCTCTCTACCCTGCCTCTTCATGTGCTCTTATAGGAACCTCCTTTTGATAGCTTTATTTAATTGGTGACTGTCCGTTTTCTAGCCAGCTCCAATAAGCTATTTTCTCTTTCCTAGTTCTGGCTCTGTTAAAATTGTTCCAAGTCATGGGATGACTCCATGTGCTAAGTTTTTATTTGTGATTTTTGGGATGAGCAAAGGGACAGATTTTGTATTCTGCTAATCTATTGTGTTCTCTACTGTGTGTTAAGCTCTGTTTAGGAATGACTGGGTTTTAAGAGTTATGGTATGTTTGAGTATATACTCATTCTAAAGCATCTGAGTAGTCACCTTATGACAGTGATCAAATCTGGTCTATATTATGTCATGATGTTTAGGGAACTTGCTTCTACCAGATATTTTAAACCTCCTTGGCATCCTTGAAAGCCATTCAAAAGAAAAAAAAAATCAAAGTTCTAAATTCTTTGGACTTTGATAATTCCAGTTAGGCCCCTGGAAATAAAGGATTTAGGTCTCTCATCTTGTAGAGACACCAACTAATTAGGCTATTTGGATTATATTACAGGTCCTGTCAAGATGTGAAGTGGTGTTAAATTTTTAGTTATAATGTAAAATATGACTGATACAAATGTCCAAAAATTAGTCTAATCATCTTGTGTTACCAGACATGATAGTTATCTTAAATGAGACAGGACCAGAGGCCTAAAAGCGATAAATGCTTGTAAAAATCCTATAGGTGCTTTCAAAAATAATATGTGGAATAAGCAAGCACCTCTTGTTGGTTAATGAATTTATAATTTTAAACACGGCTGTTTAAAGTCTTTTGTCGTCTACAGTTTGTGTTCTCCTCCAAATACTAACAGATTTGCTGCTCGTAAAACTAAAACATGTTGGTTCTGTGTTCAACTGTGTCCTCTAGGGTCTGAAGGATGGTTTCCAGTGACTTCTATTGTAGTCAGTACTTTGGTTGGCTCTGCAAGCAGTTAAAGCCAATAATGGACTATGGTTGTAACTGAAAGTACAGTTAATTGAGGTTACTAAGAGCAGAAAGTAATTCAAATCAATTGGCAATTTAAAAAATAGTTAGGGGCCTATGCTGTAGCACAGTGGGTTAACATCCTGGCCTGAAGCACCAGCATCCCGTATGGGCTCTTGTTCGAGACCCAGTTGCTCCACTTCCGATCTAGCTCTGTGTCATGGCCTGAGAAAGCAGTAGAAGATGGCCCAAGTCCTTGCGCCCCTGTACCGATGTGGGAGACCCAGAGGAAGCTCCTGGCTCCTGGCTTTGGATAGGCACAGCTCCGGTTTTGGTGGCCATTTGGGGAGTGAACCAGCAGATGAAGACCTCTGTGTCTCTCTGTGTAGCTCTGACTTTCAAATAAATAACTTTAAGATTTAAAGACTTTAATAAAACAGTTACAATAATAGTTTCTTATTCTATCTTGTATGTTATTCTATACTTGTATATATATTGCTAAACAAATCAAATACACATTTTTGATTCATGCGACTTAAATCTCTGGTGTTTTAAATTAATTGACTTGTTTGTACTTGGTTTGCTGGTCAAACAAGTTATACTTGTGCTACATATTTAAGTAATGTTTCCAAATACATGCACTTTTGAAATTTAGAGCAGGAATTGGGCTTTCTGGTAAATGTTTTCATAAGTTGTTATTTAACAGTTGAAATTGTTTGCTATGCTTTCATTTAATATTAAGTTATTGATACTAAGCAATATGGGAAGGCTGACTTATTCCCTCATTTCTCTATTCTCTTCAAGATGAGAAACTTACTCTATACTGAGGGACTCTCCAGAGTGTACAGTTTGATTTTTAGATCTTATAAAAGGATGACCAACACTTTTCTGTAGTAATAGCATAGCGAAAATGAGACCTTAAGTTATGATTTCATAGCTAGATTTACTTTGCCATGGGTAAACAGACAAAACCTCCCTTTCAGACCAAAGGAAGGGAGAGAAGGTCTTACTAATGACTTCAAATTTTATATATAAGATGGTCATCATGTTTGATGTTAAAGAGAGAACATAGTTTTCCTCATGGCCACCGTTTACCTCACAGAAAAACCACTACCAGAACGTGCCTATGACTGTAGATTTCCAGTTTAGGCCATCAAAGATTAGGGACTGAGCAACCCTTTGAGACTTGGAATCCCTTAAAGTTTTCCTCTAGTCTGCTTAAAAAAAAAAAAAAAACACACAGGAGGAACAGGAAGCTAGGCAGTGGAAGCAATGTCAAGATAGGTGGCAGGCCAATTAATGGCTGCTCCACAGTGATCTGCCATCAAGGAGTCCCAACAGGCCAGTCCACTGCATTGGTTTTCAATATGGAAAACCAGGGATTCAGCAGAAGTCAGCTTATAAAGAGCCCTGGCAGCTCTGCCAGCCAAGAGTTGGGTCACTGGAAACGGAACGGCCCTGGAGTTGAAGGACTCCCAGCTCAAGAGCTGAAGAACTTATTGGCTGTAAGCTGAAAAGCCCTTCACTCAGCCCAGCTTCCAAAGTAACTACTGTTGCTGAAGTTGGAATCAGGAGTCAGAGGTGGGAACTGAACCCAGGTTCTGTCATGTGGGATGTGGGCGTCTTAACCACTGTACAAAATGCACATTCTGTACAAGTTTTATTTATAACTAAATGAATGTTCCCATTATTAAGGTTTTTATCTCAGTCCAAACCTACCCTCCTTACTGACACTGGAGCTGGGGCTTGGCAAACCACATTTCTACGGTGCAAGCTGGCTCCTTAGTAAATTGTCAGTTGTGTTTGTCTGTACTGGGGTGGTGATTTAGTATCAGAGTACCTGTGAAAGGAGAAAGGAACACTTGCTTCTTCCTATCTGTGTGCCAGTCCTGGGAACACCAATCTGTGATGCTGCATCTCATCTCCTACACAACACTGGAAGCAACAGCCTCCTGCACCAGCTGCCTACAGACACTCCATCCTGACTTCCGGCTCCACGGGGATTCTCCTCGGAGCCTCTAAATTTTCATCTATCCAACCTCTTCCTTTTGTTCCCCCAGAGGGTGGCAGTTGCTTCCTGCTGTTGCTTCCACCCATTCTGTCTTTTTAGTCACCTAATGAGCAACTTCATACCTAATGGATGATTCTTCATTACATTTTTCCTTGTAAAATAACTAGTATCACTGGATACAGCTATGCCTCTTACTATGCTCACTTACTGGAAGACGCGGGATGCCACCAGCAGAGGCATGTGTTCTGCCCGAGCTATTGTTGCAAAGGCCTTCCCATCACACTCAGTTTTTGGTAAATAGGAAGTTTCTTTTAACAAGGAAGCCTGGAAATCACTGTTTTATTCCCTATTTTAGGTAGTCATGCTTACTATAAAGATTGTAATTTGGTCCCTTTTAAGGTATAAGTTAACTGCGTTAGTCAGACTTATTGCTGCATGAAGCAGATGTGGGTTAGAAAAAGTCTCAGTTTGGGTTTCAATTTTCCATTCCTTAATTTGGTAAATAAAATGAAAATGGTGGGGCTAACAGCTTACCAGGAAGTCTGGGTTCTTTGGTGATTTGTTACTGGAATAGTTAAAAACAAAACATTTAGAAGAATGATAGACTGCTAGATCTATAAGGAGAGATGATTACATTGGGAGCCAATGTTTATATTTTCAAATGAAATTTAACTTTTGGCTTTCTGGAAAGCCAAGGCAATAATCATTGCTTTTTTTGAGGAATAAAATTCCCTTTTCCTTCTAGAGGTTATTCTATTGATAATTGGAATGTCCAGGGGTTTTCATGACTAACTGGAAATAAAAGGCTAAGAGAAATTAACCAAAGGAAAATATAAAGGTCAAGAAAGCACCTGGATTTTGAGTCTAAAAAAAGAACTGTTTAGGATTTACCTTAAGAGCAAGAAAAGAAAAATATATACCAAGTATTGGCAGAATAAACAAATCAATGAAGAATTCTATGCCTGGTAAAGTTTGAGAAGACTTAGATCTGCTCACAAGAAATACTAACTCTTCACACCAATAGGAAATAAAAGATGCAACTTAAATCCATAGGATGAAATGAAATAGTAAACATGTAGATAACACTTTAAAAATGTATAAATGTATTTTAGAATTGTACTGTTGAGTTTAAGGATACACTGACATATGACAATAATAGCACAAAGATGGAGGAAGGAAAAGAAAGTATGGTAGAATTTTTGCCATATTTTACTAGAATAGGCTTTGTATTAACCTGATGTAGTTTATGATAAATTATGACACATACAGAAATCCATAGCACAACTGCTAATACTAAAACAATTGAAAATTGACAGAATTAAAGCGATACATTAAAAGAAATTTGACACAAAAGAACCATAAAGGAAAAAGAGAAAAAAATACATGAACCATCTAAAAGACAAGTAGAAAAAAAGGCTGACATTTCCAAGTGAAAACTATATTTAATGTGATTACACTAATCAAAAGGAAGAGGTTGTCAAACTAGATTTAAAAAAAGCAAAATCCAAGGTAGGCATTTAGCCGAACAGTGAAGGTGTTTGTTAAGACCACCGTGATCCATATCAGACTGAATGGGTTTGAGTTCCAGCTTTGGTTCTTGAATCTACTTTCCTGCTGATGTAGACCCTGGGGGCAGAGGTGATGGGTCACGTAAATGGGTTCTTACCACCCATGTGGAAGACCTGGGTTGAGTTCCTGGCTTCTGACTTTGGCCCCTGGCATTTGTGAGAGTTTGGGGAATGAATCAATGGATAGAGCTCTCTATATCCTTCTGTCTCCACTTCTGTCTCTGTCTCCACACCTTTCCCTGTGCCTCTCTGCATCTCAAGTAAATTTTTTAAAAGCAATGTCCAGAGTACATGCTATTCATAAGACACAATACAGATTCCAAGATACAATCTCTTTAAAAGAAAAAGCTATTAATATCATTGATATGACTACATTAATATATTAATGTAGGACACAGGGAATATTACTAGAAGCAAAGAGATATTTTATAATTGAGTCAATTTACTATGAAAATAGCACTTAATTTTTAATCATCTCAAAAGATCCTCAAATAAGAAACCAAAAATGTATAAGAGGTAGATAATTACAACTATAGGGGTAGGCTTTTAGTACAGGAGTTAAGATGCCACTTGGGACGCTGACGATCTCAGACTACAGTGCTCGAGTTCAAGTCTCAGCTTATTGCTGATTTTAGCTCCCTGCTAATGTGTAAAAGACAGCAGGTGACAGGTAGGCCTGCCAGTCGTGTGGCACACCTGGACTGAATTCCTATCTGTTACATTCAGCTTGGCCCAGCCCAGGCTGTTGTAGATGTTTGGGGAGTGAAACAGCAGATGGGGAATCTTTGTCTCTCTGCCTTTCGAATAACAAAAACAACAAAAAATACTATTCAGACTTCAATGCCCCACTTTCAACATTGGCTACAAAATAGATATAAAATAAAAATGGATATAGAAGAATTCAAAAATACTATCAATCTATTTCATCTAACAGGTATAGTTTGTAATAAATTAAAAGGCATTTAGCTACCCATGTCCTACCCAACAGAGAAATACAAATTAACTTCAACTACACATGGAACATTCTCCAAGATACATTGTATGGTAAACTCTAAGTGAAATGGAGAACATGTGGGTAACTCTTTAATTACAACCCTACTATCGATCACTCAAAGTATGTGCTCTGACCACAGTGAAAATTCATTACAAATGAGAAACAAATTTGAGAAATCCTGCAATGTTTAAAATTAAATGAACATACTTATGACTAACCCGAAGGACACAGAAGTCACATTAGAAAATTTGGGCCTGAATCAAAACAGAAGCACAGCATTTTATATACATTAGAATGCAGCTAACAGTGCTTGAAAGAAAATATATAGTTTAACACAATTATTCTTAGGTGTTTAAATTTTAACTGAAAAGTGATCTCTGTGAAATATAAGAGTGGGAATAAGAGAGGGAGGAGATGTAAAACTTGGGACATGCTCAATCGGAACGGCCCCAAATGATGGAGTTAGAATTGTGCCAGGGGATTCCAATACAATCCCATCAAGGTGGCATGTACCAAGGCCATCTCATTAGTCCAAGTGATCAATTTCAGCTCACAATTGATCACACTGATAGGTCTAAGAGTCAAAGGGATCACACAAACAAGACTAGTGTCTGCTAATACTAACTGATAGAATGAAAAAGGGAGAGAATGATCCAACATGGGAAGCAGGATACACAGCAGACTCATAGAATGGCAGATGTCCTAAATAGCACTCTGGCCTCAGAATCAGCCCTTAAGGCATTCGGATCTGGCTCAAGAGCCCATGAGAATATTTTAGGCATGGAAAGCTAAGACACTCTGGAAAAAACAGAAGACCTAAATGAAAGATCTCTGCGAGTGAGATCCCAGTGGAAAGAACGGGGCCATCAAAGAAGGAGGTACCTTTCTCTGAAGGGAGGAGAGAACTTCCACTTTGACTATGGCCCTGTGGGAATAAGATCGAAGTCAGCTAACCCTAAAGGCTTCCATAGCCTCGGCAACTCATGACCAGAGCCTAGGGAGATTACTGACGCCATAAACAAGAGTGTCAAATTGTTAAATTAACATCAGGAGTCACTGTGTACTTACGTCTCATGAGGGATCTGTCCTTAATGTGTTATCCAATGTGAAGTGATGCTATTACTAGTACTGAAACAGTATTTTTACACTTTGTGTTTCTGAGTGGGTGCAAACTGATGAAATCCTTACATAGTATATATTGAACTGATCTTCTTTATATAAAGATAATTGCAAATGATTAAAAAATCTTGGTGTTAAACTGGAAATTGCATAGACAATTAATCAATTTTTTTAAAAAAAAATCATGTAGGATCTCTGTCCTTAATGTGCTGTACATTGTGAATTAATACTATAACTAGCACTCCAACAGTATTATCATTTTGTGTCTCTATGTGAGGGCAAACCGTTGAAATCTTTACATAATATGTACTAAATTGATCTTCTGTGTACAAAGAGAATTGAAAATGAATCTTGATGTGAACAGAAGGGGAGAGGGAGCGGGAAAGGGGAGGGTGGGGGGAGGGAGGGAAGTTGTGGGGGGGGGAGCCATTGTGGTCCATGAGCTGTTCTTTGGAAATTTATATTCTTTAAATAAAAGCTTTATATAAAAAAAAAAAGTAAACAAAAAAAATATATAGTTTAAAAAATATTTGAAAAGAGAATCTTGAATCAATAATCTAAGCCTCTACCTTAAGAAAAATAGACAAAGAGCAAATTAAACCCAAAACAGAATGCAGACAAAGAAATAATGAGTAGGGCAAAACTTCAACTTATCCTAAAAGGCTAGTTATATAACATAGGTCATTCTTAGCCACGGTTTCACTTCCTGCAGTTTGAATTATTCATGGTCAACTGCAGTCTGAAAATATTAAATGGAAAATTACAGAAACAAGGTTTTAACTGGGCACTGTTTTAAGTAGCATAAACCATCCCTTGGTCCGACTTGTTCATGGTATAGGGATGACCATCCATTAGTCACTTAGCCAGCTCAGTTGACAGATAAAGTCACAATACTGTAGTGTTTGTGGTCACATACTATATAGTTATAGTTATTCTTTTATTATTGCTAATCCCTCCCCACACATAATTTATAAACTAAACTTTATGTAACAGATGCATATGTATAGGATGAAAATAGTATATATAGGTTTTAGTATTACGAACAGGTTCAGGCATCCATTGAAGGTCTTAGGCAAGAAAAGGTAACTATCTGAAAGCCAGACAGAAACTTCACAGGAAGACAGGAAAAAAGAAACAATGACACAAAAATTCTGAACAAAATATTAGAAACTGGGACCAGCAACATATAAAAAGAATTATACACCATAACCAAGTGGGATTTATCCTCGGAATGCAAATTTGTTTAATAAATGAAAATCAATTCATGTGATACAGCATATTCCAAGAATAAATGCCAACAATTGATTTTCTCAACAGACTCAGACAAATCATTCAACAGTTTAACACCAACTCATGATAAAATACTCAAACTAGAAGTGTAAGTTTACTTTCTCATCCTGATCAGGGGAGTCTACAAAAACATTTAATTGTTTCCTATTCACCCCATTGCTGAGGGAAGGAGTCTTGCTCCAGGGTTCTGGAGATGACAACACACACAAAGCCTTACACTTGAGGACAATCTCAGCAGCATCTAATTAAATGTACTCACAGCCCAGAGAAAGTGGAGACCATGTTCCATGCAAGGCCACACAGGGGTTGCACTGGGGAATGGCATGACCAACCAAGGGCTGTGGAAGGCAGGTTTGTAGTATCAGGAGGGTGGGATGTCCTTGGTGCTTATGGGACGATGTGATTGCCTCATTTGCATAATTTCATGGGCTGATAAGGAAATTAAACCCAATATGCAGAGATAAATGGAACTGTACCTAGTTAGTTTGATAAGGGGAGTTTTGGGGGGTTTAAGGACTCATCCATGAGAAAAGAGTAGGCAGGGGAACTCATAGGCCATCAGAAGCCCTCCCAATTTACCAAAGCAGCATATGCTTTTGACCATTCATTTTAGCCCTTACCACACCCACCCACACTCTAACATAGCACTGGTGAAAAAATAAACTCTCCCTGAGATTAGAAAAAAAGCAAGGATGTCCACCCTTACCAGTTTATCTTATTTTTACTAGATAATAAGTACTCAGAAATAGAGACATTTCTCTTCCAAAAACAAGATAAACTCTATCCTTTGAGGTTGAAAAATTAAAATTTTGGAAGATTTTTGAATAATTTAGAAGATGCTAAGCCTTGAGGCCTAGTATTCCCATTATGAAATCATTACTGCACAGCATGTAACTTTGAGCTAGTCTGTGCGCTTGAAATCTGAAATCAACAGGAGTTAGGTGAAAAGATTCAAGTCCTACGTAAATGGGGCCACTTCCAAACACAGAGCTTTCCAGCTCATTAATTATGTATGCATCTCAAGCAAGGTTTAATAGGCATCATAGGAATCTATCCCCAGAAAAAATATTCAGGATTTTCTTTCTTATCAGACAACTTGTTCCTGCCCACTCCAGTTTAGCATCTTATACTACTTTCTATAAAACCACATCTGAATGTTTGACTGTAAGATCACAGCTCTGAAGACATTTGGTGCAGGACAGCCCCCTAGAAATCCTACTTGAATCACTGTGAGGTTTGCCATTTCTCTTTATAGAGGCAAAGGTCACTTCTCATGTTGATGGCATTCCCACCACCATTATTTCTAGGCTGGCACTGTGGAAATGTCTGAGTTCTTATCACTCTTAGTTAATATTCACCTACTCCTGCTATATTGGTATTAATTCACTATTATCTGGACAATAAAAATTTTATTTTTATAAATAGCACACAAGAAGTTTTTTCATAATGATACCCTTAGTGAAAAATTTTCCCTGTAATACTGAAAAAAGTAGATATAGACTTTCCTAATATTCAACAAATAACACATTCATTTTCTATTTCCAATGTGATATCATGAAAAAAGAAGATGGATATAGTTTTCATCCTAATGGTATAGACATTAAATGGATAATCACACAAGTAATTAATGGCCATGTTATAAAAGCTACAAAATTGGTGCTAGTGTTGTGGTGTAGTAAGTAAAGACACCACCTGTGACACTGCCATCTCACACAGGCACTGGTTTGAGTCCTGGCTTCTCCACTTCCAGTCCAGCTCCCTGCTAATGCACCTGGAAAAGTTGTGGAGGATGGCCCATGTGCTTGGGTCCCCACACCCACATGGGAGAGCCGGAAGAAGCTCCTGGTTTCTGATTGGCAAACTCCTAGCCATTGCACCTCAATTAGTGGATGGATGATCTGTCCCCCCCCCCCCCCCGCCCCAATTCTGCCTTTCAAATAAACAAATCTTTAAAAAATAAAAAAACAAATGGATATACATATATAAGTACACACGAGGGGACCTCACAAGTTTGTGGAGAAATGGAGTTGAAAGTTTAGGAGCAATTGTTTAGCCTAGCAGTTAAGATGCAGCTTAAGGGGCTGGCGCCATGGCTCACTCCGCCTTCGGCACTGGCATCCCTTGTGGGTGCCAGGTTCTAGTCCCAGTTGTTCCTTTTCCAGTCCAAGCTCTCTGCTGTGGCCTGGGGAGGCAGTGGAAGATATCCTGAGTGCTTAGGCCCCTGCACCCACATG
Source organism: Sylvilagus floridanus (assembly GCA_949820135.1). NCBI lineage: Eukaryota > Metazoa > Chordata > Mammalia > Lagomorpha > Leporidae > Sylvilagus > Sylvilagus floridanus. The sequence goes on from OX463236.1 coordinate 35,169,179, forward strand.
GGAGACCAGGAGGAGGCATCTGGCCCCTGGCTTTGGATCGGCGCAGTGCGCCAGCCATAGCAGCCATTGGGGGGGTGGTGAACCAACGGAAGGAAGACCTTTCTCTCTCTCTGTCTAACTCTGTCAAATAAAAAGATGCAGCTTAAGATACTTCCCATATTGTTGAAGCTGGATTCAGTTCCTGGCTCCAGTTCCCGACTTGAGCTTCCTGCTAATGCAGATCCTGGGAGACAGATGACAGCTCAAGTAGTTGGATCCCTTCACCCACATAGAAGACCTGTATCGAGCTCCTGGCTCCAGGCTTCAGCCTGGCCCCATACTAAATGTTACAGACATTTGGAGAGTGAAAGAGCAGATGGCAATTCTCCTTCTGTCCCAAGTTTTCAGTATATTTTGGTGCCAAAAATGTGAAATCTATACATGCTTTTTATAATATATTTTGCATGAATATTTGAAGACCTCTCACATGCATGTTTTTCAAAAAATTGTTGCACCAAAATAAACTATCTTTTAATTCCACATCCTTACTGAATTATCCTGTAATATGCTAGGAGCAAGTCAATAAAGGGACTCAATATAAGCTGAAAATATTGTAGGCTAGAAAAAGATGTTCAAGCCGAGATCTGAAAAATAATCTGGTGTTAACCGAGTCAAAGGGAAGGAGAAGTGTTACCAGTATGAAGACTGGGTGTGGTTAAGAATTCCCTGGATGTCATGGTGACTGGAATTCAGAGTGAAGGGAGTGTCATACTGGCACAGTAGGCTCTGAATTTCATTCAAGTTGTATTTTAAGAATGTTTAAGCAGCGTATTGTCATACTCAGATTAGCACTTTAAAAGAATCACTCAGGGAATCCTTCTGGCTCAAGTTAGAGGAGACTATGAAGGGAGGCCAAATTAGGAGCCTTTCCTAGCAGTTCAGGAGAGAAATGACAGGTTTCATGGATTGCTGTGTTGGCACCAAAGGTCAAGGCACTGCAGAGATAAAGCTAGGAAGATGCAGCACATAAAGCAGACTTGGGATACCAGAGTTCAGTGTGGGACATATGGGCCCAGCATGTGAGGTTTACAGGGACAGAGGTTTTGTCCATCCTGTTCACTGCTGCATCCCAGCAGTGCTGGAGTAGAGAAGCTGAATAAACAGTAAGATGAGCTATCAGAAGAGAGGTTGGAAGTCAGTTGTATGCAGATGATATCAGAAGACAGAGAGGGGCCTGTGTTGTGGTACATCCGGTTAAGCCACTGCCTGCAATGCCAGCATCTCATATGAGCACCAGTTGGAGTCCTGGCTGCTCTGCTTCCAATTCCGCTCCCTGCTAATGCACCTGAGAAGGTAGTGGATGATGGCCCAAGTACTTGCATCTCTGTCACCCATGCGGGAGATCCAGATGGAAATCTTGGATCCTGCATTCAGCCTGGCTCTGCCCTGGATGTTGTACACATTAGGGAACTGAACAGGGGATGGGATATCTCTTTCTCTATGGGAGATCTATTTCTCTATCACTCTGCCTTTCAAATAATTAAAAAATTCAGTTATCCATTTGAAATGTGCTATTAATCATAAATTAACCCCAACTCAATAAAGCTATTTAAAAATATATACCCAACTCCAAATATTAATGATGTGATATTAAAAATCTTCTATTAACCCAATTCTGCATTCCTAGAATAATTTTCATTTGATTATTTATTGCTTTCTTAATGTGCAACTGGATTCTGTTTGCTAATATATTATTTTTGCATTCCAGATCTTTTTAAATGTCTATTTTATTCAGTTTTATATTCAATAGAAGATTTTATTATCTGAATTCCACATGGTCCTATGGTCTGTTGCATTTGCTAGCTTGCAATCAGTTTCTTTTTCTGTGTTTGGTAATTTTGCATGTTCAGTTTGTATTTGCTTTAATCTAGCATGTAAGAACCCCAAAGGGCTCAAGCAGGAGATGCAATCTCCAGGATTTTATTTATTCATGCCATGCACCATCATGTTCTACCAACCTAGGACTACTTTATTTTCTCGGAGGAGACAAGTAGCTATTTTTATTGTTGTTTCTCACCCAGTGCTTCAGCCCAAATAGATATCCCCCTACTGCACCTTTAAAAAATTTGAAATAGAGCAAATCTTGCACCTGCTGATCTAGTCCCCAATGGCTGCAATAGCCAGAGCTGGACCAGTCCAAAGCCAGGAGCTTCAATCCAGTTTTCCCACACGGGTGCAGGGGACCAAACACTTGGGAATCCTCCATTGCTTTCTCAGGTCATTAGAAGGGAGCTGGATCAGAAGTGGAGTGTTACGAACCAGGACCGGCATCTATATGGGATGCTGGCATTACAGGTGACAGCTATGCCTGCTATGCCACAATGCTGGCCCCTCCAGCTGCCCTTTCAGTTTTCTAATATAAATTCTTTGTACATTACTGAGGTCCAAGCCCTTCAATGGATTTTGACCTTGTACTTGCATCCCACATGGTTTCCTTGTCCTGCATAGGCATGGGGTATTCCCTTCTGTTGTCGCCTTAACCATGACCAACCCCAGGCTCCAGACTCCAGGTATCCATGCTTGCTCCAGGGCAGGCAGGCTTCTCTGTTCACTCCCAGCCCTGTTCTCAGTTCAGTTTAAATCTTGGCTATTGGGAATTTCTTAAAAAATAATTACTCTCAAATCTTTTAGTTTTTGCAGAGAGTTAAACAGAAAGAGAAAGAGGTCTTCCATTTGCTGGTTCACTCCCCAATTGGCCACAATGGCCGGAGCTATGCTGATCTAAAGCCAGGAGCCAGGAGCTTCTTCCAGGTCTCCCATGTGGGTACAGAGGCCCAAAGCCTTGGGCCATCTTCTACCACTTTCCCAGGCCATAGCAGAGAGCTGGATTGGAAGTGGGGCAGCCTGGTCTTGAACCTATGCCCATATGGCACTGCAGGTGGCGACTTACCTGTTACGTCATGGCACAGGCCCCAAATTCAGTCTTTTTTTTTTTTAAAGATGTTTATTCATTTGAAAGGCAGAGTAACAGAGAAAGAACTTTCACCTGCTGGTCCACTTGCCAAATGGCTGCAACATTAGGGGCTAGACTAGAATGAAGCCAGGAACTCCATTCCAGGTCTCCCACGTGGGGGCAGGGACCCTAACACTTGGGCACATTAGCAAGGAGCTGGATCAGAAGCAGAACAGCTGGCATGCCAACGTGAATTAAGCTGCCACCTTCAATGATGCTGGCATTGAAGGTGGCAGCTTAATTTGCAGTGCCACAAAGGCAGCCCCTCAGCCGCTTTAGTCTTCTGTTGTTCAGGATCTGCATGTACTTTGGCAGCCTCTCTTCAGAATTCGTGATCCACAGTGCTGGGGAAAGCAGATCCTCACCAGCTCTTATGGAGAAGCTCTTTCTCTTCCTTAAATTGGAACCGCAAGTAATCACATAATCAGTTCAGAAAGCCATTAGTAGACAAGTCGAAAAGTCACTCATATTTCTTGGGTTATGCCTTCAGTATTTTTAAGACCCTAGGGACATTTAGAAATTGGTACATACCCTTTCCAGGTATTTTTTGACTGTTGGTTGTGGCCAATGTGCCTGACAGGCAAAATATCAAAGGATAACGACAATCCAACCTATTACCCCGAAAAAGAGACATGGATTTCTCAGCTATGTAACTCTCTCCAGTAGGCTCCAAATGAAGACATTGTGCAGAGACACCAGTTGTTCAGATTTGCATGCTTTATTAACTACAGGTTATCATCATCATTACTAGTGGCTGCAGCTCACCCCTCCCCCACATCCCTGAAACAATGAACTTGATCTGAGACCACTGCAGTCCAGTCAGCGTTGTCATAGCTACACAAAGCCTTCATGGTACACCAGCACTACTTTGATGAATCTCCTTATGAGGCTGAACCTGATACAACAAGCCAAACTAAACAGTTCTCTCTACCTGCCACAGTGGGTGCAGATCATGAATGAGAAAGCACCTAACTGGTCCAGATGGCAGTCAAAGTTGGCAATCTTCACCAGCGGTAGAAAATCTAAGCCAAAATGATGGCCAAGACTAGCCCTGCTACTTAGGATACTGTTATCAATCAAGCACTGCCGTCAGTAGCCACACCTGTTCTTAATTATTAGATAAGCACTTTTTGAAAGGCCTATTCCTAATTCCTCTTCCCTGTGTGTTTCCAGGCTAATCTAGCCAGAAAGAACATCTTCCTACCTGGGAGAGGGAACAAGCAGAGCATGCATGGTTCTCAGTGAGTGACTGTCACTGGACCATGCCACTGTCAGCCCTCTCTGGTTGTTTCTTACCTGTCCCCACTTTCACTTCTCTAATGGCTGTCAAATGGTATGTGCAGAAAAAAAAAAATCACAGAAGTTAGGATGTTTAACAAGGACCTGGCTCCACTTTAGAATGAGTACGGATACAGGTGGGAGGCATGGAACGTGACAACACAGTGTCCTGGGTTCTGCTCCCCTTGGTTGCCTGGTACCATGTGTACCTCTCTTGGCACTGAGCTGCTTGGCCCTGCTCTCCATTTGCCTGCCAGCCCTCATCTAACGTGGCTGCAGGTCCTTGCTTCAGCTGCTGCATGGTTGAGGCCAATCTTACGCATGTAACCTCATCCTACTACCCCAGCACATCACAGCTGTGGTTGCTGAAGGGTCTGGCTTGTGACCAAAAACTTGAATGTAATTTTTGTAGTCGCAACCATAGTCAAGTATGCATGTTTTTCTCGGCAAGCATGGCAGGAGGCTGCCTTCCCCACGGCAGACCTGGTGCACTGCCGTCTTTTTTGGGAGGTTGTAGTCAAGAACATAGGCTCCTCTGGCAGCCAGACTCTCAGGGATGTTTGCATTTCTAGTCCTGGAAGCATTTGGCTAAGATCTTCAAGTCCTTTGACCAAGGCCCCCTCTGGCCAATGGAGGAAGCTTGAACCCCAGTAGTTTCCTATTCCAAGCTTCGTAAGACTTGAGGGAGCCTTTGGCAAGAAGCCACTCAACAGTGAAAGGATTCTTGTGACCCGGGAGCAGCGCACTGTTCACGGGGGAAGTGGACCAGGGGCAATCAGACCTTGAGCCTCCTTCCAGGACTGTAGCAGGTGAGGAAAAGACTCGTGGTTCCTTCTGCTTGCACCCTCTGCTCTGCCACTTCTAGCTCTCCAGGTTAGCTGAGCTCCTGACACCCAGGAGCCCCTGAACCCAAGTCACTTATTGTCACAATGTGTGTGAAGGAAGAACCTGCCATTTTCATCTGCTAAGTGTTGGGATTTGTGCATAGGCAATACTGTATCTTTCTCTTTTAAATGTACACCTGACTTTTAGCCACATGAAGATGTTTCACATTTCACATTTACTATCCCACTTCTTCCTAAATATAATCACAGCTGACACTTACGGAAAACTCACTTTGTGCTGGGCAGCATATTAAGTACTTAACATACACTATTTGAGTAAATTGCCCCCAAAACGAGTCCTTGCCTTCCCTCTGCTGTATAGGCGAGGAGATTGAAACCCGACATAAACTAATTGCCCAAAATTATATCAACAGTAGGACGTGAGGATTCAAACCGTTGCTCCTACCACTACACAAGAAAATTGAGCCCATAGCAGTGAGAATATGTAAGGCCATACAACTGCAGGCAAAACCAAAACTCAGGCTTCTAAGTCCCTATCCAGCAGACGGGGACAAACACAAGGATATGTGAACAAACCAGTGTCAGCTGCAACAGGAAAAATGGAATTGCCCAGAAGTTCGGTGGCAGGAAACATACTCAGGAGCCCAAGACTTATGTATCTGTGTGTGTGTCTTACTCTCTCCTGGGACAATAATGAGGGTGATGCAGAATCCTTACATTCTGATAATCCGATCATGCCTTCTCCTCTTTCAAATACAACAGATAAAATTGACACCAGCACAGAGAGTAGGGAGCAGGAACACACCACAGCAGTCCAGTGGGGATTGTTCCAAGGAAATTGTTTCTGGGAGAAGATGCTCCCCAGAAATAGATGGTGGAATTGTAGCGGAATGGGAGGACTTTAGGGAGATGGATTTTTTGAATGAGAGGTTCATTAATTCAGATTTAATAAGTTAGAGTCCAGTCATTTGGGGGACCCCTAAGTTAAATCTGCATAGGAATGGCATAACAAGGAGCTGCATATTGGCATGATGTTACTAGAAAAGAGAATGTTTAGCTATTGGACAGAGACTTCACACTCTTAGATTCCTGTGCACTTAAAAGGCAGTCTGTGGAACAGATTAGATAGGGCTGTGGTGGGGGGCAGTCCAGTCCTCACTGCCAGGGGCCCCCTGGAAACTTGCAGAGAGCACAGCCTTGGGGTTTCTCTCAGATTGGGTTCCTTGGACCCGCTGTGGCCCCAGGCGTCTCAGTCTTAAAGCCCTACCAGGGGGATCTCTGCTGATGTGCTAACTACATACCCATGCATCTTGTCTGCTAGACAGGGTCCCTAAGGAGCCCAGTCTCACAGTCCTTGGAATGCTGAGTGCTGTCAGAACTGCTTGTGCAGTGTGTGATTCCTAGCTGTTCACACTGGAACGTCGCCGATGTATCACCATCGTAGTTACAGTGGATTAGCCACACGTGATTTGCAACTTGCTTTCCCCCATTCCCCACAGACCTTATCGCTAGGACAGGGCTTCTGAAGACTCGGCCTCACTCCAGGCTCTCAACAAAAGTCCTTAATGAACAGCATTTAAGAAACAAATGGCTTTTCAACTGTACCTCACGTCTAGACGTCCTGGAGACGGTCCCTGTGCGAAGCTTCTGCCTCTACCCCAGCTCCAGTGGCAGGATCCTTGCGCCCTAGTCCGGGCCCAGAGGGCTTTCCTGGTTCCTTTCAGACTTCGTCAACAATCTTCCCGCATTCTGGAACCACAAGGGCTGAAACGCCACCAGGGAACCAGCAACAGGCCTTTTAAGCTCCCTGGCTTGACCTCTGACCGCTGTGTGCTGCACGAGGCACCCATGGCCCACCTATCTGCACTGATTACCTCCCCACTCTGAGAGGCACCTGCTCCCCAGCAGGTGAATCTCCTTCACAGTCTTCCCCCAACCGGGTTCAAGTTCTGATGGAAACTGCCCGTCTTGTATCAGGGACATTCCCAAACATACACTCTTTCCTGAAACTCTCTCCGGTATACTTAAGATGTATTATCTCTCTTTGGTGGTAATCACACAGAAGTCACTTATAGAAAAAAAAGATCTCTGAGCTAATTTAAAAAATAAAATGAGCTACTAAAATCAAAATCCTCACAGCGTTAAGAGGATTTTAATTTTCTGAATTTTTTTCAGGACAGCCCTTTGTATTTTATTCAAATTCATGAATAATGGATGACATTTCCTTTAAGATGTCTCATTATATTTGCAGCATACAAATAGAAAGCTTTCTGAAAATGGCCTCCTGTCAAATTCATATGATTGCTATTTGTCTGTTGCTAATGTAATTGACTAAACACCCGCTTCGACTGATTATGCTGTGCCTTGTAAACCACTTACTTTATAGGCAGAAGCAGCTGTGTTTATGCTTCTGTGGTTTTCGGGTTTCATTATGGAGTTTTCAGCACGGGATTCGAGAGTGCTAAGCTTGAGAAATCCCTTGGACCAGCTGGGAGGTCTTTCCTGAGACAGGCAATGGTCCACCAGCGCTTGCACATTCCCTGGAGTGGGATTCAGGGACCCACACATGAAGCCACTGCAGCCGTGATCACCGTGAGCATGAACCAGAAGGAAACACCAACTCTCTAGGAAACAACTGAGCAACAAAGACGGGAATTTAACCGAGTATGGAGCTTCCTCTCCTGCGCCTCCTTCAACTGAGAAATCGGAGGAATTTTGTTTGCTAACTAGGAGTTTGACATAAATATTCAGAGACAGTGGAGTAAAGAGAGGTGGCCAAGCAGAGGGGAAAGGGAGAAGAGCTGGCAGAGAAAACAGACCCCAAGAGGATAAAGAGGAGCTCCCTGTAGAGAAACAACAGGGAGAAGAGAAAAGGGGAGAAGACTGGGGACAGACCGAGGCAGAGAAGAGAGTATGGCTAAGAGGCCCAAGAGCCAGGCCAGAGATGTTTGCTACCAAAGCCTCTACACCCCTGTATTGAAATTCTCATCCTGTAACAACTACTGTTCCCCTGCCTACTCCTCCCCACCCCAACACGAGGAATTCTATTGATGGCTCTAGTTTATTCCCTCTCAAAAGACCAAATGAAGATTTTATTGTCTCCATAACAAAACAGAAGATGAGGATTAGAACTGGATCGCTTGCCCCTTTCTCCTTTATCTTCCCAGTTTGAAATGTTTGCATCTCTTGATAGCCAACATTCTCCTCCATCTGCCATTGGGCTCCACACACTCAAGCCTCAGCACACTCTTCGTAGTTTGCGCCTTTTTCTGGAAAATCGGTTTAGTCTCTCCACCATAGCCCCTCTGCTTCCTACCATAATGCCGCTTTCCCTGGACACATAGGGTGTCTGAGCCCTTCTTATACTGTGTCCCTTTGTGCAGCTGGTGCTCACCACACTTCTTATAGAAGATCCAGCAGATTTTCAGAATGTTTGTCATGTTTGCAGAGCAAGATCAGCGTGGAAGGAAGAGACTTCTTAAAAAGTGACTGAGGCTTGTAGGTTTGTTATGCTACATCCCCCAATGATTATATAGGAACCGTGTTCTTGTGGAGAGAAGGGTAGTGGTCCATATTCCTGAGCCTCTGGGCACAAGTGCTACTTGGCCTCCTCCTGCTCCCCACCTTAGGTGAGACTGGAAAGTGAGAGGGCATTGGGTTAAGTATGTCCCTTCCTCCACCTCAAGGAGTTGAGATTGAGCATTTCCTTCTCCTGTATTCATTAGACTCTAGTTAACCCCGTGGGGAGGCTTCGGTAAATTATTTTCCTTGCAGACAAGCCTTTCCTTATGGGAACAGGATGCCCTGAACATGCTGTATACTTACTTCACCCCTTCCCCTGCTGGAAGCAAGGGGAGATTTTTCTCCAGTCTTCACCCTGAGAACCTGGTGGCACCACTCCAAAAGTTCATGGGAAATAGGATTAAAAAAGTTTATTTTGGTGCCAAAAAAATTTTGAAATTCACGCTTGGTGTTTTGATAATGCACATTTTCCAAAACCTTTATGAAGTTCCTTCGTTAGGTGGGAGTTCTGCTAAAACCGGGTCCCTAGGAATTTGAATGTTTCAAGATCGTCCACCCTCAATCTCCAGCAATGGCTCAACTCCTTGTGTTCCTACCAAGACCCAGTAGCAGGTTTGTCTGGCTGTAAATGCAGAGTCTCTGTATTTACCTGTCTTTCTGGTCTTCTGGATGGCAATTTTCTCTGTGACCTCAATTTTCTGAAGAATCAAAGAGGAGTTGTTGATTTTCAAGTTGTTCATCTTTTCCCCTGTAATAAAGGCAGGAATATTGACTTCTAAGCTGTTGGAATGTCAGACATGAAAGTAGAAGTCACTCTTCATTCATTTGATTTTTTTCTACTTTCCATATTTTTAGCATTATTTACTTTTTAGTATTATTTTTACTAACAACAGTTTTCATAAGACATTTTGAGAAGAAAAAAATTATCCACTCTAAAAAAATTATGCTGCATTGTGTTTTACTCCCTCACATAAACTTGATTTTCTATCTACTATATTTTCTTTTACCCTAAACAACATTCTTCAGCATATTTTATATTGCAGCAGATTTGGTATGCATTCTCTGAAAATGTTTGTATTTTATCATACTTTGTGGGCTTTTCAGTTTTTTAAAAAAACTTACTTGAGAGAGAGGGGAAAAGAGAGGGAGAGACAGGCAGAGGGAGAGAGGAAGAGGAAAAAGAGATGGAAATCTTCCACATGTGATTCACACTCCAAATGCCTGCAATGACCAAAGTTGGGCTTGTGCCAAAGCCAGGAGCCAGAAATTCAATCCAAATTTCTCACTTGGGTGGTAGGAATGCAATTACTTGAACCATCGTCACTGCCTCCAAAGAGCCACTTTAGCAGGAAGCTCAAGTTAAGAGCTGGAGCCAGGAATCAAACCCAGGTACTTTGATGCAAAATGTGGGGATCTTAACTACCAGACTAAATGCCTGCTCCTATCATATTTTTAAACAGATTTTTTTACTGAACTTAGAATTCTGGTTTGACAGTGAATTCAAAGAAGGAAAATAGGTGGAAAAAAATAAAGAACCTGAGAAAGTTTGGAAGGCAGTGGCTGGATGACAGTGTACCAAAGTAAACTGAGTTTCAGGATGAAATGTGGGTCTTCAATACACTCAGAACACTCAGGAATTAGACTCCATAGCGTTTTAGGAAGAATATTCAGTAATGGTGCAGTTCTCCATTTGTTCATAATACATGCTGAAAAGCCTGAGGCAAGATTTCTGGTTTGAAATTCACCTTTCATCATATAATACATAAACTTCCCAAGTAAATCATTGAAGATGTGGATTTTATAGTATTCTGATTTAGAGTAATTTAGTAGATTTCCATACAGTAGTGATACATATGTTAACAATTGATACAATAAGGCCAGATTTTGAAATCTGGCATCATTCGAGGAAATTTGGTTTTGAGCATTTTTTTAAACTTTGGTCCCTACCTCAGAGCTATGTTTCTGGACATGTTAATCCATCAAGCAATTAATTACATCATTACTGTTACCACGTAACAAAGTAAGCAATTTGATTTTTAGAAACAAATTTTAGAAAAATCATTTAACCAGTTTTATACTTATATTTAACCATTTTTTCTTTAAATGTAACTGAGATTCTCATAGAAAAATGAGGTCATAATATTTTTCTTTAAAATTATTTTCCCTTAAGATAGTTATATAATATACAATGGTTTCCTGTTCAACTGGATACTGCAGTTAATTTAAGCAAAAACTATGCCAGCTTTTATGTATCTAATCCTATTTTTCAATTAATAAACTCATTTATCTTTTACATTAAAAATATTACCATCTTGTTAATGTTTTCTGAAAATAAAATGAAAAACATACAACATTGAAAACTAAATAATAGGAAAGACAACTTTTCTTAAACATAATTCAGTGGACAAACATATTTGTAATGAAGAAAAATAACATATAGAAAGTAAAAGCAATAAAAAGAGAATAGCTGATAAGAATCAGGTCAGAAGGATAAGCACCCACCTTGAAGAGTTTCCAATTACTCACTTCTTAGAAAATTTTTTAGCTTAGGTGGTAGGAGAGTTTACATTCAAAAGTGTATTTGTGGCCAGTGCCGTGGCTCACTAGGCTAATCCTCCGCCTTGCGGCGCCGGCACACCGGGTTCTAGTCCCAGTTGGGGCGCCGGATTCTATCCCAGTTGCCCCTCTTCCAGGCCTGCTCTCTGCTGTGGCCAGGGAGTGCAGTGGAGGATGGCCCAGGTGCTTGGGCCCTGCACCCCATGGGAGACCAGGAAAAGCATCTGGCATCTGGCTCCTGCCATCGGATCAGCCTGGTGTGCCGGCCGCAGCACACCAACTGCGGCGGCCATTGGAGGGTGAACCAACGGCAAAGGAAGACCTTTCTCTCTGTCTCTCTCTCTCACTGTCCACTCTGCCTGTCAAAAAAATAAATAAATAAAAATGTATTTGTTTTGAAAGAGATTTTATTTTCAGGTAAAGATTGAAGAGGACAAAGAGGAGTATGTTCAGGTGGTCTGGAAGGAAGCAAACAAAATTATTAATTGAGTAAAACTGGTCTTGAAGAAAAGATTACATGAAGGGAGTAATATTCTGAGAAAGAGAAAGTTGGACATGTGTGCTCAAAATCCTCCAAAGGCACACGCAGATGTGTTAGAGAAGATGCTGAATACATTGGGACAATCACGGGAGAGAAAAGGCGGACTCAGACCGGTGTTTCATAGACCTCACAACACAGGTGAACTCACTGATATCGACACTGGCTGCCTTGCTTGAAAACACAGGTTGAGTATCTCTTATCCAAGGTGCATGGGACCAAAAGGGTTTCAGAGTTCATACTTTTTCAAACTCTGTAAAATCTGCATATATGTAATGAAATATCTTTTTTTAAGCCACACACACACACACACACACACACACACACACACACACACTTCTTTGGTCCGCAAGCAGAGTGATGATCCAGACCAGTGCCGTGGTCCTTGGTGCTGCCTAGGTAGGTCCACGTTCTGTTTATTCGTTTTCACAGGCAGTTGGAAGTGGGTTCACTTGCGGGCTATGGAAGAGAGGACAGTCACTGTCTCCCCCAAGGAAGGGATGGGAGCTGATGCGGAGATGGGGGAAGGCAATGAACTAAGATCTCGCAGGTGCTCTCTGTGCTCATGCCCACACATAGGAGCATAACGAAGTGGGTGTGGGCCTTCCACACCCCAGCCAAGCCCTCCTTGTCGAGGGCATCGTGTCGGTGGGACTGACATAGCAACCAAGAAACCTGGGACCCAGCTGTTGTAGCTACCATTTTCAACCAGGGCCACCCGGAATTAGGTATACTGAAGCGAGGACCCAAGTCAAAGCAACAAAGTCATTTCTGCTTCACATACACTTTATGCACACAACACAAATTGAAGTTGTACAATATATTTACTGCATCTATACATCTATATTCAGACTATAACTTTATACATTTCCATTTGCGATGTCATGTTGGTGCTCAAAAAGTTTTGAGTTTTGGAGCATTTTTGATTCATATTTTTGGATTAGGGATGCTTAACCTGTGTTACAAAAGCAGAATAGGTTTTTGTTTAAAGCAGCTTATAGAATGTGTAGACCAAAGAAACAACAGCAAAAATTGGTTCAAGCAAAGCATCCATGTATCAAACATATTTAACCATCTCAAATTAATTTTTAAATTAAAGATGTCAAATGCCAATATCATAGAGCACAAACTCTTGTAGCACATTTGCTATAATGTAATTTTCCAAGCAGAAGTACCAGGTGGATTTAACAGTTTCCTAAGGAAAAATTATAGGAGAAATAAAGAACAGAATGCCTCTTTTGGCAGGCGACATGCATACACGGTAGCCTTTGATTTCTCTTTCCTAATTCTCATTCTTTTCCTCCTTTGCCAGCACTGCTCATCAAAGTCTTCATAAGTCAAAAATCAGAGAGAAGGACATTTATTTTTATACCTTTATGAAAGTCTGTGTAGCATACAGTTTGTTTATAGAAACATACAATTTAATAAGTATTTCCCCTCCGATCTCGAATAAGACAAGAAAGTCCACTTCTCATCACATTTATTCAATATAGTAATGGATCAATTAGGGAAGGCAGAGAAATAAAGGCATCAAAATTGGAGAGGAGGAAATCAAAATATCCATGTTTGCCAATGACATGTTCTTGTATATGAAAAAACCTAATAAGCTTGCTACCAAAAAGCCATTAGAACTGATAAACTAATTCAACAAACTGACAGGATACAAAATAAACACAAAAAAAGTAGGAATTTTGTAAACCAATAATGATCTTGCTGAAAGAAAAATCAAGAAAAACATCCTATTCACAATAGCTACTAAAAAATCAAATGTTTAGCAATGAATTTAACCAAATGTGAAAGATCTCTACAATAAAAGTTATTATGAAAAAATGAAATATAAAAAACAAAAAGAACATCATTAAGGACAAAAAATGGAAAGATATTCCTTGCTCAAGGATTGGCAGAATTAATATCATTAAATCCCTACAACCTAAAGCAATCTACAGATTCAATGAAATCCCTATAAAATACCAAAAACAATTTACAGAATGAGTAAGAACAATCCTAAAATTCATATGGAATCACAAAAGACCCAGAGCAGCCAAAGTGATCCTGAGGGAAAAGAAAATCAAGAAGAAGGCATCAGAATACCTAGTTTCAAAGCATGCTGTAAAGCCATAGTGTCTAAAGCAGCAGGGTACTGGCATAAATATTGACACATAAATCAGGGAACAGAATAAAGAGCCTGGAAATTAATCCATGTACATACAGGCAACTGATTTTTGACAAAGGCGCCAAGAACATAAAGAAAAAATAATCTTCTCAATAAATGGTGCTGACAATACTGGACATACATATGGAGAAGAATGAAATTAGATGCCTACTTCTCACCATATACAAAAATCAAATCAAGATACACCAAAGACCTAAATGTATGATCTGAAAACATGAAAATGCTACCATAAAACAAAGGGAAAATACCTCACGAAATTGGTGTAGCAATGGTTATTTTTGGATAAGACCCCAAAAGAGCAGGCAGGAAAAGCAAAACTAGACAAATAGGATCATATGAAACTCAGAGGCTTCTGCGCAGCAAAGGAAACAATCAATAGAGTGAAGAGACTTCCAAAAGAAAGCAGGAAAACATTGGAAGCTATTTTTCCAACAAATAAGGAATATAGCAGGAACTCTAAAAACTCAACAACAATAACAAATTCAGTTACGAATAGACAAATGAGCTGAATTGATACTTCTCAAAAGAAGAAATACAAATGGGCAGCAAATATATGAAAAAAATTCAATATCACTAGCCATTAGGAAGATGCAAATAAAAAACACAGTAATGGGGCCACCGCTGTGGTGTAGCAGGTAAAGCTGCCACCTGCAGTGCCAGCATCCTATATGGGCACCAGTTTGAGTCCCAGCTGCTCCACTTCCAATCCAGCTCTCTGCTGTGGCCTGGGAAAGCAGTATAAGATGGCCCAAGCCCTTGGGCCCCTGCACCCACGTGGGAGACCTGTAGGAAGCTCCTGGCTCCTAATCAGCACAGCTCTGGCCATTGCAACCAATTGGGGAGTGAAGCAGCAGATGGAAGACCTCTCTGTTTCTGCTTCTCCTTGTCTCTCTGTGTAACTCAAATAAATAAATAAATATTTTTAAAAAAACCACAGTGAGATATCACCTCACTCCTGTTAGATTGTTAGAATGGCTATTATCAAAAAGACAGAACCTAACAAACGCTGGCGATTATGTGGAGAAAAGGGAACTCTAGTGAATTAGCATAGTCACTGTGGAAAACAGTATAGCAATTTCATAAATTAGGATAACTAGGGGCCAGCACTGTGGTGAAGAAGTTAAGCTGATGTCTGCTGCATGGGCATCCCATATGAGCTCTAGTTTAAGTCGCAGCCATTCCATATCCAATCTAGCTCCTTGCTAATGCACCTGGGAACTTCAGTCTGGTTCAGCCCTGACCATTGCTGCTATTTGGGGAGTGAACCAATGATGGAAGACATGTCTCCTCCCCCACCCCGCCTCTTCCTCTCTGTAACTCTGCTGTTCAAACTAATAAAAATAACTATGAAAAAACCCTAGAACTGCCATATGATCCAGCAATCCCACTGCTGGGTACATACCCAACAGGCATGAAATCATTTTAACAAAGAGGTAATTTGCTCAACCATGTTTAACTGTAGCACTGGAATCCATCAAGGTGTCTATCTTCAGATAAATAGATAAAGAAAATGTGTTTTTTATATATTGTATATAATATGGAATATTATTTAGCCATTAAAAATAATGAAATCATTTGCAGAAAAATGAATGAAACTGGAGGACATCAGGTTGGATGAAATAAATCAGACTCAAAATGAAAAATACTGAATGTCCCCCCTCACACGTGGGGGATAAAACAAACAAGCAAGTAAGCAATTGACTCTCAATATGAACAAAGAATGTTGATTACTAGAAGTTGGGTGTGGTGGAAGGAAGAAAAAAAGTTTATATATAAAAAAGGAAGCTGGATGTGGTTCATTCACTATAAAATATGCTAAATAACATGTTAACAATGAGGATGCAGGGTGTGGAACATATGGGAACTCTTTGTATTATTACATCACAATTTTTGTTTCATAAATTTAAAATATTCTGAAATTAAAAGTTAAAAAATATTAACAATTATATCTGGATACAGAAGTTTTAATGATTTCTATTTTCTTCTTCATTCTTTTCTGAATTTGCCAGATTTTCTTTTCTTTTCTTCTTTTTTTTTTGACAGGCAGAATGGACAGTGAGAGAGACAGAGAGACAGAGAGAAAGGTCTTCCTTTTCCATTGGTTTACCCTCCAATGGCCGCTGCGGCAGGTGCACTGCGCTGATCTGAAGGCAGGAGCCAGGTGCTTCTCCTGGTCTCCCATGCGGGTGCAGGGCCCAAGCACTTGGGCCATCCTCCACTGTACTCCCGGGCCACAGCAGAGAGCTGGCCTGGAAGAGGGGCAACTGGGACAGAATCTGGCGCCCTGACCGGGCCTAGAACTTGGTGTGCTGGTGCCTCAAGGCGGAGTATTAGCCTATTGAGCTGCGGCGCCGGCCAGTCTGAATTTGCCAGATTTTCTACCATAAAATACTACCTGAACAATTGCAACCAAATAACAAATGTAAATGAACTCATGGGTGCATTTTATTTTATTTTAATTAAACAATTTTATAGTTCTATAGTCCCTTTGTTAGCTTTACCATCACCTTCTAAAAACTTTGGGCTTAGTTTAACAATTGTATGTGGGATTCTATAAACAAATTGCTTGGCTTAAAAACATTGTAATTTGAATACCTTTGGCAAACTGAGGATTAAACCCAACAAACTGAGAACTAAACATGAGTTAGCAGCAAGGGAACAATAAAGAAAAAGTTGTATTCTACAGAATGGGGAGAAGCATCACTATGTGCTTAAAATTGCATATATGAAATTCATGAAACCAGTTCTCTCTATATAAATGAAAAAAATCATGAAATAACATTTTCCAAAAAATTACACAGGTGGTGAAGAAGAGAGAAAATTTAATTTAGAAAAATTCTGAATTGAAAAGAACTTTAGCTGAAATGAACCAATGCTAATTGGTTTTTTTACAATTGTGAAATAGAATTGCAAGCCTTTATGTAAGATTTTAACATCCAAGAAGTTAAGAGTATCGATTTATATCCTGCTACATTAAAACAAGGTAGAGAAAAAAGCTAAGTTAAAAATGACTGAATTTTCTAGGTTTTATCATTATTATAAAGAACAAAACAATGAAAGGAATTTATCAAAAGGAATTCACTTAGTGTAGGGTTAATTTTATGAGTATCAAAATTATCTGAGACACTGATCTCTATAAAAATAAGAATAGAAAAGGAAGAGGGAGGAGAAAGAAGAGTGGGCGTATGGGTGGGAGGGAGGTGGGAGGGGAAGAATCATCATGTTCCCAAATCTACATTTATTAAGTGCATGAAGTTGCATTCCTTAAACAAAATAATTTTTTAAATTAACAAGCTTGAAAAGAAAAAAAAATAATAAGGAATTCACTGACTTGAGGGAATGGTACAGCTAGCCCAACAAGGTTCTAGTCATTGACCTGAAGGAGTCATTTGCTTCTCCAGAAGATACCAATGTGATGACCACTATGTACAGAGAAGTGTCTCTGGGAATTCCATATCCAGAAATCCCCCACCTCTGGGATCACACCTCTGGGAGGGTGTGGAGATGGGGAGGGGAGAGGAAACGGGGACCCACACTCATGTCCATGAACACTCCCATCTGAATGCAGACCGCACTCTCAGTCTCGTCTGAGAAGCCCACCTGGCCTATAAGGTATAGGAGTTTCTGTCTTTTCAATCAAACTTTGCTAAAATCACCTTCTTGTCTCTCATCCACTGCTCTCACACTTCATCATGGATAGGACAACTTGCCAGGTTACACATATTTGCTTTCCTCTTACTTGGTTTTCATATGAAGGCATATATTTCTTTGTGGCATATTAAACAATGTGCACAAAGATATTCTATTTTTGTTAAAGATTTATTTTATTTATTTGGAAGTCAGAGTTAGAGAGAGAGAGAGGAGAGGCAGAAGGAGAGAGAGAGAGAGAGAGAGAGACAAAGAGAGAGTCTTCCATCTGAGGGTTCACTCCCCAATTGTCCACAATGGCCAGAGCTGTGCCAATCCGAAGCCAGGAGCTAGGAGCTTCTTTCGGGTCTCCCAGGTAGGTGCAGGGGCCCAAGGACTTTGGCCATCTTCCACTGCTTTCCCAGGCCACAGCAGAGAGCTGGATTGGAAGTGGAGCAGCCCAATCTTGAACTGGTGCCCATATGGGATGCCAGTGCTTCAGGCCAGGGCGTTAACCCGCTGCACCACAGCACGGGCCTCAAGATATTCTATTTGTTATATGCTTATTTCTCCCAGAAAGATGAGACTTTAAAGAATTTCATTTTCCATTATTCTTTCCTCACCTCCCACTCTCTGTTGGATAAAAAATCTTAACTTCCCCTTTGCCACTTTTCTCTACTCCTCACTAACTTAAGTTTTGCTAGGAAAGTTTGGTTCATTTAATTTTAAATTTTGATTAAAATTTCTCTTACTGGAATTCTCTTACATTTCTAGGGTTTTTACATAGCACTTACTATATGCATGGTGTGTTCTATTTTTTTCCTTTTTTAAAGATTTATATATTTATTCGAGAGGTAGAGTTACAGAGGGAGAGACAGAGAAAGAGCTCGTCCTTCTGATTCACTCCCTAAATGGCCGCAACTGCTGGAGCTGAGCTGACCCAAAGCCAGGAGCCAGGAGCTTCTTCCAGGTCTCCCACATGGGTGCAGGGGCCCAAGGACTTGGGCCATCTTCTACTGCTTTCCCAGTGGAAGATTAGCCCATTAGCAGGGAGCTGAATTGGAAGTGGAACAGCTGGGACTTGAACTAGCACCCATGTGGGATGCTGGCACTGGAGGCAGAGCTTAGTCTACATGCCTCAGCATGAGCCCCATATGGTGTGTTGTTATCCATTTGGATTTCATCTAAATAAGTAATATTGACTTCATATGTAGATCTAATATGTAAACAGTTGCTCGCCATTGTTTTGCCATGTCTTTGATTCTCCCATTTTAAAGATTCTATTGTAATTGATGGCATTTATTACTGGCTTTCATTAATCCTTTCTTGAAAATATTCCTCTCTGAACACTTAAATGTCCTC
Source organism: Sylvilagus floridanus (assembly GCA_949820135.1). NCBI lineage: Eukaryota > Metazoa > Chordata > Mammalia > Lagomorpha > Leporidae > Sylvilagus > Sylvilagus floridanus. The sequence continues at coordinate 35,188,072 of OX463236.1, forward strand.
AAGTATCTTTATTTTGCTCTGAAATGTTAATTATTTTGTGGCTTTATAAGGACTCAGAATGAAATTCTTTTCTTTCAATCATTGTCTAGTCCTCTGATTTTTAGCTTCCAGTTAAGCATGAGAACATCAAAATAAAAATTTTCCCTTTACAGTTATCTTGATCTTTTTGATAAAAAGGCTTTGAATATTTTCTCTTTATCATTAGAATCCAGAAACTGCCTAGGATATGTCTAAGTATGCAACTCTCCTTCATCATCCAGCCAGGAACTCAGTGTCCATTTCAGTCTGAAGATGTAGATCTGCCTTTAGCCAAGAGACTTTTTTTTCCCCTCTATTGGCTTCATTATAGCATTTTGTTCACTTATGGCTTTGTCTCCTTCCTGGAACACTTACTAGTTCCATGTTTAGTTTCCTAGAGCAATCACCCATTTCTCTCATTTTTCTCTAAGATTTCTATCTCACTGTATTTTTGCTTTGTAGGTTGAATTGAGTCCTCTGAAAAGATAATTTGAAGTCCTAACCCTCAGAGCCTATGAATGTGACTTCATTTGGAAATGAGTTCTGAATCCATTGACTGGTATCATTAATGGCCGAGGGAGATTCGGGACAGAGAGGCACCATGGGGAAGAACGCCATGTGACGACAGAGACAGAGACTGCAGTGGCACGGCAGTCACTGAAGGAATGCCAAGGACAACAAGCAAGCCAGAGCAGCTAGGAAGATGCAGGGAGACTTTTCCTTAGCAGGTTCAGAGGGAGCATGGCCCCTGGTGTCAGACTTCTAGGCTCCAAAGCAGTGAGGAAAAAGCTTCTTTAGTTTTAAGTCTCCAGTGTAATTTGTTACAGCAGCCCTGAGAAATGAATACAATTTAGTCCTCCTGTTCCAGGAAGCAGGGATGAAGGTGATCCCAGCTCTTGTCTCATGCAGAAGAAGAACTTCCAAATGGACAGGACAGTGAGCAAAGCAAGATCCATGTAAGTCAGAACCCTCCTGCCCCAGTGTCAAGGGGCGGGGGCTCCAAGAGAGGAAGACCAGGGTCAGAGCAGGGTCTTTAAAGCACAGTGCAGGGAGCAGAATTGACAGCTAACAATCACAGGGCCGGGACAAGACCCATCAGAGGCTGGAACTGTAATCCCATGCAACTTGCTCCTGATAAAACAAAAAAGCCATCAGGAATTCTTGTAAGGAAATAATAGTAAGACAAAGAGGAGGTGAGACATGAGCTCACAGCCAGAACAGGTCTATTCAGGGAGTTAAACCTTAGCGACCGCTCACCGCCAGCCAGCACACAGGGTGAACACGTGGCAGGGAGCCCAACTCCCTTGCAGGCTGGGAGGGTCAAGAGGAGCAGGGTGTTAGGCGGGGCTGACTGGGTTTCTGCAGGCTTTTCTCACTTGGTGGGCCCTGGGCTAAATGGCTGAGGTGGAGCTGAGCTGGTTTAAGGGAGAATGCAGGGGGCTGGGCAGTTCTCTGGGGACTGGAATTTGATCCCAGTCACATAAGCAAGGAACTGAAATGGCTCTCAGGCTTATCATGATAAAACCAGAAACTCAAGAGAAGTTGGAGCATCCCTCGCTATGCTCATGATCAAAGTAAAAAGTCAGAGGGGCGGGACTGGCATTGTTGTCTTTCTAAAGGCAGCTTTTGGGGGAGCCGCACACATTCTGTTCACTTTTAAAGAGACTCCTCCTTTTCTCATTCCAACAGAGACCTGATCTAACTGCTTATTAGCCCATCTAACTCTTCTACTTATATTGGATGTACAAGTCTATTGGAATATTCTTTATATATATATTTTTAAAGATTTTATTTATTTACTTGAGAGGTAGAGTTATGGACACTGAGAGGGAGAGACAGAGAGAAAGGTATCCCATCCACTGGTTCACTCCTCAGATGGCCACAACAGCCAGAGATGAGCCAATCTGAAGCCAGGAGCCAGGAGCTTCCTCCAGGTCCCCGACATGGGTGCAGGGGCCCAAGGACCTGAGCCATCTTCCATTTTGGCTTTCCTAGGCCACAGCAGAGAGCTGGATCAGAAGAAGAGGGGTTGGGATTAGAACTGGTGCCCATATGGGTTGCTGGCACCACAGGTAGAGGATTAACCTACTGCACCACAGTGCTGGCCCTATACTATTCTTTACACTAACAGAATCATTTAATTAAAGAATGATGCATCTGTCACTTTTTTTTTAAAAAAAAAGATTTACTTTGTTTATTTGAAAGACAAATTTACAGAGAGAGGTAGACAGAGAGGTCTTCCATCTGCTGGTTCACTCTCTAGATGGCCACAACAGCCAGAGCTACACTGATCCAAAGCCAAGAGCCAGGAGCTTCCTCCAGGTCTCCCACATGGGTGCAGGGGCCCAAGGACTTGGGCCATCTTCTATTGCTTTCCCAGGCCATAGCAGAGAGCTGGATCGGAAGTGGAGCAGCTGGGACTAGAACCAGTACCCATATGGGATGCTGGTGCTTCAAGCCAGGGCTTTAACCCGCTCTGCCACAGCACCGGCCCCTCTGTCACTGTTAATAAAATTCAGAAAGTATTGCATGGCCTATTTTTGAATGTCTTTAACTCATACATATTTTTATGATTCAGGTTTTTAATCTGTTTTTTATCAAATAGCTTTATTTCACTATGCATTTGTTCCATTTGGCCTATATTTCATTTCTGGCTGCTAGTTTCCCTTATATGTTACTTTTCTTTATTGGCTAACTAGAGCTCCAGTCAGATTTAGGGGGGCCCTATGAGGCAGCAATTCTGCAGGAGGTAGGAGGCAAAGTGACCCCACCGCTGAGAGTGCTTGATGATGACTGTGGTAGGCAGAGCCAGTTCCCTGCTGAGGGGTTACGTGAAGGTCTCCCTACAATATGACCTTCCTACATTCCTCACCAGCATTAGGACAGGGTAGGCATGGCCAACATTTCAGCAACTTCTAGCCATGTGGGGGCCAGAAAGACATGCTATGCTCATTCTAGATGACCATTTAGCATTTCACATGAGTCCCCCGCATCTCTGAGATCCAGCTCTTCCAGAGTAGGAAGCTGTCCCACTCTCCAGGTGTTTTCCAAGGAAGAGGAAGAAATCCATTCTTGTTCTTTCTCTGATTTCCCAGAACTTCAAGTTCAGGATCCCAGGGTAGAAGGAATGAAGGGAGGTCCTGGAGCAAACTTTAAGGAGGTCAAGTGGGCAGCTGCAGTTGGGGCAGTGACCCTCCTCTGATGCCATGGCCCAGCAGAGTATGCCTTCTGGCCATGGAACTCTTCTGTTTAGTGCTGAGTGGTGGTAGGAGCTAGTTATGGAGTGGTGCCTACAGGCTAAGGTAGAACCTGCCCTTCCATGCCAGTAAGGCTGGCAGTACCCAAATATGTTTTACTGTTTTACTACTGCCATACTACTTACCGCCCCTTGAGGAAGTAAGTCTGACACCCAGAAGATAAAATGTGGCATGCCCTTTTCACCTGTTGGTCTTGGCTTTCCTCCATGATTACCAAAAACAGACTAGACAGAAGAGCCAGATTGTCATGCTGAAAGACGTGAGGAGGTATTCCTGTTCCCCACAATTCTGTGAGAGTTTCCTGTGTTAGACTAACATGCCTGGCCTCCACTGTACCAGACTGCCCACATGCTGTTCCCATGGCTTGCTCTATTGATTTTATGTCTCTCCAAGACTTATGGTTTTCTATTTATTTCTTGTTAATAGTATCCCTCTAAAGCTTTTATAACAGAAAAAAGGGGTCTTGATATCAGTGTAAACTGAAGTCAGACTCAGTCAAGTGCAGGGTAAAGATGTTAAGGAGTGGGGCATGCATTGTGGTGCTGCAGGTTAATCCACTACTTTTGATGTGGCTATCCCATACCAGAGCCCTGGTTCAAGTCCCGGCAATACTTGTTCTGATCCAGCTTCCTGCTAATGTGCCTGGGAAGGCAGCAGAACATGACTCAAGTGCTTGGACCTCTGCTACCTATGTGGGCGACCTGATTGGAGTTCCTGCCTGCTGGCTTTGGCCTGGCCCAGAACTGGCTACTGCAGCCATTTGGGGAATGAAGCAGTGGATGGAACATCTTTCCTTCTCTCTCTTTCAGTAAATGAATAAATCTTTTTTGGTATTTTAAGCTTTTTTTTTTTTAAGCTGACAGTGTGGTGCAGCTTGTAAAGTCGCCATTTGGGATGCTGGCATCCCACATTGGTGTGCTGATTCAAGTTCCAGCTACTCTATTCCCAATCTAGTTTCCTGCTAACATGCACCCTGGGAGGCAACAGGTTATGGCCCAAGTACTTGGTACCCGGCCACACATGTGGAGACCTGATTCAGTTCCTTATTCCTTGTTTCACCCAATCTCTCTCTCTCCCCCTCCCTCCGTCACTCTGCCTTTCAAATACATACATGCATAAGTCTTTTTTTTAAAAAGAGCAGTAGAGTTAAGCAATAGTCATTTTTTGTATCTATTAAAACAATGTGGTCAGAAGACACATCACTCTCACTTGTTCCCAGGCTGTGTGACCGTGACAAAGGAGCACACAGATCTGTCTATACGTTACTCTCTCTACAAGGGGCTTCAAAAGTTCATGGAAATGTGCATATCTTCTCATTTCATTTTATTTTTATGGTTTTTTTAGTTTTACAATTTAACAATTTTGAGCATATTCCACATCCACTTCATATGCAGACATTATAGACATACATATTTATACTATTTTCCTTGAAAACAGACAATATCACAAAGTGGGGGATTCATGACAATGATCACAATGTGGATCATAATGTGGAGGAAGAAGGGTATATTGTTATGTACATGGTATGACTCAGTGATGCAATATTTATAGTTATATACTAAATGATATGACATCCACACAATTTTATACTCTCTCTATATTAACTTACACAAAAAAGAGAAAATGTAAGATTTGTCTTCCTGGGCCTGCCTTATTTCACTTAGCATAATAATCTTCACTTCAATACATTTTGTTATAAATGTCAGGGTTTCATTTTCTTTCATGATTTACTAATATTCTATTGTGTATATATGCCACATTTTCATCATCCATTCATCAGTTGATGGGTAATTTCATTTCTCATGAACTGTTGTGGCCTTCTTACATATCTGGAGGAAAATAATACTTTTTTTCTATTCAGCAGGAAACTAACCTTGGCGGGGCATCTCATTAGGTTTGGAAGTCATCAGTTAAGAAATTGCATTAATATCTCTGGGGGCACAGATCTCCTCTGGAGCTTTCCATTCTCCTAGGGCAACCTGCAGTCACCACAGTGTGTTGGTCATGCGTATTAAACATTTGATTATATGCTCAACAGAAATCCATGCAGATCTGACTGGGATTTCTTTACCAATTTCAACTGAAAAGTGTCTACTTACCAGAGGACAGATTTTATTTAAGACACACAACAGAAGGCACCAGAATCAAGATGCTTTTTTGTTCGTTTGCTTTGTCTAACCTTAATTCTTGTCTTTACAGTTTGGCAAATTCTTATTTTTCTGATTCAAGAGCACCTTTTAAGATAATCCCAGATGGTAAATGTACCCAGATCCTTCCTTCACATAAATGTTTGAGCATTTCTTCAAATGCTTTCTCTGTCTTGTTTCATGCCTTCTCTAAAGACGCTTTTAAAAAAGTAGTCTGCAGAGAGTGAGAGGACTAAGAGGAGGAAAAATGACCCTTAAGAATCAGGTTCACAGGAAGACAATGAAAAGTAGCAGCTGGATTTTAAAGACTGAGATGTCAGAGTCAGCAACACTCTGAGATGCGTAACAATAACCGGGTAAATTTGAAGGTATCTGATTATAATTTAATAAGTTTAAAAACTGCATGGAGAAGCTGATGACATGGCACAGCAGTTAACCTGAGGTCTACAGAGCCAGCATCCCACATGGGTGCAAATTTGACTCCTGGCTGCTCCACTTTCATTCCAGCTCCCTACTAATGTGCCTGGAAAAGTGGCAGAAGATGGCCCAAATCCTTGGGCCCCTACACCCACATGGGGGACCTGGATGAATCTCCTGGTTCCTGGCTTCAGCCTGGCCCAGCCCTCACTTGGGGAGTGAACTAGGGATGGAAGACTCTCTCTCTCTCTCTCTCAGCCTTTCCAATAAATGAAATATATCTTTTTAAAAAACTTCATTGAGTACCTATTTTATATTTATTGGCTCTTCAAAACCCACTTGTACTTCCTAACAGCCCTCATTTCTTTAATTCTTCCCAGCTTTCTTTAAACACACCATTCTGGGGGATGTCCTTGTCTCCCGACCTATCTAGAGCAGGCCACACGGCTTCAGAGAGGGCCATTGACGACTGTCAATGCCCCTGCAGCTGTGGCCACCGAAGGTGAGGAGCCACGTTCTAACGTCTGAAGGGTGCGTGTGACTCACAGAAGGTACTTGTAGGAGCTTTGCTAGGACTTGCATAACAATGGCCACTGCCTGGGTGGCTTAAGCAGCATAAAATTATATCCTTACTTCTCTGACAGTTAGAAGTACAAGATCAAGGAGTCGGAGGGTTGGTTTCTTCTGAAACCTTTGCTTGACTTGTAGATAGCATGTTCTCTGTGTGTCTTCACATAGTTTTCCCTCTGTGTGTGTCTGTGTGCTAGTCTCCTTTTTCTTATGAGGATCCTGCTCTCTTATGTTGTGCTAGAGCCATTCATGTGGCCTTATTTATCTCTTTAAAGGCTCTATCTCCAAATACATCACTTTCTGGGGTACTGGGAGATCAGGACTTCAGCAATGAGTTAGAGGGGACACAGTTCAGCCCATGACAAGTAATCCTGTCCTCTCTAGTGGAGGGCATTCAAATGGTGAGCTCTCCGTGTTTCAAAAGTTGCCAGAGTCAGAGTCAAGACTACCATTTATTTAGTAGAAAGTTTTAGAAGAACTAAGAAGCTTGTACAAACTCAGTTTAAACATTAGCTCTTGAGCAAGATGGATTCAACAAAAAGCTAGGAGGTTTTATTTTAAGCCCAGTATTTGGAGAGTCCCATCCCTACTTCTTCATCCTGTAGGTTGGTTTTAATTACAAGGTGGGAACAGAGGACTGGGAATAGGGGTGTTGGAAAAGGGAATCGTATGCAGCCTGTTGACCCTACTCAGCTGCACAAGAATGGGCCTTGAGCCTGGATGGGAGATAAAGAAGGAGAGCATCATTCCTGTCCCTAGCTTGATGTGCATCTCATTCTCTGTTGGAGAAAATGCATCACACGAACCCTGGCCAGCCCTACTGCTGTATCTGTTCCCTTCAGGCAGGAAGCAAGGTCCCGCTTACTGCAGCACACAATGGAGTATGTGAGCTACTCTGTTCACATTGGCTGTGGAAGGGATCTGCTAGCCATCAGGGACCCACACATTGCAAGCAGCTAGACCTTGTGCACTCTCCTTTCTCTTGCTATAGGTAAGTGACCTGGAACCATGCACTGGTTTCTTCTCTGGTTTTCATTAAACTATCTCTCAACCTTAGCTAAATGCTTGTTACATTCTATCCTATTTTACAGTCTGACCATGCAGGAAACAAGAGGATTACTGGTGGAAAAAAGACTGTTGCTTCCCTTCCATCCTTGACCTTACGCTCACCTTCCTAGTCTCTCTCAGTCAGTTTCTCAGGCGGTCCCCCGTGACTTTCCTTCCTCTCGCTCCAAATTTCATCCATCCAGTCTCTCGCTCTCCTTTCTGAGAGGCTACAGAACCTTCCTTCTCCCGAGACCAATTCCTCTTGGTGTGTTTGTGTCAATCAAGTCCTCCAAAACTCCTCTGCATCAGTGATTCTTCCTCATGGCAACACTCTCACTTTCCAATGGTTGTTTTCCTGGGCTTTCCAAAATAAGCTCAGTATTCTTAGAGCAAAATAAAACGTACTTCTCTCAGTTTGGGTCCTGTTTCTCCTTTTCACTGCCAACGCTCTAAGGCTCACTGTAGGCTTGAATTCACTTGTTCACTGTCTGTAGTCCAGCGTAGCTGGACATTGGCATTGTTGGCAGATTTTCCTGAAGCACTGCCCTCCCCTGGTTTGCTCTGGCCCTACCTACCTGTTCTCTCTCTCCCACAGCTCAGCTCCTGTTCCACTTCTCCTCCTGCTCTGTGGCCTCTCAATAGGTGACCCCACCAGATCCAATGGTACCAATAAAAGCTGCTGTTCAAATACTGACCAAATTAATACAATTTATTTGAACTTCATCCCATGAACCACAAGACCAACTGCCTCCTGGGCATCTCTCCCTGGGTGTTCAAGTGGAATTTCAATGTCAGAAATCCTATAGATTAAAAGCAATTTAAGAGACATATCACCATCATAGACCTTATCTCAGGCCCGATTCAAACAACCTGGAAAAAACATGATACAATCAGAAAACTTGAACATTAGCTGGGTTTTTGATACTATTATGGAACCCTTATTAAAATATTTGAGTATAATAATGAAGTTATGTTTTTAAATATTCCTTATCTTTATGAGACACACACCAAAATACTTAAAGATGCAATTTATATACTGTCTGATATTTTTCTTTAAAGTAATCTGGCAGGCCGGAACTGTGGTAGAGTGGGCTAAGCCTTCGTCTGTGGTGCTAAGATCCCACATGGACACAGATTCTAGTCCCAGCTCCTCCTTTTCCAATCCAGCTCTCTGCTGTGGGCTGGGAAAGCAGTGGAAGATGGCCCAAGTGCTTGGGCCCCTGCGCCTATGTGGGATATCCAGAAGAAGCTCCTGGCTTCTGGCCTCGGATGGGTGCAGCTCCGGCTATTGCTGCCATTTGGGGAGTGAACTAGTGGATGGAAGATCTTCTTCTCTGTCTCTCCCTCTCACTGTCTGTAACTCTACTTCTCAAATAAATAAATAAAATCTTTTAAAAACCTCTGGCAGGAAGGGGTGTGGAGTATATGGAGGAAATTAGACTAGGTATGAGTTGAAGCTGATGGTGGGATGAGGTCTCCACACATAATAATTTATATTTTGGTATTTTTAACAAAAGTTTTTCAAAATAAAAGGATAAAAACATCAATAAGAGGTCAAAAATACCATTAAATTTTACAAGCATAACACTAAAAATGCAGTGTAATCCTAATAGTTTGCAATGAAATAAAATGTTGATTTTTTTCTTAAATTTTCATGAGGTTCAATGGTTATCTCAGATTTACAACTACCAAATTTAAACATGGTGGGAGCTTCTCTTTTATAGAGACAGAAATGTTAATAAGCACTATACTATACAAAAAATATTTTGAAGCACAGAAACACACATAGCATATTCTTAAAGGAGAGAGAAGAAGGAAGGGAAGGAGGAGGGAGAGAGAGAAATTAAATGCCTTTTATTAAGGAAATTTCTTCCAAAAAATTGTGTTACAGAAACAAAATTTTGAAAACACATATTTGAAAATGTTTCCACTGTTAGGCGATCTTTGTGGTCAAGGAAGACATAAGTTGTCACTTATTAACTTAAAATTATTAACTTAAAAACCTTTAAAAATTGGTAATAAATTTCACAGAAAAACTAGAAATAAATTTCATGATTCCCTTTAGAATCTTACAAGTAATTACTTTTGCTGAGTTTTAAAAAATTTAAGTTTTAAAATAAAAAAATATATACTAAGCAAATTTGGAAGAAAAAATGTTAACCTAATCTCTTAAATACTAATGGTATCAAATGAACTTTGGTGAAGATTAATATCCCCGTCAAGACTTAAGCCATTCTACAAATATTATGTGTTGATAATGGAGTAGGAGGGAAGTAGGAGATTGGAAAGTGTATATATTTAGCATATACTATCCAGCAGACCCTGATATAAATATCATGCTTATATCTCTTATCATCTCCTTATCATGGTTATTCCATGTCTTTTAGATACAAGTTGAACATCTGTTATTAAAAAAATAAAGCAGAGAGACTGGCACCACGGAGTGGTAGCTTAAACCTCTGCCAGCACGGCCAGCATCCCATATGATTCATGTCCAGGCTGCTCCTATTCTGGTTTAGTTCTATGTTTATGGCTTGGGAAAGTGGTGAAAGATGGTCCAAATGCTTGGGCTCCTGTAGCCACGTGGCTGCAGATTGGCCAATCTCTGGCCATTACAGTCATTTGGGGAGTGAACCGGTGAATGGAAGACCTTTCTCTCTGTCTCTCCCTCTCTCTGTCTGTAACTCTATCTCTCAAATACATAAAGAAAACATTAAGAAAGTAAAGAAGCTTACAATCAAAGCCGAAATACAGTGGCTGGCACTGTGGCACAAATGGATTATGTTGCTGCCTGTGATACCAGCATCCCATATCAGAACACTGGTTCAAGTCCCAGCTACTCCATTTCTGACCTAGCTCCCTAATAATGTGCCTGGGAATGCAACAGAAGTTGACACAAGCACTTGGGGCCCACCTGCCAATGTGGGAGACATTGGCTCTTGGCTTCCTCCTAGCATAGCTTCAACCATTGCGGCCATTAGGGGAGTAAACAAGTGGATTGAAGTTTTGTCTCTCTCTCTCTCTCTCTCTCTCTCTCTCTCTCTCTCTCTCTCTCTCTCTCCTTCTCTATCACCCTGCCTTTCAAATAAAAAAAATTAAAATTAAAAAATACAAAGATGTAAAAACATCCAACTAGTTTGCAAAAGCAAATGATAGGCATAATGGAAGTTGAGAATTTATTAATGAATACAATTGAAAAGTGATTTAGTAACTACATCTAGGAACAAACTTTTCCCATTACATCTACATGTCTTTGTTAGGAATTTTTCCAGCTGAGGCAGCCATTAAAACCAGGTGTCCAAACCCACCAAACCAGAAACAAGGCTTTAAAAACATGTTAGGATTTCAATCACACAACTCTCATTAAATGCAGCAGTATGGAGGTGAGCATTTAGCCTAGCAGCCAACTGCCCCATGTCCCACATTGGAGTTCCTGGGTTCAGTTCTTGACCCTGCAGATCCTGGGAAGCAGCAGTGATAGCTCAAATAGTTGGGATCCTGTGAGCTAAATGGGAGGCCTACATTCCATTCCTGTCTCCTGGCTCTGGCCCCAGAGCAGGCCATTGTGCATCTTTGGGGGAGTGAACCAGCAATTGAGAATTCTTTTTCTCCAGCTAATTAAAAAATACAAATCAGTAAAATTATAATCACGTATAATATTAAAATAATATTTTGATGACAATAAGATTTTAGACATTAATAAATACAATCTTCCTTTTAAAAGTTTATTTGAAATAATTTCATGCCCTGAAGGCATTCGGATCTGGCTCAAGAGCCCATGAGAATATTTTAGGCATGGCAAGCTAAGACACTCTGAAAAACAAAAAAATGAAGACCTAAATGAAAGATCTCTGCGAGTGAGATCCCAGTGGAAAGAACGGAGCCATCAAAGAAGGAGGTACCTTTCTCTGAAGGGAGGAAAGAACTTCCACTTTGTCTATGACCCTGTCGGAATAAGATCGAAGTCGGCGAACCCTAAAGACTTCCATAGCCTCGGCAACTCATGACTAGAGCCTAGGGAGATTACTGACGCCATAAACAAGAGTGTCAAATTGTTAAATCAACATCAGGAGTCACTGTGTACTTACGTCTCATGAGGGATCTGTCCTTAATGTGTTATCCAATGTGAAATAATGCTATTACTAGTACTGAAACAGTATTTTTACACTTGGTGTTTCTGTGTGGGTGCAAACTGATGAAATCTTTACATAGTATATACTGAATTGATCTTCTGTATATAAAGATAATTGCAAATGATTAAAAAATCTTGGTGTTAAATTGGAAATTGCATAGAAAATTAATCAATTTAAAAATATATATATCATGTAGGATCTCTGTCCTTAACGTGCTATACATTGTGAATTAATACTATAACTGGTACTCCAACAGTATTTTTCACTTTGTGTTGCTATGTGAGGGCAAAATGTTGAAACCTTTACTTAATATATAGTAAACTGACCTTCTGTATATAAAGAGAATTGAAAATGAATCTTGATGTGAACGAAAGGGGAGAGGGAGTGGGAAAGGGGAGGGTTGCGGGTGGGAGGGAAGTTATGGGGGGAAAGCCATTGTAATCTATAAGCTGTATTTTGGAAATTTATATTCTTTAAATAAAAGCGTTATTAAAAAATTCATATTTGTACAGAATTATTAATCATTAATTATTAATTATAATTAATTATTATTATATCATATGTATTATATTATTACTATCTATTATCTATTATCTATTATATTATTATATATAATTATTATTAATTATTAATGTGTAGAATATATTAGTGAAGCATTTGTGTGCAAGTTTGTGTGTGTGTGTGCTTTGTGATTTTTAAATAAATAAAAATTGAATTTCACTTCAGCCAAGACAGCAAGGGGAGCTCCATAGACCCACTCACAAAGAAAATAGGTGGAAACTATAAAAACTATAAAAAAATCAGTGACAATAATCAGTCCTAAGGTTGGAACCAAGCCACAAATAGGGCCTTGAATGCAAACACTAGATACCATCAGGTCCCAGTCTCCTAGCTACCCTCCCTTAACTCACTGAACTGAGGGAGTGGTGCAGCCAGCCCCGCCAGATTCAGATTGCTGGATGCCTGAGGTCACGTGTCTCTCCAATAGATAACACCTGGGTAGCTAGTATTGTCTCAAGGGGTTCCATTTAGAGGAGGCCCAGGTCCAGGGCAGAAAGTAGCTAGCACCTGCATGGAGCCCCCAGCCTGACCGAAGCCCACTTGACCATCTTACCAGCCAGGTGACACTGTGCTGGCAGCTCACACAGAGGATCTACTGAACACTTCAGGGCTGGGCTGCAGGCTTCCTACTCGCCCATGTCCTAAGGCACATGTTACCTGGCTCCTTATCTCACAACCTGGCTGGGCTAGGTCTGTTAGGTAGGAAGTCAGATATGAGCTTATGTGTGTGTGACAAAGGCCTAAGGAGACATTTAGGTCCAACATATGCATCTCAAACTCATCCTGATAACTTTCCAGGGACAGCCCAGGATTTGCATCCTGCCCTGCCCCCTTTTTTATTTTATTTTATTGACAGGCAGAGTGGGCAGTGAGAGAGAGAGAGACAGAGAGAAAGGTCTTCCTTTTGCCCTTGGTTCACCCTCCAATGGCCGCCGCGGCCGATGCGCCACGGCCGGCACATTGCGGCTGGCGCACTGCACTGATCCGAAGGCAGGAGCCAGGTGCTTCTCCTGGTCTCCCATGGGGTGCAGGGCCCAGGCACTTGGGCCATCCTCCACTGCACTCCCTGGCCACAGCAGAGAACTGGCCTGGAAGAGGGGCAACCGGGACAGAATCCGGTGCCCTGACCAGGACTAGAATCCGGCGGAGGATTAGCCTAGTGAGCCACGGCACTGGCGCCCTGCCCCTTCTATCCAGTAACCTGCTGAGTGGGTGTCCTTGCCCCTTCTGCTGATAATCTTCCAGGTGCAGCCCAGAATCTGCCCTTCCTCTAACAGGGGCGGTGCCAGCCAGACTTTCCCCTGTCTGATAACTTCAGGGAGAAGACTTAGATAGGAGTTTTTCTATTTACATCCGAAAAGCCCTTTGTTCCAAGAGGAGCAGAGGTGGGGAAGCAAGACCCATCTCCTTAAACCTCCCCCGCCCCGCCCTCTGCCTCTCCGCTGAGCCGTCCACCTGCCCTGTCCAGGTGTACTCTCTCCACTCAACCATGTAACCCCACTCTCCCCCAGTCCAAGTGACTGGGCACTCTCTCTCAGGTTCTGTCTGGAGAGGTGCCCATCCGTTCTTACCGATGCCCCTTCCCTAATAAACCTTGCTATTTTAGTTTCCACTACTCTCTGTCTCACGCCTGAATTCTTTCTTGTGCAAAGACAAGAACCCTGCTGTTCTCCGGCAACAGGTCTAATATCACCACTTGTGGACCAGAGCATGAAACAAAGAAGGAATGTACAAGCTTCCGTGGCTGACACCAGTGATATGCAGCTCTTTCACGATTTTGCCAGTCTAGCCCCTTCTTTGTAGTCTTTTTAAAAAGCCCCAAACATCCTCATTTAAAATGATGGTAGTTGTTGAGACAGAAGTCCGCTACCTCCTCATCTGTCGACAGATTAAATGATCTCTTTCCCCTCCACATCTCCTCCCTATTTTGATTTGGCCTTGGAGACAGTGACCCAGTTTTCAGTAACAAGGTCAGAAAGAAAATCAAGGAACACTTATCCAAGAGGAACTACTAAAGTTCAATAAGGACAGAGTCTGTGATATCTGAAGCCTTATCTGCTTTCTCTCTCCATCTTCCCAGCCCAGCAAGATATAAAGTCCTCTCTAGTCTGGTGCAGACAAAAACACAGGATTCCCCTTCTCTCTGGCTCTCATGTTAAAAGGCTATGATCCTAGGAAAAGCAGGAAGTCAGCATTTCTCACCCTGCCCCAGACACCTGTTGTTCAGGCTAAGGTCTGGGTGAATTATGTCAAAACGTGGGAGCTTCCTTCTTCAGCTCAGCACCCCCCAGTGGGATGGAGTCTCCACCTTGGGAGCAGCACCCAGAAAGCACTGGGCTCAGATCACTCTTGTCTTTGCCCATCTGCAGTTCATAGAAGTGTCAAGCCAGGAGATGAATGTTGAAAAAACGTGAAGCTACTGCTACCCCTCTGTCAAATATTTTGGGCCCTTAAAACAAAGGAATCAATAAAGAAAAAAGAAACACCACCTTCCCCCTCTCCTATCTCAAGCCCTGGCTCTAAGACTTTGCCCAGAGGGAGAAGAAAGCTATAAAACAAAGAGCACTAAATCCGCTTCAAAAGTAACCGATTTCATTTGTAACAGATTGTAGAGAAGTTAAAGTCTAAGGGTGTTGTGCAATACAGCCATGTTTGCTGTTCTGGTGAAAGGCAACCAGAAGGAGATTAATGGCTTCACTGGAGATAGAAGCTCAATGGTAGGTAACTGATTTATCAGCAACAACCCCTACAAGAGATAACAGGAAGAGCCCTCCTGGGGCCGGAAAAAGTATCAGCAATGGAAATCTGTATCTTCAAAGAAATGTGAATTTTCTTGGATTAGACTAGGAGGCAATTTATGCCCCAGGGTACTGTTGAAGAGAACGGAGCAATAGGCTGCTAATTAGTACAGTTTAAGAGACGAATCTGGTCAGAGAAAAGACAACGAAAGACAATCCTGTCAAAATTACAGGCGACTGCATGCCTGCTGAAGGCAGCACCTACGGTGGAAGGATCAGAAGCTCCAACCACAGAAAGGAAACAGACCTCAGTAAGATGCTTCAGCCAGTTCTCTAAACAGAAGGACAAGAAAGTAACAACAAAGTAGACCAGGCACCAGACACGTATCTATCCAAAACTAGCCTTTCATCTTAAGAAACAGGAATAAGAGCAAAAGAAACCTAAAAGTAGTCAAAAGGAAGGGAAAAATAAAGACTAGAGTAAAAGATGAAACAGAGCATAGAAAAACAAGAGAAAACTGATGAACATGAAACCAGACTCTGTCTCTCTCTCTCACTGTCCACTCTGCCTGTCAAAAAAATAAAATAAAATAAAATAAAATAAAATAAAATAAAATAAAATAAAAATAAAATAAAAAGATCAACAAAGTTGAAAAGCTGTTAGCTAGACTGACCAAGAAAAAATAATTTAAATGACTAAGATCATAAGTGACAATGGATACCTTTCTCCTACCCTTACAGAAATAACAAAGGATGGTAAAGGAACATCACAAAACCATTCTCATTAAAAACAGCAGTATAGGCCGGCGCTGTGGCTCACTAGGCTAATCCCCTGCCTTGCGGCTCCGGCACACCGGGTTCTAGTCCCGGTTGGGGTGCTGGATTCTGTCCCAGTTGCTCCTCTTCCAGGCCAGCTCTCTGCTGTGGCCAGGGAGTGCAGTGGA
Organism: Sylvilagus floridanus; assembly: GCA_949820135.1. Classification (NCBI taxonomy): domain Eukaryota; kingdom Metazoa; phylum Chordata; class Mammalia; order Lagomorpha; family Leporidae; genus Sylvilagus; species Sylvilagus floridanus. Next base: position 35,203,904 of record OX463236.1, read on the forward strand.
GGATGGCCCAAGTGCTTGGGCCCTGCGCCCCATGGGAGACCAGGAGAAGCACCTGGCTCCTGCCCTCGGATCAGTGCGGTGCGCCGGCTGCAGCGTGCTGGCCGCGGCGGCCATTGGAGGGTGAACCAATGGCAAAGACAGCAAAGGAAGACCTTTCTCTCTGTCTCTCTCTCTCACTGCCCACTCTGCCTGTCAAAAACAAAACAAAACAAAAAGCAAAAAACCAGCAGTATAGGAGTGGGCACTTAACCTAGTCAGTAACACACCAATGCTCCTTGTCAGAGTTCTGGGTTTGATTCCAGCTTCAGTTTCTCTCTCTCTGCCAGGGCAGATCCTGGAATGCAGCAGAAATGGTTCTGAGATACCTGGATTTTGTTTCTGGATTCTGGTTCATTCCTTTGCCCAGTGGGCCGTTGCATGTCTTTTGGAGATAAACCAGAAGATGGGAGTGCTCCCTTTGTCTCTCTCTCAAAAAAAAAAAAAAAAAAAAAAAAAAAGTGTTTAAAGAAACAATGTAATTGAGGCATCACTGTTGCCTCCCAGGATGAAAACCTGCAGGAAGCTGGAATCAGGATCAGGCCAAGACCTGAAGCCAGGCACTGACACGGGATGTGGGCATCTCAAGTGGCATCGTAGCTGCTATGCCAAACGCCCACTTCTTCTGACTGTTCTCAACCATTTAAAATAAAAAACATTCTTAGGCTGTGGTTTTCATAAAAACAGACGACTGGCTGGGTTTGACAAGTAGGCCTGTATTTGCCAACCCGTCTTTGCCTATGGCTGAATAGAGAGATAACCAAGGAAAATTACTAGAAATAACAATTAACCTCTAAAAACACATTTCTTGTTCTCAAATATGTTGCTCATAGTGGGAGTGGGGGAAATTCAGAAAGTTGCCAAAAGTATTGCACTGTGGTTTCAGCACTAAAACTTTCAAATCTAATTATGTACAATGAAAATTAACTCCATCATTGACTGATAACATAAATGAAAGCAAACAACTCCCAAGCTGCTTAGCAATCTGCTTGGCATACTTGTAAATTGAATATCGATTTTCATCCTCTTCAGCTGAGTGAACTTTTAGTTTATTCTTTCTTTCTTTCTTTAGGGGAAGAAACTGATCTATCAAGAGAGCTCTCTTCTGCTGGATGACTTCCTCAGTGCCCACAGTGGCCACCGCTGGGCTAAAGCTGGGAGCCAGGAGCACAATCCGGGTCTCCAGTGTGGGTGGCAGAACCTCAGGTATTTGAGGCATCGCTGCTGCCTCTCAGGGTCTGCATCAGCAGGAAGCTGGAGTCAGGAGCTAAGGTCAAGTACTGAACCTGAACCAGGTACTGCAAGGTGGGACACAGGCACATTGAAGACTGGGAGGCCAAATGCCTGCCCCAAGCTGAATGCACTTTGTAGTCACTACAATCTTGAGACTGGAAGTTGAGGAGGAAGGATATCAAAATATTCCCAGGGGCTGGTGCTATGGCGCAGTAGGTTAATCCTTCGTCTGCAGTGCCGGCATCCCATGTGGGCACCAGTTCTAGTCCCGGTTGCTCCTCTTCCCGTTCAGCTCTCTGCTGTGGCCTGGGAAAGCAGTAGAAAGATGGCCCAAGTGCTTGGGCCCCTGCACCCACATGGGAGACCATGAAAAAGCTCCTGGCTCCTGGCTTTGGATTGGCGCAGTTCCAGCTGTTGTGGCCATTTGGGGAGTGAACCAGCAGATGGAAGACTTTCTCTCTCTCTCTCTCTGATGTGGGATGTGAGTGTCCTAGGCAGTGGCTTAACTGCTGCACCAAATGCCTACACCAAAGGAGACTTTTTAATAAATCAATCTAACAATTTTCTCCCTTTCCTCAAACTTTTTTACTGTCTTATTTCAAGTATGATAGGAATTCCTAATGTTTTAGTTTAACACAGAAGGATTAAATAGCATTCAAAATAGAGAAACAATTATTAAAACTAGAGGAAATGGTATCTTCTCCAAATACAATTCAACAGAGCAACAGCAGGCAAATCATTCTGGCAGGGAGGCCATCAGGCTGCGACTCATGCCACACTCGGTTCTTTTTTTTTTTTTTTTTTTTTTGACAGGCAGAGTGGACAGAGAGAGAGAGACAGAGAAAGGTCTTCCTTTCCCCTTGGTTCACCCTCCAATGGCCACTGCAGCCAGCACACCGTGCTGATCCAAAGCCAGGTGCCAGGTGCTTCTCCTGGTCTCCCATGGGGTGCAGGGCCCAAGCACTTGGGCCATCCTCCACTGCACTCCCGGGCCACCGCAGAGGGCTGGCCTGGAAGAGGGGCAACCGGGACAGAATCCGGCGCCCCGACCGGGACTAGAACCTAGTGTGCTAGCGCCGCTAGGCAGAGGATTAGCCTAGTGAGCCACAGCGCTGGCCACCACACTCGGTTCTAATGAGGGACCCAACATACTTGCATTCATCTAGAGCAAGAATACCTGTGTCTGTTTTCTATAGATTGACTGAAGTACATTTTCACTTTTCTGCTATCATTATCCTTTTCTATCTTTCCTCATATGTTCTCTATGCCTTTTGGACTAATTTAGAATGCAATATGTTATAGCTGCGGTGAGTCAGGGTTATAATCAACATAAAATGAGATTGTCAAGTGACTTTAAATTTTTTTGATCATCCCTTCAGTATATTGTGATACCTTGCTGAAAATGGTTAATGAGATTTTAAAGCTAAATGACTCCTGGTGGGGAAAAATGCAAAATAAAAGTTTGGAGGGTACAAATATATGCATTAGACTCAAGCTTTTTGGGGTTCAGGAAAGGTAACAGAGTACTGCACTATGAATTTCTTCCATAGGCAAGTAAAGGACCAGCTTTAGGAATTTCTGTAAGAAAACCACGGTTTGCATTATTTTCAGCCTAAAGTCAAAACATTCTTCTGAGTGTTGGCTTAAAAGCTTATACAATGTTCCTTACATCACCGGTAGCAAGCTCAAAGATGTTATACACATTTTATGTAGATAAATGTTGGGGCCAGTGCTGTGGCATAGCAGGTAAAGCCACCGCCTGCAGTGCCAGCATCCCATATGGGCTCTGGTTCAAGTCCTGGCTTCTCCACTTCCCATCCAGCTCTTTGCTGTGGCCTGGGAAAGCAGTAGAAGATGGCCCAAGCCCTTGGGCCCCTGCACCCACGTGGGAGACTCAGAAGAAGCTCTTGGCTCCTGGCTTCAGATTGGTGCAGTTCTGGCTGTTGTGGCCATTTGAGGAGTGAACCAGCAGATGGAAGAACTAACTCACCCCCCTCCCCCCGCCTCTCCTTCTCTCTCTGGGTAACTCTGACTTTCAAATAAATAAATACATCTTAAAAAAATTAATGTAGATAAATGTTAAGCCCTTCAACATTGGCAAAGATGCAAATAGGTTTACATTTAAAAACTTGATTGAAACAGAATTTCTAACTCTTCCAGATCTGGGATTGGGGAATCTCATACCCCATGGTGCTCGCTCTCAATTTATGTGACCAAGTCATTAACAGTTGAGAGTTCTGGTGTCCACTTCAACATTCTGATAGTTACACCAGGGAAATGCACCATTTGATGATAGTTCTAAAGTCCCCAAGAGTTCTCAAATGTTTTAAAGCAGCAAATCCTATTTAAAAAAAAAAAAAACAACCTATTCATGGCAATCTCATCTCAGAGTACATTTCTAAAAATAACAACTTACAAGGGGAACATTTATACACTGCTGGGGGAGGGAAGAAGGAGGGTAATATTATGTTCTTGGAATTGTACCTACAAAACACATTGAATCTGTTAAAAACTAATTAAAATTAAATTTAAGAAAACCACAACCATGTAATTTGTTTACTTATTACCTATGACTGCTTTCTCATTACAAGGCCAAATGATTAGTGATGACAGAGACATTGTGCTCCACAAATCTGAAAATATTTACTATCTAACCCATTTCAGTAAAAGGTTGAAGACTTCTGTATACATTAGAACACTCTAGCTCACTTCCTGAAAGCAGGCTTCCAACAAGACTCTGCCGGCTATAAACATTCCTGAGCATTATGCATCGTCTCTACTTGGAGGCAAGTGTCATCACAGATAATGGGTATGTGCTTGCCCAGCGCTGTGCTTGCTTGCATGGAGAATCCCGAAAGAATGTGAGTTGCAATCTCTGTGCTCAAGTAGTTTAAAATCCAGCTCAATGAAATACAATGTTTTATTCTGCATCAAACTCAACTAGCTTCTGTGTTTCTAACTCAAATCCTTCATTCTAGAAAGCAAACTAAAGTGAAGATTGGGGAAAGTGGAGGAGGGAGTTCCCATTACAGCAAAAAACTTAATAATTTCAAATTGAGTATTGAACACCTGTTTTTTCTTTTCAGTATTGATTTATTTATTTAAAAGGCATAATTACAGAGAGGCAGAGGCAGAGGCAGAGAGAGAGAGAAAGAGAGAGAGAGAGTATCTTCCATCCTCTAGTTCACTTCCCAAATGGCTGCAGGGCCAGAGCTCAGCTGATCCAAAACCAGGAGCCTGGAGGTTCTTCTGTGTCTCCCATGTAGGTGCAGGGGCTCAAATACTAAGCACTTGGGTCACCTTCCACTGTTTTCCAGGCACATTAGCAGGGAGCTGGATCAGAAGTGGAGCAGCTGGGGACTCAAACTTGTGCCCATATGGGATGCCAGCACTGCAGGTGGCAGCTGTACCTGCTTCTCCACAGTGCTGGCCCTGCACATCTCTGTTCTTAAACCACTGTACCATGTGGCCTGAGCCTCTCCTTTACTCTCTTCTGCTCTCTCCCAATCCCATTCCCAGTTCTCTCATCTCTCACACACAGGACTTTGCTACTTCTCTTCTGCTATAGCTGCTGGGACCTAGACACTCAAGGTTTCCCTTTCACTCCAACAATTTATCAAGGTTTAGTTTTCAGTCATTCGCTAAACAGAGAGATTTCCCTCCTTTAAAGAAAATTTGGGGGCCGGCACTGTGGAGCAGTGAGTTAATGCCCTTGCCTGAAGCGCCAGCATCCCATATGGGCATCGGTTCTAGTCCTGGCTGCTCCTCTTCTGATCCAGCTCTCTGCTATGGCCTGGGAAAGCAGCAGAAGATGGCCCAGGTCCTTGGGCCCCTACACCTGCATGGGAGACCTGGAAGAAGCTCTTGGCTCCTGGCTTCAGATCAGCACAGCTCTGGCCGTTGTGGCCAATTGGAGAGTGAACCATCGGATGGAAGACTCTCTCTCTCATTTCTCTGTAACTCTGACTTTCAAATAAAATAAATAAATCTTTTTTTTTTAAAAAAAGAAAATCTGATTCTAACTGCTACGGGAATGGTTAACAAACAGAAACAGGCATTTGTCCTGGTAGGTAAAGACAGTTAGGATACCCGCCTCCCACCCTGAAGTACCTGGCTCTGGCTCCTGACTCTCATCTCCTGCTAATGCAGACTCTGGGGGCAGTGGTGATGACTCAGATGGTTAAGTTCCTGCCACCGACGTGGGAGACCCAGATTGAGTTCTCACCTCCCAGCTTCATCCCCAGTTGCCGGCATTTGGGGAGTGAACAGATGATGAGAGTTTCTTTCTCTGTCTCCCTCCCTCCATCCTCTTCTCCTATCTCTCAAATGAATAATTTTTTAAAGTGCACATCCCAGTGGAGCAGGGCTGGGGAGAACAAAGGCACTGTTGGTGAGAGAATCATGAGCAGGAGTTTGGAGATGGAGGCACGGGCAGCAGGAGCAGCTCAACAAGAGAGGCGATGAATAGCAGAAGTGAGAGGGAAATCAGAAGCAAGCAGAGAGGCAAGAAGCTTATAAGCAGGGAAGCAAGCAAGACGTGGCCAAAGGACCAGACTGACCTAAGCAACTAAGCATTAGGAACAGCAAGGAGAAGGAGGCCTTTACTGCACGTGGATGCTGAGGCTGCATGAGGGGATGAGGCCAGGAGTCCAGACAAGAGCACATCATTGGGAACTAAGAAAAACAGGGTAACAGCCTGGACCATAGGAGTAATGGGGATAAAGGGTTGGGGGTGGGTGGAAATAGCTACAAAGAATTCTAGAAAAAAACATCATTTGGCAAAGCTTTCAGGAATGGAGGGGGAAAGAGGATTATAAGGTTTGAGCCTGGATGACTTGAACAATGGTGGAGATACTAGCAAGCACAATACTGGTTTTTTTTTTTTTTTTTTTTTGACAGAGTGGACAGTGAGAGAGACAGACAGAGAGAAAGGTCTTCCTTTGCCATTGGTTCACCCTCCAATGGCCACTATGGCCCATGCTCTGCGGCCGGTGCACCACGTTAATCTGAAGGCAGGAGCCAGGTGCTTGTCCTGGTCTCCCATGCGGGTGCAGGGCCCAAGCACTTGGGCCATCCTCCACTGCACTCCCTGGCCACAGCAGAGAGCTGGCCTGGAAGAGGGGCAACCGGGACAGAATCTGGTGTCCTGACCGGGACTAGAACCTGGTGTGCCGGCGCCGCAAGGCCAAGGATTAGCCTGTTGAGCCATGGCACAATACTGTTTTTTTTTGTTTGTTTGTTTTTTGTTTTTTGACAGGCAGAGTGGACAGTGAGAGAGAGAGACAGAGAGAAAGGCCTTCCTTTGCCGTTGGTTCACCCTCCAATGGCCGCCGCGGCCGGCACGCTGCGGCCAGCACACCGCGCTCATCCGATGGCAGGAGCAGGTGCCAGGTGCTTTTCCTGGTCTCCCATGCAGGTGCAGGGCCCAAACACTTGGGCCATCCTCTACTGCAATCCGGGGCCACAGCAGAGAGCTGGCCTGGAAGAGGGGCAACCGGGACAGAATCCGGTGCCCCGACCGGGACTAGAACCCGGTGTGCCGGCGCCGCAAGGCGGAGGATTAGCCTGTTGAGCCACAGCGCCAGCCTGTTTTTAAAATGGACAATCTATGCCTTTCCCTTTTCATAAAAGAATTTGTTCTCATAGAACAGGTATATACACAGGGGAATAAACTTATGACAGATATGAATTAGTAGAGAGAAAGGAAGCTGAGAGTGACGTAATCCTCTACCTAGTATTCACTGTATCGCTGAAGCTCCGCGCAGGTGAGGCATTGGCTTCACGCTGTAACCCTGTCCACCAGAACCCGTCACCTGCCTGGCAGTGCACTCAAGAATGAAGACACTGATCTTCACCACCCGAGGTAATGTGACAGAGATGGCCTTAGCAGGAAGCGCCCTGCCCACGTCCAGTCCACTGATCAATAGCTGAAAATTTCTAGAAGCAGAGTAGTAAGTCACAGCCCAGTGAAAGCTTTTCCAGAGGAGAGGAGACTTCTGAGGACCAAGGAGGGTGAGAATCCAGTCTGGGTGTTTGGAGCTGTCATTGCGGCCCAGGGTGCTGTCCCACTACTTGTGAGTAGAACTGTACTCATAATAGGGTACACTTCATAGTTTTATTTTTCTCTCTAGGCTTCTTCTGCTTCTTCTACTCCATAGCTCTTCCCAAAGCTCCCCCACCACAAATGACTGTTTCACAGATACCTCTACTACTTCTTTGTAAAGAAAATTAATAACAACATGGCATTTACTGAATACTTAGCATTTGCCAGTTTTCGTTCCCAATATCTCCTAAACATGGAGTGGTTTTAAACTCTTGCTGACCCTATGAGTTAGGTAATAATTACCTTCATTCACAAAAGAGGAAAGAGCAGAATGATTTAAAAAGGTGCATATGGCCCAGGGCTGTGCATGTGGTGTGCAGTATGCACTGCACAACTTCAGGGGGCGCCATTTTACCTCCACCATGCTGTGTTCTACAGTTGCCTGCCAAGGTCACAAGGCTCAGACTTGCTCTTCCTGCTAAGGTCAAGAACTAATCATTAAAGCAGGTGAGAGATTCAGGAGTCTGCCTCTAGCTCCGACCATTAACTATCATATAATTTGGAACTGATTCCTTTCACATAATTCCTTTATCCATGTGGTTATTCTTAGGAGCTCAGCAATTCTGTTATACTTCATGGGAACCCCTCATTATCAGCCATATTTACCTTATGCTCTAGACAAATAGAAAGCTCAAGTAACTAAACTATGACCAGTAAGTCATGGGTAGAAGTTGAAGAAAGCAGAGTAATTCTCTAACCTAAACCAGAATTCTAATTCTTTCTGCCTATGTTTATAGAAGAAATTTGGTCTTAATGCCAGCAGGGTATTTGAAATTTCTCTTCTAGGTTCTTTTTTATAATTTTTTAAAAAATTTATTTGAAAGGAAGAGAGAAGGAGAGACAGAGAGAGAGGTGTTCCATCTACTGATTCACTCCCCAAATGGCCTCAAGGGCTGGGGCTGGGCTGGTCTGAAGCCAAAAGCCAGGGGTGAGTTGGCGCCATAGCATAGTAAGGTTAAGCCTCCACCTGCAGCACTGGCATCCCATATGGGCACCAGTTCATGTCCTGCTGTTCCTCTTCTGATCCAACTCTCTTTATGGCCTGGGAAAGTAGTGGAAGATGTTCCAAGAGCGTGGGCTCATGCACCTGTGTGGGAGACCCAGAAGAAACTCCAAGCTCCTGTTTTCAGATTGGCTCAGCTCTGGCCATTTGGGGAGTGAACCAGTGGATGGAAGACCTTTCTGTTTCTCCCTCTCTATATCTGAAATTCCACGTCTCAAATGAATAAAATCTTAAAAAATAAAAAGAGCCAAGAGCTTCCTCCAGGATCCCATGTGGTTGCAGGGACCCCAGGACTTTTCCCAAGGCCTCTTCTGCTGCTTAACTCACTACGCCATAACACTGGCTCCCTCTTCTATGTTCTTAGCACCATCATAGCAGAGAATACAAATCTATGTAAAAGGTTAAGCTGAGGTTTATTAATAACATGTACTTATAACAATATATATTTATATGGTACTTGGCAGGGAGGACTTTATTAATATTTAAAATAAACAAACAAAACCCAAATAGACCTAAGCTGCTTCTGTCTTTGATTCAAAACCAAGGCAGCGGGGTGTTTAATATATGGAAGGTGAAGACTGACTCTTCACATGGAAAGCAGCAACTGGGCTAGGGGACCAAAGTCTCAATACTGAATCTTGTTAAAATTTACATACTCACACAACTGTTCTTCCAAGGGTGGAAACACTGGGTGGGTGACCTTTCATTCAGCAGCTCTATTTGGAGTGAGATAAATGGGGTTTGTCAACCACAGGACTGCTAATATCTGGGCTGGAAAACTCCTTGTTGCTGCAGCTGTCCTGTACATTGTAGAATGCTACCCACTCGATGCATCCTCTTCCCAGCTGTGACAACCAAATATGTGTCTTGGTGTCAACAAATGTGTTATGGAGAGTGAAACTGCCCCCAGCTGAGAACCACTGGGAAAGAAATGGGTAGGCTCAGAAATGGATAGAAACTAGCATTAGATTGCTCCAGTGCAGCAATTTGCAAAGTGCAGGCCTTGGGCTAACAGCAGCAGCCTTGCCTGCAAGCTCAGTAGAAATGCAGAGTCCCAGGCCCATCCTGACACATGAAATCAGAATGTGCACTGAACATGGTCTCCAGTTGATCCCCAGGCACCATAAGCTTGAGGAGGATTGCTCTAGTCTAAGGATTAAAATGAAAGCAATTAGTTTTAAAGATTCATTTATTTATTTGAAAGTCAGAATTACACAGAGAGAGGAAGAGACAGATCTCTTCCATCAACTGGGTCACTTCTCAAATGGCCACAACAGCTGATGCTGGCCCAAGCTGAAGCCAGGAGCCTGGAGCTTTGTCTGGATCTCCTATGTGGGTGCAGGGACCCAAGAACTTGGGTCATGCTCTGTTACTTTTCCAGGAGTATTAGCAGGGAGCTGGATTGAAAGCTGAGCAACTCAGTCTCAAACCAGCCCACAAGGGTTGCCAGTGTTGCAGGCAGTTTTACCCACTATGCTTAGACTTTGCCTCACTCAACTGGAATAGGAAACAAGGCATCTGAAAATGAGATTACTGAGGTACCTGAAATCAGTATCCTGCAGCCATTCAGGCAGGATTTAGGTACAATACCCAAGGGTTCAAAAATGTAAATATCTCTCTAGGTAGGAGAACTATTAGAGATGATTCAGTCTTCAAATGGCCAGGGTGAGAAAAATTTTCATAACACTTGAACTGGTATTTTTTGGGTATGCAACTCAAAAAGTTGGTAATAAAATTAAAGAGTGAGTAACTATTTTGATTGGTATTTAAATGAATCAAAGAGAAGAAATGGTAAAATTGTATCCTCACAAGAAATCAATAAGACCTTCACTAAAACTGTTTCAGAATTAAAGCAGCCTTAACAAACACAACAACTGTAGCAACAACTGTGGCTGGTACAAGCCCCAGCAGTCATGGTAGGTGACCTCCCACCTCCAGCTCCTTCCTTTTTCCACATACCCTCTGCTCTGATTTGCCAAGGGCCAGATTCCATTTTCCTGCCTGTCTGCCTCCTTCCTCTACCCCCTCTCTGCTAAACCTGAAACCTTGGAAAATATCCAGAGCCTAATACAATAAGAGCCCACTGCAAGGAGACACATGCTATAGGGATAAACAGGTCAATCATCACCTTTGCCCATCGGATTGAAGCTGTACTAAGAGATTTGACAAAAGACTTTCCAGATTCTGTACAAGACCCGGTGGGATTTGCAAAGCAATTCGACTTACCTGTTATAACTTATGAGCCAGGGTATTTGGCTTTAAACCAGTTGATTCAAATACACATTTCTGAAAGTAAAGCACATTAATGGATGGAACAATCCAATAAGTCCACTGGATGACAGAGAGCAATGCTAGAGGTCCACCAACCACCTGTAGGAATCGCTTACCTCTGTTAAACTCATGATTTAACTTGGTCAGCTTTACACACCAATGCCCTATTATTGTTGCAAACTATTCAAGACATATAATTCCATGCCTATTACATATTTAAAATAATAAAAATATTAATTTGATCTAAGAACCAGTAAAGCAGAGATAAATGGGTTAAAATTTATGTACTTTGAAACAATAGTTGTGATTTAGAATATGGTTTGCTTTATTTAGTTTCTATTAGGTAACTATATTCATACAGTTTTATTAACTTACATGATGGCTATTCATGAAACATCAGGTCATTTTTTTTTTTTGACAGGCAGAGTGGGCAGTGAGAGAGACAGCGAGAAAGGTCTTCCTTTGCCGTTGGTTCACCCTCTAATGGCCGCCGCGGCTGGCGCGCTGCGGCCGGTGCACTGTGGCCGGCACACTGCGCTGATCCGATTGCAGGAGCCAGGTGCTTCTCCTGGTCTCCCATGGGGTGCAGGGCCCAAGCTCTTGGGCCATCCTCCACTGCACTCCCTGGCCACAGCAGAGAGCTGGCCTGGAAGAGGTGCAACCGGGACAGAATCCGGTGCCCTGACCAGGACTAGAACCTGGTGTGCTAGTGCTGCAAGGCTGAGGATTAGCCTATTGAGCCGCGGCACCGGCCATCAGGTCATTTTTAAATAAGATTAACTATTAATTACAAAACATAGATTCCAGTTTTATTTCTCAAATTTTATAAAAAGACAAATATATTTGAGTTGCTTAATAAATATGTGCTGTTCCACATTAAGAATTGTTTGAAGAGGGTTCCAAGATGATGGAATAATGACAAGGTGGTCTGATTTAGGCTGGACAAAATTAATATTGGAAAGAAGTGGAGAGGGTACACTCTCAGGATAAAGCTACAGGGGAGTTGCAGTGGGAGATCCTGCAAAGGCAATGGGAATGCCTGGGATCATGTGGAAAGAGTAGACATACAGCAAAAGACCCACAAACTCAGATCTGGGGAGGAAAGGCATGTCCCAGCAAATTGGTGAGAGAGGACTCCATGGGCTCATGGCGCTGCTGAAATAGCAGGAGGGATAGCTTAGTGAACTACACCTTTTCGAGTCCCACCTGGATCCCCAGGACAGCAGGGTGACCGCTAACTAGAGGTGAGGGGTAAAAAAGAGTGGCGCATCTCTCTCCCTCCTTTCCTCCCCGCTACAACAGAGATCTGCAGCCAGTAGTGGGAGTGCTGGTGCCATTTTCGGACACAGGCAGGTAGTGGCTGCCCACCTGAAATTTTTCTCACTTCTGTGCACCCACCCAGAAATTATTGAGGTCGCCCTCCACCTAGGGAGATGGAGTCAACAATGACAGTTACACTTACCCAGCAATAGGAGGGGAGTGGGAACCATCCCTATGGAAGGGAAGTGTTGCCTGCTGGACTCCCCTATGCACCCAGCACACTTGTGAAGCAAATGGGACTGTGGCAGGTAGACATTTTGCACACCTGCAAAACATAGATCTAACCAGAGAGAAAACCCCCCGTTTCCCATTGATATCAAATCTGGTTGGGAGGACCGGACTCAATCAAGCAGGCTGGAACACACACAGTCGGCAGCTCTGGGAAAACCCTAGTTTCCTTGCAGACAGGACAGGTTAGCACGGTGGAGTAGCCTCACTGGTGCTCCTCAACCCTGAGAGCCCTGGAAGCTCAGACTGAGTATACACTGTGACTACATGAGAGGAGGCAGGATGTGGCTGGGTTCTGGGCAACCACAGACTGCTTATCCATACTCTCAGAGCTCCTTGGTTGCCTAACGCAGCTCATAGAAGAGGGAATCATGCTTACAGGAAGGACTTCACGGATCATTTGTGTGGTTCATATACTGGTGCAGATGAGTGTTGAGCATACCAGGGACTAATATCTGGGCATTCCTCAGCTCAGAGGAGAAGGGGTGGTCGCACCAACAGAGGTGACCATTCCTCTCCATCCAGTTAACCAGAGGAAAGCTACCATGCCAAACTTAGATGTTACCCCATCTTACCTGGAGCCAAGACAGTCTCTTCATAAATGGTGCTGGGAAAACTGGATCTCCACATACAGAATCATGAAACAAGACCCTTAACTTACACCTTACATAAAAATCCTCTCAAAATGGATTGGAGACCTAAATCTATGATGTAAAACCATCAAATTACTAGAGAGCATTAGGAAAACCCTACATGAAATTGGCATAGGGAAAGAATTCTTGGAAAAGACCTCAGAAGCACAGGCAATCAAAGCCAAAATTAACAAGTGGGATTATGCCAAACTGAGAAGCTTATGCACTGGAAAAGAAACACTCAGCAAAGTGAAGAGGCAACTGACAGAATGGGAGAAAAGATTTGCAAACACTGGAACTGACAAAGGATTAACTACAGAATCTATAAAGAGCTCAAGAAGTTAAACAACCACAAAACAAACAACCTAGTCACAAAATGGGCAAAGAACCTCAACAGACATTTTTCAAGAGAGGAAATTAAAATGAACAATAGACACATGAAAAAACGTTCAGGATCACTAGTCATGCCATCAGAGAAATCCAAGTCAAATCCCCAATGAGATTTCACCCCACCCCTGTTAGTGTGGCCCTCATACAGAAATCAACAAACAGCAAATGCTGGCAAGGATATGGGGAGAAGGGTACCATGATCTACTTTTGGTGGAAATATAAACTGGCACAGCCACTGTGGAACACAATATGGAACTATCTCAGAAAGCTTAATATAGACCTACCATATTACCCAGCCATTTCACTCTTGGGAATTTATGCAAAGGAAAAGAAATCAGCATATGAAAGTGTGATCTGTACCCCCATGTTCATTTCAGCTCAATTTACAATAGCTAAGATATGGAATCAATCTAGATGTCCATCAGCTGAAGACTGGATAAAAAAATATGGTGTATACACATACACACACACAATGGGGTACTACACAGTGGTATAAAAAATGAAATCCTTTCATTTACAAGAAAATGGATGCAATTGGAACCCATACACTTAGTGAAATAAGCCAGTCACAAAAAACAAATATCATATTGTCTTTCAGATCTGTGGTAACAGAGTATCTAAAATGTAATCTATAGGAGTGAAGCTGACACTTTGAGATACAATGATTTTGAACAACCATTGACTATCCAGGAATAATATTTTTGTTTGTTTTGATTTGTTTTGTTTTTCCATACTAGTTGGTGAACTCTCCACTTCGTGTAGGGTTAATTTAATGAATATAAAAATTAACTGAAAAATTGATCTCTGTAAAAAATAAGAATGGGAAAGGAAGAGGGAGGAAGAGGAAAGGTGAGATTAAGCATGGGGAAGGGGAGGGGAGAATCATCATGTTCCCAAATTTGTATATATTAGATGCATTGTATATATTGTATAAATTGTATATATTAGATGCATTATAAGTTGTATTCCTTAAACAAAATTAAAAAAAAAAAAAAAGAATTATTCAAGGAGGACTGGCAGTGTGGCATAGTGGGCTAAACTTCTGCCTGAGATCCCATTATCCCATATGAGTACTGGTTTGAGTCCTAGCTGTTCCTGTTCCAAACCTGCTGTCTGCTATGGCTTGGGAAAGCAGTAGAAGATGGCCCAAGTGCTTGGGCTCCTGTTACCCATGTGGGAGACTTGGAAGAAGCTGTTGGCTCCTGGCTCTGCCGCAACCACTTGGGGAGTGAACCAGCAGATGGAAGATCTTTCTCTCTCTTTCAAATAAATAAATAAATAAATAAATAAATATTTTTTTAAAAGAATTATTCATGGAGGAAAAGTGTTTCGCATTATAAGATATAAACTCATAAAATATTAGTATAAGTAATGCAATTCAAGTATCCCTTTATTTTTAGGATTCCACTAGAAATTAAGACTATTAAGAGTCATTTTTTTTTCTAATTCTGAGGTTATGTAAAGGTTGCTTCAAACTATTGACTTAAGGAGAAAATAAGGGGCAGGTGTTGTGCAATGTGGTTAAGTCACTGCTTGGAGTACCTAAATCTATACTGAAGGGCGTGGTTCAAGTCCTGGCTGCTCTGCTTTCAATACTGGTTCCTGCTCATGCACAACCTGGTTCAAGTACTTGAGTTACGGCTACCTTTGCAGGAATGGAGTTCTGGGCTCCTGGATTTGACCTGGCTCAGCCCTAGCTGTTGTGGGCATTTGGGGAATTAGTGAATGGAAGATCTCTCTCTCTCTCTCTCTCTCTCTCTCTCTCTCTCTCTCTCTCTGTGTGTGTGTGTGTGAGTGTGCCATTCTTTCAAATAAATAGAAATAAAAGAAGGAAATAAAACAATACAAGAAGAAACCACTATATAAGAGAGAGCTATAAAGAAAGTCATGAGGATATATTTTTGGGAAAAAAAAGTTAAATAAAAATTTTTGTATGAGAGAGAATACTTATGGTCAAACCAAGTAAAAGAAAAGTAATAGGGCTGGCTTGCAGCACCAGCATCTCATATGGGCACCAGTTCAAGTCCTGGTTGCTCCACTTCAAATCCAGCTACTGACCAAGGAAAAGCAGTAGAAGAAGGCCCAAGTACTTGGGCCCCTGCCACCCATGTGGAAGACCTGGGTGAAACTCCTGGCTCCTGGCTTTGCTCTGGCGCATCCCTAGTTGTTGCAACTATCGGGGGAGTGAACCACTGGATGGAAGATCTCTCTCTCCCCCTCTCTCTCTAATTCTTTCAAATAAATAAAATTTAAAAACATAAGTTTTGTCTAAAGAAGAATGATTGATCGTTCCAATAAGAAAATAAAAATATATACAGTACAAAAATAAATTTTAATATATTATTAAAATGTTAATAAAGCATAGAATTTTATAAAAGGAATTTTATATAGAATCATGCTAGCTAAAAATCAAAAGGAAATTTTTTATAGGTTTTTCTAAAAAAAAACTAAGCCAAATGGAGCCAGAGTTGTGGCGTAGTGGTTAAAGCTGTTGCCTATGATGCCAGTATTCCTGTGGGCACCAGTTTGAGGCCCTGCTGCTCCGCTTCCTACCCAGCTCCCTGACAATGCACCTGAGAAAGCAGCAGAGAATGGTCCATGTGCTTCGGCCCCTCACCCAAGTGGGGAACCCAGAAGAGGCTCCCAGCTCCTGGGTTTGGCCTGGCCCAGCCCTGGTTGTTGTTGCCATTTGGGGAAACAGCAGACGGGCGCTTTCTCCCTCAGTCTGTTCCTCTCTTGCTGTAACTCTGCCTTTCAAATAAAAAGTAGATAAATCTTTTTAAAAATAAGTCAAAAAAGAAATTATGACTAACCTTAAGTAATATTTATACAAATATTTTAAAAATACATGTTCTAAACTGTATGAAATTCCCCAAAATCTGAAATGTCAATACAACTTAACAATTATAATTCTAGGTATATTAAATGTTAAAAATAAAACCTAATTTCCTAATTGCTGACTATACTGAACTCTTATTAATCCTTAATAATGGCTGTTTTTGGTCCTGTTGTCCACCATTAAAATGCTTTAAATCTCTTTAAATACAAACTCAGTGGAATTACTACTGAATCCATTTCTTACTTACAAGAGAAAGTATTGACTAATCCACTTCAGTGGTCCAGTCGCTCACCACTGACCTCAAGTGTCACCTGTCCAGTGACAAATTCGCTCCCCCCAGGAGTCCAGACCAGGCCTGGAAAAACCTTAAAATTAACTCTTGCTATGCACTGTTCTTATGCTTTTTTTTTTTTTTTTTATAATTGTTGCACTAATTTTGTTCTTAAAATATGTCCATTTTGATCTTACTATGCCAAGCTGGTCAACTTCTTTGAATTTTACATTGCCTATTTTTAAAAATATGTATTTATTTATGGCCTTAGTAGTGTCCCATCTCAGCAAAGACAGGCTCCCCACTGTGTGGGTAGTTGGAACTAGATGGATAATGTCTGTCTCAACATAAAATTTCAGACTCTGGCAATTGAAAAACCAAGGCAAATTGAATACGATTGCTCATACTACATGTTGTACTTACAGAAATACATCTGGGAAAATGGCAACTAGATTAGACAATATCATCCCAAAAGTTAATTGATTATAAGAGATAAGAAAGAAAGACCCCTACATGATCTGTTTAGTTGGCTACCCTAGGGTCTGAGCAACTTCAGCTCAGGATGACAAATTATTCTCATGATCCTCAAAGAAATGCTGATTATTCACTGCCTCCAAATTAATCACGGTTTTTTATCTCTACCTTTTTTCATCAGATCCCAACTAAGGTCATGTTACTCTCACAATTACAACCGTGCTGTTGCTTTGTGTATTTCTCATTAGAACTTGCACTAGGCACAAGATAGGCAACAAATAGGGAAAACTGGGTCACGTTTTGCAAAATATTAGAAATGACCTTCAGTATGTTTTATTAAATGTAGCAGGAAAACATAAATCTTGAAGCTCCTAATGTTCCAAAGATACTCAAAATTAAAGCAACATTGGTGGTGGCATGGTTTGCAACTTCAGCTGATTTCTGACAACCAGGGGAACTCCAGATAGAGTGGTGACTGTGGAGGCCTAAGTCAGTACAGGTGCTATCTGACATCAGTTCCCCTTGAACTGTGACTTTTCAACAGACAGTGTGACACAGGAACATCTGCTATATGTTAATTAAGAAGGAGTAAGCTTGACATCTTAGGGCCATATAGAAAAAATGATTACTGACTCCCTTGTTTGAATGACTCACAACCCCATTGTTTGCCTCTTCCTGCATATAGATAACATAGAGTGTGGGAATACAGTGTACCTCCTTAATCAATAACCAACACTGTAACTGTTATCTGGTATCTTTCCTGATGTAATATGATTGGGAACCACACAGAAAACTGTCTCATTTACACCTGACTCAATACATGTACTCACCCTATAAGAATAAAACTTGTAACCAAACAAGCCAGTTCAGACGGCTTCAGGTTTTAAGTCCTCAGTTTCTCTAGCTGAATAAATTTTAACTTTGATTGTCAATCGTTGTCTGATTATTTCAGTCAGGAACTTATATTTAGGTGTTTATAGTAGCTTTATTTGTAATGAGCTCTAAATAAAAGAAAAACCAACAGGTGAATGGATAAACAAAATATAGACCATGTAGACAATGGAATGCTACTCAGCAGTTCAGAAAGCAAAGAACTATTTACACTCACTAACAACATGGATGACTCTTAGGTTGATTGTGCTGAGTGAAAGAACCTGGACCAAAAGGAGCTTATACTGTATTGTTCTATTTATATAAAACTAGAAAATGAAAATCAAACTGTAGAAAGCAGATGAGTGGTCATCTGGGGAGTAGGAAATGAATTACAGAGGAGCTGAGCAAACATCTGGGCGTGTGATGGGTATGTCATTATCTTGAGTGTGGCTGGTGATGGCTTAATGAGTGTGCACATAAGTCAAAGCTCATCCAATTGTACACTGCAAGTGTGTGCCATTCACTGAATTTCAATTAGTCTCCACTAAAACTGCAAGAAAAACACTAGGCCCAAAACTGAACAACCATAAATTAATCACAAAAAGGGATGGAAATCTTTCCAGCTCATCTTTATCAGCAATGGGGCTTCTTTCACTTCTTAGAAACACAGTATCATGCTCAGTAGGTATGGTCTTGTAATTTCAGATGATATACTGCACTTCTGTATCTTTAATATTCATTAAACCTGTTCTTCATGTTGCATCCGATATTTGCCTACTTAAATTTTTCACTGAAAATATGTAGTCCTTGGACTAACTGTCAAACTCCAGAGTTGTGAGAAAAGAGATGCCTATTCTCATGTAACTAAGGCGTTTTGTTTGCCCAAAGAGCTGTTTGCATCCATGGGGCACTCACTTGCAAGCTCATTTATCAAATGAGATCAATCTGTGAGAGCACTTTGTAAATTATAAAATACTAGCGAGGTGGAAATTGGAGCTCCTGCTGTTTCTGCTGCTATTAATTAATTAGGATGGTGACTGGTGATTACTAACTCATTTGATCAATACAATTAGCTGATTTAGAAGACTTGAATCCCGAAGTGAACCAATGCATTAATGATAAAGTTAACATGAAACTGGTATCTGAATAAATGAACACCAGCACTACTTTTTTCTTCTCTAACAGAATCGTAACAATTATACACATTGACATAGATGTGTGTGTGTGTGTGTGCGTGTGTGTGTGTGTGTGAGCCCCTGGGATCTTGCATGTCAAATAAAACTGGTCAGTTAATATAAACATCTAACAGGATAACTAGGCCTCTGTGAAACAGTAACCCCTCTCCAGGTTTCCACAGAGTATTATCCTGAGACAGGGAGAGCTCACGGCCTCCAGCTCTACACAACCCTCCAAAGCTACCTTTTGCCACCTATATTTTACCCGAGGTTTAGTTCTCTAACTTCTATTCTTGCATTCCTTTTGATCTGCTGTGCTCTTGTAGTACAGGTTCAAAGTTCCATTTTGTCTTCCTCATTCTCGCGCAGGGCTTTCTTTTCTGTCAGGGATAATCCATGTCAATCAAATCTTCCTGAAATACCTTTCACATAAATGTTTCAGAGCAGCATTAGAATGGAAGCCTTGCTAAGACCTGCAGTTTTCTTGCTGATGTTTAGTACCTCATATACACAAGGATCTTTGAGTGTTTATTCTACTTCATGCATTCCAAAGAATTGGAAATGAAAAATATTTTTCTACTTCTCATCTGAGGCCTTAACATCCTAGAATATTCTTGACTCAGGCTTTCATTTTTGAGGCCCAAGAAGGTCTTGAGTTATTTCTCTTGGGCCTGGATTTGTCTACTCAACTTACTACATATTTTCAAAAGCTGATTATAAGAACAGTAAGCTGATTAGCATGAGCCTATGGACCCAAGCTGGTGAACAATATATATTTCAGTCGAGGCTCTCCACAGAACCAACAGGAGTTCCATGAGAGTACTTCAGGAAGTTCATGGAAAAATGTCATTAAAAGGTGTTTATTTTTGTGAAAAGGATTTGAAATTTATGCAGATTTTTGGTAATATGTGTTTTCCATGAACCTTTGAAAGACCCCACCCCTCCACTCTATTCAGAATGAAACTTATTAGAAGTTATTAGCTCACACGACTCTGGGGGCTGAGAAGCCCCTCAATCTGCCAACTACAAGCTACAGACCCTGGAAGGCTGGTGGTGTAGCTCCAAGGTCTGAGAGCCAGAGAGCCCAGGGATGTTCCATTCTGGGCTCAAAGAGCTGAGAGCCAGGAGCTCCAAGAGTACCAGAACAGGATGTCCCAGCTCACATACTCAGGCAGAATGAATTCAACCTTTCTCTGCCTTTTTGCTCTGTCTAGGCCCTCAGCAGATGGAATGATGCCCACTCACACTGGAGAGGACCATGGGCTCTACTCAGTCTGGCCACTCAAATGTTCATCTCTTCCAGAAACATCCTCACAGATAAACCCACAAATAATGTTTAACCAGCAGTCTGGGCATCCCATGGCCCTGCCAAGTTGACCCACAAAATTAACCATCACAGTGTAATCTGAGGAGGTAAGTGTTGGTTTTGGGTTATAAATCACATGAATGTTGGGATGGAGAAAGAGATTGTCTGTTTATCTGGTAGCAACTGGTAAGAACCTCTTAGCCTCATAGAAAGAGAGACCCCCTCCCACACTTCCCTGGAGCAACCACAGATTTTTGGCCAGCCATAGACACTGACCTCTCTGCTGGACCTGCTAAGAGATCACTCTCTCTGACTGGAAGAAATAGAATACAGGGTCCTGAACTGTTCATTTTCACAGACCACAGACATTCAACCAGAGAGAACATGGGAGGCACCTCCTGAGAGGAACATGCTCGCTTCCTCCCAGGGCCAGAGGACAAATAATCAAACATTTCTTGATGTGTATGTAAATGCACAAGTGTATGACTGCCCTTTGTCATAAGACACAACCAAAAGGTAAAATATCTAAAGTGAGAGCCCCTGGGCACCATCAATACATTCCACAGACCAATCCAAGTCCTAAATTTTCATTATTGGTATCTAGCCCAGATCCTGGTTTTTAACCATGTGCAGATGATACACAGATGATATCTTGAGTGTCTATCAGATTACTGGCATTTTACATACATTATTATTCATTCTCACAGTGACATTGCAACTCAATAATAAAGCTATACTGCAGATGAGGAATGTAGCAAGAAGTCATTGTTTTTGTCTGGCTGACTTCCCTTCCTCTCCCTCAACTTCTCATGGGACACCGCTGTTTCTCCACCTCATTCCTGTGGTACCAGTGATAATACCCTTATTCCCACTCCCAGGCATGCTTAAGCCAACCATGAAACCACACATTCCTGACCACAGTGATGTTCCTGGGGTGAGCTAACAACAATAACAGTGCTGAGCTGACAACTCTTCCCAAGTATCCCAACTATTTCATCTAAATATTTTAAGACATTTAGCCTTGTAACACCCCTATGACATAAGCTCTATTAGATTTCCCTTTTATCAGACAAGGAAACAGAGACATGGAATGGTTAAGGGACTTGCCTGTAGTTAGAAGCTATTCTTTTTCTCAGAATCTAAGGACTTCAGCTATGGGAAGAGTCCTTTTTGGTGATGTAGTTGGGGTGAGGTGAGGACAAAGTTACCAGCGGTCACATCCCTCATCCCCATCATGAAACCTGTGTCTAATTTCCTTAGAGAAGAGAATTCTGGATGGTTTTTAATCTCTTGTTCCATCCATTTCTCAAGTTCTCCTAGCTGTCCTGGTTTGTGTCATCTCATTATGGCACTGCCAGACTTTCTTGATTCTTGCTTGTCACACTCTTCCACTTCCTGATACATCAAGTCTAGCCTCTTTACCTAGTTTTCAACACCCCCCAAATAAGTCTTTGCTTAAATTTGAAAACTTGCCCATCATCCCCTCCCTATCCAATAAAAGACTGTGCCAACGCATGTCATTCACTCTTCTGGGACTTCTTTAGTGAGTTCCTTTCAAATGACTAAGATCTAACCCATTCAGCACCCAGTGCGGGACATCCTAACTCCTCCAACTGCTGTTCATTTCTTTAAGAATATCAGAACTTCCTCTTCTAGAAACCAATTTACCAAAGTAAGCAAAACCAGAATATTAATTTTCTTATCTACATGTATTTTCTTTATTTTTAAACCATTTTGAGAAATCATTTTTAAATGGGAAGTATAAAATAGAAGGTGTAAAAAATAGATTTCACTGTAAACTGAAACTAATTCCTTTGATACTTTTGTCTTTTAGTTAAGTGGCTTGTGTTTTATTTTCTGTTCAGTGACAAATGCATCAGAATTCAGATAACCACCAATGGAATGGGGAAAAACAAGAAGTATGATTTTCTCCCAGCACGTATTTCGTAGATGCTGTATGTGACCTTCTTGAAACGAGGCTAAAGTCCTTCTTCTGTATGAGGTATCCTGTTCCAGAGGTGCTCTTCAGAGGGGCTTGGCTTGCATTTGTTCCATCCTAAAACAACACACTCTGCATACCCAGGCATACTACAGCCATTCGAAAATTACAAAAACCACCACTGCCAGGCAGTGCCCCTGCTTTTGCTAGAAATGCTATTTGTTTCTCAAATCTAAACCTTGGGAGATACATTATAATTCCATTTGTTTGATTGAGTGAAAGATGCTTGAGCCCTTGACTTGGAGATCCATTTTCAAATATTTATTTGAAAGGTAAGGGGGCCGGTGCTGCGGCTCAATAGGCTAATCCTCCGCCTTGCGGCACTGGCACACCAGGTTCTAGTCCTGGTCAGGGCACCGGATTCTGTCCCGGTTGCCCCTCTTCCAGGCCAGCTCTCTGCTATGGCCCGGGAGTGCAGTGGAGGATGGCCCAAGTGCTTGGGCCCTGCACCCCATGGGAGACCAGGAGAAGCACCTGGCTCCTGGCTTCGGATGAGCACAATGCGCCGGCCGCAGCGCGCCGGCCGCTGCGCGCCAGCCGCGGCGGCCATTGGAAGGTGAACCAACGGCAAAAGGAAGACCTTTCTCTCTGTCTCTCTCTCTCACTGTCCACTCTGCCTGTCAAAAAAAGAAAGAAAGAAAGAAAGAAAGAAAGAAAGAAAGGAAGGAAGGAAGGAAGGAAGGAAGGAAGGAAGGAAGGAAGGAAGGAAGGAAGGAAGGAAGGAAGAAAGAAAGAAAGGTAAGAGAAGACAGAGAGACAAAGAATTATGTTCCAATCTTCTGGTTCATTCCCTAAATGGCCACAATGCTGCAGCTGGCCAAATTGAAGCTAGGAAAAGGTAACTCAACCCAGGTCTCCCAGGTGGGTGCAGGAAACCAATTTCTGGAGCCATCATTGCTGTCTCTCAGGATCTGCATTGGCAGGAAACTGGAGTCAGGAGTGAGAGGCACTCCAAGGTGCAATGCGGGCACCTTAACTGCTAGGCCAAACACCCACTGCTGACTTGGAGGTGTTTGTACCCAGTTGAAACCTCCTGCACATTTCTTAGCCAGCACCCCTACAAACCGTGTTTCCTTTGTTCCCTAATTCCTTCAATGTCCAAGTATGACATAAAACATTCAGAGGTTAGCATAGGCAACATTCTCATGTTTTCAGGATGAGAAACCGACTTCTTCAACATGAAGCAAAGACTTACTAACAATAAAAAGAAAAATTGACAGGTTTGACTTAAATTAAAAACTTACATTCATCAAATGGTACAGTTAACAAAGTAAAAATGTAAGCCACAGACTGAGAGAAGATACTTGTACATAAACAACTATAAATCAAAGAGAAAAAGACAATTATTTTAAAAAATGAGCAAATGTCTTCAACCAGATTTGCACAAAAGAGTAAATTGAAATAAATTATAAAAAAGGGAAGAAATGGCAAACTTTGTGAAAAGCCATGAAATTCACTAATAAGAGAGGACACTCAGTGATATCACTAATCACTTAGCTAAAATCTAGGACTTAAAATATTGTGTTTGTAGAACTAGAACACACATCACCAGTGGGAACATAAACTACTACTACTATTTTAGGAATCTTTTGGAAATTATCTACAATGGTAGATAATACTCATCTCATGACATAATAATCCATTCCTAAATATCTAACTCAATAGAAATCCATGTGCCACGGCTCAATAGGCTAATCCTCCCCTGCGGCGCTGACACCCTGGTTCTAATCCCGGGTTGGAGCACCAGATTCCGTCCCAGTTGCTCCTTTTCCAGTCCAGCTCTCTGCTGTGGCCCGGGAGTGCAGTGGAGGATGGCCCAAGTCCATGGGCCCTGTACCCGCATGGGAGACCAGGAGAAGCACCTGGCTTCTGGCTTTGGATCAGCGTGGTGTGCCTGCCGCAGCGTGCCAGCCATAGCGGCCATTGAGGGGTGAACCAATGGAAAAGGAAGACCTTTCTCTCCCTCTCGCTCTCTCTCTCTCACTGTCCACTATGCCTGTCAAAAAAAAAAAAAATCCATGCACCAAAGTGTTCTTGGAAGTATTATTCATAATAGTGGCCCAAGCCTGCCTAAAATCTATATTGGAATACCCTACAAAAACTGAAATATATAGCTACATCTAACATAGAATTTCAAAAACTCAGTGTGAAACAAAAGAAATTACACACACACACATACAGCACTGTGTGGTTGTATTTATAGAATGCCCCCAAATCAGAGGAAACTAAACCACAGAACTAAGCACAGTAGTACCTTTAAAGGACAGAATTCATTCAGCTGCAGTTTTGATTTGCACATTTTCTACATGTATGTAACATTTCAAGTTAGAATATATTTTAAAAAATCATTGCCCTTGATCTACAACTCCCGCAGTTGGAGGCTGGAGGAGACTGAGAGGCAGAGATAGAGGTAAGAGTAGCCGGCAGCAGCCCCTGCCACTGGTGATACTGCCTGGGGGAGCGCCTGTGGATCACACTGTCTTGAGTCTTGCTAGAGCTGCAGCAGGGAGCTAGGTACCCCCTATCCAGTGAAGGAAAAGCACATGTCTTTCTCCCCATCCTCAGCAACCAGAGGGGCAAAACGTTATCTTGACACAAGTAGAGGCTGTGCTGGCTCTCATGTCTGTGACCAGGGGATGTTAGCAGAGGGAGAAATCTGTGTTTCCCACTGCCTCTGAGTTTGGTTGGGAGGGTTGACGAGGTCTCAGCACCCACTTGGAATGTGAGGTGCCACCATCCTCTAAATCTGTCACAGATTCCAGGCTCAAACTGCTAAGGTGGGACACCCATAGGCAGCTAGCTCTGGAAACAATTTCACTCTCTCCATGGACAGGACAGGTTCATAGGGAAGAGAGGCAATAATTTACATGCCCTGACTGTGGAAGCCTTGCATGCTGTGATTGTGGGAAAACTGTGAGTGCACCATAGTAATGGGGGTCCCTGGGTCTCTGGGCAACTACTGAGTCTGGTGTCAGAGGCTCAGAACTCCCTGACTGATTCAGAACCCCTGCTAAGGGTTCTGTGCTCACACCAAGGACTTCACAATTCCTTTGTGAGGTTCATGTACCAGTGTGGATTAAGGTTTTATCAACTGTGGCTAACCACTGGCATGTATCACCTCAGAAGAGAGGAAGTGAGCTTGTGATTATGCCAACAGATGTAATCATACCCTTTCCTCTGCTTACAGTAGAGATCTACCACACCCAATTGGGTATCACTCTGGAGATTTTCACCTCATCCTTGAGCACTGACCATAGTAGCCCCACACAGCACATGGTTCTAAGTAGTCACTGAAAGAGCAGACATTCCATTAAGTCACAGAAACATAGTTCAAAGACAAAACCCAGCAGTGGAGAAAACTAACAAATCTTTGCATAAATGCCTAAAAATAAATGCAGATACACAAGAAACAAGAAGGAGAAAGAAAACATGATTCCCCAAAGGAAAATAACAGCACTTCAATAATAGAATACAAAAATTAAGAGATTGATGAAATGCCTGGAAAAGAATTCAAAAAATAATCATATGACTACTCAGAAGTTATGAGAGGCAAATTAATGAGCTAAAGAAATCCATGTATAGATTGAAATTTTGAAGAGAAGTCAAACTGAAATACTAGAAATGAAGAATTCAATATATCAAGTAAAAATATAGTGGAAAGCTTTTTAACAATAGACTTGGTGAGACAGAAGAAAGACTATCAGAGCTAGAAGAGAAATTTTAAGAAATAGCTTAAACCAAAAAAAAAAGAGAAGAAATTAGAAAAAAAAAAAAACTGCTGGAGATTTATGGGATACTGCCAAATGACCCAACATACAGGTCTTTGGAGTTTCTGAAGTGTGGAGAGAGAATGGATCAGAAGGCCTATTCAGTGAAATAATAACAGTAAGCTTCCCTAATTTGGAGAAAGAAAGGGGCATTCAATTGCAGGCAACATATGGAATTCCTAATAGACTTGACCAGAAAAGATCGTCACTACCACACATTGTGGTCAAACTTTCAACAGTAAAACATATAGAAAAGATTCTAAAATCAGCACGAAAAATGTCATGTTATCATCAGATCTCCAAGAGATGCACAGCTGATTTCTCATTAGAAATTCAAGAGGCTAGGAAGAATGAAGAAATGTAATCCAAGTCTTAAAAAAAAACCCTGTCAACCTAGAATACTGTACCCTGCCAAGTTCTAATTTATGAATAAAGGTGAAATAAAGACCTTCCATAACAAATAGAAATTGAAAGAATTTGTCACCACTCACCCAGCCTAACAAATGTGATTAAGGATGGGCTACACACAGAAACACAGAAAGATAGTCATCATTGTGGAAGAATGTGAAAGCAGAAAATCTTGTAGAAGTACAAAGGAAATCCAAAGAAATCAACTGGAATATTTATGGAAAGGCAAGACCAAGTCATTTTTTTTTATCAATAGCATCCTTGAGTATAAATGGCCAAAATTCCCCAATTAAAAGATAGAGACTGGCTGAATGTATTAAAAAACAAGACCCATCTATTTGCTTCAAACACATATCACCATCAAAGCTACACATACACTGTCAGTGAAATGATTGAAAAAGATATTTATTACATGCTAATGGAAAGCAAAAATGAGCAGTTATAGGCATCCTAATATTAAACGAAATAGGCTTTGACACAAAAACTGTTAGGAGACAAAGAAGGGAACTTTGTAATGATTAAGGGATCCATTCAACAGGAAGATGTGACTAATAAATGTATATGCACCCAATTTCAGGGCTTCTGGCTATATAAAATGAATATTAATGGATTTAAATGCAGACATAGACTCCAATACAATAGTAATGCAGGACTTTAACATCCCACTTTTGCGAGTGGATATGTCAACTAGTCAGACAATCTACAAAGAAACAACGGAGCTAATCTACACTATAGACCAAATGGACCTAAGTGACATCTGCAGAATATCTCATACCACAGTTGCAGAATGTACATTCTTTCCGTCAGTGCACATAACTTTCTCTAGGCTAGACCACATTCTAGGCCATAAAGCTAGTCTTAGCAAATTCAAAACAATTGAAAACCTACCATGTAGATTTTCTGACCACAGTGGAATGAAGCTAGAAATTAACAACTCAAGAATCTCTAGGAAGTATGAAAACACACGTAGACTGAACAAAACACTTTTGAATGAACAGTTGGTCACAGACGAAATCATAAGCAAAATAAAAAAATTCCTGATCGGGCATCTGAAAGCCGGAGAAGCGGGGTTAGGCAGAGGGAGCACTATGTCTGTGGAAGTCCCCGAGACAGTCTCTGCGGAGGAGCAGAAGGAAATGGGAGAAAATGTGGCTAGTCCAGAGAAAGCTGAAGAAGCAAAATTAAAAGCACGTTATCCTCATTTGGGAAAAAGCCCAGAAGTTCAGATTTCTTAAGGAAACAATTGCAGAAAGGGCAAAAATACTTTGATTCTGGAGATTACAACATGGCGAAAGCAAAAATGAAAAACAAGCATCTTCCTCCTGCAGCCCCTGATAAAACGGAGGTCACTGGTGACCACACTCCCACTCCACAGGACCTTCCTCAGCGGAAGCCATCCCTTGGTGCTAGCAAGCTGGCTGGCTGATTAAAAGAGCTGAACTGCATGAATCTTCTAATTCCCACTATTTTACTTACTATGTTACCTATCTACTTCTTCCTTTCATTCTCTAAGTCATTTGAGAATGACAGCTTTGCAGGGAGTGGTAGCGTGTGCTGCAATTGTAAGGGAATATACATGTGTAGAGTTTTTGATTAAATAGTGCACTGATAAAGACATGATAGAGCAATGTAATCTACTTGAAAATAATTGTATATATTACCTAACTCCTAGTGTAGGTTGCAACAAGTAACAAGCTTTACAATTTTAATAGTTTGGCTTTACTTACTTTATCTTAATTATAGCTTTGTATGTTACCCTTATTTAACATAATCTCTGTTGTATTGATTTTTTTTTTCTATATTTTCCTTTTGGATTTTGTAAAACAGAAGTTTAAGACCACAAGTTATTGGCCAGCGCCACGGCTCACTAGGTTAATCCTCTGCCTTGCGGCGCCAGCACACCGGGTTCTAGTCCCGGTCGGGGTGCCGGATTCTGTCCCGGTTGCCCCTCTTCCAGGCCAGCTCTCTGCTATGGCCCGGGAGTGCAGTGGAGGATGGCCCAAGTGCTTGGGCCTTGCACCCCATGGGAGACCAGGAGAAGCACCTGGCTCCTGCCATCCGATCAGCGCAGTGCGCCAGCTGCAGCGCGCCGGCCGTGGCGGCCACTGGAGGGTGAACCAACGGCAAAGGAAGACCTTTCTCTCTGTCTCTCTCTCTCTCTCACTATCCACTCTGCCTGTCAAAAAAAAAAAAATGAAATTAAAAAAAAAAGACCACAAGTTATAAGAAAAGTTACATAATTTAAACACAACTAGATGGGACTCCAAAAGATTTGCATTTCTGTGGTTGAACTTGAACAGCCTTAAACCTGTTTCAGCTTTAACAATAGAATTTAACTTAGGCAATATTTGCCCATTCTGGTGTAACTTATGTGACTCTAGTACCTAACAGGTGCCGTTGAAGCTACTAGTCTTAGTCTTACTCAGTTCTATAATGGTAGAATACCTTTTGTTGTTGAAGATGTGAATGACGTTTGCATGTGCATTTGACTGTTGAATTCACTTTTGTGCCATTTTTGTAAATGCAATAGTTTTGTACAACCTTTCACAAATGTCTGTATTAATGCACATATTAAAAAGTAGTCAACGTGCCAACCAGGAGCATAAAAGTTACTACACAAACCCTGTCATTACAGCTTTTGTATGATAAGAGTTTATAATCTCAGGCTTATAGAATACCAAATTGAAGTCTTTGCTTAGTCTGCCATAGACTTAAGCTTTTTGTTTGTTTCTGATATCCATGACATTCAGTGGCTTTGCGCAAATACGGTATGTTGCTTAGGCATATCTTTGGTCCTATGCAGAACATTCATTTTGACTTTTCTGAAAATAACAGTTCACATAATTTATATGAACTTTTTAAATGTAGATGTTTTTTACTTCCACAATTCACTTTGGGTATGCTAGAGTAAAAGGCTTTCATATTTGGCCTCTATCCACCTCCATCGTCTGGTAATTTTTTTTTTTTTTTTGCTTTTTTTTTTTTTTTTTTTTTTACAGGCAGAGTTAGACAGTGAGAGAGACAGAGAGAAAGGTCTTCCTCCCATTGGTTCACCCCTCAAATGGCCGCTATGGCTGGCACTGTGCTGATCTGAAGCCAGGAGCCAGGTGCTTCTCTTGGTCTCCCATGGGGTGCAGGGCCCAAGCACTTGGGCCATCCTCCACTGCACTCCCTGGCCACAGCAGAGAGCTGGCCTGGAAGAGGGGCAACTGGTTTTTTTTTCTGCTTCTTTGATTCAAATGGTATAGGGCTGTTCAAACTATATGGAAGCATAGGAGTATATCCTTACTCTTTAAGAAATTTGCTGTACTGAATCCTGCATTTTATAACACAATAATGACATTTGCTCAGTTGCTAGTTAATTACTCTTAGGATATAGCCTGTATTATTACTAATAACTGATAATTGTTTTAATATAATGAAACAAATAGTTCAAAACATTGGCCCAGGAACATATGTCAAGAAGAGCTGAATTCTGGTAAATAACTTAAGTAATTATGGTTAGTTAAAAGGAAAGGCTTACTGACAGTAAGAATATTTTATATGACAAATTTATTCATTTTAAAAATACATATTCTGTCCATGTCACTGTAGTAAAATGTCAGTTAGCTTTACATACAGTTTATGTACTTAGAACTTCAGTGGACTATTGGAGCAGCATTTACCACTCTTAGCTCTTCCCAGGAATTGTTATAATGCTGTAGAGTGATAATGAGGATTGGTAGCATGAAGTTTATACTGGTTTTCTCTTTATCTTTGACTTGGATTCAGGCATCTTTTCTGGATCTTGGTTCCAAATGCATACTTGCTTTTCTATAATCCCAAATTACAGTAAATGGTGCCTTGAACACAGCTCCTAAAGTCTGATGACCTTCCTGCTTGACCCATGCCAAAAGCCAGAAAGCAGCAAAATCAATACTATGTTCATTGTAATTTTAAGGATCAGTTCTGTATAGATATATTTGTAATGACAACAAATAGGTTATCCTGCAATATGTGTATTTCTAGGATCTAATGAAGAATTCTAAAATATTACAAACTCCAAACTAGAATTCCTATTATATATTTATATTTTGTCATGAGTAGTTACAAATTGCCATTAAATTCACAAATGAGACAAGATGAGTCCATGTTATTACTGGCCATGATAAGGACTCCTGACGTTTGCAACGAGTGATAGGACATATGCCTGGGCTTTGCTTTGTAGAATGCAATGCTAATATTTAACCTACCTCAGAACTTGATGAAGCTCTGTGGAATGCTAAGTGCCCAAAATAAAAATACTGTTGATTGTCTTTTTATTAAAAGAAATTTCTGATAAAGAATGAAGATGACAAAACAACATATCAAAACTTATGGGAAATAACAAAAGCAGTGTTAAGAGAGAAGTTTATAGCAAGTAGTGCCTAAATCAAAAAATTGGAAAGGCATGAAATAAATGAACTATCAATGTATCTCAAGGATCCATAAAAATAACAACAAACCACCAAACTCCAAATTAGTAGGAGGAAAGAAATAATTAAACTTAGAAAAGAAATAAACAAAATTGAAATAAAAAGTACAAAAGATAAGTGAAACCAAGAGCTTGTTCTTTGAAAAAAATAAACAAAATTGATACACCATTGGCTCAACTAACCCAAAAAAGAGAGAGAAGACCAAAATCAATAAAATCAGAGATATAAAAAAGGAGGTGTAAGAATGGGTGCCACAGAAATAAAAATGATAATCAGAAATTAATTCAAAGAGCTATATTCCAACAACTCAGGAAACCCAGAAGAAATGGACACATGTAAGCTACCAAAATTGAGTCATGAAGACATAGAAAACCTAAACAGACCAATAACTAAGACAGAGACTAAATCAGAAATAAAGACTCTCCCAAAAAATGAGAAGTCCAAGACTAGATGGTTTCACTACTATTATCTACCAGACTTTTAAAGAAAAACTAAGTCCAATTCTTCTCAAACTATTCAAAACAATTTAATGGTAGGGATTCCTCCCAAACTCCTTCTAGGAGCCAATCACCACTTTAATTTCAAAACCAGAAAAAGATACAACACAGAAAAATAACTGTAGACTAATATCCCTGGTAAAATAGGTACAAAAATCCTGAATAAAATTTTAGCTAATCCAATCCAACAGTACATCTGAAATATCATTCACTGGACCATGTTGGATTTATCCCTAGTATCCAGGGATGGTTCAACACACACAAATCAAGAAATGGGATACATCACATTAACAAATTGAAGCATAAAAGCCATAAAATTATCTCAATAGATGCAGAGAAAACAGTTGATAGAATACAGAATTCTTTCATGATCGAAACCTTAAACATAATTAGGTATAGAAGGAACATTCCTCAACACAGTCCCATAGCCAGCATAATATTTAATGGGGAAAGTTGGAAGCATTTCCACTAAGATTTGGAAATAGACAAGGAATCACTTTCACCATTGCTGTTCAAAATATTCCTGGAAGTTTTAGCCAGATCAATTAGGAAAGAAAAAGACATTAAAAAGATACAACATGGAGAAGAGGAAGTCAAATTATCCCTGGTAGCAGATGACATGAGTGTATATAGGAGAACCAAAAGAATCCACTACAAAACTTTTGGAACTCATAAGAAAGTTTGGTAAAGTTGTAGGATATAAAATTAATACACAAAAAATAGCCTTGTATACACAGACAATGCCATGGCTGAGAAAGAAATTTTTATATCAGCCCCATTCACAAAGGCTACCAAAAAATTTAAGTACCTTGGAATAATTTTAACCAAAGAGGTGAAATCTCTACCATGAAAATTAACAATAAAGAAATAAGTAGAAGAAACACACACACACATGTACAAAAGAAAAATTCTTTAATGTTTGTGGATTAGAAGAATGAATATTATCTAAATGTCCATACTATCTAAAGTAATTTACAGATTCAATGTGATCCCTTCAAAATACCAACAACATTCTTCTCAGATCTTGAAAAAATGATACTAGAACTAATATGAAAACACAAGAGATACCCAAATAGCTAAAGCAATCTTAAACAACAAAAGTAAAGCCAGAGGCTTCACAATACTACATTTCAAGACATACCATAGAGCAATTATAATCAGAACAGTCTGGTACTGGCACAGAAATACACTTGCTGATCATTTGGACAGAATAGAATTTCCAGAAATCAATCCCCTCAGATACAACTGACTAATTTTTGACAAAGAAGGTTAAATCAATCCCTGAAGAAAGGACATTCTCTTCAAAAAATGCTGCTGGGAAAATTGTATATCCACATGTAGAAGAATGAAATAAGACCGCTACCTTACACCTTATACAAAAATCAACTCAAAACAGATCCAGGTTCTAAATCTGTGACCTGAAACCATGAAATTATTAGAGGAAAACATTTGGGAAATTCTGTAAGATGTTGGCATAGGCAAAGACTTCTTGGAAAAGACCCCAGAAGTACGGGCAATTAAAGTCAAAACAGATAACTAGGATCAAGGTCATAAGCTTCTGCACTGCAAAGGATATACTTGAATAAAGTCAAGGGGCAACCAACAGAATGGGAGAAAATATTTGCAAACTATGAAACTGATGGATTAATATCCAAAATCTATAAAGAGCTCAAGAGACTCAAAAACAGCAAACAATCCAGTTAACAAATGGGCAAAGGACTTAAACAGCCATTTTTCAAAAAAAGGAAATCCAAATGGCCAACAGACACATGATGACTCAGGATGATTAGCCATCAGGGAAACACAAATAAAAACCACAGTTAGGTTTCAACTCACCTAGTTAGAATGGTCAAATACAGAAATAAAAAAAACAATAAATACTGCTATGGCTATTGGAAAAAGGTTCCCTACTACTCTTGGATGAAATGCAAGCTAGTACAGCCATTGTGGAAGACAGTATGGAGATTCCTCCGAAAAATGACAACAGACCTGCCATATTAACCAGCCATCCTACTCCTTGGAACATACCCAAGTGAAATGAAATCAGCATGTGAAAGAGTTATCTGTACCCCTTGTTTATTGCAGCTCAATTCACAATAGCTGAAATATGGAATCAACCTAGATGTTCATCAATGATGAGTGGTTAATGAAATTGTGGCATATATACACTATAGAATATTACTCAGAAGTTAAAAAAATGAAATCATGTATTTGGAACAAAATGGATGTAACTGGAAACTATTATGCTTAGTAAAATAAGCCAGTCCAGAAAAGGCAAATATCATTTTTTCTCTGATCTGTGGTAAAAAAAAAAAAGTATGTATAATTATTTGCATTGAAATCTGCATAAAACTATTCCTGTGTATAAACTGTTGAGAGGAATAGGCTTAAAGTTCAAAATAACTTAATTATTTCATATAACAAAATAGGAAATATTTAGATGTTACACTCATTGGTTGTGTTTCATTTAAAGAAATTATGAATAACTGACCACAGAAAAATTTTTCTGTGGATAAAATTGTCATTTATACATTCAATTATTATCTAGTGCCATTTTCTATATTCCCACTATATTAGGATCTATTTGTTTTTTACTTGTTAAACTCTTTATTCAGTGAAATATTAAGCCTTTTTATTGTAATGTAAATTTAAAACTTGTTATCTCTCACTAGCCAGGGAAATGCAAATCAAAACCACAATGAGGTTTCACCTAACCCCAGTTACATTGACTTTCATACAGAAATCAAGAAACAACAAATGCTGGTGAGGATGTGGGGAAAAGGTACCCTAATCCACTGTTGGTAGAAATGTACACTGGAAAAACCACTATGGAAGATAGTTTGGAGATATCTCAGAAATCTGAATATAATCCTACCATTTGACCCAGTCATCCCATTCCTCAGAATTTACCCAAGGTAAATGAAATCAGCAAATAAAAGAGTTACCTGCACTCCCATGTCTATTACAGCTCAATTCACAATAGCTAAGAACATGGAATCAACCTAAATGCCCATCAATTGAAGACTGGATAAAGAAATTATAGGATATGTACTCTATGGAACACTACACAATAGTAAAAAATGAAATCCAGTCATTTTCAATAAAATGGATTGATCTGGAAAATATCATACTTAGTGAAATAAGCCAGTCCCAAAGGGACATATATCATATGTTCTCCCTGATCTGTGATAACTAACAGAGCACCTAAAAGGAAACCTGTAGAAGTGAAATTGACACTTTGAGAAGCAATGATTTTAACAGCATTTGTCTTGACTGTCGAACGTTTTTTCTCTTCCTTCTTAACACCATTGATTGAACTCTTTACTTGACATAGACTTGATCATATGTGTATAAAGTCAAGTGAAAAAAATTGCTATCTCAAAAACAAAAAAAGACACAAAGGTAAAATGAAGGAGGGTGGGAGGAATAGAGGGAGGGAGGGAGGAGGGGAATATTATTATGTTCATAGACTTGTACCTACAAATCATACTGAATATGTTAAAATTAATTAAAATTAAAGTAAAAATGAAAAAAAATTATTGGCCCTGACAAATGTCAAATCACTGGATTCCTGAGAACATTCTCAACTAATGGGGAGATTTAAAATTTTCATATAAGATGAAAGTGGATAGGAAATGGAATCAGTTGGTATAAAAAAAATTGGAAAGATTAAACTGCTCACCCACATTGAACCATAATAATCATATCTTTATGGGCACATTAAACTTGCTGACTCCTCAGTCTTCAATTTAGCTTTAATATGTATCTTCACAAAGATGCTCTGATTCCTTTTGTTTAGATTAACCAGAGTGAGCCATAAACTCAACAATGAACTTCGACAACCTATCTGGAGAAATAATATGCACTTTCAGTTTTGAGATACAAGTAGCCAGTCTTGGAAGCAAAAATGGTTCTGAATTTAAATTCATAGCACATCAGGCTTGAATATTTGTTTCTCAATAGTCCATCTCAAGTTCTAATACCAATGTACCAGTGTCTTCACGGTTACTGCTCTTTTTTCACATTCTGGGTATGATGACTCAGCAAAATCTATTATCATTAAACATTTAATACGGAAAATACATTCAAATATAAAAACTAACAGAGACAAAAGTAAATTTTCATTCAAGAAAACAGTTCATAGAACTTTGCTGTCTATGTTCATATGTCTGATTTTCTCCTTAGAATAAGTGCTCAGTGTTCTACTTTGGAACTTGCTTACTTTCTTTTTATATAATACAACGCCATTTTCATTTAATTAAAATCATTTCACTAAATAGATGAATAAGTCACTTCATAAGACTGATTCCTAAGCTGAAAATACTCCCAGTGAAAGCACAGGTATGTCTGTGAACCCTCAAATCAGTGAGCACACAGGCTGCATTCTGCACACTAAGGTTCTCTGCCTATATCAGTGGCTTGGGTTCTGCACATCTTCAGGTATGGTGTACTTTTGAAGGGACAAATTTCCTGGAGCACGTGAAGTTTCAAGGTTAAATCCTAAATCATCAAAGAGAAAACTTGAACTCTACCAGAATCATTTATTTATTAAATTATTGGCAGTGAAAGTCAACATGAAATGCATTTATAAATTTTATAAAACATTTTAACTTAATAACTTTTTTTATTTTTTATTTTATTTATTTATTTATTTATTTGTACAGACAGAGTGGACAGCGAGAGAGAGAGACAGAGAGAAAGGTCTTCCTTTTGCCGTTGGTTCACCCTCCAATGGCCGCCACGGCTGGCGCACTGCAGCCGGCGTACCGCGCTGATCCGATGGCAGGAGCCAGGTGCCAGGTGCTTTTCCTGGTCTCCCATGGGGTGCAGGGCCCAAGCACTTGGGCCATCCTCCACTGCACTCCCGGGCCACAGCAGAGGGCTGGCCTGGAAGAGGGGCAACCGGGACAGAATCCGGCGCCCCAACCGGGACTAGAACCCAGTGTGCCGGCGCCGCAAGGCGGAGGATTAGCCTGCTGAGCCACGGCGCCGGCCAATTAATAACTTTTTTAGTTGTCGTAATGTTAAGATCACTGGGCCAAAGGGCTTTATTATTTTCCTAGCTATTAATACATATTACCAGGATACTTTCCAAAAACAGGAGTAGTAAGCTCTTTTCTATGTACTAGATTCTGTTTTATTTAATTGTTTTAAATTTGGGGGTCTTTTAAATTACATTTAGAATGTTAAGATGAGATCATTGTCACAATACATCAAAGTAGCTTTATCTCTCAAATAAGTGAGCCAAAATATCTCTAAGGTACATTGATAAAATTGCTACTCAAGATCCTGAGAAAGACATGATCTACTCCTGAAATCCAGTGAGTCAGTTTTTCTAATAAGTATATTTCTATTGGTCTGTCTCTTAGAACCAGAAACCTCTGATGGATACAATTGCCCACATGTAGAACACTTCCCAGCAGTTTATCTACTTATCTACCGGAACCTGAAGCCACAAGGTAGCTAGAGTGAATTAAGGCCAGATTCAAAACAGAGAAAAGTGAATAAGTAAATATTTGACAGTGGGATTTCATTTCTCTAAAGGCTTGGCTAGCTATGAATAAATGGATTTGCATAATAATGTCCTCAAAACAACTAGCCTCTCTGATCTACACATCTAG
The DNA here is from genome assembly GCA_949820135.1 of Sylvilagus floridanus. NCBI lineage: Eukaryota > Metazoa > Chordata > Mammalia > Lagomorpha > Leporidae > Sylvilagus > Sylvilagus floridanus. Next base: position 35,240,804 of record OX463236.1, read on the forward strand.
ACTGGAGGTGAAATAAAAACTCATTAAAAAAAATCTTGTCTTATAAAACCCACTAAGGGTTCAGGCTATGCAAACACGAAATAGACCGAGACATGCCATGAGTACCAAAAGCAGCTTAAAGATGCAAAAAATAAATTCATGTTTTACAGGATAGTTACTTAAGGCATGTCATTTGTCACCTCAAAAAGAGGAAGATAACAGGGAAAATAATGCAGAAGTTTTCATTAGAGAAATAATAAATTTTTCTGTTTTTTTTAGTAGTAACCTTTTTGTCTTCCATTTGTGGACTTATTTATTTTTACATACACAAAAACATCACCATCAGTTATTTGAACATAGAAATTTGGTTATATATACATGATATTATAAAGTAAAATAGGTTAGAATATTTATAGATACTAACAGCCTCTTCTTTAAGATCCTTCATGGCCTTCTACCCCTTCCTCAATAAAACCCAGATTACATAAGCCCCTGTGTGACTGGGCCCTGACTGTCTCTCCATGGTCACATCATGCCATGCCCTGCCCTGGCCCTTGCTAGGCTGACGTCTTTTAGCTCCTCAAACCAGCCTGCTGGACACAGTGCCTTTGCACCTGTTCTCCCCTCTCCCAAGAACATGTTCTCCCATACACTGTGATGCCCCTTCCCCAAATTATCTCAGTGCCCTAGCAACAAGGTTAAGTTCTCTCTCTCATAACACTATGCTCTGCCAGTTACCAGCATTTACTTGTGTAATTGTTTGATTTAAATTCTCTTCTACTAGACTGTAAGTGACAAGAGCAGGAATTACATTTGGTTTACGTATGTTCTAACCTCTGCAACTAGGAGAGTGCCTGGCATATCCCAGGCTATCCTAATTACTTGATAAATTAAGGATGGAATCAGATCCCTTAATGCTAGAGACAGAATCCTGGGCTGGAGACCAAAGATGCTTGAGCTTAATATGTGCCTTCTAATGCCCAGATGTGGAGCTTAAAGAAATCTATGCAGGGGAACCTTTGGCAGGTTTGCATTTCTGTCAAGAACTGCAAGACCTGATAAACCTGTAGGTAGCACTCCATACAACTCCCTCGAGACCTACAGTGTTTGTTCTGGGAACATGTGGATGCTCTTGGATCACCTGTTCTTCCTCTTTCAGAAAAGCAGGGAGGAAGCAGCACACAGAGGACATGCTCTGAATCCTTAGCTAGATTGGAAGAAAACAGATGAGAAGAAAGTGACACCTTCCCCTATTTCCATCCTCTAATTTCATTACATCCCAGAAGATACATCTAGAAACATGGGGGCAGACTATGTTCCAAGCAATAAACAAAGAACAAAGTCCACCTTCAATTTCAAGATGAATCAGTACTTTCTTACTGAAAGTGGGATTAGCAAGTGTCTGAATAGAAAACAGAACGTAATAAAAATATAAAGGGAAAATATTTGTTTCAAAAACAACACAGACCTTCAATTTTCCATTGCAAAAATCTTGAGAAGACATTTAGAATTTAACTTCAAAGAGACTGGCTTAAAATGCACATAGCAATTGTTCCTGGCTTAGTAAATAAAATTTCATAGTTAATTTTTTTCCATGGGAGAGCTATTTAAGTAAAACACATTTTAACAATTAGAGACTGTGTCACTTATGCCTATACCTTCTTACACATACCTAGTAATTTGTATATCCAACATTCATTTTCAAAGAGCAAAAGGAAAATAAATACTTGGCTAAAAGCAGAAAAGATCACTGTTGAATCCAATGAGAGTTTCCTTTTGACAACTGGTGCGAAGCTTTTACTTTAAGTGCATACTAAGGAGACATTAAAAGATGCCTAACCACACAACAATAGACACTTAGGCTGCCAAATAATTATGTTTTGTTTTTTCCTTATCTGAAGCCCAGAAATTCTATGCAAAATTTTAATTTAAAATTCAAAAACATTTTGTTTTTAAAAACAATTACCAATCTGTTCCTCCAATCTGTAGGGGAATAAAATGTAGGTTTTCAGGACCTCCATCTCTGCTGTGGCAGTCACTGAATCCTGCAGAATGAAGCTATTTAAAAATTTTTCACTCAACTCATCAAATCCGACTGCAGATGTATACAACTTCATTCCTTGTCCACACTGATCAGTTTAGTCATAATTGTGTCCTGGTGTGAAGCATAGGCACTTAGCAGGCAGGTCCAATATCTTTTCACTTAGCTCACATACATACAAGCTTTTCATGTCAAGATAAGCGTGATTTAGGACAAACTTTTTCTACATATTTTGGAGAGGAATCATTAACATTTAACATACAATAACATAATTCCAAAATCTGGAGTCCAACCAAGATCATAAAATTCTTCCTTTGCAATACTGGAGATTAAAAAAATCAATTCTTCTAAAATGTGAATGTGGGAAGAGAGTTTATAATTTCCTTGCCTCTCTGGGGCAACCATGCTTTATCCCTGGCAGCTACTGGAGAATCTACTTTCCAAACAAAAAGATTACTTGAAACATTAAAAATTAAGTCCATTAAACATGTTACAAGTGAGTAAGTAGGGTATATATTCTGCCTGTCTTCAGCTGAATGCTAAGCAAATATAAGGTGATTGCAGGCCTAAAGTCTCTAATAAAAACCTTACGATGCACAATAATTTATTCTATCTGAGGCAAGCCTCCAGTCTCAATATATGGAAAGTAATAAATAAAATGTAATATTTTTTATTTCTCCCAAGAAGGTATGGGAGCTGCAATCTTTCATCCCCCCAAAGTAGAATATTTCCCAATAGACACTGTTCTAGTTCTTCAATAAACTGCTAAGACTCATTTTAATTAGCAAAGTTATTTATACACATTATGCTGAAGTCAATAAGGCAGCTTCCTAACAGATCAAGCAGTCAATGTGGTGGGTTCTCACTTCAAAAGATATAAAACATGGCCAACCCCTTCCTTAGAAAAAGAAGTGTATGGGATGCTGGGATGCCTCCAAGGAGGAAGAGTGACATCTCCAGCACATTCTGGCCTCCTATGGAAGGTTACGACAGTGCACCCAGCTCCTGGAAGTCCTTGGAGGTGTGATTCTGACCAGACCTGAAGCCAAACTCCTCGTTTCCAGCTCTGCACAGCAGAGCTGTGAAGACGGAGGCATGGTGTGGGTTCTATCCACTCCTCTTGCCAGTGCTGGATGCTCTATCAGACTAGAACCAGGAAGGTAGCATGAAGGCATCAGGAGCAGAGCCAGTGCGGATGGTCTCACGTGTGCAACCCTGCACTTTGCTGTCAAATCAGTGGCACAGGACCTCCAGCAGCAGCAGTTACCAGGATTAACTGGGGAGGAAGTACTAGCTGGGCCCCCTTCAACACTTCCCCTGACTCTCAGCTCCTGAGAAGAGAAGGAAAGTGTTCCACATCTTCACAGAACGGAGGCTGGCAGATCTCAGGACGGACACTCTGAGAAACACCGGATCGTTCCTAGAAAAATCTTCCTTCGGAGGACCCAACTGGTCACACGCTTACAAGCTGTCAGTCGAAGTGCACCCTACAATGCTGTCACCTCTTTCCTTTTGTTCCTTGACTCTAGTGCTTGACTGAGATTTGAGGGTGTCTGGGGACAGCCTGTGATGGGAAGCTGCTTGGGTAGGGGGGATTATGGCAAACACCCCGGTCCCAGTGCCACTGCACTAGCAGAACCACATGCTCAACTGAATGTGGTTTCCGAAGCTTGTAGGACACCTGACAGGATGTGTCACATTCAATATATGACTCAAACTATTGGAAGAGTCAGTCCCTACTCAGTGATAGTGTGGCACTGGGCAGCAGGTAGATTTAAGACTAAGATACTGTCTTTGGAAAGTGTACATTCTGGTGATTAATGGTTAAGTGTAGACTCAAAGAAGTCCCTCCCCCAAGCCAGATGAAAAAATAAGAAAAACAGAACAAGCACCCAGTACTGCCAATAGGAAAAGGTTCACAACCCTAACGTTCCACTTACAGAAGCATGTTCTAAGATCAGAACAAGCATCGCAAAGCAAAGCAAACACCAGGAATCCCCGAGAGATGGGCTACAGGAGAGAGCCCAGCGGCACTCCAGAGGGAAGAAGCCGAGAGTGGGGTCATGTGTGAGAAAAAGAGAGAACATCCTAAGGGGAGCTCTTCTGCCCTGCGGTTGGTGGACAGTCAGCCTGAACTGCAGACTCACGCAGGCACTGCAGAAGAAAGGCAGCGTGTGCAGCACATTATGTTCAGGATTGTCACCCTGGCAACACACACACACGCTTGACCAGATGGAGAGGAGCAAAAAGGAGTGCAGAGGCTCATGTGTCAGATATACATTGAGAGCCTTTCAGGGGAAACAGGGACCCTGACTCATTGGAGGATATTTGAATATAATTTCAGGCTAGAAGAAATCAGCAAGGAGCTGCCCAAGCCCGAGGTTCCCTCCCTCTGCAAGCTCCCAGTAGACTCAGGCCTGGGTGTGATGTATAACTAAGAGAATGCAAAACATGAATGAAGCCTGTTTCACTCAAAAAATGGAACATTTTTAGGTAGATTAAATTCTTCTCATCTGTTCTAGCACTTACCTGTCACAGAACTCAGTCATGTTAAGTCTGTTGAAGTCTACAACATTCGAGAAACCCTTGTTGGTCAGGCATATTTTACAAACCTGTTAAAGCAAAAAGATGACATTTGAACTCTACCCATGTGGACTTTTCTTGTAAAAAATTTATTTAAGGTATAATTAATTTTTTTTCTCTCTTTTTTTTATTTTTCTTTTTTTTCTTTTTTTTTCTATTTTTTTAGGGTATAATTAATTTTTACAAAGATCTATTTCCAATTTACTTTATACCCATAATTAACCCTAGACTAAGTAAAGAGTTCAACAAATGTTATGAAAAACAAACTGTTCCTCAATAGTCATGACAAGGGCTGTAAACAATAATCAAATCTCAAAATGTCAACTTTCTTCCTATACATTACCTTTTAGGTACTTGATTAGTTGCTACGGATCAGGGACAACATAGTATTTGTCTTTTTAGGACTGGCTTATTTCACTAAGCATATGGTTGTCAGTTGCATCCATTTTGTTGTGAAAGACAGAATTTCATTTGTTTTTTATCACTGCGTCGTATTCCGTGGTGTATGCATACCATAATTTATCCAGTCATCAGTTGATGGACAGCTAGGCTAATTCCACGTCTTAGTTATTGTAAATTGAGCTCCAATAAATATGGGGGTACCGATCACTCTTTCATGTGCTGATTGCATTTCCTCTGGGTAAACTTCTAACACTTTGTTAATGAGGCTTAAGTGTACTAATCATGGAGTAAACAAAAGGGTGAGAAACTTGTATCTCAAAAGTCATTTTTGTTTTAAATCCTTTATTTGAATATAGTGACTGATTGTATACTTCTTATACAAAGCCTATTTTTGTGATATACAAGGCTGTTTTACTATTATAAGCAATCTAACAAGTGCATCTTAATTGTCTCATGGTAAAGATCCTGTGACTAGGGGGTGCTTTCTATAAGACTTCATTGTAGTAAGAAGCAGAACTGCTCAGGCATACAGACATAGAGAAGAAATGCTTTAGAAGCATGATTCCTAACTTGTTCAGAAAAGAGTCAGGCTGGTTTTTCCTGCTTATAACTCCATAGAACAAAAGCAAGCTGCTTTATTTGCTTGACTGGAGCTGGGATCGCAACTTCTAGGGTTTATGATCGGATGGCGTTTTCAGTATCCATTCCCCTGCATTGTCAGAGAGCATCACCATAAGACTTTTATTTACTTTGAGTATATGAAAATGACACACAGAAATGTTTTCCTGTTTTTTAATGTTTGTCTCTTCTTGATATCTAAAAGAACATTACTGGTGGTTTTCCAGAATCCGGAATTATGGAAATTATTAAATCTCAAAGTTAAGGTCAGATCTGGTGCTTTACCTGCTCATTAACTCAAGTTGAAATATTTCTTGTTCAGGTGGCTCCGTAGTCTCTGTATCATTATCTCTGTGTGTATAAACACAGTTTCCTCTTACAAGATTTGTCTGTCTGAGGCTTACTTGGACTTTGAGTTGAGTTTTAAATACCATACTATAAAGTCTTAGAAAAGAAGAGGTCAATATGTTAATAGGATAAGAACTTCAATATGTATTGGTAAGTTGCAAAATAGTGCCTTGGCACCTTTCTATTTGGTTCTGAGTATCTTTAAAGAACATGAATTTTTAAAAAAGATTTATTCATTTATTTGAAAGGCAAAGTTACGGGGGGGGGGGGGCGGAGGGAGGGAGAGAGAGAGAGCGGTTCTATCCACTGGTTCACTTCCTAAATGTCTGCAATGGCCAGAGCTGGAATGATCCAAAGCCAGCAGGCTGGAGCTTCTTCCAGGTCTCCCTTGTGGGTGCAGGAGCCCAAGTACTTGAGCCATCTATCATTGCTTTCCCAGATCTGGATTGAAAGTGGAGCAGCTGGGTCTCGAACCAGCACCCATTTGGGATGCCAGCACTCAGGCTGCGGCTTAACTTGATGTGCCACAGCACCGGCCCCTGAATTTTCTTGCATATACTATCTTCCTTCACCTTTGAAAGGATATACTAGGAACTACTATGGCAGACAGGACTGGACATCAGGACTAGAAAGAAGATTCTCCTTTCATTACACATCCTTGACTCCCAACCTGTCTTTTCAAATTTCCCTGTATGCTTCTTCTCATTTTCTTTTGTTTGCTGTTCTTACTATGCCCAATCTCCAAATGCAGGTATCTTCTAGGACCTGCTTTCTCTTCTCTACTGTCCATTAACAACCTCATCCAGGACCATGGCTTTCAATATCTTAAATACTGATGACTTTCAAGTCAATGTTTCCATTCCTGACATTTTTTTTCTTCTAATTTTTTTTTTTTTAATTTTTGACAGGCAGAGTGGACAGTGAGAAAGAGAGAGAGACAGAGAGAAAGGTCTTCCTTTTGCCATTGGTTCACCCTCCAATGGCCACCACGGCCGGCGCGCTGCGGCCGGCGCACCACGCTGATCCGATGGCAGGAGCCAGGTGCTTCTCCTGGTCTCCCATTGGCCCAAGCACTTGGGCCATTCTCCACTGCACTCCCTGGCCACAGCAGAGGGCTGGCCTGGAAGAGGGGCAACCGGGACAGAATCCAACGCCCCGACTTGGACTAGAACCTGGTGTGCCAGTGCCACAAGGCGGAGGATTAGCCTGTTGAGCCACGGCGCCGACCCATTCCTGACATCTTTTTGGAAATCTTGGATCATACAGCACACTGGCCACCTAACACCATCATATGACTCATTAATAGCCTCTTGAACATAATGTGATCCAAACAGAACCCTTGTTTTTAGTCTTTTCAACTCAATCAATGAAATTACTACTCCCCCAATCATTCAAAACAAAAGCCAGGAACTACCATTAATTCTTTTTTTTTTCTCAAGCCAATATTCAATATATCACAGATTTCTTACAGTTTTGTCTCTAAAAATTTCATGATCTTTATTCTCCTCTCTTTGGCTATATCCATATTTAAGCAACCTTCGTATCACATGAGCTTTCTTACAGGACTTCCTGCTTATATTTAATTATCTATTTTCTACTTGTTTCCTGTGTCCTAGAATAAAACAACACTTCTTATATAGTAGTCCCTGAAAATCCAGTTTCTGCTTACCTCCATGGCCTCATCTCACACTGCTCCACCCTTTCCCTGCTGAGTTCCATCCACCTTAACCTTCTTTTGGTCCCTCCAATAAACAAAGAATATTCCCACCCTTTCAGTAACTACCTCATCTACCTCAAACCTTCTTTCCCTTAAGCCTCAAGGATCTGACTTTTTCTTGTAACTCAAACACATAACACAGACTGACACTCAGAAGTGGAATGACGTTGTAACAAAAACCTTAAATGTGGTATTGCCTGCGCAGTGTGATCACAGAGACAAAAAACAGACATTGAAAAACTAAAAATCTGGTGACTCTTGAACCTTAGCAAAACATTTGATAATTGCCTTTTGATAATTAATAAGGCAGATATCTGTTTACCATGCATACATGGCAAGGGGAGCAACCGAAAGCAGCTAGAATGTCCCTGTGTGCTTGAAGCTCCTTTCCATGGCTCAGCAAGAAGTTTCAAAACAATCATGAGCTCAGGTGGAAATCAACCAGTTTGTAAGAGATTAAAAGGATGCTGTATGCAGAAACCTTAGATTTCACAAGGTTGGGAAAGCAGAACTGTATTATACCCCCAAATAGGAGGTAAGATTGGTTTTGTTCAGAACCTTTTCAGAAACCTTACATTAATCCAACCAAATAAAAGGATTCTCAAAGGGGAGCAATTTTTCCCCAGGGGACACTTGGCAGTGTCTAGAGGCATGTTTGGTTCTCAATACTGAATGAGTGGGTTTCAATGATGTAAGCTGGGTAAGGCCAGGGCTGCGCATCAAGATCCTACAAGGTGCAGGACAGCCCTATACAGTCAAGAGCTAACTGCTTCCAAAAGTCAGTAGGGCAGGTACTGAGAGTTCCTGGGGAAAGATCTCTGGCAGGGATCAGATGAAGCTTGCGTTCTAGCTGATGGCATAGGTGACAAATTCTGTACAGAGAAGAACTGTGAGAATGATTCCCAGCGACAAATCTCATGAAAACAAAAGGACCAGAAGGCTAAATTTTCTAAGTTTTTCCTTTTTTTATTGAGCCAAAAAGCGTTCAAGAGACTACTTCACATCAATCTGGAGACTGTTTTTTTTTTTTTTTCCATAATACAAGCAGACATCTTCAAAATTCTGCCAAGCCGTAAAGGGCTGTTTGCAACTCATTTCCCTATGAACTGCGGCAGACTAGACCACTGCGTCACTTACAGACACAGCTAACACTGAATAAGTTAAAAGAAATCACTCAGAGAATACATTCCTGGGCTCACTTAGAACCAAAAGCCAAAGAAACAAACCAAGTGATACCCTGCATTCCAACTAAACCATATACTCCAACTAAACCATATACTCCATTAAAACTTACTCTGTAGAGAAGAAGAGACAAGTATATCAGATGGGCAGACATCAATGTAGGAACACAGGAGACATGAAGAAGCAAGGTATCATTTTTCCTCCAAAGGAATACAGTACTTCTCCAAAAGTAGACCCTTAACTGAAGGAAATCTTTGAAATGACAGATATGGAATTCAAAACAATGATTGTAAACAAACTCAAGAACACAGATAGACAGATTAAAGAAATGAGGAAATCAATGAGTGACATGAATTAAAATATTACTAAGGGAGATAAAACTTGTTGAGAAAAACCAAATAAACTAAACTTCTGGAAGTGTATCCAAGATGGCGGAATAGAGAGAGAGCTTACTGCTCTAGTCTAGGGGAAGGTGGCTTTAAAAACATGGAGAGGGTGAAGTCTTAGGGAAAAGTTAGGGAGAAAATGGCAGAGGAACCTCAACATCAATACAGGGACAATGCAGACCCATGTGGAGGGTGTGGACACTCACAATTCAGGACCCCAGCAGCTAAGAGCTCAGCACCAGCTTTGGAGAATGAGATGAGATCAGACAGCAGCAGCCCAAGCCACTGGCAATGAAGCCATGGGAAGAGCCTGGTGCGAGTCTGGCTTAGAGTGCTGGAGGACAGTGTACTTGCCAACCTAGAGGAGAATAAAGGAGGAACATTTCTCTCTCCCCAACCACCCTGCACTAGTGTCCTGTAACAAGTGGAGAGAGGGTGGGCACCATTTTGGGCATATGTAACAGCTGCACCAGCTCATGTCTGCATGCCCAACAACCAGCTGAGCAGAGACATCTGGGTCTGGCAGGGAGATTGACAGGGGCCTGGGTGCTCATGATTGTGGGAGGCTTGTGTTCCTGGACAGTGAAAACGCTGTGGCTGCATGGGAGAGTACAGGATACAACTGGGACTTTGGGTAGTCACTGTGGGCAGCTCCACACACTCAGGGCTCCCTGATTCTCTGATGAGGGTCATTGTTGCTAGATCCATATTTATACAGAGTACGACATGGATCTATTGTGTGGTTCTTGTGACAGTCCAGATATATTGTACCCACTGGGACTAGTACCGAGGCACTTATCTCCTTTGAGGAGAGGAGGTGAACATGACATCACACCAACAGAACAGAACAAACCTCCCCTCTGATTAAAAAAAAAGAGGCACTTTACCATGCCCAACATGGCTGTCACCTTGGACATTCCCTTCACACCTTCACACTGAAGCATTGAACAGAGCTCCCTAGCCACACCCAGCATAACCCTCTTAATATTCACTGAAAAAGTGGACATTCCACTAAGCCACAGTGGCATAGTCCAAAGATAAAAGCCATCATATGGAAAAACAAAACAAAAAGAAATCAACAAGTATATCTCTACAAATGCTGAATAATAAAGGCAGCAATTCAAGAAACAAGAATAAGGAAGACAACATGATGCCCCCAAAAGAACACAAAACTTCAATACTAGAATGTGAAGATGAAGAGATTGAAGAAATTCCAGAAATGGAATTTTAAAAAATTGATCATAGAATTACTTAAAAATAATCAAGAGAAAATCCATGAATTAATGAAATCCATACATGACATGAAAGAAAATTTCTCCCATGAAATTGAGATTTTAAAGAGGAATCAAAATGAAATATTGGAAATGAAGAATAGATCTGGATCAGAAGTGGAGCAGCCAGTATTTGAACCAGTGTCCATATGAAATGCCTGTGCTGCAGGCCAGGGCTTTAACCTGCTGCAGCACAGCACCTGCCTCAAAATTTGTTTTTGAAAAAATAAGAAACAGTGATACACTGTTGACCCTGCTAACTAAAAACATGAGTGAGAATATCTGAATTAGTTAAATCAGAGATGAAAAAGAAGATTAACAATGGATACCACAGAAATAAAAAGAATGATCAGGAATAAGTACAAAAAGCTTTATGCCTCCATAATGGAAAATCTAGAAGAAATTAATAGATTCCTGGACACACACAACATACCAAAATTGAGGTATGAATACACAGAAAACCTAAACAGACCAATAACCAAGATGGAGATTAAATTATTAATAAGGATCATTCAAATAATGAAAAGTGCAGGACTGGATGGCTTCACTGCTGTATTCTACCAGTCTTTTATTTTTTTAAATATATTTTTTAAAGTTTTATTTATTTATTTGAAAGTCAGAGTTACTCAGAGAGAGAAAGAGAGGTAGAGAGGTAGAGAGAGAGAGAGAGAGAGAGGTCTTCCATCCACTGGTTCACTCCCCAACTGGCTGCAAAAGCCAGAGCTACACTGATCCAAAGCCAGGAGCCAGGAGCTTCCTCCAGGTCTCCCACATGGGTGCAGGGGCCCAAGGACTTGGGCCATCTTCTACTGTTTTCCCAGGCCATAGCAGAGAGCTGGATCGGAAGTGAAGCAGCCGGGTCTTAAACCAGCGCTCATATGGGATGCTAGCACTGTAGGCAGTGGTTTACCCGCTACACCACAGTGCTGGTCCTTCTACGAGTCCTTTAAAGAAGAAGTAATTCCAATTCTTCTAAAACTACTCAAAACAATTGAAAGGGAGGTCATCCTCCCAAGCTCCTTCTATGAGACCAGCACCACCTTCATTCCAAAATCAGAAAATGATATAATAATGAAAGAGAACTATAGGCCAATATCCCTTATGAACATAGATGGAAAAATATTCAAGAAATACTAAAATGGAATCAGACAACAGCTCAGAAAGACTTGACATATGATCCAACAATCCCACCACTGTATATACTCAAAAGACTTGAACACAAGGTAGCAAGGAGATACTCGCACTCCCATGTTCACAGCAGCACTTCACAGTAGCCAATATTTGTGATCAGCCAAGGTGATCATCATAACATGAAGGGATAAAGAAAATTTGGTATGTATACACAATGTAATTTCTTCAGTTATAAAAAAGAATGAATTTGTACCATTTGCAGCAAAATGGATGCAACTGAAGGACAACATGTTGGATGAAATAAGGCAAATCCAGAAACACAAATACTTCATGTTCTCCCTCATATATGGGAGATAAAATTTAAAAAAACAGAAAAAAAGAAGAAATGTCTGCTCATATCAACATTGCTTTAAATATAGTTTTGTCAAACTGCATTTTATACCTTTGAGAAAACAATGGTTAAGAATGCTATGCTACTATATTTTTAATGATCTGTGATTACTTTAAATTTTATGCATATTGGTGAAATCATCATTTTTCCATTCAATTATTATTTATAGCTGCTGTGTATATTCCCACTAAATTAGAAACTCCTTGCTTTTTATTTGTTAAATTTTTTATTTGGTGAAGTATTAAGCCTTTTTAGTGTTACGTAGTTTTAAAATATGCTATTTCAAAACTAAAAAAATGAAGAAAGAAGAAGGAGGGAAGATGGAAGGAGAGTATGGTGGGAAGGGAGGAAGGGAGGGAATAACATTATGTTCTTAGAATTGTATCTACAAAGCACATTGAATCTACTAAAAACTAATTAAGGATTAAAATGAAAAAAATTAAAAAGAATGCCTCAAATAGCTTCTACCACAGAATATTGAAGATTCAAAGCATATATGTTAGGGTATTAACTTTGAGGTTTATGGGATACACTTACACAAGGTATTCTTATTTTGTGTATGGTTTATTTTTGGCTTGATTAACACTATCAAGATACAACAATTTTTAAGTTTCTCTCCCAAAATTTATGATGACTAATTTAGTGCTTTTCACATAACATTTTCATTAGATTTAAAACTTTCTATAATAGAAAGAATACATATTAATTTAAATTCATTATGTCAATGCTTTTTGAGAATTGCATTTACCTTCTCATGATCTTCATTCTCATCAAATTGCTCATTTTCAACTGTAGTAGACTTGATGATGGCCCCTCTTAATATTAAGGTCTAAGTGTGAGAAGGGTTTAGTCTGAGGATGTAGTTCAAATCATAAAGAGTTCTTTTAGGTTTTTTTTTTTTAATGAATTCCACCCAAGTGCTCCATGATAGTGCACATCCTAGAAAACATGAAGGTCATCAAAAAACCATAGCTAATATTTAAGGTGTCATTTATTTGTGTATCTATCTATCTACTTGTTTATTGAAAGTCAGAGAGAGAGGGAGTACTTCCATCTACTGGTTTATCCTCCAAGTTCCCACAACTACTGAGGCTGGGCCAGGCAGAAGCTGGGAACTAGGAACTGTGTGTCTGTCTGGTGGGTGGCAGGGACTTATGTACTTGAGCCATCATCTACGGCCTGCCAAGGTGTGCATGGGCAGGACTCAAACCCAGGCAATCCCATGTAGGATGCAGGTGTTCCAAGTGACATCTTAATGATTGAACCAAAAGCCCACCCCATTTAATTTTGTTTATAAAAACAAGCAAAAAAGACTTAAGGCTAGTTGGTGTAGCATAGTAGAAAGGCCCCCAACCCAGAAATAGAGAGCTCTGGGTCTTTGTCCCATGAATTTCACTAACAAGGTTATACCCATTGTAAAGCCATGGAGATTATGTACTGGCAACCCAGAACAGCACTCACACAACCTAAACTGAGACATAACTTTATCCAGTCAGTTCCCTGGATCTAAGTCTCCTCATCTGAACAACGAACGAATCAAAACCATGTGTCTGCCTATGTAATTCCACTCATTATATTCGTTAATCTGCTCATCATCTCAGAAACCTGCATACACCATTTAGTGACAAATTATTAATAATATCAATGCCACATTTTGTCAATGTATTTCATTGAAAGCACAGTTATTTTAAAAAAGATTTATTTATTTCTTTATTTTTTATTTGAAAGTCAGTGTTACAGAGAGAGAAGAGACACTGAAAAAAATGACAAATCTTCCATCTGCTGATAGGCTGAAGTCAGGAGCTTTTTTCAGGTCTCCCACATGGGCAACAGGGGCCCAGAGACTTGGGCCATCTTCCGCTGCTTCCCCAGGCACATTAGCAGGGAGCTGGATTGGAAGTGCAACCTCTGAGACTTAAAGCAGTGCTAAAATGGGATTTCAGGGCTGCAGGCAGCAGCTTAACCTACTTACTGTGCCACAGCACTGGCCCCAAAACTGAAGTTATTTTTAAGGCATATTTTATAGAGATGATCTGCATAAGGTTATTGGTTTCAATAACTTTGTAACATATTTAAATTTCCTTGAATTTCATTTTTATAGCCAAGATGCCCCATTTTCACTGACTTTAAAAGTAGTCAAAGAAGGGTGGGCATCATTGACAGCAGGTTAAGCTACTGCTTGGGATATCCAACATTCCATATCAGTGTCTAGGTTCAAGTCCTACCTCTACTTCTGATTCAGCTTCCTGCTAATGTGCATCCTAGGAGGCAGCATATAATGGCTCAAGTGCTTGGGTTCCTGCCACCCATGTGAGAGACTTGTTGGAGAAAGCTTCTGTCCACAGTTTCACTCTCAAATATCTGCAAAAGGCTGGCGCTGTGGCTCAATAGGCTAATCAATAGGCACACCTGGTTCTAGTCCCGGTCGGGGCGCCAGATTCTGTCCCGGTTGCCCCTCTTCCAGGCCAGCCCTCTGCTGTGGCCCAGGAGTGCAGTGGAGGATGGCCCAGGTGCTTGGGCCCTGCACCCCATGGGAGACCAGGAGAAGCACCTGGCTCCTGCCTTCAGATTGGCGCAGTGCGCCGGCCGCAGTGGCCATTGGAGGGTGAACCAATGGCAATGGAAGACCTTTCTCTCTGTCTCTCTCTCTCACTGTCCACTCTGCCTGTCAAAAATAAATAAAATAAAACAAAATAAAATAAAAATATCTGCGACAGTCAGGGCTGGGCCAGGACAAACCCAAGAACTAGTCGTAACTCAATCTGGGCCTCCCACAAGGGTGGCAGGGACTCAACTGCTTGAGCCATCAACTTGTTGCCTCCCAGTAGATGAAAGTGCACTCAAGTGCTCTCTCTGTTTGTGCATGTGTGAGCATGTATATCTGTCTGTCTCTTTAACTATTTCATCATCCTGGCTTTCAAATAAAATGAAAGTAAACAAACACAAATTTTGAAGAGCCAAAGGGAAAAATAGAAGTTTATTCTAAGTGGAAAACTGGCTTTAATAATTCTTTATGTCTTTGAAGTAACAGAAAACTAATAATTAAATAAGACTTTGAGACATCTTGATTTCCCTCAAACTCAGTATCTTACCTTTTGTGTAGTTTCAATTTAGGACAAAAGTAGAAATTATCAGGAGATCTTGCTTCCCTGGCCAGGGCTGGCTTCTCATCTGGAGGCTCAATTAAGGAAGGCTCCATGTCCCTGTTCATGTCGTTGGAAGCATTCATTGCCACTCTCCTGAGGCTGTAAGAGTCACAGAGGCCTGTTTATTCAAAAACAGCAAGGAGTGGAGGAAGAGATGCTGGCCAGACTCTGACACGAAGTGGCATGATCATGGGACTGATATCCCAGCACCTTTGCCGAGTCTAGGGGCTGGAGTTAAGTCCCAGGTTCCACCTGTGACGTGTGGTAAGGCAGGTAGCTAGCTAGATCTGCTGAGCTGGAAGCCAGTCCCCCATCACACCCCGTGTACCTGCCTACTTGTCAATCAAACTGCTCCCTTCCCAGGATGCATCTCCTTCTCTTGGACCTGGGTGGGAGGAGCCGTCCAAGTAGCCATTGCCTTCTGACCTCATACAAGAGGCTAGCAAGTGGGAAAAGCTCTTTTTGTCGACCAGGACGGGAGAATGCTGAGGTGCCCTCTCTCTACTTTCCCTCTGCCACCCCTTTTTTACTTCTGGTCCATTCCCCACCTTTGCTGTCTTAACTTCTGAATAAAATTTATTTTATATATGCCAGCATAAAGAATTCTTCTCTTTATCCATGCCAAGAACATGGAATAAAAATTAACCTCTGCTTTCCCCACTTTGCTTGCATTCAGGGAAGGGATTTACACCCGGAAACAAGGAGCATTGGGACCACCTTAGAGTCTTCAGCCTCTTGCCACCAATGAGTTATGCCTTTACCACATACAAAATACATTTTCTACTCTTAAGAGTCCCAGGAGTCTCATTCCATTACAGCATTGGCTTAAAGCACAAATATCTCACCATCTAAATCAGGGCCAGGTGCAGATGAGCCTCCTGGGTGCAGTCTGTTAGCTACAGATGCCTGGAAACGCTTCCCCCCCCAGATGTGGAAGTGTGACACTAAAAAGACAGTTATCTGTCCCGACAAACCCAACATGCCGTGGTGGGAGAGGTGTAGGACAACAGCTGGAGACCTTCCAGTGCATAAAGAGGAAAAATCCAGGGTTCAAAAACATGAGTGATTGGTCCATAGCAGTTCAGAAGTCATTGCAGCTGGAACAGAATCTGGGAGTTTCTTTATTATGACACAAAGGTTGAAAATAATCCTCCCTGGCTCTCAGCCCCACTTTTTGGGCTGTCAGTTCTGTTTTTGAGTCACCAAAAATGACTCAAAAATTGTATTAAAGGTTTGCACCCATGTAGCTTTGTCTGCCTGCTTCCTGCCTGAAGAGTGTTGGGAATCCAACAGCTTGTTCCAGTTTTGTACTTGTTCTGCACCTTTCCACCCAAGAAGGAAGTGCTCCAGCAGACTTTGTGGGTGTCCCATGGATTTCAATGGGACAAAAACCACACCCACAGGTCTTTTCTGTTTCTTCTTCTACTCACAGCCCCTATAGAGACGGATGCAGAAAAAACCATAAGCTTCCAGACTCCCTGTGGTTTCATTAAGCGGCTCTGTGAGGGAGCGTTAACCTTTTGAAAAAGCCCTTAGTGGGACCTTTTGATCTTTCCAAAGTTTAAACAAAAGGTTGCACAGTCATATCTTGGCTTTTTCTCTTCACCCCAGTGTCTGCATTCGAGCAGATTTCATCATCTAGAGAGGCTGAAAAATTTCTTAAATCACCAAGCCATGGTTGCTTCTATCTATACTGCCCTCATGTTGCCTGGAAACATCTTTAGTCACATCCCCGCTTTTCACATAATTGCTGAAAACCACTTCCCTGACTTGTACGTTTCCATAACAAGAATCCTCCTTCCCTCTAGCATCCCGCATCATGCTCCTTACTTCTTTACAACACTCTGATGGGATCCTTAATGCCTCGGATCTACTACCAGTGCGTTTGAAGCTGTCGAAGGCTAGTCTGTCATGAGCCTTAAAACTTCTCTCGCTGCCCTGCTCGCCTGCTTCAACTTCACTCTTCATGGGTAATTGTTACGGCAGCACCACACTTCCAGACACCAAAATCTGCATGTGTTTATACCAAGTCACTAGAATCTTAGTGGCTTAAAACAACACACATTTATTATCTCACAGTTTCTGTGCCTCAGCAGTGTGGGTGTAACTTAGCTGAGTGGCGAGTGACTAACAATCTAAGGGAGACAGATGTGAGCAGATAATGCCCAGGTGTTTGTAATGTAGGACAGAAAAGATATTGCAGAGAAGGTTTGGAATTATGCAGAGGCTTCCCTTCCCGGACTTGGAGAACCGAAGCTGGAAGACAGATTGCTATCTGAACTGGCTGTGGCATGCATAAGGAAGAGATGAAAAACAGGGCTACAAGAGTCAGCGGTGGGTGACCAGTTACCAGATTTTAATTTTCCAATTAAACAAAATTCAGGCTTCACCCAGCGGTAATGAAAGAAATAAGGAGCCACCCACGATATTTTTTAAATATTTATTTATTTATTTATTTGAAAGGCACAGTTACAGTGAGGCAGAGGCGAAGAGAGAGAGAGACAGACAGACAGACTGACCCTCCATCCACTGGTTCACTCCCCAGGTGATTAAAATGGCTGGAGCTATGCTGATCTGAAGCCAGGAGCTCCTCCTGGGTCTCCCATGAGGGTGCAGGGGCCCAAGGACTTGGACTATCTTCCACTGCTTTCCCAGGCCATAGCAGAGAGCTGGATCAGAAGTGGAGCAGCCGGGTCTTGAACCAGTACCCATATGGGATGCTGGCACTGCAGGCGGTGGCTTTACCTGCCATGCCACAGTGCCGGCCACATACCCATGATTTTTTTTTTTTTTGACAGGCAGAGTGGACAGTGAGAGAGAGAGACAGAGAGAAAGGTCTTCCTTTTGCTGTTGGTTCACGCTCCAATGGCCACCGTGGCCAGCCCGCTGCGGCTGGCGCACCATGCTGATCTGAAGCCAGGAGCCAGGTGCTTCTCCTGGTCTCCCATGGGGTGCAGGGCCCAAGCACTTGGGCCATCCTCCACTGCACTCCCGGGCCACAGCAGAGAGCTGGCCTGGAAGAGGGGCAACCGGGACAGAATCCGGCGCCCCGACCGGGACTAGAACCCGGTGTGCCGGCGCCACAAGGTGGAGGATTAGCCTAGTGAGCCGTGGCGACAGCTCATACCCATGATTTTTTAAAGTGAAAGTAAAATTGCTTGAGGAAGGCAGCTCCGGTAGAGGCTTACCAAAATGCTAATCCAATATCCTAGGTGGGGGTGATAGAAAGGGACTCAACTCAAGAAGTATCCTAGAGACAGTTGACAGCATTCCACAGTCTCTGAACACATGTGAGACAAGAGTCTGGGATATCCCTGAAGTATTTCTCTGGGGCAAATGCCTAGCATACGAAACAGGAATCAAGTTGGGGAACAGAGGAATAGTTGAGCAGCAAGACTCAGGATTGTGGCCTCTTATATGGAATTGGATATTGTGGGGCTGGCATTGTGGCATAGTAGGTTAAGCCTCCAACGGTGACACCTGCTTTCCAAATGGGCACCAGTTCAAATCCTGGCTGCTCCACTTCTGATCCAGCTCCCTGCTAATGTGCCTGAGAAAAGCAGTGGAGGATGATCCAAGTGCTTGGGACTTTGTACCATTTGGGAGGCCTGGAGGAAGCTACTGGCTCCTGCTTTGGCCTTCCTAGGTCCAGCTGTTGTGACCATTTGAGGAGTAAACCAACAGATGGAGAATCTCTCTCCCTGTCTCTCCCTTTCTCTCTCTCTCTCTCTGTCTCTCTCTCTCCATAACTCTGCCTTTCATATAAGTAACTCTTAAAAATAAAGTTGTTTGTAGCATTAATCTTTGAACTCAACTATTTGCATCCTTTTTTTTTCCTGCTTAACTCACAAGGTGGATGTCTCTCCAGGCTAGAATTTAGAAAATCTAGGAGGTGAAGGGCAGGAAATAATAATGTTTGTTCACCTTCCAAGGTATAAAAACCCTGGACTTAAGTACATCTCTCTTGGAACACACAGTGCGTGTGTGTGTTTATGTGTGTAAGTTGTAGAAAAAAATGTAAACAGTCATTCTGTTTCTGAGCTGATGTGTCCAAGCATCTCCCAGGCACATGAAGATTATCTCATTGCATTTTTAAGAACCCAGTGCTTTAAACTAGCTGATTGCTTATGAATGTATAAAATACCCGAGTATCAGAAGCATAGTTTATTAACCACTGATTATGTAGAGTAAGAATAAATTCTTAGAAGAAACTTATGCTATCATGGAGGAAACAGGTTAGTTGGCTTGAAGACCAATATAACTCTGGCCTGATTCAGAAAGAAATGGTACATCTGACCACCATGCTGCAAGAAAACACAGTAACCCTTAAAATATTGGTGTGGGAAAGTTTCATACTTACAGCCAACTTTACAACCATTCTGAAAATAAGGACAGAATATCATTAACATTAATATATTTTAATTCTTAAAGCATTCTAACAGCATTGCAGAATATTTGGAAGGTAGAAGGGAAAATCTGCAAGCTTCAATCTCACTAAATAACTTAGAAACCATTTTACATATTCCCTTTCAATCTTCTCTGTAATTTTACATAGCTAAAATAATCAGCACTCTATTTTATATACTATTTTTTCATGTGAAACCCTAACTAAGGTGTTTCTATGTTGCTTTGCAATGTTTGTTGTTATCATTTCTATTAGTTGCTACCAAGGATACACATCTACTCCACCTAGTACAATTTTATTGTTAGGTGTTTTTTGTTCCAATATTTTTGCCATTTTACTACAATAGACATCTTCCTCAACAATGCTTTTCCATTATTTTAATTTAGATTTCTAGGACAAAATTTCTATAAATTGACTTACCAGTCAAACTCATGTGAATCTCAGGGCGCATTGTGTTGCAGCAGGTTAAGCCATTGTTGCAATGCAGTACCAGCTCTAGTCCCTGCTGCTCCCCTTCCAATCCAACTCCCTGCTGATGTATCTGTGAAAGCAACAGATGATGTCCCAGATACTTGGTACCTTGCCAACCATGTGGGAGACCAAGACGGTGTTGGTGGTTCATGTGGGCGTTTGGAGAGTGAACCTGCCAGTGACATCTGCCTCTGTCTCTGACTCTTCTCTCTCTCACTCTCTGCCACTCTGCCTTTCAAATAAATTAATTAAAATACTGTGACTCTTTATTTTTAGTCACATTTATTTCCAAAGAGTTGCATCAATTTGTCTTTTCCCTTATAAGGGAGCTGCCCTTAAAATTTTCTCATAACGGCATTTTCCTATCAGAATGGCATTACACAATTGGTTCTTTATTTTAAATCACCACCCTTATTTGTCTTGACAAGATTCTACAAAAACACCCCAGGACTTCTGTTATTCCTTCAGAGCTGACTTAGGCCATCATCCAGATGTGTTTCCTGCAATTGCACTCAGTTTTTGAAAACAACGTGAAAATCCAATAGGCTATTGAGGAAGCTATAGCATTACTGCTACATAATAATTTAAATAAACTCATATCTTTAAGCATTTTTAAGATACATTTAACAAAAAAGTACAGTAAATATACTTCCAAAGCACACATGTATTGCAGGAGAATGTCTAGAAATGGAAAGCGAGCCTTTATTTTAGGTTCACCTACAAGCAATGGGATTGGCAGTGTCTGTCCATTGTGTGAGTATGATCCAAACCCATAAGAGAAAAATAAGAAATGGGAAGATCTCAGAAAACTTGAGTTCAAGTCCAGGCTTTGCCAAGTAGCTGTAACAGGGTGACCTTAACCTGGGTAAGCCACATTTGTGGCCTCATGTAGAAAAATACCGTAATAGCTTCATCTGTACTCAGCACAGGGAGTTTTGCTTACTTTGCCCCACACTTTTCTTTTAAAGATTTATTTATTTATTTGAAAGACAGAGTTACAGAGAGTGAGAGAAAGACAGAAAGGGAGAGATCTTCCATCCATTTGTTCATTCCCCAAATGACCACAAAGCCAAGCCTGGGCCAGGCAGAAACCAGGAGCCTGGAACTCCATCTGGGTCTTCCACATGGGTTCGGGGACCCAAGCATTTGGGCTGTTTTCCACTGCTTTCCCAGGTGCATTATCAGGGAGCTGGATCAGAAGTGGAGCAGCTGATACTTGGACAAGTGGCCATATGGGATGCTGGTGTCACAGGCAACAGCTTAACCTGCTGAGCCACAATGCTTGCCCCGTCCCACATTCTTGTATCATCACAACCAGGCAGGAATTATAGCTTCTGTGTTATAGGGAGGTCTCCTCTGACTGGTGTTTGGAACTAGTCACCCCTGCCCTCACACCACACTTCCCTTCCTCCCCCTGTCCTCCATTGCTCACATCCCATCTCTCTGTGCACTCTTTGCAACTTGCTCACAGGTTCATCCTCTGTACCTTTTCTAGAGAGTAATCTTATTTTTTTTACTATCTGCATTTTATTTTTTTTAATTTTTTTTTAAAATTTTTTATAATGCTTTTATTTAAAGAATATAAATTTCCAAAATACAGCTTATAGATTACAATGGCTTCCCCCCCCATAACTTCCCGCCCACCCGCAACCCTCCCCTTTCCCACTCCCTCTCCCCTTGCATTCACATCAAGGTTCATTTTCAATTCTCTTTATATACAGAAGATCAGTTTAGTATATATTAAGTAAAGATTTCAACAGTTTGCCCTCACGTAGCAACACAAAGTGAAAAATACTGTTGGAGTACTAGTTATAGTATTAATTCACAATGTATAGCACATTAAGGACAGAGATTCTACATGATATATTTTTTTAATTGATTAATTTTCTATGCAATTTCCAATTTAACACCAAGATTTTTTTTCATTTTTAATTATATTTATATACAGAAGATTGATTCAGTATATACTAAGTAAAGATTTCATCAGTTTGCACCCACACACAAAGTGTAAAAATACTGTTTCAGTACTAGTTATAGCATTACTTCACATTGGACAACACATTAAGGACAGATCCCACATGAGACGTAAGTACACAGTGACTCCTGAAGTTGATTTAACAATTTGACACTCTTGTTTATGGCGTCAGTAATCTCCCTAGGCTCTAGTCATGAGTTGCCGAGGCTATGGAAGCCTTTAGGGTTTGCTGACTTCAATCTTATTCCAATAGGGTCATAGTCAAAGTGGAGGTTCTCTCCTCCCTTCAGAGAAAGCTACCTCCTTCTTTGATGGCCCCATTCGTTCCACTGGGATCTCACTCGCAGAGATCTTTCATTTAGGTCTTCTTTTTTTTGCCACAGTGTCTTGGCTTTCCATGCATAAAATATTCTCATGGGCTCTTGAGCCAGATCTGAATGCCTTAAGGGCTGATTCTGAGGCCAGAGTGCTATTTAGGACATCTGCCATTCTATGAGTCTGCTGTGTATCTCGCTTCCCATGTTGGATCATTTAGAGAGTAATCTTGACAGCAGGGATTTTTCTTTATTTCCCTGCTGTGTAGGGGGACTTCAAAAATTACAGAAAATGCAATTAAAAGCTAATTTTTTAGTACATAAAATTTGAAATCCATGCACAATTTTTCATAATACTCATTTTCCATGACCTTTTTCAGACTACTCATAAGTATGAATTCCAAATTCCAAAATAAACTTAAAAAAAAACCCCAGATTTATTTGAAAGAATATGTGTGTGTGTGTGTATGACAGAGGACGGGGGGAGGAATTTTCCATCTGCTGGTTCACTTCCCTTTCCAAATACCCATCACGGGCAAGGCTGGACCAGGCCAAAGTCAAGAGCCAGGAATTCTGTCTGGATCTCATGTGGGTGGCCATGTATTTGGACCATCATCTGCTTCCTTCCCATATGCATTAGCAGGGAGCTGGATTGGAAGCAGAGGAGCCAGGTCTCAAACCAGCGCTCAGATATGCGATGCTGGCGTTCCAAGCACTGGTTTAATCTGCTGACCCACAATGCCCACTGAAAACTTTGCTTTTCATTCCATTTTTCTATGAACATTTTGAAGTTCCTTCATATCTCTGACACCCATAATCGTATTCTCAATAGATATTTTGTTGAATGAATAAACTATTATATAAATGTTAACTAGATTTTTTTCATATCAACTTCTTCTGCTATTTGTATTTTCTTTAAAAATTGTTTTATGGAAAAAATGTATTCTGAGTGATATGACTAATCTGTTCTTTTTGAATTTCTTATATCATTGGAAAATGAAGAATGTTTTAGACTTGGAAGACTTCAATATTCCTGAATTTTTCCTACACATTTAAAAAATATCATCTCTTTTGAACTAAAGTGTCAAATTCTGTCCAATTTATTTGGAATTGAGCTTAAATGTCATATGTAAAGACATTAGATTCATTAAATTATGCATTCGATGCAGTCTTTAGTCATTATGCTGAAACTCTGGTGGAACTCTAAACTGAAACATTAAAATCTGGGTCAGGGCAGGTGTTTAGGCCAGTGGTTAAAACACTGCTTGGGACACTCACATCCCATATATCAGAGCACCTGTGTTTAAGTTTCAGCTGTGTTACTTATTCTAGCTTCCTGCTTCCTGCTAATGCAAAACATGAGATTAGTAAGTTATGGTTCAAGTAGTTGAATCTCTGACACCCACGTGGGAAACCCAGATTGAGATTCTGGCTCTTGGCTTTACCTTTGCAGGCCTTTGGGAGTGAATCACCAGATGATATGGGATCTCTCCCATATGTATGTATGTGTATGTGTGTATATATATACACACATATAGAGTGGTGTGTGTATATATGTGTGTGTGTGTGTGTACATATATGTGTATACACATATAGGTATACACAAACATCTCTATATGTGTGTATATATATATACACACACACATACATACTATATATATGTCATTCAAATGAATAAGCTAGTAAAGATTTAAATTCAAGGTCAGAATGAATCTGTAATACTAAAAAGCTTTCTAATCTAATTTGTGGATTATTCTGTAAACATTTACACAAAAATTGGGCAATACATTTTTACCTCAATTAAGGAAAAAGGATATAAAAATTATCTTCAAATTAAAATGACAATTTTAGAAGTGAGCTGAGTCTTTTTCCTAAATCCACCACTCACCAGCTGTGTCTCAGTGAAGTATTTCATTTAAGTTTCAGTTTCCACATCTGTCAGCAGTAGTTTTTTACCTTATGAGGTTGTGAGGAATGAATGAAATTAGCCTGAGAAGCACCCATCACAATCTCCTTCCGTCCATGTCTCTGACAGCTAGGCTAGTATTACGATTTCAGAGTGCTGAATTTGGATTCTGGTCCCCATATCACCAGCTAGATAACTGAGTAGCTGTGTAAGCATTCCATGGTTCCACGCATTCATTTGTAACAAAGTACTGGGGATTGTACCAGACTCCTGTGAGTCTTATAAGGACTTGTAAGTCTTATAAGGACTAAATGAGATAATTTATATGTGGTACTTAGTACTCTGCCTGATATAGGCTACATGTTCAGAGAGAAATTGTATATTAGTAGTAACCAGTATAAGCAAAATGACATTGAAGAACAATGAAATTGCCTATTGATGCATTTCTCGGTCATCAGGTATATATGTATATATACACTGTATATGTTTGACAGATATGTATATATATGCCATGTACTTTGCTAGAACCATCCTACAACTTGCACATTTTTCAAAATTCAAAGCAATAGCTCCCCAAGTTTGCAACATTCCTTAATTGATTATTGCATTCTTATGGAGATTTTCATCCATTAACCTCTCTGTTTTATGCTAAGATTTTCCACTCCATTTCTACAGTGCAAATTTTGTCTCTAAACACATATGTCTGTCTATAAGACAGATATTTATATACCCAACATAATGCCATTCAAACATACCCAAAATTAAACTCATAATTTGCTTCCCGTCTTACTATTTGCAAAGAAAAATCTAGGCTAGATAATTACCTCAGTCTGGAGATTCCTCAGAAACCTGAATATAACCCTACCATACAACCCAGCCATCCCACTCCTTGGAATTTACCCAAAGGAAATTAAATTGGCCAACACAAAAGCTGCCTGCACCTTAATGTTTATTGCAGCTCAATTGACAATAGCTAAGACCTGGAATCAACCCAAATGCCCATCAACAGTAGACTGGATAAAGAAATTATGGGACATGTACTCTGTAGAATCCTACACAGCAGTCAGAAACAATAAAATCCAGTCATTTACAACAAAATGGAGGAATCTGGAAAACATGCTGAGTGAAATAAGCCAGTCCTAAAGGGACAAATGTCATATGTTCTCCCTGATTGGTGACAACTAACTGTGCACCAAAAAGGAAACCTGTTGAAGTGAAATGGACACTATGAGAAAGAGTGACTTGATTGGCCCTTGCCCTGACTGTTGATGTACAACTTAATACTTTATCCCTTTTAGTTTTTTTTGTTGTTGTTCTACTTAATACTATTGGTTGAACTCTGTAATAAATACACAATTATTCTTTTTTTTTTTTTTTTGACAGGCAGAGTGGACAGTGAGAGAGAGACAGAGAGAAAGCTCTTCCTTTGCCGTTGGTTAACCCTCCAATGGCTGCCGCGGATGGCGCGCTGCGGCCGGCGCACCGCGCTCATCCGATGGCAGGAGCCAGGTGCTAGGTGCTTATCCTGGTCTCCCATGGGGTGCAGGGCCCAAGCACTTGGGCCATCCTCCACTGCACTCCCGGGCCACAGCAGAGGGCTGGCCTGGAAGAGGGGCAACCGGGACAGAATCCGGCGCCCCGACCGGGACTAGAACCCGGTGTGCCGGCGCCGCAAGGCGGAGGATTAGCCTGTTGAGCCACGGCGCCGGCCTAATACACAATTATTCTTAGGTGTTTAAATTTAACTGAATAGTGATCTCTGTTAAATATAACAGTGGGAATAAGAGAGGGAGGAGATGTACAATTTGGGACATGCTCAATCGGACTTACCCCAAATGGTGGAGTTAGAAACATGCCAGGGGATTACAATTCAATCTCATCAAGGTGGCTGTACCAATGCCATCTCACTAGTCAAAGTGATCAATTTCAGTTCACAATTGATCACACTGATAGGTCTAAGAGTCAAAGGGATAACATAAACAAGACTAGTGTCTGCTAATACTAACTGATAGAATCAAAAAGAAAAGAATGATCCAACATGGGAAGCGGGAGACACAGCAGACTCATAGAATGGCAGATGTCCTAAACAGCACTCTGGCTTCAGAATCAGCCCTTAAGGCAGTCGGATCTGTGAGTGAGATCCCAGCGGAAAGAATGGACAATCAATCAAAGAAGGATTTCTCTGAAGGGAGGAGACAACTTCCACTTTGACTATGAGCTTGTCTAAATAACACTGAAGTCGGAGAACTCAAAAGGCTTCCATAGCCTTGGCACCTCATGATAAGAGCCTAGAGAGATTACAGATGCCATAAACAAGAGTGTCAATTTGTTAAGTCAACAACAGGAGTCACTGTGTACTTACTCCTCATGTAGGATCTCTGTCCTTAATGTGTTGTCCAATGTGAAGTAATGCTATAACTAGTACTCAAACAGTATTTTACACTTTATGTTCTGTGTGGGTGCAAACTGTTGAAATGTTTACTTAATATATACTAAGTTGATCTTCTGTATACAAGGATAATTGAAAACGAATCTTGATGTGAATGGAATGGGAGAGGGAGCGGGAGTTGGGAGGGTTGTGGGTGGGAGGGAAGTTATGGGGGGGAAAGCCATTGTAATCCATAAGCCGTACTTTGGAAATTTATATTTGCTAAATGAAAGTTTAAAAAATGGAAAAAATTTTCTATGTTCACAGATTCAAAGCATCAACATCATTGAAACGTTCATACTACCAAAAGCAATTTACAGGATCAATGTGATCCCAATCAAAATACCAATGATATTCTTCACAAATCTAGAAGAAATGCTAAATTTCATATAGAAACAAGAAACCCTGCATAGCTAAAGACATCTTATACAACCAAAACAAAGATGGTGGTATCAGAATACCTTATTTTAAGAATATACTACAGGGCAGTTATAATCAAAACAGCTTCATACTAGCACAAAAACAGATTTGTAGACCAATGGAACAGAATAGAAATTCCAGAGTTCAATCCACATACCTACAACCAACTTATTTTTGACAAAGGAGCTAAAATCAATCCCTGGTGCAAGGACAGTCTCTTTAACAAATGGTCCTGGGGAAACTGGATCTCGACATGCTGAAGTATGAAACTAGACCCCTACCTTACACCTTACACAAAAATCCACTCAAATTAGATCAAAGATCTAACTCTACGACCCAATATCATCAAATTACTAGAGAACATTGGGGACACTCTGCAAGAGTTTGGCATAGGCAAAGACTTCTTGGAAAAGACCCCAGAAGCATAGGCACTCAAAGCCAAAATTGACAAATGGGTTTGCATCAAGCTGAGAAGCTTTGACATTACAAAAGAAACACTCAGAAAAGAGAAGAGACAACCAACATAATGGGAGAAAATATTTGCAAACTACGCAACTGATAAATAGTTAACATCTAGAATCTATAAAGAGCTCAAGAAACTCAACAACAGAGGCTGGTGCTGTGGCACAGTGGTTAAAGTCCTGGCTTGCAGTACCCACATCCCATATGGGCACTGGTTAGAGTCCTGGCTGTTGCATTTCCCATCCAGCTCCCTGCTAATGTGCCTGGGAAAGCAGCAGAGGATGGCTCAAATGCTTAGGTCTCTGCATCCACATGGGAGACCTGGAAGAAGCTCCTGGCTCCTGATCAGCTCTGACCATTGTAGCTATTTGGGGATTGAACTAGCAGGTGGGTAACTCACTCTCTCTCTCTCTCTCTCTCTCTCTGTGTGTGTGTGTGTGTCTCTACCTCTCTTTAAACTCTTTCAAACAAATAAAAATAAATAAATCTTTTTTTTTTTAAAAAAGAAATTCAACAACAAAACAAACAATCCAGTTAAGAAATGGACAAAGGACTTCAACAGGCATTTTTCAAGAGGGGAATTTCAAATGGCCAACAGATACTTGGGAAAATGCTCAGGATCACAAGCCATCAGGGAAATGTAAACCAAAACCATGGTGAGGTTTCGCCTCACTCCAGTTAGAATGGCTCTCACACAGAAATCAACAAACAACAAATTCTGGCAAGGATGTAGGGAAAAAGGTACCCTGGTCCACTGTTGGTAGGAATGTAAAATGGTACAACCACGGTGGAAGACAGTATGGTGATACCTCATAAATATGAATATAGGCCTACCATATGACCCAGCCATCCCACTCCTGGGAATTTACCCAAACTAAAATAATCAGTATATGAAATATTTGTCTGTACCCTTATGTTCATTGCAGCACAATTCACAATAGCTAAGATATGGAATCAACCCAGATGTCCATCAACTGTTGACTGAATAAAGAAATTATGGTTTAAATACACTTCGGAGTACTACTCAGCTGTAAAAAAAAAAAATAAAATCCTGTCTTTTGCAACAACATGGATACAACTAGAAACCATTATATTTAGTGAAATAAGCCAGTCCCCAAAAGACAGATATTGTATGTTTTCTCCTATCTGAGGTAACAAAAAAAGTAGCTGAAATATAATGTTATTGGAGTGAAATGGACATTTTGGGATTCGATGACTATTTATAGACCTTGTCTCTTCTGTAGAGGAACATTTTTTCCTCTTCATACTACTTGTGGAACTCTTTTACGTAGTATAGGATTAACTATACAATCATTAAGTAAACTGAAAATAGGTCTTTGTAAAAATCAAGAGTGGGAATGTGAGGGGGGAGCAGGAAAGGCTGGAGAGTGAGCAGGAGGGAGGGTAGGGGGTGAAGTGTTACTATGTCTCTAAATTTCTATATATGAAATACATGAAAACTTGTATAACTTAAATAAAATTTTAAAAAGAACCATGGGAAGTCACGGAAACAACTTTAGTACAGGGATGATATTACTGCTGCCTCAGAAATCCTGGAGGAGGAAAATCTAGAAAAATGAGTTCAGTTCTGGGTTACTGAATTTGAAGTAGGTTTGAGGCATCCAAGTGGAAGTGTTACTGCTCAACGGTCTGTGCAGTGGAGAGAGGAAAATTTGCAAGTATCTACAGAAAGAAAATAACTGAAGGCAAAGGCAAGATGGAGGGACCTTGGGAGAGTGAAGAGTGAGGAATTATTGCATGCAAGGTCAGATACAAGATAACCTCAATGAACAGGGGAAATGCAATAAATACATTTTTATTTTAATTTCTGTCCATATTTCTATTTCCTGTATAAATCTTACATGGGGAATCATTAGGTTAAAAAGTACTTTACAGGGGTCGGAGCTGTGGCATAGTGAGTAAAGCCACCACCTTCTGCATCATATGGCACCTCCCAGTCCATATGGGTGCTGGTTCGAGTTCCAGCTACTCCATTTCTGATCCTGCTCTCTGCTATGCCTGGAAAAGCAGTGGAAAATGGCCCAAGTCCTTGGGCCCCTGCACCTGCGTGGTAGACCTGGAAGAAGCTCCTGGCTCCTGGCTTCAGAGCCATGCAACTCCAGCCGTTGAAGCCAACTGGGGAGTGAACCAGCGGATGGAAGTCCCCTCCCTCCCTCTCTCTCTCTCTCTCCTTCTCTCTCTGTGAAACTATTTTAAATAAATAAATAAATCTTTAAAAATACTTTACATATATTGACATATTTCATATCATTTATCAATATTACACCATCTCTTCTGCTTAGTTCTTAAAAATAATTTTTATAGTAGAAATGATACATTCACTAATAAAATTGTACCTATTAAAGAATTGATCAACTGGCTACCACTAGAGACATCTAAAGCTTTTTGTCCCAGAACTCATACCAGCTCTGGGATCATTACACCACACATGAAACACATGATTTAAATAGATCATTTTTCCCTAGTTACTGAGTTGGTGAAAAAAAATTCAGAGCCTCAAACACCTGTGGATCCATACTGACATTATTTCAGAAAGTTTATGCTAACTTTCTTTTCCTTCACTCACATCAAATACAATCTTTGTCAACCTGATTAATGAAAATGTCATACCATTATCTCAAATAACTTTATAAAATAATTTATATTATGGAAACACAAATGAAGTTCCTACATAAATGAGATCAACAGACTTTCAAGACACAGAATTGTGTTTAAATATTGATGAGGAGACTGGCATTTGGCCTAGCATTTAAGAATCCACTTAAGATTTTCATATGCCATGTCAGAGTGGGCTCATTTTCTAGCACTGGCTCCTGCCAATATACATCCTGGGTAGCAGCAATGATGGCTTAAGTGACTGGGTTCCGGCCACCCATGGGGGAGACCTGGATGGAATTCTAGGCTGCAAGTTTTGATCTGGCCCAATCCTGGCCATTACAGCTATTCCTACATTCCTACATTTGAGGAATGAATCACCTCGCGCACGCTCTGTCTCTCTCTCTCTCTGCCTCACCGGCTGAAAAAATAAAAATGAAAACAACACTGGCACCATGTGGAAAACATAGTAAATACACAAAACACTTGGTAACTTAAGATCAGAACAGAGTCACTAGTTTTCAGAGTCTATTTCCAAAGTGCGAAAGTTCCAATAGCTGCTTCCTTAATGGTAGTGAGAAGCTCCCAGACTGCTCAGCTAGTTAATTCAGGCAGAGCCTCTTTAGAAATCTTTCTGCTAGCAGGAACCCTCAGGATGCAGCTCACAGAGATCAGAACTCAATAATGGTGTTCCCAAATTTAGTTGGAAACGTCTAAATTATCTTATTAATGATTTTAACATTGCCTGGAAAATGGCAAGCAGCGCCTAACATATTATTTTTGCCAACCAACTAATAGAGATTCACATGTGAATTTACTGATATATACTCATTTTTTTGTTATCTCAAGAATAAGGCACCATACTAATGGACAGATACATAGTGATTTAAAGTCCATGTTCAAAGCCTTTTGGCTTCAATGCCAAATCTTAATGTGACTTAGGTCAGGGTTCATTGCATTTTACATCATTCTGATAGTAAGGCACATAAGTATTTTCCTTAAAAGAGAATTGCAATCTCATGTATTTTTTAACTGAGCCTATTAAACTCAGACTCAAAGGACATTTTTTAAACATGTTTTGTTCATTTCTGTTCATATCTGCAGAAATCTAAAGAGTTCCAACTTCTATTCAGTCAAGCTAGTTGGCTTGCCTGCTATGAACATGTTCCAGCACGTATCACTATATGTGGCTTCAAGTTATTTTTAAGTTCATTTTATAAAATTCTTATTAATATAAATAGAATAGATTTTATGCCTTTTATAGATATGATTCTAAGAAAATAACCATATGTCCCTACTGTCTTCTTCCCCTCCCTCAATCCCTCTTTCTTGTATTTTTGCAAAAACATAATTTCAGTTCACTAAAGTCATGGGCCTAATGCACCACTAACCATAATATTCACAAGCAAAAAATTATTAAGATCACAGTTCTACACGGCTATAAACAAGGACTAAAAACAATTAAACCCAAGATGTCTATTTCATTCCAATATCTTTTGTGTCTATATTAACTATCACATTTTACAGAAAATATATTATATTTGTCTTTTTTAAGTTTATTGGAAATGTAGAGTTACAGAGAGGCAGAGGCAGAGAGAGAGAGAAATCTTCCACCCACTGGTCCATTCCCCAGATGGCTACAATGGCCAGAAATGGGCCAATCCAAAGCCAGAAGCCAGGAGCTTCTTCTGGATCTTCTGCATGGGTTCAGGGGCCCAAGGACTTCAGCTATCTTCCACTGCTTTCCCAGGCCATAACAGAGAGCTGGATTGAAAGAGGAGCTGCCAGGACTCGAACTGGCACCCATATGGGATGTCAGCACTGCAGGCAGCAGCTTGACTGGCTACAGCAAAGGGCCATCCTCTGATATTTGACTTTTGGGTACCAGCTTATTTCACTAAGCGTACTAGTTTCAAGTTGAATCCATTTTGTTGGAAAAGATAGGATTCCATTCTTTTTTATGGCTGAGTAGTATTCCATGGTAGATATATAACACATTTTTCTTATTCAGTTATCAGTTGACAGACCTTAGTTGATTCCCATATCTTACCTACTGTAAATTGAGCTGTTATAAACCTAAGGGTACAAAAAACTCTTTCATATGTTGGCTTCATTTCACTTGGATAAATTCCTAGGAGTGGGATGGCTGGGTCATATGGTAGATGTATTTTCAGATTTCTGAGAAATTTTCATACCGCCTTCTACATTGGTTGTACTAGTGTATATTCATACCAACAGTGGATTAGGGTACCTTTTCCCTATATCCTCACCACCATTTATTATTTTTTGAATTCTGGATGATAGCCATTTTAACTAGGGTAAGATGAAACCTCACTGTGGTTTTTATTTACATTTCCCTGATGGCTAGTGATCCTGAGCATTTTTTCATGTGCCTGTTAGCCGTTTGTATTTTATCCTTTGAAAAATGCCTGTTCAGGTACTTTGCCCATTTCTTAAGTGAGTAGTTTGTTTCACTGTTGTTGAATTCTTGAGCTCTTTATAGATCTTGGATATTAATCCTTTATCACTTGCATAGTTTACAAATATTTTTTCCCATTCTAGATTTCTGGACATATACAATCTACCAAAATTGAGTCATGAAGACATACAAAACCTAAATAGACCAATAACCAAGATAGAGATTGAATTAGTAATGAAGACCCTCCTAACAAAGAAAAGTTCATGGCCAGATGGCTTCACAGCTGAATTCTACCAAACTTTTAAAGAAGAAACAATTCCAATTCTGCTTAAAATATTAAAAACAAAAAGGTTTGGGAATCCTCCCAAACTCCTTCTATGAGCCAGCATCACATTAATTCCAAAACCAGAAAAAGACACAGCAAAGAAAGAGAAATATAGTCAAATATCCCTGATAACACAGATGTAAAAATCCTCAACAAAATACTAACAAATCCAACAACACATTAGAAAGATCATTCAACTGGACCAATATCCCAATAATCACTGATATACAGGGATGGTTCAACATATACAAATCAATAAATGTGATACATAATATTAATAAAGAACAAAATATGATTATCTCAAAATATGCAGGATAAATACCTATCCTTTCCTGTTAAATACCTTAAGTAAATTGGGTACAGAAGGAACATTCCTCAACACAATCAAGATAATATATGACAAACCCACAGACAGCACAGTACTTAAGGGGAAAAAGTTGGAAACATTTCCAGTAAGATCTGGAACCAGATAAATATGCCCTCTTTCACCACTGCTATTTACTATAGTTCTGGAAAGTATAGTTAGAACCATTAGGCAAGAAAAAGAAATCAAAGGAATACAAATTGAAAAGGATAAAGTGAAATTATCCTTGTTTACAGATGATAGGGCCCTATATATAGGGAAAATAAAAGACTCTACTAAGACACTATTGAATCTCATAAGAGTTTGACAAAGTGGCAGGATATATAATCAACACAAAAAAATCAATAACCAGAACTAAAAAGGAGAGAATGATCCTACATGGGAAGTAGGATACACAGCAGACTCATAGAATGGCAAATGCCCTAAACAGCACTCTGGCCTCAGAACCAGCCCTTAAGGCATTTGGATCTGGCTAAAAAGCCCAGGAGAGTTTCCCAGGCATGGAAAGCCAAGACACTGTGGCAAAAAAAATTACCTAAATGAAAGATCTCTGTGAGTGAGATCCCAGTAGAAAGAACGAGCCATCAAAGAAGGCAGTACCTTACTCTGAAGGGAGGAGAGAACTTCCACTTTGACTATGGCCTTGTCTAAATAAGATTAGAGCTGGTAAACTCAAGAGGCTTCCAGAGCCTTGGCAGTTCATTACAAGAGCCTCAGGTGATTACTGATGTCATAAATAAGAGTGTCAATTGTTAAATCAACAACATGAGTCACTGTGCACCTGCTCCCCATGTAGGACCTCTGTCATTAATGTGTTGTACTATGCAAATTAATGGTAAAATTACTATCCAAACAGTACTCTATACTTTGTGTGTCTTTGTGGGTGCAGTCTGTTGAAATCTTTACTTAGTATATACTAAGTTGATCTTCTGTATATAATTGAAAATGAATCGTGATGAAGAATGGGATGGGAGTGGGAGATGGGATGGTTGTGGGTGGGAGGGAGATTATGGAGGGAAAAGCTGCTATAATTCAAAAGTTTTACTTTGGAAATGTATATTTATTAAATAGAAGTTGAAAAAAATCAATAACCTTTCTGTATGCAAATAATGGCATGACTGAGAAAGAGCTTGTAAAATTATTCCCATTCATAATAGCTGCAAAAAATTTCAAATACCTTGGAATAAATTTAACCAAGGGTATGAAAGATGTTTACAATGAAAATTACAAAACATTAACAAATAGAAGGAGACACAAAAAAATTATAAAAATCTTCCATGTTCATAGATTGGAAAAAGTCAGTATCATCAAAAAGTCCATACTACCAAAAACAATTTACAGATCAATGTGGTCACAATCAAAATACCAAGGATATTCTTCTCAGATCTAGAAAAAAATTATTCTAAGATTCATATGAAAACACAAGAGACCAAGAATAGCTAAATCAATCTTAAATAGCAAAAACAAAGCCAGAGGCATCACAATGCCAGATTTTAAGACATACTACAAGCAGTTATAATAAAAAAAGCCCAGGACTGGCACAAAAATAGACAGGTAGACCAATGGAACAAAATAAAAGGCACATAAATCAATCTATACATCTACAACAAAACAATCTTTGACAAACAAGCTAAAAAATCAATCCCTGGAGAAAGGACAGCCTCTTCAACAAATCGTGCTGGGAAAATTGGATATGTGCATGCAGAAGCATGAAACAGGACCTCTGCCTTACAATTTATACAAAAATCCACTCACAATGGATCAAGGATCTAAATCTATTACTTGATACATCAAATTACTAGAGGAAAACATCAGGGAAATTCTACAAGACACAGGCATAGACAAAGACCTCTTGAAAAAGACCCAGCCCTGAAGGCATTCGGTGCTGGCTGAAGAGTCCATGAGAGTGTTTCAGGCATGGAAAGCCAACTCACTCTGGCAAAAACAAAACAAACAAAAAACAAACAAACAAACAAAAAACCCCACAACCTAAATGAAAGATCTCTGCGAGTGAGATCCCAGTAGAAAGAACGGGCCATCCATCAAGGAGGGAGGCGCCTTTCTCTGAAGGGAGGAAGGAACCTCCACTGTGATACGGCCTTGACTAAACAAGTTCAGAGCTAGTGAACTCAAGGGGCTTCCGTAGCCTAGACAGCTCATGGCAAGAGCCTCGGGTAATTGCTGACGCCATAAATAAGAGTGACAATTGTTAAATCAACAACAGGAGTCACTGGGTACAGGCTCCCCACGTAGGATCTCTGTCCTTAATGTGTTTTACTATGAAACTTAAAAACAACACTACCAGTCAAACAATACCCTATACCTTGTGCGGTTGTGTGAGTGCAGCCTGTTGAAATCCTTGCTTAGTATATACTAAGTTGATCTCCTGTATATGAAGGTAATTGAAAATGAAACTCGATGAAGGGCGGGATGGGAGAGGGAGTGGGAGAGGGAGGGGCCACGGGAGGGAGGGAGGTTGGGGGGGGGCCACAACAATACAAAAGTTGCACTTTGTAAATTCACATTTATTAAATAATAAAAAGAAACAAAGAAAAAAAGAAAGATTTCCTTCACCATTTTCTACTGCAATCAAATTTTTTCAGCTCTTCTATGTCTGAAAAGTCTGTATTTCACCTTCAGTTTTGCTGTGTGTAGATTTTAGGTTGCCAGTGTTTGTTTATTTTTTTTTTCTTTGTTTTAGTGGTGTAAAGATGTTGCTCTAATCCCTTTTGGCTGAAATTGTTCCCTATAGAAGTCTTTTTTGTTGTCTTATCATTGCTGCTCTATATGTAATGTGTGTTTTTGCTATTAACTTTACAATTATTTGTATTGTCATTAAATATCATTAAAATAATTTGATAATTAAGAAAAAGAAAGAACAGGCCATCAAAGAAAGAGGTACCTTTCTCTGAAGGGAGGAGACAACTTCCACTTTGACTATGAGCTTGTCTAAATAACACTGAAGTCGGAGAACTCAAAAGGCTTCCATAGCCTTGGCACCTCATGATAAGAGCCTAGGGTGATTACTGATGCCACAAACGAGAGTGTCAATTTGTTAAGTCAACAACAGGAGTCACTGTGTACTTACTCCTCATGTAGGATCTCTGTCCTTAATGTGTTGTCCAATGTGAAGTAATGCTATAACTAGTACTCAAACAGTATTTTACACTTTATGTTCTGTGTGGGTGCAAACTGTTGGAATCTTTACTTAATATATACTAAATTGATCTTCTGTATACAAAGATAATTGAAAATGAATCTTGATGTGAATGGAATGGGAGAGGGAGGCGGAGTTGGGAGGGTTGTGGGTGGGAGGGAAGTTATAAGAGGGAAAAGCCATTGTAATCCATAAGCTGTACTTTGGAAATTTATATTTACTAAATAAAAGTTTAAAAATATAATTTACAGACCATGAAAAAAAAAGACCCCAGAAGCACAGACAATGAAACCCAAGATTGAGAAACGGGATTACATCAAACTACTTAATTTCTGCACTGCAAAGGAAACATTCAACAAAATTAATTTGCTTCAATTTATAAACATTTGTTTCAAGTTGGTTATTCTTGGAAGAGTGGGTAAGGGCCTGGACTCTAGAGATGGATCGTTTGGCTTATAAATCCCAACCTCAACCTTTTGCATGATCCCAAGAAAGTTATTTAACCACTCCGGTGCCTCAGTTTCTTCGCCTGTACACAGGTGATCCTAGCAGTAGCTACCTTACATGCACAATTGGTTAGGCGCTGAAAATATTGTGATCCGTACTTGGCCTGATTGTAGCCATGGCTGTGGTTCTTACTGAATTTTCTGTTTGGAAACACATCCCAGTAAACATGTGAGACTGCATATAAAACACAGGCCTCTCCCCTCGCCCCTTCCACAAACAAACAAGCCAAAGACTCATCTCTCATTTCTCTGGTGGGAGATTTTGGATTGGAAACTGGGAGTAAGCAGTCCTGAGGGCTGTGGGAAGGGGCATCAGGTATAGAAATAGGAAATGACACAACGACTGCCCCGAGAAGCTGGAATGGTATGCTTTACATGTTTGAATAAACTAAAAGCACATGGGACATTGGGAGCAGGGACTGGGCTGTGCTATCTACATTCCAAAGTAAGGGCTTTGGGGATCCCAGAACACCCTTTCCAGCCAGCTGGGCACTGGGTGTCCCTGCGCAGCTCACCTTCATCCAGAAGACTCAGAGACGCTGCATGGCAGTGTGGCTGCACCAGGCCCACCTTCACTGTGTCCTCCGCCTACAGCCCGTGACCTGCTGGACCAGAACCTCTGCTTCCTTGGGTTTGGGCCTTGGAGTGAAGAAAGTCTTTTGGCTGGGGTGAGACAGTCACAGTAGGAGTGGGGAGCAGCACTGCCCATCCTCTTCCTGCTGCTTCCTCGCCTTCATGAGCATCATGAAGGAGCCAGGTGCAGCTCACCTGCACAGGGCAGGTCCTAGGGAAGGGGCGGCAAGGCCAAAGGCAAGGCCTCAGCCGCCACACTGAATTCTTAATATCGGGGAACTCTCGGAGCACATCTGTGCCAACGGTGCTAAGCCTCACTGCTGCACCTTCCTTCAAAAGACAAACCAGGACTTTTGGCCTTCTGTGTGTCTCCCTCGTGGTGTACCAGGGCCTCTCCCAGCCCGTGTGCCTGCTTTCAGGTGGAGGCATTTGTTACAGCCAACCTACTAGCGTTCCCTGCCTTGCTCTTGTCCGGGTGCTTCCCCAGCCCCAGTGTTTCCCCACAGCCCTGCCACCCTGACCAACCTAGTGAACTTCCTCCAGTGTCTCATGGTTACCCTCCAGAATCCTGACTGATGGACCCATTATTTGCCTGACCTTGTACCCTGTGGTCACACATAGTCTGAAATTCACCTGCTAGCAATAAAACTTCCAATTTAAAAATGCAGGTACTTCTTTACATGTTCACAGTCTTTTCTTCTTAAATTAGAGTTGTTCAATCACGAGTTGTACTAAAATTCCAGGTGAGTAGTTTCAGAGGGAACTGGGGTAGATGCCTGGGGGAGCCTTGGAGGAGAAAGCACTAGCTATGTTATGCCAGTGTTATGCCCATCACAGGCACTGGACAATGGACAGGAGTCCAGACCCCAAGAATCCCACTCCTTCTTTACCAGGTCTGGTCTGGGGAGTAGGAGGGTATTTATTGTGAAGTCAGGGGAAAGAATCACAAATTGTGAGGCAAACATGAACATATTGTAACCAAGGATTTAAACCAAAAGTACAAAGAGGCAAGACTCTGCTGGTGGTTTATAGAGAAATCACCTCTATTTCCACCTGCTTTTGTTTCCATCCCTGTAGGATACAGTTTCTCCAGAACCTCCTCTCCCCTACATCACACTCCCCAAAATTCACCCCTACTCCCCATGCAGAGTAAGTCTTCTTTAGGTTTCTCAAATCTGCAGTTCTCTGCCCTAAAGAAGATGTGTTCATTCTCAAGGCAATTTATTCTGAGCATCAAAAGTCTAAACTGTCGGCTAATAAATAAATGTACCACTAGAAAGAAGTAGAGAGAAAAGAATGAAGATTTTATTTTATTAATAAGACAAAGGAGTTGGTCATCCTGTCTTCCTAATTTTCTATTTCTTTAAGGTTTGTTGGTTTGTTTTTTTTCTAAGACGCAAGACACAAACTTCGACCTCCTTCGAGTCAGAACAGTGTCCAGTTTCATTTTGATAAATACACAATGTTTGATTTTTGCACTCCGGGACACTAGTGACTTCATGAGCATCTACAGTTCCTAAAAATAAAGACATGTAAACAAAAAATACATTTATTTGTGAGTATATTCACAAGGTCCTAGTCAGAATTGCAAACATAAAGCTTGGTGGCAAAATATTGGTGGGAAGGTCCCATTTGATCAGGCTTTAAATTACATTTAGAAGAGACTGCAAGTGCACCTGACTTGGTGTGGAAGACTAATTGACCTCCCTTTGGACGGAGTAAGCCTAGTATTGCAATTCTAGGAGAAAGGTCAATGCAGGATGTCCTGCCATCACAGGCAGGTACGGGCCACAGGTACACGAAGTTCAAGTGCAGTTTCTCAGGAGGTCACTCGTACCACTCCATGTCAAGTACATCCTCTGCCCCACTCTCAGCTACCTCACCCAGGAGCCATTGTGGTAGGTAGGTCACCATTGTTCTAGATTACTGTTGTCTAAACTGATTTTCCTATCCCTGAATTCCTTTACTGTTAGCTTTAAAAAAAAATAAATAAAAGCCTTATGTGCAATTTATAAGCTTCCTTATATGTCCAGGAATAAGAAACAAAATAGAGAAAGAGTAAGAAGATAAAGAAGGAATAGAGAGGGAGAAGAGATAATGGTGCTATTCCAGCACACAGTGCCCAGAATGTAACATACCAGAGACGAAGAGGAAGGAGAGAGGGACAGTGGCCAGATTTGTAGTCTGCTCACAAAGCTTCGATTGTCACACTTCATTAGAAAGTCCTTCAGTGGGTCTCCAGCCACAGCTTTCTCCTACTCTCAAATCTCTACCAGATTATTTCCACCTGGATGTCTGCCCCCTTTGAAGCACCCTTCTAAAGCTCTCAGTGGCTTCCCTTTCAAATCTGCTTCTTTTCTTTGGCTTCACTTTTGTATTCATAGCACCACAACTTTCTAAATCACTCAGCCTAACCCCTCCCGCGCCACCATCCACTCCTCCCTCTCCTCTCCTTCAATAACAGCAAGGTTATCGTTTTCCCAGCATCATCACTCTCCCTCATCCCTTCTTGTCTGTTCTTAACCTTATCAGGCCCTTGTCACTTCATGGGCACCTGAAGTTTTAGGGTTTTTTTCTTTTATTAAGCTTATTTAGTTTCATTGTTATTTGAAAATCATCTGACGTTTTAACGATAAAGTCCTGGGACTTCAGAGTGTGCTGGGTTTTGTATCCCCAGGCCCATTCTGCTTGAGGATATTCCGAACTGAAAAGAGCAATCACCCCAGGGAATAAACCAAAAAAGTAAATTAGTAATCATGTTAATTATAAGAGATAATATTTCTTGAGCAATTAGTTTGTCAGGTACTTTTAAAAAACCCTTTACATGAATTAAAACATTTAAAGTTCCCCATAAAATTCAATGAAGTAGATACTATTTGCACCTCATTTATGCTAGACAGAGAAACTTGAGAGTAGAAATAATATTTGCATGATACACTGAAGTTTAGAAGATCTGGACTCAAAGTCTCAAAATCATTACTTGTGAAATGAGGGAACAGAGAAGATCATCTTCAAGTTCCCTTTCTTGGAAAAATCTGAGATTCTACCCTATAGCTGAAATAAGAAATTTTTTATAGAATAAAAAGAGAATCCTGAAAGTCTCCATATTTGATTATATTCTCAACAAGTCATTTGTAAAGCAAATTCATTTACTCAACAAACTCACCCAACAAATGTTCATTGAGCATCTACTAAGAAACCTTGTCCACAGTTTTCTGTGTGGCTCATACAATCTAAATCCTCATTTGCTTCAATCCCTCCCTTACTGTTAGTAAAAAAAAACCTTACCTGCAATAGACGGCAAGCCAAAGAAGAGAAGAGCTAAGACAAGATAATGAATCTTCATGGCAAGGTAGCTCTGAAACAATAGTGTATCTCAAGAAGATGAACCGATGTCAATGCAGGTATTAGAATCAGAACTACTGCATCTAGAGACATTCATGGGTGAATGGCACCTTCCATGCCTTAGTCTCTCTCAGATTTGTGGGGAGCCAACCCCTCTCCAAGCTGATATACCTCCTGTTTGTTGAGTTCACATTATGACACGTGCAAGCCTTTATTACATCTTCACAACTCTTCTTGCTCATCCATTTCCTCTCACAGTACCTCAGCCAGCCACCAGCAGGCTGACTCTCAGTGCCTCCTAACACTTAAAAGATCTCTACCTTGATGGCCCCTTGGAGATGTGACTTCTCCGCTGGACACTTTCTCTATATAGGAGCAGCGCTTGCCCTTAATCCCTGTACCTCTCTTCCTCGACTGGTTATCATGTTCCACCAAGAGCAATGATACCCCTGTGTAGACACTTAAGAAAAACTAGGAGAGAAATTAAGAAACAAGAGAGTTTATCAGGCTTGTTTAGAGCTGCATCCCAGA
Organism: Sylvilagus floridanus; assembly: GCA_949820135.1. Classification (NCBI taxonomy): domain Eukaryota; kingdom Metazoa; phylum Chordata; class Mammalia; order Lagomorpha; family Leporidae; genus Sylvilagus; species Sylvilagus floridanus. Next base: position 35,282,216 of record OX463236.1, read on the forward strand.
AAACCACAACCCAAATATGCTTGAAAACATATGCTTGAAATCTTGCAGATTTCAAATAGGTCTTAATGGCAAAGACTATAAATGGAGATTCTATCAATCGCTTGCCATGAATTTCTGTTGGTGCAGTCAGGGAAGCAAACTGTCTTGTAAGGGATTGGATAACTAAGGACGACCCATCAAGTACCACTTGTCAGTAAGAGAGGGAGGAAAGGGACAAGAACAGAGCAATTCCTGGGAGAGGAAGAGGCTGACGATTATGCTTGGGGTGGGAATATTCCACTTTAATGAAAACTGTAGATCTCAACACATACATGCCATGATGTAGAGTCTGGGGCCTTAGCACATGCTGGGGGAGATATATACATCTGCAAGGATCAAACACTTTCTGATCTCATGTGAGCAGAGTCATGTCTCCCACTTCCTTTTGGCTCAAAGCTTTGGGGATGCCTCAGTACATTTTGTCTTTTTCGAGGATTTTCCACCTAAGCAATTCCATGTGGTCATTAGAAACCTGAATCTTCACAGCCCCCAATTCAAGTTACCCTTATCCTACAATAAACATTGTTGAAAATCATATTATGCTAATATTTTACTTTCATTTCCTTTCATTTGGTCCATGCAGCTGTTCTCTCATTAAGTGGGAGTTCCCCAAGGAAGAGGGAACAAAATTCTCTGATTCTGTGCCAAGAAATGGTCTAAACATAGTCAGTGGTCCTGGAAGCTTGTGGAACTATTGAACTGACTTCTTTTTTCCCTACTTTGTGTGTATGTGTGTTGGTTTGTGCTGTTTTTGTTTTTGGTTACTCCTATATTGATTCCTCTCACTCCCTACTGACTGGTCATATCAGAACTAACCTGCTCCTCCATTTTTTATGCAGATTATGTAAAATCTTTCCATTACTTCTTTCCTGAACATATTAGGCTACCACTTGTACATTCCATGCTATCCATACTAGATTATTTCTCTCTCTCTCTCCATCCCTTCTCATGTATTATTTTATTAAAGATTTTATTTATGTATTTGAGAGGTAGAGTTGCAGACAAAGAAAAGGAGAGACACAGAGAGAGGTCTTTCATCCACTGGTTCATTCCCCAAATGGCCGCAATGGCGGGAGCTGATCTGAGCTGATCTGAAGCCAGGAGCCAGGAGCTTCTTCCAAGTCTCCCAAACAGGTGCAGAGGCTCAAGCACTTGGGAGATCTTCCATTGCTTTCCCAGGCCATAGTGGATAGCTGGATTGGAAGAGGGAGCTGCCAGTACTGGAATTGGTGACCCTGTAGGATGACAGCACCACAGGCAGAGGCTTAGCCCACTATGCCACAGTGCTGCCCCCCTCAGGTATTAGTGCAGAGGGTACAACACTTCCTCTTCAAGAACTGATCTTCTGGGACTGGCATGTGGCACAGCGAGTTAAGCTGCAGCCTTCAACACTGGAACCCCATACCAGAGTGTGAGTTAGCTCCCTGCTAATGTGCCTGGGAAAGCAGCAGAGGATGGCCCTGACACTTGGGCCCCCTTTACCCATGTGAGAGACCTGTGTGGAATTCCAGGTTCCTGGTTTTGGCCTAGTACAGATCTCACCATTCTGGATATTTAGGGAGAAAATCAAAAGATAGAAGATTGATCTCTCTCTTTCTCTCTCTCTCCCTCCCTCTCTCTCTCTCTCTCTGCCTCTTCCTTTCAAACAAATAAATTGTTGGAAAAAATATCTCATTTTCTTGGACTCTCTCTGGCCCTTTTCTACCTTTTCATTCTCATTCCAAACTTCAGAATCTTGTTTCTCCATTAAAGCTTATTTGTTTAATCAGTATTTCTCCCTGCCATTGGTGAAAGGAGAGGGAGAGAGACAGACACAGAATCTTCCCTTGACTCTGCTTCCCCCTCTATGTTCAGTCTAATTTCAATCCCATTTTACACTGCAATGATTAGATTAGACATTACCTGTTCCCTCCCCACACCTTGTCATCTAGGGGCTGCTCCCTGTTATTATCACTTACATTCAAGATTCCTTTTATAGCCATTGATAAATATATCCTTTTTAGTTTTTTCTGATATTATGAACATTTGGCTCTAGAAGCCTGGTTTCTACCCTGGTTTTCTCACATGCCTTATCTTCACATTCTTTTCAGCCTCTTTTCTCTTCTCAGGGAGGTTTTCCAGGCTTATGGGGTCAATTCCAGGGTCTTTTGCTTACCTCTATCCCTAGGCACTCCCTAGGAACCTCATGCTGACTGCTAGCACTGCCACCTTCTGTGTAAACTTCACCATGCATCTCCAGACCAAATCACTCTCCCTTAGGCTTTGGTCCCTTAGTTCCATCTGCTTATATCTCATCATCTTTTCCAGATTCGCTGGATTAAATTCCCACTTAATGGACCCCGAGTAGGCAGACCCCAGATACTTACAGTATGACATCATCCTGGATCACCATGACTCCAAACATTCCTGCAAATGGATGAGAAAGACATTTTTCATGTTTGGGTACAGGCAAGAGTTTACACAATAATCTGTCTTATACATGGTAATTATGAGTCATTCAAACAAATTGTGATTAGATATTTTTATCATAAATCCTTCTAAAACAGAATTGAAGGCAATTTTTCAGTAGAGACAAAAGAGATTAAAATGAGATTACAAATTGGAAAAAAATAAGATAAAATCATAGGCAAGACAGAGATGAGCCACAAATCTTGGTTGAATTTCTTCCATTAAAATGAGAGATTTAAAATTGCCAAAGTCATGGGGCATAAAAAAAGAGTATATCCATTACTAAGGACAAATAGGGCTGTTAGTCTTCCTGGTATTGAGATCTACACAAGATTTCTCCCATGGGTCCTCTTGGAAAGGTCAATGTGTGATGTGGGAACAATGAATTTGCTTATAATAAATACAATAGCATGTTTCATATAGCTATTTATTATAACATTCTTCACTATAAACAGATGGTATATTATCCAAAAGCAATTTGATTAAAGCAGGCTATATGATGTCAAATAATATGGTACATGTTTACAGCTCTCTAGGTGTTTGGCCTAATGAATTTTTTTTTAAGATTTATTTGTTTATTTGAAAGGAGAGAGGTAAAGACAGAGAGAGAGTTGTATCTTCCATTTGCCAGCTCACTTCCCAAATGGCTGCAATGGCTGGTGCTAGGCTAGGCAGAAGCCAGGAGCCAGGAACTTAATCAGGGTCTCCCACATGGGTATAGGGGCCCAAGTACTTGGGTCATCTCCTGCTCTTATCGCAGGCATAGCAGCAGGGAGCTGGACTGGAAGTGGTGTAGGCAGGACTCAAACTGTCACTAATATGTATGCCAGTGTCACAGGTGACAGCTTAATCCACAGTGCCACAATGCCAGTCCCATGAAGAGTTAACATACTGAAAAATTTTAACTTTTCATGGTTATAAAATCCCTTTGAGAATTTAATGAAATATTAGGTTGTTTACCTGAAAAAAAAGAAATGAATGCATGCAGATATCCATAAAAGTCCACGTTCCACAGGCTCCCCCTCCCCAAGACAATGCCTTAGGATACATGGATCACAGTTGAGTATCTGTGCTGCAGGGGGAACCAGCAAGGAGAAAATAAGAAATCTTGGGGATCAGAAGACTGGAAAAAGCTGGGGAGTCAGGACCAGGCCAAGCAGCCAGACAGCACCAGAACAATATGACTTCACAAAGAATAAGGCACAGCCACCATTTTGCCCTCAGAATGGCAGTTCAGACAAATTATCATCACAATAGAAATACACCCTAGAGCCTGAAGAGACAAAGTACTGTCTTCAGACCTCCACCTCCTCAAAATGACTTTACAACAGTCACAGGGGACCGGTGACAAATCCTCCTTGATAATTACTGAATCTCTCTGTGCCTTACCAAATGGCCTTGTACTTCATGTAAGGCATGAGCCAGTTCCAGGGCTAGGTTATCCTGAGGCCCTGGAGGCAGCTAGGTGGACTGTGGCAGGAAGCCCAGTGAAATTTAATCAGATGGTCTAATGGCAATTGTTGGGGAGGGAGATGGAGGCAGATGTGTGGTAAGTACTCCTCCCAGAACTGGAGTAGAAAGTAGTTTCCATTGTGTCTGTATCAGGTAAGATTAGTTAACCATGAAAAACTGTTCTTCTCTCATAAAGCCTAAAGATCAACTACTCAGGGCTGTGCTGGCTCCCCGATCATCAGGCTGCCTCCGTCATTGCTCTATCACACTCAACACATGGATCCTCATGGGCCAAGGTGAATTCCCATCATGCTCCAACTCCAACTATCTCTTTGCTGTCATCAGGAAAGCAGAACTGTTAGAAGATCCATACCTCCTCCCTTTCATCACTCTACCCTGAAAATGGGCTCTAGTCCCCAGGGTTTCTATTAGATGCTTATTTTTCTATCTCCATCTACTTGAAAGACACAGCAGCAGAGATGGAGAGAGACAGAATGAGAGAGAGAGAGAGAACAGGAGAGAGAAAAAAATGAGAGAGAGAGAGAGAGCTCTTTCATCCATTGCATCACTTTTCAAATGCCCTAAACAGGACTGAGACAGGCCAAATCCAGGAGCCTGGGACTACTTCTGGATCTCCACACGGGTGAAAGTGGCCCAGGCCCAGGTGTCTGAGCCATCATCTGTTGCCTCCCAGGATGCTTAGTAGGAAGCTGGATTGGGAGCAGAGTGGCTGGGAATTGAACCAGCACTCCAAATGGGATGTGGAAACCCCAAGTGGCAACTTAACCCACTGCCTACTTCCTGTTATACAAACTCTTTCAGAGCATAGACAGCATGAATATCTTCCCATATCATTCTATAAGAACAGCATAAGCTTATATAAGTGTAAATAAGGACAGCTCAAAAAATAAAACACTATGAAAAGTCTAACTTTTTTACAATGACTTTTTTTTTTATTTTAAGGAATACAACTTCATGCATTTAATATATACAGATTTGGGAACATGATGATTCTTTTCCCCTTACCCTACCTCCCACACACCCATCTATACTCCCATCTTTTTTCCTCCTCCCTCTTCCTTTCCCATTCTTATTTTTTACAGAGATCAATTTTTCAGTAGATTGTATGTGTCTGCAAACCCATTTCTTCTAGGCTTCCTGATTTGTTGGGATACCACTCTGTAGTAATTTCCGATGATTCTTTTTATTTCTGTGGTATCTGTTGTTACATTCCTTTTTCATTTCCGATTTTGTTAATTTGGGTGTTCTGGGTTTTTTTTTTTTTTTTTTTTTTGGTTAGTTGAGCCAATGGTGTGTCTATTTTGTTCATTTTTTCAAAACACCAAGTCTTCATTTCATTGATCTTTTCTATTGCTTTCTTGGTTTGAATTTTGTTTATTTCTTCCTTAATTTTAATTATTTCTTTCCTCTTACTAATTTGGGGTTTGGATTGTTGTTGTTCTAGGTCCTTGAGATGCACTGACAACTCATTTGGTGACAACTCAACTGGTGACTTTCCCGTTTCTTGATGTAGGCACTAATTGCTATAAACTTCCCTCTTCACACTGCTTTTGCTGTATCCCATAAGTTTTGATATGAGTTATTCTCATCTTCATTCATTTCCAGAAATTATGACCAATTGTTCATTTATTGTTCAGTTTCCATGTGTTTACATATATTCTTGAGATTCTTTAGTTGTTGGTTTCAAGCTTCAATCCAATGGGATAAGATAAGATGCATGGTATAATTTTGATAGTTTTGAATTTGCTGAGACTTGCTTTATGGCCTAATATATGGTCTATCCTAAAGAAAATTCTGTGCACTGCTGAGATTGTGTATTCTGCCACTGCAGGGTAAAAGGTTCTGCAGATATCAGTTAGATCCATTTGTTACATAATATTGATTATCTCTGGTTTGTTGTTGTTGTTGTCGATTTTGTCTAGCTGAGATATCCAGTGATTAAAATGAGGTGAAGTCCCCAATTTCTATTGTATTTGGGTCTATGTCTCCCTTTAGATCCATTCATAGTTCTTTCAGATAGCCAGCACCCTGTTGTTGAGTGCATATACATTTATTATTGTCATGTCTTTTTGTTGTATTGATCCCTTAATCATTACATAGAGTCCTTGTTTATCTCTGTTAACAGTTTTTGTATTAAAGTTTATTTTGTCTGATATTTGGATGGCTATACCTGCCCTTTTTTCTCTCCATTAGCATAAGATATTTTTTCCATCCTTTCACTTTCAATCTTGTGTGTATCTATGTTAGTGAGGTGTGTTTTTTGTAGGCAGCAAATGGATAGGTCTTATTTTTTAAATCCATTCAGACCATCTGTAGCTTTTAACTGGAAAGTTTTGACCATTTACATTCAGGATAACTATTGATAATGAATGACATGGCCCTGCCATTTTTGATAAATATTCCTATTGTTCACTTTGGATTTCATTTGTACTTCCACTGGGAGATTTTCTGCCTTCACCTTGTTTCATAGTGATGACCATGTTTTTGTGTTTCTGTGTGTAGCACATCCATAGGCAACTATGTGTTTCCTGTACTTGGATATTCCTTTCTTTCTCCAAGTTAGGGAAGTTTTCTGTAATAATTTCACTAAGTAGGCCTTCTAGTCCCCTCACTCTTTCCACTCCTTCAGGCACTCCTAAGACCCATATGCTTGGTCATTTGATAGTATCCCATATATCACCAACACTATTTTTTAGTTTTCTGATTTTTTCTTCTTCTTTTTGGTCTCACTGTAAAATTCACGGAGATCTGTCTTCTAGCTCATAATCTTTATTCTGCCTCACCAACTCTTTTTAAGGCTTTCCATTGCATTTTTTCTTTGATCCATTGGATTCTTAATTTATAGCATTTCATTTTGATTTCTCTTTAAGTTCTCAATTTCATGGGAAAACTTCTCATTCATATCATATATAGTTTTTTTGAGCTCATGGATTTCCTTCTGACTGCTTTTGAGCAGTCCAGTGATTCATTTTTTGAATTCCATTTCCAGAATTTTTTTTCTTTTTTTTGACAGGTAGAGTGGACAGTGAGAGAGAGAGGGAGAGAGACAGAGAGAAAGGTCTTCCTTTTGCTGTTGGTTCACCCTCCAATGGCCACCGTGGCCAGCGTGCTATGGCTGGTGCATCACGCTGATCTGAAGCAAGGAGCCAGGTATTTCTCCTGGTCTCCCATGCGGGTGCAGGACCCAAGCACTTGGGCCATCCTCCACTGCACTCCCGGGCCACAGCAGAGAACTGGCCTGGAAGAGGGGCAACCGGGACAGAATCTGGCACCCCAACCAGGACTAGAACCCGGTATGCCAGTGCCACAGGCAGAGGATAAGCCTATTGAGCCACGGCACCAGCCCCATTTCCAGAATTTCCTCAATCTCTTCACCTTCACATTCATTTTTTTAAACTTTTATTTAATAAATATAAATTTCCAAAGAACAGCTTTTGGATTACAGTGCATTCCCCCCTTCCCATAAACTCCCTCCCACCCACAAAGCTCCCAACTCCGCCTCCCACTCCCATTCCATTCACATCAAGATTCATTTTCAATTACCTTTATATACAGAAGACCAATTTAGTATATATTAAGTAAAGATTTCATCAGTTTGCAACCACACAGAAACACAACGTATAGAGTACTGTTACAGTACTAATTATAGCATTAATTCACATTGTACAACACATTAAGGACAGAGATCCTACATGAGGAGTAAGTGCACAGTGACTCCTGTTGTTAATTTAACAGTTGACACTCTTATTTATGACATCAGTAATCACCCTAGGTCATGAGTTGCCAAGGCTATGGAAGCCTCTTGAGTTTACCAACTCTTATCTTATTTAGACAAGGCCATAGTCAAAGTGGAAGCGCTTTCCTCCCTTCACAGAAAGGTACCTCCTTCTTTGATTGCCCGTTCTTTCTGCTGGGATTTCACTCACAGAGATCTATTTAGGTCTTTTTTGCCAGAGTGCCTTTGCTTTCCATGTCTGAAATACTCTCATGGGCTCTTCAGCCAGATCCGAGTGCCTTTAGGGCTGATTCTGCAGCCAGAGTGCTGTTTAGGACATCTGTCATTCTATGAGTCTGCTGTGTATCCTGCTTCCCATGTCGGATTGTTCTCTCCTTTTTAATTCTATTAGTTAGTATTAGTAGACACTAGTCTTGTTTATGTGATCCCTTTGACTCTTAATCCTATCATTCTGATCAATTGTAAACTGAAATTGATCACTTGGACTAGTGAGATGGCCTTGGTACATGCCACCTTGATGGGATTGAATTGAAATCCCCTGGCATATTTCTAACTCTACCATTTGGGGTAAGTCCAATTGAGCATGCCCCAAACTGTACATCTCCTCATTCTCTTATTCACACTCTTATATTTAACAGGGATCACTTTACAGTTAAATTTAAACACCTAAGAATAATTGTGTGTTAATTACAGAATTCAACCAATAGTATTAAGTAGAACAAAAAAAAATACTAAAAGGGATAAAGTATTAAGTTGTTCATTGACAGTCAGGACAAGGGCTGATCAAATCACTGTTTCTCATAGTGTCCATTTCACTTCAACAGGTTTCCTTTTTGGTGCACAGTTAGTTGTCACCAATCAGGGAGAACATATGATATTTGTCCCTTTGGGACTGGCTTATTTCACTCATCATGATGTTTTCCAGGTCCCTCCATTTTGTTGCAAATGACCAGGTTTCATTGTTTTTTTTTTTTTTTTATTGCTGTGTAGTATTCCATAGAGTACATATCCCATAATTTCTTTATCCAGTCTTCTGTTGATGGGCATTTAAGTTGATTCCAGGTCTTAGCTATTGTGAATTGAGCTGCAATAAACATTACTGTGCAGACGGCTTTTTTGTTTGCCCATTTAATTTCCTTTGGGTAAATTCCAAGGAGTGGGATGCTGGGTTGTATGGTAAGGTTATATTCAGGTTTCTGAGGAATCTCCAGACTGACTTCCATAGTGGCTTCACCAGTTTGCATTCCCACCAACAGTGGGTTAGTGTCCCTTTTTCCCCACATTCTCGCCAGCATCTGTTGTTGGTAGATTTCTGCTTTGAGCCATTCTGACCATGGTGAGGTGAAACCTCATTGTAGTTTTGATTTGCTTTCCCTGATGCTAGTGATCCTGAACATTTTTTCCTCCTTGCTTAGATTTCAACAGGCTGCACTCACACAACCGCACAAGTTATAGGGTATTGTTTGACTAGTAGTGTTGTTTTTAAGTTTCATAGTAAAACACATTAAGGACAGAGATCGTACGTGGAGAGCCTGTACCCAGTGACTGCTGTTGTTAACAATTGGCACTCTTATTTATGGTGTCAGCAATCACCAAGGCTCTCTCCATGAGCTGTCTAGGCTATGGAAGCCCCTTGAGTTCACCAACTCTGAACTTGTTTAGTCAAGGCCATATCACAGTGGAGGTTCCTTCCTCCCTTCGGAGAAACATGCCTCCCTCCTTGATGGCCTGTTCCTTCCGCTAGGGTCTTCTTCACCAGGATCTTTCATTTAGATTGTTTTTGCCACCGTGTTGTGACTTTCCATGCCTGTGAGACTCTCATGGGCCTTTAAGCCAGATCCGAATGCCACAAGGGTTGATTCTGAGGCCAGAGTGCTGTTTTGGGTGTTTGCCATTCTATGAGATGCTGTGTGTCCTGCTTCCCCCGAAGGATCATTCTCTCCCTTTTAATTCTATCCTTCATTATTTGCTTACACTGGTCTTGTTTGTAAAATCTCTTCGACACTTACCCTATCTTTTTGATTGGTTGTGTACTTATACTTATCATTTTACCAAGTGTGCCTTCTTTTTTTTTTAACTTTTATTTAATAAATATAAATTTACAAAGTACAGCTTTTGGATTACAGTCGCTTCCCCCCCTCCCCATAAATCCCCTCCCACCCGCAACCCTCCTATCTCCTGCTCCCTCTCCCATACCATTCACATCAAGATTCATTTTCAATTATCTTTATATACAGAAGATCAATTTAGTATATATTAGGTAAAGATTTCAACAGTTTGCGCCCACACAGAAACACAAAGTGTAAAGTTCTGTCTGAGTACTAGTTATACCACTAATTCACATATTTCACTTTGTATTTTAAAAATATATTTATTGGGACCAGAGCTGTGGCATAGCAGGTAAAGCCGCTGCCTGCAGTACTGGCATCCCATATGGGCACTGGTTCACATCCCAGCTGCTTCATTTCCTGTCCAACTCTCTGCTTTGGCCTGGGAAAGCAGCAGAAGATGGCCCAAGTCCTTGCGTCCCTGCACCCATGTGGGAGACCCAGAAGAAGCCCCTGGTTCCTGGCTTCAGATCAGCATAGCTCTGGCCATTGCAGCCAACTGGGGAGTGAATCAGTGGATGGAAGACCTCTCTCTCTCTCTGCTTCTTCTTCTCTCTCTGTATAACTCTGACTTTCAAGTAAAGAAATATATCTTAAATATATAAAGAATAGATTTTACATATTTAATATATACAATTTTAAGAAAATAATACTTTCCAAACTCACTCCTTCCCTCCCATCCTCTTTCCTCCTTCCTTTCTTAATTTTCTTTTAATTTTGGGGATAGAACACTTTCAATTTACTTTATAACCATAAGTTTAATCTTCCACTGCCAAAGAATGCAACAAGTAAAATGACCACTTTTCCTCAGGAGTATAGACAAGGGCTATAAATAATAATCAAATCCCAAGATGTCAAATTCATTCATATAATTTTTTGTACTCTATATATTAGCTGCCACAAAACATATGACATTTGTCTTTTTGGTATTGGCTTATTTTACTAGGCATAATGGTCTCCAATTATATGTATTTTATTGCAAAAGATGTTATTCTTTTTATGATTGAGTAGTATTACATTATGTGTGTGTGTGTGTGTATCACATTTTCTTTATTTAGTCATCAGTTGATGGACATCTGGGTTCACTTTGAAAGCTCCATGTTTAACAATCCAGTAAGAAATGAGTAAAGGACATGAATAGGCAGCTTTAAAAGGATGAAATACAAATGGCCAACAGACATATGAAAAAATGCTCAGGATCACTAGTGATCACAGAAATGTAAATAAAAACCACAGTGAGGTTTTACCTCACCCCAATTAGATTGGCTATCATCTAAAAATCTAAAAACAATAAATGTTGGTGAGGATGTTGGATAAAGGCACACTTATACACTGTTAGTAGGAATGTAAACTAGTATAACCATTATGGAAGACAGTATGGAGATTCCTCAGAATCTGAAAAGAGTTTACCTTATGAGCCAATTATCCCACTCCTGGGAATTTACTCAGATGAAATGAAATCTACATATGAAAGAGTTATTTGTATCCCTATGTTCATTGCAGCTCAATTCACAATAGTTAAGATATGGAACCAACCCAGATGTCTATCAACTAATGACTGGATAAAGAAAATGCAGTATATATAAATCATGGAATGCTACTCAGCCATTAAAAAGAATAAAATCCTATCTAACAAAATGGATACAACTGGAGTCCATTATGCTTAGTAAAATAAGCCACTCCCCAAAAGACAAATATCATGTGTTTTCTTTGATATGTTGCAGTTAATACAGAATACAAAAAATACAGAATGAAACATCTCTTGCTATATGATTGTTATTCTCTGCCTTTGTTTGAACTCTTGCGGAACTGTGGTCTTCCTACTTTTTATTTGTTGAGTATTATGGGTAGTGGTGAATTAAGTCTGATTATAGTGGGAATTGAAGGTATGCCTTTGCAAAAAAATAAAGAACAAAGGAAGGAAAAAGAGGGATTGAGGGAGGGAGAGGGATAAGGATAGGGAGAGAAGCATGGCTGCCATCTTACCTATGAAATCTGTTCTCTTTATATTAATAATTTTTTAAAAAAGAAAAGTCCATGTTCTCCCTAGGGGCATTCTTGTACTAAGTAAAAAAAAAAAAAGAATATTTTACATTGCTCATTCAGACACACCCCAAATGAATGTAGCAATCATTTCTAGAACAGTTTGCTACAAGGATATGCATCTCAGCTAAAAATTTGGCATTAAAGATGTAAGTCTTTCAATCTGGCTGGCACATTTTTAACTACTAATCCAAATGAGTGAATGTTGGGTTCAATTAACTGTTGCTTAGTTTTTCCCAATGATCAGTGAAGACCATCTTTTAAGGTATGATATAGAATATGTCACTAATCTTTCTGGGAGAATTTTCACTAACAAATACTCCAAACCATTGTCCTTTTTAAGCACATTAGAGTAATCCCACTTCTGGGTTTTTAAAGAGACATTTCTGAAATGGCTCAACATCTTAGGGAGAAAGTCTTAAAATACCTGGGAAAGAACTGAATGTCCTGAAACACACCACATGGCTGGAACTGTATGGGGAGAGTTCCAGTACTGAAGAGCACAGGGTGAAGGCATCCTTGGTCCTTATGCTGTCTGCCTGCTCAGTCCCTTCGGGCTGCTGCAATACCAGTGACTGGTAGCTTATAAACCATAGGAATTTGTTTCTCACAGTCCTAAAGGCTGAGAGGTCCAAGATCAAGGTCCCTTTATTTTGTTTTGTTTTATTTATTTATTTTAGAAGTAGAGGTACTGATACAGAGGGAGAGACAGAGAGGAAGGTCTTCCATCTGCTGGTTCAGTCCCCATGTGGCTACAATGGCCAGAGCTGGGCCAATCTAAGGCCAGGAGCCAGGATCTTAATCTGGTTTTCTCACACAGGTGCAGAGGCCCAAGCACTTAGGCCATCTTCCACTGCTTTCTCAGTCCATAAGTAAAGAGCTGGATCAGAAGAGGAGCAGCCGAGACACGAACTGGTGCCCATATAGGATGCTGGTGCCACAGGTGGAGGCTTAACCTACTAAGCCACAGTGCCAGCCCTCAAGGGTTTCTTTTATAAGGTTTCTAATCCTAATCAGACGTACCACCTCCCAAATGCTCCATTTCCCAATAGCATCACATGGGTGATCAGATTTTCAATATATGAATTTGGAGGTGCTGGGTGTGACACAAACACCCAGACCATAGCACCAACATAGAGTCATATTTTCTATCAGGAGTAAACCACCAAAGCCATCCAGGCATTTCCAGAAAAGAGCTCAACTCAGCCAGTCACTGCTTTTCTGCAACCTCTCCCACATCTTAGCATATTGCTTCCCTGTCACTTGACCACTGGACTCGAGTGATTTAGACCCACATCTGAAGTACTTACAGGTAAAATCAAACCTCAATACTTTCACTTCAGTGATTTTCAGCAAAACATTAAACTGAGTCACAAAACAAAATGATATTTGATTCCATTCTCATCGTATTTCCCAAAAGAGTTCCCCCTTTGATCGTGACTCAAACATTGGGAGGAAAAGTAAGAAACAACGGTCCTGTACACACCTACCAATGGGAATTAGAATACAAACTCTCAAAAATAATAAGTTAGAGGTCTCCTGAAGGTGGGAGTAAGAGGGAAAGAAGGACATTAGAGAAGACATTCTGGAGGTGACTACACAATCTTTGGTTTTAAAAGTGGACATTTTTCTAGGTGTATAGGAGGGAGAATGACATTTCAAGCAAACGGAACAGCTCACAGGCTTGTACAGACATGAAGTGATCTGGCAACAATAGCAGTGTTGAGGGTATAATCACAGTCTAAGGCCAACAGAAATGGCAGGAGACAAAACAGGTAGGGTAGCAAGGACCCACAAACTACACTAAACAGCTTGGACTTGGCTCTGCAGGCAGTGCTCTGTCTGGTATGTGCAGCCTCACAGGTTCACTCCAGCTTCATAGAAAGAGTTCAGGATCAGGGAAAAATGATATGGCCAAACAACAACTTTGGAAACAAAAAGTTTTTTTTTTTACTTTTATAGTCAGTTATGTTATTAGATATGTGATGAATAAAAAGAGTAGCTCCTGATAAACAGGTATGCACTATTTTTAGCAAACACCCACAGAAAAGACAAAACCCACAGCCTGGCATTGGGAAAGAATGCCAGCTCCCTGTGAGACACTGAAGGCATCAGTTACAGATGACAGCTGTCAGTCTTGCTTCAAATCCTGGCTCTGCTCCTGTTTCTTTACTGGCTGTGTCCTTTTAAACAAGTTACTTTATTTCCTAATCTCTAACATGGGGGAAAGGACATTATGTAACTCATAAATTTAGAGGTTGAAATGAAATAGTGTGTTAGCTTCCAAGGCTGTCAAAACTAAGTACATAGGCAGGATGGCCAAAAACTCCAGAAATGTCTTATCTCACAGTTCTTGATGGTCAAACTAAGTTAGGTATTGACAGAGCCCTGCCTGGCTGACTCCTGCTTTGCCTCTCGTATTCTCTGGGGGTTGCCAACAATCCTGGGTGCTCCTTAGTTTACAGATGCATCACTCCAGTGAGGAGTACTCTGTCAGTACAGAACCAGCTCCTCTCATTGTGTGACTCTCCTTTTTCTTCGGGCATTAGTCATATTGTAGGAAGGGCCCACCCTGCTCAAGTATGGTCTGATCTCAACCCATTGCATCTACAACTACTCTCTTTTCAAAGGAAGTCACCTTCTGAGCTACTGGGACTTAAAACTCCAACTTATCTTTTTTTGAAGGGCCACAACTTCACACATAAAAAATGGCACCTAGGGTCCAGCATTGTGGCACGGTAGGTTAAGCCTATTCCTGCAACGCCAGCATCCTATTCAGGCATTGGTTCATGTCCCAGGCGCTCACTGCTAATGCTTCTGGGAAGGCAGCAGAAGATGGCTCAAATGCTTGGGCCCCTGCACCCATGTGGGAGATCCAGCAGAGGTTCCAGGTTCCAGGTTCCAGGTTCCAGGATTTGGCCTGGACCAGACCCAGCCATTGTGGCCATTTGGGGAATGAATCAGAGAGTGGAAGATCTCTGTCTCTGTCTCTCTCTCTGTCTCTCTCTAACATTTTCAAATAAATAAAAAATAAATCTAACAATTTAAAAAAAATTTTTTAATTGATTAATTTTCTATGCAATTTCCAATTTAACACCAAGATTTTTTAATCATTTGCAATTATCTTTATATACAGAAGATTGATTCAGCATATACTAAGTAAAGATTTCATCAGTTTGCACCCACACAGAAATACAAAGTGTAAAATACTGTTTCAGTACTAGTAATAGCATTACTTCACATTGGACAACACATTAAGGACAGATCCCAATTGAGACATAAGTACACAGTGACTCCTGAAGTTGATTTAACAATTTGACACTCTTGTTTATGGCGTCAGTAATCCCCCCAGGCTCTATTCATGAGTTGCCAAGGCTATGGAAGCCTTTAGGGTTCGCCGACTTCAATCTTATTCTGACAGGGTCATAGTCAAAGGGGAGGTTCTCTCCTCCCTTCAGAGAAAGGTACCTCCTTCTTTGATGGCCCCATTCTTTCCACTGGGATCTCACTCAGAGATCTTTCATTTAGGTCTTCTTTTTTTCCCAGAGTGTCTTGGCTTTCCATGCCTAAAATACTCTCATGGGCTCTTGAGCCAGATCTGAATGCCTTAAGGGCTGATTCTGAGGCCATAGTGCTATTTAGGACATCTGCCATTCTATGAGTCTGCTGTGTATCTCGCTTCCCATGTTGGATCATTCTCTCCCTTTTTGATTCTATCAGTATTAGCAGACACTAGAAAAATAGGATCTGATATAACTGGAGATCATAATGCTTAGTGAACTAAGCCAAATCCAAAAAAGACAAATATCACCACTTGTCTCTGGTTTGTGGTAGCTAGTGTATGTGAGTATAACTGATACCTGGGGACTTGATTATTGTTTATAGCCCTTGTCTAATTCCTGCTGAACAGTGGTCTTTCTGCTTTCTATTTTTGAGCTCTTTATTTAGTGAAGTATTAAGTCTTTGACTATAAAGTAAGCTTAAAATGTTATTGCAAAAATTTCAAAAGGAAGGAGGAGAGAGGGAGTATCATTATATTCTTAGAATTGTATCCTTGAATTACATGAAATCTCTTTATATCAAAAAAAGTAAATAAAAAAGAAGTAGTATCTGAAGAGACCTTGGCACTCAATAAACAAACATGTGCTATTGTTATTAAAGCAGCAGAAGATGACAATGAAGATCCACATTTACATTATATCATGTGGCCCTTGGCAGGCACTTGGCAAAGAATGCTGATTTGATAATTTTGTATGTATTTATATTTTTATTTAAGAACTTTAAACAAGCTCAAGGTAGATCTCGGCCAAGCTAGAAACAATATCCTGAGGTGCAAAGATGTGTCATTCTCTATTAATCTTGTGTGGTCCAGAGTTTATAAAGATGTCTTACAACTAAGAAGTTCAGTGCCAGGTACATGAGGAAACACATATTACAATCACAGCCTTGTGCTTTCAAAAGTGTGCACAGAGTTATTAAATTTGTTATTAAGCTTATGTTTGGAAGCACAGTGTCTGAGAGAACATTGCCTTCCTTGAGATGTGGGGCCTTTATCCTTTTCATCACCACAATCCCTCTGACTCACATACAGAATTTAGTGAGATTTTTACAGTCCTCACAAGTTTCTCTGGGAGCCAGCCCTTTCCCCACGCAGCTACACACTTGGCATTGCTCATTTTCCATCTCCCAAAATGAAAAGGAGAGAAATGCCTTTCTTTGTACATTCTGGTAGTGACTTAGACATTTTAGAGTGATACAAAAGATGGATGGGAGAGGAGCCAAAATGGAATTAAATCGTAAGGTTTTCTAAGATGAAAATCTTCAATTCAGAATTAAATAGTTTCAGGGGGCTCTGAAATGTGTGGTAGGTGGAAAATCAGTTCAGGCATCAGATAAGGGAGTATATGTGCAGAAATACTTTATATCAAAATCTCATTATATTTCTGAAATGTATCTTTTAAAGTTATATTGGGATAAACTGCAATTTTGTATCCCAAATGTCTTTTAAAACAAACCAATCCATGGTAAAAGATAGCCTGCAAAAATTTAAGAAGTGATATTGGCAAAGGAGATATTAAATAGAAGTGCCCCCCTAAAACTTCACAGAAAAATAGAATTAAAAGATAAGTTTATTTTAATGAGAACTTCTTATGTCCATGCAAATTTTTTTCACACTCAACATTTCCCATGAACTTTCTGAAGATCCCTTCTAAGCAAATTTAACCATTATATGCTAATTTGAAGTAAAGGTATAATGGGAAGGAACAAGTATGATGGGAAGGAGTGTAAACCTTAAGAAAGTACTAGTGTCTTCTATTTGGGGAAAAATTAGGCCGAAATTCAAGTAGAGAAAAACTACCCAAGCAGGTCTTAGAGAACATTTAGCTTGAAAGAGAACTACCACAAAAAAGTGAATTCTAGGAATGGTAAACAGGAGGAAGCCAAAGAAGGAGCTGGAATATGAGGAAACTGTTATCAAAGGTGCAAAACCAGGGTGGTGGGCAATGGCTGCTAGGGACGACTGCATCCCATATCTCAGTACCTGGGATTGAGTCCTGGCTCCATTTCCAACTCTAGCTTCCTTCTACCATGTTCCCTGGGATGCAGCATGTGAGAACTCCAGTACTTGACTCCCTGCTGTCCACACGGGAAGCCTATCCTGGCCCAGCCCCAGCTGGTATGGGCATTAGGGAATGAACCAGTAGATGGAAGAGCTCTTTTGCTCGCTCTCGCTCTCTCTCTCTGTGTCTCTCCTTTCAAATAAATACACACAATAATTTTTTTAAAAGATGGAGAAACTCTTGTACGGCTTTAGATTCAGTTTTTTAGCATTAGTGAAATTTCTAGGGTCAGTAAAGAGAACCAAATCTTAGAATAAAAATAACTGAGTTCTGTTAAATAGCAGAAGTCAACTAACCTAAAGGTACCCAATGGTATCATTGGCCTCCAATGGAAGAGGTCAAGAGACGGCAGTGTGCCCTGAAAGAACACCGAGCTGACGGCTTGGCAGATCCGTGTTCCTGGCTTGATTCCATCCAGGAGGAGCTCTGTATTCCATGGCAAGCCCCAGAAGCATTCGAGCCCCAAGTGTTGTCACTGATAATTTATTTCTCTTTGTATGCTTCAGGGAACACAAGCATGAAACCTAAAATTGTGACTCTGTTTTCAGATATATTATTTTAATGAAGATAGATAGAAACATATCTACAGATGTGTGCTTCTGTAGATGTATGTGGAAGTATTTCAATGGTTCATGGCATGTGAAAGTATTTCAATGGTTCATGGAAAGACAGATTTTAAAAGTTTACTTTGAGGGGCCAGCACTGTGGTGTAGTAGGCTGTCTTTGCCTGCAGACCAGCATCTCATATGGGTGCTGGCTTGTATCCCGGCTGCTCCTTTTAGATTCAGTTCCCTGCTAATAGCCTGGGAAAGCATCAGAAGATTATCTAAGTCCTTGGGCCCCTGCCACCCATGCGGGAGACCCTGAAGAAGCTCCTGGCTCTCGGCTTTGGATCAGCCCAGCTCTGGCCATTGGGGAGTGAACCAGTGGATGGAAGACCTTTCTCCCCGTATCTCCCTCTCTCTGTCTATAACCCTGCCTCTCAAATAAATAAATAAAACCTTTAAAAAAGTTCATTTTGATCCAAAAAAATTTGATATTCATGTGCATGAGGGGGTCTTTAAAAACTTCATTGAAGGAGTGGGTATTTGGCCTAGAGATTTGAGACTAGTGACTGAGATGTCCATCTCCTTTTTGGAGTGCCTGTGTTCAATACCTGGCTCTGGCTTCAGACTTCAGCTTCCTGCTAATGCAGATCCTGAGAGGCAGTGGTGATGGTTCACATGACTGTGTCCCTGCCACCCACAGGGAGACCTGGACTGTGCTCTTGGCTTCTGGCCCTGGCCCAGCTCCAACCACCACAGTGGGAGTGAACCAACAGATGGAACTCTGTCTCTCTCAAATAAGCAATAAATACTATTTTAAAGTTCATGGAAATGAGTATTATGAAAACAGATTAAGCATAGATTTAAACTTTTTTTGCAACAAAAGAAACATTTTTCAATTTGATTTTCCATTAAATTTTGAAGGACTCTTGTATATATAGAAGTAATATTCAAAATATTTCACAACAGGCAGAGCCATGATGGTTGAATAGAGAGGCCCTATACTTGCCTCCACTGCAGGGAAGAACTAGAGTAACAAAGGAAGGATTGTATTTCCAGGAGATTGGCTAATGGAAATTTACAGTAGAGAAGGTTCAGCACTGAGGTTCACAAAAGCCACCATAGAGAGGGGGACAAAGCACACCCCAGCTCCTACCCTGGCTCCCCAGCTGGGCACGGGGTAGCCATCTCCTTGGAAAAATGAAAGCAGAAAGCTCTGTGGCTACCACTACCACTACAGACAGGCAGCTGTAACTACAGGAGAATCCCATACTCCTCACTGGCTGTACATCCTGTCTAGAAATCTGACCATGATCCAAACAACTGCTTTACTCCAAAAAAGAAACCCACATTGCCTCCGACTCAAAGTCTCAGGCCTGAGCTCTCACAACACACTCACTGATAATTCAACTCTGTCTTAAGGGAGAATAGGTAATCCCATCACTACCCGAAACCCTAGAACCAGAGCCAGAGCTCTTCACAGGACAGAGAGAAGGCCCCTCTGCTTCTGGCAGCTGTGGCATTGCTGGGCACAAGCCCCAGAGCCAAGCGTGCTCATTCTACACAATCTAGGAGACTCAGAACTGAGGAAGTTTCCTTCCCCATCTCTTAGCACAAGCCCCAGCATCACCTTTGCATGCCAGGTTGGAATGAGGGGTAGTCCCTTCTGTGCCCTACAGCTCCGGGACTGTCTATTGGTGCAACTAGCGCTCATCAGTGGGGCATGATGGGCCCTAACTGCACTCCTCTGCTTAAGGCTTGATGGCTGCTAGCCCACAATCCCTAGCACAATCAGCACTTATCCTGTTAGATGCAGGTAAGGACCCTACTGCATCTTGCAGCTCTGGGACTGTTAACTATTGATTCTGTAAGGCCCAGCAACACTTGTGCTCCCTTGGGGGATTAGGGAAGGCCCTAGCTGCACTAGTCTATTCCAGGCCTGCATGGGCTAGTGCAAAATCCCAAGTAAAATCAGCAATCATCATATATCACACAAATAAGATATGCCCACAGACCTACAGTTATGAGAGTATGACTGTTGGAGTTTTATCCCACAGAGTAACCTGAGTTATCCCATGGTATTTTCATGGACCCAATCTGCATTCCACTGGTCCAGACTCATGCCTTCCAGGGCACAATCCCCCAAATCACCTGTACATGAAATAGGAGACATCGGGTAAGGTCTCTACTGCAATCTGCAGCTCTGGTATTCAAACTGTCAGCTCTATAATTCCCAGGAATTCCTATGGCTGGTGTCATGGCAAGCAGGTGGAGCTGCTGCCTATGATGCCAACATCCCATATGGACACTGGTTTGTGTCCGGGCTTCTCCATTTCTGAACCAGTTCTCTGCTGATGTGCCTGAGACAGCAGTGGAGGATGGCTCAGGTGCTTGGGTCCTGCACCCACATGGGACACCCAGAGGAGACTCTGAGTTCCTGGATTCGGTCAGTTTTGGCACTGAGACTTTTGATACTATTAGCCCCAGAATCACCCAAGACAACAGAGCAGGGGTTGGGAAGGTCCCATCCACATCACCTGGGTTCCAAGGTCATAAGCTGTTTGTGCCACAATCCCCAGCATCAGGCTTACTTGGTAGGAAAGGCACCCTCTCTCCCACAGTGCCAGGAATGTGGCTACTGCTATCACAGATCCCATTGTGATTGACATCCTACTCTGTGAGTCCTGAATACACATGCCTTTGAAGCCCACAGCCACTTCAACGAGCTGAGTCCTACAAGGAGTCTTGAAGCGAGTGCTATATTAAAAGTAAAAGGATCATAAAACCATCATGAAAACAAAGGGCAGCACAAAATTCACTAACAGCAGATATACAAGAAAGATAATCTAATTTTATCATGAAGGAAAGCTACCAAACCACAAAGATAACAATAAGTAATAAGAAAGGCAGAAAGAAGCATAGAATATATAAAAAAATCAGTAAGCCATCAACAAAAGGATGAGTTAGTTCTTATCTATCACTATTAACTCTGAATGCAAATGGATTAAATTCTCCAATCAAAATATATAGTCTGGCCTAATGCATTAAAAAAAAAAAAAAGACCCAATTACATACTGCCTACAAGAAACTCACTTCACAAACAGACACGCAGATGGAAAGTGATGAGCATGAAAAGGCTATACCATGCAAATGGAAACCAAACAGCAGCAGGAGTTGCTATACTAATGTTAGGTAAAACAGGCTTTATATCATGTAGATACATCAGAGTTGAACTATGCTATGGAGCAAAGGGACCGAACAGACATTTACAGAACATTTCACACAACGTCTACAGAATACACACTCTCCTCATCAGCACATAGAACACTTTCCAGGATATACCATATATTCGAGCACAAATCAGCCTTGGTAACTTAAAAGAAACTGAAATCATACTTTGTATCTTCTGGGACTACAAAGGAAGGAAACCACAAATCAACAATAGTATCAATAAAAGTTTTACAAATATATGTAAATTGAATAGCACACTCCTGAATAACCAATGAAGCATTGAAGAAATTTAATAAGAAATTAAAAGATCTTGAAACAAATGAAAATAAAAATACAATATATCTAAATCTGTGGGACATAGCAAAATCAATATTAAGAGGGACGTTTAGAATGACAAGTAAGTACACAACTAAAAAAACACAAAGATTTGAAATACAACCTTTTTGGAAAAAAAATAAAACTAATATTGCCTCTACAGAACTGAGAAAATCAAGAAAAATCCAAAGTTAGAAATAAGAAGAATCAAAACAGAAATAAGTTAAATTGAAACTAAAGCAAAAGCTAAAACATTAACAGAATGAAAGCTGGTTTTTTGGAAAGATAAATAAAATAGACAAAACTTCAGTTAGACTGACAAAAAACAGAAAAATTAAAATAAATAAAATTGGAGATAAAAAAGGACTGCAACCAATACCTTGGGCATACAAAAATAATCATAAGGAACTACTATGAACAACTATATGCCAACAAATTGGAAAATCTGAAACAAATGGATAAATTCCTGAATACATACAACCTATCAAGATTAAATCAATAGGCTACATAAAATCTAAACAGACCAATAACATGTAATGAGACTGAATCACATCTCTGCCTTTTGGCTAAGATCAAGTGTGGAGATTGAAGCAGTAATTAAAAGTCTCCATCAAAGAAAAGTCCAGAACTTGATGACCTTACAAGTGAATTATACCAAACATTTAAAGAACTCCAATTTTTCTTAAATGATTCCAGCACATTAAAAGGAGTGGACTCTGCCAAACTATTTTTATGAAGCCAACATTACTCTGATACCAAAATTAAACACAAAAAGAAAACTACAAACCAATATTCTTGATAAACATAGGAGGAAAATTTCTCAACATAATGCCAACAAATACTGATTCCAACACTATATAAAAAAGATCATACTTCATGATCAGGTGGAATTTACCCCACGGATGCAAGCATGATTCAATATTTTAAACCAATAAAAACAATAAATCACATCAACATAATCAAGAAAAAAATCATATGGTCATCTCAACAGTTGTAAAAACAGCACTTGATAAGCTTTATTTGATAAGATTCAGGATAAAAACCCTCAACAAATTAGGAAAGAAAGAACATATCTCAAAATTATAAAGGCTATAAATGACATATTCACAGCCAATATCTTATAGAATAGAGAAAAGCTAAAAGCACTTCCTGTAAGATCTGGAACAAGACAAGGATATCCACTTTCATCACTTTTATTCAATATGGTATTGAAATTATTAGAAATAACAACTAGGGAAGAAAAAGAAATAAAGAGCATCAAAATTGGAAAGGAAGAAGTAAAAATATATCCATATTTACAGATGACATGATTTTTATATGGAAAAAAGCTGCTAGAACTGATAAATCAATTTAGTAAAGTCTCAGGATACAAAACCAATATACAAAAAGCAGCATTTTTGTACACCAATGGAGATCTTGCTTAAAGGAAAATCATGAAAGAAACCTCATTCATAGCAGTATCAAAAAATAAAACTTAGGGATAAATTTAAAGAAGTGAAAAATCTCTACAATGTAAATTATAAAACACTGATGAAAGAAATCACCAAGGACACAAAACAGTGGAAAGATAGTCTTCATGTATTAGAAGTATTAATATTAATACTCAATACTACATAAAGTAATCTACATATTCAACACAACCTCTCTCAATATACTAATGGCATTCTTTACTAAATGAGAAAAAAAAGAATCCTAAAATTCACATATAGCCACAAAGACTCAGAATACCCAAAGCAATGTTGAGCAAAAATACATACATACATACATACAAGCAGGCAAGCTAGAGCCCTCATGATACACGGTTTCAAAGTATACTGCTACAAAGCTGTATTTAAAACAGCATGGCAGTGGCATAAAAATTGACACATAGAGCAATGGAACAGAATAGAGAACCCAGAAATTAATCCATTAACATACAGACCAATTATTTTTGACAAAGTTGCAAAGAACATGCACTGGAGAGAGGAAAGTCTTTTCAATAAATGGTGCTGGCAAAAATGGGTATACAGAAAGTGAATTAGATTACTGTTTCTCACTACATATACAAATCAACTCAAGATATAGCAAAGACCTAAATATAAGACCTGAAACTATGAAATTGCTAAAACATAGGGGAAACACTTTAAGACATCTGGTGTAGGCAATGATTTTTTATAAGACCTCAGAAATATATACAACTAAAGCAAAACTAGACAAATAACATTATATCAAACTCAGAAGCTTCTGTGCAGCACAGGAAACAAAAAAAATAGGGTAAAAAGGCATCTGACAGAATGGGAGAAAATATCTGCAAGCTACTTATCAAGCAAAGGATTAATATCCAGAAAATATCAAGAACTCAAAAACTGAAATGGGCAAAGGACCTGAGCAGACTGTTGTCAAAAGAAGAAATAAAAATGTCCAACTATATGAAAAAATGCTCAGTATCACTATATAAAACAAAACCATAATGAGGCAATACCTCATCCCTGTGAGAGTAGATATTATCAGAAAGAGAAGGTAACACATGCTGGTAAGGATGTGGAGGAAGGAAAACACTCAGATACTGCTGGAGGGAATGTAAGTTAGCAGAACCACTATGGAAAACTTGAAATAGAAGTGCCATATGATCCAGCAATTCCACTGATGGCATATATCCAAAAGATATGAAATAATTATATCAAAGAGAGGCCAGCGCCATGGCGTACTAGCCTAATCCTCCGCCTGTGGCGCTGGCACCCTGGGTTCTAGTCCCGGTTGGGGTGCCAGATTCTGTCCCCGTTGCTCCTCTTCCAGTCCAGCTCTCTTCTATGGACCGGGAAGGCAGTGGAAGATGGCCCAAGCGCTTGGGCCCTGCACCCACGTAGGAGACCAGGAGGAAGCACCTGGCTCCTGGCTTCAGATCGGCACAGTGTGCCGGCTGTGGAGGCCATTTAGGAGTGAACCAATGGAAAAAGAAGACCTTTCTCTCTGTCTCTCTCTCTCACAGTCTAACTCTGCCTGTCCAAAAATATATATATATATATATATATATATATATATATATATATCAAAGAGATAACTACTGGGGCCCACGCTGTGGTGCAGTGGGTTAACGCCCTGGCCTGAAGCACCAGCATCCCATATGGGCACCGGTTCAAGACCCAGCTGCTCCACTTCCAATCAAGCTCTCTGCTATGGCATGGGAAAGCAGTAGAAGATGGCCCAAATCCTTCAGCCCCTGCACTCAAGTGGGAGACACAGAAGAAGCTCCTGGCTCCTGGCTTCAGATCTGTGCAGCTCTGGCCATTGCGGCCATCTGGGGTGAACCAACAGATGGAAGACCTTTCTCTCTCTCTCTCACTGCCTCTCTACTCTGTGTAACTCTGATTTTCAAATAAGATAAATAAATCTTTTAAAAAAAAGAGTGATAACTACTGTAGCACTCTTCACAATAGCCAATACATGAAATCAACTAAGGTTTTTGTCATCAGATGAATGGTGGAACATATACAAAATGAAATATTATTTGGTCATAAAAAAGAATGAATTATTTGTTATTTGTACCATAATAAGTAGAACTAAAGACATTCATGTTAATAAGCCAGACACAAAAAGATAAATACTGCATGTTTTCTTTCATATGTGGGAGCTAAAAAAATTATTCAAGCTAAACCCAGGATAGTAGTAACTAGAGACTGGGAGGGATAGAAGAGGATAGAAGAGATTTGGATAATGGGCACCACATCAGAATTTACTCAAAGGAATAAATTCCTAGTGTTACACAGCATGGTAGCAAGCCTATCATTCACAGTAATCTAGTATATACTCTATGAAAAACTGGGGGGAAAAAGCTCCAAAAGCCTCCAATCATAATGTTAGAGAAAGGGAAATGTTGAATACTGTTTTAATTAGCACACATTGTGTGTGTGTGTGTGTGTGTATATATATATATATATATATATATATATATATATATCACAACGTAATTCATTAACTGTACAATTATTAATAATTAAAAACTCTAAAAAATAATATCCCAATATCCCGGAGTCAATGTAGTAGCAACAAGTCAGAACAGAGGTAGCTGCCAACAACCACTGTGATCATAAAGTGCATGGCTCCTAAATGCCGACTCTGCAAGGAAAAGAGACAGGTGTCTATCTGCACAAAGGTGGCTGTTTATTTCCAGAAAAACAAGTTTATAGTCATACTGTAAAAATGCAGTCCATGTGCTGCTCACTGTTCACCTGGTGGGAACTTTCCTTCATTGTAGACCTAATGAGTAAGAAGAAATGTGTAGCTTCCAGGAAGAAAGGGAGGGAGGGAGGAGAAACAATTTCATTTCTGGATAATTCCTACATGTGGAATTAGCATAGGTCCGATTAGATCCTAGACAGAAGTTGGAATTGCTTGGAAAGTACATCCTTATTCTCATATTCTGGTTTACATGGGAGCTAAGAAGCCTCTTGTAAAAAAATTTTTTTTGAGGAACAAATTTAGATGTATAGACAAACAGCAAGGGGACCAAGAGAATCCAAGTGGGCCCTAAGGAAGAATCCCCCATTGGAGAAGGAGGAATCTGGCACAGCGCCAGACTTGCCTGGGAGGAAGGCAGGTTATGGATGAAGCACATGGTGGGATGCAGCTGGAAGACAGGGTTCTATGGGTAAGAGCGTGGCCTCTGGACTCTACTGAGAGAGGACCCTCAACTGCACTGGGACCATCTCTTGGCAACTTTGGCCAGGCCTCAGCCTCCATGGACTTCAGTACCTTTATCTGTAAAATGAGGGTGATGATGACAGCGATCCCTGTGTCATGAAGTGGTTGTGAAGATGAGTAGAGGCATTGACCTTCAAGCCCTTGGAAACCTAACACATATTGACTGTTGTGATACTGGAAAACTGCATACTAGAAATTCTGAAGGGGAAAAGTACATTTTTTTGCTGGCGAACAGAAAAACCTACCAACAGTAATAAAAATGACAACAGCCTCATTATATTCTGTGCTATTGAGAGACCCTGCTAAGGGCACCCCACTCTCATTCCTTTTAGTCCTGCCCCTTCTCAGAGGTTGATATTTTTCTTTTCTCTTCCAAGGGAGTAGCTTAGGCTTGATGTTGGAGAACACGGGCCTTCCTTCTCTCTGGAGGAGGAGGAGGAGCCTTGGATTTGAGGGCTGAGACCCCTACAGTTAGACTGTCTGGGGAAAACAGCTACCTGAGAGAAACAGCAACAGTGAAATGGCAGACATGTGTGGGCCACTGTCATTCCCATCAATATGTTGGCTTATTTTTAATTAAAAGAGAACCATTACCAGGGAAGAACATTTTTGTAATGATTTAAGGTTCCTGTCAATCACTATCTAAAACAGGTTTAAGAACTGGTTGGGGTTATGACCACATTGAGGAAATAGGAACCCGGAGAAGAACTGAGACACCATTCACCCTCTCCCTAGCCCAGGGTACTGCCCAGGGTCTGAGTCACAAGTCAAGGATCTCATGGAGCCAAGGAAGGCCTGGGGTGCACCCATATATTAGATGAAACTGTGATCCAAGTCAAACAGGTTCAAATTCCAGATGAACATCCAGAAGTAATACAGGAGGCAGCTGACCAACCCAAGGTGTATCTACTCTGCTATCTCCCCATGTGCGGGATCCATACAAGACTGGCCCTGGGAGGTAGGTCAGTCTCATGACATAGGCCTCAGCTTGCCCTGGAAGGTAGGGAGGAAGGAGGGAACTTATTTGCAGAGGATTGCTTTTAAAATATCACAAAAACGAATTGCTTAAATTATTCATCGGGAAGTTGCTTATGAGTTTTCATTCCCATGTCACACACTGATATAAAAATAATGAATGCTAAAAATTGCCAAAAGCTACTAAGTTAAATTATTTAAAATGTCATCAGCAGGTTTTCATAATGAATTAGCCAGAAACACATGCCTGTTCCCAACAGAAGTTAAATATGCAGCTCAGGGTGAGGATGAGGGGCCATGAGGTGTATAATCATGAAAATATATTTTTTGTGAGTAGATTCTCTTTTGTTTAAAAATGTCAAATTTGGCATCTTTGGTATTTGTCACCTACCTGTAACCTGATGTGACTAATGAGTGTACATGGGAAAACAGTTGCCACAGCGGCCAGGGACTCCCTGTCTAAGGGGATGCAGCAGTGTAGTCACGTTTCAGACAATTGTTTTCAACTCTTTTCCTCCCGTTCTTCCTCGCTGACAGTGCAGCATAAAGATGATCCACAATGCACGTAAGCATTTGCCATTGAATATCAAGATGACTCAGCCACCCCATCCTGTAAATAATGAGGTTCTGACATTTACAGATTACTCCTGTCAACTAAAAAAGTGGTTAAAGTGAAAATTACCTAGTCCTGGCAGATATTCCTGTGACCTAAGGTTTGGGTCTTTTTCTTAGGATTTATAACCTTGACAGTTAATTTTGCAGGCCTTTTTAAAAACCTGTCATTTAACAAAAATTGACATTTAAACAGCTTTTTAGAGCTCTGGTATAAAAATGTTAAGACAGCCTGGGTTTTTTCCTATTAATATCACCCATTATTTGTTATCATGGTCAAAGAAGTGAGTCATCAATTTCTCCTTTCAACATTTTTCTTTGGAATTGGAGGCCATGAAGATAGGGCATCCTCAGTCAATTTTATTTCCTTCTTTAACATAAAAAAGATAGGAACTACTTAGATAAACAGTAAAGTCTTTTGTACAACAAAAGTCACTACAAAATACAAATAAGTTAGCAACTGAGAGCTGTAACGCATGTGACAACAGAGGGTTGGTATCCAGAATATGTATAGTCATACACAAAACAATTGCAAAGTATTAAGAAAAAGATAAACCATGCAATGGGAAAATGGGAAGTGATATGAATTAGCTACTTTCAAAAGAGAAAGTTTGAATGTTTATATATAAAAATGTTCAACTTTACTAGTAATTAGAAAGAGTCAGATTAGCACAATGAAAGACCATTTTGCACTCACAAGACTGGCAACTGTGCAAATGTCTGAGAGAGGCAGATGGTGGTTTGAACAGGTCTCTGTGTGCTCATGTTCACTGGGCCCCGCTTCCTACCCAACTGCCAACCACTCCCAGCCAAATGGCTCCTGGGCTTATAGTGTGTGAGCAAGAGGAAACTCTGGCAATCCAGAAGAACAAACATGAACCCAAGAAGATGAAGTCCAGGTGGAAGAGCAAGCGAGGAGCTGAGGTCTTCAGGCAATTGTGGGCCATGGAGAACCTTGGTGAGGCTGCTGCTTGGTTAGCCCTCCACAGAGCTGCAGGAGAGCCAGGCATCGGCCCTAATCTTCCTTATCCTAAAAGATGGGAGAACGAACCCTTTGCTATCACTTTGTTATATTTAATTACTGCATTAATTTAATTTTATACTCCAGGTGCATAGTGTAGAGAAATATATATTACAAGGTGCTGCAAAGGGATTTAAATTGCATTAGCATAGAACTCAATGCTTTTGGGGAAAAAATTGGAAATAAAGGGGAGAGTCAAGATGGCCATGGAGAGAAGCCCTTCTCCAGGTAGATGACCCAAAGCAGCTATATCTCAAAGTGAGTGCCTAAGGAAGAGTGCCAGAACACAATAATAGAACAGTGGTAACACAGTAGTACAGAGAGACCAGGCATAGCAGCAAGGATAAAGGAATAAAGCCAAAGCAGTACTGCCTAGATCCTCAATACTTTCCCTCCCCCAACCACTTGAAACATCACTGATTGTGGCTTGAACCTGTGCACACTGGGATTCAGGGTTCCCTTGCACCCACCCAGTGTGCATACCAAGGCACAGAGCTCCCTGCACACTAGGGACAGTTCTTGCACTATGGTCTGAGTACACCATACAGAGTGTATTAGCTCTCTAGATGGTGCATTTCTGAGCGAATGAAGATACTCAGGAACACACAGTCACTTTGAACAGTGAAACAGCCTGCTCTCAAATACCAGCAAAGTTCCACACCCCCTCCCACTGTCTTCACCCCCTCCCACTGAT
This sequence comes from Sylvilagus floridanus, assembly GCA_949820135.1. NCBI lineage: Eukaryota > Metazoa > Chordata > Mammalia > Lagomorpha > Leporidae > Sylvilagus > Sylvilagus floridanus. Next base: position 35,311,757 of record OX463236.1, read on the forward strand.
AGTATCCATATGTGCTGCACCATTGCCATCCTGGATAACAGTCTGAACTGCTGCCCCTCCTACAAATAGCTGTCTAGGCTTTCTGCACTCACCAAGCATGCTTCCCAAAGGCTTGGGCTTTCTGTGCCCCCACTTAGTCCAGTAACAACTCACCTATTGAGGCTATAAACTGAGCTCTCTATATCTCTCCTAATGTAGTTCATTGTCCCAACTTGCTGGTGTCTCTGTCCCAGAGTTTCTGTACTCTTCCAAGGCACAATATGGAGCTCATCTCCCACAGAAGATGCCAGGTTTGGGGCAGTGCTGCTCACTTCTGGCTCTGGCTTCATTTTATGAACCATACTCAAACCACCCAGTGGCCCACAGGGAGTGGTCTAAGACTGTTCTGCTCTCCTATAGCCAAAGCCACTCTCCTGGATCCAGTTGCTCTTTCAGATAGCATCTATGGGACCCACCTACTACATACAGCATTAGCACAACTCTTAGAGCTCTGGAATGGGATAGTGGTTTGAAATCCATGGGGTCATCCTGATCCTAAAGCCAGTGCTGATCCTGAAAATCCAGTTCCTGACTTGGTATTGGTTGCGAGTTGGTTGTCCAGGTCCACCCACAGTACCAGCAGGGCCTGTTCCAAATATCTAGGAAGCTCCAGATTCTAGTCCCTCCTCAGGTATCTCAGCAACCACAATGAGTGACAGGAGTACCCCAAGGGCTCACTACTGATGTGATCAACTAAAGCAAATAAAGCTAAAGGGATGCTTTACTATAGAGTACAAGTGGAACTAAAGCCAAAGTAGTCTACCGAACCAACACCCAAAGGCATATTTTCAGGAAAAAGCCTTCTATCAACAAAACTTGTCCTTCAAACGTGAGAAATAACTGATCACCTAGATGTGCAACAATCAATGTAGAAACACAAGAAATGTGAATAAGCACAGTAATATGATGCTGTAAAAGGAATACAATAGTGTATTCATATCAGGCCATGAAGAATGGGAGGTTGATGAAATGCCTAAGCATTCAAAAAAATGATGGCAGTTACTCAAAGAGATATAAAAGAATACAGATAAAACGTGAAATTAGAAAACTGTTGGGCTTTAGAAGTCCAGACCTTTACTCTAGTGTGATGGATCCAAGCCTCATATCCTGAGACATTTACTGCAGAGGGAGTGGACAAAATAACAATAAAAGGACCCTCCCAGGACTCAGAGAGTGAGGGGGAATGAGTGGGGAGGGCGTTTATTAACTCTGAGTCTCCAGGATTGAATTTAGGGTTTTCTATAGTCCTGGGCAGTTTTTCACATAATTGCTGAAGAGCTTGTCGGAATTTAGCCAGTTACTGATTTAGTAAGGTTAACAGTTTCTTGGTTTGTCACTAGGTCATTAATAAGAAAGGGTCTCCCATATAATTTCTCAAAGGGCTTAAGCCTAAATCTGAAGTAGTGTTTTTTAATTTGCATTAAAGCTATAGATAACAGGTTTACTCAAAGGAGATGAGTCTCTTGAGATAACTTCCTTAGGTGTCATTTAAGATCATCATTAGTCTTTTCCATCTTTCCTGAAGATTGGGGTCTCCATGGACATTGGAGGTGATGTTGGATGCCTAGAGACTTGGAAACTCCTTGTGTGACTGTTGCCTTAAATGAGGGCCATTGACACTTTGTAAATTCTTTGGTACTCTAAATCTCAGGATAATTTCTGGAAGAATTATAGTTTCCTCTGTGGCCTTCTCAGTTCAGCATGGAAATGCCTCCAACCAGCCAGTAAAGGTATCTATCCAGACTAGGAGGTGTTGGGCATTCCTGGCCTTAGGCATATGAGTGGAGTCCAACTGCTAATCCTCTCCTGGATAGCTTCCCTTCCTCTGCATTCCTGGAAGCAGGAGTTTATAATTCCCGGGGTTGTTTTTGAGACATACTTCATAGCTCCTACAACCTGCTTGACTGTCTTTTGAAAACCCTTTCTAGTGAATAGCTGTTGGACCATCTAAAAGGTTTTATCTTACCTTAGCTGGAAGCTTGATGGAGGGTTTTGAAAACCTTCCACTGGCATGAGGCAGGGAGATGAATTTTTCCTCCTCAGATTGGAGTCAGCCATTGGGCTGAAGGCTATATCCTCTGGTATGTGCCCCTGGTTCTCCTCAGGGGAATTGGGTTTAATCTCTGACAGCAGCCCCTCCCATACTAGTCTAAGCTTTCAAGGGGCAGGGTTTCTCTTGCTGCTGACCAGGCAGTTAAGTCTGCTCGTTGATTTCCCTCTACTGTCTCATCTGTCCCTTTCTGGTGTCCCTTACAGTGTATAACTGCCACTTCACGTGGAAGGAACACTGAGGACAATAAATGATATATTTCCTGGTGGCATTTAATAGGAGTCCCATTGGCAGTGAGGAGATGTCTCTTTCCAAAAAGCTGCATTAATGTGAAGTACTAAGTAGCCATACCAAGAATCAGTATATATAAACTTCTTATCTTTCAGTTCAAGAGACCTGGTTAAAGCTATCAGTTCAGCCAGCTGGGCATTTATACCAGTGGGCAAAAAGGAGCTCTCAATAGTTTCTGTCAATGTAACAATCACATACCCAGATTGGCACATTCCGTGCTCCATAAAGGAACTCACATCTGTGAATAGAACCCAGTCTGGATTCTCCAGGGGGGTGTCCTTAAGATCCTCTCTAACTGCATAAATCTGTAACACTACCTGTTCAATCATGCTTGGGACCTCCCCCGTGACCTCTGGGAAGAAAGTGGCAGGATTAAGAGGTGAGCATGTTTTGATCTGGATTGCAAGGCCCTCTAGAAACAACGTCTGATATTTTAAAAGATGGTTATCTGTTAACCAAAGCTTCCTTTTGAGGCCAGCAGTCCAGTCATACACTATTAAATCTTGCCCCAAGGTAAACTTGGTGGCTTCAGGTATCAGAAGAGCGATTGTCATCACTGTCCAGAGGCAGGATGGCCAGCTCTTGACCACTGAATCAAGCTCCTTGCTAAGATACCCTGCAGATTGTTGAGCTGGTCCTCTAGTCTGAGTTAGTCCTAAAGCCATCCCTTTCCTTTCAGCAACATAGAGATTAAAAATCTTACCCATGAGGAGGCTTATGTCAGGGGTCTTATGAAGGGCCTGTATAAGCTGAGTAAAAGCTTGCTGAGCTTCAGGATTCTGCACCAAGATATGAGTGCCAGCTGCCTGAGTGTCCCTTATTAATTGGTACAAGGGGCGAGCTATCTCCCCATACACAGGGATCCAGAGCAGACAAAACCCTGTCAGGTCCAGGAATCCTCTAAGATGCTAGAGAGTTTTAGAAAGAGAGAAGATGGCTATAGACTGAATTCTATCTTCTCCCAATACTTGTTTCCCTTCAGATATAGTCAAACTCTGATATATGGTGGAGAAGCTGAATGGGGAGACTGATGCCACCTCCTTCCCAGGGAACCAGGTGAGACGCAAGGTCATGAGTCCACGGAGCTGCATAGCAGCAGTTGGGGAAGGCTGCTGAACTGCATTTGAAGTTCTAAGTGGGAAGAATAGGGGAACAGAGAGGTCGGGCATGCATCTGTCCATCTATGTCTCCCTCCATGCATAAGTGGAACTGCAGCCAGCTGGGAGAAGCCATATTGTCTGTTTATATCTTTGAATGTAAGCAGGGGGCCATCACATTTGCCTCCCATGCAAACACCCATCAATTGCAGGGGCCACTTCACAACACACCCCACCCAGGAACAAGGATCACAACAATTCAGAGTAATTTCTCCCCAACCACACAAGCTGTACAACAAGGAAAAGTCCTAAGTATCAAAATCTTAAGCTCATTTCATGCACTAGTGATAAGTAAACCTGGCCCCAGCAGGGAGGGCTCAGTGCACCAGAGCTCTCATACCTGCCCCCATCATGATCAAGAAGTGAGCAGGACTCCCGGAGGTGGGACTGCGTGCTTCCACTTAAAATGCACAGACACATAGCAGCTCATTGCAGAGGGAAATCTCACCACAAGTACCAAGACACATATTAAAGAGAAAAGCAAGCAGAAATGCCGAAAAACAAAGGAAAAAACCTTGATAAGAATAAGGAAGACACTATGAGTCCCCCAAAGACACACTAAAACTCTTCAATAATAGAAGCTGAAGAAGAAGAGATCGAGAGTATGCCAGAAAGGGAATTAAAAAAATTAATTGTCAGATTACTTAGAAGCAACCAGAAACAAATTCACAACCTAAATGAAAAGTGCTCCTAAGGAATTGAGATATTAAAGAGAAGTCATAATGAAATACTAGAAATGAAGAATTCAATAGATCAAATAAAAAATGCAACGGGAAGCTGTAACAATAGAATAAGTGAGGCAGAAGAAAGAGTATCAGAACTAGAAGACAAATTTCTGGAAATAATACAATCAGACCAAATAAAAGAAGATATTAGAAAATTTAAAAACATAGTTGGAGATACATAAGATTCTATCAAATGACCAAACATTCAGATCCTAGGAATTATGGAAGGCATGGAAAGAAAGGATTAGAAGACCTTCTTTTTTTTTTTTTTTTTTTTTTTTTTTTTTTGACAGGCAGAGCTAGACAGTAAGAGAGAGACGAGAGAAAGGTCTTCCTTTTCCATTGGTTCACCCCCCAAATGGCTGCTACAGCCGGCGCGCTGCGCTGATCAGAAGCCAGGAGCCAGGTGCATCCTCCTGGTCTCCCATGTGGGTGCAGGACCCAAGCATTTGGGCTATCCTCCACTGCACTCCCAGGCCACAGCAGAGAGCTGGACTGGAAGAGGAACAAGCGGGACAGAATCTGGCACCCCGACCGGGACTAGAACCTGGGGTGCCAGCGCCGCTGGTGGAGGATTAGCCAAGTGACCTGCAGCGCCAGCCAAAGACCTTCTTAATCAAATAATAAGAGAACTTCCCCAATCTGGAGAAAGAAAGAGACATCCAAATACAGGAAGTACACACAACTCCCAATAGACAGGACCAGAAAAGATTTTCACCTTGACACATTGTAACAAAGCTCTCCTCAGTAAAACATAAAGAAAAGATATTAAAATGTACAAAATAGAAATGACAAATTACATTCAGAGGAAACCCACTTAGACTTACTCCAGACTTCTCATCACAAATTCTATAGGCAAGGAGAGAATGGTGAAACTACTCCCAAGTCTCAAGAGGAAAAAACTGTCAACCCAGAATACTCTACACCCTGCAAAGCTCTCATTTATGAATGAAAGAGAAATAAAGATCTTTGACAACAAACAGAAATTTAAAGAATTTTAACTACTTGTCCAACCCTTCAAAAGATGATTAAGGATGAACTTAACACAAAAACACAGAAACAAGACCATCACTACAAAAGTAGATAAATGCAGAAAATCAGGCAGCAAAAGTACAAATGAAATCCAAAATACATAAGCAAAATATTGACAGAAACATGGCAGGACAAAGTCAAACTTAACAATAGTCACACTGAATGTAAATTCACTCAACTCCCCAGTTAAAAGATGTAGACTGGTTGAATGGATTAAAAAAAGAAAACCCATCTATTTGCTGCCTGCAAGAAACACATCTTACCAACAAAGATGCAAGCAGACTGAAAGTGAAAGGATTGAAAAACATAATCCATGATAACAGAAACCGAAAAAGAGCTGGTGTGGCCATCCTAATATCAGACAAAATAGACTTTAACTCAAAAACTATTAAAAGAGACAAACAGGGACACTATATAATGATTAAATGATCAATTCAACAGGAAGATATGACTATTAATAGATGTATATGCACCTAAATACTGGGTACCTGGATATTGAAAAGAAATGTTAAGGGATTTAAAGGGAGATATAGACCCCAATAAATAGTAATGGGGGACTTCAATACCCCACTTTCAGCAATGGACAGGTCAACGAGACAGAAAATAAACAAGGAAACAGCAGAGTTAATTGATACCATAGACCAAATGGACCTAGCATATACCTACGGAGCCTTCCACCCTATAGCCAAAGAGAACACATTTTTCTCTTCAGTACATGGAACTTTCTCTAAGATTGACAACATGCTAGGCAATAAAGCAAATCTCAGCAAATTCAAAAATCTAAATCACATCATGCATCTTCTTGGACCACAGTGCAATGAAGCTGGAAATCAACAACTCAAGAATATCTACAACATATGCAAACACAACAAGAACAAACAATATGTTCCTGAATGAACAGTGGGTCATAGAAGAAATCAAAAGAGAAATCAAAAAATTTCTGGAAACAAATGAAGATGACAATACAACATACTAAAATTTATGGGATACAGCAAAGCTGCATTAAGAAGAAAGTTTATAGCAATTGGTGCCTACATTAAGAAAATGGAAATGCATGAAATAAATGGACTATCTGTGCACAACAAGGATCTAGAAAAACAACAGCAAACCAAACCTAAACCAGGAGAAGAAAATAAATAATTAAAACTAATGCTGGCGCTGTGGCTCAACAGGCTAATTTTCCACCTTGCGGTGCCGGCACACTGGGTTCTAGTCCCGGTCGGGGCGCCGGATTCAGTCCCGGTTGCTCCTCTTCCAGGCCAACTCTCTGCTGTGGCCAGGGAGTGCAGTGGAGGATGGCCCAAGTGCTTGGGCCCTGCACCCCATGGGAGACCAGGAGGAAGCACCTGGCTCCTGCCATCGGATCAGCGTGGTGCGCCGGCTGCAGCACGCCGGCCGCGGCAGCCATTGGAGGATGAACCAACAGCAAAAAGGAAGACCTTTCTCTCTCTCTCTCACTTTCCACTCTGCCTGTCAAAAAAAAAAAATTAAAAAATTAAAACTAAGGAAGAAATCAACAAAATTAAAACAAAAAAAAATAGCAGAAAGGATCGCAAAATGAAGAGCTGGTTTATTTTTTGAAAAAATTAACAAAATTGACACACTATTGGCCCAATAACCAAAAATGGAAAAAGAAAACCCAAATCAATTAATTAGAGATGAAAAGGGAAATGTAACAACAGACACCAATGAAATTAAAAAACATCAGAAATTACTACAAAGAGCTGCATGCAAAGAAAGCATTTGACAAAATACAATACACTTTCATGATGAAAACTCTAAGCAAATTGGGTTTAGAAGGAACATTCCTCAACACAATCAAGGAAAATTATGACAAACCCACAGCTAGCATCATATTGAATGGGTAAAAGTTGGAGCCATTCCCACTGAGATCTGGAACCAGACAAGGATGACCGCTCTCACAATTACTATTCAATATAATCCTGGGAGTTCTAGCCAGAGCCATAAGGCAAGAAAAAGAAATGAAAGGGATTCAAATCAGTAAAGATGAACTCAAAGTATCCCTATTTGCAGACTGTATGATTCTATAAACAAGGAACCAAAAAAACTCCACTAAGAGACTACTGCAATTCAGAAATCAACAAACAAATGCTGGCAAGGATGTGGGGAGAAGAGTACCTTAATCCACAGTTGGTAGGAATGTAAACTGGTACAGCAACTGTGAAAGACAGTATGGAGATACTTCAGAGAGCTGAATATAGACCTACTATATGACCAAGCCAACCCAGTCCTGGGAATTTATCCAAAAGAAGTGAAATCAGCATATGAAAGAGTAATCTGTATCCCCCATTTTCATTTCAGCTCAATTTATAATTGATAAGTTATGGAATTAACCCAAATGTCCATCAACTGAAGACTGGACAAAGAAATTGTGGTATACATACACTATGGAATACTACACAGCAGTAAAAAATGAAATCGTGTCATTTGCAACAAAATGGATGCAATTGGAAACCATTATACTTAGTGAAATAAGCCAGTCACAAAGGGACAAATACCATAGGTCTCTCTGATCTGGTAACTAATGAGTACTCAAAATGTAATCTATAGCAATGAAACTGTCACTTTGAGATGTGATAATTTTGAGCAGCCCTAGCCTTGACTGTAGGGGAACAATGTTTTCCTTGTTTGTTTGCTTGGTTTTGTTCTTATTTTTTTTCTTCGTAGTAATCAGTTAACTCTCTATTTGATGTAGGACTAATCTTATGAGTATAAAAATTAACTGAAAATTGATCTCTGTAAAAATAAGAGTGAGAAGGGAAGAGTGAGGAGGAAGAAGGGTGAGAATATGGGGGGGAGGGAGGTAGAGGGGATATAAGCATTATGTTTCCAAATCTGTATAGATTAAATGCATGAAGTTATATTCCTTAAATGAAATTAATTATTTAAAAAACCACCCATTAGAAAAAAAGAAACCCCAGCAATAAATCCATGCATCTACAACCTACTTATCTTTGACAAATGGGTTAAAAGCATTCCTTGGAGAAAAGACAATCTCTTCAATAAATTTTCCTGGGAAAATTGGTTATCTACATGTGGAAGTTTAAAATAAGACTTCTGGGGCTGGTGCTGTGGTGCATTGGGGTAATGCCCTGGCCTGAAACACCAGCATCCCATGTGGGCACAAGTTTGAGACCCGCCTGCTCCACTTCCAATCCAGCTCTCTGCTATGGCTTGGGAAAGCAATAGAGGACAGCCCAAGTCCTTGGGCCCCTGCACTCATGTGGGAGGCCCGGAGGAAGCTCCTGGCTTCAGATCAGTGCAGCTCCAGCCATTGCGGCCAATTGGGGAGTGAACCATCAGATGGAAGACCCCGCCCCCTTTTTTTCTCTGCTCTCTGTGTAACTCTGCCTTTCAATTAAATAAATAAATCTTTAAAAAATAAGACTTCTACCTTATGTGCTAAAAATTTTCAACTCAAAATGGAACAAGGGTCTAAATGTAAGACTTAAAGCTATCAAACTTCTAGGGAAAACTTAGGGGAAACACTTGAAGACATTGGCACAGGCAATGAGCTCTAGGGAGGAGACCCCAGAAGCACAGACAATAAAAATAGACAAATGGGATGACATCAAATTAAGAAGTTTCTGTACAGTGAAAGAGGCAATTAACAGAGTGAAGACCACTCACAAAATGGGATAAAATATTTGTAAACTATGCCTGCAATTAGGAATTAATATCCAGGATATATAAGGAGATCAAGAAATTCAATACCAATAAAACAATCCAATTACAAAATGGGCAAAGAATGTGAATAGGCATTTTTCCAAAGAAGAAATATAAAAGGCCAAGAGAGACATGAAAAATGCTCAGGATCACTGGCCATCAGGAAATACAAATGAAAACCATGATGAAGTATCATCTCAACTCCAGTTAGAATGGTTTTTATCCAAAAGTGAAAGAATAATGAGTTCTGGCAAGGATATGGAAAAATCGAGCCCTAATACATTGTTAATGGGGATACAAATCAGGAAGACCATCATGGAAAATAGTATAAGTATTCCTCTGAAAACTACCAATGAATCTACCATATGACCCAGCTATCTCATTTCTGGAAATATATTCAAAGGAAGTAAAGCCAGCTTATGAAAGAGGTCCCTGCATTCCCATGTTTATTGTAGCCCAATTCACATTACCAAAGATATGGAATAAACTTAACATGTACATAAACTGATGATTGTTTGCATAAAAAAACTGTTATACTTACATGCAGAAATATTCATCATCCATAAAAAAGAATGAGATCCTGATATTTGCACAAAATGAATAGAAATGGATATCATTACACTAAGTAAAATAAGCCACAGAAAGACAAATTTTACATGTTTTCTCTCATATGTGGAAGTTAATATATAGAGAAAAGGAAAAAACATGTGATGCCATAATATTTGGTACACAGATAGTTATAAAAACTGTCCTCACTGAATTATACCCTCTATGTAGTAATATATCCTTCTTTCTTCACTTTATGATCTTTGCCATGAATCCTGCTTTATATATTAATATTCCTACTTTCAAGAAAAATATGTATATCTATATATATTATATATGTATATATTATAATATATATTAATATGTATATATATATGTATATACATGGAAAAACATTTTTTACTGTGTGTTATTAATCTTTTTCCTTTTTTTAATTTTTATTTTTTCCAAAATACAGTTTATGGATTACAATGGCCTTTCCCCCCCATAACTTCCCTCCCACCTGCAACCGTCCCATCTCTCGCTCCCTCTCCCATTCCATTCGCATCAAGATTAATTTTCAATTATCTTTATATACAGAAGATCAATTTAGTATATACCAAATAAAGATTTCAACAGTTTGCACCCACACAGAACATAAAGTGTAAAATACTGTTTGAGTACTAGTTATAGCATTAATTCACATTGGACAACACATTAAGGACAGAGATCCTACATGAGGAGTAAGTGCACAGTGACTCCTGTTGTTAACTTAACAAATTGACACTCTTGTTTATGGTGTCAGTAATATCCCTAGACTCTTGTCATGAGTTGCCAAGGCTTTGGAAACCTTTTGAGTTCACCGACTCTGATCATATTTAGACAAGGTCATAGTCAAAGTGGAAGTTCTCTCCTCCCTTCAGAGAAAGGTACCTCCTTCTTTGATGGCCTCATTCGTTCCACTGGGATCTCACTCACAGAGATCTTTCATTTAGGTTTTTTTTTTTTTTTTTTCCCCCAGAGTGTCTTGGCTTTCCATGCCTAAAATACTCTCATGGGCTCTTGAGCCAGATCTGAATGCCTTAAGGGCTGATTCTGAGGCCAGAGTGCTGTTTAGGACATCTGCCATTCTATGAGTCTGCTGTGTATCCCACTTCCCATGTTGGATCATTCTTTCCTTTTTAATTCTATCAGTTAGTATTAGCAGACACTAGTCTTGTTTATGTGATCCCTTTGACTCTTAATCCTATAATTATGGTCATTATGGTCAATAGTTTTAAAAACTGTTGAATCAGAAACAAAGGGAGAGAGGGAGGGGATAAGGAAAGGGAGAAAGAAAGAAAAAGAAATCCCTGGGTTGACAAATAGTGGGGAAGTAGAAAAGAACCCATTACATGTAGTTCATACTTTTTCTGAGTTTCTGTAGTCATGGACAAGCATCTTCAAGACTATGCTATTGGTTTTCCATTATAGGATGAGCTCTGGATATGCCCCTTACCCATCAATCCTGCTACTCAGGGGAATGGGACTTCTGAGATTCAAAATGGCTTGGTTGAAAATTATCTACAAGGTTTGGATAAGGCTAGGCCAATACTTGTTGTTTGCCTCAAACCCAGAAAGAAGAGTTAATTCTTGAAAGAAACAACTTTGAACTTGCACTAAATTCAGCTGCCTCAGTTCAATGAGCTATGATAATTATCAGAAAGATTTGGATGGTATAAGTCTGTGATAGAGAAATAATTCATTAGGCAGATGAGGAACATCTGGAAATTGCCCAGCTACAGAAACAATGAAACACTGAATGGTACTTAAGACCCATTTGTGATAAAGAATCCAGCTGAATTAACCTATTGAGAAACAGATGTGAGGAGGAAAAAATAAAAGCTTTATAAAACCATTAAAATGATTTTTAAAACTAATTCTTGGGTTAAAGGAGAAATCACATCTAAAGTTACTATTAAATACAGAATACTGAACTCCCCATCTATAGCATGTACTCCAAGTGACACTCAGAAGAAATGTACAGTTCTAAGTGCACTTAAAAAAAGAGCACAGAAGTGGGTATTTGCCACAGTGATTATCACTCTGCTTGGGGCATCCATAGCCCATATCAGAGTGCCTGGATTGGAGTCTCAGCTCCGCTCCCAATTCCACCTTCCTGCTAATGTGCACCCTGGGAGGCAGCAATGGACAACCAAGTAATTGGGTCCCTACCACCCTTGTGGGAGATCCAGATTGAATTCTGGGCTCCTGGCTTTTTCCAGCCCAGGCTGTTGTGGGCATCTGGGGAGTGAATCAGCAGATGGGAAATATCTATGTATATCTGTACCTTTTAAATAAATTATAAAAAAAATGGGGCAGACATTTAGCAAAGGAGTTCAGAAACCATTTGGAATCCTAGCTGCTTCGTGTCCTATTTCAGTTTCTTGCCTTGGGAGGCAGCAAATGACAGCCCAACTACTTGTGTCTCTACTCCCACGTGGAAGGCAAGAAGTGAGTTTCTATCTCACTGCTCATTGTTGCAGGCAGTTAGAGAATGAACCACGGGTGATCTATCTTACTCTAAAAAAGAAGAAAAGCTATAAGAAATAATAAAATAAACAGAGCAAGAGCTCACAAATTCAAGAACAAAACAAAACAAAAAATTAAGAAGAAATATAAAAAAACTGCATTGTGGTGCAGTTGGTTAAACCACTGCCTGCAATACCAGCATCGTGTGTAAGTGCTGGTTGAGGCTCAGCTGTTCCACTTCCAATCAGGCACTCTGCTAATGCACCTGGGCTAGCAATGGAAGATGACCCAAGTACTTGGGCCTCTGCAACCCACATGGAAAACCAGAGGGAATTCCAAGTATTACAGGTTCCTGGCTTCAGGTTGGCCCAGCTCCTGACATTGTAACCACTTAGGGAGAAAACCAGCAAATGGAAGATTCTCTCTTTCTTTCTTTCTCTATTTCTCTCTCTCTCTCTCTCTCTTTGTAACTCTGACTTTCAAATAAATAAAATAATTTTAATGTAAAAAGGTAAAAACACATTAAATAGAAAATATCTAAAAAGCCGACTAAAATACAGAGGCATTCAACAATTCTGATACAGAGAGAGAGAGAGAGAGAGAAAGAGTGAAAGAAAGACTAAAACATAGTCAAATATGCAGATAATTGCTAAATTATAAACCAATTCTAGATGAATAAATTTTAAGCATTAGAGGAAATAATTGTTAGGAACATATCAAATATCAAAATAATATTAGGGAAGATATACAACTAAATAGACACCTAACTATAGAGAAAAAAATGAAAATATACATAATCTCTATCAGATCTGTCTGGCATAAAATGCTAAAGGGACATCCTTAAGCTGAAAGAAAGACAATAATGACTAAGAATAAAATATCAGAAGGTAGGAAATTCACTGATAAGATTAACTGAACAGGGGCTGGTGCTGTGGTGCAGTGGCTTAAAGCACTGGCCTAAAGTGCCAGCATCCCATGTGGGTGCTGGTTCTAGTCCCAGCTGCTCCTCTTCTGATCCAGCTCTCTGCTATAGCCTAGGATAGCAGTGGAAGATGGCCCAAGTCCTTGGGCCCCTACACCCACGTGGGAGACTTGGAATTGCTCCTGGCTCCTGGCTTTGGATCGGCGCAACTCCAGCCATTGCGGCCATCTGAGGAGTGAATCAGCGGTTGGAAGACCTCTCTCTCTCTGTCTCTACCTCTCTCTGTAACTCTGTCTTTCAAATAAATAAAATAAATCCTAAAAAGAAGATTAACTGAACAGACTAATTCAGGATGCTCTAATATTGCAAGCATGGTGAATAAACCATTCATATCTTTAACGTAAGGATTAAGAAACAATAATTAAAAATAACAATAACACAAGCTAGCTTTGTGGCACAGCAGGTTTGGCTACAGCTTACGACCCTAACATCCCTTATGTGAATGCCAGTTTAAATCCTAGGTACTCCATTTCCAATCCAGCAGTCTTGCTGATGTGCCTAGGAAGATAGCAGGAGATGGCACAAGTACTTGGGCATATTCTATACAGGTGGGACACCAGGATGGAGTTCCTCTTTGTGCTGTTTTGCTTTTCAAATAAATAAATAAATCTTGAAAAACAGCAATAACTACATTTAAGAGATGAACAACATAGAAAGAAATAAAATGGAACATCAAAAAATGCAAACTATGGGGAAGAATGGAATGGGAGTGTAGAGATCTTTATAAAAAATTCTTATCTCTTTCTCTTTTTGGTTTCTTTCCTGTCTTTATAATCAGTGTTTATTTTCTATCATTTCAAAATAGCTTATGAAAACAAAAAGATGTCTTCTGCAAGCCTAATGTTTACCACAAAGCAAAAAATTCTCTAATAAACTTACCAAAAATGATAAGCAAGTTATCAAAACACATTTATAGAAAAATTCATTTAACCAGAGAGTAATATTGTAAGAGAGAGAGAGGAAGAAATACAGGACATATAATAAAACTAAAAAACAGTTGTCAAAATGCCAGCAGTTAAGATCTACTATATCAATAGTTTCCTGAACAATAAATGGATTAAATTTTTCTGTTAAAATACATAATTGCTACTATGTGAATTAATGGTATAACTAGTACTCAAACAGTACTTTATACTTTGTGTTTCTGTGTGGGTGCAAACTGTTGAAATCTTTACTTAGGATGTAGTAAATTGATCTTCTGTATATAAAGATAATTGAAAATGAATCTTGATGTGAATGGGATGGGAGAGGGAGTGGGAGATGGGATGGTTGAGGGTAGGAGGGAGGTTATGGGGGGAAAAAGCCGCTATAATCGGGGGGGGGGGGAAGCTGCTATAATCCAAAAGTTGTACTTTGGAAATTTATATTTATTAAATAAAACTTTAAAAATAAAATACAGAATTGCTGAACGGTTATACAAATACAACTAAATGCTGCTTACAAGAAAATCACTTCACTTTTAAGTTCACACAATAAAAGTCAAAGGATAGTATAAGATATTCTATGCAAATAAGATAATTCAGGAGTAGCCATACTTCTATCAAATATAATACATTTTAAGTAAAAACTATTAAAATGAGACAATGAAGGTCATTATACAATAATAAAGTTTTCAATTCAGTAAGCAGAAATAGCAATTATAAATATGTACACACCCAGTATTAGAGTACCTAAATGCATAGATTAAGTATTAAAAGACCTAAAGGGAGAGATACACTTCAATACAATGATAGTAGGAAACTTTAACATTCCACTTTTAGAAATAGACAAACCATATAGACAGAAACTCAACAACAACAACAAAAAAACAATATGGATAATAAGCACAGTACTTGCATATAACTTATACACATCCTATGGTATGCTTTAAATCATCTCTGGATTACTTAAAATGTCTAATATCACATAAATGCTATATACGTGGTGGTTATATTATATTTGTATAGTTGTTGCACTGAATTTGTAACCATACCCAATACATATTCCTTTTCCACATTCTAACCATGTGACTGGCCACACACTTGCCACTGTAAAGTCATCTTCCTTTCCTTTGCACATTCTAATTAACAAAGGCTAATTGCTAAGCTTGCAGCTGTTCAGAATGTTTGTTCAACAGATGCAGACCCAAGACTTCCAGGAGCTGATTACAAGGACTTGGCTGGAAGAGCAGCTACCACCAGCCAAAATGAGCCAAGTTTCACGTCAAAGACACCTCTGCCAAATTTCATATCAAAGTTGAACGAGCACAGAATCTATAAACCAGTCTAACAATCTTCTCTAGTGCCCCTTCCCCATCTCTCTTTTCTCCTTTAAAAGTTTCCCTGATAAGTTGAAAGTTGGGAAGAGTATATTTGGGACGAAAGAGGTCCACTTTTCCCCAAGACTGTCCTTGAATACACCTGTTACTTTGTATCAGCTTTATTCTCCAGTGAATTGGCTGAAGTGGACAGACCTAATTTTAACTGACAATATATTGCTTAGGAAATAATGACCAAAAAAAGCCTGTACTTGTTCAACACTTTTTTAAAAAGTATTTTCAACTCAACTTTCACTGTGTGTTGGGATGGAGAATGATGAAGATAAGAAGGTGGAGACATTAGTCATCAGAAATAAATTTCAATTTCTTCATTCTGTAAGACTGTAGATTCTTCAGAGTCTAAATCTAGTCTCATTTTAGATAAGCCCCCTACCCCTTCAATGCCTCAAATTCTCAGCTGTCAAAAGTCTCACAAGCTCAGTGCTTCAAAAATGCTTGGCAGTCTTTGAGTGGTAAGCACATAAAGAGAAAAATAACAAAGTAACTCACATTGTGGTGTGGGAGACCAGCATTCTTGCCTAACTCCACTCATGGCTCCTGTTATCAGTGCTGGTCAAAGGAGCATCCAGATACCCGGATGAAGTCATAAAGTCATTTGGCAGGCATCCAATTATCAACTCCTGGAGACAGGTTATTTTATCTCAGTGACTGAAAATTGTTGGTTAAATTATGATCAAATATTAATGAATACTCAATGTCTTGAATTATTTCTATGGAGACTAAACTGTGGGAAGAGAGAAGTGCTGTTTTCAGAAGCCTACAGGATCCACATTGTTTATTTTGGATATTTTGTTGCCCTCGCATGAAATACTTCAGTGAGCTGAGGAGAGACAATTCCTTATGTTTTATTATAGATCCAAGTTAAGTGGCTAATTAATAACTTGGACAGGGGCTTTTTAAGTCACTTTCCCTGCTACCTATGAAGAATAAAATGCTCCAAGAATTTCCTTTTCTTCCTGGTAGCAGTGTCCTGAAGAGATAAACAACCAATGCTGCTACATAAATCACTGGAGGAGATGAACTGCCTGACCTTTTGGGGAGCCATTCACACTTGAATGACCGGAAACCCCAGGAGCTCAAGAATCTGCAGGGGGCTATTGTGCAAGCACAGTCTTGAGGTGTTTAATCTTACCCCTGCTTAAGATACAAAGAGTTATAGACAGGCTTTGCTAGACCTACACATCACAGCAGCAGACAACAAAGAAAGCCCCAGTCTCCTCACACCCTAGCTCTAGCCACTCCCCTGTCTCAACTTTTCCTTTTACAAGCATCTTTCTCGGTGGCAAAAATACTCTCGGCCAACAACTGCTAATTCCCCACTCCCACTCCTCTACAGGTAAATCCTGTTCCTTAGAAAATAGTACTACGAGGGTGGACATGTGGCATAGCAGTTAAGATGCTGCTAGGGATGCCTGCATCCCATATATGAATGCATGGGTTCCAGTCCCTTCCCCACATCTGATCCAGGTACCTGCTAAGGTGTAACTTGGGATGCTCAAGTACTTGGGTTCCTGTCACCCATGTGGGAAATGTGGATTGAGTGCTAGACCCTTGGTTCCAGCCTGGTCTAACCCCGGCTATTGCTAGCATCTGGGGAGTGAACCAGCAGACTGGGAAAGACTGGGAAGATATTCTCTCTCTCTCTCTCTCTCTCCTTCTCCTTCTCCTTCTCCTTTCCTCCCTCCCTCCCTTCCCTTCTCTCTCCTTTTCAAATAAAATAAAAATAAACCTTACAGAAAATAGGTTTAGAAACAGAAAATGACACAACTATCACCTAAACCATACAAATCACCCTGGGTTCTTTTCTTTTGCTTCCTACATTCTATCAGTCACATCGGCCAAGTCCTACCTCCAGTGCTCACAAGCCAAAGCCAAGTGCTTCTACCACTTCCACTGACCTCCTCTCTTCCCCTACCCCCACCACCTCTATACCGGGGCTCAGCAGGCACTTCCTCCCTGGCCCCTGCCTCTCCCTTCACCCCCTGAATTCCACTCTTTATATGAGATTTTGAATCACTTAAAACCAGAGTTTGTAACTACCCTGCTTGAACCCTCCAGAAACTTCAGAACATAATTAGTATAAATTCTAAATTCATTCCACAGTTATGAGGCCCCAGCTCGCCTCGTCACCCTCCGTGTTCTACCTGCCTGCTCAGTACAGACACTTGACTTTTACTGGGCCTCGAGTTGCTTTGCTGGTCCAGACAAGTCCAGCTTCTTACCTTCTGAGAGCCCATTCCTGGAAAGGTCTTCCCTTAGATCCTGGCACAGCAAGTACTATTGTATCATGTAGGTCACAGAGAACAATTTGCTGAAATATATATATTGCTGCTCTGGACTCAATCACAGCCTTATTCTTTTGATGTTTCTTGAATCATCTATCATACATGAAATTTTATTATTTATTAATTATTTGTCATAATAGCCAAGATATGAAATAAAGAAAATGTGGTGTAAACACACACCGGAACACTATTGAACCTTTTTCAAGGACACCCTGTTATCTATAACAATAAGAACAAAGCTGGCGGGCATTATGTTAAGTGAAATAAGCCAGGTACAAAAAGACAAGTATTGCATGATTTTGCTCATATATAGAGTCTAAAGAGTTAATTTCATTGATGCAGAAGGTAGAATGTATGGTTGGCAGGAGCTGAAGGGAGGAGAGAGAGGAAGACTGGGGAGATGCTGATCTAAGATACAAAATTTAGACAAAAGGAAAAAAATTGAGAGATCAATTATATAACATACTACTTTAGTTAATACCTATCTATTCTATACTTGAAGATTACTACCAGAATATTTATAAATAAACTCACCATAAAAAAGCATCTGAAGTAATACATTTATTTATTCACTTAATTTAGCCATTCTACAATGTGTACATATTTCACATCATGTTGTATACCATAAACATATATAATTTTAAGGTATCAATTCAATAATGAAAAAGTCTTCTTTAAATTTAAATAAGTAAATATTTGTCTCTCTATTCCAGGGGCCTTGTCATATTCCTTAATGCACAGATCCTAAGGGAGGGCCAAGATTAGGATGGTGCTTAATAAATATTTGCTGAGTTAACAAATGAATGGAAAAAAAATTCTTCTGACTAAACATACTCTATAGGAATCTTAGTCTTATAGATAATACCAAAAACAGTCAATTCACTGAGTCAGGTATTTCTTTGCGTTGGCTTGTATTGGTCCACTTAGGTCAACTGGGGCTCAAACAGCATGACTGCTAAATGTTCCATGTTGGAAAGCCCTCCGTCAGATGTGCAATGCCTCCTAACAGAGGTGCTGCTACAAGGCAACTAGAATCAGATAAGGTATCAGGGTAGAGCTGCCATCATTAAATCCAGGTAGTTCTAGACTAAGAGAGAAAAAGAGACCAGAGGAGATATACACCCGTGAATATCTATCTCTTGCCACCTCCTTGGGATTCTGCCAGCAACAAGGTCTTCCAGAGAATTCACCCCTTGATCTTGGATCTCCAGAACAAAGAGCCTATATAAATCTCTCCTATTATAAAGTTATCTAGCTTCAGGCATTTCATTACATTGATGCAAAATGTACAAATAGAGTGACCCCAAACTCCCCCCCAAAGTATTCCTCTCCACAACTACTGGTGGGATATGAACCAGGAAAATAACTGATACTTCAGAACCTGAGTGCAGAGAAAACATGCAGACAGGCTAGTATAGTCCTTTCTGATGCAACAGCCTAGGAGGGTAAATGCCTGTCAGCACCTTCTGACAGAACAGTCTAGGAAGGCAACTGTCAGGCCTCTTGGACAGAACCTTCAAGGTGGGTGACTGAGAGGCCTCTGTGACGGAGCAACCGTCTAGGAGAGTGACAGTTTTCACTTAGGGAACACCCTCTGTGGGTAACTGCCATGCCTCTCTCATGGAACAGTCTAGATGGATAATAATCAGTTCTCTCTGATGCAGCAGCATGGGAGGGTATGAGCCAGGTCTGTCTGAAGCAGCCTTCTAGGTCGGTTACAGTCCATCCACTCTGATGGAACAATCTGGTTGGGGATCCCTCAGTCATCTCTGTTGACACAGGATAGATGTCAATTCTCTCTGGTGGAACCGTCAATGTGGGTTACTGTCAGGCCTCTCTGATGGAGCACCCCAGGAGGGTAGCTGTCAGCTCTCTGATGTGGCAGTCTCATGGGACAACTGTCCACTCTCTCTGACACAGCTGGGTGACTCGGTCCTCTCTCAGGGAACAGTCTGGATGGAGAACTGTCAGCTCTGACACAGCAGTGTAGGGGAGTAGGAGTTGGGTCTCTCTGCAGCAGCACTCTAGGTCAGTAACTGTCAGGACTCTCTGATGGGCAGTGTGAGGGGGGAACAGCTAATCCTCACTGATAGAACAGTCTAGGTGGGTAACTGTCACTTCTAGTGGACACAACAGTCTGGGTCAGTAACTGTCAGTTCTCTCTGGGAGGTGACTCTCAGTCCACTGCGGTGGACTAATCTAGGTGGGTAACTGTCCATTCTCTCTGGTGCAACAGTCGATGTTGGTAGAGGCCAGTCCCCTGATGCACTCTGGGAAGTAACTCTCAGTTCTCTCTGAGGGAGTTGCCCATGTGGGTAACTTTCAGGCCTGGCAGAGCAGTCAGTTTGGGTAACTTTAGTCCTCTCTGCAGGCAGTGTAGGTAAAACCAACACATTTCTCAACCTGCATGGGTTTTCTTTCTTTTTTTTAAAATTAATTAATTTATTTGAAAGACAAAGTTACAGGCCGGCGCCGTGGCTCAACAGGCTAATCCTCCGCCTTGCGGCGCCAGCACACCGGGTCTAGTCCCGGTCGGGGCGCCGGATTCTGTCCCGGTTGCCCCTCTTCCAGGCCAGCCCTCTGCTGTGGCCCAGGAGGCAGTGGAGGATGGCCCAAGTGCTTGGGCCCTGCACCCCATGGGAGACCAGGAAAAAGTACCTAGCACCTGGCTCCTGCCATCGGATGAGCGCGGTGCGCCGGCCGCAGCGCGCTGTCCGCGGCAGCCATTGGAGGGTGAACCAACGACAAAAGGAAGACCTTTCTCTCTGTCTCTCTCTCTCACTGTCCCACTCTGCCTGTCAAAAAATAAAAATAAAAAAATAAAAAAAAAAGAAAGACAAAGTTACAGATAGAGAGGGAGAAACACATATACAGAGAGAGAGAGATCTTCCACAATGGCAAGTGCTGGTCCAAACCAAAGTCAGAAGCCAGGAACTTCTGGATTCCCCACATGGGTGGCAGGGTCCCAAGTGAAGAGCCAAAGTGACTCCATTTTAAAATAATGAAAAAAGCAGCCTCCGTTTCCCATAGCAGACCCGAGTCCTTGTAAAAGCAGGAATTCAGGCATTCTGGAGATATGAAAGCTTACCAGGGACAGCTAGCTCGGCAGACCAAGGACAGCACAGTAGAGATTGCTGAACAAAGTAACTCCCTGTACCCAAAGCTTCCGTGCTGTAAGCCCCCGCTGGAACTCCCTGTACCCAAAGCTTTTGTGCTGTGTGTAACTTTTTTCCTGCTGATGTAGCCCTTTTTTTCCTTTAAAATCCCTCCCAAACAAAGACCCAGGCCTCATTCCTTCCTCCACTGTGCGGGTTGGTTTGATGGGGTCCCTGTTGCAGCTTGTGGGTTGTACTCCCGAATAAACCTTGCTTTTGCAGTTTGGTGTGATCGACTCTCTGGGGGTCTCTGCGGGGACGTAACGATCTGGGCACAACACAAGCACTTGAGCCATCTTCCGTTGCTTTCCCAGGAGCATTAGCAGGGAACGGGATCAGAAGAGGAGCAGCCAGGACAGAAACTAGCACCCATATGGGATGCTGGTAACACAGGCAGCGGCGTTACCCAACTTGTCACAATGCCAGCCCCAACCTGCATAGTTTTTCAACCTTCAGATGTGATAAAGGGAAAAACAGAAAGTGATAGCTTCAAACTCCATTGTTAGTAACTTCTTAACGAATATTCCTCAGGAAAGTCATACAATATTTCAAAAATACTTCCTCTCGACTATCTTGCCTAGCAGGTCAAAGCTGATGTGGCTTCATCTTTCCTATTAAAGTCATTTGTACCTCATCAATTATTAGGTACCTATATAACTCACAATTTCTTGATGACCCCTTCTTAATTATTTAAATATGAATATGAAATTGTGAACTTGCAGCTTAACAAGTAAGCCTTTCAATACAATTCTCATATGAGCAGGTTTAAAAATTGTACAATAAAGTGACAAAAAATGTTTAAAGAAGACTTGAGTCTTTAATGGAAAAAGTAAAAGGTAGTTCCATTTTAAGTATCCATTAAAAATCTTCCTGAATACATATAGCTATTAGAAGTTCTCCTTCGTTGCATGATGTACCAAGTCCACTCTCTTCAAACTCATTGTTTCTAGACCATGCAAGGTCACCCTGTAAGACTTGCTTCTGAGTGGCCAGAGAGTATGAGGAAGTGCTTGATGGAAAAAGAGGTGAACTTCAGAATGAAGGCTCCTGGCCACTGCTGCTGGTTGCTGCCCCTTTCTAGTTCCAACAGCTGTTTCTCGGAGCTGGCCCCTTCATTCTGGGTCTGCCTCCAAATTCCATGTAGAGAGGCTGTGATTTAAAATAGCTACTTGGAATCCCAGTCCCTCCATGGTCCAGAATTAAATGCAAAACTCTATGTGTAACTTTGTATGTGCATGTTTCTTAGGAAGGAAAACAAGAGACTTCATTAGAATTTCAGAACCATAGGTCTCGGGTATCTGTGCTTGCCTGGTTCCTGCATTCTCTCTAGTCTGAGTCCTTCGTCTTGCTTTGGATTCAGGTTTCACGCTACATCCAGGTTTAGGAGCACCACTTCTCTCCTTCCAGGTTGGAGAGCTTATCTCATTACCCCCCTGGGCACTTTCTTTGTCTCTTTCCCATCTTTGCACACTTTGCTTGCACTTTTATTCCAGGTCCCAATGTCACTATGCAATTCCAAAGTTTAACTAGAAAAGCTGATGTTTCACCCAGTTTGTTAACCAAAAAAAGCACTAC
The DNA here is from genome assembly GCA_949820135.1 of Sylvilagus floridanus. Lineage (NCBI taxonomy): Eukaryota > Metazoa > Chordata > Mammalia > Lagomorpha > Leporidae > Sylvilagus > Sylvilagus floridanus. The sequence goes on from OX463236.1 coordinate 35,334,088, forward strand.
TTTCTCTCATGTATATTAAATTATGTTATCCTAAAAAACAGATCCCATTCACTTACCAATCAATTCTATGAAGAAAAAAAAATATATATATATACACACACATACATGTATGTACTTGTTTAGCAAGTTTACATACTTTGATTCAACATGCTTTGCTAGAATTGGTCAGGAAAGGAACTTTCCACTTAATGCTATGGTTTTAAACATAACATAAACCAATCAGGAAAGGAGTTTTTAAAATCATTTTTATAGTCTGTAAAGAATTCTTGACACTAGACAACAGATTTAGGAAAAAGAATGGGCAATCAGGCCTATTATGTAATGACCAAAAACTGACCTAGTAGATTTTGGCATTGAGGTGAAAGTTTGGATGACCTGGATATATCCCCTGTATAAAGGAGCTCTTTTGTTCAAAATTCAAGAAGAAATGTGCCTTCTAGTTCAGTAAGAGTACATACAAACTCTAATTTCTGGCCCATAGATAATGCAAAAGTGATAGTGATAATATATATTGTCACAGCTAATACTTTTCTCAAAGATAATAAGCATATTATCAGCTAATTAAAATTAAACCATATATATTTACAAATCATAAATAAATGTTATGATTTTAAATAATGTCCCTGTTTTAGGCAGAAATCTAAGAGGGACTCCAAGGACTTCTGTCCCTCAATTGCTCAAACATTTTCTTGGCGCTACTGTAAAGGTATGGTGACAATCTAAAGTCTCAAATAGGTTAACTTAAGATACTGAGAATGTCTGAGTGGGTCTGGCCTCAAAATATAAACCCTTTAATAGCAGCATTTTGAGAGGCTGAAGCCAGAAAGATTTGAAGCATAAAGAAAATCTGATGTATGATCTCTGGCTTTGAACATGGTGGGGATCTCCTGAAAAAAAAAAAAATCAAAGAGCAACTTCTGGGAGGTAAGAGAGACTCCCAACCACAGCCAGCAAGGAAATGGTGACCACAGGCCCCAGCCACAAGGAACTGAATTCTACCCCCAACCTGAACAAGACCCCACAGGAGTCCCAAGGCCAATACCTTGATTCCCACGCTGTGAGACTATAAGCAGAGAACACAGCTAAGCCATAACAGACCTGCGACCTACAAGACTGTGGATTAATAAATGAATGTTGTTTAAGTCACTAACTTTGTGGTCATTTGTAACACAGCAATAGAAAAATAATATACTATCCTTCTGGGAACTTATGTGTCACGCTTCTTAAGTATTTTCTTGGACCTTTATATAAAGATTCAAAATCTGAGCCACATGCAAAAACAGCATGGCCACCAAGTCACCAGCAGGAGAGGTCTGTTGACTATTCCAATATTTTTGGGTTACAATAATCTGTTTTATAAAAAACAATTACTTGGTTTTAATAAAAAGCCTAAATAGGAGAATCAGCAGAACCATTTAACAAAAATGACTAGCAATATTTTCTAGACTGGGTTACACAGTAGAAAGTTGTAGTAAAGTTCTCTGATGAAGTCATATGCTTAACACATATTAACTTTCAAGCAAGCAATTATCCAATAAAAGTAACTGATTATGATAATAGAGAAACAGAACTATACTGGATGATTCCATAGAAACACATAAGCGAATCCATATCTCCTGGCAAAGGAAGTATTAATACTTGCCACCTAGCACATCTCAACATCGCTCCGTTGTGCTTGCTTTTCCCCAACACTCTGCCTCCTTCTCAACAGACTACGTATAATGAGAGGAGAATACATATAATTAGAGAATGAAGAAATTAGTGGCCCACTGGGGGCCACAGAGGAGTATATTAATGAGAATTCTGTAGGGAAAACAGTACAGAGCTGCTGCCATTCAGTCTGGAAATAGCTCAGCATGTATCCCTGATTAAAAATTAATCAAGTGAGTAAGACCCTGCAATACAAAACAGCAAAAGAAAATTAAACATCTCCCCAGGGTAGAGCCTACAAGTCATAAAAAATTAAAACACAGAACTGTGCATATTTACAAATATCATTTACAACTTAAGGATGCTGATGACTCAGACCCGTGGCAAGATCACAAGTCCCCAGGGAGCTGCAAGACCTTGCAGGAGTCAAGTAAGCTTCTCTTGCCTGAATGTGCATCAGAACCACACCCTGAGAAAGGAGGGAATAGGCAATAAAATATGGGAATGCTCAGAACCCAACTCCAGACTGGATACGGAAGGTCTGGCTTTGATCGTTGTCGATAAGTAAACTGAAGGGATTCTAATGAGCATCTAATCTGAAAAGCATGAGTAGCTTTCTCACAATTCCCTAGCAAGCCAGGTGCTCTCACGATGCAACAAATCATCCATCGTGCCACTGCTTATTCAGGAGCTGAACTTACATTTCTGAATTATTCAGAAATCTTCCAGTTTTCTTATCCAGTTACAAATGAGATCATTCTAGCAGAACTGATTTTAGGATAAACACTGGTGATTATAACTTTTGCCATTGCTATTCCTTCACTCATTTATTAATTCAACACATATTAAGAAGCTATTATGTGCCAGGCACTATTCAAGGCCCTAGGGATTTGATGACCAGAAACAGCCCTTACTCTCAGGGTGTCCGCAGAGTAGTGTTATTAATAAGCAAATATTATACGGTATGGTAGAGTGGCAGAGTAGGAAAAATACAAGATGAGAAAGAGTGTTCCAAGAAGGAAGAAAAGTTTAAGTAGAAACTGGAGTTAAGAAGGAAGCTTAGGGACAGGCACTGGGAACAGCAGTTAGAACACTGCTTAGGTGTTTTAACATCCCATGCCAGAGCATCGGGTTCAAATCCTGACTGCGCTTCAGAGTCAAGCTTCGTGTTAACGCACATGCTGGGAGCCAGCAAGTGATTGCTTAAGTATTAGGATCCCCGTCACCCATGTAGGAGATCTGGATTAGACTCTGGGCTCCTGGCTTCAACCTGACCAAGTCCCAAACAATGCAGGCATTTAGGGAGTGAATCAGCATCAGCAGATGGAAGATCTCTGTTAAGTAACATGAAAAAGAGAGAGACGGGGTGGGGGTGGGGGGAGAGAAAGGAAGGGAGAAAAAAGATAAAGGAAGAAAGGTGGGGAGGGTGAGGAGGAGCCTATCTATCTGCAAGCCTATGTCTGGGTGTGTGCATGTGCAAAGTGGGTGTTGGGGAGAATAGTGAAAGATGGGAAAAGAAAAGGAAGCAGGGGCCAAATTAGGCCTCCTTAAAGGGAACCTCATCTTAGCAAAGTGGATTGGCAAATTTACCCAGAGCTATTATCCAAAGACAAAGAAGGCAGGATAGTGTTACAAGGTCTATTCTAAAGCTATCAAGATCTCCTCATAGCTGAGACTTTCCTGATACAGCCATTCCTGTGTTTTCAGAAAGATAGACGACTTACTCTCTTTTTCTCAGGTAGCATGAAAGAACTCATTCACCTAACAGTTTTCAGGAGAGATTCACACAATAGATAGTAATCCATAAAGATTATTATCTATGTGCCTTGTTGTATTGCCAACATTGTCACACCTCCAACTCACAGTATTCAAGATTTATTCACAATAAGTCATGGTTCAATTACCAACCAGGGCAACAAAATATATTTTCAGTTTTTCATTTTCTTTTGGGAGGCAACATCAGGTAGAACCTCAACTTCCCAGTTAGTCACTTGCCCCACATTTAGCAAGCCCAGCTTATCCGGTTCAAGAGAAGTATTTTCCAGATGGAATTGAAGATTTGAACTATAGTTCCAGAATTAAATCATTTAGAATAGGAAGAAGAAGAAACATCCAATACATATTAAAGGTCTCCAAGAAGCTTGTGAAAAATATACGAATTTCAAATTTTTGTAACAAAATAATCTATGAATTTTGTTTTCCACTAAATGTTTGAAGTATCCTCATACAACAGAAAGAAAGGAATATTTGAAGGTGAAACCTCTGATTTATCAATAAAGAATAATAGTGATATTCAAGGGAAGGAGTAATGCCAATATCTGGACCAGTGAGTTAGTTAACCCCAAGTGAATTAAGGGGGGACAACTAAGCCTGTGTGCTGGATTTATTTCATTTGTTCCTCCAGAGAAAACTCACTCTCCACCCATCTATTCCTTGCTCTGGGCCCAGAGATTGACTTGTATGAACTGCATCAGGGGCTGTGTTGTCCTCTGGCTTACAGGTGGGTTAAGCCATTAACAGGAGCTCAAAGTGAGGAAGAGGCAAAGTAGACTATGGTATATGTTCCTTTGACCAGAGTTTGACTCTGTTCTACAAGAGTCAAACCACAACTTCCACACAACTTCAACACACCCTACAGCTCTTTCTTGTTCTCTCGCCCTCCTTTTTATCTACTCCCTTTGCTGGCTGCTTAGAGCTAGGAGAGTAATGGTTTTCTCACATTGTTAGCCCTGTAGTGTTGTATCATTCCTTGGGGGTTCTCTTTGACCTTGCCTATCCAGTCTACAAGCTTGTTAATGGGCCTTTCATTGAACTCTCTCAGTCTAAGTGAGCCATTTTTTGCTTGTCTGAATCCTGAATAATACCAACTGCAGTAGATTGTATGCTTCTTACACTAGCAAATGACAGTTATCCTGACTGTGAGAGGTAGCTAAAACAATACTCATTGTCATTAACTAAATGTGCTCACATGTTATCTCATTTCTCATACTTTATCCATAACTATTAAAACTCAGATTCCTCAAAACAAACTTATTAGAATATTGGTTATCATCAGCTAAGGGTGAGGAAGTAAGGAAATGTTGATCAAAGAGTACAGAAATGTGTTTAGGAGGAATACATTAAGAGTCTTTAAGGTGATAGATATTTTAATTAGCTCAATTCAAATCATTCCACACTTTATGCATATATCGTAACATCATTATGTACCCTAAAGTTCTGTATGATTATCATTGTCAAAAATATTTTAATTAAAAATTAAAATAAGGGGCTAGCACTGTGGTGTAGCAGGTAAAGCTTCCGCCTGCAATGCTGGCATCCCACATGGGCACTGGCACAAGTCCTGGCTGCTCCACTTCCAATTCAGCTCCCTGCTAATATGCCTGAGAAAGCAGCAGATGACCCAAGTCTTTGGGCCCCTGAACCCATGTGGGAGACCCGGAAAAAGCTCCTAACTTCAGACTGGCCCACCTTCAGCCATTGTGGCCATTTGGGGAGTTAACCAGAGGATGGAAGATCTCTCCTCTCTCTAATTCTGCATTTCAGATAAATAAATAAATATTAAAAAATAAAAGTGTTGACTCTTTAAACTGAAAAGAAAAAATATTATAGTTTATAAGAAAAACTTAAATTTCACCTGCTCTACTGAAAAAATAATTATACATAATTTAATGTAGATATTTACTATCAAATTCAAGTGCAAATCATACTCCTTTTCCTCACATTTTAAATTGTTTTATTTATTCATTTTATTTGAAAGGCAAGAGATACAAAGAGAGAGTTCTCCCAACCACTGTTCACTCCCCAAATGCCCATAACAGCTGGTGCTGAACCACGCTGAAGCTGGGAGGTGAGAACTCCATTAGACTTCACAAAAGGGTAGCAGGGGCCCAAGTCCTTGAGCCATCATCTACTAGATGTGCATTAGCATGGTGTGGATTAGCAAGAAACTGGAATTGGAAGCAGAGTTGGGATTCAATTCAGTCACCCCAAGCAGCATCTTAACCATAGTGCCAAATGCCTGTCCCTTAAGTTACATTCTTAAGAATTGAAGAATCCATATTTAGGATAGTCTTAAAGCTGAATAAGTTGGAGCATCATTATATAAATTGGCTTCATAAGGGCTCTAAATTCTTCAAATTAATCGATATTTATTTTTAGAGCTTTCATTTCTTTTAGTAAATTTCTAAAAAGCAAACTGTTAGGAAAGTCAGTGCTATGAGTCAGAAATTAATCATTAGCAGGTAGATATCTAGAGCACATTCTACAATTATAATCCATTAAGATAAAAATCTGCCAGAGCATTTGTTTAGAGGCTTACAGACAGATCAACCACAGAGTAACTGTTTGCCTCTTTTCAATCGCTGCTTCTTTACATGAGCACAACCCACATCTCTTCATTCTGTCAGAAAGGAAATATGCAAGATGACTCGGTATAATTCAAACCTTGGTAGTTCTATACAGAGAAGGTCAAAGAGAAAATATTTGTATAAAAAATTGATAATACATTTTATAGGGTACTAAATTCTCCCAAGTAAGTAACTCTGGTGAGTATACATAGAGTTAAGAAATATGTGAAAGTGTTTACACAGTTACGGAAACCAAACATCTGAGCAGTTTGTGCCTTTATTTAAGGATATTGCCATCAAGCGATGGAAGAACAATTACAGTGGTAAAATTTAGAGCATTTGGTAGTCTTTCCTTTAAGGTAAGCGAAGGTACATATGAAAAATCAGAATTTAACTTAGCTCACTTTTGACAAAGTAGGTTTTGACTCTTTCTATCCAGAGAGTATTCAGAGAGGGTCTGAATCATTCAACATCAAAAAATGAGATACTCAATAACTAAATGAGCAAATCCATGTCGTCTTCTACTATGTGTATCAAACACAAAATAATTACTCTCCTCAAAATCACACACAATAAATGTAGATGTAAAAGAATAAAATCTATAATCTGCAGGTACAACTGCATCAGATAGAACCTCGACTTCCCATTGAGTGGATTGCCCCAAATTTAGCAAACTCATCTAGTTAAAGATGCCACTTTTCTTACCAAGCTCTTTCAGTTTGAGATGAAGCATTTCTGAACTAGAATCAAGATTTGAACCATAGTTCCAGAAATAAATAGTTTGAGGTGGAAGAAGTGAGGGACATTATCCAATATATGTACTAGAAAGAAAGGAAAACATGAGAGTCAGAGAAGTATTCTATTTGTCAATGCAGAAGTAATTGGTGGCATTCAAGGGTACAGGCTTAGTAGGGTGGTAGGTATGTAGCAAACTGTCATAATGATTGAAAATTAACATAGTAATCATAGTTCACAAAAAGAAAAAAAATACAGAGTTGAATAGAGGGAAAACAGGGCCAGTGTTGTGGCATAGCTGCTAAAGCCACTGCATGCAATGCTGGCATCTCAATGCTGGCACCAGTTCAAGTCCCAGCTGCTCCACTTCCCATCTGGCTCCCTGCTAAGGTGCCTGTGAAAGCAGCAGAAAATGGCCCAAGTCCTTGGCTCCCTGCCACTCACATGGGAGACCTGGAAAAAGCTCCTGGCTCCTGGCTTTAGAGGAGCCCAGCTCTGGCCATGATGGTCATTTGGGAAGTGAACCAGTGGGCAGGGATCTCTCTCTCCCTCTCTCTCTGTCCTTGCCTTTCTCCCTTTCTCTCTCTCTTTCTCTCTCTCTCTTCCTTTAAAATAAATGAATAATCTTTAAAAAAAGAAAAAGAAAACTGACTATGCTGATTGCTTTACTCAATACTGGTTTGGCAGACTGCAAGTCTTAATTGACTAAATTATCATAGTAAAGGATTCAAAGAGTTTGCTTGTGGAAAGGAAAGAACCCCATTGTGTGTTATACCTAAGGAAGGGTTCTACTGTCTGGCAAATGGTTGTCAGACCTTGTCTGTCTAGGTAAATGCTAATTCCACCAATCACGGAGAACACTTAAGACCAAGGGAAAGCTTTTTCAACATGAGGGAGCAACTGTGGATGTTAGAAGGGAAGAAGATTAAAGCCAATGGAGGGAAGAGATTGATCATGCTACAACCAGAAAGACTAGGATTGAGAGACATGAGAGAAAGTTCCAGAAGCAGTGGTCAAAGATGGTGTAAGAGCCTCCCAAGAACCTCTCCCCACTGACCCTGGGAATTGACTCCGTGCCTCCCCATCAGCCTTCCCTTCCCCTCAACTTCACAGTCCCTTCCTTTCCATTTCTCCTTCCCTGTCCTTTCTCCCTCAGTTTACTTCTCTCCCTCCCACAATGCAAAAGCAAAGTGAAATACAAGTGATAGGTATGAATTTTTATAGAATTATATGATGTTTTATGACTATTCTTTAAAAGCACGAGGCTTGAATGCTTTAGATTTATCTTTACCTTTTTTTTTTTTTTTTTTGACAGGCAGAGTGGACAGTGAGAGAAAGACAGAGAGAAAGGCCTTCCTTTTCCGTTGGTTCACCCTCCAATGGCCACCACGGCCAGTGCACCACACTGATCTGAAGCCAGGAGCCAGGTGCTTCCTCCTGGTCTCCCATGCGGATGCAGGGCCCAAGCACTTGGGCCATCCTCCACTTCCTTCCCGGGCCACAGCGGAGAGCTGGACTGGAAGAGGAGCGACCAGGACAGAATCCGGCGCCCCAACAGGGACTAGAACCCAGGGTGCTGGTGCCGAAGGCGGAGGATTAGCCTAGTGAGCCACAGCGCTGGCCTATCTTTACCTTTTTAAAAAAGATGTATTAATTTATTTAAAAGGTAGACATTCAGAGAGAGGGAGAGACAGACTGCTCATCCATCTGTTGATTAACTACCCAAATGCCCACAAGGGCCAGAGCTGGGCCGGGTTGAAGCTAAGAGCCACAGGGGAGGCCCCCTGATGATGTTCCAGGGCCCTGTGTCCTGATTCACCACATGGGTGGTGAGGGCCCAAGTACTTAGGCCATCTTTCATTACTTTCCTAGACCATTAGCGGGGAGCCGGATCAGAAGTGGAGCAACTGAGACTAGAACCAGCACCCATAAAGGATTCTGGTGTTGCAAGGAGCAGTTTAACTCACTACATAAGCCAGGCCCTCTAGCTTTGTTTTTTTTTTTTTTTTTTTTAATGTTGCCCTAGAATAAACTTCCTTTGGGTGAAAGACAATATTAAAAAATAAAATAAAACAAAACAAAACATCTGCTCCAAGGTAGTGAAGTAACATCTTGACAGTAGGGACTCCACTTTAGAACACCAGAGGTTCCATCTTGAGAAAGAACCCCTCCCCATGAGAGTCTGGTCTGAAACTATGACCTAAAACTCATACAACAGTACTCAGACAATAACAGTACACTACATCCCACTCAGCAGAGCACAAACTCCCTAGCATGATTGCTCAAGCTTAGAACAGATAGGCTGTACCTGGATTAATGCTAAGATTGTAATTTGCCTATTGTCAAGATTGTAATTGATATTAGTTTCCAATAGGCCTTACCCTAACAACCATGTATTCTCCCTCCCGTTTCAGTGGTTTTTGCCTTCATAAGCCCTGTTGCTTTCAGCTTCGGGTTGAAAGTTCTTTAGGGCATGAGCCTGCTCTCCTCTGCTGGCAATAGAGAACCATCAAATTGTATCGATGCATGCTGCTCCTCTGTCTGAACTCACGCAGGTACAACATTTTGGAGATCCCAGAAAGAATCAGAGACCATCCCTGGGGGAAAATCTCATGCTGATCCTTCTAGGTTGGTGCTCTGACCTTAGGGGAGGCCCCCTGATGATGTTCCAGAGCCCTGTGTCCTGATTCACCAACCTGGGAGGCTCAGCTTGATCTCTTCACCAGCCAATTGGCCTTAGGTCCTCTGGTAAGTCCACTCTTATTTTCCAGCGGCGCCTTCTGGGTGTTTGGATGTCTGACTAGACACCAACAGAAGTCCCCTCTGATTGAGCACAATGGTGTTAGGAGGTGGGACTCTGGTCTGGTTAATGAAAAGCCTTTCCTGGATATAATTTGTTTCTGTCATTTGCTATTTGTTGTTTTGTTATTCTTGTCTCTGTCTCCTGCTTGGAACATTAGGACAGGAGACTCTGGTCTGTTAAAGAAAGCCTTATTAACCTTTCCTGGATATAACTGGTTTCTGTTCCTGTTTCATGGCCACTTTCTGAGGTACTGTCTGCATCCCTCATCCTGGGAGGTATATTCTTCTCGTTGTCCTGCCCCTATGTCTCCTTAATTGCCTTGTCTCTGGAGTCTCTGTCCCTTCCATTGAACGTGGGCTCTGCTCAGTCTAAGCTGACACCTTTTCAGTTATGTTCAAGAATTTCTCTCTTTTGAATCTAGAAAGATCATTGCCTTAAAAAAATTGCCTTGTAACTTGCCAAACTTGTTTTGTGACTCAGTTTTTTACTGCTCTGGATAAAAAATAGCAATGCATAATCAGTGCTTGTTATAGCCCCCTAAGGTGGATTTTGCAATCTCTGGTTTATGTCCCTGATTTCCAGCTAGAGTTTTATAAAAAGGACTAGAATTCCATATAAATGTAATTTTGACCTTAATTCAGATAAACAGGTGGTATAATATCAGCATATTAAGTCATCTAGGTGTAATGGGTTTCATGTGACTGGTGGCTCTGTCAGTTTTTTAGCCTGTTTCAGTAAGCTCACTTCTCTTCCCTATTTCTGACTCTTAAAATTGTTCCAGGTTATAAAAACTCTTAAGTTCCAATTGTTTAAAAACAGCTGCATTTTTATTAATTAAAAGTTATGGTTTGTTCAAATACATACTCACCCAAAACATTTGATTAATCACTTTGTAACAATGATCAAATCTGGTCCATATTATATTTTAAGCCTTCTTGACATCTTTGACAGGCATTCGAAAATTCTAAGTTCCAAACACCAGCTAATTAGGCTATTAATATAAAAATATACTGTCAAGATGTGAAGTGGTGCTAAATTTTAAGCAATGATAATGTAAAATGCTACTGATGCCAATGTCCAAAAGCTAAAAAAGTCTAATGACTTTGTTGTGTTATCATTCATGATGGTTATCTTTTTTTAATAATGTTTTTATTTAAAGAATATAAATTTCCAAAATACAGCTTATAGATTACAATGGCTTCCCCCCCATAACTTCCCTCCCATCTGCAACCCTCCCCTTTCTCACTCCCTCTCCCCTTCCGTTCACATCAAGATTCATTTTCAATTCTCTTTATATACAGAAGGTCAGTTTAGTATATATTAAGTAAAGGTTTCAACAGTTTGCCCTCACATAGCAACACAAAGTGAAAAATACTGTTGGAGTACCAGTTATAGTATTAATCCACAATGTATAGCACATTAAGGACAGAGATCCTACATGATATATATATTTTTAAATTAATTTTCTATGCAATTTCCAATTTAACACCAAGATTTTTTAATCATTTGCAATTATCTTTATATACAGAAGATCAATTCAGTATATACTATGTAAAGATTTCATCAGTTTGCACCCACACAGAAACACAAAGTGTAAAAATACTGTTTCAGTACTAGTAATAGCATTATTTCACACTGGATAACACATTAAGGACAGATCCCTCATGAGACGTAAGTACACAGTGACTCCTGATGTTGATTTAACAATTTGACACTCTTGTTTATGGCGTCAGTAATCTCCCTAGGCTCTAGTCATGAGTTGCCGAGGCTATGGAAGTCTTTAGGGTTCGCCGACTTCGATCTTACTCCGACAGGGTCATAGACAAAGTGGAAGTTCTCTCCTCCCTTCAGAGAAAGGTACCTCCTTCTTTGATGGCCCCGTTCTTTCCACTGGGATCTCACTCGCAGAGATCTTTCATTTAGGTCTTCTTTTTTTTTTTTTTTGTTTTTCAGAGTGTCTTAGCGTTCCATGCCTAAAATACTCTCATGGGCTCTTGAGCCAGATCCGAATGCCTTAAGGGTTGATTCTGAGGCCAGAGTGCTATTTAGGACATCTGCCATTCTATGAGTCTGCTGTGTCTCCCACTTCCCATGTTGGATCATTCTCTCCCTTTTTGATTCTATCAGTTAGTATTAGCAGACACTAGTCTTGTTTGTGTGATCCCTTTGACTCTTAGACCTATCAGTGTGATCAATTGTGAGCTGAAATTGATCACTTGAACTAGTGAGATGGCCTTGGTACATGCCACCTTGATGGGATTGTATTGGAATCCCCTGGCACAATTCTAACTCCATCATTTGGGGCAGTTCCGATTGAGCATGTCCCAAATTGTACATCTCCTCCCTCTCTTATTCCCACTCTTATATTTAACAGGGATCACTTTTCAGTTAAATTTAAACACCTAAGAATAATTGTGTGTTAATTACAGAGTTCAACCACTAGCACTAGGATAAAAAAAAAAATACTACAATGGATAAAGTATTACATTGTACAACAACAGTCAGCACAAGAGCTGATCAAGTCACTGTTTCTCATAGTGTCCATTTCACTTCAACAGGTTTCCACTTCGGTGCTCAGTTAGTCGTCGCCAATCAAGGGAAACAAATGATATTTGCCTCTTTGGGACTGGCTTAATTCACTCAGCATGATGTTTTCCAGATTCCTCCATTTTGTTGCAAATGACCGGATTTCATTGTTTTTGACTGCTGTATAGTATTCTGTAGAGTACATGTCCCATAATTTCCTAATCCAGTCTACTGTTGATGGGCATTTGGGTTGGTTCCAAGTCTTAGCTATTGGTTATCTTAATGAGAAAAGGTCCAGAGAACTAAAAATGATAAATGTTTTATAAAATCTTACATGTGCTTTCTAAAATACTGTGTAGAGTAAGGAAGTGCCTCTTCTTGTTGGTTAATGAGTTTTATAATTTTAACCATGGCTATTGAAAGTCTTTTGTCATTCATAGCTTTGTATTTTCCTCTAAACAATAAAAATCAGATTTACTGTTCACGAAAATTAAAGCATTGTTGGTTCTGTGTTTAAATGTGTCCTCTTTTAGGTTCTAAAGGACTTCTTTTTCCTGACCTTTATTGTATTCAGTACTTTTGGATGGCTCTGCAAATAGATAAAACCAAAGTTTTTCAGGTTCCAAATGAGAAAAATTTAGATTAATTAAGGTTATTAAGATCAGGAAGTAATTCTAATTAATTCATGATAATTTAAAAAAAGTTACAGATTTTAAAAAGCTATTACTAAAACTATTTTATTGTATCTTATAATGAATGTTATATGTTATACTTGTGTACATATTGTGTGTCTACACTGGAAAATTTATTAAGAGCTCTGTCTTCTCTGGCAAAAAAAAAAAATGACCTAAATGAAAGATCTCCGTGAGTGAGATCCCAGTGGAAAGAACAGGTCATCAAAGAAGGAGGTACTTTCTCTGAAGGGAGGAGAGAACTTCCACTCTGACTACAACCTTGTCTAAATATGGTCAGAGCTGGTGAATTCAAAAGGCTTCCATAGCCTTGGCAACTCATGACAAGAGCCTAGGGTGATTACTGATGCCATAAACAAGAGTGTCAATTTGTTAAGTCAACAACAGGAGTCACTATGCACTCACTCCTCATGTAGGATCTCTGTCCTTAATGAGCTGTACATTGTGATTTAATGCTATAACTAGTACTCAAACAGTATTTTACACTTTGTGTTTCTATGTGGGTGCAAACTGTTGAAATCTTTACTTAATATATGCTAAACTGATCCTCTGTATATAAAAAGAATTGAAAATGAATCAATGTGAATGGAAGGGGAGTGGGAACGGGAAAGGGGAGGGTTGCGGGTGGGAGGGAAGTTATGGGGGGAAGCCATTTTAATCCATAAGCTGTACTTTGGAAATTTATATTCATTAAATAAAAGTTAAAAAAAATAAAAAAGAGCTGTGTCTTAATTGGCTAATAGATAAAAGATTGATCATAAATTTAAACTGCTAAGTTAACACTAAATACATTTTTGGTTTACGTGACCTAAATAAATCTCCGTATCAGATATTTTAGAATTGTTGATACAAAGAAATCAAAATTATTTTAAGTCATTGATATGTTTATGCTTGGGTTTGCTGGTTAAACAAGTTACACTTTGTGTTAAAAAATTAAGCCAGCGCTGCAGCTCTCTAGGCTAATCCTCTGCCTGTGGCACCGGCACCCCAGGTTCTAGTCCCAGTTGGGGTGCCGGAATCTGTCCTGGTTGCTTCTCTTCCAGTCCAGCTCTCTGCTGTGGCCGGGGAGTGCAGTGGAAGATGGCCCAAGTACTTGGGCCCTGCACCTGCATGGGAGACCAGGAGGAAGTACCTGGCTCCTGGCTTCAGATCAGCACAGCGTGCCGGCCATAGCAGTCAAAAAAAGACATTAGACCTTTCGGTAGATAGTTTCTTAAGTTGTTATTTGACAGTGAAAATTGTTTGCCTAATTTTCATTTGATATTAAGTTATTGATAGTAAGCAATCTGAGAAGCATCTATTCTCTTCAAGATGACAAACTGATTCTATTTTTTTTTTTTTGACAGGCAGAGTTAGACAGTGAAAGAGAGAGAGACAGAGAGAAAGGTCTTCCCTCCGTTGGTTCACCCCCCAAATGGCCACTGCGGCCAGTGCACTGTGCTGATTCGAAGCCAGGAGCCAGGTGCTTCTCCTGGTCTCCCATGGGGTGCAGGGCCCAAGCATTGGGCCATCCTCCACTGCCTTCCCGGGCCACAGCAGAGATGAACTGGAAGAGGAGCAACTGGGACAGAATCCGGCGCCCCAACAGGGACTAGAACCCGGAGTAACGGCGCCGCAGACAGGGACTAGAACCCGGAGTAACGGCGCCGCAGACAGAGGATTAGCCTAGTGAGCCACGGCACCGGCCAAAACTGATTTTTTTTTTTTTTTTTTTTTACAGGCAGAGTGGACAGTGAGAGAGAGAGACAGAGAGAAAGGTCTTCCTTTGCCGTTGGTTCACCCTCCAATGGCCGCCACGGTCGGCGCGCTGCGGCCGGCGCACCGCGCTCGTCCGATGGCAGGAGCCAGGAGCCAGGTGCTTCTCCTGGTCTCCCATGGGGTGCAGGGCCCAAGCACCTGGGCCATCCTCCACTGCACTCCCGGGCCACAGCAGAGGGCTGGCCTGGAAGAGGGGCAACCGGGACAGAATCCGGTGCCCCGACCGGGACTAGAACCCGGTGTGCCGGCGCCGCAAGGCGGAGGATTAGCCTGTTGAGCCACGGCGCCGGCCCAAAACTGATTTTAAACTCTCCATCAGTATCTACAGCTTGATCTTCAGACCTTATAAAGGGGATGGCTAACACTTTTCTGTGCTAGTGCCTGGACACATATAAAAGGTCAAATAGCCTGGCCACATACAGAAAAACAAATAACATAGCCTAAATAAAAGCTGACATCATGATATGACTTTACAGCGAGATTTATTTTGCCATTGGCACAGTAAACAGGCAAAACCTCCTTTTTAAAACCAAACCAAAGGAGAGATACAAAGTCTAATTCAAAATTTATAGACAGTTTGGATAAGGTGATCTTCATGTTCAATCTTACCTAGAGAGATACAACTTTCCTCATGCACATCGTCTTACGTCACAGGAAGAATAGTATCAAAATATGCCTGTGACTACAGATTTCTAGCTCAGGCTACCAAAAACCAAGGATGAGTTTGAGCACCCCCTGGCATGATAACCTAAAGGCCTCTTCTGTGGTCTACTTTAACAAAGACTGAGAAAAAAAAGAGCCAGCTAGACAACAGGAGTAATGTGAGGATAGGTGACAGGACAATTAATAACAGCTTTAGACAGTGGTCTGCCATCAAAAAGACCCAACAAGGCTAGTCCACCCCAAATGGCATTGGTTTTCAATGTGGAAATCCAGGGCTTCAGACAGACAGCAGTTATAACAGAAGCCAGCCTCTACCAGCTCTGCCAGTCCAGAGCTGGGTCACTGACAATGGAACTGCCCTGGAGTCAAAGGACTCCTAGGTCAGAGCCGAAGACTTTGTTGGCTCTAAGCTGAAAAGCCCTCCACTCTGCCCAGCTTCCAAAGTAACCACGGGCATCAGCGTGACAGCCTAGGGTCAGTAACATCGCAGGCACAGCTGTAGATTTGCTTTCAGAGAGCCTGCCTATTCTATATGGACCTCCTGTTCAGGCCAGCTCTGCCCCCAAGCCAGCTAGGAAATGGGAGTCAACAAGGCACCTTCCCTAAGGAGGTTCACACCCCCCTTATGATGTCTCTTCCAGTACCCCATGTAAAGAGATAGATAGGGCTGGGCCTCATATATGTGGGTAGGCCTTCATACCAAATGATTATTATCAAGCCCCTCTTGTCAGTTTCTGTTTGCCTCTAAATGAAAAAACTCCCTCCCACCTTTTGTACATCCTCTAATAATGACTCTGTCCTTTGTCTTAGGCCCTGTGTATTTAATCTGCTTGTTAGATTCATTTTTTCCAGACTTAAAGCAACAAAATTCTAGATGACGATGCACAAGAAACCTTGGGTGGAAGCATTGTCTGCAAGCTGACATTGCCTCCCCTTTAGAAGCCACCTCCTGTTGGAACCCTGTTTTGACTGCCGTTCCTCACTCCACATCCTAAGGGGGCCCCAGGACAATGACCCCCATCAACAGGAAGTAGCCAAGATGAAATCGACGTCCTGGGTCCCTACAGTAGTAGGGTGTGGATTAAAAGGAGGGAGGGAAAGAGAGTTGCTGAGGCCACCCAGTTGGGCTAAGTGTCTGTGGGCCCCTCAGGCTTTAGCAAAATGTCTTGTGCACACTGGCTGTAAGCTGTGACAGAAAGGCTCGCTCTGAGACCCACTCCCACCTCTCCCCACTGTGACATCCTGTTCGGCCACATCTTCAAATCTTCCACCCAAAAACTAGCAGCTGGGGGGCTGGGTCCACCAAAGAGAAAACTAGCTCTTAGCACCTCCCACTCCAGCCAACACCAAAAGGCCCCTTTATATTACTGTGCATGTCCTTCTTCAGGTCTATGCTTACAGGGGACCTAAGGGACATCATCTAACACAGCCCCTGCCCCAGCCTTAGCTGTCGCCAACATCACACTCCCCTCTTGTTAGTTCCCGTCCTAGTTGGATTCAGTGAGGCAGGCACTGCTGCCTTGGCACAACAGCCTTGGTTCTGCGTGAGCTAAATATTTCCCGTATGCCAAGATCAGCTGTCTCCAGTCTTCTATTAGTCTCTGTATAATCAAGGTAGAGTCTCCTGTAGAGATTGTCCTATACAATAGCCTTCTCCTCAGACTGACTGTACACCCCTGCATTCTCAACTGGTTGCTGAATGTCATGAGACAATGTATAGCTTCTGTTACTCTAAAAACCTTCCTGATCAATGTAATGATGTAGCAAAATCAAAAATTTGATTATCGTTAACACACAAAGGGGAGAATGAAGTAACACCTTGACAGTGGTGACTCCACTTCAGAGCACCAGAAACTCCATCTTGAGAAAAAACCTTCCCACCATGAGATTCTGCTCTGAAACTATGATCTAAAACTGAGACAATAACAGTGCACTGCATCCCACTTGGCAGAGCATAGAAACTCCCTAGCATGAACACTCAAGCTTAGGACAGATAGCTGCACCTGGATTAATGTTAAGATTGTAATTTCTCTATTGTCAAGATTGTGATATTAATTTCACACCTTAGGTCAGCTTGACCCTAGTAACCATGTATTCCCCCTCCCATTTTTGTGGCTTTTGTTTTTACAAACCTTGTTGCTCTAAACTTTGGGATTGAGAGTTCTTAGGACATGAGCCTACTCTCCATCACCGGCAATAAAGGACCATCAAATTGTATCAATGTGTGGTGCTCCTCTGTTTGAACTCACTCGTTGGCAACAGTAGACTCTTGGGGAAAAGCCCTCTTTGTTGTTGAAGATGGGAGCAGTTTGTGGCAGAAAGCATCATGACAATAATCATAGTTTAAAGCATGGGCTCCAAAGTCAAGAGGACCAGAGCTGCAATCTGGCTGGGGGACGTTGGCAAACCTCCTCATCTATGCAATGCTACTATTATCTTCCTCTGTAGTGTGGCTTTAAGATTTAGCTGAGGAAATGGTAGAGTTTTAGCCCAGTAACCAGCAAAGAGTAAATAATCAGTAAACGATCAGCTTTCCCGTTATTAGCTGCATCCTGAGCTTCCCAAACACAAATATTCTTTTAGATATTTGATTTTTTATGACTTCAGTCATAAATTTACCACTACCAATATTCTCACTATTCATACCTAGAATTTCAAAAAGGAAGAAATGAAATCAAACCTAATCCCCCTGCTTATGTACAGAATTAACTACTGTAGCCAACTGCCCCCTAGATGAGACCATACTGAAAAAAAAGTGTATGTGTTGATTGGACAGTTCAAGAGAGAAAGAAGCATATCAATTTTAATTTAACTTCCCAAAAGCTCAAACTGTCACTCAAGTTCACTGTTATGCTAATTATCTGGTTTTAAATATTGTTATGATTTCTGACATCAAATTCATAATAGAACATTGTTTTAGAATGACAGCTCAATGGAAAATTCCCAGAACTTTCCTTCAGCAATCTGAGCTGGTGAGGTTTAATTAAAACAGCCAAATTACAAGCTGCCTTGGAAGATTTTATAACAAAATTGCTGGCTGGCCTTTAGTGATAATGGTGCTACAGACCATTGCTTATTGTCACATGAGCTTACTTGGATATGAAAGGATTGGTCACTGATTCAGAAAGAGAAGCCAAGACTTTTTATTGCTGTCATTTCTGCTGCTTTTACTGGCAATGAAAGTGGGAGATTTAAAGTTTCAGTTGTCCTCATAAATATGCCCAATCATGGAGAAGCAAGAGGAAGGGCTGACACTTTAAAGATCATCCAACTGATCATCTATTGAAAGCTAAATAATGTCCAATCTTAAGGGCTTTGAATCCTATCCCAGACACTCACAGGAAAATACAGTTTGGACCAGGTTCAGGCAAGCCCTCCCACCCATTTGCCAGCTGTCCCAATGTTTCTAGGATGGAAAAGAGGTCGGACAGTGTTTCAGTTCTGTTGGTGAGTGAGGGTATAAATAGGGCATCGGTCTTCTTGCTTCAGTAATGTTTTGTTCACTAGGGAGTGATCTGAAAGTTCAGAACTGGAAAAAAAAAAACCTATCTACAGATATGTCCCTTCCTCTCACTCCAGTGACGTTAGCTGTGAAAGTCTGCTAAGGTAGCCTCAGTTCTTCAGCACCCTATTCTCTTGTGCACACCTTTATTGAAGTCCTTTAAGGCTTCTATCTACTTTTTCAAAATATTCTCCATCCTCTCTTCTCTCCTAACCTGCTCAGATTGGCTACCTAGACATTAACAAAGGAGTCCAACTGCATTCTTCCTCATTTCGCTAGTCATACACTAGTGCCTCATTTTATCTCTGTAAGAGTATATATTTATAGCTTATATGAATAAGCAACCTCATATTCAGGTCAATGTGAAAAATAAATAATCAGATTTCTTTGCATCACAGTACACAAATGAATTTTTCAAATTTATTTTCATTTTTATTTGAAAGGCAGAAAGAGAAGGAGAGGGAGAGGAAAAAAGAGAAAGGTATCTTTCATCTGCTGGTTCACTATCCAAATGCCCACAATATCTAGGGCTGAATTGGGCTGAGGCCAGGAAGGAATCTGGAACCCAATTTGAGCCTCTCATATTGGTGGCATGGATTCAAGTATCTGGGACATCATCTGCTGCCTCTCGGGGTACACACTAACAGGAAGCTGGATCAGAAACAGAGAAGCTAGGACTCAAACCAGGCACTCCATATGGGATGCAGGCTTCTCAAGTGGTGTCTGAAATGCTGCATCAAACACCTGCTCCAACAAATGAATTTAATGTAACTACTTTGGAAACGTATCTGAAAGATGCTTTTCTTACGATGATTGCTCAGGGATCTCTATCATGGTTTTATGTCCTTCAGCTTCCACTTTATTGGGGCCTCCTCTCTTTTAAATCCTTATCACTGAATGTGAAAGAGAAGGCTGTACACAGACTATCTTATAATACTCCTTGTTTTAAAAATAATATAATCACAGCAGTGAGAATCACCATAGTAATCTCTAAAGAGTAACTTTGCTCTGACTAACATATTTACTAGTGCAAAAACTGTTATCCAAAATTTAGCAAGAGCCACTCCATACCCAAGGTATACATGTGAAAAGATCTTTGGTTGGCAGTGGACGCTAAACAAATATAAAACTTACCCATTGGTTAAAGAGTTGCCTCTTTTGAATTCCAGGCCTTATCCCTGTTTTACTTTTTCCTAGTCACAACACATCACAGACACTGCTCTGGAGCTGTAATTCTCTGATTTTGAATTCTTCAGTTCATGGTAACTGTGGGACTAGGGGCAGATGCCTTCATCTCTCTGAGTCTCAGCTCCCTCATCGGTAAAATTAAGATGGGTAAGAAGAGTGCCTCCCTTACAGAGCTCTTGTGAAGCTTTTTCTTTAATTTTTTTTTTTTTTTTACAGGCAGAGTGGACAGTGAGAGAGAGACAGAGAGAGAAAGGTCTTCCTTTTGCTGTTGGTTCACCCACCAATGGCCACCGCGGCTGGTGCGCTGTGGCCGGCGCACCACGCTGATCCGAAGCCAGGAGCCAGGTGCTTCTCCTGGTCTCCCATGCGGGTGCAGGGCCCAGCGACTTGGGCCATCCTCCACTGCACTCCCTGGCCACAGCAGAGAGCTGGCCTGGAAGAGGGGCAACCAGGACAGAATATGGTGCCCCGACCGGGACTAGAACCCAGTGTGCTGGTGCCGCAAGGTGGAGGATTAGCCTAGTGAGCTGCGGCACCGGGTCTTGTGAAGCTTTAAACAAGCTCACGTGTGTGATATGCCTGGCGCCAGTTAAACTCCCAATAAGGGCTACTCTGATAGTCCAGGATATGAG
Organism: Sylvilagus floridanus; assembly: GCA_949820135.1. Classification (NCBI taxonomy): domain Eukaryota; kingdom Metazoa; phylum Chordata; class Mammalia; order Lagomorpha; family Leporidae; genus Sylvilagus; species Sylvilagus floridanus. The sequence goes on from OX463236.1 coordinate 35,354,583, forward strand.
GACCACAAAAGTAGGAACTTGATCTCTACTGTATTTGTCTGTAAACACAGTCCTAGGACAGTATCGAGCATGGATTATGTGCTTAGTCAATAACTGCTAATGAATGAACCGGAACACTCAGGTATCAAAAGGGGTCACAAAATCATTTTCTTTATCATGTTTTCATTGTACAATTAACATGTAGTAAATGCCTATTGTGTGCATCTTCCAAATACATTTTTTAAACAAAATCCATACAAACAAGGAAATAAAGTTATGGGAATATGGACTCCATCAATACAGGGAAATAGGGCAAATTATAAATTTTTCCAGCATCTATTAATTCTGTAGGAACATTTGATCTCTAAGCAATTGCCTGTGTCTCCAAGTCACAGACCTAATTAACCCAAATAAGAAAAGTACATTTATGAGCTTCATTCTAGCAGTTTTCCTGATGGTGAGTTTTTGTCTCTATCCTAGTATTGCACGGGCCCTCTTCTCTTACTGATTGCAAAACTATTCACAGAAAGGGTCTTGGATAAAAGTTGTTTGTAAAAGAAGGCTTGTGATCTTCAAGTTTGATTTAACCTTATGTGGTGACCACCAGTTTGTACTTGAACGCTCCTCTCCTCCTTTCCTGCAATGCAGACATTCTAAACTCTGAAGTCTTTAAAATCCTGAATCTGGGTTCTTCTCCCTCTCTCACTCCTACTTTTAGCAGTTTGCAGTACTAAGGAAAATGAGCAAAGCAGAAGTAACCTACAGATTGTGAACCAAGGAAGCCTCCCTCACTCCTCTCTGCTGCCAGGGGATGCCTCTGCTCAGTGTCATCCTCATGCTGTTCTCAATGGGGCTTGCCTAGGTCAAAAGCAGTAATCCAGAATTCAGTCTGGGTCTCCATCACAGGTGCCAGGGACCCAGTTACTTCACTCAGCACCTGCCACCTTCCTTGGTGTACATTAGCAGGAAGCTGTCAGAAACAGACCCAGGACTCAAAGATAGGCATTCCAATATAGGATGAGGACTTCTCAAGCAGCATCTTAGCCACTGTGCAAAACATCTGTACTGGGACTCTATTAAATATCCATCTATTTAGCATTTACATTACCCTTTCAAATCCTTTACATCTTCCCATAAATGTTGGATTTTCATTTTTCATCTCTCAACTAGGGGGACTTACTATTGGAAAAGCCTTGTCCAAGGTCCAGGAAGAAAACTCAGCCTCCTTGCAGAACACACTCCATCATTAAGATCCCAAGCCAATCCCAGATTCCACATAAAACACAGCCAAAGGCAAAGCTTACTACAAAATCCTCAGTGGAGGAGGACCTGGGTGCCAAGAAAGAAAGAGTGAGAGGAGAAAGGTAAGTGAGGAACAAAGCCAGTATTAGGTATAAGGAGGTGCATTATCACTAGGCGTGTCTTTCAAAGCAAACACAGCTGGTGCTTGATCAGGAGGTGGGGTTATAAGGGTGGCTAAGCAAGAGTTGACTTGGGGGCACTTTATCAGGATGCCATATTTAACAACCTGGCAAGAACTTCAGGTGAGTAGGCAAGCCCAAGAGTGGTTTTTAGAAATGTGGGAAAGTGTCAAGGGACAAAAATTATTACAGTATAATTACCTTTATTTTTGATTCTAGAATTGGGCAATACTTCATACAAGAACAACTGCCCCTAAAATGCCTGCAAAGAATTCAAGAAAAACACCTGCAATCTGTCCAAGGCGTGTCTAGACAGAACTATTAATCCTATCTACCAGGTCAATGTGATTTGGATGTGCAGTAAGTTCTGTTTAGCCTTAGCCATCTGGAGAAAACTTGGACAATCCTTTATCAATACATTTCTTATCAATTCCCAACCATGTCCTCCTTAAAATTAATCAGTAACTGTTTTCAGTAGCCTCTTTTCTGAGATGATGTTTTTAATAATTATGTTCTTCAACATGTGAGAAATTCACCCTGTTTACATAAAGCCTGTCTGTTCCAGCCAAGATAATGTTTACAATGTAATGACAAATGAAAATTTATTGTCATGGAACACGTAAGTTCTGGCTAGAATTTCACCACTTGGAACACTTCCCAACACTCTTTAGAAGTTATTAGGCTTCAGATTGGTGCTGTGGCATAGCGGGTAAAGTCATGCCTGTATTGGTGGCATCCCATAAGGGTGCTGGTTTTACGTACTGGCTGCTCCATTTCCAGTCCAGCTCCTTCCGAATGTCCCTGGAAAAGCAACAGAGTACTTGGGCCCCTGCACCCATGTGGGAGACCTAGAAAAAGCTCCTGGCTTCAGACTGGCCCAGTCTGGGCCATTGCAGTCATTTGGAGAGTGAACCAACAGAAGATTCTCATTCTCTCTCATTCTCTCTCATTCTCTCTCATTCTCTCTCTCTCTCTCTAACTTGGCCTTGCAAATAAATAATCTTAAAAAAAAAAAAGAAGCCATTAAGCTTATGTCTCCAGGGCCAAAGTCATTCATATTCTGCCTAAATAACCATTATATCAACCTTTATATAGAGAGTTTCATCAACACAGAGTGCTCCCCATTCCTAATAACCAAAATCTAAAGGTGTCACCTCTTCATGTGTCTTTAAAATAAGTTTATGAGATTATTTCTTTCACAAGATCTTTGACTATAAAATCCATTTTACATGCCACGATTTCCTTCACTATTGGACATTTCTGCATCTGCGTGTAAATAAACAGTTCACACAAAGCCCAGATGTGGAGAAAACGGTGGCAGGGGTCAAAGCAATGGCTGAGGTGGCGGCGAAGAAGCCCAAAATGGAGAGCAGTGTACCAAGCGGCAATGGGGCTCCGGGCCGGAGTAAAGGAGAATGACCTACTCAGAAGGAGACGAGGAAGGAGAAAAACATAAAAAGAGGAGGTAATCGCTTTGAACCATATGTCAATCAACAAAGAGATACTGAGCCTTCATCACAAATGTACATTCTGATGTGATGCATCAGTCACTTAAAGATCTGCTTAAAAAAATAGTTGGTGAGGTAACATATGTGGAACTCCTAATGGACCCTGAAGGAAAGTCAAGGGGATGTGCCGTTGTTAAATTCAAGATGGCAGAGAGTATGAAAAAAATCTGCTGAAGTTCTAAACAAGTGGAGACCACTGAAAGTAAAAGAAGATTCTGATGGTGAATAGGCCATGAGAGCAACACAAAAGGTGATGGCCATGACTGGCGGGATGGGTATGGGACCAGTGGCCCAGGAATGATTAATATCCTACCCGATATCCTAACTAACCCTAATATCCCAAGTGAGATTACCCATGCATTACCGGCTGGAAGACTTGGAAGCACAGTATTTGTAGCAAATCTGTATTATAACGTTGGCTGGAAGAAAGTGAAGGAAATATTTAGTATGGCTGGTGTGGTGATCTGAGCAGACATTCTGGGGGATAAAGATGGGACAAGTCAAGGAATAGGCACTGTGAGGAATAGGAATTGTGAACAGTTCGTTGAAGTTGTGCAAGCTATATCTATGTTTAATGGGCAAGTGCTCTATGATAGACCAATGTACACCAAAATGGGTGAGAGGGCCTTACCAAAGGGAGATGTTTTTCTCTCCTGAGCATCCACAACTGCCCCATGGACTTGCTGGTAGAGGCATGGGGTTAGGAACAGAAGGGCAGCCTACTGATACCAATCACCCAAACAAAGGCATTGGCATGGGAAACAGGGCCTGCGAGAACAGGAATGGAAGGTATACAATTTGGAATAAAATGGAGCCACGGAGGGCCTCTTTGGTGGTGCTATGGAAAACACGAGGCGAATTGGATCTGAGATGAACATGGGCAGGATAAACAGTGGAGGCAGATGCAGGATTCTGAGGATTGAGAGGATGGGCCCCAGCATTGACTGCACTGGGGATGCTGGCATGGAGCACATGGTCTCAGGCCTGGGCCATGGCCTGAATCATGTGGGCCCTGAGTTCAAGTGTATGGACCTGGTCATGGACCACCTGGGCTCAGTGGAGTGCATGGGCTCTGGGCCATGACCATGGAGTGCATTGGCTCTGTGTGGAGTGCATGGCTGCCAGCATGGGCTTCCACCTGGAGCCCATTCATCCACAGTGTGGGCCAGACCACTGAGTGTCTGGGCTCTGGCATGGAACATACTGGCCTTGCCATGGAGACATGGGCTATGCCATAGAGTGCAAGGGTCTGAGCATGGAGCATATGGTGTTGGCAGGCATGGGAGCCAGCCTAGAGCAAAGGAGCACCCTGATCAATTACATGTCACTGGCCTGGATAACCTGGGCACCAACAACATTGACTGCATGGGCCTGGAACATGTGGGCACCGACACTCTGGAGTGCATGGGCCCTGCCATGGGCCAAGCCCTGGGTGCTGGCACCAAGCACATGGGCCTGGTAATGGGTAGGGGTGGTGGTGCCAGTTTTGACCATGCCATTGAGATAGAATGTGGCAACTTTGGAGGAAGCTCCACAGGTTCCTTCGGTGGAGGTGGAGGCCATATTCCTGGGGTGGCCAAGAAAGCATGCAGATCATTGTGAGAAATCTCCCATTTGATTTTACATGGAAGAGGATCAGTTCAGTGAATGTGGCCACATGCTATGTGTCTGCATCAAGACGGAGAATGGGAACTCCAAGGGGGAGCTGTGTGGTTAAGTTTGAGTCACCAGAGGTGGTGGAGTGAGCCTGCCAGATGATGAATGGCATGAAGCTGAGTGGCCAAGACACTGATGATCAAATCAATAGAAATGCCTAAGCACTTGTCTTTTTCAAACATCTGAATTTGTATTTTTTTCTTATTAACCATTTTAATTCATTGGCTGGATATATAAAGATGTTTTAAAAAAAATTCAGTTGCTTTTTGGGGTAATTTGAATTACTTTTTTGATGACCAGGGTTCCATCTGACTGCTTGCACTGAGATTGCAATGTTCACAATTTTCATAGTTGTGGTATCTTTTTGACGTAGAATAAGAATTTGATACTAAATACAAGTTACTGAAAAAAATTAAACAGCTCTTATGATATTGACTGATCACATACAGTTGGGTCTGAAAATGAACACTAATCAGGAAGCCCTCTAACTCCATAGAATGAGTCAGTTTAAAAATGCATCTTGAGGGGGCCAGCACTGTGGTGTAGCAGCTAAAGGCGCCGCCTGCAGTGCCAGCATACCATATGGGCACTGGTTCGAGTCCCGGCTGCTCCACTTCTGATCCAGCTCCCTGCTATGGCCTGGGAAAGCAATAGAAGATGGACCAAGTCCTTGATCCCCTGCACCCACATGGGAGACCAGGAAGAAGCTCCTGGCTCCTGGCTTTGGATCGAGCCAGCTCCAGCCATTGCGGCCAATTGGGGAGTGAACCAGTGAATGCAAGACTTCTCTCTCTCCCTCCCTCCATCCCTCCTTCCCTCTCTGTGTAACTCGGACTTTCAAATAAATAAATCTTTAAAAAATGCATCTTGAACTATGTAATTTGAGCCACAAGAAAATGACATAACTATATTTCTCCAAACTGCCAATCTATTCATTTCCTCAAAAATGTCAATTATCTGTTATTCATTCTTTAGATTTATTTTATTTATCTGAGAGGAAAGGAGAGGGGGAGGGAGGGAGGGAGGGAAGGAGAGAGAGAGAGAGAGAGAGAGAGAGAGGAAGAGAGATGGCTCATCCACTGATTCACACCCCAAATGGCCACAACAGCTGGGGCTGTGCCAGGCTGAAGCAAGAAGCCTGGAATTCCCCCCAGATCTCCCCCATAGATTGCAGAGGCCCAAGTTCTTGGGTCATCTTCTACTGCCTTTCCACATATATTAGCAAGGAGTTGGTATATATATCAGAAGTAGAGCAGCCAGGACTCAAATCGGCACCTCAATATGGGATGCCAGCATTGCAAGTTGTAGTTTAACCCACTGTACCACAACACTGACCCCTATTTCTTATTTTTTATTCACCTATTGCAGAAAATATTTATTGAGTGTCCATGATGAACCAGGAGATGTAAGACAGATATGGCTCCTACTGTCATGGAATTTACAATCTAGCTTATGTTACAGAAGTGGTTTCATATTTGTATTAAAATTTTAATATTAATTTGCTATTTTAACTCATAATACTATATCATTTATGTACTTTCTATTACTCTGAGAATAGAAAATGAAAGCTAATCTCCTTTGAGATTTATTTGGAAGGCAGAGCAATGGTGGGGTGAGGGAGAGGAAGAGGGATAGAGAGGGGGAGAGAGAGAGAGAGAGAATAACATTCCATCTGCTAGTTCACTCCCCAGATGGCCACAACAGCCTGGGATGGGCCAGGTCTAAGCCAGGGGCCAGGAACTCCATTCTGGTCTACTACATGTGTGTCGGGGCCCAAGCAATTGGGCCAATTCTGCTGCCTTCCCAGACTCATTAGTAGAAAGCCAGATAAGAAGCAGAACAGCCAGGAGTCAAACAAGCACTCTGATTTAGAATACCAATATCACAGCAACAGTATTACTCACTGCACCACAATGCCAACTCGGAAAGCCCATCTTAAAGATTTTTCAAGTCATTAGAAATTATCAAAAGCAAAGAGAAACTATTAGTCACAACCCTGTGTAGTTGTGTCAAAATCATCCTACGACAGAATTCCTATCTCTTGATATTTATGGATTTGAGAGGGAAAAACATATAGTATTGAATGAAATGTGATCAATTTAGGTTGACTGGAGGAAGGGCAAGCAAGCCCGGGCCTGAGGACATGCAGATGAATGGTCATATCTCTGACTGCATGGGAGTGAGGTGGGGCTGTGGCTCAAGGGTAAACAAATAGAAATAAAGGGAAATGTTCACAGGTTCTTTAATAAGTAAATAATCACCGTCATTAACATAAGCCATGGGTATTATTCAAAGACTATAAATACAGTTTCCAGATACTTAGAAATAGCTTATTGTGCTAAGGGACTTCATTCAGATAAGTTGTCTACTTCCCTTATTTATGTGGCTAATATTCAGGTCAAACACATTTTTCTTAACGCAAAGGTGAACTCATTTTGCAAGTCGGAATTATCGGCAATTCCAATGAAGCCTGTTAATGAGATGTTTGCTTGCCCCACAGAGTACTAGCCAAGCCATTAATGTACAACCCTTGTAGTTCATAACAACTTTTTTATTATGCAGTCAAGAGTATTCACAGGGACAGCATGCCCTTGTCTGTTTGCCATGTCTCTGTTTATGTACTCACTGACTTATGAAGTGCAAAATGTTGCAAACGCTCTCTTAGTAATTATGGAAAATTACAAAGTTTCTTCTGTATAATGTTTCTCATTACACTGTAACAAGAGCTCACAGAAAACTCAATTATGTAAACCAAAGATTAAGGTTTGTGTCCAAATGATGACAAAAAGCTCAGGAAATTCAGTCTATATTTCAATTAACTCAGAAAAGAAGATAACCTACTTTCTAACAATGTTTAATTGATCATGGAAACCATAGATTGGCACTCTCTTGGGAGTCAAAGGCCACTATTGGAATTTAATGAAAGTTATTGATTCTTGCTCCAGAAAACCCTTACCAAGTAATGAACTTCTGGAGGAATAAAAGAGTGATTTTTTTCACTTGTCAATCCACTTTTGTGTGTTATTAGATACTCTCCAATTGCCAAAGCCTTCTATTTTTGAGCTCTAAATGTTTCCACCAGTAGATTTATTATCCAAGTCTTACCTGAATCACAAGTTCATGATTATAACTTGAATACAAGTTCCCACCCTAGAGGATGCTTTATCTCTCTTCTTACCTGGAAGTCTCCACAATTCTAATGCTTAGTTAAATGAGGCTCCCAAAATGCTTTAAGACTGGGAGAAGCATCTTGAGCCCCTATTGGCCCTCTTGAGTAGACACCTTCTACCCGCGATTCTGTCCTTCCCGCATGACAAGTCCATAGCTCTTCCAGGGTTGCCAGATTTCCCCCTCTGCTCAGTACAACCCATGCACCGCAACCCGCCTTCTCTTCCCACAGTTCCTCTTGCATTCTCTCAAACTCCTAACTGGTCAACCTCACTCTGATGTTTTCCCTGAGTGTTTGCTTCTCATGAAAACAGACTGTGTCCCACAGACATCACTTCCCCTGCAGTCCTTTCAAGTAGATGCTGGTTTTTCCCCCTCACATCCTCCATAAGCTGGTGTTAGAAAGCAGGTTATCTTCATCCTTTCCATTGCAACTTCAAACCACTTCCCCTTCCTTTTATAGTACTGGAGTTTGTGGCAGCTATACCAGCTGCCATCTCCTCAAAGTTATTATCTTTTTATTCTCCCATTACCCCCTTCTTTCTTTTACAGGATCAGCTCCTACAACCAAGTCCTCCTCATTCTCCCCAGTCCAATCCTCATTTTTAGTGAGAACAGCATCCAACATGGATGACCCATTGCATGCCACAGTATCTCAATTTCTAAACTACCTCAATTCTAGAGACTGTCTCTTACATCACAGTCATCCATTCCCATAGCCACATTATGGGTACCATCCTTATCACGTCCATGATCTGAGTTTCAAGCATCCAAGTTCCTGCCATCACCTTTCTTCCTTTGAGTTCACTTATTCAATTAACAACTAGCTCCACTGCAACAACTTTACATTGGAGCCATTTGCCTATTGCTCACACCCTTGTATGCTGTCTTCACCTAACTCCCTCCCAACCTTAGATCCTATGCCCCCCCACCACTATCACTCCCTTGATGTTCTCCTTCAAGTGTGCTATCATTACAAAACCCTTTTAAATACCCTCTTTTTATGTCTTGAATTATATTAGGAAAAATTATCTCAAACCATGAACACAAATCTCAAATGAGTACAGAATATTCCGGGAATGTCTGCTCTGTTGCCCCAGTAAGCTCACATTCCCAATCTCTAAGACAATTACTTCACACCTCAACATCCTCTCCGTAAACCTCCCACATTCTTTTGAGGAGTTTGAGTTGTACTTCCTGAGAAGAGAGACCTCGTTAAATGAGAAATGCCTCAACTTCTTACCTCTGCACAGGAAACCTGCCTGTGTCAGTAGTTGCTTCTCCATATTTCTGCCTGTTACAATGGAAGATGTGCCCTTGTGCTCTGGATCCCATCACTCTTTTAAGTTAGGCGGGTACCATCCCACACACCAATCTGAAGATTGATGAGGACACCAACACGATAGACACTGCTGTTTTTTTAAGATTTATTTATTTATTTAAAAGTTAGAATTACACAGAGAGAGGAGGAGAGGCAGAGACAGAGATAGAGTTCTTCCATCCACTGGTTCATTCCCCAATTGGCCACAACTGCCAGAGTTGTGCTGATCTGAAGCCAGGAGCCACGAGCTTCTTCTGGGTCTCCCATGTGGGTACAGGGGCCCAAGGACTCTGGCCATCTTCTACTGCTTTCCCAGGCCATAGCAGAGAGCTGGATCAGAAGTGGAGCAGCCAGGTCTTGAACTGGTGCCCACATGGGATGCCGGCACTGCAGACGGCTTTACTCGCTACGCCACAGCACCAGCAACACACTGCTGTTTCTAAACTCTGATCAGGGACTGGTCCTTGATGTAGTAGCTAGGATGTGATTTGGTATCCCTGAATCCCATAACTGAGTGACTGAATTTAGTCCCAACTTGTTCTTGAATGCAGCTTCCTGCTAATATGCACCCTGGGAGGCAGATATGACTCAAGTAGTTGGGTCCCTGTCACCCATATGGGAGACCTTGATTGAGTTCCCAGCTCTCAGATGCAGCCTGAGTCTGTCCCAGCTGTTGTGGGCATTTAGAGGACTAACCGGCAGATGAGATATTGATATCTCTCTAGCTCACTCTTGCTCTTGCCTTCTTTTTCTCTCCCCATGAACAAAAAAAAATTTAATCCTTAAAAACAAACTCTAATTCAAACCCAGTACACATCCCTGAAGTATCCATCTGTGCTTTATATTGGAGCTACTCCAGAACATAAGCCATGTATACCAGTCATGCAGCAAATCAAGAGTCCTTATGGTAATCACCTCATTTTTCCAACCACAAGCTAGGAGCCAATTTCATATGGGAATGAAAAATAAGCCCAATATCTCTTACGGAGTGAGGGCTGAGGCAGTAATCTTTTCTTCTTAGAGGGTAAATAAAGCTTGGACAGACCTTTACAATAGTCTAATCTCTTTTTAAAACACATTTTCGATAGCAGTAAAAGATAGCCCAAGTCCTTGGGCCCCTGAACCCATGAGGGAGACCCCAAAGAAGTCCGTGGCTCCTGGCTTCAGACTGGCACAGCTCTGGCTGTTGCTGCCATCTGGGGAATGAACCAGTGGATGGAAGACCTCTCTCTGTATCTCTACCTCTCTCTGTAACTGTCTTTCAAATAAATAAAATAAATCTTTAAAAAAAAAACTCATTTTCATTTTATTTGAAAGGCAGCCATAGTTGGGGAAGGGAGGGAGGAGAGAGGGAGAAAGGGAGAGAGGTGGGGTGAATCTTACCTCTGCTAGTTCATTCTCCAAATGATCACAGCAGTCAAGGCTGGGCCAGATCAAAGTCAGGAGCCTGGAACTCAATCCTGATCTCCCATGTGGGTGGCAGGAATGGAACTATTTGAGACATCAGCTGCTGCCCTCCAAGATGTACACTTACAAGAGAATGTATTACAAGCAGAGGCAGAACTGGAAACCAGGCATTCTGATATGAAATGCAGGCATCCTAAGTAGTGGCTTAATTGCTACCTCCCCTCCCACTTCTTCCTCATTTTATGGAATGCTATGAACTGAATGTTTATATCTGCCTAAAATTTAATCCTTCAAAAACTAATCTCCAATGTAATTATATTAAGAAGCAAGGTCTTTGGAGGGTTGTGAGAATGGAGCACTCATGAGTGGGATTGGAGCTTTTATAAAAAAGGCCCAAGGGAGCTTGACCATCCCTTCCACTATGTAAGGGCGCAACAAGAAGGCACCATCTCTGAAACAGGAGGAACAGGCCCTCCCTAGACCTGGAGCCTGCTGATGCGTTGGTATTGGACTCCTGAGCCTATGGAACTGTGATATACATTTCTGTTGTTTCTAAGCTACCCAGGTTGTGATACTGTGTGATAGTCCAAACAGACTAAGACAGGGAGACAATCCATCCATTTACTTTGTAAATTCTTCCAGCATTGATTACAGTCAATAATTACAAAAAAAGAATATCTCAGGATATTAGAATGTAGTCATTCACCCTCATTTTAAAGACTCAACAAAGCAGGATAATCTGGATAAAGTCACATCTTAGATGTCAGTGAACACAATCTTGGCATAATGATCTCTAAGGCAGATCCTATTTCCATTGCACCTTTTGTAATCATGAGCTCCTTGGAGTATTAGGCTGTAAAAGTGTTGTGATTTGAACATCTGATGAAAGGGCTATGAAACAGACTTGTCGGTTCACCTACTACATTCCACAGAAATACTTTTAAAACATCCATAGTAACAGGCTAGAAATCACTTGCCAATGTGTGTAAAAGCAACAACACTCCAGGAGTGTACCCACACTTCCGCTATTTTGCATATTACTCCCCCTGAACAGTAACCTCCCTGGAAAAGGCTACCAAATTCCAAAGGACTCTGGACTTAAAAGCTGCCTTGAGACAACTGGAAGTTTTAAAAGATAATTGACTGGAGATAGCCTCCATCTCCTCTTTGTTTCTATGCAACTCTGAGGATCTTTAAAAAATAATTTCACTTTATAATTTGTCAACCAGCCACCAATTAAACAAACACATATTGGTATAGTCAAAAATTTATGCTAGATTCCATTTTACAGAGACAAATGTGAAATAGCCCCAGCTGTCAGGAACTCAGGATCTGGCATTAGAGGCCCTATGACACACTGCTGAGATGCAGCCAACTCAGAAACCCAACACAATTAATTTGCTATTATTAACGAGGTGCAGTCATGCATCACTTAACAACAAGGGTATGTTCTCAGGAATACATTGTTAAGCAATTTCATCACTGTGCAAACATCATAAAGCTTACTTACACAGAGACGGTAGAGCCTACTACACACCTGGGCTATATGGTATGGCTATTTGCTCCTGGGCTACAAACTTGTACAGCATGTTCCTGTACTGAATACTGCAGGCAATTACAACACAATGGTGAGTTTGTGGCTAACCCTGTCTAAGTAGGTTTGTTTAGACCAATATAACCACAAGTGCATGAGTAATGTGTTGCACCGTGTTACAATGTCACCAGGGAATCAATCTTCAGCTCCTTTATAATCTTAGGAGACAACTGCTGTACATATATGCACGTCGCCTGTCATTGACTAAACCATGATTATGGGGGCCTGCTTGTGGCACACAGTGTGTCAGGCTACCTCCTGTGACACTGGCTTCTCATATGGTGCCACTTTGAGTCCCAGCTACTTAACTTCTTATACAACTCCCTGCTACTGTCACTCCTGGCCCCAGAAGATGGCTCAAGTTCTCAGCCTCTGCCACCCATGTGGAAGATCCAGCTGGAGTTCTAGCTTCCAGGCTTTGGCCTGGCTCAGCCCCTGTCTCTTATGTCCATTTGAGGAATGAACTAGTAGATGAAAGACCTGTGTCTCTATGTATGTGCCTCTGTCTCCTTCTCTATGTAACTCTGCCTTTCAGATAAATGAAACAATTTTATGTTTTTAATTTAAAAAGTATCATGTGGTGAATGACCATTCTGAATTTGGTAAAATGTTGACTTGAGAAAAAAAAACAGATCAGTTACTCTTATAATAACTTCATACTCATTTACTAGCATTGTGATATATGCAATTAAACAAAAATAAAAGGATAGTTAGAAATAATAATATTCCACATTCTATATCATTTTTGCTGCAGCTCACCATCTAGATAAATCCATGGAGATGCATCAGAAAGTAGAACCCATTCATCAAATATCAAAGTGGGAAACAGCATTGACAAGCTCTAGTGTAGCTCTAGCCAATGGGAGAGGAGGTGATGGACAATGATTACAACACAATCTAAAGGCTACAATAAGCACCTGTTTTGTACACAGTAAGTGGGGCATGCAAAGAATGTGTAATCCAGTCTTAGCTGGGAAGTGGTCAGAGAAAACTGCTGCTGGTCTTGGGAGAGGATATCTAGGGAGAGGAAACAGTGCCAAGGCATAGTTAACATGGGATAAGGCTAATCAGGAGGAGCCGAGTTGGGACAACTTGAGCAGAGCACAGTTTTGAACTTGGTCCCATTGATCTCAGAGCAAAGCAGAGTGTGGGCTTTCAAGCCACAATGGAGGTACCTGGCAAGTTTCATGGTCCAGCAACAGACTGTAGTCTACTTCCAGAAGGATATGCCCAACAGGAGTCAGACAGGGTACACTGCACAGCCAAAAGCATAGTTCAGAGTTCAGATTCAGCATTTGGACAGGTAATATTTTGGAAAGAGTCTTCAACCATCGAACACAGAGGACCAGAGAGCAACAAGGGAGAATGAGAGTGAGACACTAAGAAAGGCCTATCTGTCCTTATCATAAGCTCTAATTATCATATGTGGCAGGTAAACGCTAGCAGGTTCAGAGGTTTTGAAATGAAGGTGACCAATGAATAGACTTGGAAGATCAGCAGGCATTTGTCAGGCAGATCTCAGAATTAGGGGAGCATTATAGAAGACATTGAAGCAAAGGAAGCAGTGAAAGCTAGAGTTGGTGGCACACATGAAGAAGTCTGCAACAGCAGAAACACCAGTGTACAAAACACCAAGCCAGAACTACTTGCATAATTTGTGGGACTCCATGATGAGTTGTTTCTGAACGGGGGGCTGTGAATACTTGCATAGAGGATGAGGTACGGTGTGATGAGTATGGATTTTTTTTTTAAGATTTATTTATTTATTTGAAAGTCAGAATTACACATAGAGAGGAGAGGCAGAGAGAGAAAGAGAGAGGTCTTCCATCCTATGGCTTACTCCCCAATAGGCTGAAACATCTGGAGCTGCACCAATCTGAAGCCAGGAGCTTCCTCTGGGTCTCCCACACAGGTGCAGGAACCCAAGGACTTGGGCCATCTTGTACTGCTTTCCCAGGCCATAGCAGAAAGCTGGACTGGAAGAGGAGCAGCTGGGACTAGAACCAGTGCCCATATGGGATGCTGGCACTTCAGGCCAGGGCAGGCGTTAACCCGCTGTGCCACAGCGCTGGCCCTGAGTTTGGGTTTTACTGTCACTAAAGACTTTTTTAGAATCCTAACAGTTATATTGAGATATAATTTATATACTACATGATTCACCCATTTAACCTGCACAAACCATTGATTTTCAGTGTATTTACACATGTATGCAACCACCAAATTGATTTTAGAACATTTCACCATATTAGAAAGAAACCCCATATATTTTAACTATCAATTCCATCACCTATGCCTTCTAGGATCCCTAAACAAGCACCAATCTAGTTTCCGTCCCTACAGATTTGCTATTCTGGATGCTTTATAGGAATAGAACTGTACAGTGTGTGGTCTTTTGAAATTGACTTCTGTCAGCTTAATGCTTTCAAGATCTAATCATGTGACAGTCTGTGTGTCACTTTATATCTAATACTCCACTTTAATATACACATTTTAAAAAAAGATTATTTATTTGAAAGGCAGAGTGACACAGAGGTAGGAAGAGACAGGGAGAGAGGTCTTCCATTCACTGGTTGGCTCCCCAAGTGGCTGCAAAACATTTGTTTACCCATTTATCCATTGGTGAATAACTGATTTGTTTCCACCTTTTGGCCATTATCACTAATACGGATCTGACCATTTGTGTGCAGCTTTCTTTGTGGATGTGTTTTCACTTCTCTTGGAGATATATATATATATATATCTCAGCTGAATTTCTAAGCCATATGATGATCCCATATTTAATCACTTGAGAAACAAACTGTTTTCCAAAGTGGAAGCACCATTTTACATTCCCATCACCCATGGAGGAGAGCTCTGACTTTTCACACCCATGTCACTGGCATCCCATATGCAAGCTGGTTTGTGTCCTAGCTGCTCCTCTTCCGATCCAGCTCTGCTATGGCCTGGGAAAGCAGTAGAGGATGGCCCAAATGTTTGGGCCCCTATACCTGCATGGGAGACCCAGAAGAAGCTCCTGGCTCCTGGCTTCAGATCAGCATAGCTTAGGCCATGGCAGCCATTTGGGGAGTGAAGCAATGGATGGAAGACCTTTCTCTCCGTCTCTCTCTCTCTCTCACTGTCTGTAACTCTACCTGTCAAATAAATAAAAATAAATAAATTTTTAAAAAGAGTCAAAATCCAGGGGTGGACATGTGGCTCAGCAGGTTAAGGTCCACGTTGGGTTGCCTGCCTCCCATATCAGAGTGCCAGTTCAAATCCTGTTTCTCCACTTCCGATACAACTTTCTGCTAATGCACCAAAGAAGGCAGTGATTAGTGGCACAAGTACCTGGGCCTCTCTCACCCACATGGGATCCTAGATTGAGTTCCTGGCTTCTGCTTTTAGCCTGGCCCAGCCCTGGCTGTTGCAGGTATTTGTAGAATGAAGCAGAGGATGGTAGAGCTCTGCTGCTCCCTCCCTCCCTCTCCATCTCCATCTGTCATTCTGCCTTTCTAACTAACAATGTTTTTTTTAAGCAATCCACAATAAATCAGACTTGTTTACTACCTAAGCTCATTCACTCATGTGGTCATTCCACAGAAATTCTTTGAGTGTCAGATACTGACCAAGTTGCTCAGGATGCAGTCTATTCAATGAGGCAGACAAGGTTTCTGTACACCCCCATGGAGGTGCCTCCGTGATTTTTCTCTCAAACTCTATTCAATTCTCTGGGAAAGGCAATGATCTAGCATCTGGAAGTTGAACTAGATGTGAAGATTTTATGTTATGCACCAATTGTTTCTAATAATTACATAAACCACCTTAGGAAAACACTTTTTAATGGCTGGCAGTTCTTCTAGCATATTAAGCTTCATGAACAGTATTAAAGCATTGAAAAAATGGTTACAAAATTGTTTAAATCTCCAAAGAGTACATTTTGTAATTTTCTAAAGCAAGGTAAGAATTGAAAACCTTAGCTTAAAAATGAAAACTCAGAATAAACGTTAAATTCAAAGCTATCAGCATAGCTGTTTGTCGCTGGCTCAAGCAGCAAAAATAAAAGAGGTGTATGGGTGTTTGGCTTAGTGGTTAAGATGCCTCTCTTGGTATGCCCACATCCATAAATGAGTGTCTGAGTTCAAGTCCAGCTCCACTACCAATTCTGCAAACGCACACCCTGGAATGGCTCATATATTTGGGTCCTTGTTAGCCGTGTAGGAAACCTGGATTGAGTTCCAGACTGCCAGCATGGATGGACCAGCCTCACCCATTGTGGGCATTTGGGAAGTGAACTGGTATATGGAAACTTTCTCTTTGTATCTCCACGTCTCTCCAACTCTAAAATGAAGAAGTATCATATTTTAGAAAAGGATGCAACAGTGATGTAAGATTTTTTTCTTTATTTAATGGTATAAAATCAATGTAAAAAAATTACTAAAATCCCAGATTAGTCTATCAATGCTTCTTTAATCAAATCAGAGTAGTAACACTTTGTCAAACTTTCATTGATACATAATTAACATGCAACAAATTCGCCCATTCTGAGCATGTACTTTGATGACTTTTGACATGTATGCTACTATGTACCCCACAACACAATAGAGACTTGGTGATGATAAAAAGTTTCAGGACCAGTGCTGTGGCATAGTGGTTAAGCCTCCACCTGCAGTGCCAGCTTCCCATACGGACACCTATTCTACTCCAGGCTGCTCCTCTTCCATCCAGCTCTATGCTATGGCCTGGGAAAGAAGCAGAAGACAACCAAAGTGTTTGGGGCCTTGCATCCAAGTAGGAGACCCAGAAGAAGCTCCTCTCTCCTGGCTTCAGATCGGCTCTGCTCCAGCCTTTGCGGCCATTTGGAGTGTGAACCAGCAATTCGAAGACCTTTCTCTCTGTCTCTCCTTCTCTCTATCTGTAACTCTATATCTCAAATAAATAGTCTTTTTTCAAAGAAAAAAATCGTTTCTGTAACTGCTTTGCACAGTGTGGTAGCCATTGACCACACTGGCTTTGAGCACAGTCTGAATGTGCATTACTCAAAAGTTTGGTTTCTATGGGGCCAGCACTGTGGTATATCAGGTTAAGCTGCCACCTGCGGTATCGGCACCCCATGTTGGTGCTGGCTTGAGTCCTGACTTCTCCATTTCCAATCCAACTCCCTGCTAATGTGCCTGGGAAGGCAGTGGAGGATAGGCCAAGTCCTTGGGCCCCCATACTCACATGGGAGACCCAGCAGAAGATCCTGGCTCCTCACTTCAGATTGGCCCAGCTGCAGCCATTGTGGCAATTTTGGTAGTAAACCAGCAGATTCAAGATCCCTCTCTCTCTCTTTTTTGCCTCTGCCTCCCTGTACATCTGCCTTTCAAAAAATAAATACAAATGTTTGGTTTCAAAAATCCTACATATTCCACAAATTTTCTGCAGAAGGATTGTGAACTGTATCTCATTAAAAGTCATCACACGAGATTAAAAAAAAAAAAAGTTGAAGAGAGTGGAATCTTAAGAAAGATTTAAGGAGAAAACTGCAGTGCAAACTCCATGGAGGGGACACTGTGGATCTACGTGGAGGGCATAGATGCGCAGCATGAGCACGAGCACAGACATAACACAGGACCCCAGCAGCTGAGAGCCTTAAGCATTGGAGCATGAGGTGAGACCACACTGCAATAGCACAAGCCACTGGCGATAAAGCTATGGGGAGAGTCTGACGTGAGTCTAGCCTGGAGCCCTGTGGGGGACAGTGTACCTGACAACCTACAGGATAAAAAGGAGTGCATTTCTCTCTCCCTGACCCTCTGAAAATGGTAGATACTACAAAAACAAAAAGAATAATCAGGAATTATTACAAAGAGCTGTGTGCCAATAAATTGTGAAACCTAGAAAAAATGTATAGATTCCTGGACACATATGACCTACCAAAATTGAGCCATGAAGACATAAAAAATCTAAACAGACCGATAATCAAGATAGGGATTGATTGAATCAGTACAAAAAGAACCTTCTAACCAGGAAAGGCCCAGGACTGGATGACTCCCATGATGAATTCTACCAAACTTTTAAAAAATATTTATTAATAAATAAAATAGTTAAAGGGGGGAGGCAGTGCCATGGCACAGTAGGTTAATACTCTGCCTGCGGTGCCAGCATCCCATATGGGTGCCAGTTCTAGTCCTGGCTGCTCTTCTTCCAATCCAGCCCTCTGATGTGGCCTGGAAAAGCAGTAGAAAATGGCCCAAGTCCTTGGGCCCCTGCACCCTCATGGGAGACGAGGAAGAAACCCCTGGCTCCTGGCTTTGGATCGTCACAGCTCCAGCCATTGCAGCCACTTCGGGAGTGAACCAACAGACGGAAGACCTTTCTCTCCCTCCCACTGTCTGTAACTCTACCTCTCAAAAAATAGATAAAATATTTTAAAAAAATAAAAATATAAAAATATTTTATTTATTTGAAAGACAGTGTTACAGAGAAAGGTAGAACCAGAGAGAGAGAGAGAGAGAGAGAGAGGTCCTCCATCCACTGGTTCACTTCCCAAATGACTACAATGGCCAGAGATGAGCTGATCTGAAGCCAGGAGCCAGGGGCTTCTTCCAGGTCTCCCACATAGGTGTAGGGGCTGAAGGACTTCGGCCATCTTCCACTGCTTTCCCAGGCCATAGCAGAAAACTGGCACTCAAACTGGAGTACATGTGGAATGCTGGTGCTGAAGGCCAGAGATTTAACCTACTACACCACAGCACCAGCCCCTCTATCAGACATTTAAAGAAGTTCTAACTCCAATTCTTCTCAAGCTATTCCAAACAATTGAAAGGGATGAGAATCTTCCAAAACTCCATCTATGAAGCCAGCATCACTTTACTTCCTAATCCAGAAAAAAAAGATCCAACAGAGAAAGCGAACTAAAGATGAATTTTCCTGATGAACATAGAAGCAAAAATCCTCAAAAAATACTAGCCAATCCAATACTAGAACACATCAGCAAGATCATTAACTCAGACCAAATGGGATTCACCCCTGGTATGCTGGGATGGTTCATCATTCACAAATCAATTAATGTGATATATCACATTAACAAACTGAAACACAAAAACCACATGATGCAGAGAAAACATTTGATAAAATACAACATCCTTTCATGATGAAAACCTTAAGCATATTGGGTATAGAAGGAATAATCTTCAACATAATCAATGCAATTTATGATAAACCCATGGCCAGTATCTTATTGAATGGGGAAATGTTGGAAGCATTCCCACTAAAATCCAGAACCAGACGAGATTATCCACTCACACCACTACTATTCAATATAGCCCTGGAAGTTTTAGCCAGAGCCATTAAGTAAAATAAAATAAAATGGCAAATTGGGAAGGAGGAAGTCAAACTATCCCTATTTGCAGATGACATGATTCTACATAAAGGGGATCCAAAAGACTCCACTGAGAGACTATTAGGGGGCCAGTGCTATGGTGCAGCGGGTTAACACTCTGGCCTGAAGCAGTGGCATCCCATATGGGGGCCAGTTCGAGACCTGGCTGTTCAACTTCAAATCCAGCTCTCTGTGACGGCCTGGGAAGGCAGTGGAAGATGGCCCAGGTCCTTGGGCCACTGCACCCACATAGGATACCCAGAGGAAGCTCCTCATTCCTGTCTTCAGTCAGGCACAGCTCCGGCTGTTGCAGCCAATTGGGGAGTGAACCATTGGATGGAAGACCTCTCTCTCTCTCTTTCTCCCTCTCTCTCTGTCTCTCTTTCTGCCTTTCCTCTCTCTGTGTTACTCTGACTTTCAAATAAATAAAATCTTAAAGAGAGAGAGAGAGAGAGAGAGAGAGAGAGACTATTGGAACTCATTAAACAGTATGGTAAAGTGGCAGGATATAAAATTAACACTCAAAAATCAATATCCTTTGTATATACATACAACAGCATGGCTGAGAAAGAACTTCTAAGATCAATCCCATTCACAATAGCCACAAAGAATTCAATAACTTGGAATAAATTTAACCAAGTACAAAGATCTCTATGATGAAAATTATAAAATATTAAAAAAATAGAAAAATATAAAAATGGAAAAATCTTCCATGTTCATGCATTGGAAGAATAAATATCAAAATGTCTATTCTTCCAAAGCAAATTATAGATTCAATGTGATCACTATCAAAATCTGAAGAATATTCTTCTCAGATCTACAAAAAATGGTGCTGAAATTCACACAGAAGCACAGGAGACCCCAAATAGCTAAGTCAGTCTTATACAACAAAAAAAAAAACAAAGCTGGGAACATCACAATACCTGATTTCAAGACATAATACAGAAGAGTTATAAACAAAACAGCCTGGTACTGGCACAAAATATATGTGTAGACCAATAGAACAGAATGGAAACCAAAAATCAACCTATACATCTACAACCAATTTATTTATTTGGTTTTTGTTTATTTGACAGGTAGAGTTTACAGTCAGTGAGTGAGAGAGAGAGAGAGAGAGAGAAAGAGAAAGAGAGGTCTTCCTTCCAGTAGTTCACTCTCCAAAAGGCCACAATGGCTGGAGCTAATCTGATCTGAAGCCAGGAGCCAGGGAGTCTCTTCCTGATCTCCCATGTGGGTGCAGGACCCAAGCACTTGGGCCATCTTCCACTGCTATCCCAGGCCACAGCAGAGAGCTGGACTGGAAGAAGAGCAACCGGGACAAAAACCCGGTGCCCATATGGGATGCTGGCACCACAGGAATAGGATTAAACTAGTATGCCATGGCGCCAGCCCCCAACCAATTTATTTTTTTTTTTTTTTTTTTTTTTTTTACAGGCAGAGTGGACAGTGAGTGAGAGAGAGACAGAGAGAAAGGTCTTCCTTTGCCGTTGGTTCACCCTCCAATGGCCGCCGCGGTCGGCGCGCTGCGGCCGGCGCACCGCGCTCCTCCGATGGCAGGAGCCAGGAGCCAGGTGCTTTTCCTGGTCTCCCCATGGGGTGCAGGGCCCAAGCACCTGGGCCATCCTCCACTGCACTCCTGGGCCACAGCAGAGGGCTGGCCTGGAAGAGGGGCAACCGGGACAGAATCCGGTGCCCCAACCGGGACTAGAACCCGGTGTGCCGGCGCCGCAAGGCGGAGGATTAGCCTGTTGAGCCACGGCGCCGGCCTGACCAATTTATTTTTGACTAGAGCTAAATTCAATCCCTGGAGCATGGACAGTCTCTTCAACAAATTGTGCTGAAAAAAATTGTATCTCCACATGCAGAGGTATGAGGCAAGACCCTTATCTTGTACCTTACACAAAAATCCTCTCAAAATGGATCAAAAACCTAAATTTTTGACCCAATACCATCAAATTATCAGAAAAATTTAGGGAAACCTGCAAGACGTTGGCAAAAGCAAAGACTTCTTGGAAAACATCCCAGAGGCACAGGCAATCAAAGCCAAAATTGCCAAATAGGATTACACCAAATTGAGAAGCTTGTGCACTGCAAAAGAAACACTCAGCAAGGTGAAGAGGCAACCAACAGAATGGGAGAAAACATTTGTAAATAGTACAACAGATAAAGGATTAATATCCAGAATCTATAAAAAGCTCAAGAAAAAACAGCAACAAAACAACTAATCTAGTTAAGAAATGGGCAAAGGATTTTAACAGACTTTTTTTAAAAAAGAAAATCCAAATGCCAACAGACATATGAAAAAATGCTCAGGATCACTGGCCCTCAGGGAAATGCAAATCAAAACCATAATGAGGTTTACCTCACCCCTATTAGAATGGCTTTCATACAGAAATCAACAAAAAACAAAGGCTGGTGATTATGTAGGGGGAAATGGTACCCTAATTCACTGTTGTTGGGAATGTAAGCTGGTACAGCCACTTGGAAGAAATCTGTATATAGACCTACCATATGACCCAGTCATCCCACCCCTGGGAATTTACCCAAGGGAAATGAAATCAGCATCTGAAAGCATTATCTGTACCTTAATGTTTATTGCAGCTGAATTCACAATAGCTAGGATATGGGATCAACCCAGATGTCCATGAACTGAAGACTGGATTAAGAAATCATTGTATATGTATGCCATAGAATATTACATATCAGTAAAAAAGATATATTTTAATTTGCACCAAAATGGATACATATCAAACATTATAATGAAATAAGCCAGTCCCAAAAGACAAATATCATATGTTCTCCCTGATCTGTGATAACTAATAGAGTACCTAAAAGGTAATCTATATAAATGAAATTGACACTTTGAGATGCAATGACTTTGAACAGCCCTTATCTCCACTGTTGAGGAACAGGTATTGTTTTTCATTCTTTTTGTTGAACTTAGTGTAGGGTTAATAGTATGTGTATAAAGTTAACTGAAAATAGATCTTATTTAAAAATAAGAATGGGAATAGGAGAGGGAAGAGGAAGAATAGTGGGAATGCACGTGGGAGGGATGGTAGAATAGAAAGAAGCACTATGCTCCTAAATTTGCATTGATGAATCGCACAAAGTTTGTATACCTTAAATAAAAAGTTTCTAGGGTAAAAAAAAGTCATTCCCATGTGTCAAGTTAACAAATTCTAACAAACTTTTCTGCTTATTCACACTGTAGTTTAACTCAAATTTCCAACCAGCATACAGCATTCATAGTTAAGAAATCTTATGACCCTTACCTTGTTCTTAATTAGCCACAGTAGCCCCACCATGAGACTTCCAGTGTGCAGGATTCCTCTCTGTTCCACAATCAGCCGAGTTAGTCTCATCACCAACTCCTCCAAAGCTCTCCCGTGGCTCTCCACTGAGTCTGACACTTCCCATGTTAATGTAGCATCTCAATCCCTGCGTCAACAGAGATTATGAGACCATTGCTCATTGAATTCCCTTGCCTCACAGCACTCAGCCCCATCAGTGAGTCCTGTAGCTGGGAGGAACTCAGCAAGGTGCTAAGAAGAGCTAGAATGAATCCACTGTGAATACTAAATATGGCGACTAAGCACTGAAAGAACACCTGATTAGCTGATGTTTCTCCTGCTTAACATGAGTTTAAATTCTTATCACAGTCAAACTCTCAGTAAGAAGACAGGTAGAGTATTATAGAAGACATTTGCTTTGAGTTTGTAAAGTAGTCCAACACAGATGGGCAAATGCCAATGGCCAGTGGGGCATGACTAGTCTCAAAGATCTTGCTGTAAGTTGTGTGGGGCTATAGGGGGCAAGACAGAAAGAGGGCAATACTTGAGCAAGGGACCTTTTCAAAGATTGGATTAAAGCAGTAAGAATGGGATAGAGAGAACAGGACCACTGTGTCCATTAAGGAGGAGTGTCTAAAAAAAATAATCAGGCAGAGCCAGTAGAACCTGAAAGGTTAAACTAGAGAGATTAAAAGTAGGACTCTGGGGTCAGAGACTTCTGGCACCGTGTTATTAATAGGTCTGGCTTAGGAAGCCCAACAGAAATAGCAGGGCTATTTGTATTGTTAGTCATATTGGATGGCAGCAATGACAGATAAGAATGATTCCCAGGTGTCTGGATGGCATGACTGGCAGATATAAGTGCCTTTATTTGGGCCGGAAATATAGAAGGAAAAAGAGGTTTGAGTAAGGAGGAAAATGATGCTGTATACAGGGCTTGGTCCAGAGGTGGGCAGGTATCAAGTGAAGCAATCAGGGTCTCTCCTGGATCCAGCAGGAAAGAAATGCTCTTGTCATCTTAGGTATTATGAGTTCAGAGCAGTCCCTCTCTCTTTGGAAACAAGTCTACCACTCCAGCAGGGAATGATTGTCACTTACCGAGAGAATAGAAACAAGAGATGGTAAGAAAGAGGACTCAGACAACCGTATTTTCTGGATTCAGTGACTCCTAGCTATGCAACTGCCATGATCTTATAAATGTATAAAATTCTTCTCTTCATTTTTCCTAAGCTAGGAATATTTGTATTGCTGTCGTCTGTCTCCAATAGAATCTTGCCCAATAAATGCAAACATTAATCAGAGAAGTAGAGAAAACTTTGAATATTAGAGTCATCTGGGGAGGTTGGTTGGTTTGTTATAAGTTTCAGTTCTTAGTCTGCATCCCAAATCAATTAAATCAGAATTTTTCTGAATGTGGAAATTAGGCATGAATATTTTTTATAAAGTTCTTCAGTGAAGCATGAGGTTAAGAATCACTGCTCTAGAATAGTCCTTACTGTTCTAGAAAAAGTGGCCTGTCAAAAGCTGATGACAAAGGATGAAACTCTGGAACAACTGAAGTAAAAATCAATAGAATAATTGCCACTATTACCTGTACTACTCCAGGTATTATGAAAACCATAACTGGTGACTTAATGCTTTAAAATATAGATTAAGATTAAATGCAGGAGCCGGCACTGTGGCATAGAAAGCTAAGTCTCTATCTGCAGTGTCAGCATCCCATATGAGTGCTGGTTCAAGTCCCACCTGCTCCCATTCAGCTCATTGCTAATGTGCCTGGCAAAGCAGTGGAAGATGGCCCAAGTGCTTGGGCCCCTGCACCCACGTGGGAGACCTTGAGGAAGCTTCTGGCTCCTGGCGATGGCCTGGCTCAACTCTGGCCATTGTGGCCATTTGGGGGGTGAACCAGAGGATGGAAGATCAATCAATAAATCTCTCCCCTCCCCTCCCCTTCCCTCTCCCATTCCCTTCCCTCCCCTTCCATTCCCTTCCCTCCCCTTCCATTCCCTTCCCTCTCTCTCTCTCTTTTTCCTCTTTCCTCTTTCTGTATTTCTACCTTCCAAATAAATAAATAAATCCTTAAAAAGGGTTAAATGCAGAAAAGGAACAAGCAGGGTTGTTATATTTTGGAGAAAATATGACTACCCATACAGAAAGTCAAGAAAAATCTGTAGATAAATTATTAGAATTATGATTAGGAAAGTGATTAGACACAGAATCAACACATGCACCTGCCAATTGTCTCCAGACAAATACATGCGATCAATGCAAACCCACGGGACTTATGAAATTGTGCACATTGTCCTAATAGCCACTTTGAAAAATAAGAAATGAATAGTAGCCAAAGTAATTTTAGGATATAACAAGTAGGGGACTTGCTGTCTCAGAGATACAAATAGAATCTCACTGTCCTTCTCTTCTAAATTATATCCCACACATACATGCACACACCCACACACACATTTATACTGTGTATATCTACTCACAGTTGAGAGATGAAAGCAGTATGTCACTAATGCAGTAAATAGCAAAGAAACCAATAAAATTCTGAAAGCTCTGAAATACCCCAGCACATAGGCAAAGGGTTGATAGATAACAGAAGTCCAATAACAAATCTATGAGAAGGTAGGGGGTTGGACTATTTAATAAACGGTACTGCATATGGGGAAAAATAAGATTCCTACTTCCACAGAAAAAAAGATAAAATTCAGATGAATTAGAGACCTACATTTAAAAGAAACAAATGTTTTAATTTTTTTGCTTAAGAGGTAGAGTTACAGGCAGAGAGAGGAAGAGACAAAGAGAGAAAGGTCTTTCATCTGCTGGTTCATTCTCCAAATGGCTGCAACGGCTGGAGCTAGGCCAATCCAAAGCCAGGGGCCTGAAGCCAGGATCTTCTTCTGGGTCTCCTACATGGGTACAGGAACCCAAGCAAGTAGGCCATCTTCTGCTGCTTTTCCAGGCCATAGATAGAGAGCTGGATTAGAAGAGAAGCAGCCAGGACAAGAATGGTTGCCCCTATGGGATGCTGGTACTGCAGGCTGAGACTTAGCCTACTATGCCACAGCACTGGCCCCAAGAAAAAAATTTTTAAATGTTAGAAGAACAAATGGAAAATGTTTTCATGACCTGAGAATAGGGAAGCTTTTCTTAAACATGATTAAAATATATAACCTACAGAAATTCTGCCTACAAACATGGCAGCATTTAGATTTGGAGCTTCTCTACAGTACAGCATCATAGAGAGCGAAAAACCACAAGGAAGTCAAAACCACTGTGGTGTAGCAGCTTAAGCTGCTGCCTGCTGCACTGGAAACCCTTATTGGCACCGCTCTGAGTCCCGGCTGCTCTACGTCCCATCCAGCTCCCTGCTGGTACACCTGGGAAAGCAGCATAAGATGGCCCAAGTGTACCCACATAGGAGAGGTTCTTGGCTCCTGGCTTCACTCTGGCCAGACCTGGCCATTGCAGCCATTTGAGGAGTGAACCAGCAGATGGAAGACTTCTCTCTCCGCTTCTGCCTTTCCTTCTCTGTAACTCTGGCTTTCAAATGAATAAATAAATCTTTAGAAAAAGAAAATCACAAGGGCCGGCGCTGTGGCTCACTTGGTTAATTCTCCTCCTGCGGCACCAGCATCCCATATGGGCGCCAGGTTCTAATCCCAGTTGCTCCTCATCCAGGCTAGCTCTTTGCTGTGGCCCTGGAGGGCAGTGGAAGATGGCCCAAGTGCTTGGGCCCCACACCTGTGTGGGAGACCAGGAGGAAGCACCTGGCTCCTGGCTTCAGATCAGCACAGCTCTGACCATAGCAGCCATTTGGGGGGGTGAACCAATGGAAGGAAGACCTTTCTCTCAGTCTCTCTATCTATATCTCTACCTGTCAAAAAAAAAAAAAATCACAAGACTCCGTTCCACACTGAGTAGTCTGGCTAGAATTGAAAAGTGGGATAATTACAAGTGTTATTGAGGATAAAGAGAAATCAGTACACTACTGATGGAAATGGCAAATGGCACAGTCACATTGGAAACAGTGTGGCATTCCTTAAATGATATTGGTAGACAGCTAAAAGAAATGAAAACACATATCCACACAACAATTTGTTCATGAGTGTTTGCAGCAGCCTTATTCATAATTCCCAGAACAGGAAATAAGCCAAGCATCCATCAATGAATGAATAAACAAAATGTGGTGTATTCACACAATGAAACAGTATTTAACCTAAAAGGGAATGAAGTACTGACACATGCTAAACATAAACCAATATGAGCCTTGAAAACAAACCAAACATACGCTAAGTGAGAGAAACCAGTCACAAAAGACTACATATTATTCAATTCCCATGAAATATCCATAATAAGAAGTGTAAAAGACATAAAGTAGATTCGTGTATCAATGATTGCTCAGGACTGAACCACAGTGGAGGGGGGAAGGCAGGAGAGGAGTGGTAGTAATTAGAATGACAAAGGCTAATGGACTAACAGCAAAGTTTTTTCAAGTGATGAAATTATTTGTGCCCTAAAAAGTGCTCATGGTGGTAGTTGTACATAACTGTCAATATCTTACAAACCATTAAGTTGAGCATTTTCATTGGGTGAATATGTAATGTGTGAATTATATCTCAATAAAGCTACTAATGAAATACTCCCACTGAGCTAAACAATTTAATGGATGATTTTTATGCTATAACCCAATTTATTTAAAGACTAAAACAAAAAAAGTTTATGAATGCAAGCACAGTATATGCCTTAAAAATAATTCGGAGGAAGGGCTGGCACCACGGCTCACTACGCTAATCTGCCTGCGGCACTGGCACCCCGGGGTTGTAGACCCGGTTAGGGTGCCGGATTCTGTCCCAGTTGCTCCTCTTCTATTCCAGCTCTCTGCTGTGGCCCCAGGAGGGCAGTGGAGGATGGCCCAGGTCCTTGGGCCCTGCACCTGGGGACCCAAGGACTTGGACCATCTTCTACTGCTTTCCCAGGCCATACCACAGAGCTGGATCGGAAGTGGAGCAGCCAGGACTAGAACTGGTGCCCATATGGGATGCTGACATGGCAGGTGGCTGCTTAACCTGCTATGTCACAACACAGGCCCCTCTGCCTCTCTTAAGATAATTGATATAACAATTAGGAAAATTGCTGCTTGTGTCAATTGAGCCTTACTAAATCCAGTAAGAACGATTTATTTAAAAATTAAAGAAAACTACCATGCTTTTACATAAGTTATTTTGTTTTTGATTTAATATTTTAATATTACAGATGTCATTTAAACTTCTTTTGTAACCCACCCAATCTTATAAAAAAATCATCTTGCCCAGAGCTAAATCTCTCCAGAAATATGTGTTTTCCTCCCCAAATTATTATTATTATTTTTTTTTGGACAGGCAGAGTAGACAGTGAGAGAGACAGAGAGAAACGTCTTCCTTTTTCCGTTGGTTAACCCCCCAAGTGGCCACTACAGCGGCGCACTGTGCCTGGCACACTGTGCTGATCTGAAGCTGGGAGCCAGGTTCTTCCTCCTGGTCTCCCATGTGGACCAGGAAACAGGTGCTTCCTCCTGGTCTCCCATGCGGGTGCAGGTGCCCAAGCACTTGGGCCATCCTCCACTGCACTCTCAGGCCACAGCAGAGAGCTGGACTAGAAGAGGAGCAGCAAGGACTAGAACTCGGTGCTCATATGGGATGCCAGTGCCACAGGCAGAGGATTAGCCAAGTGAGCCATGGCACCGGCCCCCAGATATCACACATTCTACCTCGTATGTGTAAGCTAAAAAAAATACCTCAGTTGAAACATATAATAGTAATTACTAGAAGTTGGGAAGGTTGGGGGGATATAGGGTGGTTGGGTAATGAGTATCAAGTCAGAATTAGAAGGCATAGGGGCCGGCACTGTGGTGTAGTGGGTAAAGCTGCCATCTGTGATGCCAGCATCCCATATGGGTACCAGCTCCAATCTGGCTGCTCCTCTTCCAATCCAGCTCCCTGATAATGTGCCTAGTAAAGTAGCGGAGAATGGCCCAACTGCTTGGGACCCTGTACCACATGGGAGACCCTGATAGAATTCCAGGTTCCTGGCTTCAGTCTGGCCCAGCCACAGCTGTTGCAGTTATTTGGGGAGTGAACCAGCAGACGGATGATCTCTGCCACTCTCCCTTTCTCTCTCTCTGCAACCCTGCCTTTCAAAATAAATAAACCTTTTTTTTTTAACTTTTATTTAATAAATATAAATTTCCAAAGTACAACTTTTGGAATATAGTGGCTTTTTCCCCCTTAACCTCCCTCCCACCAGCAAACCATCCCATCTCCCACTCTCTCTCCCATCCCATTCATATCAAGATACATTTTCAATTATCTTGATATACAGAAGATTAATTTAGTATATACTAAGTAAAGATTTCACAATTTGAACCCACACAGAAACACAAAGTGTAAAGTACTGTTTGAGTACTAGTTATGCCGTTAATTCACATAGTACAACATATTAAGGACAGAGATCCTACATGGGG
The DNA here is from genome assembly GCA_949820135.1 of Sylvilagus floridanus. Lineage (NCBI taxonomy): Eukaryota > Metazoa > Chordata > Mammalia > Lagomorpha > Leporidae > Sylvilagus > Sylvilagus floridanus. Next base: position 35,383,774 of record OX463236.1, read on the forward strand.
AGTAAGTGCACAGCGACTCCTGTCAGTTTAAAAATTGACGCTCTTATTTATGATGTCAGTAATCACCCTAGGCTCTTGTCATGAGCTGCCAAGGCTATGGAAACCTCTTGAGTTCACAAACTCCAATCTTATTTAGAAAGGTTATAGTCAAAGTGGAAGTTCTCTCCTCCCTTCAGAGAAAGGTACCTCCTTCTTTGATGGCCTGTTCTTTCCACTGGGATCTCACTCTCAGAGATCTTTCATTTAGGTTTCTTTTTTTTTCTTTTTTTTCCTTTCTTTTTTTTTGCCATAGTGTCTTGGCTTTCCATGCCTGAAATACTCTCATGGGCTTCTTAGCCAGATCTGAATGCCTTAAGGGCTGATTCTGAGGCCAGAGTGCTGTTTAGGACATCTGCCATTCTATGAGTCTGCTGTGTATCCCACTTCCCATGTTGGAGCGTTCTCTCCTTTTTAATTCTATCAGTTAGTATTAGTAGACACTAGTCTTGTTTATGTGATCCCTTTGACACTTAATCTTATCATTATGATCAATTATGAACTGAAACTGATCACTTTGACTAATGAGATGGCATTGGTACATACCACCAAAATAAATAAATCTTTAAAGAGAGAGAGAGAGAAGGAATAAATTCCTAGTGTTACTCAGCACAGTGGGTTGACTGTGGTTCACAATAACCCATTATATGCCTTCTGAGCAAATAGAAGAGAGGATCTCTGAGGCTCTGACCATAATGACAAAGAGGAGGAAATGTTAATAACCCTGATTTGGTCAGTACACATGGTATACATATACTGAAATACAACACTGTGCTCCATAAATATGTACAATTTTTGTTTCCCCCCTCCAAAATTAATGATTTTCTAAAGTATGGCAAATAAAATATAGTTGAAAAGAAACAATAAAAATCCACTCTAGAGCTCCTGTTACATGAGTCCAGCAATTTCAATGCAAAGATCAATTGATTTTCTCCCTTCACTGTGCCTACCCTATCATCTCCCTTCCCTCTCTCGCTGTGTCAGTGTGCATCTCCTACCTGTTTAAAATGGTTCTCAGAGATGCCTTGGTGTCTCAGGTGTCATTGCAACAAATTTTCCCAAATTCAGTCCAAAAAAAAAAAAAAAAAGGAATTGTATTTGTTTTTACTGTGATAGTTGTCCAGACAGAAACCACAAGCTTTCTAAAGATCAAATATTTATAGGGCAATATTTGCATTTGTTGAACATAATGTAAAACTGTTTCTCAGTGCACCGCTAAAGTGCCTTTAAAGCAGTTGTTTTCGTGGCCAATTTGCGTTGTGCATGGCTGAGTCCTTGGTTTTAGTAGTGACTAGAAATGCATCCAGGGTTAATCTGGAAACACAGCCAAGGCAGTCATCTGGGGTGATTTGGTTTCACCACAAACATATGAATTGCCCCTCAACTCTCCAATAACAGTATTTCAAAACAGAATGGATTTGAGCTCACCCTCTTTGCCACTCAACAAGATTGAAAGAAATTAAGTATCGATGAATGTTCAAAGACACTGTCTCCTCTCTTTAGATCATCCAAGAAACTTAGGCCTCACCAGATCTAGAAAGATGGGCAAGAAAACCTGATTCTTGGTGTTTATGGGTAGTGCCCCCATAGTGTCTCTGCAGTGACTCCACCCCCACCCCCCTATGCCATCATGGGAACCTGCACCACAGTTCCCAGGGCCATGAACTCAGTAGTTGGAGCTCTGGGATCTTTCCCTATTATACCTCCATGGAGGCCCAGGTGTTATCCAGTGACAGAACTGGAAGCCCTCATCTGAAAGGAAGGCAGGTGGCATGGCACTTCCCGTACCAACTCCTCAACCCAGGGCCCTGACCTCCCCAACAGGAAATCTCTCATTATCTCCAGACTGAGGTCTTCTTCATTACCACCCCCTTACAAAGTGTTTTCTTTTCCTTTCCTTCTTTCCTTCCTTTCTTTCTTGACAGGCAGAGTGGACAGTGAGAGAGAGAGACAGAGAGAAAGGTCTTCCTTTGCCATTGGTTCACCCTCCAATGGCCGCCGCCAGCCGCGCTGATCCAATGGCAGGAGCCAGGTGCTACTCCTGGTCTCCCATGTGGGTGCAGGGCCCAAGTACTTGGGCCATCCTCCACTGCACTCCCGGGCCACAGCAGAGAGCTGGCCTGGAAGAGGGGCAACCAGGACAGAATCTGGTGCCCCGACCGGGACTAGAACCTGGTGTGCCGGTGCCACAGGCGGAGGATTACCCTATTGAGTTAATAGTGTCCTCTTTCTAAGACACATTCACATGAAGACAGGGAACTGTCTCCTCTCCTGCATCCCCCAAGAAACTCTCCTTAGGAAAGCTGGCGAGGAGGCAGAGGAATTGTGCTTCTTCTGTGCTGCATCTACAAGATGAGACACCAAGAAAGAGATTTTAACAAACCACAGTTATGTAAGACACTGATGACCTCACATAATGGAGCTGCCAGAATTTTTCCTAGAACTCTTCTCATCAGATCCAGTTCCTTCAATCAAAGCCATCAAAGCTGAGGCAGAGCTGAAGGCTCAAGTACTTGGGCCCCTAGGTTCCTGACACCCCTGTGGGAGACCTGGCTTGTGTTCCTGGCTCTTACCTACAGCTCCAGTCCAATCCCAGCTGTTGCAATATTTAGGGTGTGAACAAGTTGATGGGAGCAGCAATGAGTCTTGAATAAATAAATAAACTAAAATTGAATTTATGTACATAGCAAAAATAATTTAAAATAGCTCATTTTAAAACAACTAAAAACTTTTAATTAAAAATAAGCATTTCGGGGCTGGCGCTGTGGAGTAGCAGGTTAAGCCATTGCCTGCAGTGCCGACATCCCATATGGGTGCTGGTTCAAATCCTTGCTGCTCCACTTGTGATCCAGTTCCATGCTAATGTACCTGGGGGAGCAGCAGCAAGATTACCCAAGTCCTTGGGCCCCTGCACCCACGTGGGAGACCCAGATGATGCTCATGGTTTCTGCCTGGCCCAGCCCCTGATATAGTGGCCATTTGGGAGTGAACCAGCAGATGGAAGATATCTCAATCTCAATCAATCAATCAATCAATCTCTCTCTCTCTCTCTCTCTCTCTCTCTCACTGAAACTCTGCCTATCACATAATTTTTTTAAAAATCCGAAATAAAGAATTTAAAAAAATAAAAGCAAAACAAGCATTTCCCACATAGTCCCTCTTGATTCCCAACCCTGTATATAGAGAACATCATTTGAAAACATTTCCAGTTCTAGTATTTTTGCTTACCACTCCAATAGCTTTTTTAAAAAAGATTTATTTATTTGAAAGACAGAGTTACAGAGAAAGAGGGAGAGACAGAGACAGAGAGAAAGAGAGAGAGATCTTCCATTCGCTGGTTCACTCACCAAATGGCCACAACAGTAGGGGTTGGGCCAGGCCAAACCCAAGAGCCTAGAACTCCATCCATGTCTCCCACATGGGTGGGAGGCACCCAAGAACTTGGGCCATCTTCTCATGCTTTTCCAAGTTCATTAGCAAGGAACTGGATTGGAAATGGAGCAGCCAGAACTCCAACTGGTGGCACCCATGTAGGATGCTTAACCTGCTTGCATAACACCGGCCCCTCTAACATCTCTAAACTTGTGCTCTTCCTGTAGTAAACAATACTGTATTGTACAGATTAAAGATTGTTAAGAGGGTAGATCTCACATTAAATAGTCTCACCACAATAAAAGTTATTTAAAAATAGAAAAAGAATGTGCTTGTGCTGCTGTTACTTGATTTATTAACTTTAGACACGGTGAATCTATTTTTAAAAATCTATTAACTTACTGCCTTCCCCTTCTCCTTTATGTATTTTTAAAATTATTATTTTGAGGGGGAAAGGGTCAGTGTTCCCATTTGCTGGTTCACTCTCCAGTTCTCTCCACAAATGCTCAAAATACCGAGAGCTGGCCCAGGCCAAACCTGGGAGCCAGAAATTCAATCCAGATCTCCTACGTGGGTAGCAAGGACCCAATAACCTGAGCCATCACCCCTGCCTCCCAGGGTCTGCATGAAGAAGAAGAAACTTGAATCAGGAGCTGGAAAGGGCATCAAACCTAGGCACTCTGATGTGAAACACAGGTGCCTTAACCTACTTCTCTTCGTTTTTGTGTGTGTTTGGATTACGATTTTTAATTCATCTATTGCTTATCTTGGCCATTTTAATTAAAGTGCAGTAATTCAACTCTTGGCTCTGCAGTTTGTAAATGAGGATATTATCTCTCCTGCCTGAGCATCCAACTTCCTTTCCCCTTCCGCCTCCCATCTGTTGACAGCTTCCTCTTTGTTCTTCCTTTTTCAAAGTATATTCTGTTCTGTATTCATAATTTTTTGTTGTATAATTTTAAATGTAGGTTTCTCTACTCAAATGGTTTCCAAAGCAGGACATGATGCCAGGGTCAATTTGCAATTGCTATTTTGGCTTAGAGGGATATTTTGATGCAGGCTCATCAAAATGTAAAAATTCTCTATTTTTCATAAACAAGACATAGAAATCTATGCAGTAGACTTCCCTAAGGCTCACTCCATCCCTGACCATGGGAGACAGCGGAAAACAGTGTTTATGATGCACATCGCTCATCTCGAAAAACAAATGCTTAATGATATGCATATGAGTCCACCTAAAAATGCCATGTGCCTTCTCTTTTCCCTTGCACTGATTTTGTCAAGGTGTACCCCCAGAGGAAAATACTGAAAAACTCAATTATCTCCTGAATTTGGGGCAGGCTGCACAGCCAATCTAAATGAGAATAACAGCAAAACTTTACATGATAATATGTCTAGCAATATAAATAGCCCTATGGGGAAATGTAGTAAAATTGCTCAGAAAAATGCTTTATAAAAATGAAATCTTGGTGGAAAAAGCCAGTGTTAAATCTCTTCAATAAACTACAAACTTAAAATACTATAATTTCTAGTTCATCTCTTGTCCTGAGAAAGCTGTAAAAAAAAAATTGTTCTCTTCTTACACACACCACGCAGCCAACACTTTAGGTGACTTCCCTGAAGCCGTAATGAGAGAGGGCTGCCACCATAACCCACTCCCATAAAGCTTGAAAATTGATATAAGACAAAAATCAGTTTGGATTCAGTATCACAGGTTTTAGCTCTAAAAAATGTCATGCTTCTATATTTTCATAAACATAAAATTCTGCAACATATTCCCAAAGTGGGTAGTGAAGCATCACAGGGTTTGACAACTAATTCAACCATTTCTCCTATGAGAAATATCCAGGTATGAGAATGGTTCACATTTCTCATCAACACTGTGTCCCATAAGAGTTTAATTGCCTTCAGGAATGAAGAAAAGTAGACAAATTCTCCTAAAGCCAAACATCCACTTATGTGTGGCCAGGGCATTTTTTAAAGAGCAGAAGAGGATGAAGATATAAAATAAGAAGTGCAATAGTTATAAAAGCCAAATTGTTTCAGGGAACAGTCAATTAACCTAGAGGCTTGGATGCCCATGTCCCACATTGGAATGCCTAGGTTCAATTCCTAGCTCCAACTTCTCATTCCAATTTCCTAATAATACACATCATAGAAAGCAGTATTGATAGTTCAAGTAACTGTCAACCATGTAAGAGACCTGGATTGAGATCCCTGCCCCCAGCTTTAGCGTGGCCCACCCCCGGTCTTTGCAGGCATTTGAGGAATGAACTAGCAGATGGGAAAACTCACCCCTCTCTGATTTCAAAACCTCTCAAATAAATGGTTTTGTTTGTTTCAATTAGGACTGATATCCAAGTTAATATTAGAGACTGTAAATTCGTGAAGACTTCTCAAACAGACCTTGCTGCTGCTTCTCCTTACTTTTATTGATAATTGTACATATTTATGGGCTACACTGTGATTTCCAATATATGTTTAAAATGTGTACTGATCAAACCAGCAATCAACATTTTTCCTTCTTTGATATTACTTTATGATTAGAGGCTTGGTACTTATTTCTTCTATTTGTTCACATATCATATACTATATTATTATGTATAAGAAGGAACTTATTCCTATCTAATTTTGATTTGGTACCTGTTACCCAAATTCCCTCTATCCTACCTACCCATCCTTACCTCTAGTAATCACCATTCTGTGTTCATATTGAGGTTTTTGTTTTGTTTTGTTTTAGCTTCCATATACAAGGGAGAACATAAACTATTTCTCTTGCTATGTCTGACTTATTTCACTTAACATGATGTTCTCTAGTTACATCCATTTTGCTACAAACAATAGTTCATTCTTCTTAAATATACCCACTGCATAAATCTGCCACATTTTTCTTTACTCACTCATCGGATAATGGACACCTTGATTTGGATTGATTCCATATATTAACTATTGTGAACAGTGCTGCAATAAACATGATGGAGCAGGAATCTCTTTGATACAATGTGTTCATGTCTTCTACACACACACACACACACACACACACACACACACACACCCTGTAATGGGATTGCTGAGTGGTATGGCAGTTCTATTTCTAGGTTTTCTTTTTAAGAAATCTTCATACTTTTCATATGGACAGTATAATTTACATTCTCAGCTACATTAAAAATTAAAATTTCTCTACCTCCTTGCTAGCCTTTATTGTCTTTTTGGTAGCAGCCATTGTGACAGAGATAAGGTGATACGTCACCATGATTTTGAATTGCATTTCCCTGATGGCAAGTGATATTGAGTTTTTTTTCATGTATTTATTGGCCATTTGTATCTCTTTGAAGAGTATCTACTCAAGTCCTTTGCCCATTTCTTAAGTGGAATGATTGTTTTTATTGTTGAGTTTTGAGTTGCTGATATATGCTTGATATTAACCCTTTGTCAGATAAGTAGCTTGCAAATATTTTCGCCAATTCTGTTGGCAGTCTGCCTCTTCACTTTTGTTTCCTTTGCTGTGCAGAAGCTTCTGAGTCTGAAATAGCCCCATTTGTCTAATTTTGCTTTTGTTGCCTGCTCTTTGGGGATCTTATTCAGAAAATCATTATCTACACCAATGTTTTAAAGTGTTTCTCCTATGCTTTTCTCTAGCAATTTCATAGTTTCTGCTCTTATGTTTAAGTCGCTGATCCATCTTGAGTAGATTTTGTATATGGTAAGAGGTAGAGATCTAACTTCATTTTTCTACATATGGATATCCAGTTGTGTCAGCACAAAATAATGTTAAAAAAAACTATTCTCTATTCAATGTATCTTCTTGATAGCTTTTTCAGAAATCATTTGCTATATGTATGTGGATTAATTTCTAGGTTCTCTATTCTGTTCCAGTGATCTGTGTGTCAGTTTTTGTGCTAGTGAAACGTGGTATAAATTTCTATAGTCTTGCAGTATGCTTTGAAATCAGATATTGTGATGTCTGGCTTGAATTTTTTTTTTCACCTCTGGATCACTTTGGCTATTCTGGTTCTTTGTGGTCCCACATGACTTTTAGGAATTTTTTTTTTCAAGTTCTATAAAGAATTTCACTTGTATTTTAATAGGGATTGCATTGAATCTGTAAATTGCTTTAGGTAGTAGGAACTTTTTAATGAAGTTAATTCTTCCAACAGATAAACAATGGAAATCTTTCCTTATTTGGGTCCTTGATTGCTTCTCATTGGTGGTTTATAGTTTTCATTGTAGAGATCTTTAACTACTTTGGTTAATTTTATTCTTAAATATTTAATTTTTGTAGCTATTGTGAGTGGGATTTCTTTCTTGATTTCCCTTTCAGCAAATTCATTATTGGGGTATAAATGCTACTTCTTTGCATGCTGAGTTTGTACCCTGAAACTTTACAGACTTGGTTTATCAGTTCGAATAGCATTTTTGGTGGAGTGTTTAGGTTTTTCCATGTACAAAATCCTGTCATCAGCAAACATGAATATTTTACTTCCTCTTTTTCCAATTTTGATGCCCTTTATTTCCTTCCCTTCCTTAATAGTTCTTGCTAATATTTCCAATTCTATATTGAATAAGGGTGGTGAAAGTAGACATTATCCTCTTCTCCTAGAATTAAGGGGAAATGCTTTCAGTTTTTCTCATTAATCATGAATGATACTGATTCTGGATTTGTCATCTATAACCTTTATAATTTTGAGGTATGTTCCTTTTATACCTAATTTATTGAGATTTTATCATGAAGAGTTGTTTAATCTTATCCAATGATTTTTCTGTATCTATTGAGGTGATCATATGATTTCTGTTCTTCATTCTTTCGATGTACTTCCTGGCTTTATTGATTTGCAAATGAACAATCCTTGCATTCCTAGAATAAATTCCATTTGTTCATGTTGTATGAGCTTTTCTATATAGTGTTAGATTTGGTTTGCTAATATTTTATTGAGAATTTTTGTATCTATGTTATCAGGAATATTGGTCTGCAGTTTCCTTTTTGTGTTGAGTCTCTGCTGTCTCATAAAAAAGTTTGGCAGAGTTCCAACCTGTCCTAGATCTTGGAATAGTTGGAGACATTAAATATTTCATAGAATTTAATTATAAAGTCATTGAGTCCTGGACCTTCCTTTGATGGGAGACTTTTAGTTGCTTCTCTAATCTATTTATGTTATTGATCTGTTTATATTTTCTGTACTTTATTGATTTAATCTTTGTAGGCTCTACATATCCAGGAAATTATCCATTTCTTCTAGGCTTGTTAATTTGTTAGCATATAATTATTCATAGTAGTTTCTAGTGATCCTTTGTATTCTTGTGACATTAATTGTAATGTCTCCCTTTTCACTTCCAAATCAGTTTTTTTCTTCATCTGGCTAAAGATTTGCCTGTTTTCTTTTGAAAAAAAAAAATGAGCTTTTTGTGTTGAATTTTTTAAGCTTTAATTTATTTCACCTCTGATCCTATTAGACAATCTAAAAAATCTAAAAATGTATTGCAAGGACTTAGAAAAACAAGAAAAAAATAAAACAAAATTAGCAGGCGGCAAGAAATAATAAGGATCAAATACAGGGCCTCACTAGTCAGTCATCTTGGATCTCTTTACATAATCTTAAAGACAGAAATTCCCACACAAATCTCAGACCACTCAAGAGTATCTTGGCCTGTTAGGTTAACAGGGTGGCAAAAATCCATTGTATTTTAGATGTTGTGTTAATCACGAAATGCTTAGCAGACAGTCTCCACGAGAAACTGGATCTATCATTTAATACAGAACTCAAGTAGGAGACCTGATATATGAAAAACTCCAGAAGCATCTACACTGCTGAATTACACCAGAATTGTGCTTGCAATAGACAGCGAGTATCTAGATCAGAAGGGCAGAAACAAAAATAAAGGTGAAATTGCTTTGGAGATACTGATTCTATAGAGTTCATTGATTCAGTGATGCTGAGCCACCAACAGGAGCCTGAAATGAGAAGCAACATCCCAAATGTAAAGATGTCCCTCATTTTTGCTAGGCTGCACAGAACAAGATGACCAATTCCAATGGGTTACTGGGCAACAGAGCAAGAAGAGGAAGAGGAGTTTGTGGCTGGTCAGGAGCCTCCACGGAGTATAGCTCTGTTTGCTCTCAACAATGGGTGGCTGCTGGCTCAGCTGATAAGCCTAAAAGAATAAGACCAAGTGATCTGGGAGTCACATTGAAAGCCATCTCCAGGTGATCTCAATGAGCTGGTATATACTAAAGTAAAGGACAGAGACACTCGGCTGGCCATATGCACACCCAACACCTAAGGATATGAACAACCTCAGCAGGTGCTCAAGGAATCCAGAAACTCCTCATCTTGAAGCCATCGCTCAGGTTTTCTTTTCCCTCTCAAAGGCTACTATGGAAGCCACCTTATTTCCACTCTTAATGAAATGAAATTCCAAGGCTTAATTGAGCAAAATTATTCAGATATGTAAAAATTATTTCTCATTGTTCATAGAATAACAAGAAAATATGTTCCAAATGACCCAGCATGTTCTCTGCAAAAAAATGGAAGATTGAGATGGAAGGAAAACTTGTAAGGATACTGTATCTATTAGTCTGTTTTTCATTGCTGTAGCGAAGTACCTATGGCTGAATAATTTATACAGAAAGGGATTATTCAACTCAGGGTTCTGGAGGTCCAAGAGCATGACACCAGTTCCTGCTTGGCTCCGGTAATGGTTTCAAGGCAGATGGTGTCAAAACGGTTAGAATATGTGTGAGAGATAACAGGGTGGGACAGGAAGCCAGGGAGAGGGAACAGGCCTGTCTTGTTCTCTATTTTTTTTGACAGGCAGAGTTAGACAGTGAGAGAGAGAGACAGAGAAAAAGGTCTTCCTTCCATTGGTTCACCCCTCCAATGGCTGCTACAGCCAGTGCGCTGAGGTGATCCGAAGCCAGGAGCCAGGTGCTTCCTCCTGGTCTCCCATGCAGGTGCAGGGCCCAAGAACTTGGGCCATCCTCCACTGCCTTCCCAGGCCACAGCAGAGAGCTGGACTGGAAGAGGAGCAACTGGGACAGAACCAGAGCCCCAACTGGGACTAGAACCCAGGGTGCCGGCGCTGCAGGCAGAGGATTAGCCTAGTAAGCCTCGGCGCCAGCCCGTCTTGTTCTTTAGAAACTCACTCTCACCATAGCTAACTAGAGGTCCACAAGAATGCCATTAATCCCTTCTAAGTGCAGTACCACCAATGACTTGATGACCTTGCACTAAACCCCAGCACTTCAAGGTACCTCCTCCTTCTCCTCCAAACACCACCACACAGAGGACCAAGCTTCCAACACAGGAAACCTCTCAGGACACACTCACAATACATCTGAACCACAGCAGATACTTTTCATCTATCTTAGACCAAACAGTATGAAGATCATCTATATAATGTCTTGCCATGCAGCCACTCAGAGCCCCTTTCCCAATCAAAATATAAAAACAACTTTTTTGTTCCCTAAATCCACTACAAAGTCTTGTACCTTGCAAATTTCATAATTGCTACAAGTAGCTGTGGAATGTATCACGTCCAAAGGAGTTGTGTAACACGGTGATCTTGAATACCTTGTCCTTGATGATTTTTTGTCATTCAGAAGATATTTTTACTGCACAATTGTTGTGCACCAGGCATTAGTTTTAGAAACTGAGAACACAGCAAGACAAATGGCAGAGTCCTTGTGTTCATGGATTTTACATTCTCATGATGTAAGTGGGCATCATAAACCAGTAAACATAAATATAAAAACCTCAAGCTGCAGTAATTGCTATGAAGAAAAACTAAAGGTTGAGGAAATTGGCAGAGGTGGAGGCAACAGGCCAATTGTCATAGAGAAGATCAGGTGACACCTCGCTGAGTGATAACTGAGCAACCCCCAAGTGATGCCAAAGCACAGGACAAAAGGAATGTGAGTTTTATAGGAAGTGTGACGAAAGCCATCAGTGGGATTTGAGCAGTGGAGTGAAATGATGGATAATGTCTTTGAAAGATCATTCTAGTCACTATCAAATTAGATTAGAGGACCATGAAAGGGGATGGGGAACCAGGTAGCAGGAATGCCTGTGAGAAATGATAATGGCTCAGGCACAGGGGACAAAGTGAAGATGATCCATGGTCAGAGTCAGCGCATATCTTGAAAATGAAGTGTGTGGTCGCTGGAGTGGATGTAGGAAAAGATGTATCGAGGATGTCTTAAGTGTTTGGGCTAGGGAGTTAGATGAAGTGCCATGTACTGTAATGGGGAAGACTGAGGTAGGAGCAAGTTTAGGGCTATGAGGAGTCAGGAATTTTGTTTAGGGCATTTTTTGTGTGAGCTGCACATTGGGCATCCAAATGGAGATGTCAAAAGGCAGTTGGAGATATAAATGTGGAGGTTCTCAACCATGTGTAAGATACTACACAGAGGGCCAGCACCGCGGCTCACTAGGCTAATCCTCTGCCTGAGGGGCCGGCACCCCAAGTTCTAGTCCCAGTCAGGGTGCTGGATTCTGTCCCAGTTGCTCCTCTTCCAGTCCAGCTCTCTGCTGTGGCCTGGGAAGGCAGTAGAGGATGGCCCAAGTGCTTGGGCCCTGCACCTGCATGGGAGACCAGGAGGAAGCACCTGGCTCTTGACTTCAGATCAGTGCAGCATGCCGGCCATAGCGGCCATCTGGGGGGTGAACCAACGGAAGGAAGACCTTTCTCTCTGTCTCTCTCTCACTGTTTAACTCTGCCTGTCAAAAAAAGAGATACTACACAGAGTAAAGTTTTCTTCTCTCCAACATGACCAATAAAGCTTTGCATCCCATTTACAGGTAGTCCTCCAAAACTGTGGGTTCCACCTCTGTGGATTCAATCAACCATAAAGCAAAAACATACAGAAAAAAATTCCCTGGTACTAAGTACAGACTTTTCTTGCTATTATTACCTTAACAGTACAACAGCAATTTACATAGAATTTAGGTCCTATAAGTAATCTAAAGATGATTTAAAGGACCAGAAAAATGTAGGCAGGTAGGGGCCAGCACTGTGGCACAGCGGGTTAAAGCTCTGGCCTGAAGTGCCGGCATCCCATATGGGTGACGGTTCAAGACTAGGCTGCTCCACTTCCAATCCAGCTCTCTGCTATGGCCTGGGAAAGCAGTAGAGGGTGGCCCAAGTCCTTGGGCCCCTGCACCTATGTAGGAGACCCGGAAGAAGCTCCTGACTCCTGGCTTCAGATTGGCGCAACTCCAGCCATTGTGGCCATCTGGGGAGTGAACCAGCGGATGGAAGACCTCTTTGTCTCTTCCTCTCTGTAACTGTTTTCCAAATAAATAAAATAAATAAATCTTTTTTTAAAGGAAATACAGGCAGGTCATGTGCAAACTTGATACCATTTGACATAAGAAACTTTAGCATCTATGGATATTGGTATCTGCAGCAAATTCTGGAGCCAGTATCCATGGATAACAGAGATGTTATACTATCCTTTGGGGAAAAGCCTTCAATGGATGTTTAAGTCTTTCTGTAAGGGGTGGAGTGGCCTTCCTCTGGGGACCGTCCAGAGCTTGTTCCAGTGGGTTCTGCTTTGTGACTGTTTTTCTAGTTTATTTATTTTGTTTGACTCTCTTCCCTTGGAGGCAAGCTCCAAGGAAGGAAAGTTAAGGATTTTGTTGGCTTGTAGACTGTTTTATCCTTAGCACCTAGAATAATGCATGACATCATAGGCACTTACTATATATGCTTTGAATGTATGATGGAATTTGACTGCATTCCATGTTTTATGTATGTTATTAATTTGTAAGATTTTATTAATAAGGGCTGGCACTGTGGCGCAGTAGGTTAAAGCCCGGGCCTGAAGCACCGGTGTCCCATGTGGACGCCGGTTCTAGTCCCGGCTGCCCCTCTTTGGATCCAGCTCTCTGCTACGGTCTGGGATAGCAGGTCCTTGGGTCCTGTACCCATGTGGGAGACCTGGAGGAAGCTCCTGGCTCCTGGCTTCAGATTAGCATAGCTCTGGCTAATTGCAGCCATCTGGGCTGTGAACCAGTTGATGGAAGACCTCTCTCTCTCTGTCTCTACCTCTCCCTGTAACACTGTCTTTCAAATAAAATAAATCTTAAAAAAATTATTAATAATAATTTTACATGTTCAGGGCTTCATTGTGATGTTTCAATCCAAATATACAATTGATCAAATCAGTATAAACAACATCATAACTCCTTCTATGATTTTATTTCATTAGAGGATTAGAGATCCTTTCTTCTCTCTGACCATAAAATACATACTAGGCTACTGTGAACTATAGTCATCCTCTAAACTGTGTAACACTAAGAACTTATTCCTTCGATCTATCTCTGCTTTGGTACCCATTATCCAAACTCCCTCTTTCCCTTCATCCCTCTTAGCCTCTAGCAATCACTATTCTGTCTTTAAACTGAGGAATTTTTTAGCTTTGGATAAAGAAAACTTGGCATTTATATACAATGGAATATTATTCATCCAGAAAAAAAAAAAAACAATGGAACTCTGTCATTTGCAGCAAAATGGATGAAATTAGAGGACATCATGTTAAGTGAGGTATGACAAAGACCACGCCCACATCTTCTTGCTCTCATGTGGATGCTTTTGCTTTATTGAAAAGCAGAAAGCTACTTAAGCTTCTGATTAACATGAAATTTTAGAAATGCATTTGGCACAATGTACACATATATCAAAACATCATGTCATACACCATAAACAGTTTTTACCTGTCAATTACATTTTTTTTTTTTTTTGACAGGCAGAGTGGACAGTGAGAGAGAGAGAGACAGACAGAAAGGTCTTCCTTTGCCGTTGGTTCACCCTCCAATGGCTGCCGCGGACGGCGCGCTGCGGCCGGCGCACCGCGCTCCTCCGATGGCAGGAGCCAGGAGCCAGGTGCTTTTCCTGGTCTCCCCATGGGGTGCAGGGCCCAAGCACCTGGGCCATCCTCCACTGCACTCCCGGGCCACAGCAGAGGGCTGGCCTGGAAGAGGGGCAACCGGGACAGAATCCGGCGCCCCGACCGGGACTAGAACCCGGTGTGCCGGCGCCGCAAGGCGGAGGATTAGCCTGTTGAGCCAAGAAATATATTTGCAGAAAATGTCCTCTATACATCTGCTTACAATTACCATAGCTCCTGCCTGGCCACACTTGCAGCGACAGCTCATGTGATTTCTTGGTGCTGTGAATCCTCATGAGAGAATCAGATAGGTTCATTTTGCTACCTTTTCATTTTCCATTTAATATTTACACAAAGTAGGTTTATTTAAAGGATTTAGGAACCTAATACAAACCCAAAAGTAGACATGCAGTCAGACCTGGAACCCGAGCCAGAAACAGGAAAGTTTTCAGAAATCTATGCCTCCTTTCTGCCTGTGCCTGTTTTGTTCTTCCTTCTCAGGAAAGAATTACTCTCACTCTTGGTTAACTTGTTTTGTTTAAGAGGCAGAGAGTGAGAGGGAGAGATCTACCATCCATTATTTTACTCCCCCAGGTGCTTGCAACAGCTCTGGTTGAGCCAGCCCAAAGTTGGGAGCTGGGAACTCAATCCAGGTCTCTCCTGGGGTGGCAGGAAGCCAGGTACTTGATCCATCACTACTGATTCTCAGAGTTTACATTAGCAGTAAATTGGATCTGAAATAGAACCAGAACTCAAACCTAGCCACTTTGATATGGAATATGGGCATCCTAGGCAGTGGCTTGACCACTATACCAAAGGCCCATCTCCAACTCTCACTTTCTTCTCCTCTATTTGGAGACACACTCAAATTCAATTGTGTAACAGAATGCATTATTGGCTTTGATTCTCATTTTCATCACTATCTCCCACTTCCTTGGCCCTTATCCATGCCATATGACCACAGGTGCACCAGAGGATAGAGTACATTTATCAACATCCTACCATCGAGTTCAACCATTGAACTATTTAGCAGCAGAACAGGGCAGAAGTAAAAACAAGCAGTTTCAAATAGGTTCCCAAAGCCTACTGTGTTTTCTCGTGTACCCTCATACTCCCACCATTACCATGAGAACATACCTCACCTAACCACTGGTGCCCAGTTGAAGATAAAAGTCATGTTGGATAGAGCTCCTCAGTTGAAACCAAGAGTTCAGTTGGCTACTGGCAACACACAGGCACATGAGCATAAACAAATGCTGACAGCTCTATAATCCTGAAATTTGTGGTGGTTTTGCAACATTATTGTTCCCAGGGTTAACTGCTACGTGATACAGTTATGGTCATTCTCAGAGGCTAGCTTATCTGAGTCTGACTCCCAACATACTTTCTGAAGAAAAAGACTATAGAGGATCAGCTTGGATCAAGGGTTAGAAGAGGTAGTCTGGGGCCTGCACTGTGGTACAGCTGGTAAAGCCACCACCTGCAGTACTGATTCCATATGGGTGTTGAACTGACCCCTGCACCTACATGGGAGACCCAGAAGAAACTCCTGACTTGGATTTGTCTAGCTCTAGCCATTGCGGCCATTTGGGGAGTGAACCAGGAGATGGAAGATTCTCTCTCCCTTTCTTCCTCCCTATCTCTCTCTCTCTCTCTCTCTCTCTCTGTCTCTTCCTCTGCCTCTCTGCCTTTCAAACAAAAAAAAATCTGAAAAAAAAATTTAAAAAAGAGGTTGTCAAGGCCATAAATATAAGCATGGCTACTCATGGATCAGGAGACAGCTTCCAGGTGAAGATAAGGGTATGGTGGCCGTTATGAGCCAAACAGGCATCAAAAACAGGTGTTTACTCCTTCTATTTTATGTACTGAGTATTCCCCAGGCAAGAAATACCTTAGGGTAAAAATTATTTCCTGTGACAAAAATTGTCTCCCATAAGATAGTTCTGAGTTCCATAGGCAACAAAACTTTGAAGGAAAGAGAAACATTCATGTTCTTTAAAAAAGGAAGATAAAGAGCAGGTAGAGATGTTTAAAAGCTGTAAGTCACAGACTCTGGGTAGAACATGACATGGCTCACAAGGAAATTGGAGTGAGGCAGAAGGGACAGTGAGTCCCTCTGCTCCCCAGCACGTGGTCCTCCCTGAACCTGGAAGTACTAGCTGCTGACAGCCTTGCCATACAATCGAACACCATTCACAGACCTGAGCCAGGCCAAGGGTAGAGAGCAATCTCTTAATGAAAAAAAAAAAAATAGACCAGGGTAGCAAGGTGAGGTTGAGACATAATCACAACCAGGACATATATAAGGAGTCCACCGATGTTATCACTCCTTTGCTCAAATGATGGCTTTAAAAGCAGAGTTACTGCAGTGTAAAAATTTGATTATTCAAATTAGCTTCATGGTAATAAGAAAACAAATTGATAAGATTCCAAGTTGTTTTTCCCTTGAGCAGGTAATTCTGCTTCCTCTAATCACTCTTTGAGGAGATATGAGAATTTGTAAACTTTGAAAATTCAAATCAAGAGAAATATTTATAATAATACACAGTTTCATTTGCATCTAATATTTAAATAACTAATTACCAAATAATTTCTCAAAATACTAATATGAGGATAAAGATTACATTTTCCCATCACATATCGCTTCTTGAGAGAACATGCCTGGTTATGTTTTTATGTACTTACATAAGTCCCAAACATTCATAAATACATTTGAAACACCAATGTTTACATAGACCACAAGCTGCAATTTAAATAAATCACACCATATAATAAATCATAGCCAGAAGAACTATGAATACTTCTATGAATAACAGATAGAATTCTGAAAGCACTGCATGATACTGCCAAAAAGCAAAGCTTGCTGAATGATTCTATTTGGACACAATTAATAATTAATAATAGTCACTAATGACAGAGAGGGCATTTGGGCAGTACATGGTGTCCTAGCAAATATTTGCTGGGCAAGCAATAAAATTTTGAACAGAGAATCTAATTTAAGAGAGAGTTGAAAAAACTTAGATGAAATGGAAAGCTGTTCCAAGTGCATTAGGAGAAATCATATTGGGACCAGAGTCACTTGGCGGCGGCAGCTACCCAGCGAGTGTATATTTAATGAAAAACCAGAAGAACTAGTGTTCAACTTGCGTTTAGTCGTGGGCAAAATTCCCCAAGGCGAGTACACTGCAATGACTGCTGCCTACTCTGCAGGTGACTTGGGTTCTCACCTTTACTCTAAAACTACTGGATCTGAGGTCCCCACATGAATTAAGGATCTGTATTTTTAATAGGTTTCCCAGGTGATTCTGTTGTGCAGTCAGGTTTGGAAATCATTGCTTTGGCATTGGGTCTAGGCAAATGAATCGCTAAGTAATTCAATCTCCGAATGAATTATTTATTCAAGGTTACTATAAAGAAGAACAACTGGCCACAGACACTGTCTCTCATTAAATGTGTATTTCAAATCTATGTGGGTGCTATTTTTACATTTGAAAAAGTTGACATCAGATTCAGTTCACAAACCCTTTGCTCTCTGTATTGATTTTTTACATGATAGAGCCTAACTACACCTCTTGGCCTAAGTCGGATTATGCTGAAAAACTGCTCACAAGCGGAAAACTAAAAAGAGTCTCCATCTGTCCACACAGCTTGCTGATGAGGATCAAGGCAGTGTGGAAGCTAAGCTGGGCTCCAGGGCACCACGAGGCCTGGCAGGCTCTGCAGCCCCGCATACCCTGCAGCAGAGGGAAGGCTGGCCCTAGCGGAAGGAGCGTAAAGGAGGGAGGCACAGGGAGATGACAGTTCTGCCACGGAGTGAAGCTCTCCTCTGAAACTCAGGTTGCAATTTGGACCTGTTCTTGATGGGAGTACCATCTAAAGAACCCATCTTCAGGGAATTAATGATCTATGGATTTCCATCCTGGTTGGAGTGACAAAATCTGCATCTCTGACCTTTTTGAAGCTAAGCAAGAACAACCTAGGACACTCCAAAAGATGGAAGGAAGCCAGAAGAGGAGCCGACAGAGTAGCCCCTCGAGATTTTATGGTGCAATGCAAATCAAACAGAAAGTGTACATTGTGTTTATATATAGAAACATGCATATTTAAGGGTATGTCCAAACATTCATGGAAAATGGAATTAAAAGTTGTTTATTTTGGGGCAAAAGCATTTGTGGGTATTGTGAAGCAATTAAGTCCTCATTTCCTATGCCCATATCCCATATCAGAGTACTGGCTCAAGTCCTGGCTTTCCCAAGCTTCTGGTCCAGCTTTCTTCTAATGTACCTGGGAGGCAGCAGATGCTGGCCTAAGTACTTGGATTCCTGCCTCCCTCATAGGAGACCTTGGTGGAGTCCCTGACTCCTGGCTTTGGCCTGGCCCAACCCTAACTCTTGAGGGCATTTGGGAAATGAATCACCAGATCAAAGATTTTTCTCTATCTCTGTCACTCGGCCTTTCAAATAAATGAATCTCTAAAAAATATTGACATCATGAATATGTCCTTTCCCTAATCTTTCTGAAGACATCTCATTTCAAAATGCTATCTACATACACACAAAGACCTCAACATCTACTACAATGCAGGAGGTAGCACACACGAGAAGCATGAGGGTGCATCCACCTCAGGAAGAACATTAGTCAGGCAGTGGAGGCAGGTCTCAGACAATTCTATTTGCATGAGGAAGGAGAGGCCACTTTCTGGAAGTCTTCCTAAAAGGAAAATAAAGCCACCCAAACTTGGTCCAAGAGCGCTAGGTTAGTGGAGAAAAGGAAAGAAGATTTAGGGATAGAATCTGAATCGAAGAAAAGCACCTGAGATATAATAAATGAAAAACAGAAAGTTTATTTTACCCAAGTTTCAGTGAGAAGCAGAGCATATAAAACAATTCTCCTACACCCTGTGTCATGGAACATGGCGAAGCCAGGTGTCCCTCTGACTACAGTGGAACACGGAGATCACTGGAGCAGAAGGCTGTGGCAGCCAGGCCATGAAGTCGCACCTGCCTCCACGCCTCATTGTGGAAGAGGGGAATAGGGTAGAGCTCCTCTCTGGGTGACACAGGGAAGCAGAAAGGGCAAACTGCCAGAGAGGACTTGCTCCTGAGCTCATACAAGGTTTCTCAGGGGTTTCTTAAACCAGCTGGAATGATCCGAGATCCAGTTGAGACTCCACACTAATAAGTGGGGCAGAGCTAGGGGATAACTTTATTCTCTCCTACTTTATGACCCCACCTGGAGATATAGGGGTCATCCATTTAATAAAGCATGTGATGATAGAAATAAAAAACCTATACCTTGAATGGGCCCGTGACTAGCATGGAGACTGTAATGGAGACTTTCATATTTATGGGTATGTACACACACACAGACACATTTGGATTAAGGTTGTGTGTGTTGTGTGTCTATAGGTACATACACATACACACACATACACTCCTCTGCATAATTTTTTTGCAGAAATGACAGATCTTGCTGATGAGCTTGATGATAAGCCAGGTGGTAGGTGCTGAAGCATTACAGAATAGAAACCAGAAGAGGAGTCTGTGTCACTAGGAATGGTAAACAAGAGCTCAGCTCAGGACATCATTGTACTTGAAGAGAAAATGCCAAGTTGGCAGTGCATACACTCTGTGGAGTTCAGAGGGGGGATCAGGATGTCAAATGGGGTGCCAGCACTTTTTGTCTCAGCCCTAAATGAGCTCTCAGGACAAGACAGATAGAAAAGACAGCTTGGAATTGAGCCTGTGAATAGATAGGGGAAGTGGAAGAATGAAGAAACTGAAGCTTTATAGAATTGTGTTTCCCAGTTTTGGTCATTGGGTTACCCTTTGGGGAAAGGTTTTAGGCTCAAATCAAAGTGAATTGTGCCAAATACATAGTTCCCTCTGGGAGCTTCAGAGTAATCTTTGTAGATGAAAAATTCTGAGATGCCATACAAGGAAAAGTATCCTTAATTATATTTAATAGAGAATTTCTCAAGTCAGGGGTTCTTGGAGTGGCGTCTCAAGGCCAGCAGTATGAATATTGCCTGAGCACTTGTTAGAAATATTAATTCCCAGTCCCACCAGACCTACAGAATCAGCACTTGGAGGGTGGGTCCCTGTAACCCATATTGTATGAAACCTGCCAAAGGAGCTCTCATAAGTGATTTGAGGACCACTGGCCAAGACCTTGAATACGTTCTCTAAGACAAATAAAAGTATTTTCTGTAGTGATTTACTCGGAAATATTATTTCAAATTCTAATTTTTAGAGCCTTCATTTAACAAATCAACATAAAATTAATTCAATATCTCACTACTTACTTGTTTATTGCTAAACCAAACCACCACAGGTTTTTTTTTCCACCTATTTATTTGAAAGGCAGAGTTAGAGAGAGGGAAGAGACAGAAAAAAATCTTCCACCTACTGGCCCACTCCCCAAATGGCCACAATGACCAGGGCTGGGTCAGGCCAAAGCCAAGAGCCAGGAGCTTCGTTCCTTCAGGTCTTACCCCTGGATGCCGGGGCCCAGATACTTGGTCATCCTCTGCTGCCCACCCTGCTACCCGCCCAGACACATTAGCAGGAAGCTGGATCAGACGTGGAGCAGTTAGGACTAAAACAGGCTCCCATATGGGATGCCAGTGTCACAGTTGGTTAATTAACCCAACATGCTACAACACTAGCCCCATCACAAAATATTTCTATCAATAAGAAAAGGCTTTATGGGGCCAGCACTGTGGCATACTAGGCTAAGCCTCCACTTATCACTCTGGCATCCTATATGGGTGTTGGTTTGTGTCCCAACTGCTCCTCTTCTGATCCAGCTCTCTGCTTATGGCCTGGGAAAGCAGCAGTGGATGGTCCAAGTGCTTGTGCTCCTGTAGCTGTGTGGGGGACTTGGAAGAAGTTCCTGGCTTCAGATCTGCTCAGTTCCAGCTGTTGCAGCCATCTGGGGAGTGGATCAGTAGATAGAACACTATTCTCTCTGTTTCTCCATCTTTGTAACTCTGCCTCTCAAATAAATAAATAAAATCTTAAAAGGCTTTCTTTGCCAACAAGTAACACTTGGTTATATGGTAGACTATGATGTAATTAAGAATTATTTTAATTTTAAATACATAATGGTCCATTTCGTCCTTGCAAACAAGCAAAGCATCTGCATAGTCGATAAATTAGACATGGGCCACATGTGGCAGTTTACATCTAAATGGATGAAAGTTGGATGAAATTTAAAAGTTCCTCAGACACACTAGCCACAGCAAGTGCCCCATGGTCATGTGTAGCTAATGTTTACCACACTGGACACTGCAGGTGTAGAGCATCATTTGAGATCGTGACTAGCCCCTTCCTTTCCTCTGTTATCAACAAATCACTCGCAATCAAGTTTAAAGAGAATGATTGCGATTCATGAGTGTAGTCTTTGTCCAGATGACATCAGAGTTGACAGGGGAGATGGAGAAGAGGACCGTCATGCACAGGACAGAATCGGTGTTGGCTCCAACCTCTTCCTCATTTGGGGGTAGTCTTCAGACTTGTGCTGCAAACGTATTCAGGTTCTGCCCAGGAAACCCTGTCCTTTCCACCACTGACCTAGTCCATTTTCTGTTGCTATAACAGAATACCCGAGACTG
Source organism: Sylvilagus floridanus (assembly GCA_949820135.1). Lineage (NCBI taxonomy): Eukaryota > Metazoa > Chordata > Mammalia > Lagomorpha > Leporidae > Sylvilagus > Sylvilagus floridanus. Next base: position 35,405,682 of record OX463236.1, read on the forward strand.
GGTCATGTATCAAAGAAGGAAGTGTATTTAGTTCACACCTCTGGAGGCTGGAAGTCTAAGATCAGGCAGCTGCATCCAGCAAGGGCTCTGTGCTGCATCATAGCATCATGGGAAAGCACAAGGGCAAGTAGCCTGTGCAAATGAGAACAGCAAAAGGATCTGGGCTCACTCTATACCAACCAATATTTTTTTAAAAAAAAATTTACTTATTTGAAAGTCAGAACCATAGAGGGGAAGGGGAGGGGAGAGATCTTCCATCCTATGGTTCGCTCCCCAAGTGGCTGCAATTTCCAGGCTGAGCCAGCCCAAAGCCAGGAGCCCGCAACTCCACCTGGGTCTTTCACGTGGGTAGCAGGGGCCCAAGCATTTGAGCCATCCTCCACTGCTTTCTCAGGTGCATTAGCAGGGAGCTGGAGCAGAGATGGAGCAGCCATGACATGAACCAGAGCCCATATGGGATGCCAGTTATGCAACCATGCCAGCCCCACCAACCACTCTTGTAAGAAAGTCATGAACCCTTCACACCCACCTCATCACCTCTGAGAGATCCCGCCTCCCAATGCCACCACAGGGTGATCAGCTCTCAACCTGGGTTTCAGAGGGGACAATCCTATTCAAGCCATATGATCTTGTTCAACCACCACTGCTGTTGCTGTCAATTCCCCTGCCACTGCCTGCCATTCCAGCCACTCAGCACCTTCGAAACCTTTATCTGCACTTGGGCTCCCCTACTTCATGAATCCATGCTTTCTCAAAATAGGTGCCTTCCCCTCTGCAGCCTCCCTTGCAGTCTATGCACAGGCCTTTGATCTAGGCTCCACCAGAGTCCATGTGCATCCAGGGGAGATTTCAATGTGGAAAAAAGCAACACAATTAGAAGGCCACACCCGTGCACTACACAATAGCATGCTGGTGAGGGTGCAAAGTTCAGCTTTCAGAGGTGGAGGCCGCAGATGTCTGGAGATGTTGCCCAGGACATCAGCAAGGCAATGTCCCCACCCAGCATGGCAGAGAGCCATGGTGACATAACCCATCAGTGGGATTCTCTCTTGTTCCTGGCCAGAAAACATCCCAAACCCCACCCATTCTCTGGCTTCTTGGAAATTCTGTGAGCTATCCTTTAATAAATTCCTATTCCAGCTTAAATTAGCAAGAGTAGATTATGTTGCTTGTAAATAGCATCCACAGCAGAAATTCCTATCCAAGATAGAGTTCTCCAAAGCATTTACCCACACACATTAATTATGCAGCTCACATGAAATTCTCTGCCAGGAACTGGGGATACAAAAACATACAGGACTTGTTTCCAAGAGGTTTAAAATTCAAAAACTCAGCTCTACAAACCAATAAGAACTTTAAAATATCACAGGTATTTAACAGAGATCACTTTTCAGTTAAATTTAAACACCTAAGAATAAGTGTGTTAATTACAGAGTTCAACCAATAGTATTAAGTAGAACAAAAAACAATCCTAAAGGGATAAAGTATTAAGTTGTACATCAACAGTCAGGACAAGGGCCGATCAAGTCACTGTTTCTCATAGTATCCATTTCACTTCAACAGGTATGAGAGTAGGAATAAGAGAGGGAGCAGACATACAGTTCGGCACATGCTCAATTGGACTTAACCTTAATGGGATAGTTAGAAATGTGCCAGGGGATTCCAATTCAATCCCATCAAGGTGGCATTTACCAATGCCATCTCACTAGTCAAAGTGATCAATTTCAGTTCACAATTGATCATAATGATAGGTCTAAGAGTCAAAGGGATCACATAAACAAGACTAGTGTCTGCTAATATTAACTGATAGAATCAAAAAGGAAAGAATGATCCAACATGGGAAGTGGGATACACAGCAGACTCAGAATGGCAGATGTCCTAAACAGTACTCTGGCCTCAGAATCAGCCCTTAAGGCATTAGGATCTGGCTGAAGAGACCATGACAGTATTTTAGGCATGGAAAGCCAAGACACTATGTCAAAAAAAAAAAAAAAAAAAAAAAAAAAAAAACCTAAATGAAGAGCTCCGCGAGTGAGATCCCAGTGGAAAAAACAGGGCCATCAAAGAAGGAGGTACCTTTCTCTGAAGAGAGGAGACAACTTCCACTTTGACTATGACCTTGTCTGAATAACATCAGAGTCGGCGTACTCAAAAGGCCTCCATAGCCTTGGCAACTCATGGCAAGAGCCTAGGGAGATTACTGACGCCATAAACAAGAGTGTCAATTTGTTAAGTCAACAACAGGAGTCACTGTGCACTTACTCCTCATGTAGGATCTCTGTCCTTAATGTGTTGTTCACTGTGAATTAATGCTATAACTAGTACTCAAACAGTATTTTATACTTTATGTTCTGTGTGGGTGCAAACTGTTGAAATCTTTACTTAATATATGCTAAATTGATCTTCTGTATATAAAGATAATTGAAAATGAATCTTGATGTGAATGGAATGGGAGAGGGAGCGGGAGATGGGAGGGTTGCGGGTGAGAGGGAAGTTTTTTTGGGGGGAAGCTATTGTAATCCATAAGCTTTACTTTGGAAATTTATACTTACTAAATAAAAGTTTTAAAAATTTAAAGTTATTAAATGATATGTTTTAAAAAAGATCATAGGTAGGTGTGAGCATTTTATGCAGGGATTGAGACAGTGCTTGGGATGCCCAAATCCCATATCAGAGGGCAGGGAGCGAGTCTCAGCTCCACTTGTGATCCAGCTTCCTGCTAACGCATGCTCTATAAAGTAGCAGGTGACGGCTCAAGTGCTTGCATCCCTGACACCCTCATGGGAGACCTGGATTGAGTTCAGGGCTCCTGGCTTCAGCCTGGTCCAACTCTAGCTATTGTGGGCTTTTGGAAAATAAACAAGTAGATTGAAGAATCTCCCTCTCCCATGCCCTCCCCTTCCCTCCTTCCTCCTCCCTTCCTCTTTGCTCCCTCTCTCTTCCAAGTAAGATAAAAATAAATATTTTTAGAAATACATCATCGGTGGCCATGTCAGCAATGCAAATGTGGCATCATGATGGCCCAAAGGCCAGTAACTGTGCAAGCTGGGAACATCCTCAAGGCAAAGATGGCCATCAATATGATTTGCAGAAGACAAGCAGGTGTTTGGCAAGCAGGCCACAGGATAGAGGAACGGAAATGACTGAATAATGGCAAGGAGGTTGCAGTAGTTTTCCAGGCCAGGGAATAACAGTCCAAGCATGGGGTTGGGTAGGGAGAGAAAGAAGCATAGACAAAAGCAACAAAGCCAAGTAATAATAGTAATAAGCTTAACAGTTTAGCATTCAAAAATCCAAAATTCAAAAACATCTTGAGACCTGTTATGACACTCTAATGCAAAATTCCACACCTGACCTCATGTGATGGATCACAGGCAAAACACTGGTTCACTAAAAATATTGTACAAAGCTACCTTTAAGCTATGTGTGTGAGTATAAGGTATATATGAAACAAAAGAAGTTTTGTGTCTTTAAGACTTATTTTTATTTGAAAGGCAGAGTGACAGAGGAGAGCGAGAAAGAGCTTCCACCTACTGGTTCATCCCTCCAATGCCCACAATAACCAAGAGTGGGCCAGTCAAAAGTCAGCAGCCCGGAACTCCATCCAGGACTCCCATGCAGGTGGCAGGGGTCCAAGCACTTGGTCCATCTTCTGCTACTTTCCCTGGGCACATTAGCAAGGAGCTGGATCGGAAGTGTAACATCTGGGACTCGAACAAGGGCTCAGATGGGCTGCCAGTGTTGCTAGCAGCTGCGCCATAACATCACCCCTGAATTTTCTGTTTAGACTTGACTGCCATCCTCAGTATATCTCATCTATTTTCAGATATTCAAACATCTAAAGAAAAATCTGAAGTTGGAAGTACGTCTGGCCCTAATCACTTTGTACGAGGAATACTCAATGTAGACTCGAGTGCATACAGCTTATGTTGCTCTGTCATACACCGCATTAGCTCGTGAACTCCTTGTACTGCCCCCGGAGGCTGATGTTTCCATCACCCTTATTTTACAGATCAAAACTGACATAGACAGGTAAGTGACTTGCCCAGGTCACTAGCATCCAGAGAGCAGCAAGAGAGGATCCACTGCCAGAGTCCACACCACTGACTACAGAACTGCAGAAGCGACTTCATGTCCCACTCTAGAGAGCTTGGACCTGACGCACAGGCAGCGCTAAAGGATTTTAAGTGGTGGGTGGAAAGGTCAAATTTACATTTAGGACAAACACAGAGGGTTTACAGAGTGGAGGGTAGAACAGGAGAGTATGGAGACCTGACTCCTCATCCCACAACACACACACACACTCCTCCTGGGGCCTGCCGCATATGCCAGGGTGACAGAATGGAAAGCAATTCAAAAATCAAGGAGGAAACGGCAGCTCTCAGCAGAACTCCTCACAACGGGCCTGGATTTGGAGCAGGACACCCAATTTAGCAGCTTTGTGACCCTCAGCAAATGACTTCACCTCCTTCAGCCTTGGATCTTCTGTAAAAGCGAGACACAGAAAAGAAAAAGAGCCCCTATTCTAAAACCCTTGGGTGTCAGAAGAGCTTTCAGAATTCAGATTACGTACATGCCACGTACACCATACCCTGTGTAACATGTTACACACCCTGCTCTATGTAACACGCCAGCCACGTCTGACACAGTCCACACCAATGAAATCTGTTCAAGTTTCTTCAGAATACACATGAACCTTCACATCATTTCCACAACTGCAAACAGTATCATATGAATTCAACTTATGTTTTCCTGCCAAAATATATCTGCTCAGATCAGTTTTACATTCAAATGCGTTACAAAATGTTTGAGGTTTTTAAACTTCCAAGGTTTCAAAATTAAAGATGTGGGGTTGTATCCTCTTATGATATTACTTGCTTCAGGGTTCCATGAGTTAAATGAGATGATCCATGGAAAGCACCCAGAATCTGATAATCATCCCAACTGGTAAAATGAGTGACCCAGGATCACGTGTACAGAGCCCAGAGTCCTCAATGCTGCCATCCCAAAGACATCGCCAACACTGGCGATGCCCTCATTCCCCATTTTGGTCATGAGTTCTGATCTTTGCTGTGGATGCCTTCCACCAACCATAATGGCCTCTTCATTCTTCTTTAGAATTCAAGCAAGTCATCATGCCAGCAGGCCCCTCATGGAGGCTGCATGTTCACAGGGTGGATGTTACAGACCAGCACGACCCCTCATGCCTTGACACAGAGGCCTCTACAGCGCCATTCTGTGAGGAGCGGAGCTGGGGCAAGTTGCACTGTAGGGCACCTACCCCTGCAGTGAAGATATGTGTGAAGCCAGCAAACATCATCAGGAAGAGTAAAGGATAGGAAAGAAATACCAGGAGAACCACACAAAATCTTAGCTAGGCAGTGGCAGGGAGGAACCACTCATTGACTGCTGATCAGGGGCAGGCACAGCACTGCTACACACCTGCCCAATCCTTAAGGAGAGCAGTTTCCACTGCCTCTTCTCCAACCTTCCATTCTACCTCCTTGCTTCTGCCAGAGCCTTGCTAAAAATTGCCATCACCAACACCATCATCATCCTTCCACGAATACGGTGCTTTAAACTGTGCTTGGGAATCTTATATGGCTTACCTTGCCTCTGCTTCACAACCACATGGGAGTTGATACTATTGAACCCATTTCACAGATGAGGAAACTGACACTCTGGAAACTTTGTTAGTCGGTACTCATGTCTTTGTCCTTCTTTTCTACTGGGCTCTGATTTCTCTGCCAACCAGACTTCTCACAGCAGACAAGTCTGGTCAGCAGAGGCCCAGGAGATGAAAGCATCACCTGATGTGAAACAAAATCTAATGCATCCACTGGCCAAACAACCAGTGCCATTTCATGCATTTCACTATGCCAAGTAGGGAGGCCTCCCTGGACCAGCCAGCAGGCCTGAGGTGCACAATGCTAGCAGCCACTGACAGCAAAGAAAAGGAGATGCTGAATATTAGCATGTCCCACCAGACTGGTCCAGGGAGGTTTTTTTTAAAAAAATGTTTATTTATGTTCATCTACTTGAAAGACAGAGAGAAGAGGGAAGGGGAAAGAGAGAGACAGACAGAGAGAGAGTGCGAGCGCACAATCTTCCATCCACAGTTCACTCCCCCAATTCCCACAACAGCAAGACTAGATCCGGCTGAAGCCAGGAACCAAGAACTCCATCTGGGTTTCCCACATGGGCATCAGGGGCCCAAGCACTTGGCCGTCGCCTGCTGCTTCCAAGTGTATGCGCAGGGAGCTGCAACAGAAGCAGGGGAGCTGAGACTTAACCCAGGCACTCTGATATGGACTCCGATGTCCTAAGCAACAGCTTAACCTGTTGCCACACAACACCTCCCCCAAGGACCTGAGAGACGTTTAAAATGCAGATTTCCAGGCCCTGCCCCCAGAGATGCTAGGACAACCAATCTGAGAGAAAGGCTGGGACTCTGTTCTTGATTATGCTCAGCTGACTCAGGTGCAAAGACAGTCTGGGGAACCACTGACCCAGAAATTCAAGAAACATGAATGACAGGCAAGTCACTTTTTACACCAAATTCTAATTTCTGCCACTTTTAAAGATATGTGGCCACACTGGGGACAGAAGAGAAATGACCTTGGAATGTGAACTCGAACAGCAATGGTAACTATTCACTTTGGCTGACCTTTGTACAAGTGACAGCGACTTTGGGAAGGGAGCATAAAATTGTGGAGTGTGAAGCCTAAAATTGGATGGAATGACAGATGAATGCCGTGTGTCTGGAAGGCGCTCCCAGGAAGCCTTTCGTGGGGGGCCTGCTGTTCGCTCTGCATTCCCCGTCTCCAGCTCCCCTCCCCCAGCTCTCCCTACGCCCCTGAGTAGAAGCGCTTTCAGCAGCAGGATGACACTTCAAAAATCAAATGGAAGCTGAAAAATTACTTTTCTGGTTAGCATCTGTGTGGCAATATGTTTACCGCCTCAACGCAGCCCTAAGCAACTGCCAAGAAAGCCAAAAAGAGGGCAAGAACTCTCTTCATCTAATTACTTCAGCAGAAGAAAAATGTGTTAATTAACTGACCTTAATAATTCATATATATATATCCGAACCGAGGGATCATTAGACTTGCATGCAAGGCCTGGCATCTGCAAAAAGGATCACTGTGATGGTCTCGGGAATCGCCGCGCTTCAGAGCAGGGATCTATTTCTATTTTTGTATTCTCAAGAACAAATCTGCAGCCTCCAAAATGATTGAAGAACCTTTCTGCAAATTGCAGGTTTGCTGTAATCCCTTGATTCTTCCAATTTCCTCAGTCCCTCCAGGGGGCAGGAAGTATTTTTAGAATCACAACAACCTAACACATTAATTGGATTTCATTATGCCGGCTGCTGATTGGAACATTATACAGTAGAGGGGAATGCGTCTGTGTGTGTCCTCCACCGACTTCCAAATCAGGGAGAGGAGGGGAAAGAGCAAGGCTGGCTTTTCTAGGGAGTTAATAGAATCGTTAAAATCACAGTTCCCTATCAAATATGCAACTGCACGGAAAGCAGCCAAGAATCGCGTCTCGGCCTTTTGGCTAAGATCGAGCATGGAAACAAGCCAAGAAAGTTGCTCACGGGGCCTAAGCTTTTGAAGTCAGCCTAAGGAAGAAGAGGGAGGATGATGACGATATTCCTGAAGATAGTGGACCTCCTAGATCCACTGTTCACATTTGCCTTCCTGGGGTCCTGGAGGAGGAGGGGGAGACCCCCATTCAGTCCACAGACAGGAAGGAGGGAATGAGTCGTGGCGCATTTGCAATGAGACAGTCATTTTCCAAAAGCATGCAGGAAAACAGTGGCACTGGCATCGTTCACTGAGAAGCAGCTCATGGAAGCTGGGAGTCTACTTGATGGAGGACAAGCAAGAATGGTGAACAGAGAATGGCGGAGGGGCTCTGGCCTGTCAGCAAGACAACGTGGTGGCGGTGGTGAGAAGAGACAGCTGGCCATAGTGGGAGGGGTGGGACACCTGCTTTGGCAGTGTCTCCAGTCCATCAGCTGAAGCTGTCACTACACTGTGTAGGCCACAGCTGAGCCCCGGAACCAGCAGCAGGGCCAGGGGTGTCAGCGACACAGCAATGGGACCCTTGCCAGAGGCTGAGTTAGAGGTGGAAATGGGCTGATTCCTGACCCTAACTGTGAAACACCCCTCTCTCTAGTTCTTAAATTGAAGTCTCAATCCCCATCAGCACTCTGAATCTGACCTCATCTGGAATAGATTTGTTACAAATGGAATTAGTTAAGATGATTCCTTAGTAGAGTTGAGTGGGCCCCTCATTCAACACCACTGGTTTCTTTATGGGACCAGCATTGTGGTGTAGCATGTAAAGCCACCACCTGCAACACCATCCCATTTGGGAACCAGTTCAAGTCCCGGCTGCTCCACTTCCAATCCAGCTCCCAGCTAATGACCTGGGAAAAGCAGCAGAAGAGAGCTGTACCCACATGAGAAACCTGGAAGAAGCTCCAGACTCCTGGCTCCTGCCCAGGCCGATGTGGCCATTTTGGGCCATCTGTCTCTCCCTCTTTCCTTGCAACTCTTTCAAATAAATAAACGATTCTTTAAAAAAAAGTGTGACATGGTAGTTAATACAGAATACAAAACAATGTATATGAATGAAACAGACATCTTGTGATATAATTGTTACTTTTAGCCCTTGTTTATACTCCTGTGGAAATGTGATCTTCCTATTTTTATTTTTTGAATATTATGGTTAGTAGTGAATTAAGCCTGTGATTATAGAGTGGATTAAGATTATGTTTTGGTAAAAATTAAAGAAAATAAAAGGAAAGAGGGAGATTAAAAGAGTGACATAGGATTGTACCTATGAGATACATGAAATCTGCTCTCTATATTAATAAAAATTTAAAAACACAACAGTGCCATGTGAAGGAACAGACATGTACACCAGGAAAACGCCTTGTGAAGACTGGAGTTACAGCTACAAGCCAAGAACCACCCTGAAGCTAGGGACACATGCTTCGCCAGCACCCCTAGAGGGCCCACGGCCCCAGTGACACCTTGACCTCAGCCTTCCCCCTCCAGAACTGGAGACAAGTTTCTGTAGTTCCATGTGAGTTTACGGTTCTCTGTGACAGAAGCCCCAGCCCGCTAAACCACTGGGCTGAGGAAGACAGTCTGAGCAGGAGCCCCTGGCTAATGCTGAGCCTGTTTCTCTACCTGCTCAGAATTGCTGGGCTAAAGCCTGTTGGCAGGGTCGTCTCGCAGACAGAGCAAGGTGATGCTGGTAATAGGGTCAGCTCTGTGCCTGGCACACAGTGGATCAGCTGCTATTACAGGGCTGCAGAAACACACTGGCAAAGCAGGGGACGCGTTCATCCCTCTGTGGCCTTTCCCCACCAGGTTTCGCTCTGTGCACACCAGCAATTATAATGCACATTTCCTGGCATGATGGCTGAAGTCATTTATCTGCACGGCTGAGACACAAAATCATGCCTCCCTTCAAGTCCCACTCCCATGCCGTTGCTTCAGTAAGCCACTCCTGACATCAAATCCTCGCAGACCCTCTCCCTGCACCTCCCTCTCTCCCTGCATCTCCACACATGTCCACCCACACCCTTTGTTCTGCGAGAGATGCCTTAGCCTTCATTCACCTCACTGGCCCAGCTCTCAGTCCTCCTTACTCACAAGGTGCCCCCCCTTTCTTACCTAATGCCCATTCTCATCCTACATTCACCTCAAAGACAAGACACCTATCCAAACCCACAGACAGCGAGGAAAACAGGAGGCAGGCCACCACTCATACCTAACCATCACAGATGGCCTTTTAACCCTAACCCACCCTCCACTGACTAAAATAAGCCTTTAAACACAGACTGAGGAGCTGATGTTTTGGTACAGTGGGTTAAGCCATCACCCACAACACCAGCATCCCAGATGGGTGCTAGTTGGATTCCCAGATGCTCCACTTCAGATCTAGCTGCCTGCTAACGAGCCTGAGAAAGCAACAGATGGCTCAAATGCTTGAGCTCCTACCACCCATGCCAGAGACCCAGATGGAGTTCTTGGCTCCTGGCCTCAGCCTGGCCCAGTCCCTGCTGATGTGGCCATCTGGGGAGCAAGCCAGTGAATGGAAGCTTTCTGTCTGTGTCTTTCCCTCTTTGTAACTTTACCATTCAAATAAATAAATATTAAAAAAAGAAAGAAAAACACGAGACTGAATCACATTGCTCCAACCTCTCCCGACTGCTCCCCCGGGAGCTGCCTCCACATCCTGCACAAGACACAGCACTGCATGACAGAAAGCTCTGCGTACAGCACAGTTGAAGAGAGAGCGCTGGGGACCAGCATTGTGGCCTAGCAGGTAAAGCTGCCACTTGCAACACGCTGGCATCCCATACGGGTGCCAGCTGGAGTCCCAATTACTCCGCTTCTGATCCAGATCCCTGCTAATGTGGCTGGGAAGCAGTAAGGGACAACCCAAGTGCTCAGGTCCCTGCTCCCTTGTGAGCAACCGGGAAGAGTTCCTGCTCCTGGCTTCGGTCTGGCCCAGGCCTGGCCATTGCAGCCATTTGGGGAGTGAATGAGTGGATGGAGGATCTCTGGCTCTGGCTCTGTCTCTCTGTAACTGGGCTTTAATAAAATAAAATAAATCTTAAAGATTCAAATAAAATCTATTCTAAAGAAGATACGGAGACAGAGAAATAGTGAAATATCTTGGGGCCCCTGGCCTTCACTGCCCTGCACCAGTGTCTAGCAGATACCCTGGGAAAGGCAGAGTAGAACCCCCAATAATTCTCCTGTGACCACACAGAAGAGAAGCCACCACACCCCATAGTCCTGCCCTTCCTCCTCCACCAGGCAAATGGAATCACTGTGAGTCAGCATTGGGGAATTTTCCCCTCCCCTGTTTTAGAAGCAGCACCCAGATGGGGGTGGTGTCAAGTGCAGCAGTGCACAGTGTGTGGTGAGGGAAGCTTTCTTAACTCTTTGCCATCACCTTCACAGTAGACAGTTCTATTTTTGCCTGCCAGAACCTCTGTTTCTTTTGAAGAATTGTTCCTTCTGTTCCATACAAGGCTCCTGAGGCAATCACGCAAAAGCCCACACATACAGAAGCAAACATTGACCTTTACTGGGCCACTCACGGTATCTCATTGTCCAGGCAACAATGATTGGTGTGAAGCGGGCACGTGACTGAAGGTGCACCAGAGTTTGTCCCTACGTTGACTTAAATACGCAGGGCAAGAGAAGTGCCTCCTGTCCCTGGGCTTGCTAAACTGCAAGGATCTCTCTATGGGGCCTTCACTAACCACCTTCCTCCCACATTAAGACAGCCTGCCTACAGAGAGGACAGCTCCCAGAGAGTGGGGAGAGGCGAGAGGCTGACAGAGGCCCTGGCCGAGTCATAGCCATGTCACCAGGGCCCCAGCCAAGCTAAACAACAACTGCTTCACTCCAGCTCCTTGGCTTCCCAGTTGCAGGGGCCCCTTTTATTTAACATAGTAACATCTGGGGTCCTGCCACGTGCAACCAGAATTGATTGGTTTTGTAATCGGCATTGGTTCTACGTTACTGGTTGTTTAATATTCTGATAATCACTGCTGATTTCAGAAGCAAACAATTCTGGACTCGACAGAGTGGATAGATGACAGTACTATCCAGACCGAGGGCTGGCATCCTGGGTGTCCTGTGGATTCCCTGTGGCTGCCTCTTTGGAATCCTCTTTTCCCAGCTCTCCTCCCTCAACAGAGGAGTGAGACAAGAACTGAAAATTCTTGCCCCATCCTGATATTAAGAAGAGCAGTACGGGCTGAATTAAGCTCTTTGTTCCCTATCACCTTGACTTGGTCTCTGGCTAGATGCTCCTCTCAAGAAAAGATGTAGGACCACACCAACACATGCCAGGAGGACACTGGAGAAGTGACTTGGAAGAGTCAGGTCAAGGAAGATAAAAAAATGACTGTGTAGAAGCACAGAAGTCTCCAAGAAAGAGCAAGCTCTCTGGAAGACAGCACTGTCCACATAAGGAAAGATATAGTTTTCCCTTCTATGGGGCTGACTTAGGAGTGGAGGTTGGGGAGGTCTGATCAACCTAGTGCTATGGGTTGACTTGTATCCTTCTCCTGCCAAGCTTCATGCATTGATTCCTGAGCTCTGTTACAGTATTTGACGATGGGGCCTTTGGGAGGGAATTAGGTTTTAGATGATGTCTTGAGTGTGGGACTTCATAATGGGATGGGTGCCCTTATAAGAAGAGATTCCAGAAATCTCTCTCCCTCCATCTCCCCTCTCCCCTCCCACCAACTGAGGATACAGTGAGAAGATGGTCATCTAAAACCCAGGAAAAGGGCCCTCACCAGAAACCACTCATGCTAGCCTCCTTGACTTTGGACTTCTAGCCTCCACAACCATAAGAAAATAACATTCTATTGTTTAAGCCACCCCATTTATATTTTGTTTTGCCAGCCAAGCTCACTCAGACACCGAAACCAAGAACCTAGCAGAGTACATAGGGTTTCTGAAAGGAATGAAGGAACCCGAAATGCTGAGAGGACAAGCCAAGAAGGTGAAGGTAGGGTATGCTCAGAGAATTTTACTAAACCATCCCAGCTTCCCCAGCAATTGATGTCATATCAATGACAGTTGTTGTTGACTTTACAACATCCTTCCAAACACGCAGGAATTTCTGCCCCAGCAAGATCTTCTGCAACTCCTCAGGAGTCCCCAAAAGCCATGTCCAATGTCCTTATAGAGCTGTTAAAAGATGTCCCTAGACACCAGTCTCTGCTATTCCACCTTTCCCTGTGGCCCCTGCAGTCTGTCTTCTATCCCACTGATTTCATTCCTCAAGGAGTCAACTCTCGGGACTGCACACAGTGTTAATGGCTGTGGGCCTTGATTACAGTCACTTGAAAAAAGTTGAGGGCTCTCCATGAATTTTAGGGAGAAGGGCCAAGTGTCCACTCCACAGCTTCTGTGATTGGCCCGTCCTGTCCCTTGATTGTCACACCCAGGGCCAGGTTGGCTCTTGCATCTCAGATAAAAAGTCCCCCTACCTTTGCCCAGAGCAGAGGGTTGCTTATATTTATACTGAGGAACCCTCCACTGACTCTGCAGGGAAGGTGTTGTAGCACAACACCACCACTTGCAATAACCCCATCCCATACTGCAGTGCTGGGTTGAGACCCAGCTGCTCCACTTCCAACACGGTTTCCTCCTGATGTGCCTGAGAAAGCAATGGAATATGGCCCAAATCCTTGGGCCCCTGCCACCCATGTGGGAGATGTGGAAGAAGCTCCTGGCTTCTTCCATCTGGCCTAGAACTGGCTATGGGGCAATTTGGGGAGTATGAACCATTAGATGGAAGATCCCCCTCTCTCCCCCTCTCTCTCTTCCAAATAAATAAATCTTTAAAAAACAAAGATTTGGTTCTATGGGACTCTACTAAGAAGACAATGTCATATAGACAGAGGCAAACAGACATGCCCATGAGAAAGTGACCACTCATCTCCATAGGCCAGATGAAGCTGCACCTCTGTTCTAGTCTAGACCTTATAATACAGCTGCACAGCTACCCATTTGATTCCATTATCTTGAGACCTGTGAAATTTCCATCCAAGCAACTCTGGGGGAACAGTTTAGTGTGTGTTTGTGTGTGTGTGTGTGGGGGGGTGCTTGGCAGGGCACAGCACAGATGTGGACAGTAGCAAGTTGCCTGCAGAGAGTGTGTGCAAGAGACTGACCACTGCAATACAGGGGTGCCAGCTAATCCCAGGGACCAGATGCACCAAGCTGTTGGCCAGGATCAATAGGAAAGTTCCCCACCACTCTTCAAATGGCTATACTAGACTTTCCAGGCCTCCTGTAAACAGGCTCCCCACCTCAAGGTTCTGCCAAGGTTATGGAATATTTCAAGACGACAGGCCATGTAGGGGGCTCATCTACTTTCCCCAGTGTGGCAGCCTCTTAGCCGGCCCATGCCTACCAGGGAGGTGCACATTCAACAGGAGCATTTTGCATCTCTCATGGGAATGAAAGGAAATGTATTGTTTCTTTCAGGTTCCAACAAGGAAAAGGACAGAAACTCCCTTACCTGATGCTCCCGTCTATGGTGCTGCCTCCCTGAGAGTGCCTCTGTGTTTGTCTTCCAGCCCCAGGAACATCTGTTTGGGGCTTTGCAGTGTCCTGTTTCCATCCCTGGCTTTGGCTCTTACTTGCTTTGCAGTTTTGCTGCCATCATCAGGAAGGCTCTGGGCAGAAGCAGTGGCAATCCAGTGGCAACAGAAACCAGAGGCTCTAGGGTCTTGGGCAAGTTTTCTTGGTAGGGAAAACACAAGAAGCAGATGCATAACCCAGGGAGGCCTCTTAGCTCTGCTAATCCCCAAAGCATCTTCACAAAAAAAAAAAAAAAAAATTAGAGGCAAATGTAGACTGGTGCTAGGTAAGGGATATTTCAAACTGAAAGATTATGAATCTACTAGGAAAATGGACACCCGCAAGTTACTGAGAGGAGCCAGTCTGAGACGTGTTCTCCATGGACTCAGCCAAGATTCAACAGTGTGACTGATACCAAGAGAGATGGCATTACATACTGAAATAGGGGAAAGAATACCCTAAGGCTTATAAATAAGCCCCACCAATGTCATTTATTGATCAGAAAATCCTTCACAATGATAAGGGAACTAGAACTTCCTTACAAGATGATAGAACAGCCCCAACGTGGTAACAGCTGTATCAGTGGAGCCATTAGGAAGTGTGGTTCTCCAGCAGTGTCTGGTAGTGGGAGGGACTCTTCGGGGGTCATTTTCTAATCTAAGACTCACCAGGAAGGTCAGCAGTGGTTCCTGATGCTCTGGAACTCTATATGGACCTTTTTCTGGGACTTTTTGATACAACTGCCCTTGGACCCTCTGCCTTGCCTCCCCAGCTCCCCAGCCACTGCTGCCATTCTGAGGTCAGTTCACATTGTTGGATCTTGGCCAGTATCTCAATCCCAAAAACTGAACTCGTGAACATCCTCCTCTCTTGTCCTTCCAGTGCAGGCTACTTCTTGGTTTCATTTCTGAGTATAGCCCCTCTGTTCTCTCAGTCTCCCAGCTGTCAAACCACTGAATTATGTTTGCATCAACCCCATCCTTAATCCTACTGTATGGCAAAGAATTAACTTAGCTCAAGGAGAAACCAAGCTTTTACCCTTGGCTACTACAAGTCAATCACCAGGCTCTTAACGATACCCTAAGGCAGCATTTGTTTTTCTGGGGGCTGTGGGCCACACCAGATGATCTAGCAGTATGATTTACAGTGGAGGCTGTGTATCACATGGTATTGGTTTCAACTCCAGAGGGGCTAGAGACCAATGTCAGCCATGCAGGTAGTCAACCACATCTACATGATCAAGCCCCAGTAGAAACTGGACACTGAGGGGTAGGTTAGCCTCCCTGGTTGCAGTGCCCCTGTATGTTGTCACACTTTATGGCCAGGAGGAGCTGACACTGTCGATGACTGCACCAGTAAAGGACAACAGCAAGCTCTGAATTTGAAATTCCCTAGATTCTACCCCATGTGCATCTCCCCTTGGCTGACTTTTATCTTTATCTTTGCACTATAATAAAATCCAACAGTGAGCACAGCAACTCAGTGAGTCCTGGAAGTTTGTCTAAATTATCAAACCTAAGGGTGGTCTTGCTCCCAGCACTTAAACTTGCAATTAGCGCCAGAAATAAGGGCAGTTTTTGGGGTTGGCACTGTGGCACAGCAGGTTAAGCTACCATCTGCAGTGCTGCATCACATATGAGTACAAGTTAGAGTCCTGACTGTTCTATTTCTTATCCACCTCCTTGCTAATGTGGCTGGAAAAAGCAGAAGATGACCCAAGTGCCTGGGTACCTGCAGCTTCATGGCAGACCAAATGAAGTTCCTGGTTTCAGCCTGGCCTGCCCTGGCCATGGTTGTTATGGCCATTTGGAGAGTGAACCAGCAGATGGAAGATCTCCGTCTCTCCCTCTGTCTCTCTGTAATTCTGACTTTCAAATACATAAATATTTGAAGGAAGGAAGGCAAGAAGGCAGGAAGACAGGTAGGCAGGAATGCAGGGTACAAGCAGCCTTTTGGACAATGCCCTAACTGCACACCCACCTTCACCAGAACCTACAACAGAGCTGGCACCTGGGGTTGTCTGATCTGTGACAATCTAAAGGGGATATTAGGGCAGGAGCTAGACAAGGGTCAAATTTTAATCCAGCATCTAGGATATAGCAATTGCTTAATAATCCCTTTCTATTAAGATTTGCTTATTTATTTGAAAGTCAGAATGACAGAGAGAAGAGAGACCTAGAGAAAGATCTTCCATCTGCTGGTTCAAACCCTAAATGCCCACAGCAGCAAGGGCTGGACCAGTCCAAAGCCAGATGCTGTCATCAGCAGAAAATTGGATCAGAAGCACAGTGTAGCTGCCAGGCAATTTGATGTTGGATACCAATTTCCCAAGCAGCAGTTTAACCAACTGTATCACCACACCCAGCCCAATCATTTCTTTTTTTAGATTCTTTTATTTGGAAGGCAAGGCAATAGAAAGGGGGAGAGACAGAGATCTTCTATCATCTGGTTCACTTCCCAGAAATGCCCCCAAAAGGCAGGTCTGAGCCAAGTAGAAGCCAGGAGCTAGGAACTCCAACCCACACGGATGGTTGGGTCCCAAGTGCTTGGGCTTTCCCAGGTGCATTAGGGAAGCAGGACAGCTAGGACTGGAATTGGCACTCCAATGTGGGATAATGGCATCACAAACAGCAGCTTAACCCACTTTGTAAACCTACTGGCCCCAACAATTCCTTTGTAAATTAATGAAATAGCCATGTGTTCAGCTAAGGCCAAATAGCAAGTGAAATATGTGGCTTAAACATTTCTGTAAGTTTTATTTAATAAAACTTGTAGCAATATGCAAGTTAACACTGTGATGGAGAATCAGGAGAAGAAACCTTATCAGTGAAATCTAACAAAGCCAAAGCTCAGCTAGGCGGGTGCTGGTTGATGTGTGTTATCTCCTCTTACAGTCACCAGTTTCATATAAGAGATTCCACCTCAAGCTCTGGAGTCAAAAAGCACCAATGGGAAGGGGAAGCTTTAGACCTGCATAGTCGACTGTCCCCTGGACCTTTTCTCTTGGGCTCAGACTTCATTCAGTATTATCACGTGGTACTTATCAGCTTTCCCGCCCATAAGCCTCCTCTCTCCAGTGTTCCCTCATCTCAGGGAACAGTTCTCTCATCGACCCATGATCCCAAACCAGAAACCTGGTTGCCACCCTTGACCTCTGCTTCATCCAACTATCATCAACTCCACTTGATTCTTTGTCTAAATATGAGGAATCTGCAAACAAATTTCAAGGAAACAGACTTAAAAAGGTTTTTTTTTTGGTGCAAAAATATTTTAAAATCCATGCATAGTTTTTTTCATACTATACATTTCTTGCAAACTTTTTGAAGACTCCCACCCTTACACCCATATCCTCTCTCTATTCCCTATCTACTGCTTCTGCAGATCACCACCATCTCTCGGGAGGCTTACAACTTCTGGCTAGCAGATCTTCTGGTTTTCAACTTCCTGCCTAATTATCTCCTCTTAGTCCCCTCCAATCTGTTCTTTGCACATAACCAGAGTGATTTTTTAAAATATAGCACAAATTTTACTTTGTATCTCATCCTTAACAATCACAACAGTCCCCACTATTCTACACAATCTCTCTGTCACAGCCTCACCACCTATCCAGACTTATCATTCACCACTACCTTCACATCTGTGATGTCCCACCTAATCTGTGCTCTGTCTTCTTCCTCATGACATTAGACATCTACCCATCCTACTCCTGCCTGGAAAACCACTGCCTTCTTTGCCTAGCTAATTCCTACACAGCCATTATGTCAGCTCAGAGTTCAATTCTTCTGGAAAGTATTTTGTAGCATACTGGGTTTCCCAAAGATGGCCACACTCCCTCTCTCATCCCACATGCCCTTTGGAGCCCAGAGCTGCCCATGTAAAGGATGCAGTGATCCAGAGTCTGTCATGTTGTGAGAATGCTCTGGTCACATGGAGAGACCATGTGCAGGTGTTCATGTTGATAGATCTCTGCCCAGGTGCCTGTCAGACATGTGAGTGAAGATACTTCCCATGACTCCAGCCCCAGCCATTTCAGTCCTCCTAGCTGAGGTCCAAGGCACAGTGGATCCCAAATTCTTGGTCCACACTTTTTATAAGCAAAATAAACTGGTAATAATATTATGGCACTAGGTTTTGGAGCAGTCTGTTACCCAGCACCAGAAATTGTTCTACCTTCCTTGAGTACCAAGGTCTGGATTAGGTTCCCATTCACCAGATTTCCACAGCATTTTGGACCTTTCCCATAGTGATTTCCTTTCTAAATTCTTGCAACTCACTCATCCCTACCACCCACTTGATATTACATCTGTGGAAGCAAAAAAAAAAAAAAATTGTATGTAAATTGGTATCCCCAGCACACCACGCAGCAGGCACTGAATTAAAATCCTCAATAAGGCAGTGCCAGGACAGCACCAGAAGGCTTGCCAAAAGCTCACCACCAGAGACAACCAGTCCAGAACCTGCCCCCAGAGAATCAGATGTGTTGCCTCCTGGTAGGAAGGCACCTCTCATTAGAGCGGGAGTTAGCAAGACTGAATCCCAATCCCCATCACACAACTGTCTTTCACTGTGTGAATTTTTCATCAAAGGAAGACAAGTGCTGCACAGGAAGAGAGAGCCAGATAGCAGAAAGGTGAAGAGGTCAGGGCTGTGCCTCTAGATGGGGAATTATACTGTGAGTTTAGACCACAAAGGGACTCTGGGAGAGAAACAATGTCTGGCTGACCTTTATCTAAGGCCTGGAATTAATTATTAATCATAGAGCCTGACCCAATCTATTGAGGCTCAAGCAGAATACTGATTTCAAAAGTGGCCTTTACAGTGCTTGAAAGATCTGGGGAGAAGGGTCAGAGTGTCACACAGGGGAAATGATGAAAGGAAGATTAATTTACCAAGTAAGGGAAGAGAAAGGAGTCAAGCTTTTATGCAGAGAAACTAGAAGGCAACATAAAAATGTTGAAAACCAAGGAGTTTCATTTTGTTTCCTGATTAGAATTAGGGATAATGGATTAGAAATGTGTCTTGCCATATGGAAAGTTATTACTGTCGGTGCAACAACATTTACATAAATCAGACAAGGGAGGTTGAGTATTGGACTGAAGATTTCTTTAGAAGGAAACTATAAATTATTTAAAAAAAACTATTTTGACAGTAAAGAATGATGCTATCTAACTTTCCTCTCATATCACCTCCCTGAATTCTTTTTCAAAGCACTAATAAAAAAAGAAAGTAACTGACAAATATAAGAGTGATATAATTCCTACAAGAATCATTTTTATAATAAAGAGAACTGGGGTCTCATAAAGATTGAAATAGTTCTTTAAAAATGAAAGTAAAAATTTTAGTCATTTTTAAGTATGTAATACATACATAATATAACAGATATATAGGGCTATAAAATACAAACTAGTCTCTAAGTGTGTACTTTTGATGTCCAATTTTTTTCTGAAAATTAAAAGTCTTTGAATTGTTTTCTTTTGGACCTGCTTCAAGAATAACATTAGGAATAATTTTCTGTGTTTGTACCAAGAAGAAAAAAATCTATTCCATCCGTGTATGGTGTTATTATGGTCACTTCCTATTTTAATTCAACTCATCTTAATTAAGTAACTTCCCTCCTCCCAACATTTTAAGACCTATGAGCATGGCAAAATTCTACCACCTAGTGGAAAAATTCTCCACTGTTTAAATCCACCTCAGAATTTAGAAGACATTAGTTGCTAGTCAGTAGATACACACATAGACCACTTTTAAAATGTTATTTTAAGGGAATGAGCTATTAAAACACATTTAACCAATGGAAAATCATGTAACTTTCAGTCCCAAAGACAGTAGCGACTAAGCTTTGGGATCTTCTTTCATGTGTCTACTTTTCCGTGTTAACTTAGTGTTGATAACATCAAGATCTAGGCATGGGCAGGTCACATCTGGCAGGATTTTAATCTCCTGCACATAGTAAGTGTGATAGACTCACAGCCCTACCTGTCTACGGCAGTCCCTGACACTGGGTCACATCTCTTCCCTTCCCTCAAGTCTCAAACAGGGCCCCCTTCTTTCAGGACATCTGAAGTTGCATTTTTATACTGAGTAGGTAATAATTCTATGTTCATTCATGGGTGTGGATTTTTCAATGCTTTGTTTACTTTGATGACTGCATCACAGGCAGTCATCTTAGGGGTCAAAGCCTGCCTTAGAAATGATACAGTAAGGATCTAAGGCAACACAGAAGAGAAGGGAAAGAAAACAGGCTGGAGTCAAAAAGTCAAAAATCACAATAGAATAAAGTGTATAAATAAGTATGCCACAAGAATAATTTAACTACTATCATGGATTATAGACACATAATATGTATTATAGTTTTTGATCACTCAGATAAGCTGTAGAAAGCCACCATATCATCCATCAAATAATCTTGAGTGCAAAGGCAGAATGCCTGGTTAAATAAAATTCTAATGGGGTAGAATTTCTTATCCTAGCACAAAAATTAAAATTCAAGGGTCAGTTAATATGAAGCCAACAAATGTTGAGAAATAGACACAAAAAATCAATCAAGATTCAACTAGAGTTAACTGCTAAAACAAAACTAAAAGAGTACAAAGAAAGTAAACTAAACAGATAAGGAACAAAACTTGAAAAGAGGGAATGCCGAGTGTGTTATGTGTTAGGAACCAATTATGTGAAAAGAGTTTGGATGTAATTCGGATCATAACAATCATTGGAGGGTTGGCAAACCATCCACTGCTGTGCTTGTCCCCTACAACTGTTAGTCCAGCACTGCTTATGCACCACTACTTCTATGATACTGCACTCAATTGTAAGTGCTTTATTTGATGGGAAAGAGATGAAAGTTGGAGGGAACCCAAAGAAAACTAAAATGGTCATAGACATACAATTTGTTAAGACCATCTAAATGAGTTAAAGTTGGGAAATCTGCGAGCAGGCAATTGGCCTATCAGTTAAGACACCCATGTCCCATATCAGAGTACTTGGGCTTGAGTCCCATCTCCAATCCCTTCTCCAGCTTCCTGCTAAAGCACACCATAGAGCACAGCAAGGGATGGTTCAAGTATCTGGGTACCTGCCTCCCACATGGCTGACCTGGATGGAGTTAAAGGCTCCTGCCTTTCGCTTGATCCAGCTCTACGCATTGTGGCATGTGGGAGTCAACCAGTAGATGACAGTTTTCCCTCTCTGCCCACGTCACCCTCACTCCCTCTGAAATGAATTATTTCAAGGAATAATATGGAAAATATGATTGAGAGAACAAAGAAATAAAGACACATGGATGAAATCTACTCATAAAGCTATGATCTTTCAATTTCCTTTCAGAAAGGATGAGAAGGCAACAAAGGAATTAAACCATGAGAAATCATAACACAGAAACTTCCAGAGTCTTGAGTAAAACATAAGAAGGTGTTGTGACACAAGGAATAGAATCCAGTTTTATGAAGAAGAGAAAACTTGCTGCCCGGTATTTCTCTTTCTAAACATCATGAGTCAGGCAGTGAGCTGAACCCTGCAGAAAATGCCAGAAACACACAAACTTCTTGTCTGCAATATTTTTTTTTTTTTGACAGGCAGAGTGGACAGTGAGAGAGAGAGAGAGACAAAGGTCTTCCTTTGCCTTTGGTTCACCCTCCAATAGCCGCTGCAGCTGGTGTGCTATGACTGGCGCACCGCACTGATCCGATGGCAGGAGCCAGGTGCTTCTCCTGGTCTCCCATGGGGTGCAGGGCCCAAGCACTTGGGCCATCCTCCACTGCACTCCCGGGCCGTAGCAGAGAGCTGGCCTGGAAGAGGGGCAACCAGGACAGAATCCGGCGCCCTGACTGGGACTAGAACCCGGTATGCCGACGCCACAAGGTGGAGGATTAGCCTAGTGAGCCGTGGCGCTGGCCGCAATATTCTTATTGTCTCAAAAGCAGGGTATTATCATGGAGCTAAAGCTGAGAGATGGCCCAAGATCTTGTGGTTGATTTAATGCTTTTCCTCATCGTCTTGAAATCCTAAGCAATTTATAAACAAAGGGCTTCGTTTTTGTTTCTCACCGGGCCCCACAAATCACCTAGCTGATTCTTCACTAAACTCAGACTGTAAAAAATTTTACTACTGGGGCCGGCACTGTGGCACACAAGTAAAACCTCCGCCTGCAATCCCAGGATCCCATATGGGCACTGGTTTGATTCCAGGCTGCTCCACTTCCAATCCAGCACCCTGATAATGTGCCTGGGAAAGCAGTAGAAGATGGTCCAACTTCTTGGGTCCCTGAAACCATGTGAGAGACCCAGAAGAAGCTCCTGGATCCCAACTTCTGTTTCAGATCATCCCAGCCCTGGCTGTCGCAGCCATTCAGGGAATAACCAAGCAGATAGAAGACCTTTCTCTATTCCTCCCTCTCTACCTGTAGCTCTGCCTTGAAAATAAATAAATCTTTCTTTACAAAACAGTATTTTATTACTATTGGCAAATGTCTTTTTGCCATATCTAAAATCACAAACCTGGAGAGAAGAAAGCCAGAACAAGGACAATCTGTCGCTCCTTCGGCCGCAAAAGGAACGACGCTGCTCGCAGTTAATCGGTCTTCAGTAGACTTTTACTCAGAAAGAGTGGGAAAGAGAGTGGGGGACTGGGAGAAGGGGGAAGAGATAGCGCGCACGTTCCTTAAGGGGGAAAGCTGGCGTGCGCATTCCCTCTCCCGCGGTCCGCTTATATACAGAATTCAACCAATCACAGTCTACCAATTAGAGTCCATGCACCGAGCTCTCCAATCCGGCACTTGATCACGCTCAGCTGTGGAGTCACGCAGCAGCTATATCAATCAGCTGTGGAGTCACGCAGTGAGCAGAGCATTAACGCCATCTTGTTGTTTACCACAATCCTCAGCTAGATGGAAAGTTCAATCAGCTGCTACATCCGCATTACTGCTATAAGCCAAGCCCAGCATGGGGGGTGGGGGGGTCCCATGGCAAGCCTATCCATGGGTCCCCACAACAATCCTATCCCCTCCTTTCTCTCCCAGACCCCCTTTCTGTCTTGCCTGCTGAATGAGATGTCCCCCTGCCCTTCCCCCAGTATCTTGCGCCAGGACAACAGCCTAAGTGTGAGGAGAATGTGTCCAACAGCAGAGGCTGCCTCATCAGAGTCCACTAAACAATGGATCCTGCACACAGGTCACTGCATGTTAATAAAGTTTTTTTGGTCAGTTGACATCTCTAATCTTTCCAGATTTTCTTCTCTTATTTACAATTTCTATTTATATAATGTGAACAAATTTCATGTATTTCATATATACAGGTTTAGGAGCATAGTGATACTTCCCTCCCTCCCACTCATGTTCCTTTATCATTTCAATTTTTTTTAAAGATTTTATTTATTTATTTGAAAGGTAGAGTTACAGACAGTGAGAGGAAGAGACAGAGAGAAAGGTCCTCCCTCCGCTGGTTCACTCCCCAAATGGCCACAATGGCTGGAGCTGCGCCAGTCCGAAGCCGGGAGCCAGAAGTCTTCTCCCTATTTCCCAATACTGGTGCAGGGGCCCAAGCACCTGGGCCATCTTCTACTGCTTTCCCAGGACACAGCAGAGAGCTGGATTGGAAGAGGAGCAGCCAGGACTAGAACCGGCACCCATATGGGATGCTATCCTTTCAATTTTCACAATGACATTCTTTCAGTTAATTTTATAATAATAAGCTAAGTAAGGAATTCGGCAAACAGAAGAAAAATGCACTGTTCTTCAACAGTAGAGACAAGGGCTATAAACGATAATCAGTTCTCAAAATGTAAATTTCACATATTACATTTTTGTACTCTATTAGTTACCACAGATCAGGGAAAACATTTTGAAAGGTAGACTAAGAGGGGGAAGAAAGAAAGAAAGAGGGAAGGGGGGGGGTGAGGAACAACAACAGCAACAGTCAGAGCTGAGCAAGGCAGAAGCCAGCAGCCTGGAACATTATCCAGGTCTTCCAAATGAGCGGCAAGGGTCCAAGTACTTGGGCCATCATCTGTTGCTTTCCCAGACACATCACAGGGAACTGCTGCTGGCTTTGGATCGGCATAGCTCCAGCCGTTGCAGCCATTTAGGGGATGAATCATCAGATAGAACACCTTTCTCTCTGTCTCTCTCACTGTCTGTAACTCTACCTGTCAAATAAATAAAAAATCTTAAAAAAAAAAAACATTCTTTATGGATTAAGCGTATTACAATTTCTGTCTTTGAGGATTCATGCATGAATAATGAATTATGCTTTAAAATTTAAAAGAGATCAAGAGTTAAAGGATGCCAAGAAATAAAAAAGGTGGGGTCATGCCATCCTCACCCTAAATTCAGTCCTGACTCTCACAGTCTATTCACTGTTCACCTATTAGACACGTGAGAAGACTTGAGACACTTCAGCCCTACAGGCAGGCTCTATATTTCGTACCATGGCTGCTTTCTCTACCCTTACACACCTTCCCAGCATACTGTCCACATTGCTGGCCAAAAAGCAAATGTCTATGGAAAAATCCCCACATGTTCTATTAGCAATATCAACCTTCAAGGAAAAAATAGATAATAAGTGAAATAAAAGTTTCCTTTCCTTCTGACCAATTATGTGACTTCTTATAGGTCATGCTTGATATCTCTTAGGTAGTGAGAGAAATTCAGTGAGAGAAATTCAGTGAAACACAAGTTTTGTCCTAATTTGCAAAGAAAGAAAATTCAAATTCAGTTATTATTCTCATCACTGTTGTAAGGGTCATTCTACATTGCATGAGAACTAAGTGAGTCACGGCTTACTCTACTGCTTTGCATTGCTTCTCACATGTGAAGAATAAATCACTTGCCTCTGTTCATGGTCCATTTATATTGCTGACTTCAGTTGATTAACTGCTGAATATTTTGATATTGACTATATTTTAAATTCCACTAGCCCTGAGGAGTAGCATTGTTTCTAAGTCACTTACAGCTGTTACATCAAAGAGCAAAGACACTTGACCACTCCTAGACTTCATTCCCCATCCTCAGGGAGCATCTGCCCTCTCCTGTTGCGGGACATACAGAACATCCTCCGTAAGACACTCAGGACAGGAGGCCCCTCACAGGAGACTTGATGGATCCTGGCATAGCTGAGGGGAAGGGGCTCAGGTGGAGCTTAAGCCAAGCACAACTGAGGAGGTCAGGACATGGGAGACAGAAGGTAAGGGAATGGGATGGAAATGGGAAAACTAAGACAGGCAAAGGCAGAGAAGTGGGTGACCATATTCTTTTGAAGACGTTTGTGATTATTTGTGTTGCCTGATAGTAAAGTGGTAAGATGGCCCCCTTCTTTCATTTCCAACATTCATTCATTTAATCTTTTAGTGACTTGTACACAATACAGAGTCTGAAGGGCTTCCTACCAACTTCCCTGTTCCCACCAGCAGTACCATGCTCCACATAACAGATATGGTAGATAAAAGATTTTTCTATGACTCCCATGCTTTCTACATGTATTTATTTATTACTGTATCTTTGTCATGTATTTTGTACCTTGTTTGTTGTGCTAAAACAAAGCATGTTCCAAATACTCCAAAAACAGGATTTTGTACTGTAGCTTAGCAAACACCACAACTCTATCAGATTTTTTTGCCAAAATAATCAGTAGGCTGTTGATGGATTTATATAACTACACATTTCCTTTGTCCCACATCTGAATGTGAGCACCTGCTAAGTAGGATGATTTACAGACTAGGAGCTCAGTAAACATCACTTGAATTAACAATCTGGTCTTTCTCTTTTGACCCTTGGCCCCACTCCACCCACAAAACTACTGCTCACGTTTTCTCTGTTAAGCACCAGATGGCAAACCAGCTCTGAATCCCACTCATCACTGCCCCTAGAGAAATAGGTCGACATCTAATCAGCCCAGAGCAGAAGCGCCGTTATTGAAAACAATGACCACTTGGTTCCCTTCAACACCGAGTGGAGCTCAGTGAATTCCTTGGGCATTCACAGGAATTTTCTAAGCTGCATGAGACATAATGAACCACACTGGCATGGTGAACTCATGCTAGTGACAATCCCTTTTGTGAGGAAAGTTGTACCTATGCAGCTCAGCTCTCTTGCTTTCTGAGGCTCCTCCTTCATGCTACCCACCCACCCCGCGCCCCATTAAATCTCACCCTACCAGAAGGTGAGACTGTGAGAAGTGCTCTCCCCAAACCTGCTTGCCTGGGAGTTGTTTCCTTCCCTGCTTGCCACAGGTGGGCCTGGGCCTGGCTCTCTGCTCAGAAAATCTGCTGCCTTGAAGAAGCGACTTGCTCAGTCCTCAGGTGTTAGCAGTTGCTCTCACAAAATCACCTCTGTGGTTCTGTTCTGGGTCCAGCAAGTTGAGTTGCTTACGATCTTGTTGATTTTCTTCAGATCATCTATGTCCCTTCCCTCAGCTGTTAGTCTTCTTGATGTGTTGTCTGTCCTGTTTCCTGTTTAGACTTCAAAATGGAAAACAGTGTCACCTGGGTTTCCGGTGAGCGCCGCTGGAGAGCAGAAGAGCCCTGGTGCACAGCTGTGCACTGAAAGCCACCCTTGGCCAATTCCCTGTTCCCAAATCCCCAGGTCCCAGGGGCCAGGAGAGAAATTGGTGAAGACTGAAGCTGCCTATCAAGGGAGCTATTTTTACAATCTCGTGGTGCCAACCTGGAGTCCCGTTGGCAGCGCCACATGGATTTTGACTGACAAATTGGATCATTGTGAGCAACCAAAGGAAACTGCCAGTGTGTCTGATTATCTCCCCAGAAGTGATTGTGGCAGTGTCTCATTTGTACAGCCATTCTCAGAGAAGGATTTATCCTCATCATTGGGGAAATGACACCCTTTGAGTTCCAGCCTATTTTGACCTAAGTCTGTTGGCTCTGAATTATCAGTCCATAATGAATGTATAATAATTCTCCTCAGACCACTCCTGAGCCAAGAGGCACAATATTTTCCAGAGTCCTCGGCAAAACAGTCAAGTGAGGGAATGGAACATTGGGAGGAGATCCGTTTACCAGAGTTAAAATTTTCAAGAACTGCAGAACAAAATCATTGCTTCCTATTCGATCTCCTTATCATTTCCATGTCAAGGTTTATCTGAGAACGTCTTTTAGGGGCTAGTAGTGTTGATAATAGGCTGGCTACTGGGCTCAGCTGATAAATGAACATGGGACGTTCACACGCCAGTACTTGCTTCTCCCTGGAGTTAGAAAAATTATGTTGGATAAAATATGGTCCAAGATGTGAGTGCTAGAGTCAGCTGCAGTGCTAGGCAGAGAGAACACTTGCTTCTGGGGAAAGTGAGAAGCTGAAGTCAGCACATCTGAAACATGTGACATCATCTCTCCCGGGGAAATGTCTCTCCCACGTGAGTACAATCTCAGAATGTTTGCAGGCAAGAAAGGGCAGAAGGAATGACAGCTTGATGCATTCGGACAAAGGCGGCCCTCCCCTCTCAGACTGCTTCTGCCCTTAAATAACCTTAGGGAAAAAAAAAATCAGAGTAATTCCTGATGATTGTGTGCAGGGTTCAGTGAGAAAAGTGGCGGGCTCGGTGGGGGTAGGAGCAACATGCATTCCAGGCAGGGAGGAAGGTGGCCCGACAGCTCAGAGGACCCCTTGACTGAGCAGCTGGTACGGGAAAGGCTTCACATCCCAATTCCTTTTCTGGGGCCTGGTGTAAGAATTGAATTCTGGGATGATGCACACATTAGAAAATCTAAGAGGGAATGAAAAACCTGAATGTGACTCTATGTTACAAACCTGAATTTAATGGAGCAATGCAATGCATGTACTAGATAAAGAAAACTTAGGAGTAAGTAGACTAAGCTGCTTACCATTGGCAGTTTGGGGGTCCAGTGGGAAATTAAAGTGTTTTGGAAATGTTTAGCAAACATGCTTGTAACTCCCAGCCCCATGAGCATATGCAGTGGGCCTGGTCCCAGGAACCCTGTCCCTGGGCCGTATAGTTTATTAGAGGCATTCTGTGTCTCCCTGTCTCTCAGGGTAAGCACCAGCTGCCAGAAAGCAAGGACACATTCCAACCGCAAAGCGAAACAATGAGCTACAAAGTGAATGCATGCAAGTGATGAAAACTGTGCCAGTGCTACTTACTTACTTATCAGAAAGATGGCAAAGGAAACCAGCGCCAGGCTGACAGCACCATCAGCAGCCCATGAAGAGCAGGCTCCAGCTTTCGCTCCCTGAGTTTGAGCCAAACTTGGGGCTTTTCTCTTCTAGAGCAAATAGGAAACAAACAGAACACAATGACATACAAGTCGTCAACAGAACTGAACAGTACCAGTACCCTACTGTTGGACATGAGCCACGGACACACCGTTTCCCTCTGACAAGCCTGGAACATGACTTATGCTTTAGGAATGTCTTTGGGCCAGGAGCAGTTTGTGAACTCTCAACCTTCTTCTGCATTGGTGCACAAAGAATAAGCATGGCTAGGCTAATCCTGACACCTGTCTAGAAAGTTCTCTGAGGGCTCTTAGCACTGAAGTAGCAAGGCAAGGATTTTTCTTGGGAAAAGGAATGAGGAAGTTGAAGGTTGAACATCTCCCAGAAAATTCCTTTTATTTCAGGAATAATCAATTGTGTCTACATCCATTTAACAAAAGTGGCCCTGCTGTGGTTTGGCTTCTTAAAACTGTTTTCAGGATGGGTGTGCTTTGGAAGCAAGATTCTTTTCAATGTTTTGCCACTGAGCTGGGGCTACAACTATGCGTATACAATAGTCTGGTTCCCCCAAGTCATGAACTGTCTGACATTACTCACCACTTTGTGAGGTCTAGGGGCCTAGTGACACCTAGATTAAAATGAATAAGAAGTAGAGAAATCTGGGGGAGTGGAGTAGATTGAATTACATTTGGATGCCCCCCTACTTTGAATTGTTCTCACTCATGGTGCTCCCTCATTACAGACAGCTGGGTGACTTACAACCTATGCCTTCTAAGTGCATCCCACATCCCCCTTAATAGCGTTTGCTTCCCAACCGAAAAAGTACAGGCTGACTCAAACACCTATTTTATTGGAACTGACTGCAATAAAGACAAATGAAAATCTGAGCCCATTAAATGAAAATAAAAGTAATAATTCAAAAAAGGATTTAAAGGGGAAATGATAGATATAAAAACCAGGAAAACAAGTTTAGCAGGAATGGATATAAAACAAATAACAAGGGGACAATTAACACCTGTGTTTGGATATTGGCGTGTAAGCTAGAAAGGAGGCTCATACTGAGATGATGAAACTCATTTATGATATTTAGGAGGCAAGATACAGTCTTCAGTGGATTTCCTTTCACCCCCTTTTCTAACCCTTTAATTGGACAATTTGTAAGTAGAAAATGATGATGACGTTTTTGTCCAACATAATTTAAATATTTTAAGAACTGGATGAACACGTTAAGCATGTTTTCAACAATCTGCTATGGAGCAAGACCCCTAGGGGAAGCGGGCACCATCAGTGACCCGCTGTTCCCACTAGGGAGGCCCACCCCTTACTAGGGACAGGAAGTCGCAGCATTCTTGAAGATAAGAGTTCAAAGGTGTCTTAGGAGCCAAGGAAAGCCATAATACCATGAAGAATTCAGAGAAAAAAAGCAAGAATTGCCCAACAATCGACAGCATTTCCAGCATCAGGCCATGCCTAATGCCAGGCTGCTGCCCATCACACCCACACATCCACATCGGCCTTTGCTTTTTCCAGGCAGCCTTGAGCAAGGAAGCCCACTAAGCCTTCCATGGCACACGTGGGGCAGTTCAGTTTGTTTAAGTTGTGTATGGAATCCACAACACAAAGCTCCCTGTCTTCGTGGAGCTCACGAGAACCAGTGTCCTGGGAAGCGTGATTCATGGTCCCTGCAAGAAAACACTGACATGAGAAGTAAGAGGCTGGGTAGGCATCTGGGGAGGGAACCAGTAGATGAAAGATTTCTCTGTCTCTCTCTGTGTCTCTTCATTCCAATTAAATAAAAAATAAAACACAAAAACAAAATAAAACAAAACACTAGAGCCTGATAAAACACAGCCAGCAGCACACTGACCAGGTAAATAACCAATCACAAATCCTATTTTCAACTGAAGGTCTTGGAAATTTTTGCTTATCCAGAAGAAAATGTTTCCTTCTAGGGACAACTCTGTAATAACCCTTTTTGCTTTGCCTGCCAGGAAGCTCAGGCTTCGGCAATAGCGCTGCTCGTGGTGCACTGCCTGTCTGCATTTGCTCTTTTATCCTCAGAGTTTTCAGTTGTGTCTGTATTTCCCCTGGACTGGTTTTTTATTTTTCCAATTAATTTTTACTTTTTTTTTCCTCTTTGATTATATTGTTTATATTCTGGCAAGGTGCCTCAAATCTTTTAGGCAAAACTGGATATAAATATATTGAAAGACAAAATTAAGCTTTCAGCCTTTGGGCATAAAGATTCTCAGAGGAAAAAAAAACTGTGTACAATTCTCATTGCCCAAGGCTTTAATTCAAAGCTGTAATTTTTATATTCTTTGTCAGTAGAGTGTCTGAGTCCTTTTTTTTTTTTTAAGATTTATTTATTTGAAATAGAGTTAAAGAGTGGCAGAGGCAGAGAGAGACGTCTTCCACCCACTGGTTCAGTCCCCAAACAGCTGCAATGGCCAGAGCTGGGCCAATCCGAAGCAAGGTGCCTGGAGCTTCTTTTGGGTGTCCCACATGGGTGCAGGGGCCCAAGGACTTGGGCCATCTTCTGCTGCTTTGCCAGGCACATTAGCAGGGAGCTGGATCAGAAGTAGAGCAGCTGGGACGTGAACCGCTGTCCATATGGGATGCTGGCACTGCAGGCAGAGGATTTCGCCTGCTACACCGCAGCGCCGATCCCAGTATCTGAGCCCCTAAGTCACCAGATGCTGGCTGTGAGTCCCCAAGACAAAATCCTAGCAACCTTTGATGCCATAGAGAGGAACCCTGCTGGACTCCAAGGTCTCTCAGGTCTGTTCCATCTGTGTGTCCCACAGACTGAGGTCATTTGTAACACATCTGTAACATTTCCGGTAATATTCTCTAACAACAACATGACTTTAGGTAAACTGAAAAACACAAATACATTAAAAAGGTTTGTAGGAAGACATGTCTCTGACACAAGAAAGAATGTGTGACCATGTAATTATATGCAAAGAGGGTTCTGGAAAAAAAAAATTCTAGCTACTCTAAAGGCCTGAGTCTTTTCATACATCTTTTCATACAACATCTTTTCATACAACAAGTCTAATATGTTTCTGGACCTAGGAAGGATTTTAGACTTGCTCTAGTCTAGCCCCAGCCTTTCTGCAGATGCAGGAATTGACACTCAGAGAGATAAATGACCAAGACTTGTTTGTTGCAGAGTGGAACTGGCCTGTAGTTCAGAGATCAGTGGATCCTTCCCAATGCTGACTTTCCTTTCCATACCCCTCCTCATCTTCTTTCAAGACAACTAGAATATCACCTCCCCTGAACAGAGATAATCTACCTCCTTTATGCCCTGGCTGGAGCCTGCATGTTCTTCTAGCAGAACATTAATGGTATTTTACCTTCATTTGCTTACAGATTTGATTTCCCCAATAAACTGCAAACTCCACAGGGTAGGGACCATTCTATTCTGCAAATGCGCAGTGCCAGGTTAGGAAGTGTACTTGAGGACCAATATTATGGCCCAGCCGGCCAAGCTGTGGCCCGCAATGCCAGAGCCCATAAACCCCATATCGTTGCACCGGTCTGAGTCCCAGTTTTTCTGCCTCCTATTCAGCTCCCTGCTAATGGCCTGAGAAGGCAGCAGGAGATGGCCCAAGCACTTGGAGCCCTGCCACCCACGAAGGAGACTCAGATGGAGATCCTGGCTCCCGGCTTTGGTCTGACGTAAACTCCACTGTTTTGCATTTGGAGGAACCAACAGATGGAACATCTTTTTCTCTGTTTCCCCGTCTCTCTCCATCACTTTGCCTTTCAAATAAATAAAATAAACCTTTACCAGACACAGTGAACTTGAACACTTAACATATTTATTTCAGATTTAAACATCAAAATTTCCCAAAGGATTGGAGTCAGCTAATAAGTACACCACAGAAATAAGACAGAGGGTAGAAATCCTCATGCGATGTCCATTTGGACTCCCGTGAAGTCAGTGCAATGAATATCGTCCCTGCCTATAGGTGCGACAGGTGTTTACTTCCCCCCACCATGTTTACAAAATGTCCTCTAATGCCCAGCCACGAAATAGAGAGAAATGTATTTAGAGTTAGGAGAAACCAAAGTCGGGGGGGAAATGGAGTTGGGAGGACATCTATAGACTATCTGGGAGAATCACCCATCATGAACTATACAGCTTCCACTGTACTCTAAAAGACTGAAAACACAGAGGTTGCGAGTAGAATAGTGGCTACCAGATGTCAGGGAGGGGAAGGAAGGTGGGGGTAGGGAGAAGTCAGTCAAGGGGCAAAGCTGTGGTAAAGCAGGAGGATTAAGTTCTGGTGTTCTCTTCTCACTAGGGTGATCATAGGTAACAGCTGAAAGAGAGTCTTTTGAAGGCTCTCACCGTAAAGAAATGATCAATGTGTAATGTGATGGATGTACTAAAATTACCTTGCTTTGATCACCTCACAGTGTACACATCTATCCAAACATCAGGTTGTACCTCATAAGCATGTGCAATTAGTATGTGTCAATCAAATGTAAAAAAAAAAAAAGTATTAAAACCTAGAAATTTCTCAGTGATACTTAAAACCAGCTGATTCTTATGAAAAATGAGTCCCCAAAACTCTAGCTAACAAAACACAGTGACCTTAACAAGTTATGTTCTTTCAGAGTTAAAACTAAAATGAGTGTTCTAGTTATCCTGAAATTTTATTTCACAAGAATACACAATTCCCTGTGCATTTTAAATATCAGGTAGCATTTTTGATATTAATATTACTGAATTCCTAATATACTTTATGGAGCATGCCTAAGGGAATGACTTGATGTAGCAATAAAAAAGAAGAGGTGGGGCAGGGGCCAGCGCCACGGCTCACTAGGCTAATCCTCCGCCTTTCGGCGCCGGCATACCGGGTTCTAGTCCTGGTCGGGGCACTGGATTCTGCCCCGGTTGCCCCTCTTCCAGTCCAGCTCTCTGCTGTGGCCCGGGACTGCAGTGGAGGATGGCCCAAGTGCTTGGGCCCTGCACCCGCATGGGAGACCAGAAGAAGCACCTG
The DNA here is from genome assembly GCA_949820135.1 of Sylvilagus floridanus. Classification (NCBI taxonomy): domain Eukaryota; kingdom Metazoa; phylum Chordata; class Mammalia; order Lagomorpha; family Leporidae; genus Sylvilagus; species Sylvilagus floridanus. Next base: position 35,439,020 of record OX463236.1, read on the forward strand.
GCTCCTGCCATCGGATCAGCGCAGTGTGCTGGCTGCAGCAGTCATTGGAGGATGAACCAATGGTAAAGGAAGACCTTTCTCTCTGTCTCTCTCTCTCACTGTCCACTCTGCCTGTCAAAAAAAAAGAAGAGCTGGGGTGGGCACTTAGTGCAGTGGATGAGATTCCACTTGGGACCCCCTCTCCATCAGAGTGCCTGGGTTTGAGTCCTGGCTCCACCTATGAGTCCAGTTTCCTCCTAATGCAGACCCTGGGAGGAAATGGAGGATCAACTACTTGGGCTCCTGCCACCCATATGGGAGACCTTGGCTCCTTGCTTTGGCCTGGCCCAGCCTCAGGAGTTATGGGCATTTGGGAAGTAAACCAGTGGGTGGGAGACCTCTGTCTGTCTTCATATCTCTTCTTTTATAAATAAAATTCAATAAAAAGCAGCACCAGACGGAATAAAAGAGCGTTAGAAATCAATCAGAACTTATCCTTTAAAGCCCAGACGAAGGTTCCAATGTGTTGATACATGGCCACAAATTTCCCAACAGATTTTCTAAGAGTGTTTTCTATTTAGCATCATGTTATACTTTATTATCTCCATTAGCAGGAATGCAGGTTGTATGTCACCTCATAGGATTATCATTGCAAACACTTCTGTTTTAGGCAGGGTGACTGACATATGGTACAGTTTTGAATTTCTGACTTAATATCTTGAGCCTTAGTTCCCTTTCAGCAATGTAACTGCTCCTGCTTAAACCTCACAGTGGAGCTTAATCAGTGTTTACAAAGTAGAGGACCAGCTAGAGAATCACAGCCACCAAAAAAACAAAAAACAAAAAAACAAAAACCTCCACATTCCTGGCCTTGCTACCTACTTAAAAGGCAACTCCAATAGAACTAAAACAATCTAGAAAGTGCTAGGAAGTACTCAGTAAAAGCCATTCTCTTAAAGAAAATGTCTTCTTTAGGGTGAAGTCACACTGTAAATAGACAATATACTTTTTAATGAACTGCATCATGCAAATAGGGAATAAAGAACTAGCAGAGAAAACTGAGCTAGGGGTAGTCCATAGCCGCCAAGAGCAGACAGATGACTTGCAAATGACTCTCTAGTAGGTGAGTACAAGATCCATGGCCATAAAATTCAGGGTTCACAGCTGTCTTGACACCCAGGGGTTGCTACCTTTGGCATCTCCAAATGAGGGTATCTGAGAGCAACCAACAAGGCTGGAGAAGACAGGGTGTTGGCGGGATACTAACTGAAGGTGGAGCTTCCCAACTCCAGCATGCAAACTTTCTTTATTCACCACAAAAGGCAGGAGCAGCATCCTTTAAACAGAGCCCTTCCTGGTAGCTTGAGCTGAAACATGTAATTTCACTTTCCTCTGCTTTCGATCACTGCAGCTGACTCTTTTTGCCATGTAAAGAATTCTTCAACCACAAATGTTCTGACAAATAAAGATAACTGCCTATGAAAAACTGCTTTGTGCTTTTTTTTCTCCCACAGGTGCTTGGTATCAAGCCACAGAAATAACTCGCACCCCCTATTGCTTTCCATGAAATCAGAAGTGTTATAATAGGGCTTGATTCAAAGCTAATAAGAAGCTTTATTGAGTGAGTCATGGTAATTTGTTCTTTAATTCCATTTCAGAGCCAAGGCCTCTTCACATCTAGGCAGTAATTTTTAAGATCAAGTCTAGATCATTTCTATCAAAAGTTAAAAGCGCAAAGCACATGCAGCAAAAACCTCCCAGACTCAAGAATCATAATTCCGTCTCAGCAGAATAATAGCATGCAAATAACTTACAAAATGGGAGCTTTGGCTGCCATTACCCAGGAAAACAACAACCAAGTATTCAGAAGCAACCACAACAAAACTTGCTAACTCTGTGGTCTCCCTTTGGCTTTCTTGAGCAGACAATGATCCTAGGAGGACCGCGAGCCCCAGCATGCAGCCAAGAGGCTTAGGATTCCAAATGCCTCCTTTTCTCCTACTGTCTGGTGTGTTTTAGGCAATATCATACCAAACCTATGCTTTTAAGAAGAAACAAAAACGACCCCCATGCTCTGAGTTGGTAACCACGTGGTATTTATTGGACTGCAGTTAATGTGCTGCTCCAGGACCGTGTACCAACACACTTCAGCACTTCTGCCGTGACACACTTCCATACATAAATGTCCTGTAGCAGCAGGAGTGCCGCTGTGACCACTGATGTAGCAAGGACTCCAGACCACCCAGGGAATGCAATCAACAGGGACAGAACGTGGTTATAACATCATAATTAGGATGATGGCAGGAATCTCTCAGATTGCATGGGGAAGGTAGCACTGCATCTCATCCATAGTTTTTCCATGGAAAGGCTTTATTCTGTGTTTTCACTCACCCTGTTCTCACACTAGAACGTCAGCGGCTCCCTCACGTGCATTGCAAAGGAGCTTCTGCCCTCTAGTGGACAAAAGGGATGCTGCAGCGGTGGAAAGCTCCGCCAGGGCACAAGTCACAGATCAGGGCCTAAGACTCCTGGACTTGTGTTCCTTTATAATCCCTCCTTCCGTTGCTGTGACTAGATGGGCACTATCCATCCTGGAATCACTTTGCACAGCCCTTAGAAAACACATGCTTCACAAAATCCCCTTCTCACCTGTATTCTGTACACACCTCACTCTGCTTTTAAGAAAAAGGAATGTCACTTTTTTTTATAAGATTTTTTATTTATTTATTTGAAAGGTAGGTTTACAGACAGTGAGAGATAGAGACCGAGAGAAAGGTCTTCCATCTGCTGGTTCACCCCCTAAATGGCCGCAATGGCCGCAATGGCCAGAGCTACGCCAATCCGAAGCCAGGGGCCAGGTGCCTCCTCCTGGTTTCGTACAGGAGTGCAGGGGCCCAAGCACTTAGGCCATCCTCCACTGCCCTCCTGGGCCACAGCAGAGAGCTGGCCTGGAAGAGGAGCAACCAGGACTAGAACCTGGTGCCCATATGGGATGCCAGCGCTGCAGGCAGAGGATTAACCTAGTGCACCACAGCGCTGGCCCTGGAATGTCACCTTCTTAAGCTTCTCTAACACCCAAGAAACAATTCATGGAGGAAGACTATGTTGTTAGCACAGTCACTGCTCTCCAGAAGCATTATATTTGATATCTATGCCAAATTCCTCTGAAAAATGAAAGACACAATAGCAATTATTTTATCACGACCAACTACCTGATCTATTTTAATCAAGCTATCCTTTGAAAAAATACTCATTTTTGAGTATTTGCTGTGTTTTACCACTCTCCTGTATACTTATGACCCTGTGAAGTATTAATCTCCCCTTTCCCTCTGTGCCCCTCCGTGAACCCTGAGAGATAAGGCAAATGGACCTTGACTTGAATCCAGGCTCTGCCTCTGCCCCAGCTTCCTGTTAGAATGCATCCTGGAAGGCAGTAGACAATGACTCCAAAAGTTGGGTCCCTACCTTCTGCATGGGAAACCTGGATAGAGTTCCTGACTCCTAGCTTCAGCCTGGCTCAGCCCCTACTGTTGTGTGCATTTGGAAAGTCAACCAGCAGATGGAATCAATCAATCAATCTCTCTCTCTCTCTTTCTCTGCCTTTCAAATAAACTGAAATTACAAATATTCAGAAAGAAAATGTTGGTTAAGGCATTTAATTGTCAAAGGGTACATGGGCTGGAAGCAGCAGAGATGAGACTTAAAACCAAACCTCGCAACAATGTCTGAATCCCACCACACTTACACCACTGAAGAGGACAAGACTGGTTTCAGAACTGCTACACTTCTGAAGAACTCTGTAAGAGCAAGGCAAGATGATTCTGCTTCATTTTATCTAAATCCATGGCCACATTAACAAGAGTCTTGAGACAAAAGAAAATATTCTAATCCAGATTGTTTAATCTGGGAAGAAATTTAAGTGTTTCTTGCTTTTTCCTTAAAGTCTTGTGCCTCAATACCCAGGAAATTCAGTAAATGCAGGCAAATATTTAAGTCATGTATGTTGACTGCTTCAAAATCAAAGTTTCAAGAAGCTGGGCAGGGATCATACCAAATTCCTTCAAATGAGCAAGATTAACCAAGAATCAAGCAACGAATCTAACACACAGCATTTTAGCACTTAAAAGTCAAGCATTCATACACACTGAGTTCCCAGGAATCTTAGCCTAGCAGTTACCCATCAATTTCATGAATAGTCACTCTCTATAAATTCAATACACAGAATCATGCTCTTGTCTTGCAAAGCCACAAGAATGAAAAAGAAACCACACTGAAGAGTTCAACAGATGGACTGGAAAGGAGGTGAGAGTGCCTCTAGCCTCAGCAGGACTGTCAGTGATGAGTGAGCTGACAGCCATGGAACTCAGGAAGGCTTAGGACCTGGAGGCAGGGGGAAAGTAAGGAACTAAATATAGGCAGGTAATTTAATGTTAGCCAGAAATAAATTTCAACAGAAAGAGTGGGAAGTCATGTTAAAGAAATGTCCCAGAGGCTGACGCCATGGCTCAACAGGCTAATCCTCCGCCTTGCGGCACCAGCACACCGGGTTCTAGTCCCGGTCAGGGCGCCGGATTCTGTCCCGGTTGCCCCTCTTCCAGGCCAGCCCTCTGCTGTGGCCCAGGAGTGCAGTGGAGGATGGCCCAAGTGCTTGGGCCCTGCACCCCATGGGAGACCAGGAAAAAGTACCTAGCACCTGGCTCCTGCCATCGGATGAGCGCGGTGCGCCGGCCGCAGCGCACCGTCCGCGGCAGCCATTGGAGGGTGAACCAACGGCAAAAGGAAGACCTTTCTCTCTGTCTCTCTCTCTCACTGTCCACTCTGCCTGTCAAAAAAATTAAAAAAAAAAAAAAAGAAATGTCCCAGAAATGGAATGATCAATTCAGGCATTCCAATATCCCAAGGGTCAAGAATGTGAGTATTCTCCAGGGAGCAGGCATTTAGCCTAGCAGTTAACAGTCAAACCTGAGTTTGACTTCTGGCTCTGGCTCTGCCTCCTGACACCAGATTCCTGCAAGTGTAGCCCCTGGGATGCTGCAGAGACACCTCAGGTCATTGTGTTTCTGTTACTTGCATGGGAAACCTGGATTGAGTTCTTGGCTCCTGGCTTCAGCTCTGGCAATTGGGTGCATGTGAAGAGGGAACCAGCAGGTGGAAGCATATGCTCACTCTCAAACAGATTTGAAAAAGCTTTTTTTTTTTTTTTCCCTCAGTGCCAAGTCCACCAAAGCACAGTATCTTGCAGTTTGAGAATTCCAGGAACAAAGAGATTCTAAGAGCAAAAGAAAACAAAAGACAAGATACAAAAATTGCACATCTCAACATTCTGCTAAGGATACTGGTAAAAATGCCTTCAGAATTCCTAATTTGAATATAACTACTTGTCAATTAATATTTTTATTCTGAATTTGACTTCCTACCTGTATAAGCAAAATAATTGACCTCTTATGCACCTATTCCCAAGAAACTACAGAAGGAAACCCTCCACTTTAACAAGAAAATAAACTAATAAACTGTCCAGAAAGCAATTCAAGATTGACCAGAAGGGATCCAATTCAAGAAGAAAACAAACCCTCAACATGATAGAGATGTCTCGGGACAGCAGCTGTGTACTTGGATGAGAGAGTAGATTGAAATAAAGTATAGAATTAAGTGTTGGACAAATTGATTTGGGATTGTGTGGGAGTGAACATATAAACTCAATCACAGTAACGCAAAGAATGATGCTGACTTAAAAAAAGTTAGAAACCTGAAATAGCTGTACTCATAAATGCATATTACCTAAAACTTGAAACGAAATTGCTTGAAAAAACTGAAGGCTGAATGCCACCGGGGATTGGACTGAGGAACAGCGAAGGGTGGAGCAAAGGGCTTTTTGCCTCAAGAGTCTTTAAGTACCATTAAACTACATTAATCTAACATTCACAAAAAATCATGTTTATCAAAAATGATTGTATAGCTATGTATGCAGTAGGCTCAGCAGTTGGGACACCGCTTAGGGCGCGCACACCCCATACTGCAGGGCCTGGGCTTGAGTCCCAGCTCTGCTCCCAATTCCAGCTTCCTGCCAAGGAAACCCCAGGAGGTGGGCTTAAGGGATTGAGTCCTTGCCACCCATGTGGGAGGCCTGAACTAAATTCCTGGCTCCCAGCTTCAGCTTCTGGTCCCTTCCTAGTTGTTGCAGGCATTTGGGGAGTGAATCAGCAGAAGATGGGCAATAGTTTTCTCTGTCTCTGTTTCAAATGAATTTTTTGAAACATCATAAAAATATATATACATATGTGAGATTATAAAATTAGGGATAAAATACTACTGCAATCTCTTTTCCATGGTTCTAATCTATTTGGAATATAAAGTGACAATACATAAACTCAAGTTTTAGATTCCAGATCTGTTTTCCAGTGCAGGAGAACACAGAGGAATGGGAGCCGGGAACAATGAATCCATAAACCAGCCAATGTTTTCATCTAGGGAGTCCTGGAGACCTTCCATCGAGGAATTGCGGCGGAAGTGGGACAGGAAGAAGAGTGGTTTGGAAAAAACTGTGTGGTTTTGGTAGTTCTCTCTCTGTGTACCTACTTCCCCAACCCTCACTGTTTTCCAAAGCAAGCCTATCAAAAAAACAGGTCTATGGATCCGGACCTGCACGTGTGACTTGTGTTATATAAGTTTAATGTAAAGCTCAACATTAAATAGTTAAATGTTAATACATTGCCAAAAAGTTCTCAATTTTTCTTAAAAAAAAAAAAAAAAACCTTACAAGGACAAGCAGCAACAATGCTCTGAAAAGTCAGTAACTTGAATCTCAATTATACTGTGCTACATTTTTGTCATCTATTTTAACATTTTCAAACACATACATAATGTTTTGTCTCCCTGCCTCCCTCCCTGGCTTGGTCATGTTGTACCTCCAAACCATAAATAGTGTTTCTTTTGTTAGAAAAGAAGCATATTCCATGTGGAAAGGTCTTTATTTCAAAGTCAAAAGCATGAGGTCTCCTTCAACAGGTAAAATCATGGTAACTGCTCTCAGAGAGTAAGGTCAGCTACCGTCTGGCACGTGCCACTCACCGTGGACTCCGTGGACTCCCAAGGCAGCGGGAAGGGCTGGCAGCATCATTCCTTTTGATGATTCCACTGGCAAAATTATTTTCCATTTCAAAGTAAAAATACAGCAGCTTCTCCAGAGGAATTAGCTCCCCAAAATTTCATAGAGAACTCTTGTTTAAGATATCACATTTGTATATATCATTATCATCAACCTGAATTTTTGATAATTTTGATAAGTACATTAGGACAAAATATTATAAATAGTTTATTCCTATTTACTGACTACATTTACACAGAATATTCAATGATCAAAACTCCCCATTTGCAATACTGTACATTAAATTCTAATATAGGGGCCAGCACTGTGGTGTAGCAGGTGAAGCCGCTGCCTGCAGTGCCAGCACCCCATATGGGTACCAGTTCAAGACTCGGCTTTGCACTGTCCTGTAAGATGGCATTCTAGAAAAATTATCAAGTGAACAGCCTCAGAATTTTCTGGGTAGGGGCCAGCGCTGTGGCATAGCGGGTAAGGCCGCTGCCTGCAGTGCCAGCATCTTGTACGGTTGCTGCACTTCCAATCCAGCTCTCAGCAGTGGCCTGGGAGGGCAGGAGAAGATGGCCCAAGGCCATGGGCCCCTGCACCCACGTGGGAGGCCTGGAGGGGCCTCCTGGCTCCTGGCTTTGGATTGGTGCAGCTCCAGCTGTTGTAGCCAGCTGGGGAGTAAACCAGCGGATGGAGGATCTCTCTCTCTCTCTCTTTCTCTCTCTCTCTCTCTCTCTCTCTCTCTTTCTGCCTCTCCTTCTCTCTGTGTGGAACTCTTGACTTTCAGATAAATGGATCAATCTTTAAAAAAAATTTTTTTAAATAAAAAAAAAAAAAGGCTCGGCTTTGGATCCAACTCTCTGCTATGAAAAGCAGTAGAAGATGGTACAAGTCCTTGGGCCCCTGGACCCACGTGGGAGACCCGGAAGAGGCTCCTGGCTCCTGGCTCCTGACTTCCGTTGCGGCCAGTTAGGGAGTGAATCAGCAGATAGAAGATCTCTCTCTCTCTCTCTCTCTCTCTGCCTCTGAGTCTCTGTAACTCCACCTTTCAAATAAATAAATAACTCTTAAAAATTATAATATAACCCCTGCTACAAAAATTATCTAAGTTAATCCAAGATAAAAACTGTCTCTAAATTCTAAAAACATTAGAAATAGCAAAAAAAAAATGTAAACAATAGTCAAGTGCTGAAAATCTAGAAGAATTCTCCAACATCTGCTCCCTTATCTCAACATTTGCTTTGAGCTTTTGTTCAAGCTTTGAAGGTTTCATAGTTATATAAATGCTGAAATGAAAAAAGAAAAAGTACGTGTTTATCAGTCAGATTTAAGATGTTCTTATGAAGCGGGGAGGAGGGTAAAAAGTAAGTCAAAAAGAACAAAATGGACTAATTTGACCCTATGAATATCTTAAAAGTTTATAAAACACATCCACACACACAAATGAAAGAGAAAATTAATATATAAAGTTAATGATTATTTCACAGTAAGAAAATTATTAATAAAATAAGTAAAACATCAAGAAAATCCAAATAAGTAAAAAGGGTATCAAATGTAGAAAAGGATAAATCATAAATAATGTGAACTACAAAGTCCAACTTGCATGTCAACTGAAATAAAAAAGAGATGGAGTGTCACTTTAATACTAATTAAATTAACACATTTAAAAATTATAAGATCCCCTGCTGTCAAATCTGTACAGCTAGCATTTCCCCTCAGATCTGGAATAAGGCAAGGATATCCACTTTCACTGCTCCTATGTAATGTAGTATCGGAAGCGTTAGTGAAAGTAATTAGGGAGGAGAAATAAATAAAGGGCATCAAAACTGGAACAAAGGAAGTCAAATTATACATGTCTTCAGGTGACATTATGTTGTATAAGGAAAAACCTAAACACTCCACAAAGAGCTGTTAGAATTGATAAACCAACTCAGTATATGTGCAGGTTACAAAATACAAAAAAAAAAAAAAAAGGTAGCTTCTTTCTATACTAATGATGAGCTCATAGAAAAAGAAATCTTATTCACAATACCCACAAAAAATCATTAAATATTTAGGAATTAACTGAACCAAAGAAGTGAAAGATCTCTACAATGAAAATTATCAAAGACACAAAAAATGGAAAGATATTTCTTGCTCATGGATCAGAAGAATCAGTATCATCAAAATGTCTATACTCCTAAAGCAATTTACAGATTCAATGTAATCCCTGTCAAAATACCAATGATATTCTTTACAGGGTTAGAAAAAAAATCCCAAAATTCATATGGAAATACAAAGGATCCTGAATAGCCAAAGCTATCCTGAGCAAGAAAAACCAAACTAGAGTCATCACAATACCTGATTTCAAAGCATACTATAGGGGCCAGCTGTGACCCAGGAGGGCAGTGGAGGATGGCCCAAGTGCTTGGGCCCTGCACCCTCATGGGAGACCAGGAAGAAGCACCTGGCTCCTGGCTTCAGATCAGCACAGCACCAGCCAGCCATGGCGGCCATTTGGGGAGTGAACCTTTCTCTCTGTCTCTCTCTCTCACTGTCCAGTCTGCCTGTTAGAGAGAGAGAGAGAGAGAGAGAGAGAGAGAGAGAGAGAGAGAGAAGTCAGAATGAAATACTACAAATGAAGAATTCAATAGCTCAAATAAAAAATGCATTGAAAAGCCTTAACAATAGAATAGGTGAGACATAAGAAAGCATATCAAAACTAGAAGAAAAATTTCTGGAAATAATACAATCAGACCAAATACAAGAAGAAGAAATTAGAAAATTAAAAAACACACTTGGAGATATACAAGATTTTACCTAATGACCCAACAGATGGATCTTAGGAATTATGGAAGGCATGGAAAGAGAGAAAGGATTAGAAGGCTTTCTTAATGAAATAATAATTAAATTAGAGAAGAAATCAACAAAATTGAAACCAAAAAAAAATACAAAAGATCAGCAAAACGAAGAGCTGGATTTTTCAAAAAATAAAAAATTGATGCAGCATCAGCCCAACTAACCAATGAAAGGAGAGAAAAGACAAAAATCAATAAAATTAGAGATGAAAAAGGAAAATAACAACAGATACCACAGAAATAAAATGAATCATCAGAAATTACAAGGAGCTGTTTGCCTACAAACTGGGAAGCCTAGAAGAAATGGACACATTCCTAGACACATATAACCTACCTAAGTGATTCATGAAGATGTAAAAAACCTAAGCAGACCCATAACCAAGTCAGAAATGGAATCAGTAATAAAGACCATCTCAACAAAGAAAATCCCAGGACCAGATGGCTTTACTGCTGAAATATACCAGATTTTAATGAACTAACTCCAATTCTTCTCAAATTATTCAAAACAATTGAAAGGGAGGGAATCCACCCAAATTATTTCTTTGAAGCCAGCATCACCTTAATTCCTAAACACAGAAAAGACACAACAGAGAAGGAGAACTATAGAACAATTTCCCTGATGAACATAGACATAAAAATCTTCAAAATATTCTGGCCAATAGTATCCAACAACACATCTGGAAGATCATTCACCCAGACCAAGTGGGATTTATCCTTGTATGCAGGGACGGTTCAACATTTGCAAAACAATGTAATACATCATATTAACAAATTGAAGAAAAAAAACATATCATTATCTCAACAGACTCAGAGAAAGCATTTGACAAAATGCAACACCCTTTCATGATGAAAACTCTAAGTAAAATGGGTTTAGAGGGGATAGTCCTCAACACAATCAAGGCAATTTATGACAAACCCATGGCCAGTATCCTATTGAATGGGGAAAAGTTGGAAGCATTTCCACTGAGATCTGGTACCAGACAAGGATGCCCACTCTCACCACTGCTATTCAATGGAAGCTTCAGCCAGAGCCATTAAGCAAGAAAAAGAAATCAAGGGGATACAAATTGGGAAGGAGGAAGTCAAACTATCCCTATTTGCAGATGATATGATTCTATATACAGGGGACCCAAAAGATTCCACTAAGAGACTACTGGAACTTATAGAAGAGTTTGGTAAAATAGCAGGATATAAAATCAACACACACAAAAAAACAGCCTTTTATACATAGACAAATCCTTGGATGAGAATGAACTTCTAAGATCAATCCCAATCACAATAGCTACAAAAAATATCAAATACCTTGGAATAAATATAACCAAGGATGTCAAAGATCTCTATGACAAGAATTATAAAACATTAAACAAAGAAATAGAAGAAGACAGCAAAAAAAAAGGAAAAAAATTCCAAGTTCATGGATTAGATGAATCAATATCATCAAAATGTCCATTCTTCCAAAAGCAGTTTACAAATTCAATGCAAAAAAAACAATCAAAATACCAAAGACATTGTTTTCAGATCTAGAAAAAAATGGTGCGGAAATTCATATGGAAAAAAAGGATACCTCAAATAGCTAAAGTGATCTTATACAATAAAAACAAAGCCAGAGGCATCACAATTCCAGATTTCAAGACATACTATAAGGCAGTTATAATCAAATCAAAGCAACCTGTTACTGGTACAAAAACAAATGGATAGACCAATGGAACAGACTAGAAATGCCAGAAATTAATCCAAGCATCTACAACCAACTTATATTCAACCAAGGAACTAAAACCACTCCCTGAAGCAAAGACAGTCTCTTCAACAAATGTTGCTGGGAAAACTGGATTTCCACATGCAGAAGTATGAAGCAGGACCCCTACCTTATACCTTATACAAAACCCATTCAAAATGGATTAAAACCTAAATCTATGACCAGATACCATCAAATTACTGCAGAGCATTGAGGAAACACTGCAAGACATTGGCACAGGCAGAGTTCTTGGAAAAGACCCCAGAGGCACAGGTAATCAAAACCAAAATCAACAAATAGGATTACATCAAATTGAGAAGCTTCTGTACAGCAAACCAAACAGTCGGGAAAGTATAGAGGCAACAGATAGGATGGGAAAAATTATTTGATAAAGAATTAATAACCAGAATATATAAAGTGATCAGAAAACCCAAAACATTGTCACAGTCATCAGAATGCTGCATTCCATATTTCCCAAATCTCTGTTGAACATCATTTGTTCATATAGGACATGTACACATGCACGCACACACACACACACACACACACACACACTGCCCCTAAGAGTATTTCAAGAATTTTCTGGAATGTGATAGTTGTTGTGGCACAGTAGGTAACATCCTATTTGGAATGCCCAAATGCTGTACTAGAGTGCCTGGATTCAAATCTCTCCTCTGCTTCTGATCCAGATTCCTGTTAATGTGTAACACGTGCCAACTCAGTTACTTGAGTCTCTGCCACCCATATGGGGGACTTAAAGTTACTAGGTCCTAGCTTTGACTTAGCCCATTCCCAGCTGTTGTAGGCATTTGGGGGATGAGGGGGTGTCAACCAATAGATTGAAGAGATGTTTCTCTCTCTCTCAATTAAATGAAAATAAATAAATCAAACTTTTTAAAAAGATGTTTGTGGAAAATGGAATTGAAATATGAGTTTATTATGCTTCAACCATTTTTTGAGATCCAAGCATTGTTGTTCTATAATATGCATTTCCAGGAACTTTCAAAAGACCCCTCCCTTGCCAGAGCTGTGGCTTAGTGGGTAAAGCTGCCACCTGCAGTGCCAGCATTCCATATGAGTGCAGGTTCAAGACCTGGCTGCTCCACCTCCAATCCAGCTCTCTGCTATGGCCTGGGAAAGCAGTGGAAAATGGCCCAAGTCCTTGGGCCCCTGCACCTGCATGGGAGACCCAGAAGAATCTCCTGGCTCCTGGCTTTGGATTGACTCGGCTCAGGCCATTGTAGCCATTTGGGGAGTGAACCAGTGGAAGGAAAACTCTCTCTCTCTCTCTCTCTCTCTCTCTCTCTCTCTGTGCCTCTCTGTAACTCTGCTTTTCAAATAAATAAATCTTTAAAAAAAAAAAAACTCCTTCCCAAATGTACTTGTCCTCATGTGTGTCTTCATGAATATCATGTTATATGCCATGTTTATATTCAGTAATAATATGATGTATAGTATATTTACATGAAGTACTCACTCACACATGTTTTTAAGATCCTCCAACTTTCAACTTTCCTCCTTCCTCATATCTTTGCTCTCATGGGTTTCCCCATGACTGATTTGGTTTGATTATTAGGCAACACCCCCTTCCCAATAGCACAGCTTCTATCTCTTGTGACTAGCCCTTGCCTTAGACCTATCACTCTGGGAACTATTCATGTTTATTCCAATTATCTTAATTTTTTATTGTAAAATAGCAGGACCTTTGCCTACTGGCAATCTTATCCTGAACATATATGTAAGAAAGATAAAAAACAAGTGAATATCAAAGCATCTCTATTGGTTTTGCTTTAACCCTTGGATTTTCTTGTCCAAAAACCACTTCCTTACATGATGTCTGTGTGGGTGGAATAATGAGTCACAGTAAGAACCTGTGTCCTAGTGGATCCTGATGGCTGTGGTTTCATTTTCAAGAATGCTATGTATGGTCATCTAGGTGAGAGAAATAGTCCCAAGCTGGATAATATTCGTGGTGGGTCAGCTGCCAACAACAACGCATGCTATGTCATCAGCCACCTTGATGGCTTCAATATCCTGACAAATAATATTATCAAGAAACAACTGCATTTTACCAAGTGGAGACTAGCGTACAGTGTCCCTGGCATTCAATTTACAGTGCAGAAGTAATCACAGCTGTCACTCTTCTACATTTATCCTGTATTACTCTCTTGGTAACACTCTACCTCAATTTCCTGCTATTGTTTCTCTCCCCTACTTTTCTCACCATCACCTGCTATCATCGCTATTTGGTCTTACTTCCATTTTCCAGGGGCTGCCACCCTGCCTGTCACTGCCATCTCTATCTCCTGCTTGCATTCTGAGCTCTGCTCTGTTCCCAAAGCTACAGTCTTGATTTTCCTTCTCACAGCCATAGGGACACCCAGCCCCAGCATCCTCCTCAGCCAAGGAGCATCACTGAGCTGCTAAACTTACTGGGCTATGCCTGAAATTACATACTTCTCTACTAGCTTCTTTGCTCTCCCTTCTCTGCTCCCCATCTCCATTGCCTCCATCCTCTGGAGCACTGCCTTCATAAATTACTTGCACATAGATCCTCCTCTTGGGTCTGTTTTGGTTAACATAAGTCAACCCCTAACTCTGAACTTGTGCATATGAATGAGAAGTATTCAAATTGAAGAGTAAGTGTCCCGATTACAAAATCTTAACTGCACCCTGCACCATCAGTAACCAATCCCTACTGGTCTAGAGCCCACTTGTCTTCAGCTCCAATGCACAAGGAGTGTGTGGTAGCCACATTTCATGGATACACCCAAGCTGGAACTATACAGAGCATATTAGATGGTACCAGCAAGGAACATTGGTACAAAAGCACACATGAAGGATGGCATAATGGCACAGTGCACTGAGCCATTGCTTGGGAAACCCATATTGCCCATCAGAATGCCAATTCAAGTCCTGGCTACTCTGCTTCCAATCCAACTTCCTGTAACAGGCCTGGGAAGGCTGTGATTGATGATCCAAGTATGTAGGCATCTGCCACTCAGTTTTGGCTACTGATTTAGCTTGCCCTGCCTCAGCTGTTGTGGGCATTTGGGCAGTGAACCGGTGGATGGAAGATATTCTCTCTCTCTCTCTCTCTCTCTCTCCTTTTCTAATAAACAAATTTTTTTTCTAATAAACAAATTTTTTTTATGTGATGTTCACATAAAATATTATTTTCAAAACTGGACATAAAGGGCAGGGTTTTTAAAATCCATAGACTGTGCAGGATTCAGTAATTACTACTTCTCTCTTGTTTGACTGCCAATACTACTTTCACATGTTCAGGTGAAAATCTAGAAAATGAACACAGTTGAATCTAAGACCAGAGAATAGAGCAGCTTATTGCGGTGAATCAACTTTGGGCCAAGTCAATGAAGGTCCAAAGAGATAAACAAGGATCCGGGACAATATTTTCTGCAGGCAACTCTCACTGAGAAGGAGAATCTTTCTCTAGGCAGGTCCAAGTGAGAAGGAGAATGATGTCCCTTAGACTGTTAAAAGTAATATGAAAAATTTTTAAAAAGATGTATTTATTTTTTATTTATTTGAAAGACAAAGTTACAAAGAGAGGGTGAGAGAAAGACACACAGATAAAAAAGAGAGGAGGGGAGAGGGATGGGGGAAGGTGAGGGAGAAGGAAGGAGAGAGAGAGAGAGTATACAGTCCCCATATCTTGCATCACAGGCCAGACTGTCATTTCATGGAGGTGTTCTTCTACCCTCTAACTTCTACCTTCCATACTTTCCCCTCTGTCAACCTGCATCTCAGCCCCTCAAGTGCACAGGATTTCAGTTTAGCTTTGGCCTCTGTCACTATGGAGCAGTCCCTCCAAACTCAGCTGTCAGCAGAAGCTGACCAAATCTCTCATTTAATCTCTCTTTCTCCCTCCCAGACAAAAAGAACTGCCAGAACTGGTGACCCATGGTAGCTAAAATGACAGGATATCACAAAAACAAGTTTTTCTACTGGATGTGAAACATCTGAACAGTAATTCCAGTCAGTGCCCACACAAAATAACAGAGAAGTTTTATGAGGACTGAATTGCACTACCACTCTCTACAATTTCTTATCCAATAGGGTGGGTGTATGGGAGAACTTGAGACCTCCTTTATTGTCATTGCCTAAGGACACCTAGGTCTGAGACTTTAACTTGGGCTTCTCTCATCATTTAAAGAATAAGACTCAGCAGTAACTGGAGGAGCAAAACACCACAGGACAATTTTTGCCTCATGTAGGAGGAGAGAGTATCGCAGATGCTGATATGTTTAGGCTGAATTGAATTATGAAGCAACTGTCAGACAACTACAGAATATTGACCAGTGAACAATTCAACAGATGTGTCTTCCTAAGACAGAAAGCATAACCACTGTCAATGACAACAAGAAAGAGAAGAGATATTTTAGGTTCAAAAGCATCAAAGAGTGTGCTGCCATATTACTTTGGTCCATTTGGAACAAAAGCATCTCCTCAACTTGTTGTTGTCATTGGTGACAACAGTGGTGACAGTAACTTGAAACAGAAACATGTCAGTTTCTGGTCCCAGCAAGCTCTCTGGCAATTGCCTAGTGATTCACTACAGTCTTAACATTTTACCAGGAATACTAGAGAGTCAGTGCTGTGTGCTTCCTCCCATGTCACCTGAGGCAAAGTGTGCCCAGTGTGTCCCTCAACATTATTGTGATGTTAGAGGAGTGGCTTGGAGGAGCAGCTTAAGCAGTCACCTTGATCTGTCCATCATAAAGATACATTGCTTTTTTATTAACAAAAATGTGGAAACTGGCAATTAAATAATGCATAGATACTCTGTCCAACACTAATGTTTCTCTCAAAACTTTATCATATACTCCTGATCTCTGGATCAGTTCTTATGTTCATTTGTGAACACTGGAAATTTTCTCTTTCAGTTCTTCCCACACACTTTTATCTGCTGATATTCTCTTCTTCTCTTCCTTAGTCGGATGAATGTCACCTCTGAACATGGTTAACCTGTTGCTGAGAACCCTCTCAGCAGGCTCAGAATGATCAAACACAGCAACACCAAAAGTGGGTAACTCTCCATCGCTGCTACTGCAGAACTCCAACACATTGTCATAATTTTCAAAGCAATCTTTAAGTTCTTATTGGCCCACCTTGTAAGGCATGCTGTGAAAGGAGACCAGGTGACTGTCAGGGCATCTCACAGTTCTTTCAGGATTAACATCAGCCTCACAGAGTGGTCTGTGTCCCTTCTAGGGAGGAATGTTTTATTCACTTTCATCACGTTCTTTGGTCCTTCTGAGACCTCTGCCTTGGAACTGGGGATTCAGGCTTAGACTCTGAATGTGGATGTACAGATGGAACTACAGTAACATGAATTGTTATCCCAGTAACAGGAATAGCTCCACAGGGTGAAAGATTCTTACTGGTCACAGATGCCCAAGCAAATGTCTTCTAGTCTTCCTATAGTGCCTACATTACATCTGTGGGTGCTGGGAAATAACTCTTCTGAGCATCTTTAGTAGCAGTTTCTTAAAATACTGGCTCAGACTTTTACTCTTGGATTTCAGAGACAGAGTCTTGTTCTGCTTCTGGTTCAGGATCAGGCTCTAGTTCACTAACAGGCTCCTCTAAATGTGCTTCCAAGTCATTGCTGACAATCTGTTCATAGAAAGCTCCTGAATCATTGGGGATCACTTCAGGAGCCTGCTCTCTTTCTTCAGGTTTCTCCATGTCATCCTCAGATTATTCCTGAGGATCAGAGACAAAGCCATGAATAACCTCATCTTGGTATCTGAAGGTACCATTGTGAACACAGAACTTCCTTGCACAGAGCTCTCAGGAGCAAGGACAGATGATTGATGAATCTCCTTAAAGCTTGGTTGTTGTTGGAGAGCAGTTCCATCACCTGCACCATCACATCATCATTTGAAGCAGCATGAGCATCAACATGGCAGACCTTGGTGTGGCAGGTGGGGAAGTTTTGTGACATCACTTTCCTGTGGATTGCTTTTGGTCCATAGACTGCATTTCCTGGCTTTCCTTTGAATCTAATCCTGCACAGATAGAGAAGAGTTCTTTCCATAGAAATCTATGTAGCACATCTGGGACCTGGTTTAGTAGTGTGCACTTCTGTGTTCCACATTCCCAGCTAATCAGCAGGGGACTAGGCATTTCCACAACCCTTGCTTTTGTCAGTTCAACATGCTCAGCTGAGCAGAAGAGGAATAGGCTTTGCTCCACAATCCATAGAAAGGCAGAAATACTGCACACAACTATATCTGAAACCACGTTAGCTTTTTTCAAGGTATAACCATCAAGCTGGTCATAATTTGCCTTTTCTCTTTAACAACTGCAGACCATTTTGGGTATGGATAGGCAGTTAGGTATTGAATATGATCCACAACTGCTTGACAGAAAATTAGTTCCCATGACCACTGTTACAAATAATATTTTGAGGGATATATTCCCCAGTTTATGTTTCTCCATTACCACTTTTTAAAGTGTTTCTCTAGGATGTATTCTAATAAGGGAATTTGTGGTTCAAAGTGCTCATACTTTCTCTTTTGCTAATTATTTGCCTTGGAATGAATATTCACAAATCCATATCCCCAAGCAGTTATGAGAATATTCTTTCTCCCAATTTCCTTCTGCAATACTGAATAGTATCTCTATACAACATTTATTTTTACATTTATGAACTGTGTATTCAGAGTCACTCAAATGAGATACCCCTCATTTTACTAACATCACTTGCATCCTGAGAAAGCCAAAATCAATATAATTTGTCTTTATTCTCTTTATTTATATGACTATCTCTTCTACCTGATCTCCTGATCCAACGGCAGCACAAGCTTCTCACTATGTTTGGTGATGCTGCTCAGAGTTGGATGAGCGGTATTTTGGATTTTGTAGATGAGAAGCAAGTTCACAGAAGTGTCTTGGGATTGGGTTAACCTGGATTCTCCTGACAACTCCACGTTCTAGAGAGTTGGAAAACCACCAGCCTCCCCTGTCAAAAAATGAGGTATCCATGATTGGAACTCTGTCAAACAAAACATGGAACTTGAGTAATTAAGCTCATATTTTCACTGGAATAGATTTAGAGAATGAGATTTTTTATTACTATGCAAAAGAATAGGACAGATTACTTTTGCAGGAATGTGATTGGGGTATCTTAATCATCAGGGCTATTCTGTTGCCCTTCTTGATTTGGTTTGTCTATGCTGGTATGTGATCATTACTATGAAATTTTGTGTGGTCAGCTCAAGTCAACAAGCATTAAGAGAAGGTTGCCATAAACACTGTAAACAGATGACTAAATCTCAGTTCATTTTAGCACAAAGTTAAGTAAGTCTGTATCTTGCTTCTTGTAGAGGTTTGCTCAGTAATACTAACAAGAAACTCTTTAAGCATCTGAAATGCCTGGGACAGGCTCTCAGATCACAAAGCTGAAGAACAGTCACATAAGGGTTTTTTGTTTGTTTATCTGTTTGTTTTATGCCTACAGCATTTGCTTTGACACATGACTCTGAATATAAAAATCAGAAAGGAAGACACGATCAGTTGTATATTCAGTTTTCTATTGTTACAGAAGGAATTATAAACTGCAGCTTGAGACAATGCACATGAGTATCTTACAGTTCTATAGGTGGTGAGGCTGGAGTGCCCTGCCTCCATTTTCTAGTCAAGGCCTCATGTAATTAAATCCATGAATCAACTAGCTGCATTTTCATCTAGAGCTCATGATACCTTTCCACACTGCTGCAGGTATGGACAGCATTCACTTCCTTATGATCATGGGACTGAGGTCCCTTTCCCTGAACTGACTGTCAGGCAAGGGGCACTCTGCTGTCGGAGGCCACCTGCACTCTTTTTTCAGAGACCTCCATTCTGCAACCAGCTCCAGAGCTAGGAGTCATGCTCACATTCCCACTCTCTGACATCATCTCTTCCTACTAGTGACAGAAGGTCCCTGCATTTGAGTGGTTATGTGACTCCACAAGGGGCACCCACAAAATCTCCTGTTAAAGTTACCAAATGCTGGGGCCGGTGCCGTGGCTCACGTGGTTAATCCTCCGCCTGTGGCACCGGCATCCCATATGGGTGCTGCGTTATAGTCCTGGATGCTCCTCTTCCAGTCCACCTCTCTGCTGTGGCCCAGGAGGGCAGTGGAGGAGGGTCCAAGCACTTGGGCCCGCACCTGCATGGGAGACCAGGAGGAAGCACCTGGCTCCTGGCTTCAGATCAGTGTAGCTCTGGCCATTTGGGGTGAACCAATGGAAGGAAGACCTGTCTATCTCTCTTTCTCTGTCTAACTATCTGTTAAATAAAAAATAATAATAATAAAGTTACCAAATGATATAGAACACCACAATTACACAGGTGATTCCTCCTCAGTTTCTAGAGATATGACTGGGGTATATTTCTTGATCACCATAGAAATTTTACCTAACACATCCAACCTCTGAACCACAGAAATTCATGTCTACCCCAAGTGCAAAATACATGTGCCCCCTTCTAAGGTTCAGAACTCTGATGTATGACAGCATCAAAGACAAAATTTATCATGTAAACCTCATCAGCTCAAGAGTGCAACTTTTAGGCCAGTGTGGTAGTATGAGGGTAAGCTGTTGCCTGAGAGGCTGGCATCCCATATGTGAGCAGATTCATATCCCAGCAGCCCTGCTTGTGATCCAGTTCCTTGCTAATGGCCTGGGAAAAGCAGTGAAGATGGACAAAGTGCTTGGGTCCCTGGCAAATCCCTTCCCTTTCGTCCCATCCCATGATAGAGTAGCCAGGCTAAAGATATAACTTATCTGCTCTCAAGATATGCATGTGGGAGAGACATAGGATATCAGTGATAAAGGTTCCAGTTCCACAGATGGGGAAATGGATTGTAGGAGGAAGCCACTATTCTCAAATATGTTTGAATTCCATTGAGGCAAAGTTGAGCAGGGGTTCCTTTATTAAGTTCCTTGAAGTTCTGCTCCCTGAGATGGAAGGATATGCACGGGTGGAACTTGGGAAGAGGGTATTGTTCAGGCAACTGGAGTGAGTCAATCTTAGAAGGTAGAACATGATGGGAGAATAGAAAGATGCTAGTTAACCCAAGGAAGTGAAGAACAGTGGACTGGGATCACATTTTGGAAGATAGCCACTGTCATCCTAAGGCTTTTTTATTTTATTATGTTGAGAAAGAATAGGCATAGCAAATCTTTTTGTCAAAGAAGTAACAGGCTCAGAAGGGTGCATTAGGATTTGAGTGTTATCAGCATTGCTTAGTACTCTGCGTGATCTTAACTGAGTTGGTTTCCCTCTGTGGCACAGATTTGAACCAGACATGTGATTTTCAATCTGAATCCATGTCAAGTTTATTTAAAGAAAATACGTAGTAGTTTTAAAAAAGTGGAGATAGTATAGTCTCAGGAAGAGTTAGGGGAAAAAACAGCAGAGGAAACTCTACCAAAATTAGAGGGACACGGTGGACCTACCTGGAAGGCATGTGCAGCCATGACTCGGGACTCCAAGAGTCTAACCACCAGCACTGGAAAGTGAGGTGAGATGAGACTGAAGTAGCCCAAGACACTGGTGAAAAAGCGGTAGGAAGAGCGAGAAGGATGAGGCTTGAAGCCCTGTGGGGGAAAGTGCACCAGCCTAGTACAGGAGAGAAAAAGAAAAAAAAAAAGGACAGTAAGGACACGTTTCTCTCTCTCTGATCACCTTACAAAGGTGTTCAAGCCGATAGAGCAGGAGCCAATTTGGATATACATAACACCTGCACAAGCTCATATCTGCGCCTGGCAATCAGCCAAGAGGAGACTCCTGACTCTGGTGGGGAGAAGTAACAGGAGGATAAGGAGCTTGTGAAGCTTCTGAACCAGGACTGTGAAAAAAACACCTGAGAGTGTGTAGGAGAACTCACGGTGTGGCTGAGACTTTGAGCAGTCTCATTGGAAGACGCCACAAGCTCAGATGGCCCTGGTTACCTGGTGAGAGACATTGCTGGGGATTCTGAACTTACACTGAGGACTGCACAGATCCTTTGTGAAGTCTTTGGGAAAGAGCAGATGAATATTATACCCACTCACTGAGGCTAGTGCTCAGGAACTGGCCTCCAGTGAGGAGAAGAGCTCAGGTGAGCAGAATTAATTCCCTTCAGATTAAAAAAAGAGATAAGATTTACTACACCAAACCTGGGTGTGTCACCTTAGGCACTCCTTTAACCTGGAAAACTGAACAGAGCTCTCTGGACACACCCACTACAAGCGTCTAGAGATTCACTGAAAATAGACAGTCCACTTATCTACAGAGACATAGTACAATGATAAAAGCTGCCACAGCGGGAGGTGGGGGGAGAAATCAACGAATATCTTCACAAATGCTGAACAACAAACACAACAATCTAAGAAACAAGAATAAGGAAGACAACATGACACTATCAAAAGAACACAACATTTCAATACAAGATTATGAAGACGATGAGATAGAAGAAATGCAAGAAATGGAACTCAAAAAGTTGATCATAAGTTTAAGTATAAGTAACCAAAAGCAAATGCATGAACTATTGAAATCTATGCAGGACGTGAAAGAAAATCTTTCTCATGATATTGAAATCTTAAGGAGGAATCAAAATGAAATGAAGAACTCAATAGAACGTGAAATTGAGATATTAAAGAGAAATTAAAATGAAATGAAGAATTCAATAGAACAAATGAAAAACACAGTTGAGAGCCTTAAAGAGAGAATATTGGACTTAGAAGACAGAGCACAGGAAAGTATACAGTCAAACCAAAGATAAGAGGAAATTAGAAATCTAAAAACATTGTTGGGAATCTACAGGATACTATATAAAAAAAAAAAAACAACATTTGGGTTCTAGGAGTTCCTGAAGGCATGGAGAGAGAGAAAGGACTAGAAGGCCTCTTAAGGAAATACTAGCAGTAAATTTCCTGGGTTTGGAGAAAGAAAGACAGGAAGCACACAGAACTCCCAATAGACATGACCAGAAAAGATCCTCACCATGACACATTGTAATCAAACTCACCATAGTGAAACATAAAGAGAAGATTATAAAACGTGCAAGAGAGAAATGCCAGATTACTCTCAGAGGATCTCCAATTAGACTCACAGCTGACTTCTAATCAGAAACCCTACAGGCTAGGAGAGAATGGCACTATATAGCCCAAGTCCTAAGAGAAATTGCCATCCCAGAATATTATACCCTGCAAAGCTCTCATTTGTGAATGAAAATGAAATAAAGACCTTTCATAGCAAACAGAAATTGAAAGAATTTATCACCACTCGTCCAACCTGAAAAAGATGCTTAAAGATATGTTACACACAGAAACACAGAAACATGGTCATCAACATGAAAGAAGGTAAAGGAAGAAAATCTCTCAGTAAAAGATCACAAGAAGTTCCAAGTATATATTAGAAATATCTTTGGAAAAATGGCAGGGCAAAGACACTACTTATCAATAATCACATTGAATTTAAATGAACTCAACTCTCCAATTAAAAGGCACAGAATGGCTGAATGGATTAAAAAACAAAACCCATCTATTTGCTGCTTACAAGAAACACTTCAAAGGTGCAGACAGACTGAAATTGAAAGGATGGAAAAAGATATTCCATGCAAACAGAAACCAAAAGAGAGCTGGCATAGCCATCTTAATATCATATAAAATAGACTTTACCCGGCGCAGCGGCTCACTAAGCTAATCCTCCACCTTGCGGCGCTGGCACACTGGGTTCTAGTCCTGGTCGAGGCGCCGGATTCTGTCCCGGTTGCCCCTCTTCCAGGCCAGCTCTCTGCTGTGGCCACGGAGTGCAGTGGAGGATGGCCCAAGTGCTTGGGCCCTGCACACCATGGGAGACAGGGAGAAGCACCTGGCTCCTGCCATTGGATCAGCTTGGTGCACCAACTGCAGCGCACTGGCTGCAGCAGCCATTGAAGGGTGAATCAACAGCAAAGGAAGACCTTTCTCTCTGTCTGTCTCTCTTATTATCCACTCTGCCTGTCAAAAAATTTTTAAAAAATAGACTTTAACACACAAACTGATAAAGGAGACAAAGAAGGGCACTGTATAATTATTAAGAGATAAATACAACAGGAAGATGTAACAATTATAAATGTATATGCACCTAATTACTCAGCATCTGGCTATTGAAAAGGAATTTTAAGGGATTTAAAGGGAGACTGAGACTCCAATACAATAGTATTGGAGGACATTAATACTCCAATTTCAGCAATGGACAGATCAAACAACAGAAAATCAACAAGGAAACAGCAGATTTAATCAACAATATAGATCAAATGGGCCTAACAGATATCTGCAGAACTTTTCATCCTACAGTTGCAGAATACACATTCTTCTCAGCAGTGCATGGAACTTTCTCTAGAATTGACCACATACTCGGCCATAATGCAACTCTTAGCAAATTCAAAAAATCGAAATCATACCATGCATCTTCTCAGACCACAATGGAATGAAGCTGGAAATCAGCAACTCAGGAATCTCTACAGTATATGCAAATACTTGGAGACTGAACAACCTGTTCCTGAATGAACAGTGGGTCATAGGAGAAATCAAAAATTTTCTGGAAACAAATGAAGATGACAGCACAACATATCAAAACTTATGGGATACAGCAAAAGCAGTGTAAAGAGGAAAGTTTATAGCAAAGGTGCCTACATGAAGAAATCAGAAAGGCACCAAATAAATGAGCTATCAATGCATCTCAAGGATCTAGAAAAACTACAGCAAACCAAACCCAAAACTAGTAGAAGAGAAATAATTAAAATTAGAGAAGAAATCAACAAAATTGAATCCAAAAAAAATTACAAAAGGTCAGCAAAATGAAGAATTGGTTTTTTGAAAAAATAAACAAAATTGACACACCATTGGCCCAGCTGACCAAAAAAAGGATAGAGAAAAGACCCAAATCAATAATATTAGAGATGAAAAAGGGAATGTAACAACAGACAACAGAAACTTTATCAGAAACAGTTATCTGTAAACCTATAACTAGTCTGAAAACAAATTCTATTGATATTTTAAAAGTCAGGATGTGAAACTCATAATCACAGTGTAGCGGGATTTGTATACCAAGACAAGACACTACGGCCTCTTAACAGGAAGTAGTTTTGTTATGCTAGCATAAGACCTGGGTGTAATTTCTTATCCAAAATCCTGAGCCCCAAACAAAGAAGTGGTTTCCCTTACATATGGTTTTAGCCTCTTTGTCTCCCTTATATGTTTACCTGCTTACATTTGATTGGATATTCTACTGTTACATGGTAGCCACAGGATTGATACAATACTGGAACAAGATTTTTTTTCACACATATACTGAACCACAAACTGTCTGACAAGGGTTAACATCATTACTCTATACTAACAAGCAGAACCTGACAAAGTTACATATAAGCAGGTAGGGACTACAGTTGAAGCATTCATAGGCAAGCAGATAACAACCACATTTCATTCCCAGGACAGATGGCTCCTTTTTTCTTCTTCTGACCTTAGGAAAGTCTCTATCACAACTTCAATTATGTCAGTTAGAAACAAGTCTAATTAGAAGAGAAAGCCTCTTCCACAACAGTATTGGTGGTGGCATACTGGAATAATATGGTTAATACAACATATTGACCTGCACCAACCTGTAATCATAGTAGTTGATCAGGTTCATGCATTTGCCTTCACCTGCAGACACTGGGAGTACCTCCAGAGAGCAGGTGGTAGATCAGTTGGGTAAGAACAGCCTTACCATAACAGTGCAGGAAGACCAGGGGCATATGCTAAGCACAGGCAGAAACCACTGAACTGTCAGGACACTGTGCAAACTTGCAACCACTGAGACTTCACAGCCACCGAGCAACACCCACACATCAACGCAGAAGGAAATTGGGAGGAGCTGAGGGCAGCAAGGTGAGCTCCTTGCCTGAAAAATAAAATAGCCTCAGAGATTTGTGTAATGTTGGGAAAGAATCAGGAGCCAGAAAAAAACTTAAATAACAACTACAACACCCTATGACTAGAAGATCCCAAGGATTGAACCAACAACCTTTTCCATTAACAACCACACACCAACCAAACATACCAGAGGGTATATACTCTAAAGCTGCAGAGTGTGCCCAAGGGGTGAAAAGATGCTCCCAAACCTTTTATTCTCACTTGAAAATGCATTCACAATCATCTTGCTCTGGTCACATCTTTGGATAAGTTTGGTTGTTGACATGAATGAGCAAGGGAACTGCACACCCAAACACCAGCCCACAAATTTATCCACCTACTTCTAGTAGCCAGCATGCAACATGTGATGGCTTTCACTCCTCAAAACAAAGCCATCCATTAGCAGTTCTCTGTGCTTCATCCTCATTGTCACCCCCAAGTTATCCAGAACCTAGATAGCAGACACTTAGGAACTTGAACTGGCTTGTATATACCCTGCTGCTTCTTCTCAGTTATTCCACAAGTGAGTTTCATTAGCCAAGGACCTAGAATCTGCTTCTTATGCAGTCCCCTTCCAGAGCCAGGCCTGACACCTAATGGTACATGGTAAATCCTCAGTGGAAGAAAGTATTTGCTACAAGGGCCTGAGGTACCAAGAATTCCATTGCCTCATGTAAACGTCTAGTCCTAAAGGATCCCAGTTGGGAGGATGAGAAAGACGTGCAGAAGTGAATGTTCTTTCCAACCTTCATGCTGGCAGTTGAAGCAAGTTTCCCATGATGGAAATTTTAAGGGCATCATCTGAACCCATGTAGCCCACCCTATTTAGGACAGTGCAGTTGGCAAAGCACAGGGATCGAGTAGCTGGGAAGAGAGTACAGTGTGTAATTCAAAGAGAAGAAAATGGCATAAGTATGGCAGTAGGGAGAGAATAGAGAAAATTCAAGAGAGAAGGAGGAAAAAGTTGAAATGGGAGAAGGAAAGAGAAAGACACAGAGGCAGCCAAGAAGGAAAAGGTCTAGGAGGGATTACTATCACCAGATTAAGTCAGATAACTTACTCCTGACCACTGCTCTTCAGACCTTTCATTGCACACCATGGTCATGGTGGGATAAGTTGAGGTCATGGTCCCTTGGTTCATATTTGAATTTTAACATTGAGAGGACCCTCTGTCCCTAACTGCTAACTGCAGTGATGCCGTGTGGATTTCTCCTTTGGATCACGAAGCTCTTCATGCCCTTCCCTAATTAGACAACAAAGCTCTTAGTGCATTGCAAGAGGACAGCAATTACAAAGGATGTCCCCCCAGTGTCAAGGCCAAGGACCCACTGCTCAGGCTTCAGAGACTGCCAGGAGGCAAGGATCTCCTGATCTTCTGGTGAGTACCCAGGTCCCTGAGAACCTTTGTTTGTGTCTAAATAGGGCATGTGGCTAGTTTTTCTCTAGACATGTCCTAGCCAAACTACTCTGAAAATTTAAAGGGGGCATGGCACTTCTAAATTAATTCTATGAGTCCAGTACTATCTTGATCCAAAAACCACACAATGACATAACAAAAAAGGAAGTTTCAGACCAATATCCCTGACAAACATAGATGCAAAAATTCTCAACAAAAGTCTAGAAAATCAAATCCAATATCACATCAAAAATAATTATTTTCATTTTTAAAAGGATTTATTTATGTACTAGAAAGGCAGAGTCACAAAAAGAGGATAAGAAGGGACAGAGAGAGACAGAGATCTTTCATCCACTGGTTCACCCCCAAAATGGTTGCAACAGCCAGAATTGGGCCAGGCTGAAGCCAGGAGCCAGGAGATTCCCTAAGGTCTCCCACTTAGATGCATGGGCCCAAGTACTTGCGCAATCTTCCACTGCTTTCCTAGGGCACATTATCAGAGAACAGCTGGGATTGAACTGGTGCACATATGGCATGCTGGCATCACAGGCAGCAGATTTACCCAATATGCCACAACACCAGCCACTCAAAAAAAATTTAAAGGAAAAAACAAAAATCATGTATCTTGATCAAGTGGGATTTATCCCAGTATTGCAGGGATCATTCAAAATCCACTAATCAGTGAATATAATATATCACATCAACAGAACCAATGAGAAAAATCATGCAGTTAAAGCAGAAAAGCATCCAAGAAACCAAATGTCCATTTATGATAAAACTTTGAAGAAACTTACTGATGGAAATTGGTTAATAAGGCTGCATAAGAAAAACTCACAGCCAACAACGTATTGAATGGGGAGAAGCTGAAAGCATTTCCTGTAAGAACTAGAAACAGACAAAGATGCCACTCTCCTGGCTCTTACTCAATAGAGTACTTCAAATTTTAGAGTAATTGAGAAAGAGAAATAAATAAAGGGCACACAGATAAGAAAAGGGGAAGTCAAATAGTCTGTGTATGCAAATGACACAATTTTACATACAGAGAAACCTAAAAACTTTATGAAGATATTAACAACCAATAATAAACAACTATAATAAAGGAACATCATACAAAACCAACATGCAAAAAATCATGTTTATTCATCAATGATAAATTTCTTGAGAAAGAGATTAAAAAAGCTACAAAATATATTGTGTAACAAATTTAAACAAGGTTATAAAATATCTCTACAATAAAAATTACAAGACTAATGAAAGAAAGACACACACCAATACGGTGTGTTTATGGCTCAAAAGAATTAATATTATGAAAATATCTGTACTACCTAGCCATTTACAGACTCAAGGCAAGCGCCATCAAACTACCAATAGCATTCTTCATGGGACTAGCAAACACAATCCTAAAATTCATAGGGAAGTACAGAAGACGCAGAACAGTTTTGACCCTTGTAAGAGGGCAGATTCATTTTCGAAATCCCCTTTAGTATTTTATTAATATAAATCTCTAAGGCTCAGGCCGGATTTTTCACTATATGATTTAAAGCAGAGGGAACAAGGATAAGGGAGAGTCTGGCTAAGAGAGAATGTGAACCACAAACTCATTTTAAAAAGACTGGTAGGACTCAAAACTCAGAGCCCCCGGCGGGCTTTGAACTATCAACTTTCAGTAAGCAAATGAGGGAACATGATTTCCCAGCCGACACAGACCTTGAGCCTCCATCACCTTCTCTTGCCCCCAGGCTGCAGCACCCTGGGGCCCTGTGCCTCCTCCAACCTTGCAGCTCCAGAAGACTGGAAGGACAAGGATCATAGGGACACGTCTCTGGCTCCTATAAGGTGAAATCAAAACCTGGCAGATCTCCGTGAGCTACCAAGCTGAAGGACTCTCGTATGCCCAGTCCAGAAGGAAACACTTCACTCCTTTAAGAGACTAGACTAGTGAAGGCAGCATTTTTACACCACCCAAGCCAATGCATAGTACTCTAAAACCCATTTCCCAGGCAGTGCAACAAAGGCTGTGTAACGGGTGCGCACCCCGTCGGCCTGGTTGAATGCGCTGGAGCCTTGGCATCTCCTTCCAGCTCCCTCGCACGATGACCACCACCCTTCCTTACCTCGCTCTTCCCAGGGAGCTGCTGGGCGCTGCTCCCGACGTCCTCCTCCCGATGAGCGTCAGCCCCGAGGCTGTGGTAACAGCGGGTTGCCTTCTGGAAACGCTGTTACTTAGCGCCATCCTGCCAAACCGTCTCCCTTTCCTGGGCCTGCTGTGGCGGTCAGCTTTTCCCTTGAAAAGTGGGAAGGGGCCTCAGTGGGCCTCAAGGGGCCCCAGGCCACCGTTGCCGTCCATGGCGTCAGTGCGCAGGGGCTTCAGCGAGGGGCGAGAGCACCCAGGCGAGGGCTGCGTGGGGCTTGCTCTGAGGGAAGGAAAGCGCGCCAATGACGCGGGCAATGCGCATGGCTTCTGTTGGCATGGCCGTTTCCCACAGTTTGAGGGCTGCTGCCCGGCTGGGAATGGGCCCTCGGACTCGTGGCACTCTGGGAACAAGTCCCTGTCCGCCTGCTGATTCGGGCACGAGTTTGCTCTCCGCACAGGGCCCTGTGACGCAAGCGTGAGGGATCCTGGAGACCTGGATGTGCCGTGTCAGAACAGGAGGCTGAGCCTGGGACACGGGTGACGTGTATTCTCGCGGACAAAGACACACACCTTGGAAGGCCGCTACTCCAAGGTAAGGCTACCGCGGGTGTTGCACATATCCCTGCCAGTTTCCCCACTGTATAAATGGTGACCGAATAAGGCTACTGCATAGGGAGACGCAACAGGATGAGGCGGGATGAGGAGACAGGAAGTGACGAGTGGGGTGGGCCCAGGAGACAGGAAGTGACGGGTGGGGCGGGCCCAGGAGACAGGAAGTGACGTATGGGGCGGGCCCAGGAGACAGGAAGTAATGTGTGTGGCGGGCACAGGAGACAGGACTAGATGGGACATGTGGTGGCAGGCAGAGAAGGCAGGACTGGAAGTAATGTGGCTGGCTGAGGAGATGAGAAGTAACATGACATTCGGAGCAGGAATCTGACGCGGGGACTGAGACAGGGGTGAGGTACGGGCAGAGGAGTCGAGAGCGAAGGGACATGCGGGCTGAGAAGAGGTGAGACGTGGGGGGTGACCACCCAGAAGAGGAGAGGAGACGAGATGGTGGCTTGGGAGTGAGCACGCAAGGTAATTAACTGGTGTGGGCTCCGGGAACACGTGAAGCAGTGGTGGTGCCGGGAGCTGGGATAGAGGCTCCCTCACGGTGGCGTTGATGCTGGTTTCTGCATTATGGTAGACGTGAGCAGAGTGCTCACCATGTGCGGCTCTGTGGCATGGGCATCGTCACCACGGCGGTAGCACCAGCGTCAGAGGTGCTGGGGTGGAAGTGCGTCGGTGATGGCTCTACCGTGGACTTTAGTTAGCTCCATCCCCTGCGGTAAGCATTAGTGGAGACCGCAGAAGTCCTCAGTGGTGAAAGCTCACCTCCTCTTCCCCGTGGGTGGAGGCCTTAGTCCAGTGTATCCTTCTTGGTGCCCACCTGTGCCAGTCTTGGGGCTAAGCTGCATCCGTAAAATACATTCTATTCTGCACTTTAAAAAAAAAATCTTATCACCGACTGGTTTCTTCCTCCTGAGCTTCCATGAGGCCTTTTTTTTTTTTTTAAGATTTATTTTATTTATATCAGAGTTACAGAGAGAGGTAGAGACAGCGAGAGAGGGTCTTCCATCCACTGGTTCACTCCCCAGATGGCCGCAACGGCCAGAGCTGCGCCGATCCGAAGCCAGGAGCTTCTTCCAGGTCTCCCATGCAGGTGCAGGGGCCCAAGGACTTGGGCCATCTTCTACTGCTTTCCCAGGCCATAGCAGAGAGCTGGATCGTAAGAGGAGCAGCCGGGACTAGAACCAGCAACCATATGAGATGCTGGAGCTTCAGGCCAGGGCTTTAACCTGCTGCGCCACAGTGCCGGCCCCAGGAGCCCTTTCTTTTTTCTGGTTATCCTGATCCTCCCTTCCACATTGACTGCTCACTCCAGTTTCTGGCACAGCTCCTTAGGCTGTTGCAGACTCCAGAGGAGAAGCAACCTTGGCTGTTTGGAGGGTGTTTTATTTCTGCTGCTCATTGGTGCTTAATTGCTGTTGCTGTCAGATATTGTTTTATTCTTTGCAGATACTATGTGTGCTTATCAGTATGTGTGAGTGTGCGTGTTTGTGTGAGCACATGCATGTAAGTATGTGAGTGAATGCATGCATGTGTGTGCATACATTCCTTGAGTTTGTGTTTAGAATGACGTTTGGGAACACATTAGAATGAGGACGTGAGAACCTGAGGCTGTAGGTTCTGTCCCCTCTCTGGCTATCTCTTCTCTCCAAGTGTGCAGGACTCTGTTAGAGTCCACCAACCCCTCTCCTCTGCTTTGTGGCCTAACTTCCAAATGTGCCTGAGGCACCTGGAACACTCCTGCAGCCCTGCCCTCCAGTGACAGCCCTCAGTTTGGAATACCTAGAGTGATGGGAAATGCTTTTCTCCACCAGGCTTACCAGGCTTCCTTCTTGCTAAGGCTTCATAAACTAAAGCACTTCTATCATCTCCTGGAAAGAATTCATATCTGAGTTCAAGGCTGTAGAATGCCAAGGTTTCCTGCATCCTCAGAGGCACCACTGTCAGGGCAGAGACGTCAGGTCAGGTCTGTGGTTGCCAGCACAGTGTACACTAGGAACCTCTTCCAATATCAGCAGTCATTGATCTGGTTGGAACCAAGGGTCAGCTTTTATTCCTCCTCTGTCTTGTATTTTTCCCATGTGTGCTATGCACTTAGTGATCCTCACACCTCATTGAGTAGTGTAGATTGACATAACATAACCCTGCACACTACGTGGTATAACATGTACTGGCATAAATGACCAAGTTTCTTTAGCTGTGTAAAATGGTATGCAGAGAGGTACATAGGACATAAATGTTACCCCTAACAAATTACAAATTCATGTATCCTCCACTTAAGCTACCTCATGTCATTCCCTGCCTTGATCATTTTCATGCTCTTATCTTCACAATATTCAGTTCTTTTTATAGATTATAATATCCTGCTTCTGTATGCTCCAAACAGGTCTAGGTTTTAATCTGTAATCAGTCAGGATTTATTTTCCTATACTTGGTTGCTTTCCTCATTAAAACTTACTGATTTGGTAGTCATCAGTCACTTATTCTCAGTGCCAATGGAAAAAAATCATAATTTGTCCTTATATTCTTTTTTTTTTTAAGATTTGTTTATTTCTCTGAAAGTCAGAGTTACACAGAGAGAGGAGAGGCAGAGAAAGAGGTCTTCCATCTGCTGGTTCACTCCCTAATTGGCCGCAACGGCTGGAGCTGAGCCGATCCAGAGCCAGGAGCCTTTTGCAGGTCTCCCATGAGGGTACAGGGGGCCCAAGGACCCGGGCTATCTTCCACTGCTTTCCCAGGCCATAGCAGAGAGCTGGATTGGAAGAGGAGCAGCCGGGTCCAGAACCGGCACCCATATGGGATGCCAGCACTTTAGGCTAGTGTGTTAGCTAGCACTGGCCCCTGTCCTTATATTTTTTAGTGATGCACATTTGAGTTGTTTTCAATTTGTGCAGCTGTCCTGGGATATCCATGTCTCTGAGTTTACAAGAAGGAGCAGAAATACAGAATTCTGTGTTATGCTAATCCAAGCCTTTATGGGTTAAAAAAAAAAAAAACTCGAAGCAAAATATGCAGATTGTGCAATTTATATGAAAGTCATCAAACAAAAGTAGGTGCACAGGATGTAGAGGCCCGGGCTTATACGTCAAGCACTAATCCTTCTAATTTCTGTCGTATCCTCCCTGTTCCATTCAGGTTTAACATTTACACAAATCTCATCCAGAATGACCTGAGGCAGCTGGATTCTGACTCAGCAGACATATCCGCCAATTCCATGAGGTGTCCTGGCCTGCACTTCTTTTTCGTTTTATAGATACTTAGGCTGTGGATCTCAAAATAGCAAGAGAAAATGTTTAGAAATAAAGATCTGAGGAGATGGCAGTGGGAGGGGACAATCTTGATCTTGGTGAAGGGCTTGGACCTAAGACTGGGGAGACCCAGTGAAAAAGGAAAGGATCCCCAGAATCCGGGATAGGGAGGAGGGCTGAGAGGCTGTCTCTGTGGGAAAGAAGGCTGCAGGATGAGAGCCCCACGGCAGGCGTGTGAGCAGAATGGAATGAGCGGGCAGTTCCAGAGAGGCTTCATTGTGTAACCAGGGGGACAGCACTACCTCTATTCAGCTCTTCCTACTCCTCCCCCTGTCTCCTGCTGCTGTTCCCATATCTGACTCCCTGTGCTCTCCTCTGCCCCCTCCATCTTAAGAGGCACTCAAAGTATTCTCTGTGACCTGAAGATTTATGTCCTCCTAAACTGAGATGTGGAAACTCCAACACCTAAGATAATGGAATCTCATATGGAATCTCTTTAAGTTAAGAAAATCTGGAAGGCAAGGCCTCTGTGAATGAGGTTAGTGTCCTTATCAAAAAGGCAATATAGAGCAGCCTTACCCTTCGTGGATGTTATTCTATTGTTACATGTGTTTCATTTTACAAATCATGAACTAGTTTGTGTAAAATTCTGTGTGAATTTTCATCCTGGAGTATTGGAAGATGTGGCTGCCCTGTGTTCTCACCTGTGTTGTTTCTGGTGAGAAATCTGATGCCATGTTTGGCTTTGTCTCTGGGTAGTTAATATGGGTTTCTCCTCCAGCTGCTTGTCAGAGTTTCTCTTTCCCTGTTGAACAGTTTCTGCGAGGCCCTTGTGTCATGTCTTCCTGTTTCTGTGCTTGGATATAGAAAGTTCCATGGAACCATGAACTCAGAATTCAGTTGAGCTTTGCTCGATGTCTGGTCGCTGCTTTTTCAGAGTCTTTCTACTCATGCTCTCTTCCCCTTGGTGGACTCTGATTAGCAGCTGCAGTTGGCCCACAGCTTGAGGATGTTACTTCCTGCTTTTTTCAAAAATTCATTATTTTTTTCTCTCCATGTTTTTCTTTTGGTAATTCTTTACTGTATGTTCACAAATTACTACTCTTTTCTTTGCAATTTCTAATCTGCTGTTACCACCAAATAGTATATTTCTTTTCACTCATGGTAGCTCTCATTTCTTAAAAGTTACATTGGGCCCTTTCTCTCTTCTTTTTGTCTGCTTGATTTTTGGAACATATGAAATGCAGTTTAACAATGTCTGCATGTTGGACAGGTGCCATCTGGTGCTCTCCATGACACTCTCTCTCTCTCTCTCCCTCTCCCTCTCCCTCTCCCTCTCCCTCTCCCTCTCCCTCTCCCTCTCCCTCTCCCTCTCCCTCTCCCTCTCCCTCTCCCTCTCCCTCTCCCTCTCCCTCTCTCTCCCTCCCTCCCTCCCTCAGTTTTCCTCTTCCTGGTTGTTCCCCTGTGGACTCCACACAAGGAGTCCAGAATCCAGGGAAGAAGCTGCTGGCTAAAGAAAGGGATAGCAAGTGTGGTGCTTGCTTGAAGGATATTTTGTTTTCTTCTAGCCGTTGGACTGGGTTAGACTTTGGGACTGGCAGAAGGCAGTGGAGAAGGACAGGTAGCTTACATATTCAGAACAGAGAGCAAGGAGTGAAGTAACAAGACCCTTGACAGGTAGCCCTGCAGGATGATGATCATCAAAGAGTATTAGAGGCACCTGGAAGTAAACTAAGCCCCAAGTTGACTCCCAGGGAGAACCACCTACCTACTTAGACTCCTCCCTCTCCCTCTCCCTCTCCCTCTCCCTCTCCCTCTCCCTCTCCCTCTCCCTCTCCCTCTCCCTCTCCCTCTCCCTCTCCCTCTCCCCCTCCCCCTCCCCCTCCCCCTCCCCCTCCCCCTCCCCCTCCCCCTCCCCCTCCCTATTCCCCTCCCCTTCCCCCTCTCATTCCCTCTCTTGGATTACAATAGTTTAGCTGATTTTGTCTGAAATATGCTTTACTAAATACATATTTCATAGAATCAATAAAAAACTAGAGAACCATTAATTGAGAAAAGGAAGAGTGCTGTAGTCTGAATAGAGCAGGAGACATCCTCTGGGAAGGTTACTTGAGTCCACTCTCAGTGACAGACACTGGCACTGGCAGAGGTCACACCACTGGCCCTTTAAACTAGACACCACACAAGGTTTGCTGCCCTGGACACTGCTAAGGATCTTGAGATGGGGATATCATTGGGTTGCGAAATGAACTCCATTTCCTACTCCTTATATTGCTCAATTCACATGAAAAGGTGGTGTCATTGTTTCTGAATGACCATTCCTTAAGATTCTGCCTATATCTTAGCTCCTAGAGAAGTTGGGAATGCAAGTGTGGGACCTAAAGGTTTCAGAATGCATGAAATTCCTCATAGGTTGGAAGGGAGTTCCATGCCCTGATCCGACAGTGAACCTTCATGTGGCAACTGTAGCCAGACTTGTGGAGAAAATTATAAGTACAAGGTTGATGCTCCCTCAGCCCAACGCGAAACATACATCTGTGAACAACCAACACATCCTCACACAATACCAAACATTGGTGTGGTACCTTGAACACAGAGTAAGAGTCAGAGTCAGAGTCAGGACTTAAACTCCTTGTATGAGGATAATCAGTACAACATCGAATATTTCTCCTCCTTTATTTTTATTTTTATTTTTTTATTTTTTGACAGGCAGAGTGGATAGTGAGAGAGAAAGACAGAGAGAAAGGTCTTCCTTTGCCGTTGGTTCACCCTCCAATGGCCGCCACGGCCAGCGCGCTGCGGCCGGCACACCGCGTTGATCCGATGGCAGGAGCCAAGTGCTTCTCCTGGTCTCCCATGGGGTGCAGGGCCCAAGCACTTGGGCCATCCTCCACTGCACTCCCTGGCCACAGCAGAGAGCTGGCCTGGAAGAGGGGCAACCGGGACAGAATCCGGCACCCCAACTGGGACTAGAACCCGGTGTGCTGGCGCCGCAAGGCAGAGGATTAGCCTAGTGAGCCGTGGTGCCGGCCAATATTTCTCCTCTTTACAATGAGAATTGAAAACTCGCAAAGTTTACATTCCTTAGTAAAAGAATGATTGTTCTGAAGCTACAATAACAAATCACTAGCAGAAATGGTTTAAAGTCAACTCAATCCATAAGTCACCACTGTCTGAATCTCCTGTTGTTATTCTGACAGACACAAGATCCAATTCCTGTTGTGTTTGGAATTGACTACCAACTCAAAGATCTGCCCTTGTAATTGTCATTGCTCTTGGTTGTTTCATTTTATCGTCACACATGCCTCAGTGTTTATTTTGTTTCTTTCATAGAACTTATGGTTCTGTAATTGTCTTACTTTACTAATTGTCTATTTATAGAATATTCATCTTCTCCACTAGTATTGAAAATTTATCACACCCTCAGTAGAAAGAGAGAGGTGAGTGATATGCTATGTGTCCTGTTTTCTTAGAACTCTCCACCCGACCCATCTCTTGAGTCCACTGACCTGGAAATGTAACTGACTCTCACCTCCAGGACCGTTTCTGTGTCCTGAGCAAAAAGCCAGACTCCCTGGTCCCGAGAGAGGAGCTCAGTGACCCTCCACTGCCAGACAGAATGAATCAGAATGAATTTGGTTTGAGGTCTGACTGAGTAGAGAACCACCTGAATGTGTGAGCTTCTGCATGGACATGTGTCCTTTGTCATTTAGGTTGGATCAGAGTGGCATGAAGAAGGCATAGAAGGAGACAGAGGGTGTGTGTAGTACAGGAAGGAATCCCTGCTGTGCCTATTTATCTTGCTTGCTTTCTAGCATCTCCCAACAGCAGAGTGTCCTGTAAGTTCCTTCTTTGTTTCTTCTTCCTCAGACAGGAGCGTGGGAAGCCTGTGCCAATCCTCTTCTCCAAAGCCTACAAGGAGTTGTACCCGTTTCCACCAGGCTTAGTCACTGTAACCCAGTCTAGCTGGCTCTGTCCTGATACCTCCTTGCCCTGTCCTGCCAAGAGTGTGTTTTCTGACCCCTTTTGCAAAGGCAGGAAGGCACACCTGACAGAAGACAGGCCATCTGCTCACCTGATCCTAGGTGGAAGAAGGCTCCTAGGAGCTCTTCCTCTAGAAGTCCCTACCAGCAACTGAGTGGCAGCTTCCAAAACAGGATCCTCACAGAATCTGTCTTACATGCAGAGTTTTAGTCCAAGGTCACAACAAACTCCTTTACTTTCAAATCCAGCATTAATATGGACCCCGTTTTCGGCTTCTTAGCTGCCAGCCTGAACAAGAGCCTGAAGCTGTTCAGATATAGAAGGAGGAACCTTTAGTCCCCCATGACACATCACCAGATAGGGAAATAAAAAGGTACTAAGACAAGAGAACCCCATTCCCTTGTTCACTCCCCAAATGCCTGGAATGGTCAAGTTATGCTGGGCTGGATCCAAGAGTTAGGAATGCAAACCAGGTCTCCCATTTATGTGGCAGCCATCATTGCTACCTCCTAGGGTCTGCATTGTCAGGAAGTTGGAATCAAGAACTGAAGCCCAGTATCAAACCCAGGTACTCCACTGTGGGATGCAGATGTCTTAACTGCTAAGCTAAATGCCCACTCTCAGGAATTATTTCTAGAGGTGGAAAATTTGTGTCATGAAAGGTTTTTAAAATTATCATATAAATCTATTCTGGAGATTATTAATAAGTTTATAATTACTGTTTTTCATTGAGAATTTGGGACAATTTAGATTTGAATTACAACAATGCTATTAAATGAAATGCCTTCAATTTTCTTTTAATGCTTTCATATTTTTGTCCATGCCTATGATAATGTTCTATGACATCATTTGCTCACCAGTCTTTCAGAGTTACAGCAACAAAATACCAATAAAAGTGTGATATATCTGATGAATATGTATTGAACTCAAAATCAGTTTCCAAAGTTTCTGCTTGATGTTTACTTCATTAATAAAAGGTCAAAAGAAAATTATGGTTAGACCAAGAGCTATGAAAAATAGCAAAGAAGCTGGCAAATTTTGGACATCAGTTAATTCAGTGACTGTATAAAAGAATATTTAAATTCAGTTGAATAAAGAACATTCCAAGGGTCAAAGAACAATTATATATGGTAGGGTCTTTGAAATTTTTTATGCTTAAGTTTGCTTTAATACTCTAACTTTTATTTTCTATGGCTTCAAAAATAGCAGTTTTTCTGAAACTGATTCCATTTCTATCAACATTTTATTCCCATCACAATAAAGGTTTATACCATTTTCATGATCTGCTCTACCGACTTCTAGCAACCATCAAGGCACCTCCTTACTAGTGCATATAATTCAATAACTCTAGGCAAGTTAAGTGCACTAAACACTTAGGTTTCCCTTAGAATGCAATGACCCTCACTATTACTTTTATTGGATCCATTTATATGCCATTATTGCAGTGATTAATTGTCCATTACTTCCTTTTTATTCAGTTAAGAAATGTTTTCCCAGCTGTTCAAATATTTTATAAGCTGTAAGGAGAATATAGGCTCATAAATTACTTACTCCTGATGATTACTACATTGGGCTAATTCAAATATTCCACTGTGCTTAACTACTGCCATTTTACAAGTGGGAACAGATAAAATAATGCCCAAGGGATGGCCTTTGAATTTGGCCATGGCCTTTGAGCTTCTCTACAAGGGTAGATTAAAAAAGAGTTTGGAAAGAACTGTGCTAGGACCATCGCCTTCCTGTGGACATGGCAGGATAGTCTTGTGGAGCAGTTCATCCTTCCACACAGCAACAAGGGATCTGGGATCACTGAGTATGTGAGGCAGAGAATGAAACCTGCTTTGTTGTGTGGACAGACTGTCTCTATGAACCATAGATCTCAGGATCAAGCTGTGAAATCACATAGCAACGGAAGGTTTATCTGGGAAGCAGATTGGATTGCAGGGAGCAATGACATTTTAGCTGGTTCACGTCCCTACACGCTTGGGTGAATCACTGAGAACCTTGCATTTGTCTCTAAATATATATGGGTTGTCATTTGCAAAGCTTCCTCCCCAAGTCTTGATTAACCTCATTGCTGAATCTCTCAAAGGGACCAGATTTTGTAGAGATAGGCTGTCTCTCTCCCTCTCTCTCTTAGCACATCTCCACATTCTCACTCCTTAGTACACATTACTGATTAAAACCCTACTGTGTATTTTTCTTAAAGATTCATTTATTTGAAAGGTAGAATATCAGAGAGAGGGAAAGACAGGGACACACGCATACACACACACAGAAAGAGAGAGAGAGAGAATGAGAATGAGAAATCTCCCATCTACCAGTTCACTCCCCAAATGACTGCAACAACCAGATCTGGGCCAGGCTGAAGCCAGGAGCTAGGAACTCCATCCAGATCAGCCATAAGTGTGGCATGAGCCCAAGCAATTGATGTTAGGATCTTTTAAGCTGTCAAGGGCACAAATAATTAATTTCAAACCTGATAGAGTCATACACAATAGATAACCTAGACCTTGGTGTTATTTCTCAACCACATGGGAGACCTGGATAGATTTCTAGGCTCCTGGTTTTGGCCTGGACCAACCTTGACCTTTGGGGACATTTGGGGAGTGAACCAGCAGATGGAAGATCTTTCTGTGTCTCTCCCTCTCTTTCTGTCACTATGCCTCTCATCCTCTCCTGTCCCCCCTCTACCTTGAGGGAGAAACAAAGAGAAAGGGGGACTAACAGAGACAGAGAATACCTTCCATCTACTGGTTCACTCCTCAAATGCCTGCAACAGCTAGGGCTGGGCCAGGCTAAAGCCAGGAGCCAAGAACTCCATCTGGGTCTCCCAAGTGGGTGGTAGTATCCCAAGTACTTGGTCCGTCATCTGTTGCCTCCCAGGTGCAATAGCAGGAAGCTGAACTGGAAGCACAAAGAAGCCAAGACTCTGACCAACCACTGTGCTGTGGGATGCAGGTGTCCCAAGGAGCTGCTTAACTCACTCTAGCACAACACCCATCCCAAGGAACTATCATCTTAAACATTGCTTCATTCGTTCTTTCTGGGATTGTGAGGGAAATTTGTTAGACCTTATCACCATATCCAGTTTCACTTTTCTATTCCTCTGACTTAAAATATTTGTGTCTCTGTTCTCAACTAGGAATATTTTGTTCTGACATACACTATGGTTCACTAACTTTCTTTTTATTTATGTCTACTCTAATATTACTTTGATGCACTGAATGTAAAAACTATAGTTCTTATTCTGTTTTGTATTCATTTTCAAAATAATTCAATTGAAATTTGTTTCTTTTCTGTTTTCAGCAAATATCTTCAAGCCTGTCACTTTCTTCTTTAAATATAGTTGACACAAATGTTTTACATTTTGGATCTGATAAGTCCAGTATCTTAAGCTTTTAAGAGTTGTTTCTGCTGCTGCTGCTCTTATTGTTGTTTTCGCTGTTGCTCACTCCTGGGGCCCAATTTGGGCTGTTCTTTTACTGTACTTTAAAAGCTATTTAAATAAATCATTTGAGCATACAATGTAGTGAATAAGACAGTTCCTTCATTTGCTTTTGCCATATATGTGAAGTCATTATCAACTTTGGATAACTTTCAACTATGGCCACAGATTTTTCTAGAAAGGAGATTTTTACTAGATGATATTTTTGTGTTATATATTCTACACTTAGCTAGCTCATTATAATCTTTTAAGAATCATATTTCTAAGAAGAACTTTTCTTAGAGTTGTACAATACACAATGGTTGGCATGAGCTACCCATGACTTATGCTTTTCGATGATCTAATTAATATTACAATGCTCACTTTGTATCACTAAGCCACACAAAACAGTTAATTGTTTTTTAAAAACTAAAGTTGAAACTATTTTTGTCTAATTCAAATTATATACTAGCCCATTAAGAAGAGAATTCCAGTGTAATTCTT
This sequence comes from Sylvilagus floridanus, assembly GCA_949820135.1. Classification (NCBI taxonomy): domain Eukaryota; kingdom Metazoa; phylum Chordata; class Mammalia; order Lagomorpha; family Leporidae; genus Sylvilagus; species Sylvilagus floridanus. The sequence goes on from OX463236.1 coordinate 35,479,906, forward strand.
TAAAAAGTTAAACAATGAAGAAACTAATATCCCAAATTGTACTGGCAATGCACATTCTGATAAATGTACTTTATTTTTTAAACCATTTGTTACATGTAAATAGCCATCTGACTGGATTTTTATTATTGCAAACAAGAATAGCAGATGATGGGCATATCATGAAAGCATTGGAGGTGGAAATATTGCCTACTGTTCTGAGTCAAATTCCTCCTGAGAGTAGATGTGATCTCCCACTTTGAATTATAAGTTTAAAAATCAGAAAAGTACCAACACTAAGAAGTATTATTCTTTTAAATAATTTGTATCCTTGACACAATTTAACTGCCAGTGAAAAGTAACAAAGTGTTTTGTCTGGCTTTCAACTTTAGCTGATGGCTTCTGAAATAGATTTCTAGGGAGTGGGTGGGTGGGAGAGAGGAGAAAATGCTGTCTTTGAAGAGTGGGAGGCTAATTAATGAGAAAGTCTAATGCATGAGGATACACCAGTAACCATTGTTAAATCTGTCTGCTCCCATTGCAGTTCCATAAAGGAGATGAAGAATTCAAGACAAGATTTGACCAGGTAAGGAACTAACTTAACTGCATTAACCTCTTAAGGGTCTAGTCAGTAACACAACTCCAGAGGAGGGTCCTAAGTTCTTGTTATTCAGACTATGGTCTGAGGCTGATACAGCTTACAAGAAATGCAGGTTCAAGGGCTCCATCTCAGATCTACTGATTCAGGATTCATACTTTAACAAGAACCCCTAATTCAGACTTACCTCAAATAGAGTTTTAAAAGCACTGGTATAAGGAAATTCAGACAGAGGGAGAAAGAGATCTTCCATCTGCTGGTTCATTCCCCAGATGGCTGCAATGGCCATGGCTGGGCTATGCCACAGCCAGGAGCCAGGAGCTTCATCTGGGTCTCCCACGTGGGTAGCAGGGCACAAGCACTTGATCCATCTTATGCTGCTCTCCCAGGTGCATTTGCAGGGAGCTGGATTGGAAGTAGAGCAGCTGGGACTTGAACAGGCAACCATATGGGATGCTGATGTTATAGACAGCAGCTTAACTCACTGTGCCACAGCGCTGGCCCTAAAGGGGCTTTATTCTAGGTTTTTGCTCCTCACAGGCATAGGAATTTTAAGTGAAGACATTTACATAGGTGCACAAACAAGAACAGGATTCATCTAACAATGAGAGAGAAACCACACATACATGAATGTGGGGCACCCCACAAGGAGATATACCTGTCATGAGTAGGCCGGAGGATTGCCCAAGGTAGGGAAAGAACCTGCCCTGTACCTCCAACCATGGTGTGTGGCAAACGAGAGCTCTTCAATTCTACCTCTTAGAAGGGAGGCAATGGTACTTTAGCATGTGGGAAGCCATCTGGGACTGATGTGAGATAAATAGACAGGAAGTCCGTTTAGGTATGCTGAGCTGGAAGTCACAAGCCCCCATGTAATTCTATCCTTCTACCTATCAATAAAAGCACCCCTTTTTTCTGTTATGCATTTGCTTCATGCAGTCCTGGGTGGGGTGGGGGTGTGGGTGGGGGAGACACCAGAAAAATACGGATATTGAGTTCCACATGGACTTTGTGAAGGTGCTATGTGAATTCCTAGCTGGCTTCATGCCTGGCAAGGCACCACTCCCTACTTCATAAATGAGACCAGCAACTGGGAGGGGTCTTCTCTTCTGCCACAGACCGTGGCTGCAGGGGCTGCCAAGTGTTCTGTCTCCCCTCCCCTACCTTTCTCCTTTTGAACAAATCCTCTGGCCCACTGCCTACTCATGACAGGTCTTCTTGTGGGGCAACCCATGCTTGTATGTATGTGTATATTTACATTCTCATCACTTAAATGAGTTATCACTTTGTGCCCCTTATTTGTGTTAGCACTTAGCATATTTGTCTTTGCACCTGACAAGAGTCTGGAGTGAAAACAAAGTGAATCCTCCCTTGCCCACATCAGGAAGTTTATGACACCTCCCTAGACTTCACATGCTGTTTAATATCCATGTATTCTCATGGTGTTTCCCCCTTCTTGGTACTGGACTAGACACAGGGGTATCTTGGGAAGATGAGGATCTTTGATTGACAGATAAAGAGACAACCTGCTGGGCTGTGAGGATTCCAGCTCACTCAGACCTAGCTAGCTGCCTGCCTATCTACATTACATCAGTAAGAGGTGCCTTGAAGAAGTTCGTAAAAATTACATATGATGGAAAATCTGTTCACAGATTTCAAAGATTTTTACACCAAAATAAACTTACCTTTTAGTTCTGTTTGTTCATGAACTTTCTGAAGGATGCTTGTATTTTTTTTTAACCTTACTGAATTTTTTTTTATTATAAAGCTTTTATTTAAAGAATATAAATTTCCAAAATACAGTTTATGGATTACAATGGCTTCCCCCATAACTTCCCTCCCACCCGCAACCCTCCCCTTTCCCGCTCACTCTCCCCTTCCATTCACATCAAGATTCATTTTCAATTCTCTTTATTTACAGAAGATCAGCTTAGTACATATTACATAAAGATTTCAACAATTTGCTTGTATTTTTAACAAGTGTTTTAAAGTCCTTGTCTAGAAAGTGCAATGTCAGCTTCCTTGGGGACAGTTTAGAGTGGCTGCTTGCCTTGCTGTGTATGGGCCATACTTTCCAGATCGTTCATTTATTTTGTGATTTTTTTTTTGTTAAAAACAACATTTAAATAAAATATAGAAATTCTGTAAATTAGATCTCCCTTTGAGTTTATGATTTCTGCTGGGTCTTGTGATAGTTAATGTCCTGGCCTAATTCTTTGTCATGTGTAACCACTGGAGTCCCAGCAATGCCAAGGCACTGTGTGTGTCTGTTGGGATGTGCTTTAACACTTCTCCTTAGGCCTCTCTTCCAGCTTGTGCAGTGCCTCCAACGGTGAGAGACTGGGGACTTTTGTGGTGTTTCCTGGTAACACATACACCCTGCATATGTATGCAGTCTTCCGTGTTCCCGAGAACAGCTCCCCAAAGGCCTATCACCTTGCTCTTGCTTTTAGATTTTGTTGTTGTTGTTAGCCTCTTATTAGCCCTAACTAGCACTGATTAATATGCAACAGGAATGAATCTCAAAGCATTAGCTCAAGTTAGAAAAAAAATCTAACACAAATAGCATACAAATAACTCTGTTTATAAGGAGAACATGGAGATGATTCCATTCATGTGAAATTCTCAAATAAGCAAAATTCCATTTTCCACAAACTGAAAAATATATTCATATTGATGTGGAAAATGAATACAGTAATTTTGGATCCAGGTTTTTGTCCCCTGCAAACATAGAAATAGTAAGTGGAGAGTGGTATTGTGTGTAAATAGGAACAGGGTTTATTTGCCAGTGAGGAAATAAATGTTCATTCATGCATGAGTATGGGCGGCTCCACAGAGAGAAATACACAACATGAGTGGCCAAAGAGTTGGCCATAAACTAGGGAGAAAAGAAAAACCAAAAGCAGTATCACTAATTGGAAAAGTCCGTCAGAGCTCAGAAGGGCAGGAGAATGGAAAGCTCTATATGAATGCAGAAAAACCGGGGGCAGTATCTCTTAGGCCTCTTTCCACCTCTTATAAAGGAAGGGGGTGGTACCCTAATTTGATATGCAGATAGGGGGCTCTTAGCATGTGCCCTGCTCTTGGGTATGACAGGTTCATCCAGGAAAGGTGGGTGTAACAAATCCACAGTTAAAGAGACCGCCTCCTTTTGCAGGTTTATAAGAGTTCCAGCTCACCTAAACTTTAACTTCCTGCCCATTTATCTCACATCAATATGATAAACTAAATGTGAAAAACTAATACCAGTGGCTCTCCAGTGGTAATATGTGTGAAATATGCGTGAAATATGCTATGACAATGATGAAAAAAAGAGAAATCAGTAAAAAGCAAGATTCCAACACACATGACAAAGGTGACCCAATGGTAGCTGTTTCAAATATGCTTGCTCCTCTTTCCCATCCTCCCCTCCCAGGCTTCACCCAATTCCCAGAGATCGCAGCCCCAGGGTTTGGGTTTCCTGTAAAAGCTTCTCTCAAGGTACAGCCCTTCCCACCACCAGTCCTCCCCTCAGCTCAGGGGCTATTTCTGCAGGCTCCCAGGCTTCCTCAGATGTCACAAGCAATGTATCTTTCATTAAACCACCTATGTGCTTGTCAAATAAAAAACAAATTTAGACTTAGTAAGGAAAGGGAACTTATTTTTTTAAGATTTATTTATTTATTTGTGAGGCAGAGTTGCAGACAGAGTGAGAGAAAGAGAGAGAGGTCTTCCATCCACTAGTTCACTCCCCCAATGGCTGGAGTTAGGCTGATCTGAAGCCAGGAGCCAGGATCTTCTTCCAGGTATCCCACGTGGATATAGGGGTGCAAGAACTTGGGCCATCTTCCACTGCTTTCCCAGGTCATTAGGGAGCTGGATCAGAAGTGGAACAGCCAGGACTTGAACCGGCGTCCATATGGGATGCCAGCGCTGCAGGAGGAGGCTTAACATACTCTACCTCAGTGCCAGCCCTGAGAGAACTTAATGGAAAAGATTATTGCGGGCCGGCGCCATGGCTCAACAGGCTAATCCTCTGCCTTGCGGTGCCGGCACACCGGGTTCTAGTCCCGGTCGGGGCGCCGGATTCTGTCCCGGTTGCCCCTCTTCCAGGCCAGCCCTCTGCTGTGGCCCAGGAGTGCAGTGGAGGATGGCCCAAGTGCTTGGGCCCTGCACCCCATGGGAGACCAGGAGAAGCACCTAGCACCTGGCTCCTGCCATCGGATGAGCGCGGTGCGCTGGCCGCAGCGCGCCGACCGCAGCAGCCATTGGAGGGTGAACCAACGGCAAAGGAAGACCTTTCTCTCTGTCTCTCTCTCTCACTGTCCACTCTGCCTGTCAAAAAAAAAAAAAAAAAGGAAAAGATTATTGCAGGAAGGAAGAGCTCTGACTAGATGATAGGCAAGCTTCCAAAGGGTTAGGCCAGCAGGGATTTTCTTTCATACAGGGGAATAAATATGGCAGGAATCGGTGTGGGGAAATGAAAGGTTGGCTTGACTTACAGGACAGCAGCGATGTCTTATCCCAAGGCCACGCTCTGAGGCCTGTCAGAGGGGCTCTGGGCTGGCTCAGGCTGAGGGTGAGTCAGGATTCAGGAGGCTAGAGCAAGGAGAGAAATTGTAACACGTTTAAGTAACAGTCATTTTATTACCATGGGTCAGTGGAGACAAGCAGTTCGGTTCATCATTTATGAAGGAAAGAATGGCAATGCAGAGGACATATATCTCTTTGTCATAAATAAACAAGGGAGGCCTTTGTCAGTCTTGTTTATTTGTTCTCTTAACTGTATTAATTTATTTGAGAAGCACAGAGACAGAAAAAGAGACAAGGAGGAAGGGATGGAGAGCCCCCATCTGCTGGTTCACTGTCCAAATGCCCACAAGGTTCCTTAGCTGGAACCAAAGCCAGGAGCCTAGAACTTGATCTGTGTCTCCCACATGGGTGCCAGCACTCAGTCACTTGACCCACCACCAGCTGCCTCTCAGGAAGTTGGAGTCAGGAGCTGAAGCCAGGGATCTCAGCCAGATACCAATGTGGGTCATGGACGTCTTTAACAGCATCTTAACCATTAGGCCAAGTGCACACCCCACCTTGGTGTGATTTAAGTCGTATGGCAATGGTGGTCATTGGAGCATGCTATAACCTAGACACAAAGAGGAATAGAATTTCTTTGACCAACACTGTTTTCCAGTGTCACAGGACTTCGGTTAAGTTCAGCGTTGCCACACTTCATGATTATACATGCATGTCTTGGTATGAATATTCAGCATATGTGTGTCTCACTCATTAAACTATGTCATAGAATATACCACCCAGTCTGTTTTGCTCACGCCAGCATAACTGTGGAGCTAGATATTCTGGGTGTTAACTTGTAGTCATAGAATACAGCTGATCATGATAACCTACAATGGAAAGAATGAATACCTGAATTTTGAGCAGTCAGTAGGAATTTTGCATCTCAGTTTTGACATCCATAAGTGATGGATTTAGATAGCTAGCTTCCTATATTGAAACAGTATATTAGTTTCATAAAATGGTATGCATACACAGCACAGTATAGGGATAGAATTTATTTCACAGAGCTTTTAATATTGAGGGTAAGATGACATTTAACTGAGTGTCTTCTCTGGTGAATTTCATGCTTTATAAAAGTAAATTCATAATGATAAATACAGCATTTTAATTTTTTTTAAGATTTATTTACTTATTTGAAAGAGTTACACAGAGAGAGGAGAGGCAGAGAAAGAGAGAGGTCTTCCACCCAATGGTTCACTCCCCAATTGGCCATAATGGCCGGAGCTGCACCGATCCGAAGCCAGGAGCCAGGATCTTCTTCTGGGCCTCCCACGTGGGTGCAGGGTCCCAAGGACTTGGGCCATCATCTACTGCTTTCCCAAGCCATAAAAGAGAACTGGATCAGAAGTGAAGCAGCCGGGAATTGAACTGGTGCCCATATGGGATGCCAGCACTTCAGGCCAGGGTGTTAACCCACTGTGCCACAGCACCAGCCCCAGCATTTTAATTTCTGAAAAATAAAACATTTTCATTTAATTGCTTTCTCATCCATCATCCTGAAAACTAGAACAAGCACCATGTCAGTTTTGTGATCACACTGAAGTGGGTGAGGTGGGGACTAGTTTTGTACTCCATGTCCTTGCCTTCTGCTTAGAGAAGCATTCTAAGTACAGACACACATAGGTGCACAAAGTAAAAATGTTTATTTAAAAGGTGAGAAAGCACATCCACACACACACATATACACACAGGGCCACAATTGAGGGGTGGAGTGGGCCAAAGGGGAAATGGGGTGGGGGGAGGGAAGTAGAGGGAAGAGGTCAGCACCTCCTTCATTCTTGGTCTCCATTGAAAGAGGGAAGAGCACCTTCTTTAATAAGGTATGGTGGTCACCTGGCAGTTTTATGATACCACCATGAAATTCCACACAGAGCTTAATATGCATATTTACATGGCAACTTCTCCCCAGGTCCCAGATAAAAAAGATAAAAACAAGGCGTCCTGGGTAAAGAGATTCTCTGATAGACATCAAATAGAATTACATAGGGATAGAATTACATGGGGTGGGAGCTTGTGGTTTGTGACCTGCAGCTCTGCCATCTACCTTATCCCATGTCAACATCTCTACAATGTGTGAGGATGCTCAAACACTGTTTTCCACTTTGAATGTTGTCTCACTTCTACCAGTCTTCTTTTATTTTCTTTCATTTGTGTTCATTTATCTGAGATGAAGACTGACAGAGTTCCCATCTACTGGTTAATTACCCAAATACCTGCAATGGCTGGGGCTGGGAGGACATTGAGGCTGGAAGCTGGGAACTCAATTCAGGTCTCTCACATGGGAGCAGGAACTCAATCACTGGAACCATCATCACTGCCTCTCAGGGTCTGTATAAGCAGGAAAATGCAGTCAGAAGTGGGAACCAGTATGACTTCAATGTGAGACATTGGCATTTTAGCCAGCAACTTAACCACTGGGCTATCTTCCCGCAGCCTCCCTTTAAGAAATCAAGCAACCCCTTTATTGGCATTGTGGATAAACCACCACATATCACACTAGGATACCATATCATCATACTAGCTGATATGTCCTGGCTTCCAGGACTTCAATCCAGCTTCCTGCTAATGTGCCTGGGAAAGCAACAGAAAATGGCCCAAGCACTTGGGCTCTGCTGCCTATGTTAGAGACCTGGGTGGAGTTCCTAGCTCCTGGCTTCAGCTTGGCTCAATCCTGTCCTTCGCAACTGTTTTGGGAATGAACCAGTGGATGGAAGAAAGATCTCTCTCTTTCCCTCTCTCCATCTCTCTTTCTCTCTCTCTCTCTCTCTCTCCCTCCCTCCCTCCGTCTCCTATCGCTCTGGCTTTCAAATAAATAAATCTTGTTTTAAAAAAAAGGAAAGAAATCAAGTAATCCAAAGACACAGCTTACTTTTGATTCCCTGCTCTTAGAATTTCAGAGCCCAATACATAACCAATAAAATATTCTCACTTCATTTGATGAACTGTCATTTAGGAATTGTCAGTGTGTTATTCTTCCTCAAGGCATTCCTTGAAGCATAGCAAGTCATTAAAACTCTGTACAATAACACATTATTTGAGTAGAGAGAGCTTTTCCACAGTAGAGAAAAAGAGGAGAGAGGCTTGATCCAATTATGGCATCAAGGAGGTAAGCCTAGTGGGAGGTCATGCTTTAACTACACTGCATATTTCATTAGCATCTTAAGTCTCCTCCCAGGGGTGTGTTTCTTACTCTTATAATGAAGTAGAAACTCGTGCTGGTAAACATTGGTTTTTGTTTACTTGCCCAATATAAGGTCAGGCTGCTTAATTATTAATGGTCAGGACTTATGTCTTACCAATTGATGGTGGTTACACCATTATTGCTTGCCACAGAGCAGGTGCCCACCTGGGCCAGATGATTTACCTGTCTAGTCTCACTGAGCCAGCCATCCCTCTGTCCTACTTCAGTTTCACTGCACATGTTCCACTGTTGCTCTCTCCGGCCTCACCTGATAGCCAAACCCATGGGGCTTGTCAAAGCCTGAACTGTGAATCTGTATAACTGGTAAGGGACAAAGTAGCTAGCAGAGCTGGAGACTACAAACCACAAGCTTCCCACCCCCACTCCATGTAATGCTCTCCTATTTGTTCATCAGAACACCCCCTTTCTTGGGGTGCCTTGTTTTCAAGGGGAAAAGCCACCATGTAAATATACATATTCAGTTCTACATGGAATTTTATGGAGATTTCATAAAACTCCCAGGTGACCACACAACCCCTTAAAAGAGGGTTCTGGGAGATGCTTGTCCCTCTTTTATGGGAGACCAAGACTAAAAGAAGTGCTGGGGTGCTCCCTCCCTCCTTGTTTCCCCTCCCCCATCCCTTTTTTTCTATCTGCACTCCTCATCAATGCCAAGAGTGTTTTGTTGTTTTCTCGGCTTTTAAATAAATATTAATGATGTGGGACAAGTCAGGAGGATAGATAGATAAAGTTCATGAGCTAGAAGCCACACCTCTCCCACCCCATGTAATCCTTTCCACCCACCTGTCAATCAGATGACCCCTCCCCCGGATGTACCTCCCCTTACCTGGGACCTTGGGGCAGTTCTATGTAACCACTCCCCTTTTCCAGTCTTATAGGAAGCCTGGCGAAGGGGAGGGGACTCAGGGCAAGCAAGGTATGGAAATTCCTCTTTAACTTCCCCGGCCCACTCTCCCTAAATAAAGCCTTCATGTGCTAGTGTATTCTCTTACTTTGTAAGTAAACCTCATCACGCTGCACATGGTGTTAGTGCCTGTACTAAGAATTCTTCTCTAAGTAAAAGGCAAGCATCTGGAATAGAAATTTAGGCCCAACCCAGCCCACAACATTTTAGAATGCTTCTCTGAGTAGAAGGCAAGGACTTGGAATAACTAAACCCACCTCCACCACTGCTAAACCATGAGCCAAAGTCAACTTCTTTCCCTCACGAGTAGTTTCTCTCTGATGATTAAGCGATGGGAAGCTAAGACAGCTTATTCTGATGAAAATAGAAGACACATGACTTCCTTTTAGAGGATAATTTGAAGAAACTTCAGGTTCTCTTTTAGTAAAAGAGGGTCACAATAATGTTAGAAGAATAATGGCAATCTCACATTTCACGTAGGGCCACTGAGAATTTCAGCAAGATAATTAAGTCCAGGATACATCTACTATTTTAGATACTTGAGAAACCAATTAATGTGAAACCTGGGGTCATTCATCTTGTTTCCCAGGCTTGGGAACTTTGTTCATCCTACTCCCCAGCAGCAGAAGCAGCTCACTGCAACTTACAAGGAGAATTTTTAAAGCACAGGAGGGAAGCTGGAGGTCAGGTTAGTGCTGTTGAGTAAATCATCCTTTGTCAACATGTTTCCTATGAAGATTATGGAGAGTCTGTAGGGGACATCTGAAAACAATAACGTTCGGCAGTAGCAGGAAAGTCACATCAGGAGGCTCAACCCTTGATCATGAGCCAACTGGATAGGCAACATCTGAAGGAGGCTTTTCATAAAAATCTTTGCAGTTTTTCCTTAGCAAGATTAAAATTTCTCTCAGTAGCACGCACTGATTAAGCATGTCTAAAGGTTTCTTTTTTACATATGCACATACTCAACTTTGAGTTTCTTTTGTATCCTTTAACTCTCAAAGCACACAAAAATATGACCACAATTGCAATTTAAATTTAATGAGGAAAAAAGGTCCTGTTTATTATGTCAGGACTATGTCAATCTTTTCCATTTAGCATTGTCAATCTTTTCCTGTGTGTGCTTCCTTATCTCTAGAGAGGGATGAGGCAAGTTGTGAGAAAGTAAGCACTTAGCACTGAATGATGAAGAAGTGAAAGACATCTTGTTCCCCTGCAGCAGAATGCAAATGCATTCCTAGTGGAAATCATGGTTTTCAATCTCAGAGTACCTTATGAATTTGTAAAAATGACATCTCTAGCATGTCAATATTTGAACTGCTTTAAGTATATTTTATAATAATCTATTTACGAGAAGCACATTTAACTGGTAGCATTTAACACAAATCTTAATGTTTTAAATTTAATTTTTTAATCTTTCTGATATATTATAATAAAATATCTTTATAAATTATTGCTTCCATTTGACTGTAACTTTCAGTGGATGTTGTTCAGAGAGTAGAATTAAAATCAAAGCCAAGCATAAAATAGAAAAGTGCACCCCCTTCAGTTCACCCTAGACTCAAAGCTAGAGCATAATTTTTCCTGAAGGAAACAAGACATTTTCTTTTAAAAAAAAAGATTTATTTATTTATTTGAAAGTCAGAGTTACAGAAAGTCAGAGAGAAAGAGAGAAGGTCTTCCATCCACTGGTTTACTCCCCAAATAGCTGCAACATCCAGAGCTGGGTCAATTTGAAGCCAGGAGCCACAAGGTTCCTCCACTTCTCCCATGTGGGTGCAGGGGCCCAAGGACTTGGGCCATCTTCTACTATGGCTTTACCAGGCCAAAGCAGAGAGCTGGATCAGAAGTGGAACAGCCCGGACTTGAACAGACCCATATGGGATGCTGGCACTGCAGGCAGTGGCTTTACCCACTCCCTACACCACAGTGCCAGCCCCAAAGACTTTTGTAAGTAACCATTCATCTCCCTGGGCTGCAGCAAAGAGTTCACTGAATCAGTGACTTGATACAAGGATTCTCTTGTGTCACTTGATAGAATAGTTTGCTAGAAACCACGTAAAATATTAACTCATTTTTTGAAAATTTTAAAAAATTACTATTTGTTTTCCAGCTTAAAGTTCTGGAGACTATATAGTGAGAGACCTGTTACTAAATACTTTATCTTCCTAATATTTTAGATCACTTTTTCTAAAGAGTTGGTTATCTTGAGTGTTTTCAATTATAATCACAATGTATTTTCCTACTGTTAGGTAACTACTCCTTGAAAACATATATGATAATGGAAGTGGGCAGAATACTGAGGGTTGTTGTATAGCCTATAATCCAACATAAACAGTCAATGGTTTTAACTTAAAGCAGAAAGGAATTTATTTGGTCCGGCCAAGGCAAGAACAAGGTTGTCTCGTGACCAAAATCCAGACCCCCTAAGTAAAGGAGGGTTACATGTTTGATGCCATTAAGTTTAGGAGAATCACACATATGCGTTAAATTTTAGGGAAATGCACATTGACAAGAAGGTGGGCAGGCATAGCCATAAGTTATTCCATGTGTTACATCAACCATGCTCAATTAGGGGTGGAGATTTAACACTACAAAGAGGGAGGTTTTGGCTTTTTAAAAGACATCTATTTATTTGAAAGGCAAGCAACAGTGGGAGAGGGAGGGAGAGAAAGAAGGAGAGAGAGAGAGGCAGCACTAGCTCTGTCAACACTGGTTCACTCTTCAAATCCCTGCAACAGCCAGGGCTAGGCTGAGTCAAAGTCAGAAGCCAGGAACTGCATCCAGATCTCCCACATGTGTGGCATCATCCATTGCCTTCCAGGCTCATTAGCAGGGAGCTGGACTGGAAGCAGGGTAGCAAGGACTGGAACAAGCACTCTGTTTTGGGGTGCTGGCATCACAGGCATCAGTTGAACCTGCTGTACCACAATGGTGGTCCTAAGGTTTTGGCTATTTATGTCAGAAATGTGATGGTGACAAAGCCGCTGCTAATGATGGGTAGAATTCTTGACCAAGCTTCACCTGAAACCCCAAGGTTTCTTATGAATGTATGGTTACCACTGAAACAGCTCTTCATCCAATCAGTTTTAACCCAGGTCCACCTGCAAGAACATCTGATTGACTTTAACTAGGATTAAAATGATACGGAACAGCGGCCAGCACTGTGGTATAGTAGGTTAAGCCTCCAGGCACTAGTTCAAGTCTCGGTCACTCCACTTCCAATCCAACTCCGTGCTAATGGCTTGGGCCCCTGCACCCATGTGGGAGACCCAGAAGAAGCTCCCAATTCCTGGTTTCCGATTGGCCCAGCTTCAGCCATTGTAGCTATCTGGGGAGTGAACCAGATAATGGAAGACTACTCTCTCTGTCTCTCCCCCTCTCTGTCTGTAACTCCACCTCTCAAATAAATAAATACATCTTTTAAAAATGCTATAAAACAATACCCAAAACTGGTTGGAGGAGTTGCTATAGAATCGCTAAAACTGGATCTGCTTGTCCAAAGAGCAGAAAGCAAATCAGACATTGAGGTGATGGAAGAAAGGAGGTATTATTGAAAATTTCAGAGCAAGGAGACAGGTGGCTGTCACTTAAGTTCCTGTGCCCCCAAAGGGTTATGGGGTAAAGGTTTGTACAAACTGAGAGGCATTTTCAGCTCGTGTTCCTGGTTGATCTGCAGTGATCATGGGTCTCCCTCAATTGGTCAGTAATGTCATGTCTTTCAGGAAATTTTGATGATGGTAAAATGGGCTCCAGTCAGTCTGGGGGCTACATGCAGGTGGTAGTTGCCTTTTGCTTAGGTCCTGGGGTTCCTGGAAATGAACTTCTTCTGTGTGTCTCTCTGTCTCTCAGATAAATTAATTAAAATATTTTTTAAAATCTGGTGTCAATCTGGATCACTAAAGAAATAAAACAGGGCAGGATCATTTTCTTTGGGGAGTGTTAATAATGTTGCTTTCCTCTTCTACATTACTTAGTTATTACCTTAAAAATATAATTTCACGGGCCGGCGCCGTGGCTCAACAGGCTAATCCTCCGCCTTGCGGCGCCGGCACACCGGGTTCTAGTCCCGGTTGGGGCGCCGGATTCTGTCCCGGTTGCCCCTCTTCCAGGCCAGCCCTCTGCTGTGGCCCAGGAGTGCAGTGGAGGATGGCCCAGGTGCTTGGGCCCTGCACCCCATGGGGAGACCAGGAAAAGCACCTGGCTCCTGGCTCCTGCCATCGGACGAGTGCGGTGCGCCGGCCGCAGCGCGCCGGCCGTGGCGGCCATTGGAGGGTGAACCAACGGCAAAAGGAAGACCTTTCTCTCTGTCTCTCTCTCTCACTGTCCACTCTGCCTGTAAAAAAAAAAAAAAAATATAATTTCACTTGCTCAAGACTCATATAAAACACTGACAATTTCTATGTATAGTAATTTGTTTGGGCATTATTAATTATGTCTCTTGAAAAGCTACCCAGAGACTTCTTTCTCATTCTGTAATGTATTTTGGGAGAAAAGTTGAGTTTATTATCATTGCCCTTTTTTTGTTTCAAGGACAGATTACATCTGATAGGTTTCAAATGATATATGGAATTTTCTATTTTTATTCTAATTACCTTTTTAACGATGTTTAATGCTGTCACACAGCACCATGAGGCCATTAAGTACTGTACACAGAGGACACAGTTGTTAAAGACTGCTTCAAATAGGGAATGTGCAGTACTGCAGACAGCAATGTTTGTTTCCTACTCTGAAGGGATTTTCAAGGCAGCAGTACTCAGAGGAACTGGGTCTATGATTTGCTGAGATTACCTCAAAGACTTTTTCTGTTTTATCTTTGCGTTATTTGCTAGGCAGCCTTCAAGCAACAAATTTACATGAGAAAACCATAGAGTACGGACTTTTAATTAAAACTTCACACTCACAACGCATGGAGAATAAATTTAAATATTTAATTGACACACAATTTTAAAATGAAAATGAGAGAGGAGGGACAAGAGACTACATTATTGCATGACTCTCATTTTAACTGTGAGAGGTGCACTGAGGCTTCACTGTCCAGGGACCTTTCCTGGCCTACAGACCATTGAATTTCTCCTGCCAATGAATCACTCCTCCTTTGTATGTTGCAGGTAGGTACCTAAGAGTCAAGTCAAGTAGCACTGAAGTCATCATCTCCTCGTTATCTTGTGTTTCCTCTTGGTGAAACCAAGCTCCTGTGCAACTCCTTGATTACATGTGGTAGACACCACCAGATCCCAACCTCCCTCCCTTAGCTTCAAGTTTCTACCGTGTTCTTGATTGCAAATCAACCTCCTACTAAATTAACTCACTGAATTGAAGGGGTAGTGCAGCTATCACCACCTCATGAGGTCATTTTTCTCCAATAATTAATATCTTGATGGTTAGTATTAACTTAAAGGATTTCTTTTAGTAGGATATCCCAGGCCAGAGCAAGAACTACCAGCTGCATGTGGCCCCCAACTCGACTGAAGCCCACTTTTCCATCATAAAGAGTATGGCATCACTGTCAATCAGTGTAAGCCATGAGCACCACAGATCAGCCAGACCTTGGACATGAGCAGAACACACACCTCTCAAGCAATCCAAAAGAAACTTCACTGCTAACCCCCAGTGGAACCCATCAATTATGTGATAGCTACTTGGCTCCCTCCTCTGCATGTTGCAGTAAATATGTCTTTCTTCTACCATTTATGTCAATGATTGACTTTTGGGCCATTGGATGAGTGGATCCAGTTTGGGGGTGGTATTGCAACTGCTCTAGTTAGTTTTGGAGTTGTTCTATATCAGATAAAGTACAATGATATCTATTTACTTGCCAAAACTTGATTCCTGCCTTCTCTTATGCCCTCTCCTAGCATAAGAATAATCCAATGTCATTCATGAAAATGCCTTGTCACCATGTTCTGCTTGACCAAAGTCAATACTTAGTGGCTCAGTTAGAGTTTCTTTTTCCACACTTTGACCAAGAAATTTAGAAGGACACAAAAAGTGTGGAGTCAATTGAATTCCAAATACAATAGTAGAGATCCATGAACATTTGCTATAGAGGAGACAATAAGAACATGTGACTTCCAGAGTTGCATTGAAATCAGAATGGTGTTGCAGTATCAAATGACAAATCAGTGTAACAGTTCTTGCTTCATCAATGGGAGTTGGATACATAGATTTTTTCTGGGTCCCAGTTAGACCTGATCACATTACATAATTCCTGTTTTTAATATTCCCACATTTCTTTAGGAGATCATCCTAAATTTTGAAGAGTAAAGGAATGTTATATAGGCAGTGTTACTAAAGGCTATCGGAATGAAGACTTAGGTTTGAGTCTTGACTCTGCCATTTATCATCTATATGGCCTTGGACAGATCATTTTATTCTCTGTACTTTAGTTTCCTTAAGTATAAAATGAAAACAATGATAGGGTTTATGTCATGGAAGCTTCCTGTTTGTCTGACTGGCCCATTTCGTTTTCCCATAGTGTGTATCTTATGTTGTTCTTTTGATTTCCATGAGTTTTAAAATATAAGTAGTAATTGTATATGATTTGCATGCATTTGGTGAGATGTATTTTGTGCACTAGCTTCTTGATTGTCCTTGTCTTGCCTGTAGGTAACAATTGTTCGGATCAGTTGATGAACCACTCTGGTGTTCATGCAGGAGATTGTTACGTTTCTCTTGAAATGAAACAAAATGTGGGAAGATTGTATTTACTTCCCAATTTCCATGACTTATTTTTCTAGATGCAGATTTCTTTTTTTAAGATTTATTTATTTATTTGAAAGAGTTACACAGATAGAGGAGAGAGAGAGAGAGAGGTCTTCCATCCGATGGTTCACTCCCCAATTGGCCACAACGGCCAGAGCTGCGCTGATCTGAAGACAGGAGCCAGGAGTTTCTTCAGGTCTCCACCGTGGATGCAGGTCCAAGGACTTAGGCCATCTTCTACTGCTTTCCCATGCCATAGCAGAGAGCCGGATTGGACGTGGAGCAACTGGGTCTTAAATCCGTGCCTATATGAGATGCCGGTGCTGCAGGTGGTAGCTTTACCTGCTACACCACAGCACCAGCCCCTAGATGTAGATTTCAAAGTAAATAGTTTTTTTTGTAGGATGATCACATCTGAACTAACCTACAAAATGAAGAAAGGTGTTTGGGATAATTTTCCCAAAGATCATTTATATATGTTTTCAGTAAAGAGATAATACAGCAACATTTTCAATTTGGTACCATAAATGCTAAACTTTATTTTCTACTGTCACATAAAAGATGCATTGCAGATCTTCCTTTGATCATGTCATTAATGAGCTTGAAATTGATCGCTCAAAATCAATTTCATGTTCCTTTCACTGCTACTCTAAAGCCAGCTCAGAATGTCTCTTGCAAAAACCGGCGTTAGAGTTTCAGGAAACTGTGAGCTAGTTGATATCATGTTGATGCCTTGCAAGGAAATCAGACAATGCCACAAATCCGGGTTTCTTTCTCTATTCAGAGGGATACTTTTTAAAAAATTACTTAGAAGTATCATTGACTTTATTGTTCTATCATCCTGTGTTTTGCTCACTTTAAAATGAAATAACTCTTTTAAACCCCAAATCAATGCATGTAGTCAGTTGGCTGCAATATTCCTTCCATGGCAAATGTAAAGAGATTTATGAGAGAAGCCTGGCATCTCTGTCCTTTGCAGAACACAGGAGCATAAATCCTGTCTGTCTGGAATAGAGGCAGAGTAGAGAATGCTGCCCTGTCTTCCTTATCCCATCTGTCATCAGAGGTAAAATTTCAACTAAATCTTTCTGGATATCTGAATGGAATATTTATAAAGCTTTATATTACAGGTTGTACTCAGCAATTTCTGCCTCAGAAGAAGTAGATTTTCATCCTAGAAAACAAGACAAGAATGAGCTCTACAGGACTATGAATAGAAATCACAGAGAGCTTTTTTCGTAAAACATTTATTGATTTATTTGCAAAACAGGGAGAGACAGGGAGAGAAAGAAAGAAAATAGATGATTTATTCAATCCAGATCTCCCCCATAGGTGGTAAGGGCCCAAGCGCTTGTGTCATCTTCTGTTGCTTTCCCAGGTGCATTTGCAGGGAACTGGATTACAAGAAATGCACTTGGGATCCATGGTGTTGGTTTAACCTGCTGCACCACAACACAGGCCCCACAGAGAACTTTTGGGTTATCTTGGCATATATGCATCTCAGAAAAACCATTAGCTGTTAATACCAAACAAATTGCCTTTGAAAGTCATTACTTTGGAAGTAATATTCAGGTGTTCATAAAAAATAGACAAGAGCTAGTGTTGTGGCATAACAGGTTAAGCTGCCACCTTATAGCACTGGCATCCCATGTAGGTGCCAGTTTGATTCTCAGTCCAGCTCCCTGCTAATGTTCCTGGGAAATCAACAGAGGATGACTCAAATGCATGGGACCCTGCATCCATGTGGAAGACCCAGAAGAAGCTCCTAGCTCCTGGCTTCAGCCTGACCCAATCCTGGTCTTTGTGGCCATCTAGGGAGTGAACCGGTAGATGAAAGATTCTCTCTCTCTCTCTTTTTCTGTTTCTCCTCTTTTTCTGTAACTCTGCCTTTCAGATAAATAAAATAAATCTTTAAAAATTGCATGGGCATATTTTCTTTATGTTTAATAGCGAGAATAATAGGGAGAGAGATAAATGAAATTCTTGCACCTTTCCAGCATTCTCTTTATGTCTGTAGAATTCCCAAAATAACTTTCTCACTTGTGGATTAAGAAATAAAATTGGGGGACTGGTGCTGTAGCATAGTAGGCTAAGCCTCTACCTGTAGCACTGACATCCCATGTGGTCTTCGGTTTGTGTCCCAGCTGTCCTCTTCCAGTCTAGTTCTCTGCTGTGGCCTGGGGAAGCTGTAAATGATGCCCCAAGTGCTTGGGCCCCTGCACCCATGTGGGAGACCTGGAAGAAGCTCCTGGTTACTGACTTTGGATCAGCTCAGCTCTGGCCATTGCAGCCATCTGGGGAGTGAACCAGTGGATGAAAGATTTTTCTCTCTGTCTCTCCTTCTTTCTGTCTGTAACTCTACCTTTCAAATAAATAAATAAAAATAAGAATAAAAGATAAGTGAAATTGGGAGACTGATGTTGTGGCATAGCAGGTAGAGCCACCTACTGCTGCACTGATGTCACAAATGGGATCCAGTTCATATCCTGACTGCTTCACTTCCCATCCAGCTCCCTGCTGATGGCCTGGGAAAGCAGTGGAATATGGCCCAAGTATTTGGACCCTCCACCCACATGGGAGATTTGGAGGGGACTCCTGGCTTCAGCCTGGCCCAGTGCTGGCCATTGTGGCCATCTGGGGAGTGAACCAGAAGTTGGAAGATCATTCTCTCACTCTCTCTCTCCCTCTCTTGCTCTCTTTCTCTAACTCTGACTTTCAAATAAATAAATAAATCTTTTTTTAAAAAAGTGATAAAATTGTTGCTAATTTAGAAGTTCTACCAAACCTGTGCTGGTAGTATTTATCACAATGAAAAAAGCAGATTGTGGTTAACAGGTAACAAGTGTTATGTACATAAGATAGAATATCCACCCAAGTGAGTTATGGTTTGAAACAGAAAAGTCCTCTTAGTCTTATTTATGTGTATTTGTTGTAATAACCATTGTGAATAGTGCATTTTTTACACTTGAAGTAATAACACATGATCACAGACATGAGCAATGAAAGCTTGCAATAAATTTTCAAATTGAAATGATAAGGAGTCATTGAGTACATCTTAGGTATTAACCCCAAGAAACAGCAATTATGTTCCCATTTTTTCTTGTCCTTTGTTGACTTAATTGACTTGCAATACAACATGCCACCTTTAAGTTGAACTCCATGCGTTTGAGGAGGTTCCAAAAAGTTCATGGAAATGCACATTATGAAGAGATCACAGATGGATTTTTAAACTTGTGATATTCCAGTGTGTGCTGAAGTCTTTCCATCACTCTCGTTTGCATTTCCCTGATGACCAATGAGGTTGGGCATCTCTTCTTGCTCTTATTGTGTATCTTCCCTTTTGCCCCTAGATTTTCTGCTGTAGTTTTATTTCAAGTGTTAGTACTTAAGCTGGGAGAAAATGAAGCTCACTAGATTAGTTTCATCAAAAAGGCATTTCAAGGGCTGTGGCGCAGTGGGTTAAGTCGCCGCCTGCAGTGCCAGCATCCCATATGGGCACTGGTTCGAGACGCGGCTGCTCCACTCCAATCCACCTCTCTGCTATGGCCTGGGAAAGCAGTAGATGATGGCCCAAGTCCTTGGGCACCTGCACCCATGTGGGAGACGTGGAAGAAGCTCCTGGTTCCTGGCTTCGGATCAGCGCAGCTCCGGCCATTGCAGCCAATTGGGGAGTGAACCAGCAGATGGAGGGAAACCCCTCCCCCGCCTTTCCTTCTCTCTCTTTGTAACTCTGACTTTCAAATAAATAAATAAATCTTTTTTTAAAAAAAAGGCATTTCACTGGGAAAAATACCAAAGAAATTAAAGTTGTACAATCAGGCCTTGAGCAATGAAGAAACCAGAACAACTCCATGTTCCCATCTATGCACACATAGATTTTTTTAAGATTCATTTATTTATTTTGAAAGTCAGAATTATAGAGAGAAAAGGAAAGATACTACCTATCTTCCATATGCTGATTCAGTCCCTAGATGGCTGCAACTGCCAGGGCTGGGCCAGGCCAAAACCAGTAGCCAGGAGCTTCGTCTGGGTTTCCCAGAAGAGTGGCAGAGGCCCAAACACTTGGACCATCTACTGCTGGTTTTCCCAGGCCACTAGCAGGGAACTGGATTGAAGTGGAGCAACGAGGACATGAACTGGTACCCATATAGGATGCCAGCATTGCGGGTGGTGGCTTTACCCACTACACCACAACACCAGCCCCTTAGATATTTTTCATTGCAGAGCTTACACTGAAGTGATTTGGTTGTCAACCATTATGAGTGAATCACAGTTTCAAAATTTGAATTTCTAGAAGAATCTTATTTTTCCTTTTGGAGTAGGATCCTCTTTAGAATGTTTTATTTCATAAAGGCTTTCCTCTTAAATTATGAGAAAGATTCATGTTTGTCTTCCATTGTACAGTTTCTTCCCATTAGCCAGATCTTTATGTGATAGCTTCTAGATGTACAAGGAAGAAGAGTTACAACCTGTCCCAGATGCACCTCTCTGATGATATCAGACTATCAAGGGGCGTGTTCCCAAGTATGGCAGGTGGGGAGAGAAGGCAAAGGGACATTATAGAACGCAGTGGACGTGGTGCATAATTGAGCCACAGAAAGTGGGCACTAGGCACCCAGACTCTGCTTGTTAGGGGCACACAAGCTGTGTACACAGAGAGTTTGCAGGTAGATGGTTGGGATTTGAACAGTCTCTTACGAAGTTAATGATCTTATTTTCTGGGTCAACAATTCTTAAATAAGGAGGAAAGGCTCCAAGAACTAAGGAAAACCTGACCTTATCCAGGCAACGTGGAGTAGAGGGTTCAGGAAAGGTTCAGTCCACAAAGATATGGTGGCCTTTGCTTGTACAATTTTGCACAAAATTTCTAATAAATTCTAACCATCTGAGAGTATGGAGAGGAAAGCCAGAACATTACATTAATATCAAGGTTGCCAGTTTTTGAGAAAGCTGCTTTGGAAGAAAGAGTTTAAGTAATTAAGAATACAAGGGTTAATGTGATGCTTAACGCTGTTTACTGCAGGGAAGAAAGCAGAGGCTGGAGAATGTGCTTCACAACTTCATTGACTTGGTGTTGGCTTTTACTTGAGTGGTAGAGTTCTTCACCATAACAAAGGAAAAGAATGCTTATGTCCACTTCCTAATACTTTATCCTATTTAACATTCGCTTTAGTATTTCATTGACTGTAAGACCTATATAAAATTGGGTACTTTTTGATGAAATACTGTCACTGGTAATGTCATCTGCATAAAAGATTATTTATGTATTTGAAAGGCAGAGATAGAGAGAGAGCAGGAGAGTGAGAGAGAAAGAAAAAGATAGAAAGAGAGAGAGAAAGAGAGAGAGAGAGAGAGAGAGAGCGAGCTTCTATCCACTGATTCACTCCAAATGGCTACAACAGGCAGGGCTGAACCAGGCTGTAGCCAGGAGCCAGCAGTTTCATCTTGGTCTCCCATGTGGGTGGTGGGAGTACAAGCACGTGGGCCATCTTCCACTGATTTTCCCAGGCATGTTATCAGGGAACTTGTATTGGAAGTGGAGTAGCCAGGACTCAAATTATCACTCTAGTATGGGATGTGGACATTGCAAGCAGCACTTAACCTGTTGTTCCACAGTGCCAGCCCCATTGGTATAATTAATTTGGGATATAATCGCTCTGGAATTCCATATCCTCTGTTGTGAAACATTGCTATATTCATGAAAATTAGCAAGTCAATCATAAATATATAATTACACAAAATTATAATGAATTGTAGAAAATGAGTTTTTGGCAAAGTGAAATCCAGAAAAGCAATGTTTATTATTTACTTTCCTACCTACTTACACCTAAAATAACTATGTTCAAATATATAAACATTTCTTAATCAGCCTACTAAGCTCACATTGAAAACTTACCTGCAGAGAAAGTGAAGACTCTGAGAATCATCATATTATAGGAGCAAGCATGGTGAGATACCAGCTCCAAGTACAACCCTGCTATTTACTCTCTGTGGGAGTTTGAGAGAGTTACCTGACATCTTTGAGCTTTTTTTTTTTTGTATCTATAAAATGGAATGGTAATAGTACTCACCACATAAGTCTGTGAGGATTAAAAATTAATACCAATGAAGTACTTAGAGATAAACATGTAAAAAAAAAACTAAATAATGCAAGTTCTGCAATTTTGCGCTGGGGACAAATTAATTCTACCTACCAATGTACTGTGATGGCTTTCTGAAACAGATGGGTGTGCATTGTGGTGTGATGCGTTAAGTGCCACTTGGGAAGTCTGCATCCCATGTTGGAGTACCTGGGTCCAAGTCCCATCTCAGCTCCCAATCCAGTTCCCTGCTTATACACACCTGGGAGACAATGGATGATGGCCTACCTACTTAGATCCCTGACACCCATGTGGAAGACCAGGATACAGTTCCAGGTTCCTGGCTTCAGTCAGGCCCAATCCAAGTTGTTGCAAGTATTTGGGGAGTGAACCAGAAAACAGTAGACACCTCTCTCTGTCTCTGTCTCTGTCTCTGCCTTCCAAATAAATAAAAATTAATCAGTAAATTAAACTGAAAAAAAAAAAAAGAACAGAGACATGGGATAACGCTGGCCTCTGAGCAGCCTACGATTTGCCTAGTCAAAGCCCCATGCTGTTTCCTGCCTGTGCCACATGTCCTCTCGAAAGAACAGTGGTCCTGGTCCAGACAATGCTCAGTTCCCTCCCTCACTCCAGGTGCCTTCCACTCCTCCATCTGGAACACCTCTGCTCATACCATGAGACTCACTTAGCTGCACAGCAGCTCTGTGACTA
The DNA here is from genome assembly GCA_949820135.1 of Sylvilagus floridanus. NCBI lineage: Eukaryota > Metazoa > Chordata > Mammalia > Lagomorpha > Leporidae > Sylvilagus > Sylvilagus floridanus. Next base: position 35,502,639 of record OX463236.1, read on the forward strand.
TCAGAACTTGGTGACCCTTCCCAATCCATTTCTATCTTAGCATTTTGTAAGGAACCTCTACAAATAGAAGCCATCCTTTTGGCCTGTCTCGGCATGTAGATTTTTCTATATCCTCTACTAGTTAGCCAGGCACTTCTGGGACAAACATTCATCTTTCTCATGTTCTTGTCCTGAAAACTAGTACTTAAAATAGTTTGTGCATTAGAGGAAAAATTTGGATAACTGAGAAATAAAATAGTCCATCACTCAATGCAGTCACTCTTTTTAGGGAGATGCTGGTTTTTTTTTTTTTTTCTTGAAAATGTTTAGATTGATTTATCTTTACTAAATAAGGAGAGAGAGAGAATTTCTCTGCTCCAAGCATTTTACTTCTCATTGCATCTTCATAATAAGTCCATGATGAGGGGAAACTCAGAGTTAAGCCAACTCAAGTACACAAGCTGATCAGTAGAGCTGATATTCGAAGAGCTGAGTGACTAATCGAATGCCCTTGTTTCATTATATTGATGTTAAATATAAATCCATTCTAGATACATATCACACACCTGTATAAAGTCACAAGTGTTTATAAATGATTTTGTCTTTTTCATTTTCTACTTATCCTAGCCCTTAGGAATGGACTCATCTTGATGTACTAATGAAAAGCTGTCTAGTCTAAATATAGAGGTTATTTCCATTTTGTTCATTTGCAGTGACCATTTGCTTGCTGTATCAAATTGCCTTTTGTGTTGAGAGACTCAGCTTTTCCAAGGACTTTGTAAAGTCCCTGACATCAAGATCCATGCTTTTAGAAAAGACTGATGAGGACTTCTACATCCATTGTATTCATTACATCTTCATTCATTTATTCATTTGCTTAATAAAACTGACTAAAATACTAGTTAGGTTTCTAAACAATGATCTCAACATAAAAAGAAAAACCTAAACAGTCATTAGCCAGAGTTCATTTGTTTTTGAACAACTATAAGTGTGTGAATAAAAACAAATATTTAGGGACTGACAATTGTCTTAGCAGTTAAGCAGCTGGTTGGGATGCTAGGGTCCCGTATCAGAGTGCTTAGGTTCGAGTCCTAGCTCTGTCCCCAGTTCCAGAATCCTGCTAATGTATATCCTGAGAGGCAGCAAGTGATGGCTCAAGTAACTGGATTCCTCCACGTGGGAGACCTGGATTAAGTTCCCAGCTCCTAGCCAGCCCTGGCCATTGCAAACATTTGGAGAACAAACCAGCAGATAGGAGTTTTGTCTGTCTTTCTCTACTTCTCAAATAATAAATTAATAATATTTATTCCTGAAGAAGCTTAATGTAAAGGTATGAAAGCTGTATTGTCATGATGAACTATCCTCTGGAAAGATTCTGACCACATTTGACACCTGGCAACCAGTGAGCTGATATTGACTCACACAATTTAGTTTAGTTTGGTTTTTAAGTATTTTTTATATTTGGCATATTTAAAATTCAGAAGAGGGGCTCATGATGTGAAGTACAGTGTTAAACCACCACCTATGATACCAGCATCCCAAAAGGGCACCGGTTCCAGTCCTGGCTGTTGCACTTCCAATCCAGCTGCATGCTAATGCTCCTGGGAAAGCAGCAGAAAACGGCCCAAGTACTGGGGCCCCTGGATGCATGTGGAAGACCTGGAAGAATCTCCTGGCTCCTGGCTTCAGCCTGGCTCAGCCCCAGCTATTGTAGCCATTTGGGGAGTGAACCAATAGGTGGAAGATTCTCTCTCTCTGTCTCTCCCTTTCTCTCTCTAACTCTGGCCTTCAAATAAATCTTTAAAAAAATAAAATTCAGGAGAATTCACACAAACTCTAGATTTCTGTTTTGTCTTAAAAGTCAAGTCTGGGGGCAGTTGAGACACTAATTAAGATGCCCATATTCCTTCTCAGAGTACCTGGTTTTAGTTCCTAGCTCTGATTCCTGTCTTCAGCCTCCTACCAGAGCACACCCTGAGAGCAGGAGTAATGGCTCAGGTAGTTGGATCCCTGCCACCTGCAAAGGGGACCTGGATGGAGTTAATGGCTCTGAGCATCAACCTGGCCGAGCTCTGGAGGTTGCTGGCATTTTAGGAGAGACACATTGGATGGGAACACTCTTTCTCTTCCATTGCCTCTTTCTGTCCCATTCTTTCTGTCTCTGTGCATCTCAAGTAAATAAAGATTTTAAAAATCAATCTGGCTTCACTTGGCTCACCTTTCTACAAGATAGCAATTTCATTCTCTGGAGTGACAGCCCCTTCACATCATGAATGGGATCTTATTTTCCATAGTCCTCCTCACTCATAATCTTCAATGCTTTTGTTATATAACTTGCCCAATTCTTGCAGATTTAATTTTGTTCTCCCTATTCCAGGCTGATTTCATTTCATACATGCACAATGAAATAAATACCAGTTATAATTTATTATCATTCATAACTATTAATTATAACCATGTTGTTATTGGACCATCTTTGTTTTTTATTCTTTCTTAAACTGTAAAGTACATGGTATAGAAGATGCTGCAAGAGCTGAGTTGTTTTGACAGACCCTGAAATACCGTTAGACTTTCATGCTCAGGTCAAAGTGCTTAATGAAAGTGACTAGTCATCCCTGACATGCTAAGGACCAGAGAGGCACACAATGAAAAAACTTGCATGGCCTTCAGTGTGACAGCACCAATGCATCTTAAGGTTATAACTTTATAGTTTCAATTTCCATTTAAAAGTGCAAAAAAGGAAATGAAATCTTGCATGAGAACTTTTAGGACAACAAAAGTAATTTTCCTGATTGAAGAAAAATTGCAATGAGAAACTATTAAAGAATAAGCTTTACAGGGGCTGGCACTGTGGTGCAGTGGGTTAACGCCCTGGCCTGGAGCACTGGCATCCCATATGGGTGCCAGTTCGAGACCCAGCTGCTCCACGTCTGATCCAGCTCTCTGCTATGGCCTGGGAAAGCAGTGGAGGATGGCCCAAATCCTTGCGCCCCTGCACCTGCGTGGGAGACCCAGAGGAGGCTCCTGGCTCCTGCTTCGGATTGGCACAGCTCTGCCCATTACGGCCAATTGGGCAGAGAACCATCAGATGAAAGACTCTCTCGGCCGGCGCCACGGCTCAATAGGCTAATCCTCTGCCTGTGGCACCGGCACACCGGGTTCTAGTCCTGGTTGGGGCACTGGATTCTGTCCCGGTTGCCCCTCTTCCAGGCACAGCTCTGGAAGGCAGTGGAGGATGGCCCAAGTTCTTGGGCCGGGCCCTGCACCCGCATGTGAGACCAGGAGAAGCACCTGGCTCCTGACTTCAGATCAGCGCGGTGCACCAGCCGCAGCGCATCCACAGCAGCCATTGGAGGGTGAACCAATAGCAAAAGGAAGACCGGTCTCTCTCACTATCCACTCTGCCTGTCAAAATAAATAAATAAATAAATAAAAGATTTATTTAAAAAAACAAAAAAAAGTCTCTCTCTCTCTCTCTCTCTCTCTCTCTCTCTCTGTCTCTCCTCTGTGTAACTCTGACTTTCAAATAAATAAATAAATCTTTTTTAAAAAAGTTTACAGTGTGACTTGAAAGATATTTTAGCATCCTGAGTTGAAGTCACATATTTATTAATATTTTCAACATGTTATTTAGTTTAATAGCTCATAGAAGGATAATTACCCTGAAGTTATTTTTGTATGGTGCACACCATTTGTTTGTGAGTGTATTCCATTGATAAATATTTTGCTTAACAAAATGATCCCCACTTTTACCCATGTTGTTTCAAAGACGAAATTTTATACTTTTATGGCTGAGTAGTATTCCACTGTATGTACCACCATTTCTGATTGGATGGACTCAGGTTGTTTTCATTCCTTGACTATTGTAAATTGTGCCACAATAAACATGAGAGTGCAGACGTCTCTTGAACTGACTGATTTCATCTCCCTTGAATATGTATTAAGTACTGGGGTTGCTGGGTCATAGACATTGCTGTTTTGTCTTCTTTGATGAACCTCCATACTGTTTTCTGCAAGGGTGGTGGTAAGTTACATTCCCACCAACAGTGTGCAAGGGTTTCCTTTCCTCCATATGCTTTCCAGCACTTATCTGTTGTCATTTTAATAATAGTCCATCTTAAGTGATGTGATCTCATTGTGGTTTTGCTTTGCATCCCCCCATCCCCCCCCCTTTTTATGTACCTGTTGGCCATTTGTATGTACTACTTTGAGAATTTTTTTGACAGCCAGAATTAGACAGAGAGAGAGACAGAGAGAAAGGTCTTCCTTCCATTGGTTCACCCCCCAAATGGCCGCTATGGCCGGCGCGCTGTGCCGATCTGAAGCCAGGAGCCAGGTGCTTCCTCTTGGTCTCCCACGCGGGTGCAGGGGCCCAAGGACATGGGCCATCTTCCACTGCCTTCCCGGGCCATAGCAGAGAGCTGGACTGGAAGAGGAGCAACTGGTACAGAATCCGGTGCCTCAACCGGAACTAGAACCTGGGGTACTGGTGCTGTAGGCGGAGGATTAGCCTAGTGAGCCGTGGTGCCGGCCCTAGAAATATTTTTTAGATCTGCTAAGCTACTAAGTGATTTAATTTTTTTTCTCTTGAGTTATTTGAATTCCTTATAAATTCTGGTTATTAACTACTTGCCAGATATATAGCTTGCAAATATTTTCTTCCATTCTGTACGTTGTTTCTGCTGTCTCCTTTGCTCTGCAAAAGCTCTTTAGCTTGAAGAAATCCAATTTGTCTATGGTTGTTTCTGTGTCCTGTGTTGTTGGGATCCAACCCAAAAATTCCTTGCTCAATAAGTGTCTTAAAGCATTTCCACTGTGTTTTCTTCCAGTAGTTTTTTCAAAGTTTCAGGTCTTACAGTGAAATGTCTTTGATCCATTGTGAATTGATTTTTATGAATGGTGGGAGATAGTGTTCTAGTTTCATTCTTGTGCATTTGTTTAACCAGTTTTCCAAGCACTACTAATTGAAAACTGTCCTTTTTCAATTCATGTCCTAGCACATGAATTTTGCCCTTTGTCAAATATCTGTTGCTACGGATGCATGTGTTTGCTTCTAGGCTCTCTCTTCTCTTCTAGTGATTATCTGTTTTTAATGCCAATATCATGTTGTTTTAATTACTATAACTTTGTAATGCATTTTAAAGTCAGGTAGTCTAATTCCTCCTGCTTTGTTATTTTTGTTCAAGATTATTTTTGGCTAATTAAGGTCTTTTTACCATTCCATACAAATCTTAGTGCTGTTTTTTCTAGTTCTGTGAAAAATGCCATTGGTATTTTGCTAGGGATTGCACTCAGTCTGCATATCATTTTGGGCAATGACGTGTGAACCCATCATCTGTTGTTTCCTGGGACATTAGAAGGGAGCTGAATTGGAAGCAGCGTAGCTGGGATTCAAACTGGCACTCCCATATGGGATAGAGGCAATCCTAGTCACAGCTTAACCCATACTACTACCCAGTTCATTGATTCTTTGCTTTGATTTTTAGCCTTTATTTCTTTTATTTCTACTCTGAGTTTTATTATTTCTTTCTCTTAACTCTGAGTTTGACTTGTTTTTGCTTTTCCTATTCTTATAGTGATAACCTGTTTATTTGAGACCTTTCTGCTTCTTTGACATGAGCATTAATTGCTATAAATTTTCTTCTTAGTGCTGCTTTTGGTATATCTCATAGTTTTCAGTGTGTTATTTTCCATGTTCATTCTTTTTAAGACAATTTTTAACTTCTTCCTTGATCTATTGGATATTAAGAAGTAAATTATTTTTTATTTCATTTTTAAAGATTTACTTTATTTGTCTAAAAGCAGAGGATTACACAGAGAGACACAGTCACACACACACACACACACACACACACACACACCGAGAGAGAGAGACAGAGACAGAGACAGAGACAGAGAGAGAATCTTCTATCTGCTGATTCACTCTCCAAATGGCCACAACAGCCAGGACTGGAACACATTGAAGTCAGAAGCCAGGAACTCCATCTATGTTTCCTATGTGAGTGGCAAAAGCCCAAGTACTTAAGCCACTTTTCACTGCTTTCATAGGCACATTAGCAGGGAGGAGGTGGCAAGTGGAGCACCCAGGACTTGAACTGATGCTCCTAGTAAATGCTGGCTTCCCAGGCAGTGCCTTAACCCACTTCTCCACAATGCCGGACTCTGATTTCTGTAGTTTTTATATAATTTCCCAAGCTGTTCTCTCTTTTTTTTAAAAGATTATTTATTTGAAAGTCAAAGAAGGAGAGGCAGAGAGAGAAAGAGAGAGAGAGAGAGAGAGAGAGAGAGAGAAGTCTTCCATCTGCTGGTTCACTCCCCAGATGACTGCAACAGTCAGAGCTGCGCCAATCTGAAGCCAGGAGCTTCTTCTGGGTCTTCCACACAGATGCAGGGGTCCAAGGACTTGGGCCATATGCTACTGATTTCCCAGGCCATAGCAGAGAGCTGAAAAACCCAAGTTGCTTGTATTATTCATTTCTAATTTTACTGAATTGTGGTCAGAAGAGGTACTTGACGTAATTTCTATATTTTTAAATGTGCTGAGACTTGTTTTTTGAACTACTATATGGATCTGTCATGAAGATGTGCTGTTGTGTTATCCATGTGCTGTTAAGAATGTGTGTCCTGCAGATGTTGTATGAAATGCTTTATAGATGTCTGCTAGATCCTGTTGATCTCGGGTGCAGTTGAACCCTGTTGCTTCTTTTTGGTTTTCTATATGGATATCTGTCCATTTCTGAAAGTGGAGTTTTAAAATTCCCTACTATTATTGTATTGGAGTCTATCTCTCCCTTGAGGTCTATCAATGTTTTCTTATATATTTGGGTGCTGCAGTATTGGATGCATATATATTTATGATTGTTTTTTCCATCTTCATGAATTCATCCCTTTATTATTATATAGCAACCTTCCTTGTTAGTTTTTTATTACGCTTGATTTTTTTAAGAGCTACTTATTTAGTTGAAGCCAGGGTTACAGTGAAAGAGGTAGAGAGAGAGAGAGAGAAACAGAGAGGTGGGAGAGAGACCATTTCCACCTGCTGATTCATTCCCCAGATGGCTGCAAAGGCTGCAAAGGGATGAGCCATGCTGAAGCTGGTAGCCAGGAACTTTATCCAGGCCTTTCACATGGGGGGAGCAGGGGCCTAAACGCTAGGACCATCTTCCACTGCTTTTCCCAGACCGTTAGCAGAGACCTGGATCTGAAGTAGAACAGTGGGGACTGTAACTGGCGCCCACCTGATGCCAGCATCACAGGCAATGGCTTTGCCTGCTATGTCACAACACTGGCTCCACTAATTTTGATTGAATGTCTACTGTACCTGATAAAACAGTGATTCTTGACAGAACCATGTATGTATCTGAATATGGAAGATAAAGAAAAGAGAAAAGACATAGTTTGAGAAGTGTTCGATTTTAAGCAGATTCGGGGAGAGAATGTTCAATTTTGAAGCTAATTTTGGGATGAATTGTTCATCTTTGATTTTCTAGAGTTTGTGGAGCCTGAGATGAATCCATGATGGACTTAATGTTTGTGTCCCCCCAAAATGCAAATGTTGAAATATCACCCCTCAACATGGTGGAACCAGGAGGTAAGGTCTTTGGGAGACTCTTAGAATTATATAGCGTCATGATGGTTGTATGGTAGAGACCTGCCCCAGATGAGGGTTGGGGGGTGGAAGAGAAACATCCTGGGAATGGAATGTAGGCATTATCTACTTGCTTGTAACTTCCAACTTCTGCTTGTCAGCATAGAGCTATGGTGTTAAGGTGCCAAACAGCTTACAGCTCAGGTTGTGTGTGGAAGAAATATTAAGTGTATTAAGGGAAGCTAGTTAAACATTATCAGTAAGTATGTATGCATGTGCAGTGTTGTATCATCATGTAATCTTAGAATATCCGATCAAATGTACGCATGTAGCCATACAAGGAAGACAAAGAAGCTAAAACCATATAGAAGAAAATGCCTCTTTTTGTTCTCAAGGCTGAATACTTCTTGGATATGAATCTGACTGAGCCTTATGCGAGCATAAAAATAATAAAGACTACTTCCTATTAAAGGCCTTAGTATCTCCTCTCTGTTCACGAATTCCACTGCAGTGGCACCCTCATGAATGGCATTCGTGCCCTCATCATCATCATGACGGAGCCTACCTCTCCTTGCTCTCTGCCATGTCTCAAAACCATGCAGTCAGCAATCTGCAACCAGGAAGAGGTCCCTTACAAAATCTCAACCATGCTGGCACCCTCACTACACACACCAGAACTATAGGAAATAAATTTGGTTGTTTATAAGCCACTCAATCTGTGGTATTTTGTGATAGCAACCAGAACTAAGCATCCAACAGAAATGTCACTGAGGCAGTCAAATATAACAGCTCCAGAATTGAAGGAAGGAATATTTCAAGACATAGGTTTATAAATAGTGAGGTTAATTGTGATAGCAGAAGTTGTGGACCTGGTTAAGTTTTGTGAAAGAGAAAGAAGGAACAGGAGGAGAAAAGAGAGCTCTGGCAACTCGTGAGGGTTGGACAGTCCCATGAAAGCGATGAAGGCAGAAAATAGATTGCAATGGACTGAGAGGTGAGTGGTAGGCAATGAATTAGTCAGGAAGAAGGAACATATGCTTTTTAGGTGCATTGGAGGGGAGATAGGCAGGTGTTTGGCTTAGCAGTTAAGCCACCCATTGGGATGCCCATACTCTATATTGGAGTGCCTAGGATTGAGTCTTGGTTTGACTCCTGATTCCAGCTTTCTGCAAATGTGCAGCCTGGGAGGCAGCAGTTGATGGCTTGAGTGGATGGGTCCCTGCCACTCATGTGAAAGACCTGGATTGAGTTTCCAGCTCCCAGCATTGGCCTGGCCAAACCCAGGCTGCTTGGTGGATTTGGGGAGTAAACCAGCATATGGGAGCCCTCTCTGTTGCCCTCTCTCTGTCTCTCCTGTTTCTCTCTGACTCTGCCTCTGTCTCTCTCAAGTAAATTAAATAAATAAGTAAACGTTTTTAATTGCTTGGGGTGGACTTTGGGCCTACTGGTTAAGACATCTGCATCCCATATTATAGTTCCTACTTCAGAACCTGCTTCCAGCTCCTGAATCCAGCTTCCTGCCAATTCCAGCCCCTGGAAGGCAGCAGGGGATGGCTTAAGTAATTGAATTCCTGGCACCCATATAGGAGACCTGTACTGAGTTTCCAGCACCTGGCTTTGGCTTTGGCCTTGGCCCAGTTCTTGTTGTTATGTGCATTTGGGGAATGAAGCAGCAGATGGGAACTCTCTCTGTCCTGCTCTTAAATAAGTAAGTAAATATTTTTAAAAATTAAATAAAATGCTTACTCCCTAAAGTATGAGTAAGATATTCTGCTAGCCAGAAGAAAAGAAGCTCAAGATCAGAAAAGTTTGTTTAAAAAAATTTTTTCCATAAGAAAATTAGTGTATTTGAATGCAGAAAAGAAGGATCAAGCATAAAGATAAAAGTTGAAAGAAGAGGGAAAACATGGATTACTTGATAAAAGAAGCTTCATCATTGCTTTGAAGTTATGAGCCTCAGAAGGAATACATCATTCCCATAAGACTAGGAAAAAGGAGTGAGAAATGTCAAATATAAATATTTTCTTATAGGGAAAGAGGCGTGAGGGAGTTCACACTTTACAGCCTGAAATGTTGGGAATCACTGGGAGGCTGTGGCTGCAACCACTGAGGGGCAGCATAAGCCAGGACAGCTGTGCCTGCAGCATGCATGCAGTCTGGAGCAGTGTGTGCCCTGAATGCAGGAGACCAGTTTCACAAGAAGTCCAACTGGTTCACGGCTCTTCCTCTTCTATGGTCTTCCACAATTTATTGCATTCACCTTTTCAAGAATCATCATCTATAACTGAGTGTGGGTCAATGTCAGGAGACTATAAAGAAGTGACCAGTATGTGTTTAATATTAGGAACTCATCTGATTGTGTTCATTTGCTCTTTTGGGTTTCCTATGTTGAAATGACCTTTAGAAAAATACTCATCAAACTTAGTCTTCTCCAAACTCTTGATAATGAAATCATAGATATGTAGCAGGAATCAGTCTAGAGATCTAATGTAGGCCACAAGGACTTAAGTTAATAAGAAAGTATTGCATTAGGGAGTTTCGTCAGTGTAAATAGATTTAAGCTGTCCTTGTCATCAAAAAGTCATTGTGGGATGAGAGATATGTGAATCTTTTGCTCTAGGTAATCGTTTTATTATTTGTATCTAACATCATATTCCAAATCTTAAATACACACAATAAAATGTGCCATAAAAAGTTTCAACTGAAGCTTGTTAAAAAAAAAAAAGATTGACAGAGATGAATACAGTCTAGAATGCCAATAGACAGTGCGTTGAAGCAGATCTGAGCTAGTCAGTTTCAGTCCCTTAGATCCATCTTCATACACAGACTTCATCTAACCTCTCCCCACTCAGCCTCAACATAAAGTTTCCTTGATGAAAACTTGTTTGTTTTCTGAGAAAAAAAGGAAAGAGTGTTAACGTGGGTTTTGAGAAGTATTCAAGGAGGGCCGATGTGGGGAAGAGAAAAGGAAGGCGTCCGGGACAAGAATCAGTAGTTAAGGTGCAGCACAAAGGGCAGGTGAGAGCAGTGGCATCCTGTCCCATGACTTTCTGCACCATTCTACATCACTGTGAACTGTACAACTAGCCATTAATAATAGCAGATGGTGATGTCACTCACATGTGAAACGGAGTAGACTCGCCATCTACTACAAAAAATCATGCTTTGAGACTCTGTCCCTATTCCAAGTAGCAACCTGAGATTTTGAATTAGCCATCCATTGATAGGCTAAAAATAATTGGTGATTGGAACTATACACACTAACAACCTGTTATTTCGAGCTCACAATCAGTGTGCTAACCATGTATCCATTCAGAAAGAGAATGTAAACTGGAGATTCCTCCATAACACATTTAGGAGATTAAAAATATTTTAAGAAAGAGTGGTTGTGAGCAGCAAAACTGACAGAAACCAAGATATATATTTATCCACAAGCTGTTGGATGATCATTTTCTCAGCTTTTGGCATCTTTTTCTTCTTCATACCTACCTAATGTTGAACACACTCTGGTGTAAACCACCATGCTCTCACTTGAAACAGTTCTCTTGGGAATGGCTTTTCCTTTAAAGGCATATGTGTGTTTGTGTGTCTATATTTATATTGAAAACATAAATATTTTTTCTCAATAAAAGAAGAAAATATGAAATAGTCCCTATTCTCACCACTTGCTTAACTCCTGTGACAAATACCAGTAATCATGTGAAGCCTTTTGCAGTGTTGGAAAGTTCATGCAGCCTGGGACATTGCTGAGTGCCTATCATTCATCCCTGTCCCTACACACCCAGTGTCCCGATGTCTTGTGACCGTTCAGCCTCACAGACATGTATGTTTATCTATATATGTATGTACGTAGCTAGTGTTGAATTTATTGTCTTTGGGCCAGCACTGTGGTGCAATAGGTTACACTGCCACCTGTGACACAGGCATCTCATATCAGGCCTAGTTTGAGTCCTGGCTGCTCTTCTTCTGGTCCAGTTCCCTGCCAATACTCCTGGAAGACAGTGGAAGATGACCCAAGTGCTTGAGTCCCTGCCTCTGATATGGGAGACGTGGAAGGAGTTCCTGGTTCCTGGCTTCAGCCTGGCCCAGACAAGGGTGTTGTGGCCATCTGGGGAGTGAACAGTAGATGGTGGATTTCTCTCTCTCTCTCTCTCTCTCTCTCTCTAGGTAAATAGATATAGATATCTATAGATATCTATATAATATATATATAATATATCTATATAATATATATATCTATATATAGGTATCTAGATATCTATAGATATATACCTATATCTATAGATATCTATATCTATATATCTTTATTTCTCCTCCTCTTTATGTCACTCTACCTTTCAAATAAATAAGTAAATAAATGAATCTTAAAAAATAAATTTATTGTCTCACAACAGATCTTAACATATTACTCTGTATTTTTCTGTTTCCCATTAAATATAGATTTTAGAGATACTTTCATACAAACACTTTATCAGTATGGCAGCCTATACTATCATAACCATATATTGTAATATATTAATCTGTTCCCTCTTGAGCAACATTTTGATTGCTTTCAGCATTTTGCTGTTATAAAAATTTCTGTAATGAATCTCCTTGTACACAAATTTTACAAATTTTGGTAAGTATGTGGAAAGGCTACATTTTTAGTAGTGGAAAACAGATGTAAGTATTTCAAAGTTTCATAACTGCTGCTAACATTTCCTCCAAAAAGGATACAGCAATTTATATTCTCAACAACAATGTGTGAGGCAGCCCATATATCCACACTTGGCCAATGTTGAGAAACATCTAACTATTCTAATTTTTGACAGTTTAATAGTAGAAACATGCAATCTAGTTTTCATAGTTTGCATTTCTTCAATTGTTACTGAAACTGAATATTATTTGCGTGCAGTTTATTTGCATTTGTAGTTTTTTGAAAAAATGCCTTGCTCCCTTAATAATTTGGCTTGTTCTTTTTTTCTTATTCACTTGCGTAAGTTTTTTGTAAATTAAGAAAATTATCATTTTGGTATATGCATGAAAACTATTTTGGAATTTATTCATTGTCATCAGAAGCTTGGTTGTTGCTAATATTGTAAAGTCAACGTCTTTTTTTTTTTTTTTTTTTTTTTGAGAGGTAGAGTTATACAGTGGGAAGGAGAGAGAGAGAGAAAGGTCTTCCTTCTGCTGGTTCTCACCCCAAATGGCCGCAATGGCTGGAACTGTGCTGATCCGAAGGCAGGAGCCAGGAGCTTCCGCTAGGTCTCCCACACAGGTGTAGCAGCCCAAGCACTTGGGCCATCTTCTACTGCTTTCCCAGGCCATAGCAGAGAGCTGGATTGGAAGAAGGAGCATCCAGGTCTAGAACCGGGAGGCCAGCACTGCAGGTGGAGGATTAAACCACTGCACCACCAGCGCCAGTCCCAAAGTCAACATTTTCAGCCTTTTAATTAGTCACTAATCAATCACTTCCCCCCTTCCAGGTTTCTGTACTGTGAATGAACACATTCATATTCTCAATTTTATTGTGGTCTCATTTTTTAAATGTTTCAAACCTTTGAGCACTTTGGAATTTATTGTGTTTTATTATTTGTTTCAGTTAGTAGTAATTTCCATACCACTTAATAAATAATTATTTTCTATTCCAAAATTTGATATGCTTATATTATCATCAGTTGAATGTAGGTATTCATACATATGAATATACATTACATATATCAATTGAAGACATTATTTTTTTTCTGTAGCATTCCTCTCTTTTTCTTTTATCTGTATCATACAACTTTAAGTATTTTTAGTAAGAATGAAATAGTTTCACTGCATGATTTTGCCTTGAAACAAGTTATTTACTCTCTGTGTATTTATTTGTCTCACTTTATAGTTATGATTCCCTAAAGGTAAGGAAAGGTAGAAAATAACTGACATTCCCTGCATATGCTATCTCAATTAATTACTTAGCTTATTCCTAATTATAATACTTCTGTAAAGCTAGTTATTAATGTTGCATATGGAAAAAATAAGCTTTAAAAAGGTCAAGTATCTGTGCCAACTTGCATATCACGAAGCAGAGTTGCGATTCAAACCTTTACAAGTTCGACCTTAAGACTGATGCCTTCTTTACAACCCCACAGCTTCAACAGTCTGTGTTGGATGCAGGAAATTACTTGACAGGGTCAGAGACCAAGCATGATGGTGATGTTCTCCAGCATCAAACATCACACCCAGAGCTGGGTTTTTGGTAGAGAGCTAAGGATGAAAAAGGCAAACAGTGATCAGGGGAATGGGATCCCTAAATCTCAGGGGACAGAGTAAGGTTTCTAGGGTTTGCTGTGTGACATATATAAAGAAACACAAGAGGAAAAAAACTGGTGACTACTCAAAGAATGTGGTTCAGATGGTGGAGAGTTTTGGTTACTTGCTACAGAGTTTGTGGCATACAGCAGTCCTGCCTTTATTTGCAATTTCATGTGCTGTCGTTTCAGTTACTCACAGTCAACCACGGTCTGAAAATGTTAAAGAGAAAATTCTAGAAATAAATAATTCCAAAACTTTAGAGAACTTTTATGGCAGTATATTACTATGGATTTTCTATTTTACTATTAGTTAATTTCTTATTGTGCCTACATTATAAATCAAACTTTATCATGTATATGTATGTATAGGAAAAACCATGGCATATATAGGTTGTGGTATTCTCAGCTGCTTCAGGGATCCACAGTGGATCCTGGAATGTGTAAGCAGGGCCCATTGTATTTGTGGTCTCATCAGAAGGAAAGTTTTCCCTTTCTATTTCATGGTGACTGCTCTTTTAATACGAGCAGGACAAAGAACTGCCAAGTACTTTCCACAAGGCAAATTTGACAAGACACTTTTGTTTTTGGTAAATAAATGTTTCAGGAATACAGTCACCCCCATTTGTTTATTGTCTGTGGCTATTTCTATTACCAAAACAGCAGATTTGAGGGGTGGCATATGGGTACAAAGTTTAAAAACCTATCCTTTACAGGAAAGGTTTGCCAACCCCTGTAAAATGGTATTTTCCCAAAACCTCACCAGAGTGACCAGCACAAACAGATCAATTTTGTTTCTATGAACTGAATGCCAAGTAAGGATGTCCACCATTGATTCAACATTGATTATCTGATACAGCCAGCGATGTCCCCGTTTGTCTTGACCTTTTTTTCTGCTGCTATAGCAGAAAAGCACAGACTGGGTAAATTACAAACAACAGAAGTTCATTTGACTCAGAAGCCCAGCAGGATGCAGTTTCATCTGGGGATGCTTTCTTTCAGCATCATAACATGGCAGGACCCACAGAGTGTACAAGCTCTCTTTCTCTTCTGACAGAAGCCACTAATCCCAGCACAGGGATCCCACTCTCAGGACCTCATCTAATCCTAATCACCTCCTACAGGCTTCCCCTCCAAAAACCATCAACATAAGAATCTGGGGATTGAATTTCCAATACATGAGTATTGCAGAGCAACAAATCATAGCACCACTTCAACACACTTATATAAAAACTTGTACTTCTTTAATTTTTTATGATACTGCTACTTAAGTCATTTGATACGATTTTAAAATATAAATAAGAGAAAGATTGCAACACACATTGATCAGTGAAACTGGTTGAGATACAAGTCATAAAACACCTTGAAAAACACTCTTTTCAACTTCAAGTGGAGTGAGTATTAGATATGGTGGTCAAGGCACTGGGTTGGGATGACCTTGTCCCATATTGAAGTGCATGATTGATTTTTTAAAAGATTTTTATTTATTTATTTAAGAGGCAGAATTATAAAGAGACGGAGAAACAGAGAGGAAGATCTTCCATCTGCAATGGCCAGAGCCAGGAGCCAGGAGGTTCTTCTGGGTCTCCCACATAGGTTCAGGGACCCAAGCACTTGGGCCATTTTCCACTGCTTTTCTAGGCCATAAGCAGAGAGCTGTACTGGAAGAGCAGCAGCTAGGACATGAACTGGTGCCCATATGGGATGCTGGTGCCACAGGTAGAAGCTTAGCCTTCTACACCACAGTGCCAGCCCGGGAGTACACAGTTTTAGTCCTGGCACTGCTCCCAACTCCAGCTTCCCACTAATGCATGCTGTGGGAGGCGGCAGATGATGTCTCAAATACCCAGGTCTCTGCCACCCACACAGGAGACCAAGACTGAATTTTTGGCTCCCAGTTTCAACCTGGTCTAGGTTTAGTTATTGCAGGCATTTGAGAAGTGAACCAGCAAACAGATGTTTGCCTGTTTCTTTCTCTCCATCTTTCAAAGAAGTAAAATAAAACTTTGCAGTAAAATTTTAGAAATAATCCAAAGAATATAACAGAATAATATATAAATATATATATATATATAAATATAATATATATAATATAAAGAGTATAACAGAAAAATACTTACTATAATGAGGAAATAAAACTGCCTGTACTGTACAAATTAGGTGATTGTTATTGAATAAGAAAAGACAAAGTGGACATGAATAGTATTAATTACTGAATTTTCATCTTTACAACACTTGGATCATTAGCTAATTTATATAAAGTGTGTTTGTGGAGATATGGGAGAGGGAAATATTGCCAGAGTGCATCACCAAGTGATTTGTTTCTAAGAGCTGACCAAGTTTCCAGAAGCTTCCACCTCTTTCAGCTCCCTGCCTGGAGACCTCATCCTGTAGTCTGTTCTCCAGATGTCACCTTTCCATTGGATGGCATAATCCATCTATAGTGTACAGAGCTTGAATTGTTTCTAAATAAACAGTGGATTTTTTTATGTTTTTGAACACACAAGTATCTGGGAGTATTTTCAATTGATAGGGAGTAAAGCATATTGACAGGATTCTAATCAAGGTAGAAAAAGATGTTCTGTATCATTTATTTGAAGAATAAAGCCTTGTATTTAAAGCTGACCTAAAGATTCTATCCATACCCTAGACCAGGGCTTCTTAACCTTGGTGCTGTTAATACTTGGGGCTGGGTAATCCTTGGTTTCAAGGAAAATGTTCTGCATTTTCTATGATGTTTTGCTGTATCCTTGGCTTCTCTTGACTAATTGGCAGTAGCAAAAATCCATTTCGACCTCGGGCCATTCCCCTCCGTGGGTATTGACAACCAAAAATGCTTCCATACTTTGCCAAATATCCCCAGGAGAGCAAAACTGGCCCTAGTTGAAAACAACAGCCTAGACAAAGATGTGTGACAGACTATGAGAGCATGTGTACTTTATCATCTCATTAGTAACCAAAGCCACAGCTGACTCAGACAGCCTGCTGCTGCCAGTTCTGCTCTTTTTCTTGAGAGTTATATTTATTGAGTAAATCTTTTATGGAGAAGCAGTGTGAAGATCCAAATGTTTAATCTTCAAATTAAATCCCCTTTATCAGTAGGTTCTGCCATTTATGAGCTGTTTGATTGGTAAATTGTTTGACCTCCAGGAGCTCCAAGTTCCTTGTAAGAGGAGTAATTCATGTAGCATAGTTAGCAGATGCTTTTTCTATAATCAATGATTGATACACTCTGGGTTATTATGGGTAATTATACTAAGTAGTAGTATGATTTTAAATATTTGTTATCCTTCCTTATAGAAAGAATTTCTATTTCCATCTTATGGATGTCCTATGTGATATACTTTGGCCAATGAATTGTGAGTGAAAATGGCCACTTTCCTTTTTTCTTTTTTTTTAAAGATTGATTTATTTAGTTAAAAAGCAGAGTTCACAGAAAGAAGAGGAGAGAGAGAGAGAGAAAAAAAAATTTTTCCATCTGAGGGTTCATTCCCCAGCCAACAACTGCGGCTGGCCTGGCCAAAGCCAGGAGCTTCATCTGGGTTGCCCACATGGGTAGCAGGGGCCTGGGCACTTGGGCCACCAAGTTTTGCTTCTGTTTCTGCTTTAACTGTGTTCTAACTTTACCTAAGCTAATCTAATGTGATGGAAATGTTCACAGATAAACAAAAGAATTTACCTCATTGAGGTATAACGTGAAGGATTACTACTAGTGTGCTGGTATGGAAAGGTATAAAAAGAATTAGGTTAAAGAAAATTAAATCAGGGGCTGGTGCTGTGGCATATCTGGTAAAGCCACCAACCTGCAATGCTGGCATCCCATGTGGGTGATGGTTCGAGTCCCAGCTGCTCCACTTCCAATTCAGTTCTCTGCTATGGCCTGGGAAAGCAGTAGAAGATGGTCCAAGTCCTAGGGCCCCCATACGTGGAAGACCCAAGAGAAGCTTTTGGCTTTGGATTGGCCCAGCTCCGGCCATTGCGGCCATCTGGGGTGTGAAGCAGTGGATGGAAGACCTCTCTCTCTACTTCTGCCTCTCTATAACTCTGACTTTCAAATAAATAAATAAATCTTTTAAAAAGAAAAGAAAATTAAAAGTCTTCTGTCAGAAAAGTTCGAGACCCAATGGCTTTACAAGTGAGTTCTACAAAATGTTTAAAGAGGAACTAATGCCAGTACATCTCAAACTATTACAAAATAATTAAAAAGCATGGAATGCTGCCAAAATCTTTATGGGATCTGCATTACTGTGACATCAAAAGCAAACAAAGACACAACACAAAAAAGAAAAGTGCAGACCAATTTTCTTGATAAGCATAGATGCAAAAATTCTCAACAAAATATTAGCAAACAAAATCCGACACTACACTCAAAAGATTATACACCAAGATAAAATGGGATTCATCCTGGGATGCAAGGTTGCTTCAACCTTCACAAATCAATAATCACAATAGGGATAGGCATAGTGGGTAAAGTTGCCACCTGCAAGTCCACCATTCAATATGGGCCCTGGTTTGAGTCTAACAGTTCCACTGCTGATCCAGCTCTCTGCTAATGTACCTGGGAAAGCAGTGGAAGATGGCCCAAGTCCTTGAACACCTGCACCCATATGAGAGATCTGGATGAAGCTCCAGACTTTTGGCTTCAGCCTGGCCCAACTCTGGCCATCTGGAGAATGAACCAGTGGATGGAAGATCTCTCTGTTTCTCTCTCTCTCTCTCTCTCTCTCTCTCTCTCTCTCTCTGACTCTCCATCTTTGTAGCTCTGACTTTCAAATTAATCTTTTTTTTTAAAAATCACCATAAATCACATCAACATAATGCGGAACAAAAGCCATATGATCATTTCAACAGATACAGAAAAATTATTTGATAAGATTCAACATCCGTTCATGATTAAAAACGCTCCACTAATTAGGTATAGAAGGAATGTACCTCGAAATTATAAAGACTACATATAACAAACCAATATCCAATTGCATATTGAATAAAGAAAAGCCAAAAGCATTTCCCCTCTAGAGCAAGATGAGGCTATCCATTTTCACCACTCTTATTCTATATAGTATTGGATATATTAGCAAGATCAATTAGGGAAGAGAACAAAACAAAAGGCACCAAAATTGGAAAGTGAGAAGTCAAAATATCGATGTTTGAAGATGATATGATTTTATACACAGAAAAATGTAAACACTCCACCAAAAAGTGATTGAAACCAATAACCAAATTCAATAAATTCACAGGATACAAAATCGACATAAACAGTATGTCTATGCACCAATAATGACCTTGCTGAAAAGGAAATCAAGAAAGTAATCCCATTTACAATAGCTACAAAAAATTAAGATTAATTTAAGGATCTGTCATTGTGGTGTAATGGGTTAAGCCACCACATGCAGTGTGGGCCTCCCATGTGGGCAACAGTTTGTGTCCCAGCTGCTCCACTTCCAATCCAGCTCCCTACCAATGGGCCTCTGGGGAAGTAGTGGAAAACAACCCTAATGCTTGGTTCTCTGAACCCATGCGGGACACCCAGAAGAAGCTCCTGGCTCCTGGTTTCAGCCTGGTGAAGCCCAGCCCTGGCTGTCGTGGTCATTTGGGCAGTGAACAAGCAGATGGAAGACTTCTCTCTCTCTCTCTCTCTCTCTCTCTCTCTCTCTCTCTCTCTCTCTCCCTCCCCCTCCTGCCTCCCTCCCTCCCTGTTTTCCTCCCTCTCTCTGTAACTTTACCTTTCAAAATAAATAAAATAAATCTTTTCTTGAAAAAAGAATGAATTTAACCAATAAAGTAGAATATTTCTACAATGAAAATGATAAAACATTAATGAAAAAATCATTGAGGATACAGAAAATTGAAAAGTTATGCCTTGTTCATGGATTGGAAGAATTAAGATTGTTAAAATGCCATACTACTTGGTTTTACAGACTCAATGAAATCTCCATTAAAATACTAATGACAGGGGCCAGCGCCTCACTTGGTTAATCCTCCACTCTTATGCATCCCATATGGGTGCTGGGTTCTAGTCCCAGCAGCTCCTCTTTCAATCCAGCTCTCTGCTGTGGCCGGGGAGGGCAGTGGAGGATGGCCCAAGTGCTTGGGCCCCTGCACCCTCATGGGAGACCAGGAAGAAGCACCTGGCTACTGGCTTTGGATCGGCACAGCGCCGGCCATAGCGCTCTCTCATTCTACCTGTCTCTCTCTCATTCACCTGTCAAATAAAAAAAAAAAAAAAAACTAATGACATTCTTTACAGAATTAGAAAAAAAACTAAAATTTATATAGAACCACAAATGACCCAGAATAACCAAAGTGATTCTAAGTAAAAACAATAAAACTAGAACCATCACAATACCTGATTTCAAAGAATAATCCCAAGCTATAATAATTAAAATAGCATAGTTCAGGCATGAAAACCAAAAAATAGATCAATGAAAGAGAACACAGAAATTAATTCTGATCTTTGACAATGGTGCCAAGAACACATTGGAGAAAGGATAGTCTTTTCAATAAATGGTACTGGCAAAACTGAATATACACATATAGAAGAATGAAATTAGATCCCTTCCTCTCACTACATGCAAAAATCAACTCAAGATGGATCAAAGAACTAAATGTGATATCTGAATCAATGAAATTTCCACAAGAAAATATAGAAGAAGACTTCAAGGCATTATTTAGGTAGTGAATTTTTTAGATAATATCGCAAAAGCACAGGTAACAAAAGAAAAACTAGACAACTGGGATTTTATCAAACTCAGAAGCTTTTGCAGAACAAGGGAAATAATCAATAGGACAAGGAGACGTCTGGCAGAATGGAGGAAATATTTGTAAACTACTTATCTGACAAAGGATTAATATCCGAAATATATCAAAAACTTGGAAAAATTGTTTTAAAAGTTAAGAAATGGGAGAAAGATACAAATAGACATTTCTCAAAAGAAGAAATACAGGTGGGCAACAGATCCATAAAAAAAATCCTTAATCCAACAGGGAAATAAAAGAAAAATAAGACATCAACTCACCCCTGTTAGGATGGATATTTTCAAAAAGCAAACAATAAATGTTGATGAGAGGCTAGGGGAACTCTTATACTCTGTTTGTGGTAGTAAAATTTAGTACAGCCAATATGGAAAGTAACTTAAAACAACAGAAATAGAATTGCTATATAATCCAGCAGTCCCCCTTCTGGGTATATACTGAAAAGAAATGAAATCATTGTGTCAAAGAGAAGCTTTATTGCAGCACTACTCACAATAGCCAAAATATAGTATCAACAGAGATGTGCATCACCAAACGAATGGGTAAGGAAAATGTGGGGTAAATACACAATGGAACAGTATTCTAGTATACAAGAAAGAATGAGACCCTGTCATTTGTAGGCAAGTGGATGCACATGGAGGACATCATGTAAGTGAAATAATCCAGACACAGAAATACTAATACCACATGTTATCCCTCATATGTGGAAGCTAAAAAAAACCTCGATGTGGACACAGAATGTTGATTACCAGAGGCTGGGGAGAGAGAGATAAAGAGAATTTGGATAACAGCTACCAAATCAGAGTTGGACTGAAGGAATAGTTCCTAGAGTTACACAACATAGTTGAGTAACTTTAGTTTGCAGCGATCGAGTATGTATTTTATAAACAAATAGAAGAAGGGAGTTCCAAATCTCTCATCATTATGTCAAAGAAAGGAAAATGTTGATTACCCCGAAGCTATCAGTACACATTGTATATTTGCATTGAAATGACACATTATAGCATATATGTATGCACAATTATGGCTAATTTTAAAATTAAAATAAAAGCAAACTTAAGTCATAGAAGTATGAGAGCAGGGAACATTGTCTTCAAACAGTGAAGAGGTGGGAGAAAATAGAGCATGCCTTGGATGGATACAGGGAAGGGAGATACTACAAATAGCGTAGGGTTCATAGAAAGTCCATTGTAGCCATGTCCTCAAATTTGGAACTTTTTTTTTAGATGAAGAGAAACTATCAAATACCATCAGGAGAATAATAATTTTGTCCTAAATTACCCATCCTATCATAATCAAGTTGTTTGGTCAAAAGCTGACTCTACACAAGTTTTAAGTTTGAGCTAAAGATTTCTCCATACATAGTAAACTGAAATCCAATCTAATATGTAAACAGACAGCAACCTTCTCTTGTAATAATAACTGACTCTCAGCCAGTCACAAACACCCAACTGTTAAAATCAATATTAAACTAGATAGCGGGGAGTTGAAACCAACAGGGCTGCCTCTGAATCTGAGTTCCATTTTCTATGCATCACATCCTTTTCTCTGGCTGTAACTAGAGCCTGATTATATAGCGGAGCAAGGCATTTTGAACCAGTTTGGGTCTAGGTTATTGCCTGCTTCTAGAATTGCAAATAAAGCCAATTAATATTTATGATACTAGATTTGTTGTAATTCTTTCTTCTAATAGTTTAAGTGATGTGAATATTCTGGCAACATTATTAAAGTTTTTTAATCCATGCCTCAATGTATTTTTTTTCATAACTGAAATAGTGCATGTTTTTGCAGTTGGCCAACATTCAACTTTTTTAAAATTGAATTTTATTAACTTTAAGAGGTTATGATAATCCTTAAAGTAAACTGGAGAATCTACTCCTTATAAATAGCATTAATTTTTGCTCTTTATTGAAATGCTGCCTCTGACAACGTGCTAAGATAGTGTTTCGGAGAGAAGGAAGATAAGAGCTATAACAACACAATAGTGAACAAGTCTAAAATAGAAATGGAGAGTTCTCACTGATAAAAATTTTGGAAACAGTAGACTCTTTTCATTATTTGAATGTTCCCTGTTTAGGATTTATAAGAAATCATTGTCAATTTTTCCCTGGATCTGGATATATCTATTCCACTGATAAACAGCTGGGACTGCTTTCACAAATATTCATGTACCACGTACAAGGACATACTCAGAATTGGTCTTATCAAACAGGATTTTGATGTTCTTCACTTTTTATGCCATCATCACGCTTTCTAGGGTTAGAAAAGGTGAATCCAGGTTCTGGATGTTTTTAAGAAATGGAATTTTGAGATTTACTGCAACAATCCTCTCCTGACAAGAGTGCAGGCAGTTGTCAAGTTTTCATGGATGGGAAAAGTCAGAAGGTGAAGTGACTGCAGTCAGAGATGGGCCACAAAACATCCCTGATGGGAGGACAGAAAAACCTGTGCATGATGCTGAGCTGCCAGGCAGGGTCACAGCAGACCAATGTGTCAAGGGCTGTTAGAGAGAGAAAGGAGAGTTCCCAGATTCCTGGACAGAAGTGAAAGGCACAAAGAGCTGTTTTTTTCTTACTAGGTGTTCTTTACTAGCTCAGACTGTCAGTATATGGAAACAAATCCTGATTGCTCTCAAGTGTGTCACCAACTCTGTGAAACAAGTTTGGGATCCTTTGGCAACCCTGGCTGGTAACATTTTTTCTGTGAAATTTATTTCTTCCATTGAAAAATTATACATTTTCCCACATTCTTGCATTTCTGAAGCTAGATAATAATCCACATTTTTTACCAATTTTTGTTAAGGATTCATTTATTTGAAAGGCAGAGTGAAAGAGAAGGAGTCAGGAACTCCATCCTGGTCTCTACATGGGTATCAGGGGCTCAATTACTTGGGCCATCATCTGCTGCCTTCCCAGGCACATTAGTAGGAAGCTGAATTTTAAGCAGAGCAGCTGAGACTCCAACCGGTGCCAACATAGGATGCTGGCATTGCAAGTGGCACCACAAGACCAGTCCTTCTCCAAAATTTATAATTAAACAAGAGTCCTCCTTACAGTTGGGGCTCTACTTCTCTTTAAAACTTCCAGGCAATACTGATGCTGCTGTCCTCAAATTCCACTTTGAGGAACAGAAATTTGAAGTGGAGTTCCAGGAACAGGAATCTTGAAGGAATTCTCTTGGTGAAGTCTTTCAGAAAACTGTAAATTGAAGCCCAAACTGCTTAAAAGAATTGCTACAACTGTAAGTGATTAACAAATACAGTTGTAAATGTCAGCTAGGCCATAGGGAGGGATAAAGTCTTGCAAAACTGTGTAGTTTTTCTGCACTATTGAGGAATGTCTTCTATTACAATAAAACAGAAATGTCAACTATTGTGACTTCATTTCTCTAACTTGGCAACGTGAGATATGAGCAATCCCAGACTGGTGCAGGATCTTGGTGTTGTTGCCAAGCCTTGAGGCCTCTTTTATCTTTCTCTGGAATGGAGTCATTGTAGAAAATCTACTCATCCAACACTTGTTATGTCATAATCATCCCATCCACCAAGGTAAACCAGCAATGGGGAACTCCCTGTTAAAATCTCTGTGCTGGGCCACCATCTTCTCAGCAGGCCTTGCTCCCTGTCCCTTTATACATTCTCACTTTCACGATAGATGAGAAGCTTGCAAGAGTATCCCTGGAATTTCTCCAATGTGATTCTGGTTTAGATTCTGCCACAGAGGCACAGTGTTAGCCAGCAATGTGAACAGCAGGGCAAAAGAAACACTCATGACAGAGCTTTAAAACATTCATGGAAGGGGCATATTATAAAGATCCTATGTCAAGATTTTTTAAAAATTGTAACAAAATAAACATCTTTTAAGCCCATTTTCCACAATTTTTAAGAGATTTACCTTATACAAATTTATTTTATTTATTTGAAAAAGAGCACACATTCACTGGTTCATTCCCCAAATACCTGTAACATCCAAGAGCTCAACCTGGGTCTCCCATGGGATCAGAATGGGAATGAGAACTCCAACCCAGGCACTTTGATAGGGGATATCAGTATCCCAAGCAGCATTGTGTCAAATGTCCACCCCTCCACAAACTTTTTGAATTATCTGCATATTCTCTGATGTTAGCTCTAAGTATCCACTGAGATCATTGAAGATAATTTCTCTTGGCTCTGGGAGTTCACTTGAGAACCAATGGAAGATCTTCATTTAAGTATTTCCTTAGAGTTAGTGTCTGGAGATGGAGCCAGCGAGGTGGGCAAGCAAGTAGATAAAAAAGCAGGCAGACTCCCTGACACCCTTTGTACATTTTCTAAAAAGCTGTTCCTTGCTGCTGAACACACTCCTAACCAATAAAGTGGGACACTCAGCCCTTCCAACAAGTGTGTGCTCACGCTCCTCTTCATATTCTTACTAATTCTCTCTCCAGTGGCTCTGCTGTCGTGGCTATGTTCTATCAGATACACCCTCATCAATCACAACTTGGGACATGGGCGTACCCAACTGTCAAGGAATGTCAAGAAAATGAGTCCTTGGTTTATAACCTCTACAGCCAACCTCTCCATCTTTGTTGTCATTAACAACACATGACCATTATAATTCATTAAAATTAAATTAAATTAAAAGAGACCCTTATGTGTGGTAACCACATTTTAAGTTCTAAAAGCTGCATCTGCCTAGTGGATATAATACTGGGTGTTGCAGCAGATCTACACATTTTCATGATCACAGAGCATTCTGTTGGCAAGTAGTGTTCTCCAGACAGATACAAAAGAGAGATGTCTTCCTAAACTTCCATGATGCCAAGCACTGTTTGCAATAGAGGAGATGTGAATGTTTTTATAGAATGAGCTCCATGCTCAAGGCTGGCTTGCTTGCTTTCTTTCTTTCTTTCTGTCAACAGGCAGAGTGGACAGTGAGAGAGAGAGACAGAGAGAAAGGTCTTCCTTTTCCATTGGTTCACCCCTCAGTGGCCACTGTGGCCAGTGCACTGCACTGATCCGAAGCCAGGAACCAGGTGCTTCCTCCTGGTCTCCCATGCAGGTGCAGGGCCCAAGCACTTGGGCCATCCTCCACTGCACTCCTGGGCCACAGCAGAGAGCTGGACTGGAAGAGGAGCAACCAGGACAGAATCCGGCGCCCTGACCGGGACTAGAACCTGGTGTGCCAGCGCTGCAGACAGAGGATTAGCCAATTGAGCCATGGCGCCGGCCATCAAGGCTCCTTTAAAAAGATAACATCTATTTATTTTTTACCCATATTAAAAATAATATAAATATAAAATATTTTTAACCCATGTTACTCCTCATGGAATAACATGTTTTATATTTGGAATAGGAAAGCTAACAAATAATAAATGAATTAAAAAGTGGCATACTGTAAATTTGTCTAAAATTCAATGACATCAGCTCTGAAGTGTTACCCTCTACTGCTACTGCAAAATTCAAAATTCAGAATTTTGTATAAGCATGAAATAAACAAGACAGCAGCCACCTGGAGATTTAATGCCACTTTATGGGCCAGCCATTCTATAAAACATTAATGAGGACATTTGTGGTAATAAATGTTAATACATTCTCTTGAGTGTGTGAGCATTGGCAGATGATTCTTTATGGTGACATTCAGCAGTAGAAAGAGTTTATTAAAACAATATATTAATTTCCAGGAAGCTAAAAATAACACAGGAGTTTATATCTGCAGTTTTCTACTTTTTTTTTTTTTTTTATTGGAGGCAGAAAGCAGAAAGTATTTGAAGACAGGAGCAAAACTCCTGGGCCCATAAAGTGGCTGAATCTTATTGTTGCTCTTTCATGATAACATTGCTGGTGTCAGAAAGAACAGCAAAGGTCTGATAGGTCACATGTAACGGGCAACATGGGAATCTATCACAGGTCACTCAACAGGAATGATTTGAAATGTAGTGACATTCATTTTGTGCCATTGAGAGACAGTTCAAGAAAGTCTCTAGCTACTGAGGCTGGCATTGTAATGCAGCAGTTTATACCACTGCTTGGGACACTGGCATCCATGTCAGGGTACCTGGACTGTGTCCCACCTCCACTTATCCAATTTCTGCTGATGCAGATGATGGCTCAAGTACTTGGGATGCTGTCACTCGTGTGGGCAACCCATAATGGAGTTCCTGGCTTTGGACTTCACCTTGGCCCAGACCTGGATGTTGCAGCCATTTGGGGAGTAAATCAATGGATAGGAGATATTTCTTTCTCTCTCTCTCTCTCTCTCTCTCTCCTCTCTCCTCTCTCCTCTCTCCTCTCTCCTCTCTCCTCTCTCCTCTCTCCTCTCTCCTCTCTCCTCTTTCACTACCTTTCAGATAAATAAAAAAATATGCAAAAAAAAGTTCTTAAAAAGAAACTCAGTATGCTAAAAGGTCATCTTTAATTTACACACATACAAAAAAATCTTCTTTTGAGAAATAAATGGATATTGTTTTCTTTTTCCATCTTACTGGTAAAGCTATATTTCATCTTCTGTTCCAATCTTTGCAAGAAATGCACTTATTTAAAATTTCTATTGAAAGCTCTGCCCTTGTCTGCAGCTGGTCTTGGTGGAACTGCTTTGATACCCAATGGGCTGAAAACTTGTCCCATGTTAATTTTTCAGTCAGAATTGTAAACCAAACCAGTTGAGATGGCTATTATGTCAATTGATGTTTTTGCCATTCATTAGGTTCCTTTTCAATTAGGGTAAAAATATGATGGATTTTTTTTTCCTTGCAAACTGATGTGGATGATCTGCAGTAGTGAACTTCATCTTTAATATTTTTTTGAGAAAATTTTTTTAAACTTTTATTTAGTAAATATAAATTTCCAAAGTACAGTTTATAGATTACAATGGCTTCCCCCCACACCCATCACTTCCCTTCCACCCGCAATCCTCCCATCTCTCACTCCCTCTCTCATTCCATTCACATCAAGATTCGTTTTCAATTATCTTTATATACAGAAGATCAATTTAGTACATATTAAGTAAAGATTTCATCAGGGCCGGCGCCGTGGCTCAATAGGCTAATCCTTCGCCTGCAGCGCCGGCACACCGGGTTCTAGTCCTGGTCGGGCTACCAGATTCTGTCCTGGTTGCTCCTCTTCCAGTCCAGCTCTCTGCTGTGGCCCAGGAGTGCAGTGGAGGATGGCCCAGGTGCTTGGGCCCTGCACCCGCATGGGAGACCAGGAGAAGCACCTGGCTCCTGGCTTTGGATCAGCACAGTACGCCTGCTGCAGTGGCCATTGGAGGGTGAACCAACAGAAAAGGAAGACCTTTCTCTCTGTCTCTCTCTCTCACTGTCCACTCTGTCCAAAAAATAAAAAAAAAAAAATTTCAACAGTTTGTACCCACACAGAACATAAAGTGTAAAATACTCTTTGAGTACTAGGTATCTCATTAATTCACATTGAGCAACACATTAAGGACAGAGATCCCAATGCCATTTCACTAGTCCAAGTGATCAATTTCAGTTCACAATTGATCATACTGATAGGTCGAAGAGTCAAAGGGATCACATAAACAAGACTAGTGTCTGCTAATACTAACTGATAGAATAAAAATGTGAGAGAACGATTCAATATGGGAAGCAGGATACACAGCAGACTCATAGAATGGCAGATGTCCTAAACGGCACTCTGGCCTCAGAATCAGCCCTTAAGGCATTCGGATCTGACTGAAGAGCCCATGAGAGCATTTTAGGCATGGAAAGCCAAGACACTCTGGCAAAAACAAAAAACAAAACAAAACCCTAAATGAAAAAATTTCTGCTAGTGAGATCCCAGTAGAAAGAATGGCCATCAAAGAAGGAGGTACCTTTCTCTGAAGGGAGAAGAGAACTTCCACTTTGACTATGACCTTGTCTAAATAAGATTGAAGTCAGTGAATGCAAAAGGCTTCCATAGCCTTGGCAACTCATGACAAGAGTCTAGGGAGATTACTGACGCCATAAACAAGAGTGTCAATTTGTTAAGTCATCTTTAACATTATCTCATCCCTTCTTAAAATGACTCATCTATCTATACACTGATGATTTATTTGTAGTCTCATCCCCAGAAACTTTCTGTCATTCATGTCATTCATCAACAATTTCATCATTCTTCTACTTAACCTTTACCATAAATTTGTTCTTTCTTCGGTATTTGCAAAATTTACATTGCTCACATAAGGGCTTTGCTTATCCTTCTCAGTGCCCAAACTAAATCCTGTTCACACATGTTCAGATAAGTTAGTATGAGTGTTTTTAACAAAAATATTTGGAATACATGCAGTTCTTTGTGATACATATGTTCCATGAATTCATCGAAGTTCTCTCCTGAAAGGAAATAACAGAGAAATTTCTTGTCCTCATGTTCTGAGTTCACAAAGAAGAGATTATGAGTGCACAGGGAGGAGGCAGCCACCTACAACCCAAGAGAAGGGACTTCAAAATTAAAAAAAAAAAAAAAAAAAAAAACGACATCTTCCATATCAGCACCTTAATCTTGGACTTCTCAGTCTCCAGAGCCATGAAGAATACATTTATGACGACTCAGGCTCAATTCCTCTTCTCATTTAATTTGTCTGGGAAAGTTCTCAGGGCTTGGATAGTTTTCAAAGCTCTTTAGCTGATTTTACTCTGCAACCAAGTTTGAGAGCTCTTCTCTTAAGAGAATGATTCTTCAGGTTTTTTCTACCAATGCATTCCTAAGAGTTATAACACTACAGAAAGCAGCTCTTTCCAGCAGAGTATGTGAGGAAAAGTGTGGGGTGCAGCTTTTTAATGAGACATCCTAGGCTGCTGGGTTTTCTGTCTTCCTGTTCGCATTGAGTCATTCTAGGGCAGAGGATGAGAGGCTTTTTGAGACAAGAATTGCTTTCTTGTTGCCTAAGTGATTTTTTTTTTAAATGAGAAGCCTCACACACCTTCTTGTATGTGAAGTGCATGTATTTATCCCATATTCTAAGATAGGGAGAAATGGAAGCTCAGAAAGAGTCACAGGACAGCAATGTTGGACATACATCTGGATTCTCAGAAGGCACACTGTCTCAGCGGGGTTGCCACAAAGTTCATGGAAAATATGCATTATGGAAAAACCTGTGCATGAACTTCAGACATTTCTGAATAAATATATCTTATAATTCCATCTTTCTGTGAATGTTTCTAAGTACCCTGCGTGCATGAAGTCCCATAGATCATTGCAAAACCTGGCAAGGAAAATGGGAGACCCTGGATTGCAATGGTGGTAGCTATATCAGGAACTTGGAGTGGTATGAGAAGATTTCATTCATAGCATTGTGGAATCTGGAAATACATGGTGGTCTTATTTTGAACTTAAGCTGATGTGTCATTAGTAATAGCCATATTTGGTAAATGAAGATCTATATTCTCATTAGAGAGATTGTAGTGGCAGGGGTTCCAGCTAAAATCACTGGAAGAACCAAGTACTTTGTATTTGTCTTCCCCATACTCCATAGTCCAGTAACCCTTAGCGGGCAGAATGGTGCCTTCTTTAAGGAACATTCTCAGGACAATACAAGGAATAATTTCAAAGCATTTCTACTCCCTGGGAAACAAAGTGAGGTTAGAGAAGGATGGGATGAATTTGCTGTCATTTCAGCTGTGCTATCTTTTTTGAGTCTTAATATTTTTCACTGCTCCTGAGAGGAGAAAAATAGTGATCAGAAAACATGAAGAAGGGAGCATAGCCAAAGAAACATGCCTTTTAGCATGGAGGTTGGCAGGGCAGGGAGGAAGTTCTTAATAATCAATGGTAAGCTGATTTTTTTTAACTAGAATGTGAAGCAAGATGTGTATTACCCCTATTTTGTGCATGTAGGCACTGAGCCTTAAAGAGTTTAAATAATATAATAAACTAGTGAGGATCCCTTCCATTACAAGTATCATATAATTTAAATCAAAATACTTTAACTTACAAAAAAACAGCATAATGATTTGCATGGTTGAAAATTTCAGACGTAGAATCCCCATGACTCTAACAGTACCTTTATTCTTTCGATATGGTTTATGCCTCTTCATTCTGGGAGAACAACTACTTATTTTTGCTCCACCTCACCCTTCTGCTGATTCCTAGCTCACCAGAGGCTTTCTATTTCCCAAAGTGTTTTTTTAAAGAATTATTTGTTTGAGAGGCAGAACTACAGACAGAGAGAGGGAGAGACACAGAGAGAGATCTTCTATCTGCTGGTTCACTCCCCAAATGGCTACAACAACCAGAAGCAGACCGATCTGAAGCCAGGAGCCAGGAGCTTCTTCCACAGGAGCTTCTTCCAGGTCTCCCACATGGGTGCAGGGGCCAAAGCACTTGGCCCATCTTCCACTGCTTTCCCAGGCCATTAGCAGAGAGCTAGATCAGAAGAGGAGCAGTTGGTTCACCCATATGGGGTGCCGGCACCGCAGGCAGAGGCTTAACCTACTATACCACAGTGCTGGCCCCTTCCCCAAAGTTTTGACAAACCCAGCTCAGCTGCAAGAGCCTGGCCCCGACCATGTGTCTGTCGTGGATCCAGCCATTCCCATCTGTGGATGAATATATGGGTTATTTAGCCTGCATCACATGACCATCTTTCCAACTGGGCGTAAGGCCTTCTCTCAAAAGGAGAGGGGGAGAAAAATCAAGCTCTATAACAGAAAAAAAGAGAAGAGGGAAAATCCCAAGAGTGACAACAAATGTTGACTAATTTTTTATATTTTATTTAAGGAATACAAATTTAGTACACAATGATTCTTCCCACCCTACCTCCCTCCCACCCGTACTCCCACCTTCTTCCTTCTTTCTCTCCAATCCCATTCTTACTTTTTAAAAAGATCTATTTTCAGTTAACCTTATATTCATAAGATCAACTCTACACCAAGTAAAGAGTTCAATGTTGATTATTTTTGCCTAAGCTCAGCCAGGTGTTCAACTGGCAAACTCAGAGCTCAAAATGAGATCTGGGCCAGCACCACGGCTCACTAGGCTAATCCTCTGCCTGTGGTGCCCATACTTTGGGTTCTAGTCCTGGTTGGGGCGCTGGTTCTGTCCCGGTTGCTCCTCTTCCAGTCCAGCTCTCTGCTGTGGCCTGGAAGGACAGTGGAGGATGGCCCAGGTGCTTGGGCCCTGCACCCGCATGGGAGACCTGGAGGCGCCTAGCTCCTGGCTTCAGTTCAGCACAGCTCCAGCTGTAGCACCTATTTGGGGGTGAACCAACGGAAGGAAGACCTTTTTCTCTCTCTCTCTCTAACTCTGCCTGTCAAAAAAAAAAAAATGAGATCTCTTTGACTCGGAAAGTTATGTCCTTAAGCACCTGCTGAAATTAAACATCTTTTTTATTGCTATGGACCAAGTAACATGTGAGGTCCTAGAAATGCAAAGCTGTGTATGACACAGCCTTGCCCCATGCAGCTCTACATATGGGGGAAGGCAGGTGTAAAGAGCTAATGACAATGCAGTGAGTAAGGTGCTCAGGTGAAAACCTGAGGAGCCCATTAATAGCAATTAGCAGTCCCTTCTCTGAGTCATTAATCACCAGCGCATACTCTGGAAGTCCAGGGCCTCCACCCTTCCTTTGCCAAAGCAGTACCAGGGGAGAGAATTTGTTAACATGGACAATTCATCATTTGACTAAATAAAACATAGATGCCAATTTCAGGAAAGTTACTGTAATAGACAAAAATATAAGGAAAATTAAACATACTACAATGATGCATTAGAATACTCTCCAAATAGCCATAACCCCCAGATTTCTCTGCAAGTGTTTTTAAAACAACACTTATTTATTTGTTTCAAAGGACAGCAACAGAGAGGTACATGTGCATACATAGAAGGAAAAAGAGAGAGGGAGAGAGAGAGAGAGCTCTTCCATCTTCTGGCTTACTCTCCAAATGGCCAAAACATCCAGGTTTGGGCCGTGCCAAAGCCAGGAACCAGGAACTTCAGCTTAGTCTTCTACATGCGTAGTGAAAGCCTAACACTTGGGCCATCTGCTGCTGATTTTCCATGATGCATTAACAGGTAGCTGGACTAGAGGCAGAGCATCCTGGACTCAATTCAGTGCTCTGCTGCGGTATTCTGGCATCTCATGTGGTGACTTTACCTGCTGCACCACAAGGCCAGCCCCTGCAAGCATTTTTTAATGCTTCAAACGAGCCTAAGTTCATTCACAAGGGAAAAAAAAATATTTTTCTCTGGCACTTAAGGGTGAAATTTGGGCCGGCGCCACAGCTCACTAGGCTAATCCTCTACCTGCGGCGCCAGCACCATGTGTTCTAGTCCCGGTTGGGGCGCTGGTTCTGTCCCGGTTGCTCCTCTTCCAGTCCAGCCATCTGCTGTGGCCTGGGAGTGCAGTGGAGGATGGCCCAAGTGCTTGGGCCCTGCACCCGCATGGGAGACCAGGAGGAAGCGCCTGGCTCCTGGCTTTGGATCAGCACAGCACGCTGGCCATGGCGGCCATTTAGGGGGTGAACCAACGGAAGGAAGACCTTTCTCTTTCCTCTCTCTCTCTCTCTCTCTCTCATGTCTAACTCTGCCTGTTAAAAAAAAAAAAAGGTGAAATTTAATATTAAAATGACACATTAGGTGAAATCAGCTCCATCTGGATTAGCTAGAGAGTTGACAACTCAGCACTGGACATTGAAATGCTGTCTTTGGCATGCAAGGAAGAATGGCCAGACTATAGGGACAGCACAGCATTTTAATTCATTTCCAGTAAAATTTGTGAGTTTATGATGGAAGGAAAAGACAAGATGAATGGCACATGCAGTTCTCCAGTTCAATGTGTGAGATGCAGTGGACAATGCAGTTGTGATGCTACTGGTCTGCTTGGAAGGTCATTGTGGATTCAAGTCCCAGGAGATGAAAAACTCTTCAGGCATTTTATGGAGCTACAGCGATTTGTGTGATGATATGCTGTAAATTTTAAGGCTGATGGCGTGATAAAACTGTTCATATGGACATGCTTGGCTGCTGCTCTGGCCTGGCAAACTCTTTAAGGAGAGGGACACGCCCATGCTCAGTAGCATCCATCCATCACCAGTCACATTTTACACAATCTGGCATGGACATCTGCTAAAGAAGACTTGACTAAAAAAAAGCATTCAGAACCCAACTGACTGTGCAAAGAAGAATGCAAGAACTAAAACTTGGAAATCAACTCTATATACTTTGGGATTGAGCAATAACAAGTACGCTTTGTGTGTGGCATTGAGCTAAAGTGAGTAAAGCTTAGCATTTGACAAATTGGCTGATGCAGCAAAATAAGCAGCTGACTATTTTACTGTTTTTGTTGAGTGATTGCCCTTTTCTAGAGTGATGGGTTTTATAGACTGAATGTTGTGGACCCCTCCCCCACATTGATATGTTGAAGTCCTCACACCCTAGTGTGGTTGTATTTGGAGTATGGTTGTTACTATAGTTAGGTGAGGTCATAAGGGTGATGCCCTGATGCAATTAGGATTAATATCATAGGAAGAGACACCAGAGAGTGTGCTTGATCTAGAATTTTCCAGCCTCCAGAATAGTGAGAAAATAAATTTCTGTTGTTTAAGCCATCTGATCTATAATATTTTGTTATGGCAGCAGAGGCTGGATAATAAAATAGATAAGGCCATTGCCTCAACATATGGTTATTATATCTGCTTGTCTGTAGATTAATAAAGAGCTAATATAGATCTTACTAAACATCTGTTATTGAAGTAATTCCTTGACAGTGATAATTATTTTTCCAAAATTTCATTCTAGTTGCCCCATAATAAAAACAATTGAGATTTACCTCAACTGTCTCCTTTATTTTTTCAAGGATTCTGCCTTATACTATTTAGCAATGGGCTATTGGCGATTCCTAGCGGGCTCTGAGGTGTATACCTTCATGTTTGAGCATTATATTTTCTCTAATTTGAATTTTCTTCTGCCTTCTGCAGAACTAATAAATCCTCATCTTTCAGTGTTCAAGTTTCATATGACATTTACATTCTCTCTGAAGTCTAACCTTGAGAGGCAGAAGAGTTCTCTTTCCTCTGACCAAGAAGTATATCTCACATGTAGTTAACTCGTGTAGTTAGACAAGTTACAAGAGACATATAAAAGGAGAGGCCTGGAAGATTAAGAACTTGTCAGATGTACAATACTACTTAGGTGTAATTAAGAAAAGAAGTTTCTCAACTACAGAAGTTCTGGGTGATGCTACGATCCGAGTGTCATCCAGAGATAGAGGTGCTGAAGTAAGGCCTATGTTCTGATGAGTCTCATCCAAATGGATATTGTATCACCAGGGAAAATTAAAGATTAGAAATACCAGCTAGAGTTCCAAGTTTATTAGATCACACAAGCGACAAGGAAGTCATTAGGATCATTGGATTATAGAGCAGGAATAATTGTATTTGAATTAGTAGTGTTGTGAGAAGTACACATTTGGTTCATTTTCAAAGTAAGGTGTTTAGTTGTAAGTAGACAACTAGCTATCATCACAGCTTGCAGACAAGTATCTAGCTAGCATAACAGCTAGGTTACATGCTTCTGGAATTTCTTAGGCAAACAGGTTATCAGTGGCCAAAACAGTTGAAGCAGATGCAGGTAAAATTGTAACCCTCATAGTTACTCAGCCAAGAACTGGGGGAGGGACTTGCATGCTAGAAAATAAATTGCTTGCTGTAAATCACCCCAAGTGTGCTAGCCCACCAGGCACTGGATCTTGCAAGATCATTAATAAGTCTGGCTTTCTCTGCACTTCCTTAGTCCTAATCCATCCTTTAGGTAAATGAGTGAGGCTGTTACTTACAATATGGATTTCAAAAGAGGATGAACCTCTGCATGAGGATGGGAGGGTAATGGTCTAGAAGGGGTAGTGGGATAGCCTAGATCAACAGAGAAAACAATACAGATGGGAATATGAAAAGTCTCCAAAAAGCTCGTGGAAGAATGTATATAATGAAAAACCATGCATAGATTTCAAAAATTTTTGGCATGAAAATAAACATTTAATTCCAGTTTCCATAAATATCTTTTAGAGGTTTAATTTATTTATTTGAAACGCAGAGTGACAGAAGTAGAGGAAGAGAGAAGGAGAAAGTGAGGTCAGGTGAAAGAGATTCAAAGAGAGACTTTCCATCTGCTGGTTCACTCACCAAATGGCTGCAACAGCCAGCCTTGGACCAGGCTGAAGCCAAGAGCCAGGAATTCCATCCAGGTCTCCCACTTGGGTGGCAGGGGAGCAAGAACTCGGGCCACCCTCAGCTGCTTTCCCAGAAACATGAGCAGGGAGCTGGATTGGAAGTGCAGTAGTCAGAACTCCAACCAGCATTCTAATAAGGGATGCCGCTGTTGCAGGCAGTGGCTTAATCTGCTCTGCCACAATTTGTGCTCCTCTAGAAACTTTTTTTAAAAAATTATTTATTTTTGGAGTCACTGTGTACTTACTCCTCATGTAGGATCTCTGTCCTTAATGTGTTGTCCAATGTGAAGTAATGCTATAACTAGTACTCAAACAGTATTTTACACTTTGTGTTTCTGTGTGGGTGCAAACTGATGAAATCTTTATTTAATATATACTAAATCGATCTCCTGTATATAAAGATAATTGAAAATGAATATTGATGTGAATGGAATTGAAGAGGGAGCAGGAGATGGGAGGGGTGCGGGTGGGAGGGAAGTTATGGGGGAGCGGAGCCATTGTAATCCATAAACTATACTTTGGAAATTTATATTTACTAAATAAAAGTTTAAAAAATATTTATTTTTGTTTATTTAAAAGGCAGAAAGAGAGAGAGAGAATCTTCCATATTTAAATCCCACCTTCCTCTCTTTCTAAGACTCTTATGCTATTAAGTTTGAATCCCACTGCCATACTGATAGTCTCTGGTTTGTCCTTCAGGATTCACTTGCCAGAATTCCTCATCTGGCTCTGCTCCCTGGGAGTCCATGTCCTCTGGTTTTAAACCAGATTTAGCCAACTGAAAGCCTTGCAGGGGGATTAGAATGAGGAAAGAGAGTGAGACTGGAATTTAACACCCTGACTCCTTCTCTGTGAGGACCTGAAAGATGGCTGTGTTGGGACAGAATGGACAAAAGGTCACTGCTCCTTCTGAGGATATGCACATTGCATGACTGTCCAGATCTCTGTACCCTTTCCTTCTTTGTTCATGGCACTCAGTGCAAGCACTATCCCTTGGGTCACCTTCCTTCTGCTTGTACTGTTGGAACTAGTCCATGTGCACTCCCTAGATTTATCTTAAGTTGAACAAGGCCATCTATGGGAACCCTGATATTTGAGGGTCCTTAGATCAGCTTCCCTTCCATATCTCTTCCCCCAGTCTTTCAAAGACATTTCAAAAGAAAGATCTGATCATGTCATTCTCCAAATGTGCAAATGCTGCTACAAGATGCAGTATTTTTCTTCAACATTTTCTTGGAAGACCATTCATGCATCATTTTCTGTGGGAAGAACCTCACCTTTTCACATTCTCTGCACCTGTCACACCAAGCAACCTCCTTGTCCACAGCAACGGCACCACTTCCTGTCTCCATGCAATTGAGAGAACTGTGTCCTCTATACCATATGCCTGTCTCTGCCTTAAGAACAGCTCTTTTAACTATGCCAAAATAAAAGTCATGGAGTCCGAGATGTTTGCTAACCTACCTGAAGCAGTATTTACTGTAAACCTACAGCAAGCTTGTCTTAGTAATTTTTCTATTGCTATAACAAAGTACCTGAAGCTGGATGCTTTATGAAGTAGAGATTTCTTTCACTCATGATTCCGGTGATGAGAAGACCAGCCTACATTGTGCTGCTGTCCTGGCATGGGCTCCCTGGCTGCTTCACTCCACGGTAGAGAAATGGAAAGGGAACAGTTGTATGTGCACAGAACGTGCTAATCCTGTGAGATGACCTCATTTTATAACAACCTGCTCTCAAGAAAATAACTCACTCTATAAGATCAATTTTAATCCCTTCCAAGCATGGTGGCCCCATAACCTAATTACCTTCCCTGAGGCCCCACCTTTTAAAAGTTTCATTATCTCAGGGCAGGCATTTTGAACAGAGGTAAATATCCCCCAGTCCCACATTGGAGCATCCATGTTTGAGTCCTGGCTCTGCTTCTGACTCCAGCTTCCTGCTAATGTGTACCCTAGGAGGCAGCAGTTAATGGTTGAAGTACTTGGGTCCCTGCCACCCACATGGGAGACTTAGATTATGTTCCTGGCTCCTGGCATTGGCCTAGCCCAGCCCCAGATGTTGCAAGTATTTGGGTAAAGAACTAGGGGATGGAATGCCTCCATCTATCTCTGTCTACTTTCTTTCTTCCTTCCTTCCTTTCTTTCTTTTTCTTTCTTTCTCTCATTCTCTCTCTCTCTTCTCTCTCTCTCTCCTTCTCTCTGTATGTGTGTGTGAATGTGTGTGTCTTTTAAATAAATGAAAATAAGTAAATTACAATTTTAAAAAACGGCAAAGGAAGACCTTTCTCTCTGTCTCTCTCTCTCTCACTGTCCACTCTGCCTGTCAAAAAAAAAAAAAAAAGACAAAAAAATTTATACCACCTCAACACTCCACACCTAGGGCATAAACCTTCAAGGGATACACTCATACCATGTCCACACCACAGCCAACTTCCACTACTCTGTTACACTGCCAATGACACTATACTTCAGTGATTGGCTGGAAGATAGCCCTAGACCCACTATGAGCCTCTAATGAAAGGTGAATGGTCTTTTTGAATTATGATGTCTTATTCAATGTCTCTTACAAACCAGATGTTCAATAAAATACATAGAATAAGTATCTATGCCATCATGTAAATTGTTACCCTAGAGATCTCATATGTAACCGATGAAGAGATGATCCAGTTGTGAAATCATTTTTTCTGTTTACTTACTGCCACAAATAGTTCAGCTGACCCATCTGTCCAGGCAGGTGTCCCCATTCTCTCCCAATTACTGATTCCATCTACATCATTCCTAAAACTTCAAGTCAATAAAAAAGCTGCTATGGGCAGACTATTATGAATGTTTACACTAAAAATTAAATTTCATGATCTTTCATCAAGTATTCTTACCCTACAGTTCTACCTGAAAAACCAAATATTTATTGTGCATTTCTGTAGAAGACATTTAATAATTAGTTTTCAAATGAGCAGTAAAAAACATGTTTATATATTCATACCTTTTGACTATAGTTCAATATTTGAGATGTGCAGTGTAGGTGTAATTAAAGTAAACTACAGGAAAAATTCAATTCATTTAATTAGCACATAGGTAATAAAAATATTATACATCACTTGGGTAATTTGGATCTAATACATTTAACAGAGACCATCTTTCCTAAATTTGTGATCCTATGAATTCCTATCATTCAATGTGCTACCTATAGATAAGATAATGAAATGGCAATTTCCATTAGGATTCACTCAGCACCTTGTCACTATTGAGTTCAATGAAAAACTCAATAAATGAAAACATTTAGTTTTTATTTTTCTCTGGACAGATGAAGTTTTACAATGGAGTGCTGAGTTTTCAGGGGCCATCCAAGTCTCTGTGACACTAGCAACTGAGGGTCTGTGCCATGTACTTTTCAGACTGAGGCCCAATCTGGACTCCTGCCCTCTGTCATCCTGTGCAAGCCTATGGCATCCCTGGCCACTGCCCTCTGGCCACAGAGGATGGTGAAGGAGAAACTGAGATGTGTAGAAGGGGTGGCAGTAGGCAGTCCCTTGGTTCCTCATGCATTTCCTGGAACACATGGTTTTATGAGATCTTAGCCCATCAGCAACTGGAAGCATCTCTCTTTCAGGAGCAAGCAATAAGTAAGGGAAATCAGAGGATGATGGCTGAAATGCAAAAGCACAAATGTGGCACCAATATTTCTATAGAAGTAGTACAGAATGCTTATTGTGTCATTATTACGTGTTTCTAAGAATAAACACAATGCTGTGGGGAAATTGGTAATAAACTTGCTGAGCTTGAGCAAAAAACAAGCCCCTGAATGATTCAGATTAACTCAAAAACTACTACCTGGCACAGGGGTATCTTCACAAATGTTCAGTGAAAGACATTATTTAAACCAAATTTTCCTTACAAATTCACATTAAATGCATCAGTTGAGTTGGCTTGTAACAAGTACCTATAAGGATTCCTTGTGAACATTATTTTCTGAAGCATACCTAGGTTGTAATTTATCTGAATAGAAATTTAGATTTTGGCCGGCGCCGTGGCTCAACAGGCTAATCCTCCGCCTTGCGGCGCCGGCACACCGGGTTCTAGTCCCAGTTGGGGGCCGGATTCTGTCCTGGTTGCCCCTCTTCCAGGCCAGCCCTCTGCTGTGGCCCAGGAGTGCAGTGGAGGATGGCCCAAGTGCTTGAGCCCTGCGCCCCATGGGAGACCAGGAAAAAGCACCTAGCACCTGGCTCCTGCCATCGGATGAGCGCGGTGCGCCGGCTGCAGTGCGCCAACCGCGGCAGCCATTGGAGGGTGAACCAACGGCAAAGGAAGACCTTTCTCTCTGTCTCTCTCTCTCACTGTCCACTCTGCCTGTCAAAAAAAAAAAAAGAAAGAAATTTAGATTTCTATATCCAACAATGAGGTCACTTCAGCTGATACATGTAGACTCTTTGGGCTGCTTGACCCATTTAGCGTGATATTGAGGCAAAGGTAATATTTCTATGCCATCCTCACTGTCTTCGCCACCTGGTCTCACAGGGCTGACACTGGAGGGTGTTTAACTCCCAGGGCAGACCTCACACACCCCTCCAGGGCAGCTAGTTACAGCAACAAACTAGATAAAAGATTAGATAATCAGTGTCCATTTGTAAGACAGTTTTCACCATGGTAAATTTTGATTGCTCTAGCAACTCTTTTGAAAGGCTTGGAAAGTAAAATAAGGAACAAATTTCAGTTCCAGAAACACCTCACTCTTTTTGATCAGCTATGATTGATTTTGTAACATGTGCTTTGGCTTTTTCAATATTTCATGATAAGTATTTCCATGTTTTAGATGTAGTCCTTATTTTTTTTCAGGATCTACAAATAATTTTATTGCCATGGAACAAATAACATAACAGGTGCCCTATGCTAGATGCCACTCTGCCCTGGTCATTTCCTATACTTCAGAGGGAGAGTTTACACAGGGAGGAATTAAAATGAAAAATCATCTCTCCATAGCTACAAGACTGCCCCAACCTCACCACCGACTATTCACAAACCTTAGCATTTTATTCTACAGTTTTCCCTCCTTTGTGTCCCTACCAAGGGGCTCCAGGACTTTTCCTTGCAGATTCAGAGGAGGGGAGGGCATGCTGGGAGATGAGGTGGTGGCTACTCACAGCTCCTGGTGCCAGGAGCCAGCCTGAGGAGTTGTGCCTTACCACGGAATGGGGAACAGCCCCCTCTCAATTGGGGGTCTGAGAGGGCAAAGGCCAGGAGATTGGTGCAACTCCTACAAGCACGGGTGTCTATAGCCCTCTTGACCTTGGCCTGCACCCTAGAGCAGCAGGAAGGAACAGGGAGGGACCCGTCCACCACTGGGTGAAGGGAGAAGCCCCAACAGCAGTCTGTTGCCATCAATGCCAGCAAACTCTCCATCCGTGGAGGGTAGGAACAAATGACAGGTGGGGAGGAAAAATGAGGCTGATGCTGCCCCCCGACCTCCACTCAACACAGGAGAAATCCAGGCAGCAAAGGGCGGAATGGTCTGAAGATGGGAAAGGGAAGTGAGGGAAAAGAAGTCCCCGCCTGCGTATGGCCTCCCAAGGCCCAGGAGCTGGGATACGGCAGATGGTTGCTTCTGCCAGGGCTGGGCCCCAGGCAAGTTTGAAAGAAAGCAGGCCAGGCAAGAACTGCCAGGCTTTCCTGAGCAGTGTAAGGCCTGCAGTGCTTCTTGCAGGGCGGCCTGAGAGGGTGGCTTGAGAACTCTGCCATAAGTCTATGCCAGACACAACCACCTCTGCTCCACACACAAACTGATGCCCAGTCCCCTCAGCAGGGCTTCCCCCACGCACAGCACAGGCTCGGTGCACTGTGCCGATCCGAAGCCAGGAGCCAGGTTCTTCCTCCTGGTCTTCCATGCTGGTGCAGGGCCCAAGCAACTGGGCCATCCTCCACTGCCTTCCTTGGCCACAGCAGAGAGCTGGACCAGAAGAGGAGCAACCAGGACCCGAACCTGGCACCCATATGGGATGCTGGTGCCGCAGGTGGAGGATTAACCAAGTGAGCCACGGCACCGGCCCCTCTACTGAGTTCTTTAAGATTTAATTTTTCATTATTTATTTATTTATTACTTGAAAGATAGCATTACCGAAAGAAAGATAGAGAGACAGAGAGAGAGATTTTCCATCCACTGGTATACTTCCCAAATGCCCGCAATGGCTGAGGCTGGGCCAGGAAGAAACCAGGATCCTGGAACTCCATCCTGGTGTCCCACATAGGTGGCAGGTGCCCAGGCACTTGGGCCATTTTATGCTGCCTTCCCTGGTGCATGAGCAGTGAGCTGGACCAGAAGAGAAGCAGCTGGGACTATGATAGGGGATGCCGGCCTCTCTGCTGAATTCTTGGAGAGAAAAGTAGACAAAGCATAGAGCAATATTATCATTTGTAAGTGGTATAATGGGAATTACAAAATGCTTTGGAAACATACTGAAAAGAGAAATTAATTCGCCCAGAGCATAAAAGAAGACAAAGACAAGGAAAACTATGGAAAGATTTTAGATATGCAATTTGGAAATTGGTAGAAATTAGCCATTTGTGGGAAAGATGTTAATTGCAAAGAGAAGAGAAATTTTGATTCACAAAGATGCTAGAAGAGAAAACATGGAACATAGGTGGAGATGAATTTTATGATAAATGTTGTTTAGGAGTCAGGAGTTTTGTTAGAGACTAACGGCTCCCTTACCATGACCCTATTCCTGAGTGAGGACTGATTCATCATCTCTCCCTCCCATGCCTTGTTGCACACTGCAAAACATTTTTATACTGAATGTGTTTTGTAAATCATAAACTGTCAGAGAAATATTAAGTATTAGCTCCAATGGGTTCCAAGATAGAGCCATGGACTTTAATATGCAACATAATTATCCTAGCTTTTCAAACTGCAGTGTCCTAAAAGTGATCATTGGATGACATGAATAGAATGCTGATGGTATTTATGTCAAATAGATGTGATAGATGCTAACATTGTGGAAACAAAGAAAATCACACAGGCAAAAAAAAATCATTTTAATCTAATGTCACAGAAGAAGACCTAGTAGTTTTGTAAAAGGAAAGAGACTATTAATCATTTGTATTTTTATACTGTATTTTGCATTTCATATTTACCAAATGGGTCGTTGACATCAGCCATTAAAACCCCATGCTTTTTATCTCAGGACCTCTGTGCTCAGCACTATTTCAACTCATTGTAATAATCGTTGCTTTATCTGCTTTGCACTAATGTAACTCAAAAAGAAAGTTCTTAGATTATATTTTGTCAAATAATGAGAATTACTTGAGAGCAATTTATTTGTAAAGAGAAAATGATGTATATCAGCCAATCATAGCAAAGTTTCTCTTTGGCTTTTCTATACCCAATAGAAAGTTAGGATTTTCTTTTCAACTTAAAATTCTTAGTGTCAACTAGAGTCTGCCAAAG
Organism: Sylvilagus floridanus; assembly: GCA_949820135.1. Lineage (NCBI taxonomy): Eukaryota > Metazoa > Chordata > Mammalia > Lagomorpha > Leporidae > Sylvilagus > Sylvilagus floridanus. Next base: position 35,545,814 of record OX463236.1, read on the forward strand.
AATAAGTATTCAAGATTTACCACGCCTAACCTGGGAGTGTCACCTTTGGCACACCCTCAACCCTGAGGAACCAAACAGAGCTCTCAGGCCACACCCATCTCAAGCCTCTAAGGCTCCATTGAAAGCAGACAGTCCACTTATCTAGAGTCATAGTATAACCAGAAAAAACACCACAGTGAAGAAACCAATATGCCAAACAACAAACACAAAAACCGAGGTAACAAGAACAAGGAAGACACTATGACACCCCCAAGTGAAAAAGACACCCCAATTCAAGATTACGAAGATGATGAGATAGAAGAAATGCAAGAAGCAGATCTCAAAAAATTGATAAGAACACTAAGAAGTACTCAAAAACAAATTCTTGAACTACAGAAATCCTTAATGGACAAGGTAGAAAATCTCTCTCGTGAAAATGAAATATTAAGGCGAAATCAAGCTGAAATGAAACAACTAGTAGAACATGAAACTGTGATAGTGACGAGAAATCATAATGAAGTGAAGAATTCAATAGATCAAATGAAAAACACATTAGAGAGCCTTACAAACAGAATGGGTGAGGCAGAAGAGAGAATATCGGACTTAGAAGACAGAGCAGAGGAAAATACACAGTCAAACCAAAGAAAAGAAGAGGAAATTAGAAATCTAAAAAATATTGTTGGGAATCTACAGGATACTATTAAAAAACCCAACATTCGAGTTCTAGGAGTTCCTGAAGGCATGGAGAGGGAGAAAGGATTAGAATGCCTTTTTAGTGAGATAATAGCAGAAAATTTCCCAGTTTTGGAGAAGGACAGAGACATCCTAGTACAGGAAGCTCATAGAACCCCTAGTAAACATGACCAAAAGAGATCCTCATCACGACACATTGTAATTAAACTCACCACAGTGAAACAGAAAGAAAAGATCCTAAAATGTGCAAGAGAGAAAAGTCAGATTACTCTCAGAGGATCTCCAATTAGACTCACAGCAGACTTCTCATCAGAAACCCTACAAGCTAGAAGGGAATGGAGAGACATAGCCCAGGTACTAAGAGAGAAAAACTGCCAGCCCAGAATATTATATCCTGCAAAGCTCTCATTTGTGAATGAAGGTGAAATAAAGACCTTTCATTGCAAACAGAAATTGAAAGAATTTGTTGCCACTCGCCCAGCCCTGCAAAAGATGCTTAAAGATGTGTTACACACAGAAACACAGAAACACGGCCATCAACATGAAAGAAGGTAAATGAAGGGAACCTCACAGCAAAAGATCACAGGGAATTCAAAGCATACATTTGGATAAAGAAATTATGGGACATGTACTCTATAGAATACTATACAGCAGTCAAAAACAATGAAATCCGGTCATTTGCATCAAGATGGGGGAATCTGGAAAACATCATTCTGAGTGAATTAAGCCAGTCCCAAAGGGACAAATATCATATGTTCTCCCTGATCCGGTGACAACAAACTGAGCACCAAAGGGGAAACCTGTTAAAGTGAAATGGACAGGATGAGAAACAGTAACTTGATCAGCTCTTGTGCTGACTGTTGTTGTACAATGTAATACTTTATCCATTTTAGTATTTTTTATTCTATTACTAGTGGTTGAACTCTGTAATTAACAAACAATTATTCTTAGGTGTTTAAATTTTAACTGAAAAGTGATCCCTGTGAAATATAAGAGTGGGAATAAGAGAGGGAGGAGATGTACAATTTGGGACATGCTCAATCAGTCATGCCCCAAATGATGGAGTTAGAAACGTGCCAGGGAATTCCAATACAATCCCATCAAGGTGGCATGTACCAAGGCCATCTCACTAGTCCACGTGATCAATTTCAGTTCACAACTGATCACACTGATAGGTCTAAGAGTCAAAGGGATGACACAAACAAGACTAGTGTCTGCTAATACTAACTGATAGAATCAAAAAGGGAGAGAATGATCCAACATGGGAAGCGAGATACACAGCAGACTCATAGAAGGGCAGATGTCCTAAATAGCACTCTGGCCTCAGAATCAGCCCTTAAGGCATTCAGATCCGGCTCAAGAGCCCATGAGAGTATTTTAGGCATGGAAAGCCAAGACACTCTGGAAAAAAAAGAGAACCTAAATGAAAGATCTCTGCGAGTGAGATCCCAGTGGAACGAATGGGGCCATCAAAGAAGGAGGTACCTTTCTCTGAAGGGAGGAGGGAACCTCCACTTTGACTATGACCCTGTCGGAATAAGATTGAAGCTAAAGGCTTCCATAGCCTCGGCAACTCATGACTGGACCCTAGGGAGATTACTGATGCCATAAACAAGAGTGTCAAATTGTTAAATCAACTTCAGGAGTCACTGTGTACTTACGTCTCATGTGGGATCTGTCCTTAATGTGCTGTCCAATGTGAAGTAATGCTATAACTAGTACTGAAACAGTATTTTACACTTTGTGTTTCTGTGTGGGTGCAAACTGATGAAATCTTTACTTAGTATATACTGAATCAATCTTCTGTATATAAAGATAATTAAAAATGAAAAAAAACATTGTTGATGAAATTAATAAATCAATATCTGAAAGAAATCCTATATCAAAGATAAAATATAATAGTTTAGGGGCCAGTGCTGTGGCTTAGCAGGTTAATGCCCTGGCCTGAAGCGCCGGCACCCCACTTGGGCGCCAATTCAAGACCCGATGCTCCACTTCTGATCCAGCTCTCTGCTGTGGCCTGGGAAAACAGTGGAAGATAGCCCAAGTTCTTAGGCCCTTGCACCCACATGGGAGACCCAGAAGAAGCTCCTGGCTCCTGGCTTCAGATTGGCGCAGCTCTGGCCGTTGCAGCCAATTGGGGAGTGAACCATCAGATGAAGAACCTCTCTCTCTCTCTGCCTCTCCTCTCTCTGAGTAACTCTTACTTTCAAATAAATAAATAAATCTTTTTAAATATATATATATAATTGTTTATTGATAAAAATGTGCTGATCATATAAAGACAGTTTTTTAAAATTGCATGATCATTGAAACAAATGAAATACCACTTAATGGAGAAATGTTGGCGTAAATTCCTGCATTCTGTTAGTGGTCCTATGCAGGCACAAACAATTATTTAGGAAGATTATGATCATATAAACAACTTCATATAATATCAAGCAGAATTGTCACAATAAACACACACACAGAATCACACACACATATGTCTAATTTATGAAAACATACGAATATTATGTGAATAGGGGAAAAACAACTCAAGCGAAATTGACCAAAATTCAAATTTTGTGATGGTTGTACCATGGGTAATCGAACAGTCTTTCAGTATTTCTGACTCCTGCCATTGCCTGTTCCATGACTTTTCTTACGGTCCCACTCATGAATAATTAAGTCATATTGACTGTTTACTCTGTATAGGATAATCTGCTAGGCTTTGAGAATCTGGAATCAAAGGTAATATGAATTATGACTGCAACAATCAATGAAATACAGTCTATGGGAGAGGTTTTTCCTGCACTGTAGCCTACCATCCTCCATTCTACTAGCCTTGCCAGGTGTTGCATTCTGTCATTAACAAGGGCAGGAAGTAAGAAAGTGGTGAAATAAATGAGTCAAATCCTTTTATCTGTGTAGATGAACAGAAAGTCAACAGAGGATTTCATAAACAAATAGCTTTTTTCAAAAGGCTGGTAAAGGAGAAACTTTTAAAAAGACAATAATTTATTTTTTTTCCAAATTATGGAAATATATAAATCTCAAATACTTCAACAGCCAGCCTTGTAGTACCACACTACCCTGGAATTTTTTTCTGGTCCCCATATTTCTCTTCTTAATCCACTTCCAAATATCTTAGATTATTTCATCTGCTTAGTATGTTTAAAAGTGATGGAGTATTGCTGAAATGAGGACTATGACGAAGCAACAGCAGTACTTAAGTGCTTTTGTTTAAAAATGAGTTAACTTATTTGAGGAGGGAGAGGGATAGGGAGAAAGGGAGAGAGAGCGAGCTCCCAATTGCTAATTCACTCCGCAAATGCCTGTAATGGCAGGGGCTAGGGCTACCTGAAACCACAAACCATGAGCTCAACCCAAGTGTCCCACTTAGACAGCAGGGAGCCGCTGTACTTGAGCCATCTCTGCTGCCTCCCAGGATGTGTGTTAGCAAGAAGCTGGATCAGAAGCCAGAGCCAGTGTTCAAACCCAGGTACCTGTGGGACACAGGTATCTTGACTTCTAGGCTGAACACCCACACCCTAAGTGCTTTCTGATTAACCATAAGGCAGTTGCTCCATATTTGAAAGTTGACTGTCCAAACAGGTTAGCATGACAGAAAAGATGCTCTACTTCCTACCCAGCTCTCTGCTATAGCCTGGGAAAGCAGTAGGAGATGGCCCAAGTCCTTGGGCCCCTGCACCCACATGGGAAGATCCTGAAGAAGCTCCTGGCTCCTGGTTTCAGATTGGCACAGCTCTGGCCATTGTGGCCATTTGGGGAGTGAACCAGAGGATGGAAGACCTCTCTCTTTCTGTCTCTGCCTCTGCACCTCTGTAACTCTGCCTTTCAAATAAATCTTTTTTTAAAAAAATCAAATGAGAAATTGAAACAAAACTGTGTTCTGATTTTTCTACAGGACATCAAGATGTCACATCTCACTTATGACCAAAATCTCTCCATATGAAAGATACAGCGTTCTTTCTAATCGGTTCCTTCTACAACTTCCAACATCCTCAGCCAGCACTGTAGTTCAAGCAATTGTAAGTCAAACCTCAATACTTAAGAATCTGAAAGACGTGAATAAAAGTGGCTATGCCACAAGTGAGTTTGACACACAGAGGGAAGAAATGGCTTTGCATGGTCAGTTTTCACAATTGTGGTCCTATGCAACAGATTTTATACTTCCAAATTAATATACTGTTTAAAAAATGGAATAATTGGACACTGATGGAAAAGATGTCCAAAAATTAATTTTCAAAAATGTGTCCAAATTTCCATAATTTTTTTTTTTTTGTCTAAAGAGTATTGTCTGGCCAGCACTTCGGCTCAATAGGCTAATCCTCTGCCTGCGGCACCGGCACACCACGTTCTAGTCCCGGTCGGGGCGCCGGAGAGAGAGAGAGAGAGACAGAGAGAGAGAGAGAGTATTGTCTTTGGGGACAGCACGTGGCATAGCGGGTAAGGCAGCCACCTCCAGGGCCGGCATCCCATATGGGCACAGGTTCTAGTCCCAGCTGCTCCACTTCCGATCTTGCTCTCTGCTATGGCCTGGGAAAGCAGTAGAAGATAGCCCAAGTCCTTAAGCCCCTGCACCCACGTGGGAGGCCCAGAAGAAACTTCTGGCTCCTGGCTGTTGCAGCCAACTGGGGAGTGAGCCAGAAGATGGAGGACCTCTCTCTCTCTGCCTTGCCTTCTCTCTCTGTGTAACTCTGACTTTCAAATATATAAATAACTCTTTTTAAAAAGAGTATCGTCTTTATAAGTTATATATTTTCATTTAAAATAAATTTGTAATCATTTATATTGAGACTTTTAATTAAGCGACTAGACAAGTTGAGAACTTTCCTCTCATTGTGATATCTAATAAAAGAATATAGCTCTGCGGGAAAGATAATGAATCAAGTGACAGGGGCTAGTTAATAAGATTTATCATTGCATAAAGTCTACATTTAGAATGTTGAGGGATTTGGATCTGTCAGTAAATCTCCATGGGAAAAAAAGTAATTTCGGTTTGGTGCATCTAATATTTATAGCATATGAGTTGGCACAAAAGCTGTTCTGTGAAATCATTTTGAAAATCCATTGATTGATTCATGTATTCTTGATATAATTTTTTTGCCTCAGTAAACACGCAATATTCTTACCAGTTATAACACTGATTGGATGGTCAGAAAGTTTAATCTCACACACACACACACACACACACACAAGGGCTTCTAGAAGTTTGTGGAAGTGGAATGTACAGATGTTTACTTTGGTATAAACATTTTTTGAAATCCATACATATATCTAGCATAATGCTCATTTTCTATGAACTTTTTGAGGAGCCTGCATATTTATTAGCTGCTTTCTTTCTTTGAGTCCTTGGGGACCATGAAAAATAAGGACTTGCAAAGAGTCTAGAACTAATTAGTCAATGAAATTGCTCATAGCTAACATAAATAGTTTTCTACTCATTTGTATCTCATCAGTGTAAGCCTTTATTTTAACATTTTAATAATGTAACACTTTCAGTAAGAGTGTTATATAAATAGTATAAATATCAGTAATGATGAATGAATACCTGAATTAATTATTCAAGAAGTACCCCCTAACATTCACAAATACTTCATGCTACCTTTGGAAAGAAAAGCAGAAGCAACTAATTGCAAAAAGATAAATACTTTCAATATTCAACACATTTGGCATACAGAGCATATTTGACACACTTGATTTATAAGTTTCATATACCATTACCCATATTCATAAAATATTGCCCACTGAGCAATATAAACAGAACTTTCTTCTGTATACCTACAACAAAAGGCAGCACTGCCAAGAAGCAAGAGGCATTGTTTCAGATTCCAGATTCATAGTCTACTTGGAACAGATGTTAAACCCTCATCCACACCCGTGTGCATCTATTATCTGTTTCCGGTGGAATGGGTTTTGCTCTGATCAATAAATGTATCAGCCTAGCTGTTCATCTTGTTAGAGAGGTCAAAGGAGTGACAGGAGTACATCTGTTTTCATGTCAGATAATGTCTCAGGTAATGAATCCTCTCCAGGTAGATAAACAACATTCCCTCAATTGTCCTTGGGTCTCCTACTGCAGACCCGATCCTGATGAAGCTGAGGCACTTGGGGAATTGAAAGTGTTGGCATTTCCTGAAACATTTTTAATCTAAACTTTATACTCATCTATGTGGTATTTTCAGCTCTTAAACAATGACCCCATTGCATAATATACATCTAAGATGATGCTTGTTATATAATGCATTTGCATATGTTGGAAAATGTAGCAGAGAGACTTTTCTAAAATGTAGCCAGTAAAAAGTGTTTTCCATTGCCTACTGCTAGGTTTAGGTGTAGTTTGAGTGATTGTGACTGGAGGCTTTGTGTCCAGACTGGCAGTCTTGGAAGGTAGTGTGGACTTTTAAGAAGAAGGGCCTGGTGAGACATCCTTGGGTCATCTGGGACATAAATTCAAAGAGGATTATGGGACCCCACCTAGTTTATCACTCTGCTTCCTGGCCCCTATTTGGTCCTTTTGCTGTTCATACTTCCATCATGGCTGTCTGCACCATGAGTTATACCACCTTCACTGAGCCTGTGCTATGCTGTTTAGAATTTCAGCATCCAGAATTGTGAGCTATATACACCTCTTCTCTTACTATAACTCTTGTGAGCTAACTGCCTTGGGTATTTCATTGTAGAAACAACAGAAAGCTGACTAATGCACCTGCATAATCATAAAAGCTCTTTGCAAGGATACATATTACATTCATCACACTAATAATTAACAAAAGTGCATAATGAGTACAAGATACAAAATGTCTATTAGTGCATATTAACATATGTGATTATCTTGCTAATACTTGGTGAATGGAATACTAATATTGTTCTCACTTAAGTGAGCAAATGAGGTCAACCACTAGTTTTCTGTATGGAAATTTTTTGAAAGAAAAAACATGAAGGTGATGTCTTGCTTGCTTAATGGGTAGGACAGGTTGCTTCTGGGTGGGTGAAGTTATTGCATTTCATCAAGCCTATTTCCTGTAGCAGAATTGGATGTGATAAATAGATTTAGTCACTTTGATTTGTGGTCACTGGCTGAATCGCTAGCATTCATTTTAGCTTCCACTTTGGCATTGATTGACCATGGAGTCCTGTCACTTGAAGTAAGTCACTTGAGCCCTATAGTCATCAATGTCCAGATTGGTAAAAGATAGAAAATAACTCCTCATCAAACAGCCATCCCTGGGGAATGGGCATTCTTCATGCTACAGGCCAAGGTGCAGTCTTGCCAATAGACTTGGGATCCAATTAGCAGAATAATTGGCAACAGTGAAAGTTGACAGGCCCCCTGAGTCTGTGTGGACTGCAAAGAGGAAAATGCAATCATCCAGAATTGCCCCCTCCTTATCGCCAGGAGTCTGAGATCCTACAATCCAGTAAAATCTGAAAACTTCAGATAAATTCAAGATCGTCAAGTTACTTTTTCAGTTAAAGATTTAAATATACATAAAACACTTGGTACTATCCCACAGGCTAAAGGGCATTTCAACTTCAAGTTTGGGAAGAATGTGACAACTAAAAAACAAAATATATTCAACAGTGACTTTTGGCTGAAACATTCATAATATTTTCCAACCCAGAAAATGTACCCATGTCCTGGCTCCTGATGATGGATAGACATCAGGAGCGCATCATTTCAGAGTTAGGACCTGCACTAAAGATTCTGACATTAATGAGACTGCAGAGACCTGGGAAGACAGGGAGAATGTAGTTTCCGGAGGTGCAAGGAGGTAGCAGTGCCTTCATTTTGAGATAGGGCTTGCAAAGAAGCCTACGGTCCCGAGAGAAGAACCCTGACCATAGAAAAAGTGGGAGCCAATCAAGCTACTGAGATCAGACTCAGAGCTGAAGGACAACTCATTGAGACCAAATCTCCTGGAGCAGTGAAAGTCTCAGTAATAAACGGCAGCAGTCATGCTGACATCAGACCAGGACCAGGAGGAGCTCAACATGGAATTTCAGTGTCTGGATTAGTGCAACCTTAGATGACTGAGAGTGGAATGATACTTGATTTTCTTCATGGGGTTGTTCCCTGCCTCTGGGTAGTGGTCACTTCTCCAGTTACACATATGAGAGAGCTGTGGAGTCAGGGCTCCTTGTAGATCATCACATCGATGTTAAACAAGGAGTGACCCGATCCAATCCCACCAAAACCTCTCTGTAATCACTTGCTTATGTCCCTGGAAGACTTGGTGAAGCATTTACAAACATTTTTTTTCTGTCCGGAGAGTGGTTTTAAAAAAAATGTGTACATCCTGAAAAGGAGTCAGGAATCAGAAGCACCATTCCCATCCAGAAGTGAAAACTGCAATATCCATAGCATCGAAATTCAGCTGCGATTCACTCCTCTTCATTAGCCAGCAAAACCTCTCTGAATTTGAGTGGAAATAAGCAAGCATGAAGTTTATCAAAAGTTATAATATATTTTCCAGACATGTCTACAGCTAATATATGGAGTTTAATTTCTGTAATATTTCATTAAACTACATATCTAGAAATGAAAATGTACCAGCAATTCTATTAACTATTTTCAGATGTCCACATTTCATCAAACAGTCTTTAACTCAGGTAATGGCAAGCCACAGCCTATGGACACCACTGGGCTCTACTCATTAGAATATACGCAAACAGGCCGGCGCCACGGCTCACTAGGCTAATCCTCCACCTTGCGGCACCGGCACACCTGGTTCTAGTCCCGGTCGGGGCACCAGATTCTGTCCCAGTTGCCGCTCTTCCAGGCCAGCTCTCTGCTGTGGCCTGGGAGTGCAGTGGAGGATGGTCCAAGTGCTTGGGCCCTGCACCGCATGGAAGACCAGAGAAGCACCTGTCTCCTGGCTTTGGATCAGTGCGGTGCACCGGCCGCAGCGGCCATTGGAGGGTGAACCAACGGAAAAGGAAGACCTTTCTCTCTGTCTCTGTCTCTCTCTCTCACTGTCCACTCTGCCTGTTAAAAAAAAAAAAAAAAGAATATACACAAACATTATCCATTTTTTCTTGAAGAGACAGAACCAAATCAAGGCCAAAAATTCATCCTTGAGCTAGAATTTTGAAGTCATTTGTCAAATGTTAAGACCATGCTCTATTAATCCTTATTAAAAGAAAAAAAAGTGTTCATATGTGCATCTCACGTGACAAGTAAACTGTTTATTAAACTGGATATACATGGATAAAATTGGATATCCTTATCAGCTAAAATGTTAAACAAATTGTCTAGACAGATAAATGTCACCAATTTGATATTAGTTTGCTAGCTATTTTTTAAGATTTATTTATTTATTTAAAAGGCAGCATTACAGAGACAGAGAGCAAGAGGGAGAGAGAAAGATCATCCGCTGGTTCACTTCCTTTTTTTTTTTTTTTTTTTGTGACAGGCAGAGTGGACAGTGAGAGAGAGAGACAGAGAGAAAGGTCTTCCTTTTCCGTTGGTTCACCCTCCAATGGCTGCCGTGGACGGTGTGCTGCGGCCGGCACACCGCGCTCATCCGATGGCAGGAGCCAGGTGCTAGGTGCTTTTCCCTGGTCTCCCATGGGGTGCAGGGCCCAAGCACTTGGGCCATCCTCCACTGCACTCCTGGGCCACAGCAGAGGGCTGGCCTGGAAGAGGGGCAACCGGGACAGAATCCGGCGCCCCGACCGGGACTAGAACCCGGTGTGCCGGCGCCGCAAGGCGGAGGATTAGCCTGTTGAGCCACGGCGCCGGCCGGTTCACTTCCCAAATGGCTACAACTAATGGCTGCTTTGGCCAAGCTAAAGCCAGGAGCCCAGAGCTTCTTCCAGGTCACCCATGTGGGTGCAGGGGCCCAATCCTCCATGGCTTTCCAAGGCACATTAGCAGGGAACTGGATGAGAAGTGGAGCAGCCAGGACTCATATGGGATTATGAGAGATACATAATTTATACATAGGAATTTTTATGTTAAAATTTTATTCTATGGGTGGGCATTGTTGGTGCAGCAGGTTAACCTACCATTTGAGATACCTGTATCCTATATCAGAGTTCTGGTTCCAGTTCTAACCACCCTGCTTCTGATCCAGCTTCCTGCTAATGCATCCTGAGAGGCAATGGATAATAGCTCAAGTGCTATATGCAGGTTATACCATGCAAATGCGAGACCCAAATGTAGTTCTTGGCTCCTGGCTCAGCCTGGCCCCCAACCCTGGCTGTTATAGGTGTTTGTAGAATGAACCAGCAGATGGGATACCTCTCTCTGTCTCTCTCTCTCTCTCCCCCTTTGTTACTCTGCCTTCCAAGCAGATGAAAAATAAACAAACGCTTTTTAAAATGTTATGCTAACATTATCTTGACATAATTTTGCTATGCATATGTGGTTAATCAGTGACACAACAGAATTAATATTTCAATGCAGGAAAATATTTCAACATCATGAGAGTTTTATTCCAAGGTTGTCAATGGATCATGACCTGATGGCAGTTGTCAGACAGACAGAATCCTTCTTCAGGCTCTTCACATCCAGCAGTCTCATTTTTAAACTCCTTCACCAACACCCACAAAGTTGACTATCAGCTTTATAAAATGATGAGAGCTTTCATATTTCTCCATCTCTCATCCCTGACAGTTATCAACAGAGGTGAAACTCATGTGGATGATCTTAATGAAATCTTCTAAAGATAACAGTTTAGAAAACCTTTTTCATTTCCTAAACTAAACTCATTTTCCAACCATTAATATCTCATACCTTAAACCTGCCTATTGGCTTGCAGCTTATAACCACCACTCCACTTGTTGCCCAAATCCAAACCTAACAATTACCTTAGATCTTGACTTCCCTATCATTTTTCTTCTTCATTCTATCATTGTAACTGTAAAATATTCTCCAAGATCAATCCAAGTCTTAACCCCCATGAAAATCATTTTATTTCACAGCTTCAACATTTTCCAAATATGTTGCAATAACCTCCCATCATCCTAATTTTGGCTTCTTCACAACGGAACTTCTATCCTGTACAATCTGATTAGGATGCTTCCCTGTTTAGAACTCTTAAAGGATAGCTCAATATCTGCAGAATAAAATTTAGGTTCAAAAGTGTGGTAAGATGTACTCCATCAGTTGTCTCCCTTTCTCCTCTAGCCGTCCAGTTTTCTCTTTGTAAACCTGAACCCCCCTAATCTCCTTCTGCCCTACTCACTCTTCACTCCAGACCTTGCCCAGTCTTCACACTCTTAACTTTATTCATTCACGTTCCAAACCTTGCTCTGGGAAACATTTCTCGACCTGTCTGTTCTTCCCCCATACAACGTTAATTACCTCTTCTCTGTGTGTGATTTCATGACACTTGATAGCATATGGAGTGTTTTATTACAAAATACGGCTGCCTGTGTTCTTACTAGACGGTGCATAGTTAGATGGCAAAGGCTGGGTGATATTCATGTTTTTTTCCTCAACACCTAACATAAAGCTATGTATTTAGCAGTAGCCCAAATGTTTTACAAAAATAATAGATGTGAATGAAATAATGAATCCAAACTATCCTATTGCTTTTATTTTTATTTATTTATTTGAAGGAGTTACAGAAGAAGAGAGATAGACAGAGAGAGAGAAATCTTTTATCTGCTGGTTCACTCCCCAGATGGTTGTAATGGCCTGAGCAGGGCCAGGCTAAATCCAGGATTCAGGAGCTTCTTCCAGGTCTCCCACATGGGTAGGAGGGGCCCAAGCATGTCGGCCACCTTCTGCTGCTTTCCTAGGCTATTAGCAGAGGTCTGGATTGGAAGTGGAGCAGCTAGGATACAAACCAGCACCCATATGGGAATGCTGGTGTCCCAGGCAGCGACTTAACCCACTATTCCACAGCACCCATCCTTCCTGTTTCTTTTAGCCAATGAATATCCTAACTTCTAACCATAGTATCAAGCCTTTTACAAAGCATGTCCCTGACCTATTCTAGAGGAGAATTGATGCTGCTTTCACAGAATGACATGGTAAACTCATAACCTCAAAGAAACCATTTAAGTAAATTCCTTTAAAATAAACCATTTAAGTAAATTAAGTAAAAATAGTCTAACCAGCTAACAGTTATGCTTGGAATTTTCTATAGTAAACATAGAGTGTATTTTGTAAGAAATAAAATTCTGGGCCGGCTCCATGGCTCACTAGGCCAATCCTCTCCCTGCAGTGCTGGCACCCTGGGTTCTAGTCCTGGTTGGGGCGCCAGATTCTGTCCCAGTTGCTCCTCTTCCAGTCCAGCCATCTGCTGTGGCCTGGGAAGGCAGTGGAGGATAGCCCAAGTGTTTGGGCCCTGCACCCGCATGGGAGACCAGGAGGAAGCACCTGGCTCCTGGCTTCTGATCGGTGCAGCGTACCGGCTGTAGCAGCCATTGGGGGGATGACCCAATGGAAGGAAGACCTTTCTCTCTGTCTGTCTCTCTCTCTCACTGTCCAACTCTGCCTGTCAAAAAAATTTAAAAAAGAAATAAGATTCTGCATCTATAAAGAATGCTTAGAGTTATGAAATTCTTCCATTTAAATTAATTTGATATTTTTAAGAAATTGTATTTGGCAAAACATTAATTTTGTAGAAAGTGAAACTGAACTTTAAATTGCATAAATAATTTTTCAGGGTCACAAAGGGAGGACTGAACCAGGATAAAATATATGAATTTGATATACCAGTTAATTTTTTTCTACTCGTCACATTCACAGAAATACATACACACACACACACACACACACATATATATATACATATATATATGGAAAGTACATAACATCATGATCTTATTTTGTCACCTCCATCTCTAAATATATGAAGAAATATTAAAATAGATTTGTTCTAGTTGTATACCTACCTACTAGAAAGTTCTAACAACGACAAAGGTAATTATGTTTCTTGTATGCAATCCTTTCATTTTCAATTCTTCTTGAACTTAGCACGAGTAAGATTGTTTTCTTGTGCCTTTTGTGCCTGTTCACCCCCAGAGCTGTCAAGGCTATCTCCTAATGTGAAGCAGAAATTCTTTATCTTAAAATAAATGTTATCTAAAAATAAATGCAGTACAGTGTAGCCACCCAAGTTCACCCTGTCCCTAGCAGTCTCAGATGAATATGCATCTCTCTGACATTCTAACAGAGCAAGGGGTGAGCTCCTTTCTGGAAAACTGACAGTTGTTCAGCTAGGAGAGGCAAGGGAAAAGGAGTAGTTCACTCTCCAAGTGATGTGTTTTAAGCCGACGGTCCTCTTCCATTGAGTTTAACCTCTCCAGACATCTCCTACAGAAGAAGGAATTTTCTTTGACAATATCCAAGTGCTAAAGAAAATATCTATACTGACAGGTAGTTTCCTAGTTTAAGGAAAAGCCCTGATGCTTGAATTTGCACATGATGGCAAGAACACTTGGATTTCTCAATATTAAAAACAGTAGTTTAAGAATTTTCTAGGTGGCACAGAATCTGGGTGGCACTGACATTTCACCTAAACCTTAGTAACCTAGAAGTGACTCCCGGTCAGTGATGAAGAAATCACACCCATACTCTTTGAATTGGTGAATATTCATTCATTCAGTCTATTCACTTATTCATTCCTGAAACAAAGTAAGCCTCTTCTGTGTGTCAGTCATTATGACAGGCACAGATAGGATGTCTAGGGTAAGATGAGCATTGGGATGAAAATGTCACGGAGAACTCTGAAAGATTCAGTGCTCTCATTGATCCCTAAAAGAGAATGAAAACTGGTCCAGGCCAAAGAACCAGTTTGTGATTAGAGCCAAAGTGAAGAGAGGGGAAGGCATTTGGCACAGGGGTTAAGTTGCCACCCAGGACTCTCACATCCCATACGGGAGTACCTGGTTTGAGTCCCTGCTCCTTCACCTTTGATGCAGTTTCCTGCTAATGGACACCCTGTGAGACAGCAGGTGGTGGCTCAAACACTTGGGTCCCTATCATCTACATGGGAGAACGGGGTTGAGTTTCTGGCTCCTGGCTTTGGGGAGTGAACCAACGAATGGAAAATCTCTCTCTCTCTTCTCTCTCTCTGTCGAATAAAATGAAATGCTCACATAATAGACACATATATAATCTTTTAAAAATGATTAAAGAGGGAAAAACATTGTGACATACTGGACAAAGCCACCACTTGCATGCCAGCATCCCACATGGGTGCTGCTTTGTGTCACAGTTGCACCACTTCCATTCCAGCTCCCTGTTAATGGCCTGGAAAAATAGCGGAAGATGACCTGCATTCTTGGACTCCTGCTACCCATGTGGGAGACCTGGAAGAAGCTTCTGGCTCCTGGTTTTGACCTGGCCCAGTCCTGTCTGTAGCAGCCACTTGGGGAGTGAACCAACAGATGGAAAATTTTCTCTCTCTCTCTCTCTCTCTCTCTCTCTCTCTCTCTCTCTCTTTCTCTCTCTTTCTTCCTCTCACTCTCTACACCCTGTAACTCTGATTTTCAAATAAATAAATCTTTAAAAATAATAATTAAAGAAAATACTTGGCACATGTACAAATAACTGCAAGAAATTTAGTAATACCGGAACTAATTTAGAATCAGCAAAAATGGAGAAAAGAAAATTGATTTAGGTACTGTAAAAAGGTGAAATCTAGAACAGGTATGTAGCAAAGCTGTTATGACACTGCTTAGGGGGACTGGGCTAGCATTCTATATGGGCACCCATTTGAGACCTGGTTGCTCCACTTCCATTCCAGCTCCCTGCTAGTGCGCCTGGGAGAGCAGCAGAGGATGGCTCTAGTGCTTGGGCCGCTGCATCCACATGGGAGACCTGGAAGAAGCTCTTGGTTCCTGGTTTCAGCCTGGCACAGCCCCAGCCATTGTGGCCATTTGGAGACTGAACCAGAGGATAGAAGATTTTCTCTCTCTCTCTCTCTCTCTCTCTCTCTCTCTCTCTCTCTCTCTTTCTCTGTCCTTTCTCTCCCCAGCCCCTTCTTCCTTCCTCTCTCTCTATAACTCTTTCAAATAAAAAAAAAAAAATCTTAAAAAAAAAAAAAAGACACTGCTTGGGACACTTCCATCACATATTGGAAGTGACCAGGTTCAAGTCCAAACTCCATTCCTGGTTCCAGCTTCCTGTTACTGCACACCTGGGGTGACAGGAGGCATTAACTCAAGGACTTGAATCCCTGCCACTCACACAGGGGCCTGGATTCTATGCCAGCCTCCTAGCCTTAGCCTGCCCAGCCCCAGCTATTGCAGGCATTGGGGAGTGCACCAGTACTCAGAAGATCTCTCTCTCTGTTTCTGTCTCTCTGCCTTTCAAATAAATAAAAGTAAATACATTTTGAAAAAAAAGATGGAGAGTCAAAAAGAATCAGTGATTTGCTGGCAGAAATCAGAGAAGCATGACATTTCCTTTTCTGATCCGGGTGACTGGCTGAATAATGGTGCCGTTTCCTGCATGAACAAAAAATAGGGGGATAAAGAGAAGGTGGAGAAGGAGGAAGAGGAGTGTGGGTAAGCCTGAGGAAGAAGAAACAGAGCTACCTATGAAATATGCAACGGGAATATCAAAAAAGCACATTTGCAGGGAGATATTTGGACTGTATTTTAGTGTGGGGTTTACTAACATGGAAAGCATAAGTAGAAATTCTACTTTTGAATCTTTTAAAATTTTCTTTTGAAAATTTACTATGTGTATATATATATATATATATACACACTAATAGTTTAAAAAGTCAAAATTTTTGACAATACAAATTCTTTTAACTCTTTCTTCTCTTCCTTACTAGTATGCTGGACAACCATTCTTTGACTGTTCCCAGTCCTAGGTATTACATATTGACTTCCAGTTATGGAAGGCGAGGATTTACCTATTTTCACAGTTTCCCTGATTGGAGTCTTCTTAACATAACTGCATCACAATTATCTGGAAAAATAATGTGTTTTTATTGCTCTAACTATGTAAATATTATGTATAGATAAGCGACCTGGTATGTTTCTTTTCTTATACAGGTTTGTTCTCTGAGGAGTTGATTACAGTCACTTTCCTTTTTAAGATTTTCTTTATTTATATGAAGGGCAGAGTGACAGAGAAAGAGAAAGAGAGGGATCTTCCATCCACTGGCTCAATCCCCAAATGGCGGGAACTGCTAGGGCTGGGCCATTCTGCAGCCAAGAGCCAGGAATTCCATCGGAGTGTCCCATGTGGGTTGCAGGGGCCCAAGCACGGGGGAGCTCGATCAAAAGTGGAGCAGCTGGACTCAAACCAAAGCCTTTGGGAACTCGTACACAAGCCCCATTTATTCTCCCTTCCCACCCCTGCCGCCGTGGTTCCCAGAGTTCCCCAGACACTTTCAGGGCAGGAGTGAGTGAAGGACATTGGAAGAGCAGAGGGACTGCAAACACTGCACTTCAAGGTTAGGTGCGATGATAACTTGTCTGAATGCAGAATTCTAGCTTGGCTGTGTCCTGGCGTCCCCTGTATCCCCATCCTGTGGTGAGTGGTGTCAACTGTGGCTCCATTCTTTCAGCAGTCACTCCATACACAGCTCACCATGAGGAGGATCAGTATCTTTTCCCTCTTCCCACACAGCACTCAGCCACGTGTACTCCTCCAGCTTACATGATGTTGTCATCACAGAACTGTGTCCCCTTTAACATATTATGATATCACTTGATTATGCTATACAGTCTAGGTATTTAAACTAACTGTATATTTTTTTCCATTTCTCCATTTCTCCTTGCTTCCAAGAAATAAAAAGTTAATAAAATATTTAATAAGCTCATTTATCAGCTTATTTTAAATAAAGATGAATAAATTAATAAAATGAACATATAAAAAGATATTTTAGACCTATATATTTAATAGAAGCTTACAATATAACTAAAATTAATATCTTACTATCTCATGGCTGACGCTGTGGTATAGTGGATGGGCCCCTGCCTGCAGTGCCAGCATCCTATATGGGCGCTGGTTCAAGTCCCAGCTGCTGCACTTCCAATCCAGCTCTCTGCTGTGGCCTGGGAAAGCAGTGGAAGATGGCCCAAGTCCTTTGGCCCCTGCACCCCCATGGGAGACCCAGAGGAAGCTCCTGACTCCCGGCTTTGGATCAGCTTAGCTCTGGCAATTGCAACCATTTGGGGAGTGAACCAATGGATGGAAGACTCCCCGTCTCTCTCTCTCTCTCTCTCTCTCTCTCTCTCTCTCTCTCTCCCTCCCTCCCTCCCTCCCTCTCTCTCTCTGCCTCTTTGTAACTCTGCCTTTCAAATATATATATATTATACATATATATATCTTACTATCTCAAGCTTATATAGTTAATGAACATTTCATGTGCATAAAGTTCATCTATTTAAATTAGTAGAGAAGTTAAAAAGATAATTTTTCCTTCACATCACCCTGTGCAAAATCAACTGATACTTTGCCATCTCTGCTTTCTCTGATGTTTCAAAACTTAGTCCTCACACGCAAGAAAAAAATATTAGTAAGCAATTACAAACTACTACCACTTAACAGAAACAACTCAAGTTCTGTTATATTTGATGATGAATTATAAACATAAAATTGGGTAGTAAACATACGGGTTGTTCTTTTAAGAATATAAAAGCTATAAATAGTGGACAGTAATTTTATCAATGTAGGAATTCTGGAAAATATCCGCATCTTAGAAGAGGAGGGTATCTGTCATGAAAGGCTAGGTTATGTTGCAGTAATGAGCACTTTCCAAATCTCAGCAAATTAGATTTACAAAGATTTACATTCTCACTCAATTTCCATGCAGCTCAGCTGGGGTCTCTCCACACATTCATTCTCCTTCTGGGGCACAGGGGAGTCTCCATCTGGAGTATTGTTGTCCCCTTAGGAAAGAGAGTGGATCAGGGAGGATCGGGAGAGGAGAGAGAAAGAGAGAGGGAGAGAGAGAGGCACATAACTGGCTTCAAAATTTTACCTCCCCCCACCACCAACATCAAATATACAATGCCTCTCACATTTTCTTGGTAAATTAAGCAAACTGTATAGCCCCCATCCCATTCACAGCCTCAGAGAAACGTAATTCTCCCAAGAATTACATTCTCAAGAGGAGAACTGCAAACATTTGGTGAGCGGCATTAATAAAACCCATAAGGAGCTATACAAAGAATGCAATGGAAAAATTAGAGTAAGAAATATAGAATTCTGAGATGGATAAAAAGCTGGAGAAAATATTTAAAAACCTATTCAGAAACATTGGAACAAAGCTGATATCATCTGCATTCTCTCTTCAGTAAAGTTGATTCCTTATGGATCACTGTGAATCAAACTCTGATTTTTTTGGTAAGAAAAATGCAATAGACCATTCTCAACCTATGACAATGCACATTTTGAATAAGAAAACAAATTGATGATGGTCTTATCTGCATACCAAGGGCAACCTCGCCATGTTTGAACATTGAGGAAAATGATTTTATCTCAGTTTACCTGCATAGCACAATAACTAGAAAATATGCCATCAAGAAATCCTCAATTAAAATTAAATCTACTGGTTTAATGAATGAGAAATGCCTGACAATGTGAAACAGCATAGACTATTAAATGCATCACAAAGGAAATTATGAAACAGTTATCTTCTTAGAACCTACATGTTGGGGAAATTGTTGTTATTATTATTAACATCTCATAGAGCTACATAGAGGTTGATTCACACTCAGAGAATACTGGAACAATTATAGATATAACTGTAATGATCCTTTTGTACACTAAGGGGCGCCAGGACCATATGTTTAACATGAAACTTCTCCATTGGGAGCACTTCTCTGCCAATATCTTATATCTCATTGTGATACTTAAGAAATGGCATGACTATTTAGGAAATAATTCCACCAAACCAAGACTGATAGTAGTCCTTGGAAGGCCAACTGAATCATACTAAAGAAATGAATGTCTCATTCATCTTATTAAAGGTATTAATATCACTTTTAAAACCTCTACATAAATTAACTTGCATAGCATCGTCTAGATTAAATCTAAATCAACTTAGACAAGAAATCCTGAGCCTATCTTTTGAAGCCTAATGAGATAATGAAAATATTATTTTATTATCCTTATATGTCCAAGGCTTTATCTGGATTGAAGGGCCAATAGATCGGACCAAGTGATCTCATATATTTTCTCCACTCTGCTTAATATTGGTGTGCATGACAAACTAGGTCCCAATTCACAAAGGAGTTTTTAAAGAGAAAAAGCAGGCATCACCTGAGATAGATGAGGAGTTCTCACACCCTCCTGCCTCTCCACTAACCACCTACAATCCTCCTCCTTTCCAGAAAGTGCCTGGCTTAGAGACTCATCACAATGCTCCATAGTTGAGGAAAAGATCCACCTACAATGACTCTGTCAGTCCAAGCAGGGAAATAGGTCTTTATAAAGTCAAAGAGTACACCCATAAAGAAAAGCCATTTCGTCATAACTTCCACAGATTTCCAGAGCAATATTCTCTGTCACTCTAAACTCTCAGTACCTCTGGGGCTCAGGTGGTAAAGTAAGGAAGCAGAACCTTAGAGTTCAGGCAAAGCTGTCCCTGAGTCACATAGCCAGGAGGTGCTGCAGTCAGAATTTTAATTAAAATTTGTTTGATCACAAGTTCCTACTTCTGATGTAATTAGCACATTAGTTGTTGCCAGATTGGTGCACAAAGAATTTTTCTAATATGTCTGTATTTATAGTAGTAATAATCTTAGCTCATCCATCCTCCTTTAGATGTAGTGCAGAAGTGCATTTCTACAGAGAAAACACACTTTGATGTCATTTCTGCACATCTTCTACAAGTTAGATTTGTCCTGCACTTATATTATTCCTTTAAAGAAATATAATATAAATTCCTTTGAAATGGAGTATCCCTCATAGGGCCTGACCTATAGCTGTCACTTCACAACCCATAACTACCATCAAAATCTGTCAGTTTCATAGGCTGGTCTGTCTATGGATGCCTATAGGAATAAGAAGTTAAGTAAGAATGCAGAAGACCCTCGCTTTTGAGTACTTGTCAAATCACTGCATCATTTTGTAAATTGAGACTGAATGTATTTGTATAGGTACATATCAGTACACATAGTTTATTTATTCATCAACAAATATTTATTAATTGTTTACACAGGTATATGAAATCAGAAGATGAAGGTTTCAGCTGAACATATGAAAAAGGCAAAAAATAAAATAAAAAGAGATTTGCATTTATTTGACACAGATAAGTCATTTTTATATTGCTAACATAGTCAGAGGTTAGAAAGGAAATTTTCTGTACTTTATGCTTTTTTCATTCTTATAACTTATATGAGATTGATGATAAAATTCATGTCAATAGGAAGATTATGGCCAACCACGTCATTTCTGCTGCTTAGGTAGTAGGTATAAGAAGGACTCTGATTTTTAAAAGTATGAATCAAGATTCTCCTAAATCAGACACCATCTATAGAATTATTTATAAGAGGTTGTTCTTGAACATTGGTCATTCAAGAGAGTTTAGTAAAAGTGATTGAAATTCTCCTTGAGATAAAGACCAGTTAATCACTTAAGCAATTGCCTTAGTTTAAACATGATTTGGTTCCCTAGCTTTCGCTAAGTGCCAAAGTTGTGAATTGATGGTTGGAGGCTTGATCCAATTGTGGTGTCTAGGAGGTGGGCCTAGTGGAAGGTCCTTAGGTCCTGGCAAATCATGGCTTAGGAGCTGGTTCTCATGAGAGGATGGTGATAGAAGCCTGAGCCTCGACCCAGCTTTTCTCTCTCTCTCTCTCTTTCTTTCTCTCTTTCTCTGCCTCCTGGCTCACCATGAGATCCTTCCTCCTCATGGGCTCCAACATGCCATCTGCCACCAACAGAGTCTGCCCAACCTTGGGCTGTGAGCTAAAATAAACCCCTTTCCTTAATAAACAGCACATCCTGGGTATTTAGTTATAGTAATGAAGCTGAGACAGCAGTTAATGTGAAACTAAATATGTATGTGCATGTCTTCCTGGTTATAGATAAACACAAATATACATCATAGTGTGGATTTAGCATTAACTTCTGCCAGCTTCCTTTTTCACCATGGAGTCAGTGAAAGCACACAGCCTGCATGCCATTCCTACTCATAGTTCAATCTTCTTTAATCTTTCAGCTCTGCACCACCTACTGGCCTCTTCCAAGTTGCACAGGACTAGATCCTGCTCTGTCTCCATCAGAACAGTGACTGTTCTACAGTCAGTTGCAGAGGCAGGTGTTTGCAGACTAGACTTTGCACACAGAATCTTGATTGGTCTTATCTCTAGCTATGCATAGGTTTTTGAGCTGCTAAAATTAGTACGTTTTCACTCCTTAGCTATGGACCCTAAGCTTTCCACAGTTATTTACTATGAAGGTAATAATACACTTTATGTACTTTTCAGCATTGCACACACTTTATTCTGTCCTGCCCACTATGAAATTCGAGTGTTGTGTACAAGGTGGGTTTTTAGTGGGAAAACAGAAGCTCTGGACATACATCAGTTGTTGGTTATATAACTTGTTTTATGTTCCAGGCATAAGTAGTGTAAGAACATAGATTCGTCTTACCTAACAATCCAAAAGAGCTGAGAGTGGTGCAGAGAAATAAAGAAATGAAGGTCTACACGGAGCCAGATTTTCTAAGAAGCTATGGAAATCTGATTGGTGGGGAAAATCTCCCGAGTCCAAACGGCCATATGGGCCCAACCCTGATATCCTGAGGTGTCACATTTACAAGGACTTTGCTGCAAGAGAGCAAGAGGATATTCTGTGACTTGCCCAAAGCCACAGAGCCAGTAACTGGCAGAGATGGACTTTGAACCCAACTGTTTCTCTCCAAAATCCAAACCTTAACATGGGAAGAGCACCATGTTTCTTAGGAACTATTGAATTCCATGATATTTGCCCAAAATCCTAAGCCCAAGTCTCACTGCCCAGTTTCTCAAATGCCTCTTTACTTGTTGATTCCTGGGCATACTTTATTCCTCCAGCCCAAATTATAGTCACAAGACTTGAAATATAATGAATACTCGATGATGGAGATAGGGATTAACATTGCCCTACAGTAGAAAATCTCATTATTCTTATTAAAAATCTGTGGAAAATATGTGCTGTGTTGACTTTCCATATCAACACTGCCCCATAAGCAGTTTCATGCACTCTCTAGGGTTTGTGCCAATCTAGCAAACCACCAGCCAGAGAAAGACACCTCTTCCCTCTGTACCAAGTTACACTTGCTGGGGTTTCACAAAATGTTTTGAACTCTATAGAAAAAAAAAAAAAACAGATGTTTGAGTAGACATTTATTTTTATAACACTATGTGATTTATTTTAAATTCCTGTATTCTAACTGGCCTTTGGTGATAAATAAAAATCTGCACAGAAACAAGGTTTTCAATAGGTTATTGGGATTGACTTGGTGAAACTGGGTAGAAATGGCACAGTCGAGGTCAACATTGTGGCACAGAATAAGCTGCTGCCTGTGATGTCGACATCCCATAAGAGCACAGGTTTGGGTCCTGGTTGCTCCACTTTCTATCCAGCTCCCTGCTAATGTACCTGAAAAAGTAGCAGAAGATGGGCCAAATACTTGACCCACATGGGAGACCAGGATGGAGTTCCCTGGCTTGTAGCTTCTGGCTTCTGGAAGCTTCAGCATGGACTGTTGTTGCCATTTGGAGATTTAACCAGTGGATAGAAGATCTCTCTTTCCTCTCTCCTCTCTTCCTGTCTCTTCTCTCTGGGTAGCTCTTCCTTTCAAATAAATAAATAAATCTCTAGAAAGAAAGAAACAAAGAAAGGGCAGACAGATGATGGGAAATTATTCAGTAAGAGAACTTCTGTGGTTCATCAGGGTTAATATTTGGAAAGACTGCACTGATGTGTGTGGTCTACCATCTCCAAAATCAGACATGGATAATTTCAACTGAAGAGCAAAGACTGGAGAATGGAGGGGGGGAAATGTTTTCTTCCAAGATAACGATTTGAAGGCCTGGGTTTGGGGTGAGGTGACTAGCTAAACAAATTGGAAAACCCAGCACAATGGATTCTTCCATGGCTCTCTCTCCCAACACTTCCCACTCCAAGTCTCTGCAGTGGTGGAGCGTCTTCCAAGAGAAGGACATTCCCACTTTCTGTCATCTGGATTCCAAATGGGAATAGATACCGTAGATGACCTGAAGGAAAGAAAAGGCAAGAGGACTTACTGCCTCCTGAGGCTCGGGAAGAGGGTTGTAGTGTGAGACCCGAGCCTGGATCAAGGTGTAGGCCTCCATCTCGTAACTTGGGCCTGACCAGGCCCTGAACTCTGAGCCAGAAGTTCCTAAAAGTAAATACATGAACTCCCCTTGCAATAAACTCTCCTAGCAACAGCCAATTAGCAGATAACAGAGAAATACCTAAAGTTTCTGGTGTCTTCTCAGGGCAGTTAGGGTGATTAATAGCTTCCCGAGACCCTGCAGTTCAGCACGTACACCCCAGCAGCTCGGACCCTATGCTTTGGCCAATCAATTCAAAAGGCATCAACCCCAAAGCCATCCAACCACCTTTAGTAGGTCCCTTCCCGCCACTGGATGCACTAATCAATTCTAGGAGATGTCCTTTAAATTTCCCGCGGGATGAGATGATTTGCTAAATGGTACCATAATGTATAAAATGTCTCTAAAAACCCTATAAAAACCCTGGCCTTCTTTGTCTCAGGGCTGCTCTGTTCCTGTGTGTTCAGACAGCCCCAGCATGCTGGAATAAATAAACCCTTTGCTGGTTGCATGAGAGTGTCTCTTGGAGTCGTTCTTGGGGCAGTGGATGTTTTCGGACTCTAACAGTAGATGCTCCTTGTCCCTGGAGTTATGAGGAATGACAACAGACTCCAACGAGGTTAGCAGGTCTCCCCTGAGTGGCTGAGAAGTTCCTGCACATAACCTCTGCCCACAAGGCCAGAACAGAGACCAAGGAGTCCACTCTGCAAGTTGTGAGGTGACCACATTCTCAAGGTCAAGGCCTTGTGGAAAAGGTGGGCATCCTGGAGAGAGTCCCACACATCACTGAAACACCTGCAAGCTGCGTAAGTGTGGCCCCCTGAAGTCACAAGGCAAGGCTGCGAGTGACAGCTGAGATGCTGAGCACAATCCCAGGCTGTGCCACAGGACTGAGGGCTGGTGGGGCCTAGAGGCCTCCTGGGCCTTCAGTAACAGTGGAATGAAAAATACTGGCTCCTGGGGCCTGCGTTGTGGCCAGTGAGTTAAGCCACCAGCTGAGATGACGTCACTGCAAGTGGCAGCTCTACCTGTTATGCCACAGCGCAAGCCCCCTTTCATGCCTTCTTAATTTTGCTTCTTTCTGATTGTTTGATTCCATTTTTTGTGTACTCAATTATTTAAATGTTGTTTTCTTGTAAAGAAATTCTTTTTTAAAAAAAGGATTTACGTATTTATTTATTTATTTGAGAGGTAGAATTACAGAGAGAGGCAGTGACAGAGAGAAAGGTCTTCCATCTGCTGGTTCACTCCCCAAATGACCGCAAAGGCCATAGCTGAGCTGATCAGAAGCCAGGAGCCAGGAGCTTCTTCCAGGTCTCCCACGTGGGTACAGGTGCCCAAACACTTGGGCCATCTTACACTGTCTTCCCAAGCCATCAGTAGAGAGCTGAATCAGAAGTGGAGCAGCTAGGACACGAACCGGTGCCCACATGGGATAGCAGTGCTACAGGTGGAGGCTTAGCCTACGAGGGCACAGCACCAGCCCCAAGAAATTCTTAAAATGTTTCTATCAAGTAAAAGTTTTGAATTCCATAACAGCAGACAATATCTGCATATTTTTACAGTCTAACATATCATGGATGTAAGTGGTTTCTGAATCATAGTAAGGATTAAAAAAATTCAAACTGTTCAGGCAATGATACAATTTTCCTAGAGTGTTATAGGATGGATAAAAGGGAGGGTATAACAAGGAAAGTGTATCAGAGGTCTTACTCTGAAAGTTAATTGAGTGTTTAATGACAAAGCTGATATGGATGTGGATAACCTTCAAATGGCAAGGAAGCAGAAGATGGAACAGTTCCCTTTTTACAAATCAAAAGTTCTATCCCAGGAAGGTTCCAACAGAACTCAACATCCATGAAACATTGACATGGACTCTGATCAATTATTCATCTGGAAAAACTCCTAGGAGAAATCAACAAAAATCAAATTGCAAACACATAGAAGAAAAGGGTCTGAGGCCAAGAATAATCCGTGCTTATCCTGTCAAAATGTCTGATTTCCACCTAGGAGATAAAATTGAATCTGATTAAGGTGAGGTTTGAAATCCAGCACAATACTTTAGTTTTTTTTTTTTTTTAATCTTTCTGGTCATTGTCTTCTAAATTTCTTTCCTTTTGTTTTCTGCATACAAAATACTCCATACTACTCCAAAATGTTTATTCTAAATTTAAGTAAAATACATGAAAACACATGTTAAATAAATTAGGTTTCAGAGGAGATGAATGGCTGTCTCCTCTGAGTGGGCTTTAATTGGCTGAATTTGAAAACTACGCACGGTCTGATCCCTTGAGCTGTTTTTGTTCCTCATCTGGTACCGCTGCTCTTAAGAACTAAAAATAACCTCTCTACTTTAGCAGAGTAATTCTGAAGGAATTGTTAGAAATGGAGTCTCCCCAAACTGCCCAGATATTGAAAGCTTTGGGCAAATGGGATCCAGTGGAGTTGATGAAATAAAAACAAGAGAGCTTTCTATAAACTCTGTTTTACAGAGACAGAAAAGCACAGCAGGAACTGTCACAGGTCCTTGCTTCTCCTCTCGTGTCGCTGGGCAGGGATTTTTCTTTGCATTTTGCTTGAGTACGGTTGTTTCAGGCACTCAATGTACACCCTAGAGCCAATTTTCTAAAGAAGAAAATACTACATATGCTTTAAAATGTGGACTCTTTGTATTAGTCATAGAAGAGAACCAGAGAAATGGAAGGATTTAAATTAGTTCTGTTCTCAAAGTGCATTCATAGCACCTCTTTAAGTTTAACCTTTCATGCTTAACGTTGAAAATAGCTCATGGTTCACCATCCAGCTCAAAACGTGATATAATGTCAGACTATATCTTCCCATGTCAGAAATCCCATCCTCTCTTTACTTAATCCAGTCAACATCTTTCTGTCAACCATTTCCTTAAAAACAAGCAAAAACTCTTATTAAAACTATAAACCACCACCTCTAAAGAAAAGGCTGACACAGATGTTCACAGTGGCACTGGGACTACTGGGTTTATGGCTTGTAATTTAAACACACACAAATCTGGTCGCACACACAGAGAAATATACATGCATGCTTATCATTTTGAACACGAGCCCTCCACTTTTAGAAAAAGTATATCTTTTGAATAAACAGATCGTTTTATATCTGATTTATTCAGTATTAGTTTTATCTTCCAGAGCTCACAAATTAACAAAAACAAGCAAAATTTAAAAAAAAAAATTAAAAAGCCCCACTGGTGATGTGGTTTACATCAAGCTCTTTGTGTTCCTAGGCATTAAGCTGGAACTTCACTCCAGCCTATGAAGGGTCATTAGTCACCACAGCACCTGAAGGTTCCATATGCTTCTGACAATCCCCCTTGATGGATGTGCTCTCTTATCTAAGATTTATGGCTGTGCCCATGAATCATCACCATATATAATTCAAAAACTGGCATCTGCCCTTGTGCTAGCACAGTTTATTTTCCCATCAGTGTCAACATCCTATTTTTAGAAGTTAAAATTAACTTATCCTAATAAAATAAGTAACAATGTGTGTTTATGAGTTAATTAGAACTTTAATTTGCTAATTGGAAGAAGAAATATTTGCCTCACAGGAATAAATGTGAACTTGAATTATATGGACTAGATGTTTGGGTAAGTAGAAAACATTCGATTTTTAGAGATTTTTGATCTTGGAAATCAAAGTGGAAAAGCAAGTGAATTGATTTGGATGACTACCTGGCCTATAGGTCTACATTAGGTTATCCTACATACCCACTCTGCTTCTAAGAATCAGGATGAAATGTAAAGAGAAAGTTGTTGGGATCTGAACTGAATCATACAAGCAAGTTATTCTTTACACAAAGAACAAAGTAGGTGCGTGGACATACAACGTGAGTGGAAATCCAGGAAGATGAATTCCTATCTTAAAAGCAGACAGGAGGAGTGTTAAGACTACCTACCACAGAGTCACTCCACTGATAAAATTTTTCCCTAATAGCTTTCTAGTGCTTCACGAATAGGCTCTCTGTTTTATCCTATCATAAAATATCTCTGAAAATCTATCTTGATCTTCTTTCCCAAATTCACTCTGTCATTTTTATGTATCAAATTACTAAGTGGCCCTGGACTTTATAAAATTCTGTTTTCTCAGAATTTGGTTCCTATTTATATCTTAAAGTAAAGCAAAACAAGATCAACAATAATTTGAAACTCGTAGACATCTCTCAAAGGCAGATACAATGCATCTCCCCTCCTTATGCTCGTCCTGTTCTTTTTGGCAGAGTCAATGGCTCCCTCACTTGGCATTTTCTCTGTGTCTGCTTCACTTCTTACAGCACCCATTGGTGTCCAGTCACATGTAATTATTGTCTACTAGATTTTAAAAGAATTTAAAGTATATGCAGAGTCCACCAATTTGAATACATGACAGAAAGCAGACAATGAAGTTTGGCCTTTGGAAAACCATAGCACAAGTTATGGTGATAAATGGCTGCCTATACACAGACTACATGGAAAGTGGTACAGATTGTAACTATAAAAAACATAGTGCTTCTAAGAGGGGTTATCTGCTGCTCCTATTTGGCCAATTCTTCTTCAGTTAGAATACTAGATCAGTATTGGGGCCAGCATTGTGGCTTAATGGATAAAGCTACCACCTGCAGTGCCGGCATCCCAGTTGAAGTCCTGGCTGCTCCACTTTCAATCCAGTTCTCTACTATGGTAGGAAAGAAGTGGAAGGTCGGCTAAGTCATTGGGCCCCTGCAACCACGCAGGAGACCTGAAAGAAACTCCTGGCTCCTGATCAGCCCAGCTCCAGTCATTGAGGCCATTTAGAGAATGAACCAGCGGATGGAAAACCTCTCTGTCTCTCTCTGTAACTCTGCCTTTCAAATAAATAAATGAATGTTTTTTAAAAAAGAGTACTAGATCAGTATGTTGACAGCCTCTGATTTTTGAGACAAGCTAGGAATGTGAAATTTCACATGTGATCTCTATTTATTGAAATATTTCCAACTAACTTCCCCAATAACATTTATATTGTGGACTAGCAAAAACATGGATTCTAATCATGAAATGTTAGAGTTAATCAAGGCTAGGTCCTGAGCTACCTTCTCGTTGTGTCTTCTTTCCCATAGACAGTCTCATTTCACCTATGTAGAACGGCTTTCATCTCCAGGAACATACTCAGAAACTCATATTACTAATTCAAAAGCCAAACATCCAGCTGCATAATCGACATCTCCTCTTTGATGACTGTTCGTAACACTTCACATTATATATTCAAAACCAAACGCAGGATTAAATGTTCGCCATTCTTCCAGGGTAATACACGTCAACATGTCTAACGATCAATGTGATTGTACTAACTCTAATCCTAGCACCTGTGCCTGAAAACTTATTTGTCTCAACCACTAACCCAACTCACCACAATGTCAATTTTTCCATTCTGATTTCAGCCTCTTACTTTCAATGCCTTCTTTGTTTCTCTACTGTCTTCTCACCCACTAACTACTTGCAACAGATTTCTAACTTCTCCCATAAATCCTCCAGTGCCTCTCCAATATTCTTGAAAATGCAGCTAAGCAAACTCCTCAGAATTCAAGTCAGGTAGTGTTTCTATGTCGCATAATGGATCAACATTTGTCCATTATTTTCTGGGATAAAGAAGAACACAACCAGGCCAAGCATCTCACTAGCAAGGGTCTGTCTAGTTTGGAGTCCCAACCCTCACATTTACGTTGCCTATTCTCACAGTCCACCCCGTGGATTTTTTAAAGCTTTGCTTTCTTTTATCTCCTGCTAACCCTCATTCACGTTAGCTCTTCCTCAGGTTTCTCAACAAAACCACAAAATGCATTTATTTCTACCATATACCACAACATAGCACTGGTCACAATTTTTTTCCATTTTTTATTTTAATTTTAATTCATTTTTAACAAATTCAGCATGATTTGTAGCTATAAGTCTAAGAAGATAATGGCATTCCTTTCCTGCTTCTGCCCTCCCTCCCAACAAATTTTTAAGTGATAATTGTAATATCTGTTCCCCTATAGAGATTTTACAAGAATATCCCACAAAGGCAAGAATTCTCATTGATTTATCTTTATTATATCCTGAAAGTAAGCCTAGAACCAAGCAGGAGGTAAGTAAAAATATTTATAAATAAATATAAACACTAAAAATGTATCATTAAGTTAAAATGTTTAAGTAGATAGATGAATGAAAATGAAGCAGCTCTCAAAGTCCCATTTTTCTAATTTCATAATAAAAGGTTGCATCTGTGAGTGAGAAGATAGAACTGTTTAAAATCCTAATGTACTATACACCTTAAATTATGTTTTGAATCACTATTCTGGGAAAAAGAAATTATAACATATCTTACATTTGTATTAAATGTGTCTATATTTACTAATGAAGATATAAATAATTTGAAACCATAAACAGGAAGTATTTGAGACAAATTCTTTTCTAATTTCATTCTTAGTGGAGAAGAGAGAGCTTGGGGAGAAAACAAAGCCTTTAGTTCTCAGAGAGGTGTCTGTGCTCCTATTACGAGATATTTTTCAGTTAAGATTTCCTACTATTCACAATTGATCATAATGATAGGTCTAAGAATCAAAGGGATCACATAAACAAGACTAGTGTCTGCTAATACTAACCGATAGAACAAAAAAGGGAGAGAACCATCCAACATGGGAAGCAGGATACACAGCAGACTCATAGAATGGTGGATGTCCTAAACAGCACTCTGGCCTCAGAATCAGCCCTTAGGGCATTCGGATCTGGCTGAAAAGCCCATGAGAGTATTTCAGGCATGGAAAGCCAAGACACTCTGGCAAAAAAATAAAAAAATAATAAAAAAAAATGACCTAAGTGAAAGATCTCTACAAGTGAGATCCCAGTGGAAAGAACGGGCCATCAAAGAAGGAGGTACCTTTCTCTGAAGGGAGGAGAGAACTTCCACTTCGACTATGACCTTGTCTAAATACGATAAGAGTCGGTGAACTCAAAAGGCTTCCATAGCCTTGGCAACTGATGACTGGAGCCTAGGGAGATTACTGACGCCATAAACAAGAGTGTCAATTTGTTAAGTCAACAACAGGAGTCGTTGTGCACTTACTCCTCATGTAGGATCTCGGTCCTTAATGTGTCGTACATTGTGATTTAATGCTATAACTAATACTCAAACAGTATTTGTCACTTTGTGTTTCTATGTGGGTGCAAACTGTTGAAATCTTTACTTAATATATACTAAACTGATCTTCTGTATATAAAGAGAAATGAAAATGAATCTCGATGTTAACGGAAGGGGAGAAGGAGCGAGAAAGGGGAGGGTTGTGGGTAGGAGGGAAGTTATGGGCGGGGGGGAAACCATTGTATTCCATAAGCTGTACTTTGGAAATTTATATTCATTAAATAAAAGTTTAAAAAAAAAAAGATTTCCTACTATTTTCTACTGTAGACTGATCTTTCCCCTCTGTGCAAGAAATAAGATTACTCTGAGTGAGATTTTAACCTCAAAATGAAAAAAAAAAAAAAAAGCCCTGTATATAAGCATAAAAACTCTCTGCAATGAGAGAGGAAATAAAAATGAGAAATGATTAAGAAAATATTTGTTAGGAGCCAGTGCTGCGTGTAGTAACCATCCACCTTCGGCACCCACACCCCATATGCTCACCTGTTTGAATCCTGGCTGCTCCACTTCCGATCCAGCTCTCTGCTTATGGCCTGGAAAAGCAGTGGAAGACGACCCAAGTGCTTGGGCCCCTGCACCCACAGGGGAGACCCAGAAGAAGCTCCTGGCTCCTGGCTTCGGATACGACCAGCTCCTGCTGCTGCAACCATTTGGGGAGGAAACCAGTGGATGGAGGAACTCTCTGTCTGTCTCTTTCTCTCTGTGTGACGCTGCCTCTCAAGTAAATAAATACATCTTTAAAAAAAAAGAGAGAAAGAAAGAAAATATTTGCTAACCATGATTAGTAAAAGAAGGGCATAAAAGTACTTTACTAACAGCACAGAAAATCACATAATAAAATAATCTCCTTGCTTTCAACATTTAAATTTGAAACAGTTTTGTTTTTCTCAGTAAAATGCTTAAATAATGCTCATTCAAATGCTCTTTACAGAAGTAAGATTTGCTAAAAACACATCTCAGGTTTTACTTATTTTCCAAATATATATGTATAATGTAAATTTTGAATATTTGATTATATTTATACATAAAATTAACAATACACATGTAAACATTTACATCAAAATTTATATTGTGCATATACATATTGATGGAGACTTAGAAATTGAGAAATAGACTCTTTTGGTACTTTTTAAGCATTTATCATTTTTCAAAATATAGACCCACTTTTGCAGAAAGCATATATCGGCTGCCTGTTCAGTCCTACTTCATGGTATTTGATGGACAATGTGGTTTTTTGCAAGGGATAAGTAAGAATGGTATTTATGGCATTACAACTTCTGCCCCTTACTGTTTTATTTTGCATTTCCAATTATGATGTACTTCAGGGCGGAGATTCCATGCAATGGTTAAGATGCTGCTTGGGGACGGCACCGTGGCTCACTAGGCTAATCCTCCACCTGTGGCGCCGGCACCCCGGGTTCTAGTTCCGTTTGCTCCTCTTCCAGTCCAGCTCTCTGCTGTGACCCAGGAGGGCAGTGGAGGATGGCCCAAGTGCTTGGGTCCCTGCACCCGCGTGGGAGACCAGGAGAAGCGCCTGGCTCCTGGCTTCGGATCGGCGCAGCACACTGGCCGTGGCAGCCATTTGGGGAGTGAACCAATGAAAGCGAAGACCTTTCTCTCTGTCTCTCTCTCTCTCACTGTCTATAACTCTCTCTCCATCTCTCTCCCTCTCTCTCTCTCTCTCTCTCTCTCTCTCTCTCTCTCTCTAACTCTGCCTGTCAAAAAAATTTTAAAAATAAAATAAAAAAATAAAAAGATGCTGCTTGGGACACCCACATCCCACACTGACGTGCCTGGATTCTAGTCCTGGCTCTGCTTCCAGTTCCAATTCTCTGCCAACATGCACCCTGGAAGACAGCAGCTGAGGGCTCACGTACTTGCTCACTGCCATCCATGAGGGAGACCTGGATTGAACTCCAAACTCCTGGGTTTGGCCTGGTTCAGCCTTGGGTGTTGTAGGCATTTGGAAAGTAATCTAGCTTATTGGGAGATCTTTGTCTCTTCTATCTTTCTCTGTCTTTTTGAATAAATAGAAATTTAAGAAGAAAAATAATATACTTCAGTTATTTTGATTGTTTTTTGCAGCACTCCATTTAATATTTATAAAAAATATGTTGGGAGAGGAGGTTCCAAGATGGTGGAGAGGGAGGGGACTTACTGCTCTAGCCAAGGAGAAGATAGTTTAAAAAAAGTGGAGATAGTGTAGTCTCAGGGAAGAGGTAGGGAGAAAATGGCACAGGAAACTCTACCGAAATTAGAGGGGACATGGTGGACCTACATGGAGGGCGTGTGTGCCCACGGCTCAGGACTGCAGCATCCAAGAGCCTATGTACCAGCGCTGGAAAGTGAGATGAGACCAGACTGCAGCAGCCAGAGCCACTGGCAAAAAAGCAGCAGGAAGCACCTAGAGGGAATGAGGCTTGAAGCCCCGTGGGAGAACGTGCACCAGCCAAACTAAAGGAGGAAAAAAAAAAAAAAAAAGGACAGGATGGACATGTTTCTCTCTCCCTAATCACTTTACAACGATGTCCTGTAACAAGCCGATGTAGTGGGCGCCATTTTGGACATACGTAACAGTTGCACAAGCTCAAGGCTGCACCCGGCAACCAGCCACTAAAAAATGACCTACATGAAAAATCTCTGTGAGTGAGATCCCGTGGAAAGAAGTCAAACTCCTTCCCAGCATTCTTCAGTGTTTTTGTGCCATGCACTTCTCTGGTAAACTGGGGCCATTTCTCAACTAACTGTTCACTAAATGCAGAAAATAAAATGTATCAGATTTAAAAAGAAACAAATCACATTGAAATGTCATGTTGAAAACTTTAAATGTGTATTTTAATTTTTTTTTTTTTTTTTTTTTTTTTTTTTTACAGGCAGAGTGGACAGTGAGAGAGAGAGACAGAGAGAAAGGTCTTCCTTTTGCCGTTGGTTCACCCTCCAATGGCTGCCGCGGACGGCGCACTGCGGCCGGCGCACCGCGCTCGTCCGATGGCAGGAGCCAGGAGCCAGGTGCTTTTCCTGGTCTCCCCATGGGGTGCAGGGCCCAAGCACCTGGGCCATCCTCCACTGCACTCCCGGGCCACAGCAGAGGGCTGGCCTGGAAGAGGGGCAACCGGGACAGAATCCGGCACCCCGACCGGGACTAGAACCCGGTGTGCCGGCGCCGCAAGGCGGAGGATTAGCCTGTTGAGCCACGGCGCCGGCCTTAATTTTAAAATACCATGATGTTGAAGTGGTCACAAATATTAGCAATATTTTGAGAGAACTACGGTGATATTTGAAAATATCCATGATTTTTATTTTTGTCAAAGTCAACTGTTAACATTATTATGGCTTATTGTGTACATGCTTTTCTAAAGATTTAATTATTTAATTGAAAGGCAGAGCAACAGAGAGAGGGGTAGAGACAGAGAAAGAGAATAGAGGTAGAAAGAGAGACAGACAGACAGAGACAGAGGGAGAGAGATCCATGTGCTGGCTCATTCCCTAAATGGCTGCAACAGCTAAGGCCAGGCCAGGACAAAACCAGGAGCCAGGAACTCCACCTGGGTGGCAAGGGCCCAAGGACTTGGACTAACTTCCGCTTCCTTCCCAGGCACATAAGCAGGTAGCTGGGTCAGAAGTGGAGTAACCAGGACTCTGACAGGCACTCCAAAATGGGACACCAACATTAAGCAACACAAGCAGTGGCTTAACCTTCTGCCTCCCAATATCAGCCCTGTTGGCTATATTCTTAACAGAAGACAATCCTAAACTGAGAGAGAGAAGTCTTCCATCCACTGGTTCACTCCCCCATTGGCCGTTATAACAGCCAGAACTGTGCCAATTTGAAGCCAGAAGTCAGGAGCTTCTTCCAGGTCTTCTATGTAAGTGCAGGGGCCCAAGCACTTGGGCCATCTTCTACTGCTTTCCCAGGCCATAGCAGAGAGCTGGATCAGAAGTGGAGCAGCTGAGAGCACGAACCGGCACCCATATGGGATACTGGCACCACAGGTGGCGGCTTTACCTGCTTTGGCACAGCGCCAGCCCCAAAACAGTTGTCGAAGGAAGTGTCAGCTACCAAGTTTAACATTAACCTTAAGTGTGTGTGATATTATTAAAATACGCTTCTTATCACATATGTATAGCATTCACATTTTGTTTTTTATTCTAATTCAGACAATTCTTTGACACCCACAAAAATTAGAAGATGACCAAGGAAAGCACACAAACCAGCAACATGTTGATAAGCTGACCTTCTCCTATTGTCTAAGGAAGGCATAGCAGTTTTGTTCTGTGGAGATGACTCTCCACCAGGTTATTCCACTGTCACCTGTCGGCTATGTCCAGTGACAACTGATTAATTACACCTTCTGGAGGTGAGGGCTTTTTTCAAGGAAGGGGGTAGATGTTGAAAGCTTTAACTTAAAACACATTAGCTCTCAGAAGGCTGCCTCTTGTATATATGACCACCTTCCATAGAGACATAAGCATGAAGGGTGAAAGGAACTTCACTTTCAGGGGAGTGTTTGGCGCCAGGAAATCAAGGCCAGTGGACTGAGTTGCCAGAGGCCTCTCTTGACTTCACCCCAGGCACAGATGTGTTAAGCAAGCTTATTTGAATGGTTTATCTGGGCGTCTTTATTACCATGTGTTTCTTTTATTTAATCAGAGAATGATGAATGTTTTCCTTGTCACTTTAGAATATGTTCTCTTAAATAATTTAGTATTGATAATTCTATCACTATGTTGCATCAGCATGCCTGAAACTTTTTGGGGAAGCCATTCTGGAAACTTGAGATAAGCAATACTCTTTCTTCCAGAAAAATACATTTTCAGGAATCATGAATTTTGCTGAGTTTTGAGGTGTTTACTGACAACCTCACGTTCCTGCATAGACAGTCTTGGAGTTCAGTTCAGAACTTGCTAAAATTCTCCGGCTTCTATGATTTCACACAATGACAAAGGAATCTGTTGAAATGTGTCAAGACCATTTCTCTGCAAGCCATATCTATAAAAGATAAGTAGGGGCTGATGCTGTGGTATAACAGGTAAAGCCAGTGCCTGCAACATCAGCATCCCATAGGGGCACAAGTTCAAGTCCTGGCTGCTCCACTTCCAGTCCAATTCCCTGCTAGTGGCCTGGGAAAGCAGCAGAAGATGACCCAAGTGTTTGGTTCCCTGCACTCCCATGGGAGGGCTGGAAAAAGCTCCTGGTTCCTGGCTTCTGCCTGGCTCAGTTCCACTGTTGCATCCATCTAAGGAGTGAACTAGCAGATGAATGATTCTCTCTCTCTCTCTCTCTCTCTCTCTCTCTCTCTCTCTCTCCCCCCTCTCTTTCTCTCTCTCTCTCTGTAACTCTGATGTTCACGTAAATAAATAAATCTTGTAAAAAAATGTGTTTATTGACTATACTTTTTTGGCAACAAAATAATCTCAATGATACTTGTATTACTTAATTCACTTTTTATCATCTTTTTTTTTATATATTTTACTGCAGTTAATTCTCACCAAACTCATGGAACTTGTCATTCCGTGGATCACCAAAAATATTACATTATTCATAAGCCATACATTCATAATTACATTTTATCTACTTTTAATATAAAATCACATACATTGATCAGGATATATTACTCTAGAACAGTCAGAAGTACAGAGACATATTGAATGACGAAAGAAATTTCCTATGTATCATAGGCGACTGCAAATTTGCTGGTTGTTTGGAATTTAGTGACAAGAAACCAAAGCTGACATTAAAGAGGTCCTAGGCACTCACTTCCTAGGGATATACATCCAAAATGAAACTCAGAATCTTCCCCTCAGGATTTGCTATAGACAGCAGAGTGGTTGTTACACAGGACTGGTCTGGTCTGTCCACAATAGCAAATCACTTCATCACTGTCCCTCAGTGTCCTCAGGAATGGGGTTTGTAAGAATTACAACAATAACGCTTTTAACAGTTACACTAGCACATAATAAATGCTCCGTGGTAATTATTTAGCATAGAAGTCTCCATATTTTCTGTGCTTCAGTACTCCCCTTTCTAAGTAACTACTTCAGAGTTATTGTGATAACTAAATGCCAACATAAATGTCGAAAAAATAGCTACTCAATACATGTGTCAATTTGTAATTATTTTGTCCATGGTTAACACAACTATCCTCTCCCCAAGGGGTATGTGTATGTGTGTATGTGCGTGCAAAACACTGGGGAACAGAAGACACAAACACAAAGACTTACGTGTGGGGAGCCCTATGGACGGGGAAGTGTGTCCTTTGATAGGCTGTCATTTCCAAGCAAAATGAAGGGGCAGCTCTACCAGAACTGGCAGAATATCCCCTGTAACAAGTGGTAGGGACACCACAGCCTTCTCTGGGGCCATTTTGGCAACAGACTGACTGACATGTCACCAGAACTCTTCCTCACCCCCACTGACTGTCTACACTCCCGAATCTGACTGTCTACACCCCTGAACGTGATTCTGATGATGTGGGTAGTTTCCCATGATGAGAGGGACAGGAGTGGGTTCTTTCAGCAGAGGATGACAAGGGATGTGCATCAGGAAAGGTTACTACTGGAAACTAAAACTACTTTAGGTATTTTGAGCAAGAGATAACATAACAGAGGATCTAGCAATTAAAAATCAGTGGCAACAGTTGGAGAGACGAGCACCAGGCTAGGCCTCCAAGGATGGCTCCAAAATGCTTCTCAAAACTCAGGAAGCCAGAAAACAGACACCAAAACTGTGCTGCAGAAAACTTTAATAACCTCAATACAACATCGATTATCGGCAAAAACAAACAAAACAAGTAAAGCTTATAAAGTCTCCATATCACTTCTGTCTTTCAGTGTTTCTGCTTTGGGTACAATTGGCAAAACCTGTTTTGTGGCAAGCAATCTAGCAGCCAAGAAATCTAAGAAATGTAGTTTCAACAATCTTTCTCTCTCTCACTCTCTCTTTCTTTCCCTCCTCCTCTTGGATGAATGGTTTCTTGGTGGTGAACCAATTATGTATGCTAATTTGGAAATGTAGTTTTCAGAGGCAATTTTCCTTAATGATGTTTAAGCACACTAAGACCCCATGCTGTAAGGCAGAGAGCTTGATGAAGTCAAGCCATAGTCTACTTCACAAGGAGTTTCATTGCTGTTGTTGTTTTAAGCAATTCAGTGACAACATGGGAGTTAACTTGAAGTCAGAGATGGACTGAATCAAGTTGGAGAGAAGAAAAAGTCATCAAGTAGCCCTGGTTCATGTTCTGAATGAAGGTATTCTTTCCAAAGCAGACAGAAAAGTCAGCCGTCCTTACAGATGACTTTTTCTTTTTCAGAGTTCGTAGATAATCATTTATTCCCTTTAAAGTGTCTGATCAATGTGTTTAAAAAATCCTTTAGAAGCTGAACTTACACTGTGGCAACATTTCAACTCTTATTTCAAGGAGGGACCAAAAGCTCAGGATACCTTTTGAATTATTTTTTCACTGAAAGAAAGGAGAAGAAATGTGGGCAAGAAACTCACAACTTCTGAAAGCATACAATGATAAGGTTTTGGTTTTCCAAAAAAAATGAAATATTTGATGCGACGGCTACAATTTTATACATTTTTAAATATCATTAGAGAGATATTCCCTGTGAGTGTTACCTTTCAAGAACTACATACATATTCAGTTAATCACCAATAATCCATTCATCCAGCTTATGTATAGCCACAGCCAGTCTACTGCCCCCATTCCAGCCTACTCTTTGCTTTTTACAGTCCTTCCATTTGGAAATGAAAGTCAGGATCCTTGCCAGTAACAACCACCTCCAGTGTTTTCAGTATTGCTACCATCACCCTGGCAACACAGAAGACAGGACATAAATAGTTGTCTGCCAAATTTATCTATTGCCTTGTTGTGCTAGTGGGAGTTAGTATTGTCAAGGGAAGTTCATACAAAAGATAAAAGTAAATTTTAACTCAACAATGACAAAATTTTCTAAAATGTGAATACACATTTTTTAAAATTAATTTATTTTAAAGGCATTGAAACAGAGAGAAACACAGAGCTCCCACCCATTGCTTCACTCCCTAAATGTCTCCAACAGCCAGGGCTTGGCCAGGTCAAAGCCAGGGGACTGGAACTCAAACTAGGTTCCCCAAGTAGGTGTCAGGGACCCACGTACATGAGGTATAATCTGCTGCCCCCTAGGGTGCTCATAGGCAGGAAACTGGAATTGGCATGAGGGCCAGAATTCAAACTCAGATATGGGATGCAGGTACCCCCAGCAGTGTCCTAATTGCTATGCCAAACATCCTCCCTGTTTTGCTTATTGAGACCAGTAAGCAGAAGTGTAGATAAAATATGGACTCCACGAAGGTCAAGAAAATACCTGTTTCATTTCCCAACATTGAGCACCAGTGGATGCTCACTAAATATTTATTAAATGAATGACTTTGTCTAACACAACAAGAGATCTCTTACAGCAGAAAGTTTGGCATTATTTCTTTACATCCCTGCTTTGGTAGCATTAAAACACTTTTACATGTCAGGGTCCAGAATATGACAAATTTTGTTAGTCGTGAATGTAGAGAGTTCATAATGTAGATTCAGGGAGCAGTGCAAGTTGTTACTTTCAATAACTGCATCCTGCATCAGAGAGCTCATTCCAGTTCCAGCTGCTCCACTTCCAAACCAGCTCCCTGGTGATGCACCTAGGAAAGGCAACAGATGGTGGCCCAAGTGCTTGGGTCCCTGCCACCCATGTGAGAGACCCAGATGGAGTTCCTGGCTCCTGGCCTCAGCCTGACTCAGTCTGGTAGTTGTGTGCATTTGGGGAGTGAACAAGTAAATGGAAGCATATTCTCATTCTCTCTCTCTCTCTCTCTCTCTCTCTCTCACTGTGCCTTTCATATAAAAATTAATCTTTAAAGAATAATGCAGCTTCAGTTAAACTATCTGGTACAACAGACATTATGTATAACCAGACATAATGCTATTGATGCCATCAACATTTTCACCATTGAGTTAGGCTTTATGTACCTTTTTATAAATGTATGGCATTTCAGCCTCTCCCATGGCACATGTGGTAGATATTTTGCACATGAGAATACCTAGACTCTAAGAGGTCGACAAGTTCAGCAAATGTATTGTCACAGAAGACAAGGCTTGAACTCAGCTTCATCTGGCTTCAAAGTCCACACTCATTCTGGTCACAAAACTGCCCAGGGTGGGAGGGAGGGCAGTGGTGTGGTCCAGCAAGGCTGGCACCCCATAGGAGCACTACTGGTTCAAGTCATGGCTTCTGCTCTTCTAATCCAGCTCTCTGTTAATGTGCCTGGGAAGGCAGCAGAGAATGGCTCAAGTGCCTGGGCGCCTGACACTTACATGGGAGACACAGAGGAAGTTCCCAACTCCTGGCTTCAGTCTGGCCCGACCCTATCCATTGCAGCCAATTGGGGGTGAACCAGCAGATGGAAGGCTCCCCAGTCTCCATCTGGAAAAGCAGGAGAAAGAGAGAGGGGATCCCTCATCTTCAGTTCTTTAATGGGCCAGATGCTCTTGTTGGGGATATTAACCAGGTGTCAACTAACTGGGAGGTAACTGCTAACCCTCCAAAGGCATCCTTGGAATTCCTTGACATCCAGCCATAGGAACCAAAAGCAACAACTTGCTTTTCTTTTTCTTTATTCTTTATTATTTATTTTAATCTACTTAAAAGTTAGAATGAGAGCGAGAGTGATAGAGACTGTTCATTCACTGGTTCTCAAATGCTGGCAACAGCCAAGGCTGGGCCAGGCTGAATCCAGCAGCCAAGAACTCTGCCTGGGTCTCCAACAAGGTTGGCAGGGGCCCAAGTACATGGACCATCCTATGCTGCTACCTCCCAGAATGCATCACCAGGGAGCTGAATCATGTGAGATCCAGGTGTTCCAAATGGCAGCTAAACCCACTGCACCACAGCGCTTGCCACAATTCCTTGTTTCTTAATCCAGAGCTGAATTTCCACCAGATGGCACCAAATCATAACAGGGGCTGAAAGGGATGGATTTAAATATGCTTTTTCTTTGAAAGACAGATTGAGATCTTCCTTCTGCTAGTTCACTACCCAAATACCCGTGACAGCCAAGGCAATGCTGGACCAAAGCCAGAATCCTGGAACTATCCAGGTCTTCCACGTGAGTGGCCAGGACCCAAGAACTTGTTGCCTTCTAGGGTGGTGGTAGCAAGAAGCTGACTCAGACTGGAGCAGGCAGGACTCAAACCAGGTACTCCAATATGGGATGTGGGCCTCTCAATCTGTGGCTTAACCATTGCACCAAATGCCTATCCCAGGGGGAGACTTTAGATCCTGGAGGCAAATCTCTGGAAATCAGGAGCCTGCTTCTTTAAATCAGGAGTAGATACTTACCCAGCCTTGAAATAAAGCAACCTCTTATTTTATGCAGTCGGGCACACTTCTCCAGCTGTGACAAGGTTTTACTATAGTTGGAGCAAATTTTTCTTCCTCCCTGCTTACACATAGATCTTTTCTTGCTAGACTTATGGAGCTTCAAATGGGATGGTCCTAAGAAGCTTCCTAACTTCATTTAGCTAAACCTTCCAAATAGCAGGTCCTTTTTAATATGCATGTTTCAAAAAAATTAAATTAAATTTTAAAAATAATAATCTGCATGATTCCAATCCTTTTATTAACCATTAAGATGTGATAAAGCTATTTTCCATTCT
Organism: Sylvilagus floridanus; assembly: GCA_949820135.1. Lineage (NCBI taxonomy): Eukaryota > Metazoa > Chordata > Mammalia > Lagomorpha > Leporidae > Sylvilagus > Sylvilagus floridanus. Next base: position 35,587,555 of record OX463236.1, read on the forward strand.
GTTCATTTCCCTAATTTTTAAATTAAAAAATATCAAGAGAAATTGCCATTCACTCCTGGAATCGAACATGTGGCACACACCTGAAGGATGATGGACTTTAATTAGCACCATAAGATGCTCTGAACATTCCATCTTTCCTTAAAGCTGTTAGAAATCTACGTCTTAGGATGCTGGCCACTTTACATCTCCATAAGCAAGCCCCCTTTCTCTTCTAACCTCATTTGGACAGACACTGTCAGAGTCCTGGTGGCCTCTGTTGTTCAAACAGTGGAAATCTATAAAGTCCTGAGCAGGCTTTGTGGCACACTGAGGGTAAGCCACCGCTGGGGATACCTGCATCCCCTACTAGAGCAAATGCTTCAAGTTCTGGCTCCTCCACTTCTCATCCAGCTTCCTGTGAGTGCACCTGGGAGGCAGTAGAAGATCACTCAGTACTTGGGCCCCTACTGCCCGTATGGGAGACAAGGATGGAGTTCCTGGTTCCTGATTTCAACCTGACCAAGCCCTGACTGTTGAGGGCATTTGAGGAGTGAACAAAAGAGTCTCTCTCTCTCTCTTTAACTTAGCATTTCAAATAAAGAAAGAAAGAAAAAAGAAAAAAGCCTTAGGACTTAGGACTTCAGTATCTCTGGGATGGTCCTCACCGCAAATTTGCTGACACGATAGGAATTCAAAATGGGTTCATTAAAATTTTTAAATTTTTATTATTTTTAAATTTTTAAAAAATTTTTATTATTTGAGAGACAAAGAGATGGCTTCCATCTGCTGGTTTACTCTCCAAATGCCCACAACAGCCAGGGCTGGCCCAGGAGCCTGTAACTCAAGCCAGTTCTCCCACGTGATGGCAGGACCCAATCCCTGAGCATCATCTGCTGCCTCTTGGGGTCTCCGTTAGCAGGAAGCTGGAGCAACAAGCCAGGGCCGGGCACTCCAAAGCAGGAGCCTTAACCACTAGGTTAAGTGTCTCCTTCTTACATGTCTAACACTTGTTTGTAAAACTGATCCATGAGAGTCCAACTGGGATACAACGTCCATACGATTGAAGGAAACTTTTTATAAAACAAGTTGGAAGTGTTCTTTGAAAAAAACAAATCAGAAACACTAATTTTAAAATGAGAACTATTGCTATACTTGTAAAGAAAGAGCTTGATGAAAATTGTACACAATTAGTGAAAGAGGAAGAACTAGTAGCTAATACTTGTTCATATTGCCTTTAATTTCACCAGCCGCCGCAGGATCTGACACAGGGCCTGGCCTGTGAGCTGCCCCAGCACCTTGGTTGCCTGGGACCATCTGTCTCCACTCTTCCACTGGGCTAGTTTGAGTCTGAATGTGACATTGTGATTGTGAGGGGATCAAATTCATAGGAAACCTTCACTGGTGTTGGCTACTGTTGCGGTCATCGCTGCTATCCCACACACCTCTGCAAGATTCACTCACTGCAAGCAATTCCACATGGGTTTATTTAGCATGTCTGCAGGAAGTGAACTCAAACTCTAAAAATGCAATAGCAGACATCAGGTATTGGGTCTTGAAATCCTCTTAAATGGGACTGGCACCATGGCACAGCAGGTTAAGCTGCCACCTGCAATCCTGCAACATGAGCTTCAGCCTGGCCACGGAGCCGCTACTGTTGCAGCCAATGGGGAGTGAAACAGAGCCTGACAGTTCTCTTTCTCTCTGTTATTCCCTCCCTCTCTCTCTCTCTCTTTCTCTCTGCCATTTTGCTTTTCAAATAAATAAAATAAACAATAAAAAAATACTCACATAGTTAGCATTCATGTTAAAGAATAAATAAATAAGTCCTCACAAATGCAAAATGAAACTAAGCAACTGAGGGAAGATTAGCTTAATAGAGATACTGCAAATAACATTTTACAGCAGATTAATAATTTTACCACTATTGAATATTTTATAAAATGTTAATTCTAAAAAAGGTATAAATATAAATTTTATATTTTATTTTATATATTAGTATTTTATAAAATTTTTAAAATGTATAAATATAAAATTTTATGTTATATATTAACTTTATAATATAACTTTTAAAATATTTTTAATATTTTTAAATAATAGTTTACTATTAATATTTACTACAGATTAATAATTATATTCACAAGGAAGGGTGAAGAACAAGTTAACAAGTCATGAGGCTATTCCATTCCATTTGAAGAAAGTATTTTGTAAAATGTGTTGCAATTTCATTATTATGTGTTCATCGGAGAAAACAAAGAAAATATTTAAGTACTTAAATAGAAACTTAAGAGTCACCTTAAATTCCACCATCTGGGGCCAGGGCTGTGGTGCAGCAGGTTATACAACTTGCAGTGCTTGGCATCCCATATCAGAATGCCAGCTTGAGTGCTGGCTGCTTGGCTTCTGATACAACTCCCTGGTAATGTGCCTGGGCCACTGCCACCCATGCACGATACTAGGATGGAGTTTCTGGTCCCTGGCTTTGACCTGGACCAGCCCTGGCTGTTGGAGCCATTTGGTGAATGAAATGGAATGAGATATTCTCTCTCTCTCTCTCTCTGTCTCTGTCACGCTGCATTTAGAGGGAAAAGTGTGTGTGTGCATGTAATTTCTATAAACTTTAAAGATAACATTTTTATGTATAATTGTTCAGACTTTTTTCCTGTACATCTACGAAGACTTGAAAAGAAGGAGGGAGTGGCCATATGGTTAACACAGGAAACAGTGCTCAAGGCAGAGAAAATAATGCACATGCCCCAAATTGGGAGCATGCCTAGTGTGTTCTAGGAACATCGAAGGGAGTGGTATAATTGGAATATGTGGATAAAAAGAAACAGTAGGCTAAGATAAGATAACCAGTTAAAAGTCTAAAGATTGGGGCCAGTGCTGTGCCAAAGCGAGTTAAAGCCCCAGCCTGCAGCACCGGCATCCCATATGGGCACCAGTTCAAGTCCCAGCTACTCCACTTCCAATCCAGCTCCCTGTTAATGAGCCTGGGAAACAGTGGAGGATGGCCTAGGTCCTTGGGCCCCTACACCCACGTGGGAGACCCAGAAGAAGCTCTTGGCTCCTGGCTTTGTGATCAGTTCAGCTCCAGGGTTGGAGGTTTTGGGGAGTAAACCAGCGGATGGAAATCTTGTCTCTCTCTCTGTCTCTACCTCTCTCTGTATCTCTGTCTTTAGAAAAAATAAATTAAAAAAAAAATCTAAAGATTATGATAACTTGGTCCAGAGCAATGGCAGTAGAATTGGGCAAATGTGATTTCATCCGCACATATTTAAAAATTACAGGCAAGGGACTAGCACTGTGGCATTTCAGGTAAAGCTGCCACCTGCAACACCAGCATCCCATATGGGTGTAGGTTTGAAACTCGCCTGCTCCACTTCCGATTCAACTCCCTGCTAATGTGCCTGGGAAAGCAGCAGAAGACGGCCCAAGTGCTTGGGCCCCTGCTCCCACATGGGTGACCCGGAAGAGGCTCCTGGCTTCTTACTTCAATCTGGCCCAGTCCTGGTCATTGTGACTATTTGGAGTGTCAGCCAGCAAGTGGAAGATCTCTCTCTCTCTCTCTCTGTAACTATGTCCTTCAAATAAATGAAATAAATATTTTTTTAAATGTCAGGCAAAAAGACTTATTGATGAATTGAAAATGATATGAGTTCTGCTGAAAGACAGTAGCCAAGGGTAACTCCAGGTTTTGTGTATACATTTTTAAGAAGACTGGAGTTGCCATTTACTGAGTCTGAAAGGAACACAAGAGGATCAGATTGGATACAGAGTAGAAAAAGGGGATCCATTTTGAACATAAGTTTGAGAGGTGTAGTACAACTCTAAATGGAGATATGGAGTAGGCAGTTGTGTGAGTCAATTTGGAATTCTGTAGAGAAATTCAATATGGAGATATAAATCTGGGAGCTGTCAGCACGTGCCTGGTTGTTAAAGTCATTGAGAATGGGTGAGATCCTCTAAGGAGTATAGGTGGAAAAAGTTTCAAGGTTCAAGCTGGGTGGCACTTCAACATAGAGAGTTTAGGGAAACATTGAAGAACCAGTCAAGAGGTTGGGAAAGGGTAGACAGAAAATTTAAAGAAAATCACAGTGTCAATGAAGAAAGTACTTCAAGAGGGGGGGAATAGCCACAGTGACAAGTGCATCACCCAAATTCCATGGCTGAGACTTGACCAGTGGATTTTACAACATCCAGGTTGTTCACTGCTCTCCTACTGAGATAGAAAATTTATCTTCAACTGTCACTGTTGTCTTTATGTTTCAAATACCTCCCCACTCTGAGTAATGGCCTGCTACTTACAGCAGAAGCGATCAGAAGAGGAACCACACAGTCCCTAGTATACATAAAAATGTGGGCTCTGAGCCACAGCCAATCCATCTGTAAACGTAGTACCTCATGACCTCAACTCCCTGTGGATGCTGCTTTAGCAACACTCCCTTCCATTGCCATTATTTTCTCTGAATGTTAGTATTCCCATCAGCATACAAACTTCCAGAAGTAAATGCATCAAGCAAATCAATTTGTCCTTCTTAAAGGATGCACAGAACCATTTTTGACTGTGATTGAATAGCAGTCATCTCTCTACCTACTTTTATACATTCTCTTGTCATTTTAAATCTTTATTTGTTTAAAAATATTTTATGAATTCATTTTATTTACTCAAAGGATAGAGAGAAAAAGAGATAAACAGGGATCTTTCATCCATTGGTTCACTCTCCAAATGCAATAACAGGGATTGGGCCAGGCAAAAGACAGGAGCTGGAACTGCAACTGGTCTCCCACAGAGGGAACCAGCTACTTGAGCCATCATTTACTACCTCCTGTGGTAGGAAATTGCAATGGAGAGCAAAGCTGAGACTCAACCCCAGGCACTCCAACACAGAATGTGGTCATCCCAAGCAATGACTTAACTGCCGCACCAAACACCCCCTACCTCTTTTTTTTGAGGGGGTAGGAGATAATGTGAAATTGACCCCCTTTAAATTTCACAACTTCTAAAACTATTTATTTGTTGAGAGGCAGAGAGACAAAGGCAGACATATATAGAGAAAACTCCCATGTGCTGATTTACTCCCTAAATGCCCATAAAGCCTGAGACTGAACCAGGTCCAAAGCTGGGCGCCAGAAACTCAATCCAGGTCTCCCATGTGGGTGGCAGGAACTCATATACTTGAGTCATGTCTGCTCCTCACAGGGTCTGTACTGCAGGAAGCTCAGACATTGAATCAACCACTCAGATGTCGGGAGTGGGCATCTTCACCGGCATCTTAAGCACTTGGCTGAATGCCAGCCCCCCAGTTCTGATAATCAGATATTTTAGTCAGTATCAGAATCCATCTGTGTTGAAATTTAACTCTTTTTCAAATGTAAAAAGTCTAATTATGGTTCAAGTACAAGTTTATACCTATTATCAATGATACGATTGATTTCCAAGTCATCGATGCTACCTGGAGATTTTGACAAAGAGTCTGATTCCATGGACCTGCAGTGAAAGAGCACCAGGCTTTTCTAGTTTAGGGAACAGGTGTTGCTTGGCATTATATCCAATCCCACTATGTCCTAGGCCTGGAGTGGCCTGAGGCTCCCTGGTAGGTGACTCTTCTGAGCAAAATATCTCAGACTTACTCTATCAGGACTAAGAAGTTTATTTTCAGCCCAAGACACTGCACTAGGTAGAACATTTAAGTGGTTTAAGTGCCTCAAGTGGCTTAAACTCAGTTAAGGATAGCAACATCCAAACAACTCATTACAATGCAGTGTGATAGTTCTTTAGTAGTGTATCACAGAGACTCATCAGAAGGGACCATTCACCAGAGGTAGAGGAGAAGCAAATTTGGTCTGAAAGCCACTTACATGGAAAGAAGGAGTGAAGAGATAAGAGAAGGAAACACAGGAATTAGGGAAAACCCTAGGCCTCTGATGTCATGAAAACCAAGGCACATTCATGTGGTTCTGGGATACAAAATGAAGAAACAGAAGCAGTTAGAAATGGGAAGGTAAACTCAACAGTCTGGACTCACAGAGAAAATAGGACCAAATCTCATGACGGAGATTTGACAGATCTGCCACAAAGGCCACTGAGAAGTTGATTTTAAAATCTCTTTCTGTTCCTCCGTGGAGCCCTGGTGTGGAGTAGTCACTTGTAAGCTAGGAGTAAATGAGGGCAAGAGGAGCAAGGCGAATAAAAAGAGAAGCAGACACAGCACCCTGAAATGGGAATCTGGGAAAAGGCCAAAGTCGTTGTAGTCCCATATGGGCACTGGGTTCTGGTCCCAGTTGCTCCTCTTCCAGTCCAGCTCTCTGCTGTGCCTGGGGGGGGGGGGGGGGGCGGGGGCGGGGCAGTGGAGGATGGCCCCAGTGATTGGGCCCCTGCACCTGCACTGGAGACCAGGAAGAGGCACCTGGCTCCTGGCTTCTGATCTGCGCAGTGCCAGCTGTGGCAGCCATCTGAGGAGTGAACCAACAGGTGGTTCATTCTGTATCTCTTTGTCTCTCTCTCTCTCTCTCTCTCTCTCTCTACCTGTCAATAAAAAAAAAAAAGTTGTAGTCATCCATGAGTCAGATTTCCAAAGTAAAACTGGCTCTGTTTTTAGGTTACAGCGCATTTCTGGCCACTTCTGGCATCTGCTTGAGTTTTAACAGGCTTGTCTGCATGATGTTCCAGCAACATCCTTAAATGTGAAAGAAATTAGTCAATAGCCACAATATTTAATCCACATAATGTCAAGTGATCAAGTCCTTCATCGCATTGAGGGATTGTTTTGGCATCCACCATCCCGCCCATCTATAACCATCCAAAGAATTGATTTTTGAATCAGAGGTACTTTGGGCAGATTGTGAAATTTGTGAACTACATTAGTGCTGTAAGGTGCCAGGATGGGGCATGCTGAGAGGCAGGGTTTCTTAGAGCCCCGACAAGGATGCTGCCAAGCCCTGGCAGCCATGGAAAGTGGGCTATTTGCCCAGCATACAGATCTTCAACTCTCTGTGCCCATTTACTCACTCCTTGGCTTCTCTTCCCTCTCCTCCCATCAAAGCTCCTCTCCCCCAAACACACCCCAGAGGACTTGATGTCAGCTAATTATACCTTAATCCGAGTTTAGATAAATGCATCCTTTTATGTCTTAGCAAGAATGCTGTGTCCCCTCTTAAAATAGTTTCAGAAATAATAGGCAGGACAACTTTGTGCACTGAGAGAAGACTCTTCCTTCCCCAGAGCCTCTATAGGAACTACCCCCCATAGATCCAGATCCAGCTGCACCTGAGACCATTGGTTAACGGACTCCCAGAGAAGCATGAAGCTCCTCCTCTGTAACCATGGTGACAAGGGTTGCTGTTAGACTGGCCCACCTCCAGTCTCCCTTTCCTGATGACAAGCACCCAATGTTTCCATGCAGGGGTTACTAACCCTTCATTGTTTCTGTGTGGTTTGTGTAGGGTTAACCTCCCCTCAGACTCCCAATGAGCATATGAGTTAGGTCTAATGGATTTGAGTGTCAGGTTCCCCTGGGCTCTGTGAAGGGTTAATTGTTAGGCAAACCAAGTAGGCTCTCATATCAGGGAAGCTAGGGCACAGTTACCAGCACTCTAAGCAAGGCAAGGCAGGGCCAGTGAAACGTGCTTTGGAACTTTGCATGGAAGGCATGGCTCTCCATTTCTGAGTTACCAAGTGAGATGCATTGAAGAGGGAACTACTTGCCAGAAAGGGAAGCATGTCTGAAGATGACGCTGGGAAAGGAAAGCAGAGGGAGCCAAGAAGAGACCCTGTTTCCCAGCCTTAAGATCCAAGTTTGAGCCACTGGTCCCTTCCATTCTGTGCATCACTGATTTTCAGTCAGGTGTCGTTGAATCGTGTATAACATAGATGACATAAATCATCAAATATTCTAGCAGTTTCTGTCTGTGGGATTAAGACTTCTTGGCCAAATCCAAATCCCTGACTATGCTTCCATGTGGTGAGAGCTTAAAGGACATCGTATTGCTCTCCAATTCCCTTTCTAGCCTAAAATTTCTCTACCCTCACCCTAACGTCTGACTTGTCTTTTACAATTTTTAAACAGATTGTGCCACAGTTGTGACTACTGCCTGAACTACTTTACGAATTTCTGCTCACGGGATTAGTTTAGCAGCTCCATGGGATAGTTGCTATTTTTACCCTGTTAGTACTAGATGAGAAAACTTGGCCAAGGTCACACCCTCAGTAAGGGTGGGGGGAGGTAGAGGAAGCCAGGTTTCCACTGCTGAGAAGCCTAAACCTCCTAAAGCATTTTTTAACTTCATATTTTATTTGTTGTTTTTTGAGATAACATTTTGCATTTACGTTATAGTCAAAGGCTTCGTGGCTCTCCGAAATAAAGAGTTCAACAAATAAAAAAGCCTTGGACCAGCAGGAAAATAGGCAAGGGCTATACATAATAAATAAATGAAAAGATGTTCAACTTCACTCCTATAAATGTTTAAATTGTCACAAAACATTAGAGCTGTAGTAGTATAAAATTCCCATCTATTTGTTTGCCAAAGAAGCCTTGACATCAGTGTTTCTTACTTCTGACTTGATGGTTTTTAAGCATCTGAAGAGCTTAAAATCAGCTGTTTCTGGGGTCCCACAACAGAGTCTGCTTAGTTGACTCTGATTGGGGTGTGAACACCAATGTGTTACTGCTTATAGGTTTGCTAATATGTAACCCATATCACATCAAAGATCACCAATTTTCTTTCTTCAGATCTGGGCATCCAAAAGATGCCAAAACCTCCAAAACTTTCCAAAACCTCATGAGCTTCCATATTATGTTCACTAGAAAGCAGTTCTGACTTTGAGAGATTATTAAGATACTCTATTATAATACATATTTAAATTGCATATGATATTTGCAGAGATGAGAGTTGGTACCACGGTTCCTGAACCCAGGAACAAGACATAATGTGAGCAATGTATGGCAACATAATTAAAGTCATTAAATTTAAATAACTACAAATGACCCACTTTTAGCTTATATTGTTGCTAAATTAAGAGTGAAATGGGAATTTTTTTGTCATCCATAACTTACCAGCATAAAATAGTGCTCATTTACATATTGTTTACACCCACAGAATGTAAACTATTTCAGACTTGGTTCTCCCCTTTGTGGCTGGATTCTGGAATGAAGAGATAATATCTAACTTTTCACTCTGCCACCTACTCCCTGGATACCATGTCCAATCCCTAGTGTTCCCCTAGTTCTTAGGGGTCACAGATCTGTTACACTCTTAGAGAACACATCTTAAGAGTTATGGCACAAAGTTTGCTTTAAAAAATCTCCAGCCATTGCTTCTAATTAATTAATATCCCTTATAGCCCTGACAATTTGTGTAACTTAATTAATATCCTCTAGTAATCCTTTCATTCCACTTCCAGAATTTTAAAAAATATTATCATTCCAGCTGAGTGTAAATTAACATTTGCATGCTCATGGTAGAATAAATTCTTAGGCCTACTTGACTTCTAATATCTTTGTCATTGGGGAAGATGAGAGGCTGTTTTTCTGAAATATCAAAATATTACTTAAGTTTAATAAAAGCTACATTCATAATTCTGATAAATACAATCCTAATATCTATAACCCTAGTGTTTTCAACAACTTTCCTGCTACCTTTCACCCATAAATTTCTAAATGTTTCAGTTTGCTTTTTTTTTAAAGATTTATTTTATTTATTTGAAAGACAGAGTTACAGAGAGAGGTAGAAACAGAGAGAGAGAGAGGTCTTCCATCCACTGGTTCACTCCCCAGATGGCCACAACGGCCAGAGCTGCGTCGATCCGGAGCCAGGAGCTTCTTCTGGGGCTCCCACGTGGGTGCAGGGGCCCAAGAACTTAAGCCCTTGGGCCCTTGCTGCTTTCCCAGGCCATAGCAGAGAGTTGTATTGGAAGTGGAGCAGCCGGGACTAGAGCCAGTGCCCATATGGGATGCTGGCACTTCAGGCCAGGGCTTTAACCCATTTCTCCTGGCTTCAGATCGGCGCAGCACGCCAGCCATAGTGGCCATTTGGGGGGTGAACCAACAGAAGGAAGACCTTTCTCTCTCTCTCTCACTGTCTAACTGTGCCTGTCAAAAAAAAAAATTTACTCTTGAAAGTCTTATTTTTAGGCTAATTATTTGGATGTATAATGACCTATTCATTGCATCTTGCATCATGAAAAATATTATGAAAGAAACACTATCTTGTTATTTGTAAATTCTTGATTATTGACTCAACACAAATTAATTTAGTATAGCTAGCCAATATTAAAAGAACTCAATGCTGTATCATGAAATAATTTATGCATTCAATAGTTGGAGTGGAGTTTTGTGGGTCTTTTTGTCCTTTTAAAAGAGCTGTGATGATTCATTCAAAAATATAATTGATAAAATGCTCTTCAGGTAACTTAAGCTGTTAAGGCTTTAAAAATAAAAAATGGGGGCCAACATTATGCTGCAGCAGGTTAAGCTGCCACTTGGAACATCCATGTCATATCAGAGTTCTGCTTTTCCACATTCTGATCCAGTTTCCTATTAATGTGTCTGGGAGGCAGGAAATGAGGGTGCCAGTATTGGGTTCCTTGCCACATACATGGGAGACCATATGAAGTTCTAGGCTCCTGGTTTCTGCCTAGTCCTGATTATTGCGGGCATTTGGGGAGTAAACCAACAGATGGACAATCGCGCGCTCTATCTCTCTCTCTTTCTCTTCCCACCCCTGGCTGTGTCTGTGTGTGTGTGTGTGTGTGTGTGTCCCTCCCTCTTGGTCACTCTGCCATTCCAATAAATAAATATTTTTAAAAATAAAAAATAAATAAATAAATGAGTATTTTCCATACTGAGCTTCATAGAAAAATATGATAAATGAGAAATGTGTGTGAAGTTGCATGTTTATTTCAAATGTTTTGAAAAAATATATTGTATTAGGAAAAAAGGACTCAAAATGATAAACTCTACATACTGAGGGATAGGGCAGGCATCTGGCCTAGAGTCAAGATGTCCACGTCATATGTTCAAGTATGTACGTCCCAATAGCTTCCTGCTCGCGTGGACTGTGCGAGGCAGTGATGCCGGCTCAGGTGAGTGGGTTCCTGCCCCGACATGGGGATCTCAGGCTGTTTCCAACTCCTAGCTGCAGCCCTGGACTAGTCATGACCATTGTCAGCCTTTGGTGTGTGACCAGTGGATGGAAGCTCTCTCTCTCTTTTTCTTTTTGTCTCTAAAGAAAAAATATAAAAAACACTAAGGGAAAATATGAGCATGTTGTCATCAAAGTGTGTGTGTGTGTGATTCTGAGAGTAAAGATGGATTTATCTGGCTGACTATGTAATCTATTTCTATACTTTAGTCCCCATACCCATGTGTACATAGGATGATGGGTTGGGGGAAGAAAGACCTTGAATACTTATGAATTTTTTTAAAAATTGTACAGCTTATTGCAAAATACAAATATTACAAATTTAAAAATAAATGTTAAAGCTATTTCTGTTCTTCCAAAATGCACATAGAAAATACATAGAAAACACTCTTATCATTTCATTCAACTGAATTTGTACCTAGAAGAACATTAAAATTGGGGTCATATGTTCAGGGCCTGGAATAATCAGATAAGACCAAAATAGTAGGGGGTTCTGGTTTGCCATAAATGAATTATATGCTCTTGAGAAGACAGAATGTTCATCCCCATACTGTATAATATTGTTTAATTATGTGCAATAGGCCAATTACTCAAAATTTTGGTTATATTAAATCAAGCATGATCCCACAGACACAAGATCAGGAATGTAGTTATAAATTGACGAAACTACCAGTTGCTGGTAGTAACAGTTATTGCATTACACATATTCTCTCTGGTTGTATGTTAAACATTTTATCTTTGGTTTCTATTTTCCCTACAATTTTACATTTGCATACTAAAAGAATAGTGAATCTTATTTATAAGTGATTTAAATTCTCTGAAACTCAGTATCTTGTCTGCTGGAGTAGACATAGTGATAACTTAGGGGTTTATGGGAAGAATGAAATTACTGAATGTATGTGAAAGCACCTCTCACTTTGCTTCATGCATAATAGAAGTTTCTTCCTCTTTCCTTTTTTGGTTACAGTGCAACAATCATATTTCATTGTCATTGTCTTTTCTGATAATTTCACCGGATCCAAACCTACATTCTCTATATAACAGTCCAGAACATCTTTGACCCCAACTCACTCAAGCTATTTTTTTCCCTGTGTATTAGCGAGCTCCACGAACTATTATCCACAAATCATTATTTCTGACGCCGCTCTCCGAGGTGTGAGCATCTGCTAGCTGTGAGCAGAGGGTGCAGCTGTTGTTCAGAGACCATCTGGGCTGTGTTGCCAAGCAACTGCTGCAAACCAAATCCCGGGGCAGGTTGCTTGCCCGGGCGCACCTGCCTGCCGACCCAGCTATTTATTTAATTAAAAATCTGTTCCTGCACAACAGCTTGGCCGGAGAGGCAACAGAGAAATCGATTACGACTGTATTAAATGACCTCCCCATATTGTTTCATTGACTATTCGTTGCAAATCAAAAATGTCCCTGACCACCCCCACTGACTCTTATTGACTTTGCAAAAAAGTGTGCAAGAGCAAAGTATAGGTGGGTCCTATTTGCCTGTCAGAGAAATAGAGAGCAATCTGTCAGGAACATTGCTGCACGAAATAAACTGTGCCCCAAATAAAATGTTTCATCAACAAGAGAAGCTTCTAACAAGAAGATATTGCATTTTTACTTGCAACAGAAAAGCAGGGATTTAAAACATGGATTTACTATTAACTGGGGATTGGGAAAGTCAATCTTTTTCCATGGTCTAACTTGCTTTCTTTTTTCTGTGCAATTAAGAAAAATATTCTCCCACTTCAGGAGCATGAGAATCGTTCTTCCATCGCACTGGTTCTCTACTCCCATACCCTTCTCCCCACTTTCAGAAATGACGGAGACTCAACCAGATGATTCTCAAGCATTAATGCCATTCATTGAAATTCCTTTTAAAACCACTGGGTGTGGCGGGGGCTGGGGAATGCTCATATACAGATCAACAGAGCTCTGCGATTTGAAACTCAAGTACCCTTTTCCCTCCTAGGAACAACTGGATCTAATCAGAATTTCAACAGGAAGGAAATATGCAGGTCTCCGCTGTGATTGTGCAACAGGTTCCTTTTTAATATCCCTGAGATCAATACTTTAAACCGGAATGACAATAACGAAGTGTTCCCGATTTTTATGGGAGCTACTGAAGTCAAGTAAGGCCTTTATGAAGAATTCAGTGTTTGTTTTATCATGAAGAACAGCATACATTATTATTGATTCTCTTTGAGTGATGTATCAATTACCTGTGCAAAGGAAGCTCCTGTTCAGAAACATCAATAATATATGAATAATAACAATGTGATATTAACAAAAGCTCACATTTAAAGACTATAAGAAAGAGCTTCTTAATATTCTATGTGTGTACCCGCCTGATTTTCAATGGTTTTAAAGTTAAAATTGGGATTAAGACCTAAAAGTTTTTTGCCAACATAGCAGTATGTCAGTATTCTTGGTTTAGTGCATTTCCTGTCTTCACGCAGGTGCAAAACTCCTGGGCTTCTGTCTTTGCTGCCTGCTGCTTGCCCATGCCACATTTCCAATCACATTTCTGTTGTCACTGAGATTAACATTACTTGTACTGACTATGGACAATGCTCAACGTTAATAACGATCTCTGACTATAAAGCTATTTCACAGTGTCTATTTCCGATACAAATTTCACGAGACTATGCCGTGAATTTTCCTGGTTCAGCCTTTTCATTTCTACAAGTGGTTGCTTTCAGTAGCCTGTTTATTTCTGTGGATGCTGGCAGTAAGCAGTCATGCACTGTTCTCCCTCCTATGCCTCCTTACAGTGTTTTTTCCTTTGTTCTCCTCATCCTTTTCCTCCTAACTAAAGAACACAAACCTTGAATCTTCTTCTATTTGATGCAATCTGAGCCTCAAAATCATTTTAAATCTAGAATATTATAATTTCCTTTAACTCAAATTGTTGTTCTTAACTACAAAGAAGTAACATTTGGTCAGAATTTTCTTTTGTTTTAAACCTGAACATACCAATAGGAAGACTGGAACGTATGTGTATAAATACTCTTCTCAGGGCAGGTGTCTGGTATAGTGGTTAAGATGCCATTTGGGCCAGCACCGCGGCTCACTAGGGTAGTCCTCTGCCTGCGGCGCTGGCACCACGGGTTCTAGTCCTGGTTGGGGCGCCAGATTCTGTCCCGGTTGCTCCTCTTCCAGTCCAGCTCTCTGCTGTGGCCTGGGAAGGCAGTGGAGGATGGCCCAAGTGCTTGGGCCCTGCACCTGCATGGGAGACCAAGAGGAAGCACCTGGCTCCTGGCTTCGGATCAGCGCAGCACGCTGGCCAAAGCAGCCATCTGGGGAGTGAACCAGTGGATGGAAGTCCTCAATCTCTCTGTGCCTCTGCCTCTCTGTAGCTCTGCCTTTCAAATAAACAAATCTTTAAAAGTGATAAAATAAGCATATTTCAGTATAGGGGAGAAAGAAGGAAAATCATAGTCACTGATTAGAATAATTTGATCACTCTTGGAGTATGAAACCATAGTTGTCAAATTTATAAAATCACTAAAATGTTAGGAAGCGATGAGGAAAATAGAAATTTTGATAGCGTCAATGTATTTCTGCCAAATTAAGTTTAGGACAGCTCCCCAGTGATCCCAAGGATCACCAGTCTTGGCAAAAGACACCAGATAGAATAAGGCTTACTACTGTGTGAAGGTATAGGAACTTCCTTTCCTGTCTCCTAACTCCACCTCCCCATCATGGAGCCTGGCACCCATAAACACGAAGATAAGACACAGCCTAGAAACACATCAGCAGGAGATTAACTGGCTCTGTGCAAAGAATCAATGTGAATCTAGATGACGTCATTTGAAGCCCTAGCAACCGTGGGCTTCCTGTTCCCCCAGGCCTCATCCTTAAGACCTGAACCCCACACCCATCACTCCCTTGTCATTCTTCCCAGGACAGCAGTGGCTTACTGCTAACACACACCTGAAGGCAGCGCATTAGATTTATAGGGTGAGGAGTCAGAAGGGAGACAAAGAGAGAGAGCGAGCAGCAGAGCATGGAGCTGTTGGCTCTTTGCCGGCCCTCTTCCTAGCAGAGGCTGGTTTGATAGCTTAGAGAAGTTACTCTCAAGTCTCCACCTCATTGTGGATTCCGGAAGGACTGAGTTACAGTTTTTTGTACTTGAGGTTAAAAGGAAAGGAAAAACACGAAAACAACACAACTGAGTTTGCATTCTTCAGAATTTTATGATGAGCTTGTTGAGCTGAGAGTTAGCTATTTTGCCATGGAGTGTGTAAGAATTGATAGCCACCCTCAAAGGAGTCACAGCCTGAGAGATTCAACAATGAAAACAATTACAACACCCCCTGGTACTGGTCATCCTGGAAACCGCTGGGACAAGAAAAGCGGAAGCTGTAGATTTGAGACTTGACCAGAAGGTTCAGAACCATAAGGACATTTCTAGCAATGGAAATTGGGTACTGAAGAGCATGGGGGTGTGTGAAATCATGTGGTGGTTTAAGAGAAGTAACAGAAGGTGTGAGAGTCAGGTTTGGGATGGTGTGACAATCCGGTTCCTGGCTTCTGCTACCTTTGGTGGTCCTGCAACCCTGACTTATTTATCTTTCTTAAAATTTCTATTTCCTCTGTAATAACATGAGGATAAACTCATTTCTCTGTCATGGAGTTTTTTGTGATGTTACCTATTAATTTTGTGAAGGGCTTAGCATAGTACCTAACAGTGTATAGCAAAGTACCACTTAATGGACAATAACTTAGTAGTTCAGTATGATTGAACCACATGGCTGGATCAAAAGTGGCCTTATGGCATGCTAAAGAGAATCACTGAGTTCTCAAATAGTACAAAAATATCTTTTGTCCTTTTTAAGTCTTGCAATGGGTTAGAATTGATTTGGGGCACTTACCCCTGATGTTTAAAAGAAACAAATACCTCAAAGAAAACAAACCTCAAAGAGAAAAGTGAAAAGGATGTCTGTCTTACAATGCTGCAAAGTGTATTTATACAAATGGCTCAGAAAAAAATGCATTTGCAAAGAAAGTGTGTCCTGTGAAGAGAGCTCAGGGTAAGTAAATAAGTAAATAAGAAAATGGTAATATAAAAATGCCCCCTTCACAAACGTTATTGAGTGTCTAACGTAAAATCAATGGAAAAAGAACACATGCAGTTCGTATAGTCTTCATGTGATGTGCTATTGATGCTGGTGTTAAAATTCAGAGCAGCACATGACCTGGAGTTTCGTTGACTTAGATGTCATTACTACCGTACTTCAGGACAGGAAGTGTGCTAGTCTCTGTCACTTGGATACGTGACCTCTCTCCCATGTGACATGTAGTTTAAGATTTCAAACAAACACTAGTCCTTGTGTTATGTTTATTTAAGGACTTCCTTATCCTTTGCTTCCTATTGCTTTTATTTGAAAAAGGGAGGCTCCCAAGAATTCATGGAAAATAGAACTAAAAGATAATGCAATTTTTAATGGAGTTTCTTTTAAAGATTTATGTACTTGAAAAGTCAGTGTTAGAGAGAGTGAGAGATATCTTCCATCTGCTGGTTCACTCCCCAGATAGCCACAATGACTGGGTCTGGACCAGGCCAAAGCCACAAGCTGGGAGCTTCCTCCAGGCCTCCAACATGAGTGTCAAGGGCCCAAGCATTTGGATCATCTTCGGATGCCTTCCCAGGTGCATTAGCAGGGAGCTGGATGCAAAGTAGAGCATCACGGTCATGAAGAGTTGCCCATATGGGATGCCGGCGTCACAGGCAGCATCTTTACCAGCTGCACCACAATGCCATTCCCATTCATGAAATTTTTTTTTTTATTAGACAGGCAGAGTTAGACAGTGAGAGAGAGATACAGAGAGAAAGGTCTTCCTTCCGTTGGTTCACTCCCCAAATGGCTGCTTCAGCCAGCCTGAGCCAATCCGAAGCCAGGAACAGGTGCTTCCCCTGGTCTCCCATGCAAGTGCAGGTGCCCAAGCACTTGGGCCATCTTCCACTGCCTTCCCAGGCCACAGTAGAGAGCTAGACTGGAAGAGGAGCAACTGGGACTAGAACCAGGCGCCCATATGGGATGCCAGCGCCACAGGCAGAGGATTAACCAAGTGAGCCACAGCACCGGCCCTCCATTCATGAAATTTTTGAAGACTCATTAAATTTAATCTCTTCCTGCCCTCAACCTTAAGATGGCTGGATATTTAAATAAATCTGGCAAATCTTTTATTCCCCAGAAATATGTGTAAGAATTACCATTTGGTCAGATTTTCAGGGAAATATATGTTTTCTTCCCAGTTTAAATATTAAATGACATTAAGAACCACTTAGCCTATATGGGCTTCAGTTTCTACACTTAGAAAATAAATCAGGCACTGGTGTTGTGGCATAGCAAGTAAAGCAACTGCCTACAATGCTGGCATCCCACATGGGTACAGGTTCCTGTCCCGGCTGCTCCATTTCCAATCCAGCTCCCTGCTAATGGCCTGGGAAAAAAGCAGCAGAATATGGCCCAAGTGTTTGGGCCCCTACCACCCACATGAAAGACCTGGAGGGGACTCTTGGCCTAGCCAGTGGAGCCATCTAGGGAGTGAACCAGCAGATGGAAGGTCTCTCTCTCCCCCCTCCCTCTCCATCTCACACTCTCCCTCCTCTCACCCTCTCCCTCTCTTTCTCTCTGTCTCTGTGTGTCCCCCTTTCAAATAAAAGGAAAATAAATACATTTTTAAAATTCCACTTAAAAATAATAAGTCCGTTAAATAACTGTATGCTAAGACTCATCCAAGAGCTAAGGCTTTTTGACGGCTCTGACGTTATTTGATGGAAAACCAGCAAAAGTCTCAACAGTATTTGAAAGTAATAAAGTCGTCAAGGTTTCTGGCTTTAGAGTTAATGCAGCCAATAAAACACTGGACACCAGTGCCTTTGGCGAACACCTCATATGGTTTTGTTTTGACGACTCTGAATGACAAGGAAAGGTAGAGCAACTCTCGCTCATTAAGAGTTTTCTAAATCTGAACTTTTCAATACAAGCAGAGAGCGCAAATGTGTTTGAGCAGCTGGACTGAATATCTCGGAGATTCCAATCACTCACTCTGTCTCATCTCCAGTGATCAGATTCTGCTGTTTCCCAGGGAAGCAGCTGCTCCTCCACTTTCAGTGAAAATGTTTGTCTCCCAGAGGAGCTCTGCTCCCTGGTGCCACGTAGTGTCCCAGCCCACCGGAACCAGACTCAATCTGTGCATGCATTTGCGAAAACAAATACATTTGCCCTAATTTGAATAAATACTTCCAAATATTTTGTAGTATTTGGGGGGAATAAAGAAGATTCTGCAGTGTCCTTGCATATAGACAATAAATTGATAGACCGTGGATACTAATATATGAAATAAAATTATTTAATTTCACATCCTGACAATCTTGGAAAAGTTGAATGCCACTTCTCATGTTACAGAATAAAGAACCAAATGATCATTTCTCTTCATCGATATAGTCAGTTTTACATCCTGCATCTTATACAAAGGAGTGACTTTACCTTTTAGAAATCTCAAGTTCTCTGGATGTCAAGATCCTTGGTGTCAGCTTTTAGGTCACAGCTTTTACAAAGCTTATGTAATCACTACCTCCTTTTTGTTTGTGCAAAACAATAAGGCTAAACCTGCATGTATTCCAAACAATAGAAGTTAAATCCTGCCATATTTAGTTATGCAATTCATTAGTATGTTTCAGTATATTCAAAATATTTTTCCAATTTTGAAATAAACCACTCCAAAATACTTCTCTTCATTTTGAATACAATGTAATAAGAATTCTTATTAATATTAAAATTAATTTTTATTAATTAATAGAAACTACCAACAGATCACAAAATTTTTGTTAAATTATGCATAAATGCAGTAGTGTTGACATTATTATAAAGAATGTTTTTCATACATTTTACCAAGTCTTTTGTGGTAACAACCAGATCATATTAACTAAATAATGAGATTTTTTCTCAAGTAGCAACGTATTGTGTGTGTTATCAAATATTGAAAGAAACAGATAGTTTTTCCTCCACAATAACCTGACACAATCTCAATTCAGTATATTTTAATATCCTGTTTTTATAAACATTTCTTAAATATTTTAAATTTTTTCTATTAATTTTTTATTTGAAAGGCAGGGAGAAAGCCAGACAAAAATGTTCCATACACTGGTTCACTTCCCAAATGCCCAAGACAGCTGGGCCTGGGCCAGACAAAAGCCAGGAGCTCCAGAGTTCAGTCAGGTGGCAGGAAACCAGGCACTTGAGCCCTCACCTGCTGCCTCACAGGGGGAGCATAAGCCGGAAACTGGAACTGGAGGCAGAGCCAGGCACTAGTGAGGGATGCGGCCATTCTAGGTGTTAGCATACAGCTCTGCCATGTGCCCACTCCACAAGCCTATTTTAAATTTTTTTGAAGTCTATAATATTTTCTTTCTTTACTTTAAAGGCAAAATTCTCTTTACAGCTATGAAGTTAAGACTAATTTGGTCATTGGACAGACTTAACAGGAATGATAAGTTGATGTCAAAAATCCAATTGTGATTTCTTGCTAGGAATACTATTTCTTTAGAATATCTTTATAGAAAATCACATGATATTTTATTTAAAAATTTGATTCCATAAGAATTTTAATGAATTAATGACATTATTTAGCTGGAAATGTTTTAATTACAAATGAGCACTGAGGGTCAGGGTGCTCCAATGTATATAACAGAATTATGAGATTGTAACTAATTATTTCAATATAAAAATGGCTTGTCCAACATGACCTATCTAGTCATGGTATTCACTATTCTAATTCGCTTTTAATTAATTCCTAAGGGCTCCAGAGTATTAAAAAAATACTGCCATATCAACTGCATGAACATTTCCTGGACATGGTGGTCAGGAATTCTATTTCCAGACTCTATTCACCATTCTAATTAGCTGGCTTTTAAAGAAAGAAAAATCTAAGGTCTTTTCTGCCCAGAGCGAAATCAAATTAAAAGAATAGACTTCTTTTAAACATATGGACTCTCCTTGTAAGCAGTTAACTGTATGATTAAAATTCTCTAGATGAAGTAAATAGGCTATTAAGTGAGCATATTTATAGCAGACATTAAAATCCATACAAGGTAAAAGATAGGTTTTGTTTGTCTGTTTTTGAAATGCCAAGATCACTCAAAGCAGAGAAGGGTTTAGGGGTTTTTTTTAGCAGCAATTTCTTTTTTCCTTTCTATTTCTTTGAGAAGCAGAGAGAGAAAGATACAGAAGGGCAGAGTGAGAAGGAGAGAGCCCTCTCATCCATTGGTTCATTCCCTGAATGCATGCAATGGTGGAGTCTGGGCCAGGATCAGGTCAGGAGCCAGGAACTCAGCTTTGGTCTCCCATGTGGGTGGTGGAAACTTGATTGCTTGAGGCATCCCTGCTTCCTCTCAGGGTATACATTAGCAGGAATCTGGAGAATGGTAGCATGCCCAGGAATGTGGGCACCCTCACAGGTATCTTAACTACTAGGCGAAATATCTGTTCCCAGAGCAGTTTTCAAGAAAGGAGGCATCAGGAGACAGTCAAGTACTTCTAAGCACTAAAGCAAGACAAGCATCAAGAAGGGCACATTTGATTTACTGATATGGAAGTTGCTAATTTCCTTGGCAACTGCAACTTCAATGGAATTGTTGGTAGGAAGAAGCCAGATTGCACTGGGATGAGAAGTGAGTAGGAGGCAAGAAAGAATTCAAGGCGAGTACAGAAACCTTCCAAATGTTTCGCTGTGAGTCAGGATGAAAGAGAGACAGTTTGGGAGGTGATGGGAGTAACAGAGTTCTTTCATCATGTTCAAAATGCTAACAGCATAAAAGCAGGGGGAAAAGAAGTAGGTTGACCTGGAAGAGCAAAATCAATGAAACAGCTTCCCTGAGAAGGGGAATGGTGGGTCCTTAGGTAGGAAAACTCCACACCGCTTCCAATTTTAAGAAAAGTACTGTATTATAAAAGTAGATTTACTCATTGGCAGGGTGTTGAGCATTTTCCTTCCGATGGTTTTCATTTTGAAGTAACAAAAATTCTCTGTTTAAGGTGAAGGGGGACATAGGGTGTGGTGGTATTGCTAGAACCCCAAAAATAAAATGCTTGAAGTGGAGAATTGGGGCAAATTGCGTACATGCATTATTTAAGACAATAATGAATTTAAGGGCAATGCCCTTAGGGTAGCCAGGACAGTTGAGCCTCTGTAACCACTGGCTTTTCATCTGTGAATTCAATCAACCACAGACAGAAAAAACTGGGAAAACAGATTTCATCTGTACTGAATATGTGCGGATATTTTTTCCTAGACAGTATCCCTGAAACAATAGAATATAACTACTTAAGTAGTATTTACATTGTATTAGGTATTACAAGTAGTCTAAGATGATTTAAAATATAGAGGAGAATGTACCTAGCTTATATGCAAATACTGTGCCATTCGTTTTAGGAACTTGAGCTGCTATGGATTTTGGTATTGGAGGGATGTCCTGGAAGCAAACCCTCATGGATACCAAGCAACAACTGCATCGGCAAATCTCTAGTATCAAAATCAAATGCTAATCTAATTAACCCTCTAGATCTAATTACTGGTTCACAGGAGACAGAAGGGATAGATGGATGATAAAGGACATCAGAAGACAGGATCGGTCAAACTCCATGGGATACAGGATTTCATTGCAACAACTAATAGATGGCACTTTAAAAGGGTAGGGCTAGGGTTGTGGAGGGGAATGGGCATTGGGTGTGGCAGTTAGACCACCACTTAGGACACCTGTATTCCATATTGGGGTGCCTGGGTTCAAGTCCTGGCTGTGTTCCCAATTCCAGCTGCCTGCTAATTAGCATCCTGGGGCGCAGCAGATGACGGTTTAAGTACTTAGTCCCTGCCACTCAGGGGAGAAACCCAGATTGAGTTCCAGGCTCCTAACTTTAGCTCCACAGAAGCCCCAGCCTTGCTCTTGCAGGCTTCCTCTCTCTCTCTCTCTCCCTCCCAGTTAATTAACCAATTAAAAACAGAATAAAATGGTAAAGGACTGCTGTATGTTTACACTTAGGAAAAATCAAACATTACCTAGATTATTGATCATCAGAATGATTGCGATTTTTTTGTTAAGTTTGCTGACAGTGGGGTGGTTATTTTTAAATGGCTTGAACTGAGGGATTATAGACTGAAGTATTCATGAGCAAACAGATATTACATCTGAGGCTTGTGGTGAAATATCTCCAGGAAAAGTAAGACGCGGAGAGTCAGAGCAAGAACGACAAAACACTGATAATAAATGTTGATAAATGACATGGCGACAATAATCACAGGTGTCTCTTTCGAGCTGCTTGGCTGCGAAGAGGCATAACGTGAGGCAGTGTTAACGGATGCACCTTTGAACAGAGGGGTTTCTCTCTTGTGGGTGATACTAAAACGCATTTGCGTGCTGATGGAAATCGCCCAGTGGGTAGGACGAAACGGGTGCTGCAGGGAAGAGAGGAACTACAGGAGCAAAGCTGCCTGGGCCTTGACAGAAGATGGGATGCAGAGCACAGCGAGGGAGTCAGAGCGGCCTTTGGTGCAAGCACAGAGCCCACCCAGAGTTCCTAGGGACACTGCTGGCTTCTCACCTGGGGCTGGAATTCAGAGTTCCGGCTGACTACTTCTCCTTTGGTAAGTCAAGTACAAAGCCAATGAGAGGAGCGAGTAGGAAGACGGGGAGGGGCTGAAAGAAGCTTGAAAGGCAAAGACAACTGGGAGGGAGTGCTTGAAACCCAGCGGGTGCCTTCCACGTGAGGACTGCGTTCCTGCAAGCCCTGGGGAGCGCACCTGCTGTGGCTGGGCCCTCGGAAAGAGCACCGCGGGCCTCAGATTGCTTTTCCCAGGACAGCACGCTAATGTTGCTTGACTTTGGGAAGAACGTGAGTAGGGGGCAGTGCTCAGTGATACAAGCTTTGATGTAGCTACCTGCACATCATGAAATGTGAAAAAAATGAGATTTGAGATACACAACCCAGAGCACTTGCATCTCTCACTTCAGTCTTCAAAAGTCTGAGAATTCTTGTAGAATTTTCCATATGAGTTTAAGTAGAGATTGATACTTCAGGTTCAATGTCAGTGACAAGCCCTTGGCCTAAGAGATAAGACGCCCGTGAAGATGATTGTATCCCATATCACAGTACCTGGGTTTTCAATACCTGTCTCCCTGTCTCCCCCACTGCTGATTCCAGCTTCCTGTTAAGCAGACCCTGGGAGGCAGCTGCTATGGTTGAAATAGCTGGGTTCCTCTTACCCAAGAGGGAGTCCTGGATTGACTTCCCGGCTCCTGGCAATGGCCTGGCCAGGGTATTGCAAATATTAGGGAAGCAAAGCAGCAGATGGAAACTCTTATCTCTCTATGTGTTGTGTGTGTGTGTGTGTGTGTGTCCATGCCTCTCAAAAATGATAGACTTAACGTCTTTCTTTACCTCCTTTGAAGATGTGTGCCTTTGTAATCACTGTGAAAGAAGGAGAGAGGCCAGATGAAAGGGAAGATGTGGAAGGCGCCATGAAACTTCATTAGCAGCTTTGAAACCAGGCGGAGTTCGCTCTGTGCCACGCAGTGCATAGCAAGTGAAATAATCATAGATTTACACACCATCCTGGAGGAAGTGGAGTTTGAAGGCCAATTAGACCGAACAATTTTTTTCCCAATGTGTCAAAATAATGCAACTGGCTGTGCTAAATAAATTCATACTGGTGCACTGCTGTGAAAATTGGATGATTAATAGCCTTCAGTATTATTCCTGCTTGGTTTAAGACACAGTAGACTAATGACTAGAGGGCCAGCAACAATACATTTCCAGGTAGATGCTACAAATTCCATTTTAATTGCCTGTTTTTATGTCATATATACTCCTAGATTACACTTTTGTCCATTCTGCAATTTAACAAAAAACCTCGGGTAGTAGGCAATGAAGCTGTAACTTAAGTACTTCTCCTATGAGGGAATGCTTACTAACAAATTCAGCAATTCTGACAGACTCACAAAATTGAGCCACAATAATGTAGAAATATGTATCTGTTTGTTTGCATATGTAATGCTTGATCCATAATGACTCTCAAATAAAAAATAACTTTAAGAAGAAAAAGTAAAAAATATTTTATCCATGTCTCAAAATGGTGGCACTTTATCATCACAATTTAAGATTCGCAATTTCTATTAAAAAAATAAAGTGTCCTTTGGGTCTTTCTATTAATTTTATATCTAATTTCATTTGCACACTATTTCTTTTCTCTTTGAGATTTCTACGAAGTGATGAAGAAAAAAAAGATAGAAATTGAAACAGATGTGGCCAGCGCCGTGGCTCAACAGGCTAATCCTCCGCCTTTCAGCGCTGGCACACCAGGTTCTAGTCCCAGTCAGGGCGCCAGATTCTGTCCTGGTTGCCCCTCTTCCAGGCCAGCTCTCTGCTGTGGCCAGGGAGTGCAGTGGAGGATGGCCCAAGTGCTTGGGCCCTGCACCCAATGAGAGACCAGGAGAAGCACCTGGCTCCTGCCATCAGATCAGCACGGTGCGCCGGCCGCAGCGCACCGGCTGTGGCGGCCATTGAAGGGTGAACCAGCGGCAAAAAGGAAGACCTTTCTCTCTGTCTCTGTCTCTCTCACTGTCCACTCTGCCTTTAAAAAATAAAATTTTTAAAAAAATTAAAAAAGAAACAGATGTTTGGTCTAGCAGTTAAGACACCTATGTCCAATAACAAAGTGCCTGAATTTGATCTTCAGCTCTGACTCCAGTTTCCAGCTAATGCAGACCCTGGGAGGCAGCAGTTGTGGCTCAAGTAATTGGGTTCCTACCACCCATGTGGGTTGAGTTCTGAGCGTCCAGCATTGGCCACTGCCCAGCCCTAGGCCTCACAGGTATTTGGAGAGTGAATCAGTGGATGAGAGGTCTCTATCTCTCTTTCTATCCCTGTTTGTGTCTGTCTCTCTTTTTCTATCTCCTTGTCTTACAAATTTATAATTCAAAAAAAATTAACTCACCCGAATTCTGTTGTCCATCTTTACAGAAATAAAGCTTCATAAAATATCATATGTCAAGTTTTTTGAACTGAATGTGTATTCAGTGTGATTAGCATCATCCACTCATTACAGGAAAATACTGTGAAATGTGGATAGATTCCTTGGCAAAGCAGTTAAGACACCATTTGGGATGCCTGCATCCCACAGCAGAGTACCTGGGTTTGAGACCAGATCCACTCCCTTTTCCACCTTCCTGCTAATGTGCACTCACAGAGGCAACAAGGATGAAGCACCTGGATCCCTGTTGTCACTCATGTTGGGGACCCTGATGGAGTTCCAGGCTTTTGGCTTCAGCCTGGCCCAGCCCAAGCGCTTTTGGCCATCTGGGGAGTGAATTTGGAATCTCTCTCTCTCTCTCTCTCTCTCTCTCTCTCTCTCTTTCTCTCTCTTTCTCTCTCCCTCTCTCTCTCTCCCTCCCTCCCTCCCTTTTTGAAATAAATAAATGATATTTAATGTGAAAAAGATCTTTGCTAGTCTCTCTGCTATGAGGTTTTTTTTTAATTTTTTTTTTAATTTGAAAGAGTTACACAGAAGGAGAGGCAGAGAGAGAGAGAGGTCTTCCATCCATTGGTTCACTCTCCAATTGACCACAACAGCCAGAGCTGAGCTGATCTGAAGCCAGGAGCCAGGAGCTTCTTCTGGGTCTCCCATGTGGGCGCAAGGGCCCAAGAACTTGGGCCATCTTCTACTGCTTTCCCAGGCCATCGCAGAGAGCTGGATCAGAAATAGAGCAGCCGAGACTCGAACTGGTACCCATATGGGATGCAGGCATTGCAGGCTGCGGCTTTACCCACTATGCCACAGCACCGGCCCCTCTGCTATGAGTTGAATGTTTGTCCCAAAAAGCATTTACTGGAGTCATTTCCAGTGTTGTGGAAGGGAAGTAATAAGCAGGTGATTAGATCACTAGGGCTCTGATCTCATGAACATATAAATGCCATTATCACAGGGGTGCAATCCACATAAAAGAGAAATTGGCCCCTTTCTCTCTGTCTCTTCTCTCTCGCCTGCCACTGTCTCTTGTTCTCCAGCCTTCTGCCATAGAGTGACACAGCAAGAACGACTCTGCAGCAGACGGGCCCCCCATCCTATTCCTCACCACCCCCCAAGTGAAATGTGTGCTCACTATAAATTTCTCTATTCCGTTACAGGAGCATTCTGCAGTGAATAAACTGGCACCTAGATTAATAGTCTCATTTCAAAGTTATTACATGCAAAACTAGAGTTTTGATGTGCCAAATAAATAGCAAAAAGCAAACTGAAGATAATAAATGGCATTTTCTGTAGTGGTTTTAACAAAATGATGTAATGAACAGTAGGTAATCACTTACACCGGAGTTAGTGGAACTGTGAATCCCCTGAGGCCAAATCAAGTTCAAGGAGAAGAGGCAGGCTGGCAACTGTGTATGACATAAGATGCTGTTGTTTTGCTCGCAATCTGAGTTTACCAAATCATTATATCATACACCCGAGGGGTAGTCATAAACAATTCAAATCCTCCAAGAGCTCCCTTGGCCTGTCCCTCTTATTTGAGAATTCTCTTATCAGCTGGCTCCTTCAGTAAGCACAACCAATTTAGAATTCTGTTCCTGAGAAAGTACTTAGTCACAGTGACAAATTTTGTAATTTACCAAAATCGGAATATCAATAAAGCCATGACATACCTTCACCTTTTTGTTTTAGTTCTGTTTTTTCTACAATTCGATTGTGTCCTATATTTCAGGATTCGATAAATTTTAAGAATTTTTATTACTTATTTGAAAGGCAGAATGAGAGAGACTGATCTTCCATCTTCTGGTTTACTCCCCAAATGGCCACACTGGTGGGGGTTGGGTCAGACCAAAGCGAGGAGCCAGGAGATTCATCCAGATTTCCCACATGGGTTTAGGGGCCCATGTAGTTGGGCCATCCTCCACTGCTTTCCCAGGTGCATTAACAGTCATCTGGATCGGAAGTGGAGCACCGGGATTCGAACGAATGCTCCAAGAAGAGATGTGGCATGGTAAGTGGTTGCTTAACCCACACCGTGCCACAAGCCCTGCCCTGTACATGGTGACTTTTATCACCATAACTGTAAGCAGCACAGCAGACGAGTGGCACCTGAATAACAACACAGTAAGTGTGAGGCAGACTCACAAAAGCAATCCATTCAATTCAGTAATTTAGTCCTTTTAGCAATTAATGCAAATCCAAATATTTATTTAAGTGGTATTGATTAGTTTGAACAAAAACTCTGAAAAAAAATGCCTGCTTATTTCTAACCCAGTTTGATTGCTACATGTATTTAGCATTAATTTAACTACTTGAGTATTTTTTTAAGATTTATTTTATTTTATTTGAAAGGCAAAGTTGCAGAGAGGCAGAGGCAGAATGAGAGAGAGAGGTCTTCCATCCGCTGGTTCACTCCTCAGATGGCCGAAACGGCCAGAGCTGCTCCAATCCAAAGCCAGGAGCCAGGAGCTTCTTTGGGTCTCTCTTGTGGGTGCAGGGGCCCAGAGACTTGGATCATCTTCCACTGCTTTTCCCAGGCATGTTAACAGGGAGCTGTTTGGAACTGGAGCAGCCGGGGCATGAACCAGCGCCCTTATTGGATGTGGGCATTGCAGGCAGCGGCTTTACTCCCTATGCCACAATGCCAGCCTCCAAAGCACTCTTTTGCTTTGGCAAAGTGACAGTAAGACCACCAAGCTCTAGACACTAAAAGGATATTATGTACTCATCGCTTCCCTCCATCAGATATAAGCCACTGACACAGTCTCAACTCTTTAGTGGTAAGAGTCAGGCCCAGGGTGCTGGTCAAGTTACTCTCTCAGTGAGTTACTGCTTTAAAACCATCAATTCTCTATCTGTAATTTTTATTAACAATGATTTCTACTTAGATTCTTGTTATACAATATGTATACATTCTATAAAAATATTAACAGGACTCTGAAAATCACCAGCAGTCTAAGCCTGCGAGATGAACAATCTCTTACCATATCAATATATACATTTATGGGGCCAGCGCTATGGCACATTGGGTTAACACCCTGGCCTGAAGTGCCAGCATCCCATATGGGCACTGGTTTGAGTCCCAGCAGCTCCTCTTCCAATCCAACTCTACTATGGCCTGGGAAAGCAGTAGAAGATGGCCCATCCATGTGGGAGACCCGGAAGAAGTTCCTGACTCCTGGCTTTGGATCGGCACAGCTCTGTCGGTTACGGCCATCTGGGGAGTGAACCAGTAGATGGAAGACCCCTTTCTCTGTCTCTACCTCTCTCTGTAACTCTTTCAAATAAATAAAAATAAATCTTAAAAAATATATACACACATTTATTTAACGAGACTATACTAAACATGAAGATGTATAACCAGTTTCTTTGAACAATTATTTATTTGTGTTTGACTTAGTATATTGGTTTTCTGATCCTGTGTACTAAGTTATCACAGTATTAGCTTCTTAAGAGGAGGGTACTTTTAAGAAATTCGTGGAAAGTGGAATTAAAATATAGGTTTATTTGGGCACTAAAAAACCTCAGAAATCTATGCACATCTGTTTTGTGACATGTATTTTCCAAGAACTTTCTGAAGCGGTCTCACACATCTGCTTTCTGTGGGTCAAGAGTCAAGCGCGAGGGGCTGCCTCCTTTGCATGGGGTCTCACAGGCTGCAATGAGTCAGCTGGGCACCATTTTCATCTGGACCCTGACAAAGGAAAAGTTTGCTTTTCAGCTCCAGTGAGGTTTATTCCAGAATTCATTTCCTTGTTGCTGTTGGACTGGAGGCCACAAATGTTTTCCTGGCTGCCACAGCTCCTCTCTGCCCTGGGCTGTCTGCATTTCCTTAAGGCTACTTGCAGTTCCCAGAGGCTGGATGCAGTTTCTTACCGTGTGCTCTTCTCTACTTCACCAAGAATGCAAGCGGGGCTGGGTGTTTGGTGCAGTAATGAGATGCTGCATGGGATGCTGGCATCCAACTTCTGGCTCCAGCTTCCTGTTAATGTGCACCCTGAGAAGCAGCGGGGCATGGCTCAAGTCCTTGTGTCTCTGCCTTGGGTTGAGTTTGGGGTTCCCTGGCTTTGGCCTAGCCCAGCCCTGGCTGTTGTGGGCATTTGAGGAATGAACTAACAGATGGAAGAGCTAAGATCTCATTCAGCCACTTTGTCTTTCAAATACAATGGGAGGTGGGAGGAAGGGAGAGAGAGAGAGAGAGAGAGAGAGTGCAAGCTGAGTCTGTCACCCCAAGGATGTCCCATTTCTCTTTCGAGAGTGTTTACCCTATTAAGTGAGATGCATCCAAAATAATTTCTTTTTGAATTAACTCAAAACAAGTGATTTCAGACCTTAACTATGCAAGTCATAGGTCCCACCCCTACTCAAGGAGAAGGGATTAAGTAGGGGGAGAACATAGAGTGAGAATCAAGGGTACCACATTAAGGTCTGTCTAGCATACACCAGATCATTCAATCTACTAAAAATGATAATTTCAAAGGCAACTATTTTTATAACTGTTTGTTTTTAGTTGCAGTATCAGAAAACTATGAGCAAGTTAGTTTATAATATAAAAAAAATTTGTAGAGCAGAAGAAAGCCAATTAAGTGAATGACTGAATTTTTAAATCACCTTTTTCCAACAAAAATTCAAATAAATGGTGTAAGAAAATATTCCCAAGGAATCTTAAATTTTTGAGCAAAAGATTTTTGGAGGATAAGTTATCTAGAAAATTCCAAAGTATCACTTCATAGATTATTCATTACAAAGTAAATTAATAAATTTTAAATGGAAAACTGTGACAGATTTTAACCTTAGCAAATCACCAAGTTTAACCAAACAAGTGACGAACTGATAGTATATGCTTTCCACTCATGTGCCTTGCTGAGGACACATCACCTGTGTATCAGATGAGCCAAATAGAATATCCTTCTGCTAGCTCAGAAGTGACCAAACATCAGTAACTATATGGTGCAAGCAGATCTGTAAGTGGTGAGAGTGAAGGTAGTGGGGGAGAAATTCTGCAAAACAAATGCCCTGGGCTCTTCCAAAATGTCAACATCACAACACACAAAAGCAAAACCCAGGAAACCATGAGTGATT
The DNA here is from genome assembly GCA_949820135.1 of Sylvilagus floridanus. Classification (NCBI taxonomy): domain Eukaryota; kingdom Metazoa; phylum Chordata; class Mammalia; order Lagomorpha; family Leporidae; genus Sylvilagus; species Sylvilagus floridanus. The sequence continues at coordinate 35,617,780 of OX463236.1, forward strand.
AAATTTGGAGAGCAAAGTGGCACAATAATTCTTGGCATCGTGAAATTCTTAATTAGACTCTTGTTTTTACTTTCTTATATTTTTAATTTACTTCTTCTTATTTGAAAGACAGACAGCCAAAGCAGACAGAGAGATCTCCATCATTGATTCAGTGTCCAGATGCCTACAACAGCCAAGTTTGGGCCAGTCTGAAGCCAGGAGCCTGGAAATCAGTCTGGATGTCTCATAAGAGTTGCAGGGACCCATGTACTTGAGCCATCACCTGTTCCATATCCCATGTAGTTAGCAGGAAGCTGGAAGCTGAAGCAGATCTGGGACTCAAACCCAGGCAATCCAGTATGGGATGCATCTTGACCACTGAGCCATTTTCCCACCCATGGATTCTTGATTTTTGAGAAATCAAATGGGAAAACAGAAAATTAGAAGATAGATTATATATTCAGTAAATGCATTATATGAGAGTTGAGCCCGGCGCTGCAGCTCACTAGGCTAATCCTCCACCTGCGGTGCCAGTACTCTGGGTTCTAGTCCTGGTTGGGGCACCGGTTCTGTCTCGGTTGCTCTCTTCCACGCTAGCTCTCTGCTGTGGCCCGGGAAGGCAGTGGAGGATGGCCCAGGTGCTTGGGCCCTGCACCCATGTGGGAGACCAGGGGAGGCGCCTGGCTCCTGGCTTCGGATCGGTGCAGCTCCGGCCATAGTGTCCATTTGGCGGGTGAACCAACGGAAGGAAGACTTTTCTCTCTGTCTCTCTCTGTCTAACTCTGCCTGCCAAAAAAAAAAAAAAAAAAAAGTTGAATTTCTTGAATCAAGTAATTGTATTGTAGTACAATAAAAGACATGGGCCAATTCTTAGGGGACATTTGCCAAAGTACTGAAAGGTGATGTATAGTGTCATGGTATCTCTCTGTGTGTGTAAGAGAGAGAGAGAGAGATTGCTGCATTAGAACACAGAACATGGCATTGACTTTGGGACCAGGTAGTAGGCAGTAGTTGGAAGAACCTTGAGGAGACACCTGGTAAGAGTTTGAAAGTGTTTGCATAAGATGGAGAAAAGGGAATTTCTGTCATAGAGCATAGAAAAGTTTGGCAGTACAAGCACCTGGGATAAAAAACAAATAGAAAGGATTCCTAACAAGCTTGCCAATCCAGCTGGGAAGATTTCCAATCAGAATTTAAAAAGTGGAAACCTACTTCTTCTAGTTGCCTGTCTTAAATCGAACTGTCCTCTAAAAATCTTTCTAAAGTGCTAACTTCCAGTACCTGTGAATTTGACCTTATTTGATAATAGATTGCTGATGTAATCATGTCAAGAAGAGGTCATCAGAGTGGGCCCTAATCCAATATGATTGATGTCCTTGTAAGAACAGAAGAGGAGACAAAAACAGAGACGTGGGGAGAATGCAACGTTACAACAGAGACACAAATGAGAGTGCTGTATACCAGCCAAGATTCCTGGCAACACCAGACATTCAGAGAAAGGCATGATGCGATGCTTCCCTAGTCTCTTCAGGGAGAGCATAACCCTGTCCACACGAGCTTTTGGACTTCTACCCACCAGAACCGTGAGAGAACACTTTTCTGTTGTTTGTGGCCACCCAGATGGCAGCAGTTTCTTCTGGCAGACCTTGAAAACTGTGTATAATAAAATGCATGAACAAAGAGATGAACCAGCAAAAGACCCTCTTTGGTTACTGAGAATTTATAAAATAACACAAAGAAGCCAGGACTTTTGGAGTTTAAAAATAAAACTGTTTCATATCCCCAGCCTGTTCTAGAAAACAACCACAAATAAGATACAACTTGGGGCAAAGATCCTTCCAAGGTCCTCCTGTAGGACCTCTTGTTTAAGACACAGAGATGTAATTGACTGAAAAAAGCTCGCCAAGGAGCTGAAGAAGGCTCTGCACGGTCCCTCTCCAGCAGGCAGGCTACAGCAGCCTGTAGGACACTGGCTCACAGAGACCTCCCCCCAGGCTCTGCAAACAGGAAAGCCTGCCTGAAAAGCTACATGCAGATGACTGTTATCTAGATAATGGAGAGATCTCCAATATGGATCATCGAAAGCTGGCGACAGAGGCTGTGCAAAATGCCAGTGTTCCATATTGGAGTGTTGGATTCAAGTCCTGCTTCTGCTCCTGCTTCCCACTTCCTGCCAAGGCGGCCCCTGGGACACTGCAGTGACGGCTCAAGTGGTTGGGTTCTGGTCACTCACCTGGAAGACCTGGACGGAGTTCCCAGTTCAGGCATGTGGAGAAGTGGAGACCAGTGGATGTGACTTCTATGCTTCTCTCTCTCTCTCTCTCTCTCTCTCTCTCTCTGCCTCTGCCTCTCTGTAACTCTTTCAAAAAATAAATAAATAAATAAGGAAGGAAAGAAGGAAGAAAGGAAGGAAAGAAGGAAGAAAGGAAGGAAAGAAGGAAGAAAGGAAGGAAGGTAGGAAGGAAGAAAGGAAGGGAGAGGCTTTTGGCTTTCCTAACTTCTAAGAACAAGAAGAAAATGGAGGAATCTATTCGAGTACCAGTGTAGGCCATTTCTCACCCAAGATGATTCAGTCAGTATGCCTCAGAACCCAAATTATAGAGCAAGGAGCTTTTAAAATTATTCCCAAGGAGCTGAACAGGAGCTGAACTGGAGCTGAACTAGGCCCTAATCAACAGATGCAAATCCTCATTTGGATTTCAGAATTGCTGTGAACCAGTGGCTTCTATGTGGCTCCATTTCTTATTCTCTCCTCTTCTTTGTTAGGAGACTATTTGATTATTTGATTATTCTCTTACCTTCACAGTTGTACGTTGAGTTTGTGTATAGCAGAAAATTACTCTTTTTGATTGACAGGTCTTCAGATGGGAAGAAACCATCTCAATAAACAACATCCAAGGATAGTCACCTGGACCTCGTCCAAGGAACCACATTCAAGTAGCTTCTCCAGCACCTTGACCAGAATTAGATGACACAATCCTAGACTAAGGTTGTGATGGTTGTGAGACTTCATGTTATTGAAAGGGAGAAGGAGTTGAGTAGCATTTGCAAGGGGGAGGGTGGGCTACAGATAATTAGGAACTCAGACTGTGACAGACTGAGGGTGGCCACAAATTCTCTGATGCTCACTCACATACAGGTGGGGTCCATACACCTTTCCCTTCGATGTGGGAAGACTCTGTAACTGCTTTGACCACTAGAGTATGGCAGAAGTCATGCCAAGCTGGATTTTGGGTCCCAGCATTAAGAAATTGGGAACTAAACTCACCATGCTGTGAGAAGGCTCAGCCATACAGAAAGGTGTTTTAAAATGTGGTGTTTGGGGTCAGCCTGGTGGTGCAGCAAGTAAAGCCACCACCTGTGACACTGGCATCCCATATGAGCACTGGTCCAAGTCCCAGCTGTTCTGCTTATGAACCATCTCTCTGCTGATGTGCTTGGGAAAGCAACAGCAGATGTCCCAAGAGCTTGGACCCCTGCCACCCACATGGGAAACCCAGTTAGAGCTCTAGGTCTCTGGCTTTGGCCTGTCTCAGTCCTGACTATTGAAGCCATTTGAGGAATGAACCAGCAGAAGGAAAATATTTGTCTTCCCTCTCTCTTTGTAATTCTGCCTTTCAAATAAATAAAAAAATGAATCTTTAAAAAAATTTTAAATGTAGATTGTATTCATGAATGCTGAGGCTGAAAGGCCAGGCGATGACTCACTGAAAACAGTTCTTTGTTCACAATTCCCAAGACAAGAGACACATAACACCATGTAGAGATACACAAGTCACCAGGGTCACTCACGAGCCAAGAGTGAGAGATGAGCATGGGCAGGAGAGTTTATCATGGTTTCACAAGAAAGGCAAGGGCAGGCAGGATAAGTGGGCTTGTGATCAGCTAGCTTGAGCCATTTTAGAAGGTTCTGGGGAATGGGAGCTGTCTCAACCCTGGGATGACTAGGGTAGAGGAATATTGCAGTCTGGAGTATAAGAGCATGGGCTCTGGATCGGTTAGTTTGCATTTTGAAGGTATGTTCCTGGAAGATGTGCTTGCTCTCTCTCTCGCTCTCTCTCTCTCTCTCTCTCTCTCTCTCTCTCCCTCAATATTTACTTATTTATTTGAGAAGCAGAGTAGAGAGAGACAGACACACACACACACACACACACAGAGAGAGAGAGAGAGAGAGAGAGAGAGAGAGAGAGAGAGAGAGTTAGAGAGACAGAGATCTTCCATTTGCTGATTGGCTCCCCAAATGCCACCAACAACTGGAGCTGGGCCAGGCTGAATTCAAGAGTCAGGAACCCTATGCAGATCTCCCATGTGCATGGCAGGAGCCCAAGTACCGTCATCTACTGTCTTCCCAAGCACATTATCAGGAAGTTGGATCAGAAGCAGAGCAGCTGGGACTGGAACTAGCACCCTGATATGGGATGCCAGCATTCCTGGTGGCCGCTTAACCCACCGTGTACAATGTCCCCTCTAAAGTTTGCTATCTTTAAGGACTGTCTTGTCCTGGGGGGTATGATTTCTTCCCAGACAATAAAGCCTTAGATTCTAGGGTATCAAAAAATAAGAAAATAAAGTTAATCTAGAAGGACATGCTGGTCAACAGATAGCCACGCGAGTGGGTCATGTTAGGAATTCAGTTCACTGAAACCTACAGCTAACTTCAGCCACAGCCATTATGCAAACGTACCACATGAGCGACCCCAGGCACAAAATCACCAAGCTGATCCCAGCCAGCCTCCAGAGTCAAGAAAGCAATAACAAACCACATTTTAAACCACTAGGTTTTGAAGCCTACAAACCCCAACAGTAGTGTGTCTGTCAATATACACATGTGAACCCACCCCATGGGATGGGGAAAAAGAGCAAATCTGGCGAAATAGTAACAATTGGTCCATCTATGCATAGTCTTTATGGATATTCTCTGCAGTATTATTTCAATATCTTTGTATATTTGAATTTCTTTAATTAGACATTTGAGAAGGAAAAAAACAGAGAAATACAGAAAAACTATCTTCTGTGTGAGAGGGACATGAATTCTTACTGTTTTATGCAAGCCAGAAAGAGCTAAGCCTTTTTGTTAGGCTGATGATTAAATGGGGAGAAAAGCAGCCCCATTGTGGGTGAAGCCCAGATAATTAGAGCCCTTCTGCTCTCACCATACGAGGAGAAGAGATGCTCTGTAAACAAAAGAGATGTGAAAATATTGCCAGGACTAAAAATATTCTCACATTAGGCAACTTTAAGAGATCTGGGGATTCCTGGCATTGCCTCCCAGCAAAATCTTGGGGACAAAAAGGTGTTTTTACATTTTTGTAATTGCATATTACAAATGCCCCAGCTTTCAAAAATGAAATAAAGGCACTAGACTGACTCATACATGGAGAGGTCCGAGAGCAGAGGAGGCTTCATACAAAGTTGATCATTATTTCTAGACGATATCAACAAGGTTTCTTTCCTGTCTCCCTCTGCCTTTCTCAGGGACAGCCTTAGCCTAAGCCTCACTCCAGTATGGCAGCCACTGGATCCCAAGGCTACCTGCACTCTCATTCCTTCAAAAAAGAGCAAGGAATCTTAACAATCTGAATTGTATCAGACCAAATGCTGCCTATGCTCACAAAGTCCCAGGCCATACCTGTCTAGAAGGTGGAAGGTGATCATCAGCTCTTCCTTGCTGTATGGTCCCTCTCACAAGTCCAGAGTGATACCAGTATCTCCAATACCACCAAATGGAAACAGATCTGCCAGATCTGTTATAAGAGAAAATAGATCCTGCAGAAAAACCAACCAATAACCACCTAACCATGTTCTCTCTCTACATTTCTCTTCTACTTCTTCTGCACTTTGTTTCATTTCTTCTTGTGCTGCAGAATATCTACTTGTCACCACTTCTAAGTTAACACAGTCACCCTTATATTGGAAAATCTTTGTCCCTAGGCAAATGTATGGGAAATGTGTCTTGATCTGAGTTATGTAACCAAAAAGTATGGCCATGGCCTGTACTATAAATTGCAATAAGCAAGAGGTATTGGCCGGTGCCACGGCTCACTAGGCTAATCCTCTGCCTTGCAGCACTGACACACCGGGTTCTAGTCCCGGTCGGGGTGCCGGATTCTGTCCCGGTTGCCCCTCTTCCAGGCCAGCTCTCTGCTGTGGGCACAGTGCACTGGCCGCAGCGGCCATTAAAGGGTAAACCAATGGTAAAGGAAGACCTTTCTCTCTGTCTCTCTCTCTCACTGTCCACTCTGCCTGTCACAAAAAAAAAAAAAAAAAAAAAAGAGGTAGCTAGTACATTCATTTGGTTATAGTAAATAGATTCACTGAAAAAGGGATTATGAAGAGGGCTGTGTAGCCAATCAATGATTGTTTGCTCCAGTGTTCACCATGGATGAGCCATTGGCTGGTGATTTAAGACAGTGTAAGAGCCAGGCTCCCAGATAGCTCTCAATGAGCTTGAATCTTGGCATTCATGCACTGTGTGATCTCTTCCCACATTGAAATGGTGTGCGCTGTATGGTGAGTTCTGTGGAAACTGCACAGTGACATCCAAGGCTGGGTAATAACGGGCATTGTAGCTTCTGCCTTGATCTCTTAGACTGCTCTCTCTAGGAGAAGACAAATACCAGTTGTGAGATCACTCAAAAAACCAAAGAAGTTCACATGGGAAAAAAAAAATAAACTGTGGACCTCATCCAATGCTAGTCTCAGCCTACTAGGATGAGGTTTAACGACTCTGGAAGTAGAACCAGGAACTCTGCTTGAATGTTCAGATGATTATGCCCTCAATCAATATCTTGACAACAACAGAATTTGTTATGCAGATTTCTAATCTCTATCTTGTGAAAGGAAGATCACTGGGCAGGCATTTGATGTTGCAGTTAAGATGCCATTTGGGATGTCTATATCCCATATCAGAGTGCCTGATGTCAAGTCCAGGCTGTGCTTCCAATTCCAGTTCTCTGATAGTGCAGACACTGGAGGTGGCTGATTGTGACTCAAGTACTTGTGACCTTGCCACCCACATGGTGGGTGAGCCTGAGTAATGAGCTCCAAACTTCAGCTTGGCCCAGCCTTGGCTATTTGGAGGCTTTAGGGGGTAAACCAATAAATGGCAGGGGTGTGTGTGTGTGTGTGTGTGTGTGTGTGTGTGTCGTTGTATCTCTGCCTTTCAAATAAAATGAAAATAAATAAATAAAAATTTTTGGAAAAAGGAAAACATTTTAGCACTAGATGTGTGTGTATGGGCGTATGTGTGTGGGTTCAAATTCATCCCAGGATTAGGTATTATATTTTATTAAATGTTCTTTTTGAATCAAAAGAAGATACTTTAGTTTTCCTAGTTACATAGATACTGATTTAGCTTCACTTTTAATAAGAATTAGCTATTGAGTACATATATACATATTCTAATAATTTCCCCTCAGTTGTATAAAGTTGATTATTAAGGAAGAAATCGAAGCCTTTAAGAAATTAGGGAACTTATCCAAGTTCTCTTGATTAGTCGATGGCAGCCCAAGGATTCCAGACCGCATGATTTTACCTCAGAGCTCCTGATTTTAATCTTTGCATTTTAAAGGGATCAATCCCTAGTCTCAACCCTAAATGCTCATGATTTAGTAGGGAATTAGGACTGGTGGTATTTTATTTAGGATTTTGTATTACATTCACAGAAGATTGCTCTCTATATCATTTATACTATATTTTGACATTTGGATGTCAGAATAACGATAGCTTCATAAACCAAATTGAAATGCTACTTCTCTCTGTCCAGATTCTATACCAGTTTATAGGGTAAAGAGCATATATCCTTGTAAAATATGAAATAATGTATTTTGAAAGTGTGGAATCAAATTACCTCTTTCCAGAATTATTTTGAGAATATTTTGAGTCATATATTTTGATGGTTTTTGTTTAGAAAGAATCACAAATTTACAGAAGAGAAAGATTTGTTTAATGTATGTTTTGAAAGCCAGTTTGACAAATTGATATCCTATCATCTTTTAACAATTTACTGTGTCATTCCCAAAAACAAGGACTTACCATCTATGTAACAACAATGCAACCATCAAAATCAGGAAATTAGTGCTAATACATTTTTCATCTTTTCTTTAAAAAGATTTTATTTAGGTATTTGAAAGGTTGAGTTACAGAGATAGAGAGAGAGAGAGAGAGAGAGAGAGAGAGAGGAGGGAGAGGGAGAGGGAGAGGGAAAGAGAAAAAGAGATCTTCCATCTGCTGTTTCACTCCCCAAATAGCCACAATGGCGGAGGATGGGCTAGGCCAAAGCCAAGAGCCTGGAACCCATCCTGATCCTCCACATGAGTGGCAGGGGCCTGGTCATTTGGACCATCTTCTGCTGTTTTCCCAGGGGCATTAGCAGGGAGATGGATTGGAAGTGGAGAAGCTAGGGCTCGAACGGGTGCTTATGTGGGATGCCACATTGCAGACTGTATCACAACACTGGCCTCTACAATTTTTATCTTAATGCCTAGTCACCATCCAAGTGTTCCTACTTGTTCCAAAGATGCATTGCTATGACTTTGGAACTGCTGTAGTTTGTATTGCTTTGTGGTATGTCTTGAGATTTGGTTTTTTCTGCTATTTCGTCATGATTAGATTCAGATGATGTGTCGTTGGCAGGGGCAGGACATAGGTAGCTGCACCCTCTCCATGCTGCATCTTTTCAAGAGATCCATGATTATGATTTTCCCTATCACTAATGATGATTCATTTTGACCACTTTATTAAGAGGCTGTATACGAGCATTCTCCATTGTAAAGTCACTCTGTGGAATTAGTAGATGTTTCATGTAGAGATACTACAAATCTATGTAAATATCTTATTCTTTATCATAGTTTCACTTTATTCATTTATTTAAATTGTATCCATGGTTTCCCACTCTATTCAATGGTTTATAACACACTACTACTATTATTACGCTTTCCTTCCTGCCTCTGATGTGGCCAGTGGAAACAATTTCAAGCTGGTACTTGTGTTCTTTTGACATGTTCCCTTCATTTTTGAACATTTCTTTGCCTGTGGCACAAGGTGTTCCAAATTCATCTTGTAATTTCATTGCTCAAGACATGAGAGTAGCATTTCCTCCAGAGGTCTTGTTACTTTCAGTGGAAAAGGTTTTGGGAAGAGAAGATCTGAAATCTCGTTGCTTGAGTTATTCTGTAGGTAATGGAACTGGGTAATGGAACACCCTTGTCTCTGGTGTTTAATTGCCCTTTGTTTATTTTTCTTTGTATATATATTTATTTATCTATTTGAAAGTCAGAGTTACAGAGAGAAGAGGGAGGGGAAAGAATCTTCAATGTTCCAGGAGCCTGGAACTCCATCCTAGTCTTCTATGTGGGTGGCAGGGACCCAAGAACTCAGGCCATCTTCCACTGCTTTCCCAGGTGAATTAGCAGAGATCTGGATTGGGAAGTGGAGCAGCTAGTACATAAACCAGCATCCACATGAGATGCCAGCATTGCAGGCTATGGCTTTGCCTGATACACCACAACATCGGCTCTTTAATTGCCTTTCTTACCCAGCTTGAGCCATGACATCCCACCCCATGCTGGGCCACAGTTCTGTATGGATGCTCCCCTTATATTGCTCAACACCTCACACCGGGCCACACTCCCTTAAAATGACATTGCCTCATCCTGCTTAGGTTCTGAGTCCCCACACAAGGCCACTCCTACACCTGTTTGGGTTGGCCCCCAGCTTTAGGCTACTTCCCTTCCCACCTACCTTTCTCCTTTCCATCTAATGGCATTGGGATTGAGTTATTTGGAAATGAAAAGGAGTGAACCGAAAAGGAAAGGAAGAAGCAAGAATAATTTTTCAGTAACTGTTCTCAATTTCCCCAACTGTTATTCATTTTTTCTTAATATTTAATCATCAAGCTTTCTTTAAATATTTTTATATCAGACATATTTAGTCATAATGAAAATCCCAAAGTAGAGAATTTGACAGACAAAATGCTGATAATATCGATTAGGAATTTTGGAAGACAGTGCTCTACCAGTCTGCCACAGGTCTTCATGTGCAGTGAGAAGAGGCATGGATTCTCAATCTCTGAGAGATTCCACCTTATCCTGGGCTATATTATGAGGGATGTTTTGCAAACAGCCTTGGAAGACGGAGATTCTGCCTCTTTCAACGAAGGCAGATTTGTGTTTTCTGCCCCGTATGGCAAAGAAGTCTTTCTCTGGTGTGAAGATTTAACAGGTTTACTTGCAGCCTATTATAAAAGCTTGGGGGCTTCCGTCTTACAGCACAATCTACTATGCTGTGGGCTCTCCTTCTCTCACCTGGTGGGTGCTGGAGTTTGAGGACCTGGCACAGGAAATCGATAATACTCTCGCTCCTCATGATGCTCTGAGCAGTACACACCGTGCTTTGCCTCGGAATCAGGAGCCTCCTGTCGTCAGCCTGCATCTGTGAGACTGTGCAGGCCACCTTGAAGGAGAAAATATCTCTGTGTTGTAAAATTGTTTGTTAGCAAGGATCCATGAAAAGAAAGTTCAAGACAAAAGCCATCAGAGGACACACAAAAATGCTACAAAGAATTGCCTCTCAACCAGAGGCATAAATAAGGAGAGCCCTGAAATTTGCTCCAATTTACTGCCTGAAGAAGGGAGCCAGGATACAGTACGAGGAGGAGCAACCCAGGCAGAGCTTTGTCAGCTTCCTGAGTTGAGGAAACTTCCATCCAATGTTGACTGCAAAGGGTGGGCATTTGGCCTAGCCGGTAAGACACTAGCGAGGACACCTGCATCCCAAATCACAATACCCAGATTTGACTCTGGGCTCTGGCTCCTGACTCCAGCTTCTTGCTAATGCAGATCTGGAGAAGCGACGGCGATGGCTCAAGTACTCGGACCCCTGCCACCCATGTGGGAAACTTTGGATTGAGTTCCTGGATCCTAGTGAGGACCACTGCAAGCATCTGGGGAGAGAACCAATAGATGAGAGTGCGCTCTCTCTTCCCCATCTCTCTTCCCTCTCTCAAATAAATGATTCTTTAAAGAAATTTAACCAGTAGTGATTTTTATTTTTTAAAGAGAAAGAAGTGGTGAGCTCCAAGGTCTCTCCTACATGCCTGACCTTGCTCGGCAGTGTTATTTACAATAGCCCAAAACTGGAAACCACGCAAAGGTTCATTAACCCAAAATATATAAGTTGTAGTATAAACATTCAATGGAATAGTACTCAGCAATAAAAAAGGATGGATTATTGATGTGTACCATAATATGAGAAATATCAAAATAATCAGGCTGAATGAAAGCCAGTCAATGAAAAGAGTACATGCTATATAAAATTCTGGAAATTGCAAATTTACAACTGAAATAATCAGTGGATGCTTGAACTGGGGAGTTACAGAATAGCCTAAAGAAAATTTGGGGATGAAATTTGTTTATTAACTTGATTGTGGGGATGATTTCATGAAGGCACACATATGTTGAGGTTTATCAATTTGTGCACTTTAAAATATACACACTTTATTGTATGCAAGTGATACATTTAATAGATCTGTTAAAATGTGGAGAAAACAACCAGGGAAGAATGGATTTATTTATTAAATTCTGCAGTATTCAAATTGATTTCTGGGTTGCTTTTTTTGTTTGTTTTCTCATTTTTACATTTACAATGTCTTAAATTGAATGCTGAGAGCATTTTTGTGCTGTCATTTAGTAACAGTATTCATAAAATGAATTTGCTTTCGACTGCAAATTTGACCACTCAATCTATAATTCAGTTTTGAATTTTGTCTTGATCCAATCGCCATACAGAGAAGTTGTGTTACTCTTTAGTAAGTGGGGCTTTTTAATGTTAACTAATGGCTTGCCTTTAGGGTAGATAATATTGCAGTAGAATCTCCATTGTGGTTGTTGTTTGCTAATTTCCTCAGAATTCTGGATAGTCCCACATCCCCTCCCAGGACAGTGCCTCCACATCCTGAGGCACTGGCAGCTGAGGGTGGGTCTCTCCTGGGAGAATGGCACTCTGCCAACAGGGGCCACCTCATCTGACATATTAGAGCCCTGTCCTCCGGAGCAGCCTGGAGTCACTGCATGACCGGCTGGTGGAGAGGTGGGCAAGTCCAGCAGCTCCTGTCACCGTGAAAGACATTGGAGGGGCAATTACATGCCGGTGTCTACTTCTCAGCAAGCTGGTGTAGAATTTACTAAGACCACGTCCTTGCCTGGCCCTTTCCCCATTCCTGTCCTACGTCTCTCACTTCTTACACAGTCAGAGGTTTTGTTTTGTTTTGTTTTGTTTCTGAAAGGCACTATCTCAATAAAACCCAGGAACCCAAATCGCTGTCTCATCCTCTGCTTCAGGGGATCTCAAGCTAAGATAGCAATTTACCATGAATTTTTAAGTATTTCATGGATAGTTTAATAACATTGCATAGGATCCATACACACATGTTGATGTATTTTATTTATGCATATATATTATGTTGATCCTATTTTGAAATAGAAACAAATGCCTGCTTTCCCTGAAGTAGTGTTGTTTCCATTTCTTCCCTCAATCCAGGCAGCAGCAGTAGCTTTCTACACATACTACTAAAGGGGAGAAAGACTGACATGAGAGTAAGGAGTCGAATCACAGTCACAGCTGTGTGGTTTCCCAGGTGACTCCTGAAACCCACCGCACTGGAGATAACCTCCACAGCACAGATGTTTACTTGCAAGACTCCCCCTATAGGGGAAAGCGTTGCGGTGCAGTGGGTTAAGCCACTGCTTACAATTTTCACGTTCCATATAGGGGTGCTTGTCTGAGTACCAGCGCCACCATTTCCAATCCAGCTTCCCACTAATGTACCCGGGAGGCAGCAGATGATGGCCCAAGTACTTGGGTTCCACTCAACAGAGGAGTCTTAGATTGAGTTCTGATATGACTAGGCAGGCAGCTCTGTGGGTCTGGTGAGCTAGAGATACTTGCAAGCCATTAACCCCGCCCCTACCTCCCACCGCGTGTGGAATTCTATTCCCCTACTCATCTATTAAAATGCTCCCTTTCCTGGGATGCATGTGCTGCATCCCGGACCTGGGGGAAAACTGCCATGAAAATAGGATGTTGAGCTCCAGCTGGAATTTATGGAGGTACCACAAAATTCCCAGGTGGCCTCATGCCTGCTGTAGAGGCTACCCCAGCCCCAACCTCATGAAGGAAGTCAGCACTGGTAGGAGCTCTCTCTCTCTCTCTCTCTCTCTCTCTCTCTCTCTCTGTGTGTGTGTGTGTGTGTGTGTGTGTGTCTTCTGCCACAGACTATGGTTGGAAGACTCCCAGGTGTTCTCTCTGCTTCCCCTCCCCTACGCCTTCTCCTGTGGGACAGATCTTCTGGCCCACTGCCCACCCATGACAGATATTTCTCTGTGTGGGGCAACCCATGCTCCCACGTGTATGTGTTCACTTTATTACCTTTTAAACAATAAAACTTGTTATCAGTTTGTGCACCTTATACATGTCTGTACTTAATGTGCTTCTCTGGGTGAAAGGCAAGATCCTGGGGAAAAAATAATAATAACCCCTCACCCACATCAGTTCCCAGCTTCTGCTTTGACTTGGCTGTTGTGGCCATTTGGGAAGTGAACCAATGGATGGAAGATCACTCTCTCTCTCTCTCTTTTTTTTTTTTATTTGACAGGCAGAGTTATAGACAGTGAGAGAGAGAGAGACAGAGGGAAGAGTCTTCCTTCCATTGGTTCACTCTCCAAATGGCCGCTACGGCTGGCACTGCACCAATCCGAAGCCAGGAGCCAGGTGCTTCTTCCTGGTCTCCCATGCGGGTGCAGGGCCCAAGCATTTGGGCCATCCTCCACTGTACTCCCGGGCCACAGCAGAGAGCTGGACCAGAAGAGGAGCAACCAGGACCAGAATCTGGCAGAATCTAGCATCGGCCACTGCAGTCTAGCTGACTGGAAGAGGAGCAACCAGAAGAGAATCCAGCGCCCCGACTGGGACTAGAACCCTGTGTGCTGGCGCCGCAGGCGGAGGATTAGCCTAGTAAGCCACGGTGCCAGCCATGGAATGCTTTATGATTCTACCTTCTGGGAAGACAAAATGCAGATCAGAAGCCACAGTGTTAACATGAAGAAATTCATTCTTCAGAAAGAGTTCTCTTCCCATTGTAAATTATATTCTGAGGAGGAAAACGAACTGGCATTAAACAGGGTTTTATTTATAGGAAAGAAAAACGATAGCTCAATTCTTTTTAAAGAGAAGTCACACCAAAAGCTCCTAAGAAAGGAAAAGACTCTCTTTTGCAAATGTCCATATTGCCCTCAGAATCCCTGCCCAGTTATGGGAGCCAGAGAGCACGTAGTACACAGTGATGTATTTCTTTTGTTCACAGCATGTTCACAACAAGACTATGGATTCTGGGTCAATAGGCTGCAAATGAGATCTTAGATTCTATTCTTAAAAGATTTCATTTTTCAGCACTAATGAGGGAGGGACACAGAAAAAAATAGTAATATATATTAAAACATAATTTTATATATTATATATATTTAAAAACAAAACCATACCATCCATTGAAAATGTTTACATTCATTGATCCTTACTTTAAGGATCCCAACTTAATCTCCACAGCAACTTGATCCTTACCATGTCTGTAAGCTTAGCATTATTTGAAAATCCAATGGAATACATGATTAGTTCCTATTTCTTCCTGGTGATAAAGTGAAACAACATTCGGAATGCCTATTAGATAATCCCAACCCATCCGTGTGCAGAGTTTTCTTCCATGAGCACGTAAGAGAATTGTAAGGAGGCACGAAGGCATCACAGAACATAATTGGCTCCATTTTAATTGGACCCTCGAGAAAGACTGCCCTGCTGCAGCTTGAGGCTTTTCTCCTGGGAATAGAAAAACCACAGCTCCTCGCTTGCCCGTTTCATTCCTACACATCTTTAGCATCAATTTCAACTGCTGAGATGGTAGTACTAAAATATTTATTAGGAAAAAAGTTAACTAAACTTCACGGAAAGAATTTCTTCATAAATCTGATTCTATCTCATGAAGTTTGCAATTTTCAGCAAGTTTGTTTTCAAGCTTGAGTGACTGAACCCATTGGTATATTTTGTATATTCGTAAGAAAATTTTAAGCCTACAAGTAGAAAAATAAAATAATTTCCAATTATAAAATATTAAGCAGAGATTATTTACAGGAGCAGAGAAGTTAAACTAGGATTTCTGGATTGAAAGAATCTTTGTTTTTTTTTTTTTTCTGAGGGATTTGTTGCTTTCTTTGGGTCACAGAATGTTCTTAGGTTTGTGTTCAACTAATATATGTTCTTGAGAAATTGTTTTAAATACCAATTCTCCTGTTCACTATTGGAATAGTAAACAGGCCTGTTTCATAGTTTTGTTTTAAGTCATCTTTGTCGACAAACTGAGTTCCATTGTTTTCACTGACACATGATGATTGAACATATCTAAGAGGCCCAGGGTGATATGGGGTACAGTGTAGAATTTCCATTCCTGTATACACTGTGTAACGTTCAAGTCAGGGTGATTAGCACATCCATTAATTCATACATTTGTCATTGCTTTGTGGCCAGAACACTCAAAAGCCTCTCTTCTAGGTATTTCGAGATATATAACACATTACTGTTAACTACAATATAGTATGGGAGCGGAGAATATTGGTCACCAGGGACTGCAGAGAGGAAAGGCGAGAGAGAGAGGTAGTAGAGGGAGGTTGGACACAGGTACAATCCAAGTCTCTTCCAAATCACACTTTCTTCCCTGGTCCCAATTCCTGGGTTGCTCAGCCTCAGAGGGGGCTCAGCACATTATCTTTTGTCTGGTGTGTGCATGAAGCAGCTCTTGCAAAGCTCCTAGTGGCCGATGCTCTATTGGTTTTTGTAGCTTGACGATGCACTCTGGTGAGGGCCAGATCCATCATTGCTGAATTATTGAATTATCTGGGTTTAAAATAATACAAGTTACTTTCAGCTATTTTCTCTTCCCTCTGAATTCATAGAAGACTGTAAAAATAAAAAGATCACATTTCTTTCACCAAGCTGCTGACAAGTAAGAAACAAAGGAAAACAACAAATAAATTGTTAACAGAGAAGTCAAACCGGACTAGATTTTAACAAACCTAAGGAATAACTAAGAGTTTTAATAGCAATACTTTGTTTTGTAGAAGGCTTATAAACAACAAATTATGATTGTGAAAGACCTTAAACAAAAAAGTGGCTAACTATTCTAGGTAAACACACTAATGCTACAAACTGGATTACTACATTTTCAATCATGTGAAAATCCCTGAACTAAGGGGACAGCACTGTGTCCTAACGATCACCCCCCAACAAGTGCTTGAGCCATTCTCCCACTTTGCTAATATCTTCACCCTGACTTTCTTTAAATTTGTTGTGGAGCCCCTTCCTTAATGAAGCAATCTCTGAGCTACACCCACTGGAAACCCATCGTTGTCACATCTTGACTACAGACAAGGTATGACTTAGTCAAGGCTTTATTTTACAGCCTTTTGAATGCTGGTCTGTTCACACTTCCTCCTACCTTCCTCTCTTGGTCCATAATCTTTGGTTTCTGTAAAAGAGCCTATTCTTACACTGTTTGAACCTCATCTTTCACCCACATACATCCTGCGCTGTTCAGGTAACCATGACGATACCTCACAGGGCTGAGGTTATGCGCCGTATGAAATGCAGCCTGCTGTCTTAAACTTGTCAGTGAGCCCACCTTAGCCAAAATATGCACACATACACACAAACACACACTCATACAAACAAGTCTCCTGTGAAAACCCATGACATCTGGGAAAGCTTCCCACATCACGTGTGCCGTCAAATAATTTGATGAGTGGAAAACGAGGATGATTCCTTTGCTGGGAACGAGCAAAAGCATACAAATCTTTGCTATTACAAAAATAGTCTCTTAATTCTTTCTAAATTATTCCAAATGCTTTCACTTCTTCAGTAGTTGCCTGCTTAAGATAAACGTTATTAGACACGTGTGCTAGTTAATAATCATAGCATGGCTGAAAGTCAATGTGTTTTCTGGTTTGCGATTTAATTACTGCTCACTTAGTCACTCTAATCAGACAATTGTGGTACACCACAAAGACACTGGTCAAGGAATAAGAAATATTAAGATTTGGGGCTATGATAGCAATTACTGGACTATCCACTCTGTGTTTTTTGACCTACGAACTCCATCCTAAGATTTTGTTGACTCAGATTTACATATGCAGTCATTACCTCTTTACTGCTAATGCAAACATCTCTCATTCTGGCTTCTCTACC
The DNA here is from genome assembly GCA_949820135.1 of Sylvilagus floridanus. NCBI lineage: Eukaryota > Metazoa > Chordata > Mammalia > Lagomorpha > Leporidae > Sylvilagus > Sylvilagus floridanus. The sequence goes on from OX463236.1 coordinate 35,635,042, forward strand.
AAGCTCCAGTTCATTACTGACTTGAAAAAAAGAGCAGGAAACTCATTCAAAATAAGTCTTTGCTAGAGCATTAGTGGAAACATTGAGTCAGACACAGAGTAGAAAAAAAAAAGATGTTGCATGTTTTCTGAGAACTGGAAGGACTTACAATTGAACTGGAGGAGTAAGTCATGTCGTAGTGAGCCTTTGCTCTAAATGACCACTTTCCTTACTAAACTGGAATGTATCTGATGGTCAGTACTGCTACGCACTGTCTTGCATGTGCCCCGGAAGTAGGAGGCAGGCACAGCCCTTGGGGAACTGGCTCCTCTCACTCCCTTTTTTTTCTCCTTCCTCTGTGCTTCCTGAGTTCATGCTCTCATCTCAGTACTCAGGATCCTTTTTTTTTTAGCTTTTCCCTCTATCATTTAAATTCCCACCAGATCAAATTCTTGAAATGAGAGCTTCCAACATGTTGCTAGTCACAAATGTTTCCAACCGAATCAAATTTGCCATTGAAGGGTAATTCCATAAACCTCAATTTTCTCCTATTTATTATCTCCCAAAATAGGCATATCTATCTTCTCACAAATAAGCATTGATTTTTCTCACAAGAGAATCCTCCAAAGTGAGAAATGGGCAATATTTCATATGGTGAATTGCTATAGAGTACGGAGTCATTATGTCACACCAGATGTCTTAGAATCTGAGCTGCAGTAGAGTAATGGTTAAAAACAGGAGGTCTGGATTCAAATTCCAACACTTGCACCAACTCTTTGTGACTCTGAGACATTGCCTTTCAAAATTCTGCGCTTTCCTTTTCTCTGCTTTAAAACACAGATAATGACGTTGCTTATGTTTTGGAGAAGTTAGGAAGATTAAGTGAATGAAACCATGTAAGGGTTTCCAACAGCCTGTTAGGGAGTAGAAGTACTCAAGAAATGCCAGCATTTGTTGTTAGGAGGATCATTATCAGACAAGCCTGCAGAGACAGCAGGGCTATCACATAGTGGGAGAGTCTGAAGCATGACCTCAAGTGATCTAAAGTGCACAGCAGAAAATATCAACGAGAGGCTCCCACCAGTAAGAAAAAGCAAAAGCCTTTTTAAAAGCTTGCAGGAACATAGTTGGTTGGAGAGTAGAAATAATGTCCAGAAAACATTTCATAGAACGATTCTATGTGGTGAATGTGCCTTAGTCTAGAGCACATTTTGGTTATTTACATATAAAGTGTTCCTTATCAAGGCTCATTTGTCTTCAAAGCTAATAAGATGCATTTTTGTATTTCCTTCTGTCTTTGGTTGGGTTCTTTGGAAGCTGAAACTGAAATTAAGATTTTTGTCCAAATAATTTCTTAAGGAAAGGGAAGTGATGACGGCAAGATTGGGCAGGAACTGTGGTTTCTGTCTGAGATCAGTTTCGTTGAGAGATCATAGTGGAAGGCAGAGGTCTCCCTCTGCAAACATCACACTAAAGAGTCAAATTCAGGTTGAACAAGAAGCAGCAGCCATTGTACCCTGATCTGGGGAGGGACAGCCTTCTGGTGACACAACTCTAAGAGGAGACTCCTGAGAGAAGGAACAGCTGTTTTTCAACACCCCCTATCACACACAGTAGTTGAAGGTTGGGTGGCAGGCTGTACATAGCCAAAGGGCTTTGAGAAGGGCCCAATACCATCCACTATGTATTTGATTTATTTTCATTCAGGTTGTCCTCTGTCTCCCTGGACTGTACATAGGAGACCAAAGCAGAAAAAGCCTTCTGTTGTTATAGGGGACCTCTTATGCTGTGTGTTAGGCTTCTATGTATTGATACGTAATCCGATGTTTTCTCTGGCTCCATTAATCCATGGGATGTGAACGAACAAGCTATGGCAGTAACAGAAAATAACTCTAAGCACCCACGGCGGAACATCTGTCCATCCGGCTCCCATTGGGTGTAGCATCTCTCATGTGTGTCCCCCTCGCCCTTCATCTTGGAGTGCCTGTGCTCTTTTCCTGAGCTATTTCTGTCTTCCAGCAAGTAGGCTGTCTCAGGACATTCCTGCCACTGCTTTCTGATCTCAGTGGGGCTGCAACTATATCCACATGTGTCTCTGAGCAGTCATTAAGCCAAACTGAGTAGAAACATCCCTCCCTGATGCTACATTCTAACCATCATTCTGTTCAAATGTCTTCCAGGATGAAGTGCTACTCTGTGCCATCAGCCTCCCTCAATGACTGTAGAAGGGTGATGGGCTCACACTTACAGAGCTCGTTCCAACAGCACAGACAAGAAGATATCACTGCGTGTGGATAATCTCATTTATTCTTCATAACAATCCTATAAGGTCAGCACTCCTGTATTCATTATCTAGACAAGGAAATGGAAAAAAAAAAAAAAGATGGGGGAGAAAGAGAGAGAACAAGAGACAGAGAAAGAAAAGAGATGAGGGATGGGAGAGAGAATTTGGAAAATACAACCAAGAAGTATATAAGCTGAGATTCAAACTTCAGTATTGTTTATCTCAGAATCCATGTACTTAAAGAATATATATAATATATGTTATACATATATGCGTTTCTTTCTTCCTTTTTTATTACAATGTTTTCCTCCTTTAGGCTTTTGCATAAATTATAGAGCACACAGGGCAAGCTAAATGGAAGAATTGTTTGCAAAACATAATTATGTAAAACTCTGCCCTTGGACCAGGTTCTTTAATGTCTCCCCATTTAGCGCTTCATCTAACAGTTTTAAAGTTTATTCTTCTTCTTGCATGGTTTAAGTGTCGTAAATGAGCAAGCCAGAGATCAGCTGAGGACTGAGAAGCTCTTTAATAAAAAAGCCATTTGGTTGACCTTCTGTATGCCTATTGTATCTCATATGTGTGTCTTTACATGTAGTATATGTCATTTCCAAGATATAATTTCAAGATCTGCTCATATATAAAGCAACACAGAGATACAATAAGAATGTAGAACAATCAAAAGACTGAATGATAAGGGTAAATTTTAATAAACATTGTCTTTTAAAAACAGTAACAGCAAACTCTTATGGAGTTTCAAATACTTTGTTAATAATAACACAGAAAACAAAAATGCCCTAAATGGAGTCCCATGGTCCAAAGTCCTGGCATTATCTGGGGTTATCATTAGAGTAACTACGTAAGGAATAATAAAACAAAATGCAATTATCAGTCTCACAAAGCAAATAAGAAAAATAAGAAAATACTTTATCTAAAAGACTGTGACAAAGCAGAAAATGGGAGCACTAAAAAGACATACAGAGTGCAGAGAGTCATGAGGCGTGTTTCACGTCAAATGTAGTGGTGGTTACACTGTCTACAAATAGGCACAGCATTCCAGTTTTTTTAACAAAGATTATAACACTGGATTTTTTAAAATAAAAAAGAAAACATCACAGCAGATACCACAGAAATACAAAAGATTATAAAAGATCGTTATGATCAACTATACATCAACAAACTGGAAAATTTGGAAGAAGTGGATAAATTCCTGGACACACACAACTGACCAAAACTGAATTATGAAGAAATAGAAAACCTGAACAGACCTTTAACAGAAAGCTGATATATGACAAAATGCATTACTATCAATAAATAGAGAAATGTCACAATGAAAGATTTAACTCACTAAGATGATATAATTCCAGACTTTTATATGCCTAATAACCTTGTTTTAATATATAAAACAAAAATATATGAAAATAATAAATTTACATAGCTTCAGACTATTTAACACATATTTCTTTGTAACTAACAGGACAGATAATACATGGAAGATTTAAACAACCTTATTAACAAAGAAGAACTAATTAGCATATTAATAAGCATTACATCTAAGCTATAGAACTCATATTCTTTTTAAGTTCACACAGAACATTAAACAAAATTGACCGTATGCTAGATCAAGCAAGTCTCAGCATTCTTTAAAACACTGAAACAATACAAAGTATTATTACTTATTAAATATTAATTTATTTGAGAGTCAGAGAAAGACCAACAGAGTGCTTCCTCCCATCCACTGATTCACTCCCCAGTGCCTGCCCTGGCTCCCCAGGGACAAAGCTGGGAGACAGGAACTTAATTCAGATCTTCTGTCAGTGGCAGGAACCCAGTCATTTAAGTCATCACCACAGCTTCCCAGGGTCTGCACCAGTAGGAAGCTGGAATCAGGAGCTGAGGCAGCAATGGAACCCAGACACTCCAAAATGCTCTGGGGCACCTTAACTGATTCCTTGACAGCTAAGGCTAAAAACCTACCACAAAGTATTACTTCTGATCAGAGTCATGGAGCTAGAAATTAAGAGTAAAAGAAAACAAACCAAAAATCCCAAAAAGAAAACAAAAAAGTTGCAAATGAATCAGTGCTCTTCCAAAAGTCCTGTCTCAAAAGAGAAATTGCAATTGAAATTTAGAAAACAATTTAAATAGTGATAATGGAATACATTTTACCAAAACATATGAGATGTGGCTAAAGCCACACTGAGAAGGAAATTTGAGATCGAAAAATCAATAATTGGGCATCATCTCCAGAAGCAGTAGGCGCACACAGCAGACAGATCTGGATTTCCTCATTAAAAGGAACCAGAAGAGGTGAGCACTTGGCTCAGCAGTTCACCAGCCAATTAGGATATCCATGTCCTGCCATATGGTGCCTGGGTTCCATACCCGGCGCCCGCTCCTGACTCCAGCTTCCAGCTCATGCAAACCCTGGGACGCTGCAGTAACGGCTCAAGCAATTGGGTTCCTGCCACCCACATGGGAGACGTGCTTTAGAAATGATTTCAGGGAAAAAAAAGCAGGTAGCTCAATATATCTTATCTGCAGGGAGAGCTCGAATGAGTAGAATGAGCAAAAAGCTGTCACTAAAGAAGTCACTCACATTGCTGGTAAAGGGAGGTGGCTGGCAGCTTGTAGGTGACACGGTGACCTCGTTTTTGTCTCTTTAGATAAGATTGTGACGTGTCCTTGTTCTGTCTTACTTTATCATGGTCTCAGAATGAACTTGTCTGATGCTGATCTTCCTAAGAATGGTTGTGTTCAGCAGAACAGCTCCACACACTGCAACACTGCAGCCTGGCCATGGCACCAGGCCATCCAGGACCACACAGCCCCACATGCTCACGACAGAACTGTCTCAGGATGTCAAGGGCTGCTTGCTTCTTTCTCTACTGTTTGTCCCTAAAAATACATAACAAAGCTAAAAACACAGCCACTAATGAGCTAGTGCTAAATCTAATGCCAAAAGTTAATGCAGCATATAGTTCTTAAAAAAATGGTAGCTGAGCCTCGGATAAATATTTCAAGGAAAATGGGCATCACTTTGCCTCCTACATGCATCTGACAAATACAGTGTCTCATTGGAGGAGAGTTCCATAAGTAACCCTGAGGGGAATATAAAAATGAGGACTGGATAGTGATGGTCTTTTAAAAGCTTGTACTTCAATCATATACATGATAGATATTTCTAACATGGACCATTTATTATAAATAAGAAAAAGTGGGGCCAGCGCTGTGCCTGTGGCACCAGCATCCCATATGGGCGTGGATTCAGGTACCGGCTGCGAGTCTTCTGATCCAGCTCCCTGCTAATGGCCTGGGAAAGCAGTGGAAGATGGCCCAAGCACTTTGGCCCCTGAACCCATGTGGGAGACCTAGAAGGTGCTATGTAAGGCTTTCTCTGACACTACTATTGCAGGAGAGCAGGGGAATGCCACCAAGTTACTGCCAAGTAGGAGACAAATCCAAGTTCCCACTCAGCCTCTGTGAAGACCAGAGAAGGAATTTGTCATTCTGATGAGTAGACGTGGAACTCAGGCTCCCTTTCAGGCCTTTGCTGTCAGCACTCTGACCAGAAAGGGTAGGGGTGTTGCCTTGTTGCTGGGTGGTGGTGGGAATTCCAACCTCTATTTTAGAAGGGCAGAAAAAGTAGCCTTGCTGTACTGGGGAAATCCTGATTCTTCACTACTCCTCTGATGCCACCACAGTGCAGTCAGGAAAGGGTGCCTAACTAGGCAGCAGTTGGAGGAAGATAATCTTAGTGTATTTTGTGCTGTTGAAGCAGAATACATTTATTTCTTACAGTTCTGGAGGTGTGGAAGTCCAAGGTGGAGGGACCCATATCTGGCAAAGTCTTGCTGCATCATCCCATGGTAGAAGAGAGACGGGCAAGAGAATGAGCGTACAAGAGGAAGAGTGAAGGGGAAAGAGAAGGCTTTACCAGGAATCTCTTCCCATGATAAAGACATTAATTCTCAGATTTAATCACTTCTATAATGGCCCAACTCTCAACCCTTTCACATTGGAGATTCAGTTTCCAATGCACAGACTTTGAGGAAGATGTGGAAACCATAGCAAAGGCCAGGTTCCCCAAACAGTCTCCACTGACACTGAGGCCAGGGGCCATCCTTACTGTCCAGTGGGGAAGACATTTCAGCTCCCTGTTTGTTCTTCTCTGACATCCAGGATGGTGGGTTGGCCCACCTGGTTACACTCTGGAAGGTGGAAGTCTAGGCTGTCCACTTGATCTTGGCTGTCAAGAGGCAAGGGTTAGAGCCACTGTTGCTTTTTTGGTGCTTGGTTGAAATAGAGTCACATTTTTCTTATCTAAGATATTTTCTTGGAGGCAGGCCTTGTGGTACTACTGTGGGTTAAGCCACTGCACAGAATGTCAATATCCCATATCAGAGCACAAACTTGAGGTCTGGCTCCTCCGCTTCCAATCCAACTTCTTGTTAATCCTCCTGACAGGCAGCTGATGATGGCAAAGTGCCTGGGTTCCTGCCATCCATGTGGGAGATCCAGATGGAGTTCCTGGTTCATGGTTTTGGCCTTTCCAATTGCGGCTATTTTGGGTATTTGGAGAGTGAACCAGCAGATGATTCTCTCTCTCTCTCTCTCTCTCTCTCTCTCTCTCTCTCTCTCTCTCCTTCTTCTCTCCCTCCCTTTCAAATAAATTTTATAAATAAATAAGTAAACTGCATCCTCCTTTGCTAAATGTCTACTTCCTGGCCAGCTGGCTACAGTGATTGGACTTTTGTTTGAATTATTTGTGTCTGTCTCTGTTTTCCACTTTTCCAGAACCTGGTCTAGAACCTATGGGGCAAATAGAAAACCTAGGGAGCTGACCATGCTTTTCCTTTGCTCCTAACATCTCTAACGTGTGTGCCTTCCTTCCCGCATCTTCTTATATTGATGTATAATGTTAGGATTTTCAGTTGTAAGCACTGGGAAGAACATCTACTCCACCTTCCTGGAAGCAAGAGTCCAAAAATAAACTGATTTTGTAAATTAAAATTCAAAATTTGTGTTTATTGTCAAATCCATCAGTGAGGATTTCATCAAATGAGACTATTTGATGAAAAGATGGTCATCTCACATGACCTTTAGCATCCAGTTTGTTTCAGCATTGCCTTGAGAAAGTTCTGCTTGACATGAGTAACAGTTATTCCAATGTCCTTTCTCCTTGGCCTATGAGCCACAGCCAAGAATCCAGCTGTTGCTTATTTTGGTAAACAAAGTGGTACTGGATCACAGTGACACCCATTTATTTACGTGTAGCTTATGACCACTTTTTCAGTGCACTAACATTGCAACAGAGACTTTTATGGCCTACAAAGCTGAAAATGTTTGCCCCTCTACAAAAAATGTTCACTGACTTACTTTAAATGTTTCGCTTTAATGTCTCAGGACTCTTACATGCTAATTCAATATGAAGCTGAAATGAAGAATAAGATATTTTATTTCAAATATGAATGATTAGCTACATTCAATAATTTGTTATTTTAGACAATAATTGGGTCTTCAGACATTTAAACATCCATAATGGGTGAAAAAAAATTACAGGTTATTTTTTCTTCATATGACTCATTTAAGAAAATAATAGGTATCAAAGAAAATCATAGATGTGTCAGCTGGAAAGCCAAAATTTACCAAAGCCTATTTATTAAGACATGTTGAGTTTAACAATTTAAGCGTGTTTAATTTCTTATACATTATAATCTCAGCTGAAACATCGTGGCGTTCAAACTCAGCATGACCCAAAAGAGCTTTTCTCAGTAACATAAATGAGTGAAACCATGGTTTGGGTGAGAAATACTCTAATGCTCAAATAAGAGAAAAAGCTCCAGGAATGACTGTGCAGCTTTTTTTCCCTAAGACTGCACAGCCTGTTTGAGAGCGAGCTAGGAAACTGCTGTTGCTATGGGAGAGTGAGAAGTGGGAACTGACACGAGTTCAGATAGGTGGCATGGGTCTGATCATGCAGAGCCTCACCCACCACAGCAACATCTTAGATTATGCTGGAACTGAGCAGCCATTGGAAGGTCTGGGGCCTAGGAATTACATGACTCAACCAAATTTTTACAAAGAACATTGTAGTTAACAGAAGATGGGACTGTAAGAAAGTAAGAGGAGAGGAGCCAGCACTGTGGCGAAGCGGGTAAAGCCACAGCTTGCAGTGCCAGCATCCCATATGGGCGCCGGTTCGAGACCCAGCTGCTCTACTTCCGATCCAGCTCTCTGCTATGGGCTGGTAGAAGATGGCCCAAGTCCTTGGGCCCCTGCACCCATGTGGGAGACCTGAAGGAAGCTCCTGGCTCCTGGCTTCAGATCGGCACAGCTCCAGCCGTTGCTTCCATCTGGGGAGTGAACCAGTAGAAGGAAGACCTCTCTCTCTCTCTCTCTCTCTCTCTCTCTCTCTCTCTCTCTCTCTCCTCTCTCTGTGTAACTGTGACTTTCAAGTAAAATAAATAGATCTTTTTAAAAAAGAAAGTAAGAGGAGAAAGGTGGATGCTGGTTAGGGGACTATTGCAAGAGCTAATGGAAGTTTGAGCTGGGAAGTATAAAATAAGCATTGGCTGACCTTGGTTCTTGGGAGGCAGCCTCTAGATCCTTGAACTCTCCTGGGTGATGGGAATGTCTGGGTCTTCACAGCTTCTGTTAAACAGGTTGGAAGGCTCTTACGTAGCTACAACTACGAAGGGTGATTCAGAATGGGAGCTGCATAGGGCAGACAGTCCAGCTGGGGGATGAGAGGGCTTTGGGCCACACAGGAGCCCAATCTGGAAGACAGGAGTGAAACCTGGAGACCGAGTCCAATTTGTGGCCACTGATTCAGTGCTTCATACCTATCATGAAACCCCAAAAGAGATTCTGATGGTTACAGCTTGGGTGAGTTCTCCTGGCTGGAACCCCTGGACATCCAGTTCTCCACTGCCGTGATTGGAAGGTGACAACATGGGGAGAGGACACAGGCAGCTCTGGCTTTTGAGGCCTCCCAGACTTGCCCCTGTGTGTAGCTTGTCTTGGTTCGTCCTGATTCGTATCCTTTTTGCTGTATTACAACTTCGACAGGAAGTGGAGTGCTTGATGGTCACTAGTGAATTCTCAAGCTGAGGAGGTGGTGGGAACCCCCAGATGTGCGTCGGTTGGTCAGAAGTAGAGATGGTTCTGCGAACCCCTGAAGTGGAGCTGGTATATGCCGCAGGGGCAGCCTGGTGGAGAACCGTGCCCTTGGCCTGTGAAGTTTGGCCTAATTCCAGGCAGTGTCAGAAGCCACTGCTGGTGGTGGCAGTGGGGTGATGATGCTAAAGGGTCAGGTTTCTGAAATGTCTTGAAAATAGTGTTAAAGGATTTACTGAGGAATAGGATGAGAAACGAGAGATAAATGGAGGATTTCAGTGTTGTGAAACTTCTTGACTCTACTCAATAAAATATACAAGGGTTTCATATTCACACATATATTATGTATATATATTCATATATTTGAGAGGTAGCGTTACAGACAGAGAAAGGGAGAAACAGACAGAGAGATCTTCCATCCACTGGTTCACTCCCCAAATGGTCATAACCGACGGAACTGGGTGGATCCGAAGCCAGGAGCTTCTTCTGGGTCTCCCACATGGGTTCAGGGGCCTAAGCACTTGGACCATCTTCTACTGCTTTCCCAGGCCACAAGCAGAAAGCTAGATCACAAGAGGAGCAGCCAGGACACAAACCAGCACCCATACAGGATGCCAGCATAGTAGGTAGAGGCCTAGCCTACTACACCACAGCGCTAGCCCTGCATATATATTTTTATAAGAAATATAAAAGGAATATCTATCTGTAGATTTGTATATATATCCATACCTATCTCTATATATTTTATAGTTATGTGAATATGTTATGTTATATAGTATAAAACATAATTATGCACATAATTACCATTTTTAAAGATTTACTTTATTTACTTGAAAGGCACAGTGATAGAGAAGGAGAAAAGAGAGAGAGGGAGAGAGAGAGCTCCTTCATCCACTGGTTCACTCACCAAAAGGCCACATTGACCAGGTTTTTGCTAGGCCAATGCCAGGAATCAAGAACTCCATCAAGGTCTCCCATGTGGGTGGCAGGGGTCCAGGCACTTGGGTCATCTTCTGCTGTTTTCACAGGCACATTAGCAGGGAGCTGAATCAGAAGTGGAGAAACAGGGATGCAAGCTGGAGCCCATACAGAATGCTGACAAGCAGTGGCTTGGCCTGCTGCACCACAATGCTGGCCTTTCATTTATATTTTTATAAATAAATGTAAGAGTAAATCTGTAGACATATGTATGTGTACCTAACTCTCTGTATCTTATAGTTATATGATTATGTTATATGTCATATAATCACAATGTTTGCATAGTTTATGGAGTAAGTTATGTATACATTATTTTTCTAGTATAAAAGGGGAATACCCATGACAAGTTATAACCATTGTACTTTTTCTTTGAGTAATCATATGTAAATTTGTTTTTAGGCTTTTAAGGACATTTACATTTCACATATTGAATGTGTTTAATAACTATGTGATGGTTAGTGATAACACAGTATAATTTGTCTTATCTTGAGGCTAATCAGCTTAACTATATCAATTGCCATTTGTCTGAATTTTCCGATTCTTACTAAATACTATATATATAATTTTATGGGTAATTTTTTATGTCACAAAATTCACAAGTAAAAAAAAATGTACAGTACTCCATAGAACATTGGGCATGCTATTTCTGCCTTATAAAGGATTAACATAACTTAAATTGGGGATTATTTCCATTTACTATTTAACATAAGGACCTATGGGAAAGAATGGACAAAGTATTGAGCTACTTCTTTGCCCAGAAAAGTTAGGGAAATTGTTCAGTTATCATTACGGGGACTGATGGTAAAGAGCTGAGGATATTTGAAGTACTGGTAGGAAAGTGGAGCTATCAGGGAAGAAGAGACAAGGAACAGGCTCAGGCACGTAGCAGAAAGCCCCCAAGGGTGCAGAGGTCCATTGCCACAAAGTCCATCAGGGGGGAAAGGCTGGTCAAATAGCCCAAAATGACAGTCTGACGTTGAACTTGAAGTTCTTGCCTTCTTGTGGGTTTTTGATCCTATCTGTGTTCTGATCACTACTCAATATTAACAAAACTTCAGGAAAATTGTTCACAACAAAAAATTTTGAGCAGTGCTTTTGGGGAAATAAAGGAAGGGAATAGTATTCAGTCTGGGGCAAAGAGGGTAGAAGAAGGAAGGCGGGAGGCCCCGGAGGGCTGGAGCAGGTGAGTGTAGTGAAGCCTGAGGCTGAGAGGTAAAGCGAACCCCATCCCTACCCGGTTTTGCTCCAAATGAAAGACCGGAACTCCTTCTATTGTTCTTTGCACAGTAAAACAAATGTTGCCTCCAGAAGGCTGAAGGATGCAGGATTTGTCACAGCAAAAGGAAATGAACAGGTGTCTAGGCCAGATGAGAGTCCCTCCTGTGTGACAATCAGCACTGAAACTAACCACAACAGCCAATCAGGAAGACGGTAAGTGTTCGAAGAGCAGGCAGACTTGGCTGGAGTGCCACTGGGAGAACAAGCCCTAGGAAATGTACTGTAACTTTCCTGGCAGGGACCGACAAGGCCTCCTTATGGGATTTTACAGGAGCTAAAGGGCCCAGCATCTGAACTTTTCCTAAATCCTTGCAATAATATAACTTTCTTAATATTGTGCACTCTTGCAAAAAAAATGTGGCTTTATGCACAGAGGTGAGAGGAGATGCAGTGTTACAAGAGCCCCTCAAAAATAAATCAACACAACAGTACCCCTTAAGGGTGTGATTGGTTTCCAGTGTTATCCCAGTTGGATTGGCAAAGGGGTTCATTTTTAGTTGTAAAGCATTTATGTGCAAGATAGAATGTATTCAAAGTGAAACACATACCAAGAGTTAGTGAAACCCAGAGGACTCCACAAAATAGTTTGGATACCACTGTGCTTAGTTAGCTGAAGAGTAAAAAGGATCTAGAGAGACAACAATGAAGCAGATATAGATGGGTGATAAATTGCAACCCTATAGGAGAACTTATTTTCCTTTACATTCATTAGGAAGTAATAAGGCTGAACAAATACATATGCTCTAAATGCTATACCACGTTCAGCCATGGGGTCACACAGTAATGGTATGGTTCACATGAACCTTTGATTTCTTGTCCACTGTTCCTGGTGAGTGACCAGGCATTTGTGCTATGGACTGAACTGTAAATCCCTCAAATTCATATGTTGAAGTCCTCAGTTCCAGGACCACACAACATGGTTGATGTGGAAACAGGAGCCTATAATGGTGAGAAAGATTAAGTGAGTTTGGGGCCAGTATCCCATATGTGCACTGGTTTGTGTCCCGGCTGCTCCATTTCCCATCTGTCTCCCTGCTAATGCACCTGGAAAAAAGCAGAGTGGGGCAGTGCTGTGGCGTAGCGGGTAAAGCTTCCGCCTGCAGTGCCAGCATCCCATATGGGCGCTGGTTCGAGTCCTGGCTGCTCCTTTCTGATCAAGCTCTCTGCTGTGCCCTGGGAAAGCAGCAGAAGATGGCCCAAATTCTTGGGTCCCTGCACTCTCATGGGAGACCTAGAAGAAGCTCGTGGCTTCAGATTGGCACAGCTCCGCCTGTTGCAACCAACTGGCGAGTAAACCAGCAGATGGAAGACCTCTCTCTCTCTCTGCCTCTCATTCTCTCTCTGTGTAACTCTGCCTTTCAAATAAATAAAATAAATGCTAAGAAAAAAAAAAAAGAAAGATGACCCAAGTTCTTGGGTGAAGTTCCTGGCTCCTGGCTCCTGGCTTTGGACTGGCTTAGCAAGGGCCATTGTAACCATCTGGGTAGTGAACCAGCTGATGGAAGATATCTCTGTGTGTAATAACTCCACCTTTCAAATAAATATATAATTCTCAAAAAAAAAAGAAAACATTGAGTTAGTTGGAGTGGACCCTAATCAGTTACCAGTGGTTAGGAGATGACAATATACATGGAGACACTGGAAGGTATACACACACACACTCACACACACACACACAGAGGAGACGCCGAGAAAAACCACAAAGAAAAGGTAGTTCTCTTCAAGCCAAGATGAGAGGTTTCTGGTAAAAAAACAAAAAACAAAAAAACCGGCCCTGCTAACACCTTGGTCTTGGGCTCCCAGCCTCCCAGACTGAGAACAACCTTCTGCTGTTTAAGCCACCCAGCCTGCAGTATTTTGTTATGGCAACTCTGCCAAGTGACATGATTTAGAAAGTTCACATCCACTTGGAAATGGATTTGTTGGTTTGCAAAATAAAGAAGCCATCTGGTAAATCCTTATCTAACTCATGATGACTGGTGCAATGCCATCACCAACCATCAACTCCCGAGGGACCCATGCAGACAGATGGCATGAGCTGGGAGCAGAGGCCACTTGGGCAAATTCCAGGTGGCTTAGTGAGGTTCCTGTCATTGTTTAGAATAATAAAAATATTTTGTTTTGATACTTTGATGCCTTTTCCCTTCAAAGCAAGACATTATATTTGAGAAAGTACTGATAATGAAAAACAAAGTCACTTATAACAAGTTTGAGGATATCAGAACTTCAACATTTACACTTAATAAATACTGTGGTAGTTACTATGTGATCCTGGCTATATTTATGGGCCTTGGAGTGCCTTGGACTTGGAAAGCCTGTGTGGGGGCCGGCACTGTGGCACAGCAGGTAAAGCCACTGCCTGCAGTGCCGGCATCTCATAGGGGTGCCAGTTCGAGTCTCAGCAGCTCCACTTCTGATCCGGCTCTCTGCTGTGGCCTGGGAAAGCAGTAGAAGATGGTCCAAGTCCTTGGGCCCCTGCACCTGTGTGAGAGACCTGGAAGAAGCTCCTGGCTCCTGGCTTTGGATTGTCCCAGCTTCAGCCGTTGCAATCAACTGGGGAGAGAAGCAGTGGATGGAAGACCTCTTTCTCTCTCTGCCTCTCCCTCTCTTTCTGTGTAACTCCAGTTTTCAAATAAATAAATAAAATCCTATGTGTTTACAGGGGCTGAAATTGTGGTGCTGCAGGTGAAACTGCTACTTACAGCACCAGCATCCCACATCAAATTGCCGATTCACGTCCCAGCCACTCTGCTTCCAATTCAACTTCCTGCCAACATGCCTAAGAAGGCAGCAGAAGATGTCCCAAGAGCCACCTATGTTGGAGACCCGGCTGGAGTCCCTGGTTCCTGGCTTCAGCCTGGCCTAGCCCCAGTGGTTGTGACCATTTGGGGAATGAGCCAACAGATAGAAGATTCTCTCTCTCTCTCTCTCTCTCTCTCTCTCTCTCTCTCTCATCTGTGGCTCTCTGTCTCTTTCTACCACTATTCATTTCAAATAAATAAATAAATCTTTTAAAAGCCTATGTGTTTGCTTTTTAGAAGATTAAGTGAACACTATGCATTTCAATAAGTATGCTGTCACTTAAACTCAGAGAATTATGAACTGACAATGACAAAGCTATAAGCAGTTTCAGGGGTATATGTCAAATCACAAAGAGCTATCCTTACATGAAGTGACTGGTTAGGCTAGATGTTTGGATAGGTGCATACAGCTTCAAAGAATCCATAGATATTCATTTAGATTGAAAAATTAGAAACTTCAAAACTTTCACTGGAAAATTTTCGAAGGCATGGGAACGGCATGGATACACAAGCACAAGTTACTAGTAAAGAACAGTTATAAAATTTTTCAATGTCATTTTAAAGTCGGTACTTTAAAAGGTTTGACTCACTGAAGGGAAGTTTTGATCTATATCATGCACGCACAGACGCACAAAACCCAACTTAGTTAAATATTGCAGTGTGTGAAATAAAGTCGTTCTTCAGACACAATACAGCTCCGCTAAAGGTGACAGAAAGGAAACTGTAATTGCCAAATATAGTACTGTCTTTGGGGGAAAATTCTAGAACATGAGGACACCATGGCAATAATTAGATGAATAAATTTAGAGCAGCAATACATAGTTTTAATTAAAAATGTATATTGTTTTTGGATTTTTCCCAAGCTCTTTCAAAGATTCAGATAGAACCAGCCAAAATCTTGATGATTTGTCAGCAATCCTATATTATAAGAAAATCAGAAGTATAAAGAACTTATCTAACATAAAGAAAGCCTTCTTTTGCATTATGTTTAACACCAACATAGAAATTAATTCAGTGATTCAAATGCATGGATTTTCACAATTCATCATTTTAAAAGTTAGCATCACTCTGGCGTCCAGGTCACAAAAGGACATTGAATTACATCAACTAGAGTCATGCATGAGAAGTGCACTCATTCTGAATCTGTAAACAGAGATGAGCTAAATGGCCTAACTGGATCAAATTTCAATGTTATTTAAAAGGCATGATGACTTTGTTCAATAGAACTATCAAAGATGGTAGGAAAGCTATGTTGAAAATATATTTTAACAAGCATAGAGCAGAGCAATTATTTAGGTTTATCCGTAAAAGTCATTGGCAACCTAAACCAGTAGTCAATCAACAAGTGTCCAAGAACTCTGCTACGGACATAAAACTTATAATTCCTGACTCTAAAGAAATGTATATTATGAGAAGCAGATAACATAAATATAATTGATGCAATTTTCAACTAAAGTTATGACAAGAGATAGCTATTCCTGACCTATTGGGATTGTAGGAAGTAGATGACATATTCATGTGAAATATAACTGATGCAATTTTCAGCAAAAGTTATGACATGACCTGTGATAACCAGATAAGGTTATTCCATCTAAGTATAGTTGAGCTGGTACTTGAAGGATATGTTACAGTAGAATATGATAAGAAGGTGATTTCAACAAAAGTTGAAGATCAAGAGGATACTGTGCATGTTTGGAATTGGCAAATAGATCTATTCCCCAGGGTATTTGAAAATGTGGAACAGAGCCATAAAAATCAACTTAGGGTTGAAGTCTGAGGCTCAAAGAGAATTTTAATATTTTCCACTGTTTCTTGAGTCACTGCGTTCATTAATCAAAAGACGAGCTGAAGGTCTGGAGCAGTTCAAAAGTGATGAACTTCTTTACCTACAAAGAACACTTGTTCATTACCTGCCTCTTTAAAAAAAAAAAAAACCAAGGGGAGACATTAAAAAAAATGGTTGTAGAAATATCTGCATCAGTCTTAAGAATGCACCAAAGTTCGAAGTTCGTATAAGAGGATTTCTCACTCTTCTGCTTCACACATGTCAGTTGCAACTTCCTCTGGGAGGATTCCTCCCTACTAGCTATCAGGACCTGGTGCACGTGGGCCAGTATCTTTGCCTTCAGTTTCGTCTCACTTTTCCTTTCCCATTGTGTACAATTTGGCAGAACCACCAACTAAAGTACTTTGAACTTCCATATCCTTAAATGAAACCCATGACCCAAGACCACTCAGATGCCCATCCTTGTAATCTAGTACCTCCACAGAGTGACACCAACAGTGCAAATCTGAAGCTAAACAGCCATTCGCTGGATTCTGTTCTCCAGCCTCCAGGAACTGCTCTAGTTCTCAAGCACTGGGCCACTCTTCTGGGTGTTCTCTTCACACAGTAAGCTGCCCAGATACTGCTAATAAATTCACATTTCATTTAAGTTCTCCATTGTAGGTATGGCTTGCAACTCTGGTAGTGGGCAACTTCTAATTGTGGCCATGTAGTTTTGTGGGACATGCTACCGTTCATGGTTATACTGCTATAAATGTCTTAAAGGCAAAATGACAACATAGTCCATTATCTTAAACTAGGAGACTTTCGAGAGTCTGAGTGGACACCATTAAAAATTAAGCTGTTACAGCAGATTAAAACCAAAAGCAGGACATAGTTCTTGCCCTGTTGTGTAGTGTGTCTTGTATAAAAAGACTTCAGAGCAAACTCTGGTTTGCACTGTGGCTCCTTTATTTAAAGAAGTGGTAAAGAATGGGCAGGCCATTGAGCAGTCAGTCCTCTGCTGCTCTGAGCTTTGAGTATGCCACTCTGAAGATTCTAACAGGACCTTACAGCTAGCCTGCCCTGAGCTTCCCCAGCCTCGGGTGACACAGGACACCCAGTGTGGTGTTTGCCATCTTGGCAATTTATCTGGCTTCATAGTTCAAGTTTTGTGGAAGTGTTTTTAAAAGCAGTTGCTGGGGGCCGGCACTGTGGCACAGTGGCTTAAAGGCCAGGCCTGAAGTGCTGGCATCCCATATGGGCACCGGTTCTAGTCCCGGCTGCTCCTCTTCTGATCCAGCTCTCTGCTATGGCCTGGGAAAGAAGTGGAAGATGGCCCAAGTCCTTTGGAAGATGCCCAAGTTCTTAGGCCCCTGCACCCACGTGGGAGACCCGGAAGAAACTCCTGGCTCCTGGCTTCGGATCGGTGCAGCTCCAGCCACTGTCTCTACCTCTCTCTGTAACTCTTTCAAATAAATAAAATAAAATAAAAGCAGTTGCTGAGTTTGTTATTGTAGTGAGCTAATAAGGAGGCATTTCTTTACTTTTTACAGAATCATTCATTCCCAATGTTTTAAATAGTGAATAGTAAACAACAAATAAAAACTCAACAACAAAAACAGGAAGCCCTTGTTAGTGATGTGGGATAGGACAGATAGCTAGATTAGGGTCATGAGAGGGAAGCCACACATCCCCTGCCCCATGTAATCCTATCCACCCACCTGTCAATAAGATGTCCCCTTCCTCAGGATGTCCCTCCCCTTACTGGGGCCTGGCGACAGCTCTATGTAACCACTCCCCTTTTCTAAGCACATAAGAAGCCTGGTAAAGGGGAGGGGGCTCTCTGTCCATGTGGACCCAGAGCAAGCAGGGTAAGAAAATCTCTTTTCCCTCCCGGCCCACTCTCCCTGAACAATGCTCACATGCCCGTGTGTGTGTGTGTGTGTGTGTGTGTGTGTGTGTGTATTTTCCTCACCTTATAAATAAACTATCACTTTGCACATTGTCTTTGTGCCTGTAACTAGAATGCTTCTCTAAGAGGCAAGAGGCTACAACGGGAATTTAGTCCCAGCCTAGCTCACAACATTAGTACCTTCCAAAAGTAGGGTCAGGGTCAGGGTCAGGGTCAGGGTGGTAATTGTGGTAATCCACAATAACTAGTCTAATGTCAAGATCTTTTAAAATAAACTACATGCAAAACAAATCAATAAAACTCATTCTCTTCTTAAAGAGTAAGGTAGCCACATCCATGATACACAAGTATACTTACATAGATGTGCACTGATCAAAATATTCACTTACTGAGATACTCAATGAACAGATATTATTTGAAATAAATTATTTGATAGAGTAGACATTTTTATCTGCAACAACAGCAAATGAACAGAATGTAAGTATGGTTTATAGTATAAAGTAATATTAAGTACTACCTGGAAATTTGCCTATTTAAAGATTAGTTAATTTACTTGAATAGTTAAGTGACAAGAGACAAGGAGAGACACCTGCGCCGTGGCTCACTTGGCTAATCCTCTGCCTGCGGTGCTGGCACCCTGGGTTCTAGTCCCGGTTGGGGCACTGGATTCTGTCCCGGTTGCTCCTCTTCCAGTCCAGCTCTCTGCTGTGGCCCAAGTGCTTGGGCCCTGCATCCGCATGTGAGACCAGGAAGAAGCAAAGAAGCGTCTGGCTCCTGGCTTCGGATCGGAGTAGCGTGCTGGCCGTGGTGGCCATTTGGTGGGTGAACCAACGGAAGGAAGACCTTTCTCTCTCTCTCTCTCTCTCTCTCTCTCTCTCTCACTGTCTAACTCTGCCTGTCAAAAAAAAAAAAAAAAAGAAAAGAAAAGATACAAGGAGAGATGTGAGAGAGAGAGAAAGAGAGAGATCTTCCATCCGCTGGTCCATTGCTCAAATGGCCACAATAGCTAAGTTTGGGCCAAGTTAAAGACAAGAGCCAGGAACCTCATCCTGCTCTCCAACGTAGGTGGTAGGGTTCCAAGTACTTGAGTTACCTCCTGCTGTCTTTCCAGGTGCATCAGCAGGGAGTTGGATGGGAAGCAGAGCAACAGGACTCAAGCTGGCACTCTGGTATGGAATGCTGGAGGGCGGCCGGCGTTGCAAGCAGTGACTTAACCCTCTGCGCTTATGAGCTATCAAATAATAAATACTTAAATTCAGAATCTCCAGGACAATTATTGGGGGAAAAACTGTAATTGCAAAATATTTGGCAAACATATTGATAGAGCTTTAGAAAAAAAGTGTTTACAAAACAGAAATAGCATTTTTTTATCTTTTGCCAATTCTAGCTTCAGGTAAAATTAACAAAATTTATCCTTTTTTGCCAGGTATATAATCTTTTATCACTTTATTGTGATTTTAAAATTGATTTCACAATGTGGAACATTCACAAAAATGTCAATTACTTTTTCCCTGCACAGGTATTTTTAGGGCATAGTTTAGAAATATAAGATATTTGATAGGGATGTTTGGCACAGCAGTAAGACACTGCGTGGTGTACCACATCGCATGTCGGAGCGCCTAGGTCCGGGTTTGGGTCCTGGCTCCACTTCCCATTCCAGATTCCTGCTATTGTGCACCCTGAGAGGCAATGGTGATGGCATTTGAGTCCTCGCCACCCACATGGGAGATCCAGATAGAATTTCTGGCTCCCGGCTTTGGACTGCTCTAACTCTGGCTGTTGTGAGCCTTTGGGAAGTGAACCAGTGAATGGAAAATCCCTTTCTCTCTGTATCTCTCTGTCTCTCTTAGTCTCTCTTTCACTCTCTCTCTTTCGAGTAAATTTTTAAAAATTTAAATAACTTTCAACAAAAGTACCTAAATAGAGAAGTGTAAGTAGGTGGCAGAAATATTAACATTATAAACACAATAAGGTAAGCCCATTTTATTTTTACTATCTAACAGTAGTACCTTAGCACAGGCTAAAAAACTACTAAGGAGGAAATTAGAGACATGATCAAGTCATTTAGCATTGTGTTACACAGCAAGGGTTAACCAAACAAAGCAGAAACTACCAAGAAATAGTTCAAAAGGGAAAATGCAGTACTGGCATAAGGCCACTAGAGGGGGGGATGAAAAACACTGCCACAATTCCACATAAATATACCTCTGCAAAGCATCCTTTCATTTAATCAACAAACGACAATTTATTACTTTTAAAAGCATTAGTGATTCTCATGGTAATTAGTTATAAGAAAAGTAGCTATACTTATATTTGGAGATAATTTATAAACAAATGAGCTGATGATTTGATTTGAGCCAACCAACTAGAAATCATGCTCTTAGCTCTTCTGTCTTTACTGTGGCAGGCATTAGGCCACCTAATTTTGATAAGTAATTTTTAAAATTTCTATTTATTTATTTGAAATGCAGAGAGAGAGAAATTGACAGTCTTCTTTATCCATTTATCCATTGATTCACTCCCTAAATGTCCAAAACAGCCAGCACCAGACCAGGCTGAAATCAGGAGCCTGGAATTCAGTGTGAACCACCCATGTGGGTGACAGGGACTCCAGGACTTGAGTTCCCACTGGCTGCCTCCCAGGGTGTGCATTAGCAGGCAGCTGGAAGGGAGAGCCGAGACTCAAACTCAGGCACTCCAGCAGGGCGTACAGGGGTCTCACGTGGTATCTTAACTGCTGCCCCAAATGCCTGTCTTGCTACTTGATTCTAAAGGGACATATCTGAAAACAAATTGAAAGCCAAGATACTTTATGTTCAGTTATTATGATTATTTATCACTTAGATGAATCCGATAGATTTAATTTAACAAAACAAAGCAATACTTATTTTAAATGTATGTCTGTCATTCAAGTATAACTTCACCCTGTGATTATATTGTGGCAGAAACCTGCAGGCAATTTGCTTATGAAAAATGTTTAAAGAAATTGTAATTCATGATGAACCCCAATGTTACTTTCTTAAGTGTCACAAAAGCTCATCTAATTCTTCAGAGTGTCTCCTATTCAGCCATAAGATAATTTAAATCAAATTGATTATATCAATGCAGCAAGAAATCATTTAGCTATTTTATTTTGAACCTGAAACTGCTTCTTAAAAGGTTGGAGAACACATATACCATTCTGTATACATGCTTCCTTCTCAAATGTTATAAGTATTTAGTCCATATGGGCTCTCTCTCTCTTATGTTTATTCAAAAGTCAGAGAGACAGAGAGGGAGAGATGGACAGAGGTCTTCCATCTGCTGGCTCACTCCTCAGTTTCCCACAAGAACCAGGGCTGCTGCAATCCATCCACATGCAACCTTGAAGCTTTTCATCATTTTCAACATTTTCATTTCTAACTGTTTTACAAGAATATGTCAAAAAAAATCCATAGACAAATGGAATTAAAAGAAAGCTTTGTTTTGGTGCAAAACAATTGAAATCAAATATATGAGAAATTTTAGAAAACTTCAGAGTAAATGTGTACCATGAAAAAACTATGCATGGACTTTCAAAAATTTTGACATCAAAATTTGAGTAAAATGTACCTTTAATTTCATGTTTACACTAGCTTTCTGAAACACATTCATATATAGTATTGCCTTAGGTATCAAAAAACTTGACAATTATTTTCAAAGTTTTACATTTGCTTTTTCTAGCCCATAAAAAGTTACAGTAACATTTAATTATAACATTGTGATTTAATGATAATTAATACTGATTCAATAAGTACTATATTTAGTTCTTTTCCTGTAATGGTTTTCTCTCTCTCTCTTTTTAAAGATTTATTTTATTTATTTGAAAGACAAAATTACTGAGAGAGGTAGAGACAAAGAGAGAAAGAAAAGCCTTCCATCTACTGGTTCACTCCCCAAATGGCCACAACAGCCAGAGCTGAGCCAATCCGAAGCCAGGAGCCAGGAGCTTCTCCCAGATCTCCCACACAGGTGCAGGGGCCCAAGGACTTGGGCCATCATCCACTGCTTTCCTAGGTCATTAGCAGGGAGCTGGATCAGAAGTCGAGCAGCCAGGACTCCTGTCCATATGGGAAGCTGGTGCTGCAGGCCAGGGCTTTAACCTGCTGCACCATGGCACCAGGCCCCAGCAACAGTTTTCTTTTATGTAATAATGATGATCATATAAGGGCTAGCATTGTGGAGCAGCAAGTTAATCCACCAACATTAGCATCTCATTTTGGAGCAACTGTTCAAGTCCCAGCTTCTCCACTTCCAATCCAGCTCCCTGCTAATGAGAAAGAGAAAGCAATGGATGATTGCCCAAATGCTTGGGCCTCTGGAAACCACGTGGGAGTCCCAGATGGAGTTCCAGGCTTCTAGCTTCAGGCTAGCTCACCTCCAGCTGTTATGACCATTTGGGGAATTTAGGGGATAGATGATCTCTCTCTCTTTCTCTTTCTCTTTCTCTCTTAGTCACCTGCCTTTCAAATAAATAAATACATCTTTTTTAGAAAGTAAGAAAGTAAAAAGAAATCATAAGATAATACAACACTGGAAGAATATCAGAATATTGACACAAAAAGGCCATTGGACTGTCAGAGGACATAGATTCTTTTTCTGACTCTACCACTTAAGTGATAACAAGCAACTAGCAAACTTGTGAACCTTAGTTTCTTTACTTAACTCTAAATACAACTGTAGGGACAGACGTGGCGTAGCAGGTAAAGCTGCTGTGTGCAGTGCCAGCATCCCATGTGGGTGCCACTTCAAATCCCAGCTGTTCCACTTCCAATCCAGCTCTCGGCTATGGCCTGGGAAAGCAGTGGAAGCTTGCCCAAGTCTTTGGTCCCTGCATCTAAGTGGGAGACCTGGAGGAGGCTCCTGGCTCCTGGCTTCAAATCAGCCCAGCTCCAGCTGTTGCAGCCACTTGGGGAGTGAACCAGCAGATGGAAGACCTCTTTCTCTTTCCCTGCCTCTGCCTCTGTAACTCCGCCTTTCAAATAAATAAGTAAATATTTAAAAATAAAAATAAAAATTAAGTACAACTGTGGTAGCCACATCACAGAGTTTTCTGAAACTGCAAAAGACAACATAATAGATGTTATTGTATGAATTGTGAAACACGCGGAGGTACATTCATGATCATTACTGTGATTAACGTTACCTCTAACCAGAGACCCAAAACGCATCAGAAGATCAAAAAGGAGCACGTGACAGCTTATAAGTCCATAGCACAATTTAAAAGTTATTATTTAACTAGGATGGATTCTAATTAAAGTTGTTGAGAGTGCTTTTCATATACAAAATATCCCGGATACATACCATACAATTTAATGCTGCTTAATTACACAACCCATGAAAGAGTGTAGGAGGGCTAAGTTTTGACAACGAAGGTAGATCCAGATCGTAGAGGACTTTGAATGCCTGTTTAAGACAGTTTTCCTTCGTCTAAGAGGAAATGGGACTCACTGAATGTTTTTGAATAGGATAACGATACATTTTCAATTTAAGAAAATTAATTTTACAGGGTGGGTGACTAGCAAAGCAGTTAAGATGGCACTTGGTATCCTCATACCCATAGGAGAGCACCTGTGCCAGGGTCCCCGCTCTGCTTTTTCTGATTACAGCTTCCTGCTGACGCGCTTTCCGAAGAAGCAGGTGATGGCTCCAACAGATGGGTTCCTGCCACCCATGTGGGAAACCCAGATTAAGTTTCAGGTTCTGGCTTCTGCTTGGTCTAGCCTGGTTGAGGTAGGCATTTGGGGAGTGAATGGAGGATCTCCAGAGGAGATGCACTCGGGATGCATGTATCTCACTACCTTTCAAGTAAAATTCAAAAAATGTGTAGGAAGGGACTGGTATTGTGTCACAGCGGGCTAAGCTGCTGCTTTTGCTGCCAATGCTGGCATCCAGGATGGTCACCAGTTCAAATCCTCCCTGCTCCACTTCTTATATAGCTCCCTTCTAGCATACCTGGGAAGGCAGTGGAGGATGGCCCAGATGTTTGGGCCCCACCACCCATGTGGGGAGATAAGGAAAACCCCAGGCTCCGGGTTTTGACCTGACCCAGTCCTGGTTGTTGCTGCCATTTGGGGAGGGAACCAGTAGATGGAACAGATCCCTCTCTCTTGCTCTTGCTCTCACTCTGACTCTGCTTTTCAAGTAAATAAATAAATCTTTTTTAAAAAAATAAATTTTAAAAAAAGAACACAGGACATAAAATTGACAAACCATTAGCTAGACTAACAAAAAAGGAAGGGAGATTCTATTATGTAAAATCATAGCTGAAGCAGGAGACACTACAACTGACACCATAGAAACACAAAGAATTGTTAAAGGTTGCTATGAGCTATTATAGAACAAATTTGACAACCTAAAAGAAATGGGCAAATTCCGGTACACTTACACCTTACCAAGATTGAATCATGGAGAAACAGAACACCCAGGCAGATCAATAATAAATAATGCAATTCAATCAGTAACTAAAAGTCTCCCATTAAAGAACAGCCCAGGACCAGATGGTTTCACTGCTGAATTCTGCCAAACCCTTAAAGAATTAGCATCAATTCTTCTTAAATTATTCCAAAAAATAGAAGAGAAAGGAATTCTTACAAGCTCATTCTACAAGGCTAGTATTACCTTGATACCTAAACCAGACAAGGACGGACACACACACACACACACACACGACAGCTACAGGCCAAGCTCTTTGATGAACATAAATGCAAAGTTCTTCAAAAATACTAGCAAACTGAATATAATAGCATATTAAAAAGATTATTTCACAAATGTATAGGCTTAGTGAACTAGAAAATTTTATTTTTATTTACATGATTAAGATGTCTATAATAATGACTTAGCACTTAAAATGAACAATTTTTCCCCAAAAGGAAAAATCCAAAAATTCTTAAATTTAGCTCACTTAGAACATCAACTAGATAGGAGTTCTTATGGAACCTTCAACTGAAATAATTTTATAAACTTTAAAATTTCACAAATGCTAGGACTAGGAACTACAAACACTGTATTTTTATTTATAAAGTTACTACTCAAAGTGTCCATAATATTGACAAGTGCTTAAAATAAAAAATGTGGCTAGATGAAAGATACTCATAAGTTAATGTAGCTTAATATAAATAAAGCAAAAGACTGACAGTGCCTTGATGAGCCTGCTTGATTCCACAAACCCAGAGGTTTGGTCTGGCCTTTTTATTAGGGTGTTGTAAAATCATGCATGCAAGTATGCACACAACAGTGAAAACGTCCTATGGATCAGCAAAAGGTCAAAAGGAGCAAGCACCTAGCACACTCACTAGGAGCTCAAAACTCCTTGCTCAGCCACAGCTCAGGCAAGCAAGGATGGTTCAAGATGCACAAATCAATAAGCATGATACACCACGTCAATAAAATGAATGAGAAAAATTACATGATTGTCTTTACAGATTTAGAAAAGGCATTTGATAAAATACAAAAACCCTTCACGATGAAAACTCAACAAAGTAGATATAGAAGGAACATACCTCAACATAATAAAGGCTATATATAAGAAGCCAAAAGCCAACACATACTGATTGATGAAAAGCTCTCTAAGATTGGGCACAAGGACTGGCATTGTGGCTCTCTGGGTTAAACTGCTGCTTGAGGTACACACATCCCGTATCAGAGTGCCAGGGATTAGAACCCACCTGTGCTCAGATCCAGCTTCCTGCTAACGTGACTGAAAGGCAGTAGATGATGGCTCTAATACTTAGGGTCCTGCCACCCCCTTGGGAGATCTGGATAGAGTTCCTGGCTCCTAGTTTCAGCCTGGCCCAGACCTGGCTGCTACAGACATTTGGGGATGAGGGACCGGCACCGTGGCTCACTTGGTTAATCCTCCGCCTGCGGTGCTGGCATCCCATATGGGCACTGGGTTCTAGTCCCAGTTGCTCCTCTTCCAGTCCAGCTCTCTGCTGTGGCCCCAGAGGGTGGTGGAGGATGGCCCAAGTGCTTGGGCACCTGCACCCACGTGGGAGACCAGGAGGAAGCACCTGGCTCCTGGCTTCGGATGGGTGCAACGCCAGCCATAGCAGCCATTTGGGGAGTGAACCAACAGAAGGAAGACTTTTCTCTCTGTCTCTCTTTCTCACTGTCTATAACTCTGTCAAATAAATAAAAATAGACATTTAGGGATGGAAGACTTACCCCCTCTCTCTGCCACTCTGTCTTTCAAATAAGCAATTAAATGAAATAAATAAATAAATAAAGGTTGGGGCCAGTGCTGTGGTGTAGTGAGTAAAGCCACTGCCTTCAGTGCTGGCATCCCATGTGGGCACCGGTTCAAATCCCAGCTGCCCCACCTCTGATCCAGCTCTCTGCTATGGCCTGAGAAAGCAGTAGAAAATGGTGCAAATGCTTGGGCCCTGGCACCTGCAATGGAAAACCAGAAGAAGCTTCTGGCTCCTTACAGATCGGCACAGTTCTGCCCATTGCAGCCAACTGGGGAGTGAAACTAGCAGAAGGAAGATTCTCTCTCTCTCTCTCTCTCTCTCTCTCTCTCTCTCTCTCTCTCTCTCTCTCTTTCTCTCTCTGCCTCTCCTTCTCTCTGTGTAACTCTGACTTTCAAATAAATAAATATATCTTTAAAAAAATAAAGTTTTTTTGGGAAAAAACCCACAGTGAGATAATACATGTCTCCAGTTACATTGGTTATTATCAAACAGATAAAGATAACAAATGCTGGCAAGAGTATGAAGAAGAGGGAGCCTTGCACACTGTTGGTGGGAATGTCAATCAGTACAGTCACTGTGGAAAAATGGAGGGTCTTCAAGAAAAACAAAAATAAGAAGTGGGCATTTAGCCTAGCAGTTAAGACATCTGCATCCCACATCAGAGTACCTGGGTTCAATTCCCAGCTCCAGCCCCTGACTCCAGCTTCCTACCGACCCAGACACTAGGAGACAGTCATGATGGCACAAGTATTGGGTTTCTAACATCCACATAGGAGACCCAAATTGCATGACTTGCTCCTGGCTTTGGCCCTGGCCCAATCCCAGCCATTTGAAGAGTGAGCCAAGAGATGGGAGCTTTCTCTTTGTCTCTCTCTTCTCTCTCGACTTCTCAAATCAGTAAGTTTTTAAAATAATTTTTAACTAAAAATAGGACTACTATATGATGCAACAATCCCACTACTAAGTATATATCGAAGGGGAAGGAAGTCAGTCTGTCAAAGACGCATCTGCACACCTATGTTTATTATAGTGCTACTCACAGTGGCCTAGCAATGGAGACAAACTGAATGTGAGTTGTTAAACAAAATGTGGTACCCAGACAAATGGAATACTACTCAGCCGTATCAAGGGACAAAATCTTGTCATTTGCAACAACATGGATGAAACTGCTTTATGTTAAGTGAATTAATCAATCACAGAAAGACACATACCATACAATCTCACTCATGCATAGTCTAAAAAAGAGTGATTTCATAGAAGTTAAAAGTATAATGGCGGGGCCAGCACTGTGGTGTAGTGGGTAAAAACCACCATCTGCAATGAGGACATCCTATGTGGGTACTGGTTTGAGTCCCAGCTGCTCCACTTCCAAACCAGCTCCCTGCTAATGGCCTGGGAAAAGCATCAGAAGATGGCCCAAGATGCACCCACACAGGAGACCCGGATGAAGCTCCTTGCCCTTGGCTTGCTGCAGCCACCTGGGGAGTGAACCAACAGACGAAAGACACCTCTCACTCTGTCTCTCCCCCCTCTTCGTAACTCTGACCTTCAAATACATAAATAAATCTTTTTAAAAAAATGTAATGGTGGTTACCAGAGCCTTGGCAGGAAGGGGCAGGGAGGAATGAGGAAAAGTTGGTTAGTAGGTTCCAAGGTAGTTAGATAGGAATAGGCAGTTCTGGGTTCTATTTTACAGTAGGATGGCAATAAATAATGCTATTGAATTGTATATTTTTTATTTAAAAAAAACCCAGAAGATAGAATTTTTAATGTTTTCACCATGAAGAAATGTCGAATGTTTTCGCCATGAAGAAATGTCAAATGTTTAAGGAGATAAATATATTTATTCTGGTTGGACATTAAAAATGTATGCACGTATCAAAACATGACATGATATCTCAAAAATACATGCAAATGTTGTGCTTCTGTTAAAATATTTTTTAAAAAGAAATGAGATCAGGAGCCCTTACAAAGCTAACAAGACAGAATGAGCCAGCCTTTGGGTTAAAGTCCATAGTGAGCATAAGACTGAAACCTATGCATTTCATCAGTTTTTAAGATACAGACATAACATATGGCGACCTTACAGAAATCCTCCTTAACTGGCTACCTCTTCACGAGAAATCCATTTTGGCTTGTTTGTGTCTTCATGAGTAATGAAACTCATCTAAATTTAACTGTGCCATGAAATTGAATCCCACGACTTAAATAATAACTGGCATCTATTGGCATGTGTAGGAATAAGCGTGTTAATATATTCCATCTCTGTTGGATACAACATGACAACTTATTCTGCATATCTTTTAAAAGATCAGATGTTTATACAAATCAGGATGAGTTTAAATATACATTGGTTTCAATAAGGACATTTCTTTTTGTTGACCAATGGCTTCAAGTACATTTAAAAGTCTTATGACCCTAGGAAACACCAGAAGTAAAGTCTTCACCAGCAATAAGACATAATGCTGATGCTAATTTAAAGGAAAAAATATTTCCGTCTCAACAGCTGTTACCTGCTGTGTTCAGACTCTCCACAACATGGCTTCTCATTTAAACATAGAAATGACTGATGTCAGGAGAAGCAGTTCTTGCTGCTTAAATGGCAGTGGGTAAGCATCCCAATTACCAGCCAAATACCAAGAACTTGATAGATATGGTTTCTAATGCTGAGGAGACAGTGTGGCTTCATAGCCCTGCAGTAAAAGTACAATCAGAAGCTTGCTGGAGTTGACTTAAAACAAGTCACAACGTTGGTTGGAGACGGGAATTAATCATTCTCAAAGTCAAACCAGCTCAACAAACATGTCGGCAACAAGACTGCACATAACAGGAGAAAACTATATGGAAGTTTCTCTGTGCATTATTTAATAGACTTGAACAAGGAAATATAATGAACTTTAGGACGTTAAATAAGCAAAAGATTTTATGTATTTAAGAAATAAATTTTTAATTTGTATCTTCTCTGCAAGAACAATTAAATATAAACACACAAAATCCAATCTAAACTTATTCATAATCTGTTTAAAAGTGTTGCTTTGAGGGTTAGCGTTGTGGAGTAGTGGGTAAAGCACGCGTGCATCCCATATGGGCCTGGTTCAGAATCTTGGCTGCTCCGTTTCTGATCCAGAAATGCACCTGCAGAAGTAGCAGAGGAAGGCCCAAGTCCTTGGGCCCCTGCACCCATGTGGGAGACCCAGATGATGCTCCTGGATCCTGGCTTCATCCTGGCCCAACCCTGGCCATTGTGACCATTTGGGGAGTGAAACAGTGGATGGAAGATCTCTCTCTGACTCTTTCTCTCTCTGAACTCTTTCAAATAAATAAATAAATCTTTTTTTTTTAAGTGTTGTTTTAGGGCAGGCACTTGGCCTAGAGGTTAAGATGCCACTTGGGGGCCCTGCATTGCACTGCAGTGGGTTAAGTCTCCACCTGTCACACAGGCATCCCATATCAGATCCTGGTTTGAGGGCTGGCTGCTCCGCTTCAAATCTAGCTCCTGCTAATGTGTCTCAGAAAGCAGCAGAAGATGGCCCAGGAGGTTGGGCCCTGTTACCCACATGGGAGACCAGGCTAGAATTCTTGGCTAAAGGCTTCATCTTGGCCTAGCCCCAATTGTTGACTGTTATAGCCTTTTGGGGAGTGAACCAGCAAATGGAAGATCTCTCTCTCTCTCTCTCTCTCTCTCTCTGCCCCTCCATCCTTTGCCTTTCTGCCTTTCAAATAAATAAAATAAATCCTAAAGAAAAAAAGATATCCTTTTGGATGCCTATGCCCCACATTGGAATGCTTGGGTTTAAGTTGTGACTTAGCTCCCAGTTCCAACTTCCAGCTAATGCATGGCTTTGGAAGCGGCAGGTAATAGCTTAAGTATTCGAGTACTGGCCACTCACATAGGAAACTTAGATTGAGTTCCTGGCTCCCGGATTCAGCCTGGCCCAGTCATGGCCATTGCAGGCATTTTGAGACCGAACCAGAGAGCAGAGGGTAGATCTTCTCTCTCTCTCTCTTTCAAAAAAACAAAAGTGTTGTTTGATCTGTAGTTGCAGAAGGATTCATATTTTATGTCTATATAGTGCCTAAAAACGTGTCATAAAAGAAAACATTATAAGTATATAAAACTGTTTTTATACATACAACTGATTATGTATATAAAACTGATTTGCATATATATAATCAAGTACTTGAACTTTTTCTTCATAATGACAATAATTTATTTGATTTATTTTCTGAATTGATTATTCCAGACCAGTGAACTAATTAAAAGAATAAATGGATATTGCAATGATGGTAATAGTGCTAAATATCTCTATTTTATTTATGATTTTGCTCTTAACTTTTTCTCTAAATTCCTATTCAAAAGGATTTCCTTAAGTGAATCAAATTAAGGCATTCCAGAGGAGAGTATTTTGCTCAGTGGTTGTGAGACCTGCATCCCATATCAGAGTGTCTGGGTTCAAGTTCAGCTTTTTCTTCTTAAGCCAGCTCCTTGCTAGTGCACACGCTAGGAGGCAGCAGGTGATGGCTCAAGTGCTTGAGTCCCTGCCATGCACATGGGAGACCAAGAACAAGTTCTGGCCTCCTGACTTTGACATGGTACAGCCCTAGGTGTTGCATGGGAAGGAAATCTCTGTGTGTGTCTGTCTCCATCTCTCTGCCTTCCAAATAAATACATGAATATTAAAAAAAAAAAATTTCAGCTTGAGTTACTTAAGTTTTTTTTAAGGTTTACTTGTTTATTTGGAAAGCAGAGTTAGAGAGAAATCCTGTATTTACTGGTTCACACCTCAAATGACCACAACAGCCAGGGCTAGACTAGGCCAGAGCCTAGAGCCTCAAATACCATCTCGGTCTCCCACGTAGGTGCAGGGGCCCAAGCACTTGGGCCATCTTCCACTGCTTTCCCAGGTTCATTAGCAGAGAATGGATAGGAAGTGGGCCAGCTGTGACTTCAACTGGCACCCATATGGGATGCTAGCATTGCAGGCAGCAGTTTAACCACTGTGCCATAAGCTGGTCCTGGATTGCTTACTTTTACTAGAATTTGCTGACAATAGTAGTCCTTGGGTGACTAGAAGCCTTAGGTATGAACTTGACCCTTTTTCTGTTACTTATCTGTCAAAAGATTCCACTTTCTAGTATGCATTTTAATCTTAGAACGTTGCTTTTTCACAGGGCTAAGGGATTAACAGAGAACAAAGGAAACAAATACATAAAGAGTGGCAGGAAAAATCACCTGACAATCAGAAGTCCAAATTCAATCCTGGTAACACAGCTAATGAAGGAATTCTCTTAGTTGCCTTGTTCCTGTTGTTTTTATATATACACATAAAAGCTGGAGTTAGCTGGAGTTGTGTTCCCTAAGATTCTTCTAGTTGTCCAATTTATTATTCTGATTGTGTGAGAGGTCAAAATCAATCATTATATATTATTGAAACAACATGTCTTAATAAAACGGAATGGCAGCACATTTTGTTTTTGTTTTTCACAGAAACCAATGGGTCGATTTTAAAACAACATAACTCCATTTCTATTCCTAGTTCAAGAAGAAAGTAGATGATCGATTACAAAGTTTGGTATAATTTGTGAGGATCATCTGAAATCATCTTATATACATTCTTATGTCTGTTCTAGATAATTTGTTTAACATTGCATTTACAAGTAACCACATTTTTCTTTTGGAAATAGCAGTCAAAATCATTTAGTTAGGTCTTGAAACGGCAGTGTTTGTAAGTTGCCACAGAGCAAAAATTCTATGTAATGGAAAATTGTGTAAGGTAACTGTTAAAAGCTGTAAATAAATCACCATTTCCATTATCTTCAACTGAGATCACTGAATACAAACATAAGTCAAGGACTTACAAGAGTGGAAAATGGCATCATTTTTGCAAGCTATCAGGTCATCCTGCCTCAGCTTTCTGAGAAATGAGAGAAGACATGAGACTCCTGGGTCAAAAACACAGGACTTTATTACTCCTTGAATCAGCTGACAACAGAGCACCAGCTTTTAGGCCTGAGCCCAATCCCTGGTAGCAGAGCTGAAGGGGGGCAGGTGTTACCCATGCATGCGGTAAGTACCATTAGTGGAGAGGAGCCCTGAGCTGAGTAAACACACACTTTATAACCGACAGTGAGCCTGACTAACCTTTGCCCCATAAGGAAATACTACATCTATTTATGTACAACTGTAAACAAACCTGTCTTTTGCTCTGGAGGGAGTCATTATCCCATGCTTCCAAGGTTGTTCCTGTACAAACATCCTTGGGAAGATCATCCAAAGAAAAAATTACCAGTTTCTCCACTAGCAAGATGTACAGAAATCCAAGGGAACCATGGAAAATGACTCCCAGTGACATGTGACCTCAAGCTGTGTAAGAATGGTTCGTCAGAATTGCACACTACCATTTTCTTAATGATTTGGTGACTATTTTAAAATTTACTTTGTGTGAGTGAAGTTGAACATCTTTATTTAGCAGAGCCATGAAGCCTTTGACTTCATGTAAATTAAAAATATGTAATCTCAAAAAATCATGACATTAAATTGAAGAAAAGTGAATAAACCTAAGAGACAAAAAATAGCTAATCATCAAAGCCATATTAAAGATACACATTATGCTATGCTAAAGCTGCTTGCATTTTAGATATCTATCATAATTGGAATTCAGGACAGTAGTTAGACAAAAAATAAGGAAGAATATAATTATTTATTTATTTATTCATTTATTTATTTTTGGCTTATTTGAAAGACAGAGGCATACAGAGACCTTCCATCTGCTGATTCACTCCCTAAATGACCACAACAAGCCAGGGCTAGCCTAGACCAAAACCAGGAACCAGGAACTCAATCCAAGTCTCCCTCATGGCTGGCAGGGGCCCAGCTACTTGAGCTATCATTTGCTAGCTTCCCAGGGAGTACATCAATAGGAAATTGGAAACGGAAGCAGAGGTGGGGCTCAAAACCAGGTTCTCCAAAATGGGATTCAGATGTCCCAAACAGCATCTTTACAGTTGCACCAAACACCCACCCTGAGAATATCATTTCAATTCAATAATTATTTATATAGGGTTGATGCTGCTAAAGACTGCTATCCGAGTCATAACCTTCCATTTTGCCAAAGCCAATGATCAAACCTAGCCTCTAATCTCAGAGTGATGACCATATCTCAGCCCTCCAACACCATTTCTCTTGATTTCCAAGGTGCTACAATATCTTGGTTTTCCGCTCACCTGATTTGTAGCTCCTCCCTAGGTTATTTTGCTAAATGTTGCTTATATGACACAACTAATTTTACTTTGTCTTTAAAGTTTCTAGCCCTTCTTCTCCATCTCTTAAGTTGGTCTGATTGCATCTCACAAATGATTGATATGTCAGTTACTCTGATCTGATCATTGTATCTATTGCATACATTTATTGAGAAGTCACACTATAGCCCATAAATATGTGTCAATTAAAAAGAAAAACATGTAATAAAAAGAATGAAATTCTGAAAGGCATTACAACAGGGATGATGAACCTTAAGGATACAATGCTAAGTGAAATAAACCAATCAGAAAGACAAATATTGGGGCCAGCGCTGTGGCGTAGAGGGTAAAGCTGCCCCCTGCAGTGCCGGCATCCCATATGGGCACTGGTTCAAGACCTGGCTGCTCCACTTCTGATCCAGCTCTCTGCTATGGCCTGGGAAAACAGTGGGGGATGGCTCAAGGCTTTGGGCCCCTGCACCCGCGTGGGAGACCTGGAAGAAGCTCCTGGCTCCTGGCTTCGGATTGATGCAGCTCCAGCCATTGTGGCCAACTGGGGAGTAAACAAGTAGATTGAAGACCTCTCTTTCTCTCTCAATCTCTCATTCTCCCTCTCTTCTTCTCTCTGTATAACTCTGTCTTTCAAATAAATAAATAAGTCTTTTAAAAAAATACAAATACTATGGGATTCTGCTTGCCTGAGAGACTTAGGGTTGTCATAAATTGTACAGACTTGGCAGGCATTGTGGGGCAGTGGGGTAAGCTGCCACTTGGAATACCTGTATCCCATATCAGAGTGCCATTTCAAGTCCTATCGACTCCACTGCCGCTCCAGCTCCCTGCTGATGTGCCTGGGAAGCAGCAGATGCTGGCTCCAGTACTTGAGTTCCTACCATATGTGTGAACCACCCAAATGGAGTTCCCAGCACCTGGCTTCGGACTGGCTCAGCCCTGGCTATTGCAGCCATTTGGTTGGAAGCTTGCTCTCTCTCGCTCTCTCACTCTTTCTCTACCACTCTGCCTTTCAGATAAATAAATCTTTTTAAAAAAAAAAATCATAGAGACAGGAAGTATGATGGTTCAGGGTGAGCATTTAGTGCAGGGAGTGGTTGACACTGCTTGGGACGTCTGCGTCACATACTGGAGTCTCGGGGTTTGAGTCCCAACCACTTAGGGAGTAAGCAGGAAGATCTCATCAAAGCCATATTAAAGATACATATTTATGGGCTACAGTGTGTCTGTCTGCCTGTCTCTGTGTTTCTCGCTTTCAATGGAAAGAAGAAAGAGAGGAAGGAAGGAAGACAGGGAGAATGGTGGTTTCCGAGTGGAAGCCAGGGGGTGGTAGATCACTGTCTAATGGGCATAAAGTTTCAGTTTGACGAGATGGAAGGAGTTATGGAGATGGATGGCGGTGATTGCTTGGCATGAATACCACTGAATGGTATGCTTAAAAGAAAATAAGATGGGGGCACCAGTTCTGTCCCGGTTGCTCCTCTTCCAGTCCAGCTCTCTGCTGTGGCCCCGGGAAGGCAATGGGGGATGGCCTAAGTGCTTGGGCCCTGAACCTGCATGGGAGACCAGGAAGAGGAGCCTGGCTCCTGGCTCCTGGCTCCCGGCTTCGAATTGGCACAGCGCACTGGCCATAGTGGCCATTTGGGAAGTGAACCAACAGAAGGAAGACTTTTCTCTCTCTCTCTCTCTCTCTCTCTCTCTGTCTAACTCTGCCTGTCAAAAAAAAAGACTTTAAAAAATTTTAAAAAAGAAATTAAGATGGTAAATGTTACATTAAATGTATTTTATCACAATGAAAAAATGAGAAAAAGATAATCTTTAAAAATTTAATCAAATTCATAATTTAATTACCCAAATTATATCCTTGGATGATACAGTCAGCCTTTCTAGATCACTAGACTCATACATACAAGCTGTATTCATATTTCTATTAAGATATAACCAGGATGTCAAACTACTTACATGCAGTAGAGAATCCTTGATTTACTCCAATCCATCAGGATCAGTTTCTCCTCATTGATTCCCTATTTTAGGTAAAGGCACAAATATCCACTCAATTGTTGAGGTCCCAAATCCAGAAGTTGTGCTTGATGTCCCTTTTCCATACCTTTGACAATCCATTAGGAGGTCATATTAGCATTACCCCAACATACACCTGGCATCTGCTCACCATCTCAAATACGCCACCTTTGCACTAGCTATTATCATCTCTTGCTTGTTCTACCACATTAACTTCTTTTTTTTTTTTTTTTTTTTTGGACAGGCAGAGTGGACAGTGAGAGAGACAGAGAGAAAGGTCTTCCTTTTTGCCGTTGGTTCACCCTCCAATGGCCACCGTGGCTGGCGTGCTGTGGCCGGCGCACCACGCTGATCCAAAGGCAGGAGCCAGGTGCTTCCTCCTGGTCTCCCATGGAGTGCAGGGCCAAGCACTTGGGCCATCCTCCACCACCCTCCGGGGCCACAGCAGAGAGCTGGACTGGAAGAGGAGCAACCGGGACTAGAACCCAGTGCCCATATGGGATGCCGGCACCCCAGGCAGAGGATTAACCAAGTGAGCCACAGCGCCGGCCCCTTATCTTTTTATTTATTTATCTCACAAGGAGGGAAGAAGGGAGGGAGAGAAAAATCTCCATCCATTGGTTCACTCCCCAAATCCCCACAGTGGCTGTGGCTGAGCTAGGCCAAAATTGAGAGCTGGGAGCTCCACCTAGGTCTCCCACATGAATGGCAGGGACCCAATTACTATTGTCTCCCAGAGTGCGCATTAGCAGGAAGCTGGAGTTGGGAGCAGAGCCAGGACTTGAACCCAGGCACTCAGATATAGGCTATGGGCATCCTAAGCAGGATCTTAACTACCAGGTCAAACACTCAACCCTTGGACGCTCTTTTCATGCCACCGTCCCAGATTGTCTCTGAGCTTCACCCACCTTTGTCTTCTTTATTTCTGCATCCACATCACACTTTTCCCCATCTTGAATTCATTTCACTTGCTTTTCACTTCCCCCAGAATACTCCTCAGTTTCCTCTGCGGTTGCATCTTTTTCTTAGTAAGACCTCAGTTTAATTGTATCTCAGAGAGAGTCCTCAAGTTTCCCACCTCTTCCAAATCACTCACTCACGGTAGCAGGCACATTTACTTGCAGATTCTCCAGTCTTTCTTTGATTACAGGATCTTGGTATGATCACATCCCATGAGGAACAGAGTCTTCAAGGGACCCTGGGGCCTTCCCAGCCCCAAAGCACAGTTCTTGATTAGCTTAAGGCCATTGAGACTGTCTGAGACTACAGAAAACAGATTGGCCTGGAATAAACCAGTCACAGAATTCTGGAGAAGCTTTGGTTGGAGGCAGGACATTCAAATTCTAGAGAAATGTATTGCCTTCTTTAAAAGAATGTTTCTAGGGGCCTGGCTATAGCAGGTTAACGCCCTGGCCTGAAGCACCAGCATCCCATATGGATGCCGGTTCTAGACCCGACTGCTCCTCTTCCAATCCAGCTCTCTGCTATGGCCTGGGATAGCAGTACAAGATGGCCCAAGTCCTTGGGCCCCTGCACCCATGTGGGAGACCCAGAAGAAGCTCCTGGCTCCTGGCTTCAGATCAGCAAAGCTCCTGCCATTCCAGCCAACTGGGGAGTGAACCATTGAATGGAAGACCTCACTCTCTCTTTCTGCCTCTCCTCTCTCTGTGTTACTCCGTCTTTCAAATAAATAAATAAATTTTTAAAATGTCTCTTTAGGGGCCGGCGCCGTGGCTCACTTGGCTAATCCTCCGTCTCCGGGGCCAGCGTCCCATGTGAGCGCCGGGTTCTGGTCCCAGTTGTTCCTCTTCCAGTCCAGCTCTCTGTTGTGGCCCAGGAGGACAGTGGAGGATGGCCGAAGTGCTTGGGCACCTGCACCCTTGTGGGAGACCAGGAGGAGAGGCCTGGCTCCTGGCTTCGGATCAGCGCAGCGTGTTGGCCATGGAGGCCATTTGCGGGGGTGAACCAACGGAGGGAAGACCTTTCTCTCTCTCTCTCTCTCTCTCTCTCTCTCAATGTCTAACTCTGCCTGTCCAAAAAAAAAAAAAAAAAAAAAAAAAAAAAACACCTCTTTAGTATTGTCCCCAGGATACCATTCTCTGAAAATGACTCCTGAGAGACTCTCAGCTATTTTACAGTCCTGAGGATATCCAGGCAAGAGGACTGGCCCATATGCTGAAAATTTCAGAAGAGAAGAAAAAGTTTGTATAAATGATAAGATAATAGAGCTGTGGGATTAATCTTACTGGAGCTTTTCCAGCACCTAACTTCATGTCATGTGAGACAATAAATATCCATATTCACTAAAACTATAGCTTTTTCCCCCTGTAAGTTGAGACAGGAAGCCTCCTCATGCTATGTTCAATATGCTGTTGTCCTATTTTTTTCTTCTTCTTCTTTTTTAAGATTTTATTTATTTATTCACTTGAGAGGTAGAGTTACAGTGAGAGGGAGAGACAGAAAGGTCTTCAATCCACTGATTCACTCCCCAAATGACCTCAATGGCTGGAGTTGAGCTGATACAAAGCCAGGAGCCAGGAGCCAGGAGCCAGGAGCCAGGAGCCAGGAGCCAGGAGCCAGGAGCCAGGAGCCAGGAACCAGGAGTTTCTTCCAGGTCTCCCATGCTGGTGAAGGGGCCCAATCGCTTGGGCCACCTTTTACTGCTTTCCCAAACCATAGCCAAGAGCTGGATCAGAAGAAGAGCAGCCAGGATTCAAACTGGCATCCATATGGGATGCTGGCACTGCAAGCAGAAGATTAACCTACTGTGCCACAGCACAGGCCTCCCTATTTTTTCTTCTCAACACCTTCCTCAATAGGTCAGAGACCTCATTCACCTTGTTCATTTCTATACTAATATATACAGCACCCAGGATGGTGCCTTGGGCCTGGCAGGTACTCAGTAGATTTTTTTGAATTGATTAATAAATGAGTGAGATAAAATCAATGTCAGAAAGAGCTTATAATAAATTAAAAGGAATAAAAAATGTTTCATACACCCTTGCACATGTAATAGGTGTAATAATCCTTTGAAATATGTTAATGTGTTTTTCTTTCATCTTTCTGTGCTGTGTAATCTGCCCCCAATCATCTATTTTCTTTGAGGAGGATTAGGGTTGTTAAAGAAAGAGAAAGAAGTAACCATTTAACTTTTAAGAATAAAGTAGGTTTTTATGAGTGATTTACAAGACAATAGTCTACACTCCACGTGATTTTCAAAAAGAAAAGGATTTTCCAATTGTTTAAACTCTGTTAACATGCTAAGCTCTCTAGCTGTCCCAGGCGGAGTGATCAGATCTTCGGCAAGGTAGAAAAACATCAAGAAAGTGATTCTTCCCACCTGTTGAGGGAGACAGGTGAGAGAGCTTTCCAGGGAGGAAGGCTGGGAGACATCATGGAAGAGGCTGAAAGATTATTGGAAAGGCCTGCCCTGTCATTATCATAAACACCCAAGGAAGGAGGTCTCTGCATGCAGGAGCCCCAGAACCACGGAAGACTGATGTGAAATCCGAGACGCGGTTCGTACTTCATCTTGGAAGTGCGAACGCCTGAAGAGCTGCATGCCTCAAAGGGTCAGAGCCCAGCTCTGCAGAAGCAGAAGGCCCCCCCAGCCCAGCGGAAGTCAGCGAGGATACAGGGAACAGAGTATAAACCTGAAGAGTTCTCAATCTCTGCTACAAATAGGTAACTGTAATCCATACCTCACCTTCCAGCTCCACCAAACATACCCAGTTGTCTGCTCAGTACTTCCACTTGGATGTCAGATTGAAATCTTAAAATTAGCATACTCCCCCAAGCTAGCATACAAAACCCAGAATTCTTGTTCTATTCCTTACTCCAAATCTTCCTCCTCCTTCCTTGTCTGGCTCAGTAAATGTTCACTCTCAGACCAG
This sequence comes from Sylvilagus floridanus, assembly GCA_949820135.1. Classification (NCBI taxonomy): domain Eukaryota; kingdom Metazoa; phylum Chordata; class Mammalia; order Lagomorpha; family Leporidae; genus Sylvilagus; species Sylvilagus floridanus. The sequence continues at coordinate 35,674,534 of OX463236.1, forward strand.
TTGTTCAGCTCCAAGTCTGAAATGGGTCTTGACTCCATGTCTCAATTTCAGCAAGGTGGACTGTTCCCTGTGTTCACGGTACATTCACGTGAGGATGAAGCAAGGAGGCAGAGGGATCCAGGTGAGGAAGAGACCCATCCTTAGAACCCAATCCTGTTGGTACTTGTCTCAGACTTCCAGGCTCAAGAACCATAGGAAAATAAACATCTGCTTAGGTAAGCCCCTCAGTCTATGCATTTCCTTATAGCAGCCTAAGCCGAGCACCGTCGGCTGCTGTCACAAAGTCCATAGGCTCCAGTGACAGAGGTTTATTTTCTCACAGTTCGGGATACTGCAAGATCAAGATCAAGGTTCTGGTGAACCTTATTTCTGCTAAGGCTTTCCTCCTTTCTTGCAGGCGGCTTCTCAGTACGTCCTCATGCTTTTCCTCCATGCAAACATCGATCTCTCTTCCTTTTCCTGTTAGGACACCATCGTGTCCGGGTGATCACGTGCCAATCAGGTAGTCCTAGGATGCTAGGTTTCCTATCAGTATCCTCACCCGCAGTTTTCCGGTCCTGAGAGGGTCTCCGGATGGAAGGCTCCACCACACTCATGTGACCTGGCACTGGCTTGCTCGGAAAGAAACGTCCCGCTAACTGCAAACAGCCTCTTCACACTCTGGCCCCAGAGTTGCTCTCCTGTTTCATTTCCCACCACTGCCACAAACATCTTCCTCCTCAGCCTGCAGAAGCTATGTCAAATTGCCCATGCTGCTGTGCGGTTTCACAACTGTAAGCTTCACCTAGGAAACTCTACCTTCTTGCCAATCCTACTTCCTCTTAACACAGACTCCACTGATGCTTCACGTCCTGGCTAAACGCTTGCTCCTTTGCCAACCCCAGGGTCATTCTCTTCTGCACACTGCCATTGCATCTTGAACATTCATCCCCCAGATCCAATCAGTGGCTGCACCTATTGCCTGTGTGTCCTATGCTGGATTGATTTCAAGGCCTCAGTGCACCTGGCCCAGGAAACTGTCCTCTTCTCTCCTGGGGCTTTTCCATCTCGCAAGTATAATTCAGGTGCACCCATGAGTCCTCAGTCTAAAATTTCTCTGGAGCATCTTCCCAGTCTCCTAAGATTAGCTAGGCTTCCTGTAAACAGCCCTCCCTCTCCTTACACTTACATTTTGGCTGCATATTTATTTATTTGCTGTTTTTCTCACTCTGAAATAGTGATTGCCTATCATCTATCTGCTAGACCTAAGCTGTCCAATTCAGCAGCCACTCACCACATGGGGCTAATGAGCACTCACAGTGCAGCTCATCCAAACTGAGATGTGTTGTAGCCATAAAACAGATACAGGATTTTGAAAACAGTACCGAAATATGAATTATCACAATAAATAATTTTTATGTTGATAACCAGTTGAAAGGATAATATCTTGAATATATTGAAATAAACAAATCATCAAAATTCATTTCATTTTTTTTCTGTTTAATCTTTTTAACCTGACACTAAAAAAATCACAAATTTCACATATATCACAAATTATGTTCGTATTATATAGCATTGCCCTGTATCATGGCTTTCAGGAGTGGAAGAACATATATTGACTCTCTAGTTATTATTTTACGGCCCCAAAATAAATTAATTACTCAATAAATTAATAAATGGCAAGTAATCAGTAGAAAAATAGCTGCATCATTCAATTAGCCATAAGTGACAAAATGTGCATAGGTTGTATGTTACAAATCCATCAAAATGATTTTAGATCCATTGTAAAATGATCGTCTTTGGGGAAAGTTAAACAGTACGAAAAATCAAGGACAAAGAAACTAGCCTGAAAACCCTATGTTGGCAAAGAGTTGACTCTAAAAATATATAGATATTCTGACTCGATTTTAATAAATTTTTTTCATTTGAATCTGTGTTTTGGGGGCAACTCCGATTGTGCCTGTCATAGGCAGATGCTTCTGTTCTCTGAGACTGGAGACAGAGGAATCAGTAGGTGGTGATGCAGATGGCAAAGAGAGGGTGGAGTGACATTTCAAACTGTGGGCGGGACTAATGCAAATTTGGCAGCCCAAGTGGAATTTCTGTGGGCCTGACAATTTTTGCAAGACATCTTGTTTCGAAAGCAATCCACATCTACCCACCTCCATCTTTAATACACACAAGAGGGTCTTTAAAAAGTTCATGGAAATGCACATTAGGAAAAATATATGCACAGATTTAAAAAACTGCTTCATACCAAAATAAACTTATCTTTAGTTCCATTTTCCTGTGCACGTTTTGCAGTCCCTTTATATATATTACATACATATAACAGAAAGAAAGGGACTTTAATCCTCTCCATTGGAAATCTTACATAATCATCAAATGCAAGAGATTCCCCCTCAAAATTTAACTTATGGAATCAAACGTTATATTGCTAACACACAGGAAACCACAGGAATTTCTGTGAAAAGTGATCTTGGGTAGGCGTTTGGCGTGGTGATTGAGACGCCGCTTGGAACACCCATATCCAATGTTGAATGCCTGGGTTTCATTCCCGGTTCCACTCCCATTGCCAGCTTCCCGCTAATGTGCTCCTTGGGAGGCAGCTGGTGATGGCTCACGTATTTGGGGGCATGCCACCCATGTGTGAGACCTAGACTGAATTCTGGCTCTAGGCTTTAGCTGGCCCAGCAGCAGCTATGGTGGGCATTTGAGCAGTGAAGCCGTGGATAGGAATTCTCTCTCTGCCTTTCAAATAAATGAAATAAAATTGTTAAAAACTTAAGTTATCTTAAAATAGCAAAATATATTTTGTTTTCATTATATATTTAATTATATAAAATATTATATTCATACAGTTTTATAGAAAGGGTGAATTATTAAATCTGATTTTTTAAGATTAAGTGACATTGGATTGCATAGCCATAGACTACAAACCACCTGAGTCAACTCAAGCCCTGCCAGCATTCCCAATACCATTTCTAAGTCATCAGAGTGAAATAATTTTTTTAAAGATTTATTTTATTTATTTGAAAGTTAGAGTTACAGAGAGAGGTAGAGACAGAGAGAAAGGTCTTCCATCTGCTGGTTCACTCCCCAAATGGCTGCAATGGCTGGAGCTGTGCCGATCCAAAGCCAGGAGCTTCTTCCAGGTCTCCCACGCAGGTGCAGGGGCCCAAGGACTTGGGCCATCTTCTACTGCTTTTCCAGGCCACAGCAGAGAGCTGGGTCAGCAGAGGAGCAGCCGGAACTAGAATTGGCACCCACATGGGATGCTGGTGCTTCAGGCGAAGGCGTTAACCTGCTGCACCACAGCGCTGGCCCCAGGAATTTAATCTCTATGCCCTTAATCCCTAACTTTCAGTTGAGGAAGTGTCCTTTAGCTCACTGATATCTTCTCCGAGAAATCTTTCAACAGAGCCACCTCTTTCAACTGTCTAGCAGTAAGAACTCATTGGGCTATATCCTCTGTTTTTAAAATGTGCTTGATCAAGGCCATCGCTTTGCCATTTCCGGTAAAGCCACTGCCTGCAGTGCCGGCAACCCATTTGGGCACCAGTTCAAGTCCCAGCTGCTCCACTTCCGATCCAGCTCTCTGGTATGGCCTGGGAAAGCAGTGGAAAATGGCCCAAGTTCTTGGTCCCCTGCACCTGCGTGGGAGACCGAAAGAAGCTCCTGGCTCCTGCCTTCGGATTGGTGCAACTCCAGCATTTGTGGCCAATTGGGGAGTGAACCAGCTAATGGAAGATCTCTCTCTCTCTCTCTCTCTCTCTCTCTCTCTATCTCTCCTTCTCCTTTTCTCTCTCTGTAACTCTGACTTTCAAATAAATAAATAAATAAATAAATATTAAAAAATAAAATAAAATGTGCTGGATCATCAGAAGACCAAACATGTTCCTGCAAAAAATTAACTTTTTGAAAATTATTTCAGCTGACCCTCTGTAGCTATAGGTTCTGCACCTGTAGGTTTAACTAACTAACCATGAATCAAAAATATAATTATAAGGCCAGTGGCCGCAGCTCACTGGGCTAATCCTCTGCCTGCCGGGAGACACCCCGCGTTCTAGTCCCAGTTGGGGTGCCGGTTCTGTCCCAGTTGCTTCTCTTCTAGTCCAGCTCTCTGCTGTGGCCCGGGAGTGCAGTGGAGGATGGCCCAAGTTCTTGGGCCCTGCACCTGCATGGGCAGGAGGAAGCACCTGGCTCCTGGCTTCAGATCGGCTCAGTGCGCCAGCCGTGGCAGCCATTTGGGAGGTGAACCAACGGAGGGAAGACCTTTCTTTCTGTCTCTCTCTCACTGTCTAACTCTGCCTGTCAAAAAAAATATATATATACATATATAATTATGCTTACAATAGTTGTATCTCTACTGAACACTAACAGACTTTTTTTCTTAACATTGTTCCCTAGACAATATGGTATAACAGCTATTTATACAGTATTACACAACATTTCCATTATATCAAGTATGATAAGCAATCTAGAGATGATTCAAGTATAGGGGAGGATGTGCTAGGTTAAATGCAAATACTTTGCCATTTTCTGTAAGAGACTTGGGCACCAACAGACTTTGATATCCACAAAGTCCTCTGTAGATGGCAAAGGATGGCTCTCCTTCCAGTATTCTCATCAACCAAAGCTGTAGAAGATTGTATGTTTCTTTTTTATTTGACCGATAGAGTTTGACAGTGAGAAAGGTCTTCCTTCTGTTGGTTCATCCCCCAAATGGCCGCTACAGCTGGAGCTAATGCTGATCAGAAGCCAAGAGCCAGGTGTTTCCTCCTGGTCTCCCATGCGGGTGCAGGGTCCCAAGCACTTGGGCCATCCTCCACTGCCTTCCCAGGCCACAGCAGATAGCTGGACTGGAAGAAGAGCAACCGGGACTAGAACTAGGAGTCCATATGGAATGCCAGTGCCGCAGGCGGAGGATTAACCAAGTGAGCCGTGGCGCCAGCCCTGAGTGTATGTTTCAAAGCTGAAACTATTAACTGACTATGATTTAAAAGACCCACATGTTTAGTAAAGTTTAATAAACATTTAGTCCTGAATTCCTGCTGAATTTAATTTTGAATTTTTCTGGAGTAGGAAAAAATAAGAGATACTTACATAATCAGTAATGTAAGAGGCTCTGGAGTAACCACAGTTTTATACATTCTTAGTTGGCATGCATAACATTATAGCTACAGCGCAAAGTAATTTGGAATTATCTGGTAAAACTGTGCATACTCAGCTACTCAACAACGCATTTTCAGCATTTTGTTCTAAAGAAATTCTCCAACATGTGAACCAAGAAATAGGTGCAAGGATGTTCATGGGAACGCTGTTGATGAGAGCAAACAATGGAGAACCACACAAAGGCCTATTAATATTGATAAAAGGACTTAGAAGTGAATTTGTACATTGTAATTCTACGCCACAATAAAAATGAATAATCTATACCTAAACCTAAGATGAAACTTCCTTGCGATCCTAAAGTTGAGGGGAAAAATAAGACGTGGAGACTATAAGCAGTAAAATTCCATCTATACGTAGTTTTCAAACGTGCCATATCAAACTGTGCTGATCACAAATGCAGGCAGAGGAGATTTTAAAATATTAAATTTATAAATTTAAAAATATTTTCAAAATAAAAAGAGCTCAAAATAGTGATTGTGTGGTGAATGAGAGAAGCTGCTGGAATGAGGGCAGGGCTAGCCTGGCCTCCCAAGGTGCACTGGGCAAACCCTCTTTCCTAGCCTGGGTGGTAACCATGGCAGTGTTTGATTTATGCTTAGAGTTTGTTATGAACATTAACCACCAAATATATTTAGAATTATTGAAAACAGGGTTATAAAGGAAAGGAGAGGAAAAATAATACGGACTAAGAATGACAGAATAAGTGCCAGGAAACAAGAGCGAAATGTTGGCCATGATGACATAGGATCAGTAACAGTAAAATGGTGATGATGGTGCTGATGATATAGTACCTGATGTTTATGGAGTAGCTGTTATTTTCCAGGCAATGTTCTCGGCTGATGTGTGAGAACACTAAGTCGGTTAAGCATTGCAATAACTCCATGTGACAGGTTCCATTACTACCTACACTTTTTTTTTATTACTAAACTGAAGCAAATACAGTCCCAGGGAACTTGAAGAAGTTCTATATTTTGTAAGTGGCAGGGCAGGGATCCCACCGCAGACAGGCTGATTCCTTAATTCTGCGCTATCTAAGGTGTTTGAAAATCATGGTCCCCAGGCAGCAAACGCGTGATTTGCTTTCTGCCTACCTGGTGCGGTTTCCTTGAACTGCCCTCAGTCTTTCTCAGAGAAAAGGAGGGCCCTTAATGGGCACTTTGCTCTCTGGCGGGGAAGTCAGCCGAAGTGTTTCAGCTGGGAGATCAAAAGCTTATCCACAAGGTGGGTGCTTGGTTCAGTGGTTGACATGCTCTTTGGATGCCCACTTCCCACCTTGGAGAGCCTAGGTTTGAGTTCCAGCTCTACTACAGATCCAGCTTCTTGCCAATATGTGCTTTGGGAGGCAGCAGAGGGTGGCCCAAGTACTTGGGTTCCTACCACCCACCTGGGAGACTTGGATGGAGTTCCTGGCTCCTGGCTCCTGGCTTTGTCCTGGGCCAGCCCTGGCTATGGCGGACATTTGGGGAGCAAATCAGTGAATTGTGGATTTCTCTCTATGTATTTCTGTCTGCCTCTCTCTACCCTTCAAATAGTTAAATAAAAAGACATCTGAGCCTGTACTTCCACCTTTTGAGAAAGTCTGGTTGTCTGTATCTTCTTAAGACTGGTGATCCTGGGGCCAGCGCTGTGGTGTAGTGGGTAAAGCCACCGCCTGCAGTGCCGGCATCTCATATGGGCGTTGGTTCAAGTCTCGGCTGCTCCACTTAAAATCTAGAAGATGCTCCTGACTTTGGACCAGTGCAGCGCTGGCCGTTGTGGCCAATTGGGGAGTGAATCAACGGATAGAAGACTTTCTCTCTTTCTCCCCCCCTACCCCCCGCCTCTCCTTCTCTCTCTGTGTAACTCTGATTTTCAAGTAAATAAATAAATCTTTTTAAATAAAAAAAAAAGGACTGGTGATCTTTCCTGAGATACTAAATTTGGAATCTGTGGCAGAATTATTAGGTCACTTTTTAAAGATGCATTTTCATGCATTACTGTATGAACATTTTAGTTCCTTCATTTTCTTCCCAAAGAAACAATAAGTCTTATGCACAAAATAATATTTCATTAAAGAATAACATGGGATACTACTATCTCCCACATTTTCTGCCCTACTGAGGCAGTGCCAAGGCTAGTTATCTGTACAGAGTTTCAAACAAGGAAAAGTTAGAAGATTCTATATATTTCTCAAAAATATCACCACATAGTGTAACCACCTTTTATTCCTCATATCATTGTGATGACCTTATTTGGTCATCACATTATTTATTCTTATAAATATTTTATCATTCCAGTTAATAGAAGTCATCATCAAACAAAATTATATGTGAGTCACCAAACTGGCCAAATAAAAAAAAGTCAGAGTAATCATTGAGACAGAGTCACGCTCCCTGCATTACCCTCAGCCTTGATCCCATGCCCTGGAACGGTGCTGGTCACTTCCTTCCCAGCTCAAGTTTCTGCAGACACTAAATCCCCGCCTGCTCAGTCCACACTGCACCGCACAAGTGAGGGCGTGAAAGGGATCTAAAAGGTTCTCCAGACTCCAAACGCAGCAAACTCCGCCGATTTCTAGCTGCTATCTCAAAGCTGCGCCTTTCCAAACTCCTTTCTCTTTTTTCAAACAATGTGTCATTCTGTTTTGCTTTTAAAGATTTACTTGTGATTTACTTACTTGAAAGCCAGAGAGAAGGGGAGAGAGAGAGAGGGAGAGAGGGAGGGAGAGAGAGAGAGAGAGAGAGAGAGAGAGAGAGAGAGAGAGAGAAAGACTTCCATCTGCTGGTTCACTCCCTACATGCCTGCAATAGCTAGGGTTGAGCCAGGCCAAAGTCAGGAGGCACAGGGAGCTCCATCCAGGTCTCCCATGTGGGTCTCAGGGACAGAGGTACTTGGACCATCGTCTGCTGCCTTCCTAGGCACATTAGCAGGAAGCAAGGTGGATCAGAAGTGGAGTAGCCCGGTCTCTAACTAGGCACTCCAATATGGGATGCAGGCATCCTAAACAGTAGCTTAATCTGCTGCACCACAATGCCCGACCCTTACACAAGTTTCTTCAACTCTGATTAACTCTCAACAAATTAGTAAATTTAGCTTCGAGTTTCTCACCTGAAGAAAAGGAATAAGGAAGTAAGACTGCTTTACAGGGTCATTGTGACAATTCAGTGATTTAAAACATGGGAAATATTTAATATTTCCCATGCTTAATAATCTGGTAATTTGCTTAATTCCCATGAACCCAGTTGGATATATATAGGGTTAAACTGCTCCACTTCCAATCCAGACTGGAAGAAGCAGCTCCTGGTCCTGGCTTCAGCCTGGCCAAGCCCTGGCCATTGTGGTCATCTGGGGAGTGAATCAGCAGATGGAAGATCTCTCTCTCTCTCTCCCCCTCTGTATCTCCCCTTCTCTGTGACTCTGTGTTTCAAATAAAATAAATCTTTTTAAAAGACCCAAATAATGACCAAAATATTATTTAGTGTATATGAGCAGCATCAAATACTCCAAGTCCTCAGCCCAGCAAACCAATGACCACATATGTCAACACTGCCTGTTGCACCTGCTCCAGTGAGACAGTATGTGGCAGGCCCCAGCCCCACCTGCTGGAAACAAGGCAGTGAAACCATAGTTTTGCAAAGATTGCCCAGTAAGAGGAAGTAGACATAAAGGGATTGGCACAAGCCAGATGCATCCAACATGGTGTCCAGATTAACCACTTGCCAACCTTCAGCCTCATTATACATTCATTGTAATCCACTAACATGGTAAAAACCACTGCCCTCAAGCCAAGATAGTTTACAACTGCCATGACAACCAGCAAAGATAGAAAAGGAGTAGAATCCTGGGAATCACCACCCTTTCTCAGAAATAGTGGCACATTCCACACAAGTCTAACACATATTTGTGAAAATCCCTAAAGAGGAACTGAGACAACCCACAGGGGCTGGTCTGTCTGTGGGGCAGTCTGCTTCTTACCACTTCTTCCACTAATTAAAAACCTCTTGCTTTCACTTGGCTGGCTCATCATGGATTTCTATCTTTCACTGAAGCCAAGAATCCAGCTAAAGCCGTGGGGACCCACAGACGATCCCTGTTGTGCCATAACTCCAGTATCCCAATGGGCACCAGCCAGAGGCATTTCTACGAGCCAGGATCAAGGTAGCCTTGCTGCTGGTTGTTTTCTGAACTTGGGGCCTACCAAGGCCAAATGGACTTCCCTCTCATTTCACGATGGTTTGCACCTGGTTAGCAGCTTCCTGGACGCTCCTCCTTCTCTGTCCCTCCCTTTAGTCTGTCCTTGTCGAAACTGCAAAAGGAAACTTCCAGTTGTACGTATCTGATTGTGTTGTTCCTCCATTGAGTCTTTCTAAGTGTTCCATTATCCAGCGAGCAGAACTAAAACGCATTGCTTAGTTCTTCTTTTTGTGGCTTCCTTCTGGATCATTACTTCTCCTTTTCCCTCTCCCTCTCCTCTCCTCTTCCCTTTCTCATCCTCCTGACATCCTCTTCTCTTTCTTCTTCCCCTCATTCTCCCTCTCCTTCCTCTTCTTCCCCCTCTCCCTCTTCCCACACCATCTTTTTATTTATTTTAACTGAAATCTAACACACTGGCTTCTAAATACATTTTCCTTTAACATGGCAAACTTTTTCCTGTCTCTTGGCCTTGTGTTCATAGGACTACTGTGAGTATTTTCTCACCACTTCTGGTTTTCAGCCCGTAGACCTCAATGTGCTTAAATGTGGTTGCTTTCTTTTTATCTATCCCGATTGGGTTTCTCAGCACTTCCTAAATCTCTGGCTGACATCTTGCACCAGTGTTGAAATTCACGACCATTCTCTATCATCTCTCTGCAGATCCAGTTATGTGTGTGTCAGACTTTTCCATTTCTTCCCTCATGCAGCTCGTACGCTTTGCTGTAGTTTGGTGGTTTTTTTCCTCTCCTTACTCTGAAGATTTTCCATAGGCTTGTATTTCAACCCTCTAATCTGGTCTTTGGATGTTCAATCTGCTGTATTTTTTTTTTTTAGCTCTAAAATTTCCATTCAACTCTTTTATAGGTTTCAAAGCTCTGGCAGAATCCTCCACCTTTTCATCTGTTCCATATTTTCTTTGTTTTCCTGAACATCTGAATCATGTTGATTGCAATACCCTTGTCTGTGTCTCCACATTAGGAAATAAATAGTCTTGTAGTGATTTCAAGTTTCGTTATCTCCCACTTTCTTCCTGGAGGAAGATCATCTCAGTAACTTCTGCATTGAGGTTTTCATAGCATTTTATCTCGTTCTATGTTTTTGCTTCACCTCCAGCATACACTCTATGGTTTTTTAAAAAAAAAGACTTACTCATTTTATTTGTTTGAATGCAGAGTTAGAGAGAAGGAGAGACACACAGAGATCTTTTCCATCTGCTGGTTCACTCCCCAAATGAACTTAACAGCCAGGACTGGGTCAGGCTGAAGCCAGGAGCCAGGAACTCCATCCAGGTCTCCCATGTGGGTGGCAGGGTTCTAAGCAGTTGGACCATCTTCTGCTGCTTTCCCAGGCACATCAGCAGGGTGCTGGGTGGGAAGGGGCACAGTCAAACCTGCAAACTGGCGTAGTGGTGTCCCTGTGGGATGCAGTGGCAGCTTAACCCACCACACTACAATGCCAGCCCCACTCTAGGGCTTTTCAATGTCTGACTCAGACCTTCCATGAAAGGCCCCACATTGTCATCTTTGTCCCCTCAGCATGGTGACACTCTTGAGAACCCTGCTATGCTTTCTGGAAACTTCCTTCTGAGCTTCTTACACTGGCCGGGTGTCAGGCACAAGTCTCCCATCCTCTCTTCTCATCATGAACAGAGCCCCCATGGGTCTCCTCCCATCTCCCTCCCTCCCCGACACCTAAGCCTGGCAAAAACACTGAAGTCTCTCCCGTGATCCACAGTGATTTTATCCCAGGCACATCCCACAGTCTCGGGTGCTTACTGAGAAACCATAGCTCACTTCCCTGCAGTCCCCCTCTCTCCAAAGTTTGGCCCTTTGCTCTGGTTTAGTTAGCAATCTTTGATGCCTTTAAATATTTTATGTGGGGGTCAGCGTTGTGGTATAGCAGTTAAAGCTTCCGGCTACAGTGCCGGCATCCTATATGGGTGCCAGCTGCTCCACTTCCGACTCAGCTCTCTGCTGTGGCCTGGGAAAGCAGTAGAAGATGGCCCAAGTCCTTGGGCCCCTGCACCTACGTGGGAGACCCAGAAGCTCCTGGCTCCTGGCTTCCGATCGGCCCAGCTCTGGACGTTGTGGCCATTTGGGGAGTGAACCAGTAGGTGGAAGACCTCTATTTCTCTCTGTCTCTGCCTCTCTGTAACTCTGCCTTTCAAATAAATAAATAGATATTTTAAAAAATGTATGATATGGCCAGCGCCATGGCTCAACAGGCTAATCCTCTGTCTTCCGGCGCCGGCACACCGGGTTCTAGTCCCAGTCGGGGCACCGGATTCTGTCCCGGTTGCCCCTCTTCCAGGCCAGCTCTCTGCTGTGGCCAGGGAGTGCAGTGGAGGATGGCCCAGGTGCTTGGGCCCTGCACCTGCATGGGAGACCAGGAAAAGCACCTGGCACCTGGCTCCTGCCATTGGATGAGGGCGGTGCGCCGGCCGCAGCGTGCCGTCCGCGGCGGCCATTGGAGGATGAACCAACGGCAAAAGGAAGACCTTTCTTTCTGTCTCTCTCTCTCACTGTCCACTCTGCCTGTAAAAAAAAAAATGTATGATGTGACTTTTCTGCTTGTTTTTCAGAGTGCTGCTTTTTGGGGTGCTGCTGCAGATTCCCTTCTGTCAGCTCAGGAACACGGCTCCAGTGCTCCACGTGGTTTGCCTCCCCCTGGAGTGATTTCACCGCACTACCTACCACTCCTTTTCTGCATCCTACTCCGCGAAACTATTTACTAACTCACCAATCAATACTGTATTGTAGTGGAACCCTGCCCCAGCGCCTTGTACTTGTCATCTATGGCTCTTCTCAGTGTCTGTAATTAAATGTGCTGTTTGCTTAAGGCCTTTCCATGACCAAATTGTAAGGTCCAAGGCGACAGAGACCACTATACTTTGCATGTGTGTGCTCTCCTTCCCAGGAACTGTTGTAAACTTTGACAATGAGAGGTGTGTGTTCCAGACCTTCATCTGGGCTGCCTACCCTTGCACTCAGTTCTGTAACTAACCAACATTTTCGTGCTTGATATTTCACTTCCCAGAATGCAGCACCAAATACCCCTAAACCAGTGGATCTCCACCCTGGCTACAAATGATGTCCTGGTTAAAAGGCCTTTATAAACAAGCATCATTTTAAACTATTCTGTGTTCTGTGTTGAGCACTTGCCATAGCAGTTAAGAGGCCACATGAGATGCCCACGTCTCATATCACAGTGCCTGAGTTGGAGTCGTGGATCCAGTCCTGATTCCAGCTTCCTGCTAGGGCACACCCTGGGGGGGCAGCAGGGAACTGGCTTCCTGCCACCCACATCAGAGACTTGCAGGCATCTGGGGACTAAACCATAGGACAGAATCCTGCTCTTACTCTCATTCTCACTCTCTGCCTCTCAAATAAAAAATAAATGAAAAAATTTAAATAAACGACTCTATTCCGTGTATGATTAATATGTATCAGTAACAAGGGCAGGTAATTGTCCAACAGCCTATAGCACAGAATTGAATTTGGGGATCCCATGCACCTAGCCAGGACAAATATATTAGTAAGTTGTCTCCACTGAAATGCAGGCAGAAATTATCTGATTTGCTGTTATATGAAGGCATTGGTGTATGTGTGTGTGTTTACATGAATAGTCAAGGAACTGTCACCTATTTTATTTAGGTTTTCATTTTTTCAAATTCCAACCAGAAGCTAAATACAACTGGAGACTGGTAAGCATTAGTTTTACTCCAATTAAAGCAAAGCTTTTCTTCATTTTGAAGGAATAGAAAGCTATACAGTAGTCTTTCCTTATGTTCAGTGTGCAAAATGGTTTTTGCTTTTAGGTAGGGCTGGGGGAGGTCTTTAGGTCGTCTGAGGGGCCTGTCCTTCGACAGAAGAGGTTTGATTATCTGAGTTCAGGTTCTGCCTAGCTGTTCTCTCTCTGCTTTCTGGCTCAGCATGTGATCACTCCTTCATACCGGCAATGACCAGTGTCAGCCGACATGCGGCAGCCAGACCACCCGGTTCTGAGCTGTAATCTCCCACCTGGAAGCCGAAACAGACCTTTTCTTTCCCAAGAATCTCCTCTTGGGTATTTTCGCTGAATTAATGAAAAACAGACTAATACAGTAGGAAAGAACTTTGAGTGTGGTTGCTGTAACTTGGCTGATGTAATTATATCAGAACTCTGTTTTAGGCAAAAAGCTCTGAACTATCTAAAAAAAAAAGTCTGTTTTCCCCAAGATTTGCAGTAATTTAAATTGTGGACCAAAATTTGTGTAGCTCCCAAAGAGGATGCATTTGATTCCTATTGCTGCCATTACAAATTTAAAAATATATATACAGTGGCTTAAATCAGCACAAATTTATTATCTTCTGACTCTGGAGCTCAGAGATCCAACACAGATCTCTTGAGCTAACATCAAAATGTCAGCAGGGCTGCATTTCTCATGGAGACTGCAGGGGAGAGTCTGCTCTGTTGCTTTTCTAGCATCTAGAGACCATTGCATTCCTTAGCTCTGAGGACTCTTTTCATGGTAAAAGCCAGCAAAGGCATTTAAGCCTTCATTCTGCCGCTGACTCTCCTGTCTCACTTAGAAGAGTCTTCTAATTACACTGTGCCTACCTGGATCATCCAGGATTATCTGCTGTTCTCCAAGTCAGGGAGCAACCTTAATCCCACCTGCAGTCTTGATTCTCCTTTGCCGCGTTATATGGCATATGCACAGGTTTAAAGGATTCAGATGGAAAGCCTTTTAGGAGCTGTTGTTCTTCCTACCCTCCCCACTTTTCCCTTCAGAAGCAGTCATGGAGGATAACAGACAAGAACAAGCCTCCCAGAAACGGACACCTAGGAGTTATCAAAGAGAATAGAGAAGGAAATCCGACTCAGAGATGGAGACCAGGGTCTGAGAGATCTTTTGCAAGAGTAAATATTTTGCTTATGTCTGCTCAGCAAGACTTTGTCATTGCTGAGGAACAGGGGCTGCTGTGTTTAAATACAGGCTCCTTCTTGCAAATGAGGATTGGTGCTGCAATCTTTTCACTGCCCAATCTTTGTATTGCAGGTGAGTGGTGACAAGGGAGTTGGGAAACTTGTATTGTGGAGACCCATGGAAACCTGTCCATCATGTAGAGGACCTTAACATGGAGTTGGATAAAGACTTGGGACAGAAATGGAGCTTAGAGAAATAGAGAGTGTTCCATGCGGGGAAGAAGGAAGCAGGGACTTTTATGGTTAAAGGGTAGTCTGTGACAGTCAGCTGATTTACCACCGGAATGAGTGCCCCAGCTTCTGTAGAATTTCAATGAAGTTACTGCCTTCTTCTGAGCTGACCTCGTCATTTCAATTAGATGATTGAGACAGAACAGATTCTCCCCTGCAACCTCCATGAGGAATCTAGATTGGGTCATATGCGTGGTTTAACCCCAAAGGAATGACAGCAAAAGTCATATGCTGTTAAGAAGTGGATACTCTTTGTCCAGTCTCCTTTTGTGTGGATGCAAAGGACTGTGCCCTAGGAGACAGCAGATTTTCAAGAAGGAAAGAGCCTTGCTCTTTGAAATGCTACTAGGAGAAATCTGCTGGTGACAGGCAAGTCTGCATGGGCTACAAAGTGAACAAAACCTAATTTCCTTCTCTGTGAAGCTATCAATATTTAAGGGTTTATGTGTCACATAAATCAACGTTAACATAATACAGAATTTCCTACAGAGCAAGCATGGTAGCACAGCAGGTTAAGCCACTGCTTGGGATGCCAGCAACCCATGTAGGCGTACCAGTTCGACTCCTGGATACTCTTGCCTCTGATCCAGCCCCCTGCTAGTGCCATGGGAAGGCAGGAGATGATGGTCCAGGTACTTGGGTCCCTGTCACCCACATGGGGAACCCAGAAGGAATTCCTGGCTCTTAGCTTCCATCTGGGCCTGTCCTGACTTTTGTGGCCATTTGTGAAGTAAGCTTGCAGCTGGAAGCTCGCTCTCTCTCTCATTCTGCCTTTCAAATAAATAAATAAATAAATATTTATAAAAATAATGAATTACCTACATAATGAGAAAAACTCAATTTATAAAAGTAGGAAGTATTATAGAGTGAATGCAACTTTCCACTACTAAAAATATCAAGATTCATGAAAACCATAGCATGAGTGAACATTTAGTTCTATTTTAATTAGTACTAAAATGTGTAGCTATTTAGGCACAGAAGTGTCCATTTTGTTGACTGTTCTGTTGGATATGTCTTAAAAAGTAAGAACTAGTTAAAACACATTGTTTAATGTAATTTAGCATGATCCTCAATCAATTTTTATTTTTAAGGGTTTTGGTTATGTGTGAATTTAACTTGTCAAATCAGTTCCAAAGCTGAGACTATTTTTTATATTAAAGAAAAATACGTACATATATGTATAAATCTTTTTTTTTTGACAGGCAGAGTGGACAGTGAGACAGAGAGAAAGGTCTTCCTTTGCCGTTGGTTCACCCTCTAATGGCTGCCGCAGATGGCGCGCTGCGGCGCCGGCCCTGTGTATAAATCTTTTTAAAAAGTGGTATACATGGCCGGCACCGTGGCTCAACAGGCTAATCCTCCGCCTTGCGGCGCCGGCACACCGGGTTCTAGTCCCGGTCGGGGCGCCGGATTCTGTCCCGGTTGCCCCCTTCCAGGCCAGCCCTCTGCTGTGGCCCGGGAGTGCAGTGGAGGATGGCCCAGGTGCTTGGGCCCTGCACCCCATGGGAGACCAGGAAAAAGCACCTAGCACCTGGCTCCTGCCATCGGACGAGCGCGGTGCGCTAGCCGCAGCGCGCCATCTGCGGCAGCCATTAGAGGGTGAACCAACGGCAAAGGAAGACCTTTCTCTCTGTCTCTCTCTCTCACTGTCCACTCTGCCTGTCACAAAAAAAAAAAAAAAAGTGGTATACATAAAAACAAATTCTATGGACCTAGATATTTGGAAATACTGAACAGATAATAAGAATTAACCCATTTCTTTGCCCTAGTTTGTCATGAAGTAAAATATTACGCATGTATTTTGGCCTTGGAAATTATTCTTATTTTTTAAAATATTATTTATTTATTTGAAATACAGAGTTACAGAGAGAAAGGGAGAGAGGGATCCTCCATCTGCTGGTTTACTCCCCAGGTGGCCTCAACAGCCAGTGCTGAGCCAGGCTGAAGCCAGGAGCCTGGAGCTTCTTCCAGGACTCCCACGTGGATAGCAGGGACCCAGGTGCATAAGTCATTAGCAGGGAGCTGGATTGGAAGTGGAGCAACATGAACCAGCACCCATATGGAATGCTGGCATTGCCAGCTATGGCTTAACCTACTATGCCACAACGTCAGTCCTGGAAATGATTTTCAAGTTATTTTGTCTACAAAATTCTTTTTAAAATATTTTATTTATTTGAAAGGCACAGTGGCATAGAAAGAGAGAGGCACAGAGACAGTTTTTCCATCCTCTGGTTCACTCCACAAATGCCCTCCAGGTTGGGCCAGATGAAAGCCAGGAGCCAAGAAGTTCATTGGGTCTCCCATGTGAATGACTGGGACACAAGTACTTGGGCCATTATCTGTTGCCTCTCAGATGTAGCAAAAGGAAGCA
The DNA here is from genome assembly GCA_949820135.1 of Sylvilagus floridanus. Taxonomy (NCBI): domain Eukaryota; kingdom Metazoa; phylum Chordata; class Mammalia; order Lagomorpha; family Leporidae; genus Sylvilagus; species Sylvilagus floridanus. The sequence continues at coordinate 35,691,431 of OX463236.1, forward strand.
GAGATAGGACTCAATGTGGCACTCTGGTACCGGATGTGGGCATCCCATACAGAGGTTAACCTGCTGAGCCTCAACGCCTGCCCTGCAAAACTCTAATTTAAATTAGTAAGTTTTATACCACTGAATCTGTATATGTATTTATGCCAGTCTCTGTCTTAGTGCTCCTATCTGTTCACTCATATTAGTTCACAAAACAGAAGTAAATAACCCAAGCACCCAACTCCAGATGATACAGATTTCCTTGGAAAATTCTGAAAGAAGAGAAAGCTGAATACATGTCTATATTTTCTCTATTGAATTCTCTTCCCTTCTACAACCACATTTTTTTGGAGTATCCAGATTACTTTTCTGCTCAAGGCAATAAGACTAACTCCTTTTTTTAACCACAATAAAGAATTTTGCTTTACTTTTGGCTTTGTTCTCTGAAAGGATTCTGTGCCCTATATAAATCCAAGTTTTATTAGAAATGGTGAAAATGAATGAAATCGTCCTTCAATGCCACTTAAAGTAGACTTGAGAAACATTCAAGACTGTTTAGAGCATTTTACTAATAACATTTTTTTATTGTTCTTCCAACTTATATTCATGATAAATTAAATAAAATGTTCCATTCAATCTCAGAGTGAAATACATGTATTGAATCAAATCTATACTGATTTTCTTACCAAAAGAAAGCTAACTTTTTAAAAACGATTTATTTTTTGAAAGTCAGAGTGACAAAGAGAGAATGAGAGAGAAACTTCCATCACTGGTTCACTCCCCAAATTGTCACAACAGCCAGGGCTGGGTTAGGCTGAAGCCAGAATCCTGAATCCATCAGATCTCCCAAGTGGGTGGCAAGGGCCCAGATACTTGGGCCATCATCCACTGCCTTTCTAGGTGCATTGGGAGAAAGCCACGTGCCAATGTTAGTGACTTTGACCCATGAAAGGGAGAAGCAGATCCCACCAGCAGCTTAATTCAGAAACTGTTGCTAACAGGAATGCCTGATCCTAAAGTTCACCTGACTGAACCACCCTTCTTCTCGTGTCCCAAGGTGATCCTGGGTTACAGGCTCTGGCCTACACACTTGTGTTCTATGTGTCATATCCTTTATGTCGTCCTCTCCCCTTCACTGGCCCACCCCACCTCACATCATCTTCTACTCTGATATAGTCACTTTATGAATAACTTACGTATATACAAATAGTTCTGGAAGTGTAGTCCCTTGACCAGCAGAATCAGAGTCACTTCCAATTTTGGTAGAAATTCAGAGCTTGGGCACCAGTAATCTGCTTTTTGGAAAAGATTTATTTATTTATTTGAATATTTGAAAGTCAGAATGTCAGAATTACAGGGAAAGAGAGAGAGAGAGAGAGAGAGAGAGAGAGATTGACTGATTTTCCATTAGCTGGTTCACTCCCCAGATGGTCACAAAAGCCAGAACTGGGTCAGGCAGAAGCCAGAAGCCGGGAGCTCCACTGGGGTCTTGCACGTGGGTGCTAAGGGCCTGAGGACTCTCCCAGGTGCATTCACAGGGAGCTAGATTGGAAGTGGAGCAGCCAGGACTGGAAACCATGTCCCTATGGGATGCTGATGCTACGGACAGTGGCTTAACCCAGTAATCTGTTGTTGAACAAGTCTGGAAGGTGTTTGTGACACATGCTCAAGGCAGAGAACCATTAGCCTGTATGGGCGACGCTGTAGTTTTGAAAGGACAACCACAGCCTTCTTGCTGCCATGGGAGTTTTTTTCCCAGCAGCCCCTGCATACAGCCTGGACTTCCCTTTCCAGGGCCTGAGTATGTGCTTTGAAACTGCTTAGAAGAGGACGAGCCCTGATGTCTACACAGTAGACCCCTCCCAGGAATCAATTCTGAGCTTCAGGGGATAATAGGGCTGAGGTTTGCTTACACAGACACCTTGTCAAACTCTGATCACTTCTTGCAAGTCTTGCTTTGGGCCTCTTGCCCTCCGTTGGGTTGTTTCTTTCTTTCATAATTATATTTACTGAGCCCGTTATTTCACCAGAGACAACCATGCCTACAACACTGGCAGTCTGGTCATGTTTTCAGGCATTTAAATTATATTCAGCTGTATTTAGTGAATTTTTAGAGTTTACAGCCATAACCACAATCAATCTTGGAACATATACCATCATCCCTAAAGAAAACACCATACATATTAACAGTCATTCCTCACCTCTCTCTAACCCTCGGCAAACATTAATTTAATTTATATCTCTATGGATGTGTCTCATCTGGATATGTCATACACATAGGGTTATATGCTACAGGGTCTTTCAGGGGCTGCTTCTTTCACCTGGTATGTTTTCAAGATTCATTGAGTATGTTTCAGTATTCCATTTTAATTGTTAAATAATGTTCCATTGAATGGATATACTGCATTTTGTTTACCCATTCATGGGCATTTCGTGTGTTTGTATTACTATGAGTATCCCTGCTATGAGTATTTCATGTACATATTTTGGGATGAGCTTTTGTTGTTTGTCTTTCTTAGATAAATATTTAGGGGTGGAATTGTTGGATCAAATGGAAACTCTATGTTTAAGCTTTTCCAAAGCAGCTGCTGTATTTTAACATCCCCACTAGCAACGTTGTTTTTAAGAGTTCTTGACTTGTTATTCTGGGCACAAGTTTCCAATTTTAATACTTTTTAAGTAACAAAGGCATCATGCATCAGAACATTTATATGTAACACATAAACATATACATGTAACTCAGCTTCTGAGCGGCAAGGAGAAATATATGTACCTCTCGATTCTTAACAGAATGTTTAGCTCTTAGTATGGTAATAACAAATGAATAGATAATTCATACAGAGTAGAAGACTGAGAGAATAAATATATAAATGAATGACTAAAGACACACAGCTGCATTTCCAGTCTGTATCATGGTGAGCTCTTCAGTCACATTATGCATTTACATCTCTATATTCTACAGGTGTGATGAAATTTGGCCTTTTTTCCCTCAGTGAAATATAATAAAGCACTCTTGATGTTATTAATATAATTAAGTGATCAATCCATCAATTAATATCTCCAGGGTTATCAATATAAATATTATTTTGCATCTATAAAATTTTATGTCTAGAATGGTGATTGTAGAGCAGGATTTGAAGCTAAGCAGAAATTTGAATTGCTCAGGGTCCTAATTGAAGTTCACATCTTCTTTCATGAAGGCACAGCCTTTGTTTCAAAACAAAGACTGATATAAAAATGATCATTTGCAATACATGTATACAAGTTGATGATTGCCTGTATTTTAACATTATGATTACCATTTTTTTAAATAAATACTTTTTTTTAAAATTTGACAGGTAGAATCATAGGCAGTGAGAGAGAGAGAGAGAGAGAGACAGAAAGGTCTTTCATTGGTTCACTCTCCAGATGGCCGCTACAGCCGGTGCTGCACCAATCTGAAGCCAGGAGCCAGGTGCTTCCTCCTGGTCTCCCATGCGGGTGCAGGGCCCAAGCACTTGGGCCATCCTCCACTGCACTCCCAGGCCACAGCAGAGAGCTGGCCTGGAAGAGGAGCAACCAGGACAGAATCCAGTGCCCATATGGGATGCCAGCGCCACGGGCATAGGATTAACCTAATGAGCCACGGCGCCGGCCCCTAAAGAAATACTTTCATCAATTTTTTTATGTTTTCAGTCCAGGAGTTTGGTGCAGGAGTTAAGTTCATGCTTAAGATGCCTGCATCCCCTGTGAGAGTGCCTGGTTCAAGTCCCGACTACTCTGCTCCCTATTTCAGCTTCCTGCTAATGTGTACCCCAGGACACAGCAGGTGATGGCTCAAGTGCTTGGGCCCCTGTCACCCACATGGGAGACCTGAATGAAGTGCTTCAGCCCAGCCCATCCTTGGCTGCTGTGGGCATTTGGGGAGTGAACCAGTGGATGGAAGATTTCTGCCTCTCTCTGAATCTTTGCCTTTCAAAAGACATTTTAACAAACTAAAAATTTTTTAAAAATCTGTTATAAGAAACAGCACTGAACTCAGCTATTTGTCTTAATGTTTCATTGAGAAAATAAAAAATAAAACATTTGGGGATCCAATAGAATATACCAGAACAAAATGCATTGTCAGAATTTATTGATCTGATTGTCTTTGTGTTGTCATATTCACCTTTTTAAAGCCTCTTATTTACTTGATCAAGGTGAGAATATTTTGTTTCTGTAAAATGTTTCATTTTTTTCTTCTCCATTGAAAGGGAACAATAATCAGTATTGTGAAGGTGTCCTACTGAGGTACTGCTGTTTATGGGAGAACAGTACATGCAGCAATAAATATGTGTAGCCAGTGACTCAATGTAGAAGCAAAGTTGACGTATCTGATGAATGCAAATGCCATTTACAGCCTTACTACTTCAATATCATAAATATTCTTCTCATTGTACAAGTAAAAAGATGACAACATAAAATAAACTCTACACATATACATAAATGATACAAATAAATAAATAGATGTGATGTGCCAATCTGAATTGCAGTTTTATTGTTTTCAAAGCAGTGTTTCATAGGGGATCCAGATAATTATTTTTTAAATATGAAAGTTAGTATAAACTTCCCACAGTGATTAATTACCTAAAATGGACTATGTCAAGGAGAGAGGCTAAGGATTTTTATGTTTTTAAATTTGTTTTCACTTATGTATTTGAGAGGCAGGGAGTCACAGAGATAGAGGGAGACAGGAGAGAGCTTCCATGCACTGGTTCAAATACCAAATGCCCAAAAGAGTCCAGGAGGAGGGAACTCAATCCAGGTCTCCCACGTGGTTGGAAGGAGCCCAGCCTGAGCCAACACTATTGCCTCCCCAGGATCTGCATTAGCAAAACCTGGAGTCAGGAGCCAGAGACAGAAATTGAATCCAGGTGCTCCAGCATGGGATGTGTTTGTCTTAACCAGTAGACTAAATGCCCTCCCCAAGGTTAAGATTTTTATACAGAAAAGTTCTGGTCACTAGGAATCAGTATGCCTTCAATGTCAAGGTCACTAACATGTGTCTGAAATAAGTTTAACTGGTATCTGTCACATTTCCACACAGAGCCAATACGTATAGTTCTCATTCAATAGTATACAGATTTAAACATGTACTGGGTGATTTTCTGAAATTTTATTTTTAATAAATCTTTCTATCTTCCTTCCTTTTTTCCTGTCCCATGTGGTGTCTTGCACTGCTGTGCCACATGCCTGCCTGATTTTTTAATGAAAAATGATAGTTTAGTATCATAAAAATATTTATATAATACCAATAGCCATTGGAATTTACATTTTATTTGGGTGAATTTTATTGTATCTGAATATACATATATATAATGTTGTTAAAAAACAAATTAAAAAAAACCCTGTATTACATATTTCCAATCATTATTTTTCCAGTTAAATCTGCCTGCATACATTGTATTTCCAAAAAGGTTTACTGATTCTTGGACAGCATTTTCATTCTTATAGGCTTTTTTCTAAATCAATAGTCTCAACCTTTATTGATCTCGGGTGTACTAACATATTAGGTACATTTCAAAGAATGCACAAACATACACATTTCAGAAGAATGAGTAAAACAGTAGTACTTTCTCAGAGCACAAGTACATCTTAAGATTCATCACATGTTTGCCACACGCTGGTTAACTGTCCTTACAAGTAGTTGTTCAGTAGTGTTTACAGTGACTTGCAACACATACAAGGATTTGTTTTCAGCTGAAGTCCATGAAGAGGGAGAAATCTTCAACTTGAATGGCCACATGTTTATCTGTTTTCCTCAATGTCCCTGACTCTGGGCATGGCTATGGATGAACCAAGGATCTAACTATTCTAAACAGCATTATCCTCATCCTCATAGCATTCGCCCATGATTTCTCAAGAAATTGAAAACTACAGCTAGGAAGGATAAGAGACTCCATCTACATCTCTCAGCTACTAAACAGCAGATCAAGAATTGGACCATATGGCATGGTGTTTAAGAGCCAGGGGACCTGAGGCCGTGTGCCTGGGTTCAAATCCCAGGCTGCTCCAATATACATGCTGTGGATAAGCTTTGTAGATACATCTGTGCCATTTCTAACACACCACCACATGTCAGCATAGTTATTCTTAATAAAGGAGGAGTTCTTAATGATTCAAGAGTCAACAGAATATCTGAGATCAAGAGTGTAGAATAGGGGGTGGGTGTTGTGGTACGGCAGGTTAAGCCTCCACTTGGCCTCCTGGCATCCTATATCAGAGTTCTGGCTGCTCTGCCTCCAATCCAGCTCCCTGCTAATGAGCTAGGAAAGAGGCAGTAGACGGCTCAAGTACCCAGGTGGGACACCTGGACAGAGTTCCTAGCTCTTGGCTTCCACCTGGCCCCACCCTAGCTGTTGCAGGCATTTGTGGAATGAATCAGAGGAACAAAGATCTCTCTCTCTTTTCCTATCTGTGTCACCCTGCCTTCCAAATCAATAAATCAATCTCTCTCTCTAAAAACAATAACAACAAACCTGGATATTAGATGGAGGCCCAGAATATGGATGAGTTCAAGTTTTCTTATGAACAAATGAATGTGAGACATGGGAAGGAGCCTGAGACATGGGAAGGAGCCTGTGCACCACCCTCAGTCGCTAGGCCTCTCTCTGCAAGACACACCACCATGAGCAAATGGCCTAGGCCCAATACAGCACGGTGTAACCGACACCTGCAGGCGCCCATGGGAAAGGCCGGGCTATGAGGTGGACAGGTGCCGGCTCTGCCCCACATGGCACACTCATTGAATCGCTGAGGGGTGGGGGAAATTTGCAGCCCATGCATGGGGATAGGCCATCGGGAATGGAGCAAAGTCCCCAAATTCCCATGTTGGCAAGGGGAGACTTGCCTTGCTCATTGGTGGGGGGAGGGCATGGCCATTTGGTTAAGAAGCTAAAACTTGTCTCGGCTCCTGTGAGCATCTTTGTGTGGATTCCAAACTCAGCACAGAGTTCATGACCATTTTTATAAACATGAGCAATTTTTCAGGGTAGAACAAGTTGATCACTGAAGTAGCTAAGTCCTTGTTGCCTTTTTCTCCTAATCCCGTTTACTCCTTCCTATTGTTGTTCATGAGCTTTGGTGGAAAAAACAAGAAAGTACAGTTAGACAGAAGTTGTTCTGAAAGTTGAACACGAAAAGCACATAGGTATCATTAAGGGTCATGAGTGACTGAACATGAAAATTGTATACAAAACAATATTCCGCATGCAGTGGATTATGTTTTCCCGAGTTTATATAAAAATCCTCGGTGCAGGCATTTGGCTGAGTGACTTCAGTGCCAGCTTGGGATGCCTGCATCCCATTTGGCAGTGCCTGGTTTGAGTTTCCTGGATCCAGCTTCCTGCTAATGCTCACCCTGGGATGCATGCCACCCACAAGCTCCTAGCTGTGTCTCAACCAGCCCTGGCTGTCGCAGCTATTTTGAGAGAGAACCACTGGATGGAAGATCCTTTCTGTTTGCCTCTCCTTCCTTTTTTTCTTTTCCCTTCCTTTCCCTCCCTCCCTCTCTCCCTTCCTCTCCCCCCCCCCCCCCCTTCCTTCAAGATTTTACTTATTTGAGAGGTAGAGTTACAGTGAGAGGGAGAGACAAAGATCTTTCTGCTGGTTCACACCCGTTGGTTCTTTCCATTGGCCGCAACAGAAAGAGCTGTGCTGATCCGAAGCCAGGAACCAGGAGCTTCTTCCGGTCTCCCACTCGGGTGCAAGGGACCAAGGACTTAGGCCATCTTCTACTGCTTTCCCAGGCCATAGCAGAGAGGTGGATTGGAAGAGGAACAGCCAGGACTTGAACCTATGCCCATATGGGATGCCTCAACTGCTCATAACAGTTAGGACTGGCACAGGCTGAAACTGGGAGCTAAGAACTCAATCCAGTTTCCACGTGGGAGGCAGGCACCCCGCTACATGAGTCATCCATGACATGCTGCCTCCCAGGGTCTGCATTAGCAGGAAAGTGGAACTGGAAGCAGAACTGGGACTTGAACCCAGGCACTCTGATGGGATATAGATCCCAGCTGGCATCCCAACCTCTCAAATAACCACCCATCCCAAATATTTATTTTTTTGTTTTAAAAGATCAGTTAAATATTCACAGCAGGCAACCTGTTCTACTTTTAAATTATAAAAAGTGTCCTGAATAATTATTCCTGTTTTCAATAAAATCAGAAGATAGTGGATATGTCTTATATTTGTCTAGCAATAAAAATTTTCGTTGATTCAACACTGAAGTAAATTGAGTTGTGCTACCCTTTCACTCGTGCTACCACGTTTGTTCACAGTTTTTGGCCTTCATATGTCTTGTTGTCTGTCTTAACTTTTTTTTTGGGGGGGGCATTGTGTTTATGTGTGTTATGTGAACAAACTCTTCCTTCACAGCGTTCTTCCATCCTTTTTCAATTTTCCTTTTCTCTGTGGAACTTTTCTGTGCCTTTACTAATTTTACCACTTCTTTTCCTCTTGTATTATTTAAGGAAAAAAAAAGTCCCTCTGTGTGAAAGACACTGAGCTATTGCCTTTTTGGGGGAAAAGAGGTCAAAAGAAGGGGTGGAGCAGGGGTGGAGTGAACAGGATGATTAAATTGGGGAAGAAAAGCCAAAACAGAACTGAGTTGTGTTCCTGAAACCTGATGAGCCACACTGGTCTTTGTTCAGACTGATTCAAGTCTCCAATTCACAAGAGTGGAAGTTACTAGCTGACAGTTTGATAAGAATGCATTGTTATTGAAAGGGAAAAGTTGCGCATATTTTGAGAAATAAAAAAGAAATTTAAAGGAAATGTGTAACCAATCCACTATCTGATCATCTTTTGAAAGGAATAAGGAGTCAGATCTGGAATAAAAGGAATTTTTAGAGCCCAATAGAAATTCACAGAAGTGTCAACATACATAGTCTTCCCAAAGAAAACAGCTTGCTCTTGTTACAAATAGTGACATGTGCAATGACATCATTAAGTTAAGAGCATTATTAATGGAAGATAGATTAAATGTCACTGGACAATGATCAACCTCTAAGTCTCCATTTTGGAATTCTGAAATTTTAAAGTTATGCATTTGGTTATTTTAAAATAACAGAAAATTCATCTGCAAGTATCTTGACAGCATAAAGTATATTCTCAAAAATGAATGACATCTGAGCAGAAGACAGATTGATCTCTTACAGCAACATCTAAGTAATAAAATATGAAGGCATCTTCAAGAAGTTCACAGAAATGTCTATTACAAAAAAGCTATGCATGGAGTCCAGTTTTTTCTGCCAAAATTAATTTTTTAATTCCATTTTCCAAGAACTTTTTGAATTGCCCTTTTACGTGCTGCTTGAAATTGTAAATAGCTCTAGCCATTTTAGAAAACACTGCTAAATCCCTGTCCTTAGTTTGAAAGGTACATCGTTTTGAGATACTGCTAGGTCTGTTATAAAAACACAATAGCATATCTGATGGCATTCAATATCCTCCCAAAGATTTCTTCCCCAAACTATCAGAAACCCTTAGGAATTATACACTATCACCTTGTACATCTTAAGGAAAATATTTTACTGGAGAATATTTGCTCTATACTGAGTTTCAAATGTTTTCAAATACCAAACTTTAAAGTTTACATCTCCCATCTGTGATAGATGGCAATAATATCATCTCTAGTTTACTCATTTATCAGTGGAATATAGGATTTTCATTGTAAGTTCGCTGGGATGGCCAAACGGACACATATTCTCAATGATAATGGTAGGAATTTCAGTCGTATCAATCTAAAATATGAGGCTGGGGGAAAAATCACTCTCTCGTTTTCTCTTCCATCTTCATTACAGCTGGGGGAGAAACCCCAAGACTGTTTTGTGGGGCTTCCATGAACACCTGTTTAACAGACTAACTTGTATATTACCTGTGCATTACAGTAATGAGCTATTGTTCAGGAGGTGAATTTGACCCCTAACATACCCAAATGCTTACAGAAATACACTCAGCTACACTGGTGTTCCATTGTGTTTAAAGAATAAGAAAAGCCCCGTATCAGAAGGCTGTATCCATAAAAGCAAACAAAAAAAACCCAAAAAACAAACAAAAAAAGCCAGGAAATTTTGCAATAATTATGGGTTTGATCATTTCAATTCTTGCTATCTACCTCTCATTAACCACTTTCCATTGTGTTTCCATTGCTGGTGAATATTTGGATAAATAAATAACTGCATTCTCTATCTCCCTTTATCTATGTAGGCACAAGAATATGGATTCCATATTCCTTTGTTCTATAACTCACAACTCAAAACAAACAAAACAACTAGCTCTAACATTAAAGAAGAATCTTACTGTGAAATCTAGATCTTTAGTGTTGAATAGAGTTTTTTTTTTGAAAAAGAAAGTCATGCTTAGGCCCTGATTGCTTTTTTTTTTTTTTTTTTTGACTGGCAGAGTGGACAGTGAGAGAGAGAGAGAGAGAGAGACAAAGGTCTTCCTTTTACCGTTGGTTCACCCTCCAATGGCCGCCTAGGCTGGCGCATTGCGCTGATCCGAAGCCAGGAGCCAGGTGCTTCTCCTGGTCTCCCATGCCGGTGCAGGGCCCAAGCACTTGGGCCATCCTCCACTGCACTCCACAGCAGAGAGCTGGCCTGGAAGAGGGGCAACCGAGACAGAATCCGGTGCCTGGACCGGGACTAGAACCCAGTGTACCGGCGCTGTAGGCGCAGGATTAGCCTATTGAGCCGCAGCGCCAGCCCTGATTGCTTTCTAAGAAGGCCTTGTGTTTAGTGAGGGAAAGGGGAAAGGAAGAATAAAAATAAAAGGAACTGAATGAAAAGTTCTATAAGAAATTCAAAAGAAAAGCTATTATTGGGTTGACAAGATATGATGGCATTTTTAAATAGCTAGTTTTTTTTTCCTTAATGCTCAAGTTAGCATAAGTTTGCCAATCGAGGACTCCAATGGGCAAGTAATACACTTCCAATAAACATTTGCTTCATGCTCCTTTCCGTCTGTTTAGAAAAGGTATTTCTTAAGAGTTTATGCCATTCTCTGTCAATTGGGCCATGGAAAAATTTCTTCTAAATAATTCCCTTGTTTGTAGAAAATATCTGAACACTTTTGTCATTAAGCTTTGCTTGTTTGTTACAAAGGTGGAGAAAGAGGGAGACCTCTCAGCCACTGGTTCAGTCCCCAGATAATCACAGCAGGCACGGCTGGGCAAGGCTTAAGTCAGGAGCCTGCAACTGAGTGTCCCATGTGGGTGGCAGGGACCCAGCGACTTGAGCCATTGCCTGCTGCCTTGCAAGATACATATCAGCAGGAAGCTGGAATGGAGAACAGAGCCAGGACTTGAACCCAGGCACTCTGACATAGGATGCAGGCAATCCCGGGCAGTGTCTTAACCACTACCCCAAACATCTACAACCTGCACTTTTGCAAATAACTTCTGCAAATCTGTTATATGCTTTCTCCTGTTCTGTCTTGGTTTATTTTTAAAACCATGTTTATTTATTTATTTATTTATTTTAATTTGAGAGGGAGAGAGGGAGCTTCCACTCCCCAAATGGACAAAATGGCCAGGGCTGGGCCAGGCCAAAGCTGGGAGCTGTGTCCTCAATCCAGGTCTCCCATGTGGATGGCAGGGACTCACTCACCTGGGCCATTACTGCTGCCTCCCAGAGTCTTCATTAGGGGGAAGCTGGAGTAGGATCCACAGCCAGGTAGAAACCCAGGCCCTCTGATGTGGGATGCGAGTGTCTTGACTGAGGCCTTAGCTATTGGGTCAAGCACCTGCCTCCTGTGTTTCTTAATTTAGGATAGTTTCTTTTCCATGTTGCTTTTTCATGAAGGCCTCTAGATGCTGCTTTACTTTACAAATACTGATGATGAACTTTGACTTAACAAAAATTCACAACACATCCCTCTCCTGTTCTTCTGGGAATGGCTACTTCTGAGTTTCTTTCTAAATTCCTTCACCTGAGATATTCTCCAAAGAGATAGGATAGTTGACGCTTTCTGTTCCTTTGTCTTGAACGTCACATACGTCTGTGCATAGAAACACAATATTCCTTAGATCACAAGTATATCTGATTATGGCTCTTCATATGCTTTCACCTACATATCAGCAAATAAAGACCTTAGTCAAGGTTTTCAACACGGTTGTCTTACAATATGCAAAGAAAGTGGGAAATTAATTATTGCCTTTTAAAGATTTTTGGCCAAGAGTAATTATTTTCCTTTTTTTTCATTTTTGAATCTCTGTACAGGAGAACAAAAAAGGAGAGAAGGAGCCAGATAATTTTCATTGGGTTACTCTGTCTTATTCTAATTGAATTTGAAAAAAAAAACCAGAAAAATTCCCTCCTAGGTACATACAAGCATAGGCTGTTATAAAAATACAAGATAGAATTTCATGTTACCAATATTCATAGCATAATCTCAAACAAAAAAAAAGGAGTAAGGGTAAGTATTTCATGGCTATTAGACTTTTATTGTTTTTGTTCATATTTTGTTAATCTAAGTGTAATGTGCATGAACAAATTCAGCATTTCTATGAAATAACTGAGCTACCAATTATAAATGTTTTGCATAAATTATATTGCCCTTGATAATTTTTATCACGAATGAGAAATTTTGGTGAGTTAGCAAAATTTTATTAAATTAATAAGATATGATTTTTATGGAGTTTTCTGAAACAATAGAGCTGAACTGTAAAAAAAAAAAAGAAATGCATTGTAGAAGGCTACAGTGAATCCAACAGAAACATAAAGCTATGTTCGGTGAATGTTCTTGTTTTAGCTATCATATGCAGGAAATAAATCCACATTGAATATCCTCATTAGAAAGGTTCAGGTCGGTAAAGGCAATGAATGGAACAGCACACAACAGAGTATCAAGGAATGACTTAGGCTCCCAGCTGATAGCCAGCGCTTTCAATAACAATTGTAGGAGCAATCTCTCCCTCCAACAGCCTCAGACACTGGAGAGCACAGCGCTTCATCTCAGCAATGCCAAGAAACGGAGGTTTGGCTCAAAGACCAACGAAGTTAATCATGAAGCCTGCCTTACCTTCTCTAGTTTATTACATTCTTTTAGGCTCTCCTGCAAAACATACAGAATTGACAACCGGTGTACCACAGTGGGAAGTCTGGAGTCCTTAATGGAATAATTGACAAGATATATGATGATGACGTTTTTACGCACTGTGTTATGACATAGGCGCACAGTTATCACATAGACAATAATGGACTTCTTTCACTCTGGTTTTCTTACTCCTCATGCGGGCGAAGAAAATCTGCCTCAGAATCATTAGAAATAAAAAAAAAACAATGATGGACTTGACACTATTTGGTTGTCTTAGTTTGGAGTGGAAAGCTTTCTTCGGTTATATAAAATACCCTCTGGAGCTCCACTTCTCAATCCCATTACACCCCACTTCACCCCTCACTGGCTGCCAAATTCTCTTTGCCTAACATAAAACAAAGTAAGTTAAGTCTCGGTGGGGTGCCCTTTGTGAGGCCACTCAAAGCAGAAAGAGAGACAAAGAGCAAGATAAAGATGCAGAGCATAAGGCAAACAAGGGGGAAAAAAAGAGGTAGATGGGGAGCAAGGACAAAAAAACACCGCTGGACTGAGCATCATAAAATCATACACACTTAAAATCTGGACCACCACCACCATCACCACCGGTCTTCGGAGAGGTCGCTTTCAGACGACTGGAACATCCATTTCGAATTAATAAGGGCCTTTCTTCTTTCATTAGTTCCTCCTGGAACTAAGGCACTGAGGGCTAATTATTAAAAACAGGTACTTGGGTAACGACAGGCTGCTTTCCCACACGCACATCGGCCACTTTTCTCATCAGGAGCTGGGCCCTCTGCGCCGCCGACGCGGCTTAGCAAGTCTGAGAGGCTCCAGCAAACTTTCCCAGCCTCGACCGGCAGGTCCACGGCTACGAGGAGGGCCCGGGGCCAGCGCCGCGGGTTCTCTCCCGGGGGTGGCCGGCGCGCGCCCAGCCCGGGCTTCCCCGGGACGGCGGAGGCGGAGCGCGCTGGGCTGGGCACCGCACGGCACCGCACCCGTCGCAGCTCCCCGGCCCGGCGCCTCGGCGCGCGGAGGGCCACCTGTGCCTGCTGCTGCCGCGACTTGACACACCTGAACGTGCCCTGCAGCGGCCGGTGCGGGTCAGGGGCTGCGGGGGGCCCGTGGGAGGGAGGCCTGAGCCCCCTCCCGCGCCGACCCTTCCATTCCGAGCTGCACCTGGGAGAAGGGGGCCGCCGGCACAATTAGCACAGGCGCTCTGCCCGCCCCGCTACCCACCGCGGCACAGCCGGGCAAACTGCCACCTGGTAGAACCCCCCCAACCCCGCCCAGTGGCGGCCACAGGACCGGGTCTCGAGTCCCCAGGCAGGCACAAGGGCTACAGGGGGCTGCGCCGCCTGCGCGCGCGGAAATAGCGGCGGCCCCGGGCCTCCGCAGCCCGGCCCCGCCGACTCCCACTTCGGGGAGTTTCCTGCCTGCCTTGTATGGTGGGCTGCTCCCGGCCCCGTCTCTCCGCCCGCCCCCGGCCGCCTCCTCCAGCCTCGCCGGCCCAGGCCGCTCGGAGCCCTTCCCCTCCCACCGCCCCCACCCCGGCCCCCACCCCGGCCCCTCCTCCGCGCCCGCCCCCGCCCCCGCCCGGGCAATCGCGGGAAATAAATCAGGGAGGAAGCGCGGCGCAGGGAGGGCGAGCGTGGTGTGTGCGCGCTCGGGCGCCGGCGGCACCGCCGAGGTCTGTTGGCAAAAGTCGCCCTTGATGGCGGCGGAGGCGAGGCAGCCGCGGCGCCGAACAGCCGACGCGCGCTAGCGGGGTCCGCCCGCCCCTTTCCCAGAGCCCAGCGCCGCCGTTCGCCGCCGCCGCCGCCCGCCCGCCCGCGCGCCGTTCGCCGCCGCCGCCGCCCGCGGGTGGCAGCGCCGCTCGGTGCCCGGCCCCGGGGCCGGCTGGGGGGCGGTCGGGGCGTGTGAGGGGCTTGCTCCCAGCTCGCGAAGATGGCTGCGGGCCGCCCGCTGGCCTGGACGCTGACACTTTGGCAGGCGTGGCTGATCCTGATCGGGCCCTCGTCGGAGGAGCCGTTCCCTTCAGCCGTCACGTAAGTCGGCGCGGGGCTCGGCCGGCCGCCGCTGCGGGTGGGGAGCGAGCGGCGGGCGGAGCCGGGCTGGGTGGGCTCCGTGGGCGCCGGAACGCGCAGGGCCGGGGCCGTCGCGGGGGAGCGGCGGCCGTGCCTCACGGGGTCCCGGCGACTTGAGGAGTTCAGAGGTCCAGAGGGGACGCGGGCCGAGTTGTGTCTCGGCGGTGCGCGTTTCACCGGGAGCTGCTGGGGCAGGGCCCTTCCCTGGGGAAGCGCGCCCTGACGGCTGCGGTGTCCAGAGCCGCCCGGGGTCCGCACACGCACCGGGCGCGCTCCGCAGCTCCCGGCGCCCCGGAAGCCGCCCGCGCCCGGCCCCCGCAGGTGCCGGGACCACGCGCCCGGACCTCCCCCGGCTCGCGATCTCCGTCTCAGTGCTAGGCTCCCGCTCCCAGGACGGGTAGACCAGTTCACCCGAACCTCCTGCTCTTTTTTTTTTTTTCTCCCTTTCCCTTCCCATTTGATTTTTTAACATGTCTAAAATAACTTTGAAATAATAATAGTAATAATAATAATAAAAAATCCTGGCTGCTATTTTGGAAACAGACTGTGTAAAGGTAGCAGGAAAGGAATGGGAAATCTCAATACTCCCTTAGGATGCAGAAAAAAGCTGTGGACTTCAGTCAATGGCACGCATCAGTGTATACATACATATGTATTTTTAAAACGCGCCAAATAGCCTACCGGGCAGGCTGGGGATGCATTGATTTTGGTTCTTGAAGCTACTTCCAAGCTTCTCGGAGTAGGTGATCTTAAGTGCATGAGTCACTCCTAATGCATTGCACATAACAAAATAAAACCCAAGCCCAAGGTAGCCTTCCCGGCGTTGAGGCCGCGGGGAGCTGTTTGCTGCGCGTTGTGGGCACAGCGCTGGAGTTTTGGGTGGGTGCTCACGGAGACCGGGTACCGGCTGACTCCCTGCAGCTGTGTCCGACCTGGGATTCAGGTTAAGGGGTGGTTACAGCAGGTGTCAGTGTAGGCATCCCCAGGCCGCACAAGGGCAGTGCCTGCTGTTTTTTTTTTTTTCCCCATTGATTTGGCAGGAACGTTGGATGATCTTTGTAGGTCGTTTTTGTTAGAAGCACAGAGGTGGCTGTCCTCTTCTGTGGCTGAACGTTCCAGCCCGATGTCTTAAACACACACAGAGGAGGAGGTGCCCTAAGGATGCTGCAACAGTCGTTCACTCCTAGGAGGAAATCACTCTCGCGTTTGGTGGATTTTTTTTTTTTTTTTGAAGGCTTTTAGTAGGTGGGCCCAGGAAGTGGGAACGCAAACCGGCTTGTTTCGTGTTAAAGACAGAAACTGCGCTCCAGGAAGCAGTGGTATTCCAAATGTGTCCAGATTTCACCTTTTCGGAGTGTTGTTGTTTTTAACTGGCAATTTGTCACCATTTCTGTCATTTGGAGGGCGTGCATGGTCACACCATCGGGAAAAAGGACGACTTTTCAAAAGAGAACAAAATGTAGCGTTTTATGTATGCACGTGCCAGGGTAAAATATTAATGTGGAAATTCCTATTGTAAGAGGGACATCCACCAGCCGTGCTTCCCTGAAATGCAAACGGCTCAACTTTCACGGTGAGCTGTTTACCAGGCATTGGGAAGAGACTAAATAGTGGGCTGACGTGGGGGTCAGGACACCACAGTTGAGAGGATTTGAAATGTTTCTGAACAATGGAAATTCAAGATATCTTCAGGTTACATGAAACGTTAGTTATTTCATGAATTAAGAATTGAATGAAATATTTTGTAGAGCCAGGTCAGTTTCCTATAGGAAATATTAATTTTTTTGGCAGGATTCTGTATCTTCAGGTGTTTATTTGGAAATCAATGAAACCCATGTGCAAAGGGGAGGAGAAATGACAGTTGACGTTAGTACTGTATCTTAGATTTCTGAAAAAACAGATTAAAAAAAGGTGACATTAATTCATCAAACTGTAGTGCCATTTGCCTTCCTTGCATAAAAATAATTCATATGGGATGTTTATCAGAAGGATCTCAAGTCTTGGAAAAATTTCAAGTTTATCAAAGCTGAGTACAGAGGTTGTAGCTGTTCCTTAAGGCAAATTATGCTTCTGTGTATACATTTCTCTGGAAACCATTAGTAAACTCTTTTGTTTTCCTGGCAGTCTTGTTTTTCAGAGAAAAGGTAAAATCTGAAGTTCTTACCATTAGAACGGGAAGAACATGCCATTAACACACTGTAAAATTAATTAGGTGGTAACTGGAGTTGGCCTTGAATTAGAATTAATAATTTGAAGTGTTTTTTGTTGTTATTGTTGTTTATTTAAGTAGGATGTTTATAATAGCACAAATGGTTTACCTCCTATTCACAAAACATTAATATCATCCTAAATCTTTTGATGGTTTAACAGAATCCTAATATAGCATATTCTTCTGGATTAAAATAGTAGTTTAATTTATCTAAGAGTTAACATTGAAATTACTGTTTTTTTCTCAGACAAAGGAATTTTGTTGCGATTCTTTCTCAAGGTTAGGTGTTTCTTTTTGAACTGTTTGAATACAGTGTGAAATAAATATGTGAAATGGAAGCAAACAGCCAGTGGGTATTGGTTTATTGTAAATGGAAATGTATTATTTTCATGTTATATTATACACATGTTACAGTGGTGTTTTATATCATAGTTTTCCAAAAAGCTCTATTTAAAATTTCTTGGTACAGATGCTAAAAAACTTCAGTATTATAATCGAGGATTACTTGTATCATAACCAGTATTATAACGTTAATTTGAATGTCTTTAATTTTAAGACTTTCTTTAAAAAATTATTCTTACAAGCATTGCAGTTATAATTATTATGTCAGTTGTATTAAAGTGCCAGTCAGTCACCAATAATTGTCTGAAAACCCATTTACCTAAGGGGATTTTAATATAAAACTATTCAGTGGTGTAAATATATAATTTAGAATTACATGTACCTACAGGAAATAAGCATAAAGTCTCATAAAGAAATAGGACTTTTGGGGTTTAAATACCTAGGATGTAAATTTTTTTTTTCTATTGCTTGGCAAATTTGTGTTTATAGACTATGGAAAATAAATTTCTATGTGCCATGGCATTGGAATGGATCTCTATTCCATGCGTTAAAGGTGACATAGTTGTTCTCCTTTGAACTTAACAATTTCTATTTGCATACTGCATATACAAGGAAATGTGACTAGGATAAAATGTGAGATAAGATTTTAAATGTAAACCTAAAAACAGTGACCGTTATAAATCCCTTTCTCAGTTCTTTAATTGGTTTCCATCAGTTTAATCATAGGATTACATTGATTATTCTACAGGTGTTATGTTTAAAATATACAGTAGTGAATACATTTTTCCCATGTAAGTAGCAACCTCATGACGAATTTATTAATTTTATACCTGGCTGTATGTATGACTGTTTGGCTTGGTGTTTGAATGAGCCAGACTGAAATGGATATAATCTTAAAAAATTTTTTTTTTGGAAAGACAAGAATTTAAGCACAGTATGGTTCAGGAAAAGGAAATCAGATGTGCCTTTAGTAGCTCCTTTTTCTTCGCTGTGGCATTCATTAAGTTAAATGCAATGAATACATATTAGACCAGAATATGTAGCAGGTGGTTCATTTTGAAAATAAAGACTTTACCATTCTTTCTCTTCAAGGAAACCTGGCTGCATAGATATCCTTCTATTATTTCTCCCAACATTTATAACCATGAAGTGTTCTTTCTTCTAAAAGGACTTACACAGAGGGAGTTTTTGCAAACACAGAAACAACATGTGCAAATTATGTATCACATTCAAATTTAGCCCTTATATTTAGGAGCATGTATTCATAAGAAACAGTTTTATAATTCCTAAACACACTAATTTTAAAAATCATGCCTGTAGCAAACTTATTTTATGTATTCTCTGGGCTATCATTATTATATAAGACACTTACATGGAAGTTCTCTTCTGTTCCCTATTTTTCGAAATAGATGTGACATTCCAAGAAAGCAGCCTTCTGAATTCAACTCTTACAGTCTAAGATGTGGCTTCAAGGTCTAACTTTTAATCTGGAAGTCAAGTGGGTAAAATGAAACATATTTTGCACAAATTATGCAGTTTGATTGTCCTAAGTGCCTTAATACGTACGGATATTGTGGACCACACCGTTCTAAAATAAACATGCGTAGAATTTTGGAAAAAAAGAATCAGGTTGTGTTTGCATAGTTCTGAAAAGTCACTTTTCGTTGTTACGAAAGGGATAACCTTTGGTCTCTTGCATTAAAAGAAGTGTCGGCAGTAGTGTTTCAGACAGCGCGTAAGCGGCTTACCCCAGGGGAACTCCGTCCTATTATGTCCACTCCACATTTCCTGAAAGCTGCTGGTGTGCGACAGGCAGGGTCACTGCGTGTGTCCACCAAGCGTTCCCTTTCATGGGCTGCCCATGAGCGGTGCCAGACCTGTTCCCAAGCCTATATGCAGTTGCTTTCCAGTACAGTTGAAACTGGGCCCGTGGTGGTCGGCCATGTAGCTGACATAGGACTCGCTTTCTCTTGTTTGGGCACTGGCACGTGAAAATGGTGATGTAGTGTTTATAGAGCAGAAAGAAAAAAGATGATGGACCGCAGGATCCATTGCGTAGAACTGATAGAAGGCAAAAATACCATATTTACTATCTTTCTCTTGAGGTTCAAAACGCTAAGGTTGCACAGTGAGTATGTCTAGATTGTGTAATTACAATATTCTATGTACTATAATATCTTGTGTGTGCAAATGTGCATATGTTTGTGCATGCATACACATTTAAAATTTCTAGTGGTTATGTTAAACTCCAGTAGGATAAATTTATTGCCAGGTGTTCATGCTTCAAAATTTCTACCAATCCACAACTATTTACAGGGATTGAATCTCATTCAGAATATTTTTGTACCATTAGCATTTAAGCATGATTTGTCAAAAGAATCAAATGAGATTGCATTAAAAAAGCAGCTTGAAAATGTGGATTTAACATAACGGATGGTTAACAAAAGGAGTTTTGCCATCTTTTAAACAAAACAAGTATGAGAAAGAAACTATCGTGCTTGGGATGTTGGGCACCTTAAAAGTTCTTTGCACACTAAGCAGTTTTATTTTTGCCATTCAGTTATGGGCTACTTTGAAATTTGTAAGAGTTGAGCACATTTGCTGGTGTGAAATATGCAGAAACATATTCAGGAATGAAGATGATTGCACACAGGGTTTAGAGTTGTTTGTCAAGTATAAACCTTTAAGTATCCCTGCCTTCTTGGCTATAAGCATCTTTTGTATTAATTCAGTTCACAGGAATAAACTGCTGTTGGTGATTTTGTAAGAGTCAAGAAAGTGGCCACTGTGCTTTTGAATACTGCCATTTTTTTATACAGGTTCCAGCAAGATTATGAGCAAGACAGAGATTGATGTTGTGGTCTCCATACATTGGCACACTTCTATAGTTAATTTCAATAATTCATAATGGGACTGTTATATATGAGGCAATATTTGAAGTTCTTTTTGAATATGAATGTGGGATATTTCTGGCTAAATGTTATTTTAACATTTGCTTAAGCTGATTTTTTTTTTAACCATATGCTCTGTGGATTAAAAAAAAATTTGGGATACATTTAAAATTCTGTGTCTTATATGGAGGAACAACTTAAACTAGAAAAGATGGCAGTGGAACACAGTGGTGCTGGCCATTTTAAATGCTCTGGATTTAGGAATAATCTTACTGTCAAGTTCTTTTTCCTGAAAGTTGAGAATTCATGATGATGGTTTCCCAGCAAATAATGAAAAATAATTCCTGAATTTTATTTAAATAAAGCATTCTTAGTTTCCATCTGTCTCTGTCTCTGTCTCTCTCTCACACAATTACTGTTAATCATAGTTTATTATTTGCTTTTAACGTCAAATCAAAGTAAGAATTTTTGCGTCTCCCCTTCCCCTGGGGTTTTCTGTGGCCAGACCTTAATTTCAAGTCCTTCTGATGGTTTTAGAGGGACCTCTTTTTACCACCGTTTCCCTGTAAGGGGGACAGTTGAGGGATCTTGACCCATAGATAAATCTGTAGTGTATAACCAACAACTTGCACCAGAATTGTCAGGCAGCCTCAACAAGAGTTGCTTTTGACATTCGCCCACAATGCTATGAGAATAATTGGGGGAAAGAGCTAATAAAATTGTTTCTTTGCTAAGGCACATATTATTGGACTCCATCAAGGGATGGTTAAACATTAGTGCCTTATTTTGAGAGTTCAAAGAGGAATGGCTCAGATCAGTGGGCTCAGGCATACTGGGAAAATATCTGTTTACAAAAGTGATGTGCAGGCATTGCACTACATGTGTGAGTGGGACAGAGAAAGGAAGCCTTAGATTTAGGAGGTGTGAAATTACATTGAAGATGAGAGGTGGAGCAGTTGGTTATTTTTCTTAGCCCCTCTCCCCCTTCCATTTGAGCTGAAGTGTGGTTTACTACCCAGGACTCGTTTTTAGAGACCTGAATACTCAGATATAAGACTTAGGGACTGAAGATAGGAAAGTTGTGTGGATCTCAAAATACAGAAGTACTTGCAAATTCTCACTTTATTTATAATGCTGGTGAAATGCTTCATCAGATGAGAAATATTAATATAATTTTTAATTAAAGTTTTATTAAGGAAAGTTTATTAAAAGCTGATCATGCAGACAGAACTTCGGTTAGCCATTTTCTTTCATTAGATCACCAAGAAAGGAAATAACTTGTAGGTAGGCAGCCTTGTAGACAGTGCACTGATGGTGAGTGGTTAGCCCTCCAAGAAAATAGTACATTTCATTTTTAGAAATAGTTTTGGTTTATATACTTTTTTCAAATTTATTTGTGAGGCATACTGAAGAGAGAGCTTTTAGATTTGCTGGTTCACTCTCCACAGATACATAATGGCATGGGGTTGGGCCAGGCCAAAGCCAGGAACTCCATCCAGATCTCCCATGTGGATGGCAGGGGCTCAAGTTCTTGAACCATCATCTGTTGCTTTCTCAGGTGCATTAGCAGGGATATGGATTCCAAATGGAGTTGTCAGGACACAAGCGCACACTCCGTTATGGGATGCAGCATTGCAAGCAATGGCTTAATGTGCTGGAGTGCAATGCCAGCTCTCTCCACAATCTCTTTTAAGGTCTCCTGCTTCACATATTTTTAACATCAAATTCAATTTAATTAGACAATTAATGCCATCATTATTTGGTGGAAATTGTGTCCTGCACTGAGCTACATGCTGTGAATACGATTAAATGGAGGAAGAGAGTCCCCAAGGAAGACATTCATAGTGCCAAGCTGACTGTGAAACAGTGGGATGCATCAAAGCATGAGTGAGTTCAAAGCACATTGCATGTGGAAGTATGATCTCAAGAAATGTGGTCTGTTCTGTGTTAGGCATGGATTTCTAGAGCGGGAAGTGATGCAGAGGCAGAGCAAGGGCAGGGTACTACTGGCTCCAGTCTAGGTTCTAAATTTCACGTGTCATGATGGGCCGTGTTCATAACACATGAACATACCGTGGTCATGGTAGCCCCACTCTTTATCCTGTGCTGCTATTGGGATTTTTAAATTAATAAAGAATTTCAAGGGGCAGGCGCTGAGGCGCAGCGGGTTAAAGCCCTGGCCTGCAGTGCCAGCATCCCATACGGTTTCCAGTTCGAGTCTCAGCTGCTCCACTTCCAATCCAGCTCCCTGCTAATGCACCTGGGAAAGCAACAGAGGATGGCCCAAATCCTTGGGCTCCTGCACTCACGTAGGAGACCTGGAAGAAGCTCCTGGCTTTGGATCGGCTCAGCAGTGTCCATTGCAGCCATCTGGGGAATGAACCAAAAGATGGAAGACCTCTCTGTGTCTCTGTAACTCTTTCAAATTAAATAAATAAAATCTTAAAAATTTCAAGTCAAAACTGGGAGAAGATGGATTAAAGAGGGCCAGTATTTAGGGTGGGGACAATGAAAGCATTAGTAGGCTATCATAGCATTTGCTGAATGAATGATGCCTGGGATCTACAAAAGGATATTGGCAGTGAGGAAGTGAAACAGGTATGGGATAACTGTTGGGCTTTGGTGGTTACAGGATTTGAAGAATCAGGAAGAGCATAGTTGGAGGTACATCATGTTTCATTGCACTTTGTGAGCTGGAGAAGCCTGGGGGAGCTATTGGTTGATGTTGTGGTAATAGGCTCACTGTTGGATCTGTTGGATGTTCTGAGTTGGCTGTATCTTGTAGATGTCTCTAAGCCCTTAGACGTGTATGTCCCAGGGGAGTTTGGAGGCAAAGTCAGAGCAGCGCCTTTGAAGCCAGAAGAAGGGATTGTTTATTTCTAAAATTATTTCATAGTTATGTGTGTGTGGAGCTCCCATTCACTGGTTCATTCCTCAAGTGCCTGCAACAGCTGAAGTGGGCTGGGTGAAACTCCAGTGCTGTAAATTCAATCCACATCTCCCATTTGGGTGGCAAGGAGCCAACCACAAATGCCATTACCTGCTACCTCCAGGAATGCACATTTGTAGGAAGCTGTTATCAGAAGTGGAGCACAGGCCCTTCACTGTGGGATGCAGGCATTACGGTCAGTGGCATGACCACAAGAGTCACCTGCTCCAGTTGTTTGTGATGACAGGCACTGTGAGGTTCAGAAGAAGAGCCTTCACCTACAGTTTAATTTGCAGAGAAGTGATGCAAGGTAGTCCCTTTAAGGATGTCATCAGGCCAGTGATACTTGAAAGCAGTTTCAGAAGAGTGTATAATTACAGTGACTTGAGGAGCTGGTGGGAGCTGGGAATATGAAGATAGAAGGTGAAGGCTGTTCTTTCAGGATATCTGGCAGTATTTGGGAAGACTAACTTCAGGGAAGACAGGTTGAGGGATTTGGGATTCTTTTGTTTTATTTTAAGAATTCTATTAGGCCATTTGCAATAACAAGTGGTAGAAAATTATCCACTGTCTTATTTCAAAGAGTAGAACATGTTTTATCTTTAGTAAGCCTTACTTGATTATTTGAAAGGCAGAACTGCAAGAGAGGGAGAGCAATATCATAAATTCACTGATTCATTCTCTAAATGCCTGCACTGGCTGGGCCTGGGCCAGGGAGAAGCCAGGAACCAGGATCTGCCATATGAATGACAGGTACCTAAGTACTTGAGTCATCACTTGTTGCCTTCCCAGGTGCATCAGCAGGAAGTAGAATCAGAAGTGGAGGTGATGGGGCTGTTGCTGTGGCGCAGTATGTTAAAGCCCCAGCCTGCAGCACCAGCATCCTATATGGGTGCCAATTGAAGTCCTGGCTCTCTACTTCTGATCCAGCTCCTTGATAATGCACTTGGGAAAGCAGCAGAGGAATGCCCAAGTCCTTGGGCTTCTGCCCCAGTGTGGGAGACCCGGAGGAAGCTCCTGGCTTCGGATCAGCTCAGCTTCGGCCATTGCAGTCATTTTGGGGAGTGAACCAGCAGATGGAAGACCTCTCTTTCTGTGTGTCTCTTTCTGTAAACTGTCAAATAAAACACATCTTTTTTTTAAAAAAAAAAAGTGAAGATGAGACTGAATGTGAGTATCGCAAGAGACAGCTGAACTCGCTGCAACACAGTGCTGGCTCGGAGTATTTTTAAATGTGGTGGAGCTGGGTGATCAGTCACAGAAGTTAGAATCAAGGGTGTGCCAGCAGCTGCCAAAAGGAGTGAGGCTGCCATCAGGATCATGTCTCAAATCAGCCTCTGCTTTTCTTTGTGTAACCAGGAGATAAGCTTTGGAAAAGGGACTCTGGTTGCCTGACCTTGAACCACTTTCTCCATACCTGGCCCCAGTCTCATTAGAAGGTTACACTGCAGAAGCCCAGTTACTGTTACCCAGGATGGCGGAGAAGGCAATTCTCAGTAAAAGGCGCTCGGGGCTGGTGAGGGTTGTGCAGACAACTAAATAAGTGTTACCAGAGGGGAGATTTGAGCATATCAGAGGAAGCAGACCAAATGGCAGAGAGATGAAAGTGCCGAGAGAGGCCGTGATTGATGGGTGAGTGTTCTGACAGAGGCAGGTGAGCAAGGGATCAAGACAAAAACAACGTCCTACAAAGTAACTTTTGAAATATGAAACTGCCTTGAGAATTGAAGCAGATGGTTGGGATATGGGCTGGGTACAATTTTAATTTACGGGAGATAGTTTTGGAGGAATGTTCCAAATGACATATTCTGTTCTCAAGAAGGAATGACTTGATTCCAGAATGTAATACAGGTGGTCATATTCAAATTTTGAGATACCTAGAGTATAGAGTTTTCTTTTTGCTTGGTGGTCACTAGACTCCAGGTTACCACCCACTACATTCCTTCTGGACACAGCAACGTTTGGCTGTCTTTTGTCTTTGTTTTTCATCTACTTCTTTCCTAGGAGAGATTATCGTCTTGAGGATGCATGTAGTTTTATGAGATGTCATCAGATTTCGTACATGTATGCGTTTGTAGTAGAAAGATACTACAGCAGTATCGTTTAAAAGGAAGTGGAAAGAACAAATGATCCTTGCCACTGGTGACTTAGCATTGCTTATTAAGTTCTGGGCAGGCAGTGATGGCTTACTGGTGCTGCCCTGGCTGTTCTCTCTGCATCATGTCAGTGCGGGGTAGATGTTGGAATGGGAGCAGATCCTTGACAAGAAAACAAAATCATAAGCCCGAGCAAGCAATGAGCAAGCAATGAGAACATTCCTGCAAAGCACATCCCTGGGTGACCCTTCCAGAGGCCTCCTGGGTCTCCTGAAGATCTGGAAATGACTGGCAGCTGCCATCACAGCCACGTTCCCTGGGTTCCCAAGATGAATGAAGGCATGAATGGTTAGGACTGCAAGTGCCGGCAGTTCTGAGAATCCATGTTGATCTCATTGGTAGTGTTGAGTGTGGAAGAAGGCGTGCGGTTTGTGTCGAGAGAGGAGAAGTTAGGGAGGGCTGTTTCTCCTTCAGTGAGTCTGCAATTCATTTCTGTGGATACTCACACAGCCTCTTTGAGCTCATTTGGATGCCTACCTTCAGGGATGAGCACTAGTAATTGCAGTCCTCCTTCAGTCATTATAATGTTGCTTTCCGATATTTTTGAGCTCTTTTTTATATGCCAGCCAGTACTGTGAATCAGTACTTTCTTGGTGCTTTGGTCCGTTTAATCTTCTAGCCAGTTCTCCCAGATAAGTATTGTTCTTATCTCTGTTTTAGAGATGGGGAGATTTAACTTGGAGCTAAAATGAATCCTAAAGAGCTTTTAGAGCCCTCACTCTACCTGCTGTGCTTGACTGCCCTTGGCAGGAGCATCAAGGTGTGAGCAACCATTAGCTCACCTCTCACCTGTCCCCAGATTCTAGGAATCAAGGTGAAGGGGGAAGGAGCCACTGGAAAGCAGTTTCTCCATCACTAGACAGGGGTAATTTTTTTTTTTAAGATTTATTTATTTATTTGAAAGTCAGAGTTACGGGGAGAGAGAGAGAGACAGACAGACAGACAGAGAGAGAGAGAGAAAGAGAGGTCTTCCATTTAATGGTTCGCTTCGTAATTAGCTGCAATAGCTGGAGCCACGCTGATTATAAGCCAGAAGCTTCTTCCTGGTCTCCCACAAGGGTGCCGGGGCCCAAGGACTTGGGCCATCTTCCACTGCTTTCCCAGCCACAGTAGAGAGCTGGATTGGAAGTAGAGCAGCTGGGTCTTGAACTGGTGTCCATATGGGATGCAGGCACTGCAGGCTGAGGCTTTACCCGCTACACCATAGAGCTGGCCCCATGTTTGGTTTTTAAAAATTCATTTTTGTTAAAAATTATGTTTTTTGTTTAAATTTGAAGGACATACACACATACAAAGTGAGTGAGGTAGAGATCTTTCCTCTGCTGTTTGACTCCTCCTATGGTTATAACAGCTGGGGGTAAGCCAAGCCACAGAAGCCAGGCACCAAGACCTCAATCCTGGTCTCCCCAATGAGTAACAGTGGCCCAAATCCTTGAGCCATCCTCTGCTGCTTTCCCAGACACCTTAGCAGGGAGCTGGATTGGAAGTTGAGTAGCTGGGACACAAATCATCACTCCTATGTGGGAAGCTGGCATCACAGCAGTGGCTTAACCTTTTGCACCATGATGCTGGCCCCAAAGATAATCTTACTCTTGCAGCCTGCATCATGGTGTTGCCTGCCGTGAGGATCCAGAAAAGAGTGCATGGGAATGTTGAAGGGCGAGTTAATGGCCAGGCTTTATTATTGTGCCTTTGTGTGGTCTTTCTGCATTCAAAATTGAGATCATTGGTGATAGTGGTTTAGTGAGTGTGAACATTGTGCTAATACATCTTTTGGGCCACAAAAACAAAACAAAAAACCACCCTGAAATGAATGGGAAAAGGAAAGCTTAGCAGGCCTTAAAAACGTCTCTCCCTAAAATGCGTGTAACCTTTTATCATGAAAAGGAAATGAAAGGTGATGGAGTGGAATGCAAGTGGACTTGGGTGGGTGAATGTTCTGTCTCTGGGTTAAGGACAAACCCGGTGACCTCAAAGGGACCCTGAAGAAAGCAGCAGCACAAAGGATGGGAGTGTTTGATCTTGACATTTCAGCCGGCACCTGTTGTATGAGAACTGTGCCATGCGAGATCGGATCTATTTTTAAAAGTCATAATTCTGCCACTGATGATAACCTCTTATCATCGAACAAAGACATGCGTGTTTGCAGCCTCAAAACAGAATATTTGAAAGTTCATAAATGAATCCATCCATGGTGTTTGTAGAAATGATTCCATTCAACCTCATGAAGTGAGTGAGTACAGATAGTAAAATCGAGACCAGTCGCATTTTTTAGCAACCAACACAGAAGTCTGCAAAAAATCTGCCAAGAGTATACCCAAAAAAAGGCCAATTTTCACTCGACTCATCCCAGTGATGCTTCCTTACACTCATTTAACCTCACCCATTCACTTCACAATAGAAACGGAGCCAAACCTTTCGCACTACACTATTCTGTTTTGGTAAAAAACAACATTGAAGTTTTTCTGCTTCACATTTGAATTGACTTGTGGAGCAGAGATATTTTAGATTAAGCTACCGGTTAATACCATGACTAAAGAGAACACGTCCAGGATAACTGTTGAAGCAGGGGGATGGCTAGGGCAGGCACCTCTTTCAGAGCAGTCATTTTGACATTTACCAGAGAAAGGAACGTGCAGAATTCTTAGGATGTTTGGCACTTTAAAAAAAGAGCAGCCCTTCTTTGCTATGACATTATATTAGAATTGACTTAAATTTTCAAAAGTGTTTGAGGACTTCAGTGTTTGGGACATGGGATGCCTCCCGAGGATTGGTGCACTGTGGGTGTGCGGATTGCTTTAAACGAAACCTATCAGATGCTTGGTTGTCTCTGCAAACACCTGATTTTCCTGTCAACATCAACATAAAAATTGGGATTAATTTTCATGAGGCAGTATTTTATTGTGTAGCATGTGTAGCTCAGTTCCCAGGGGGTTGATCCGTGAAAGTAAAGGTCTACTGGTGAGTAATTGTTTAAAATTTATATTAATCCTCAGTGGTAATAAATAAACATGGGGGAATGGTAACTCATCACAGAGCAAACCATGCATGATAATTAGATGAGGTCATTCATCTCCTTAAATTGTCAGCTGTGACACAACCTGTCTGTGTGGTGTCTAAGAGCCAGCTGAGGCCCTGGGTGTAAATGGCCATGACAGAGGGGGGCCATTTGATCCAAGCCTCTGGTTTTTCACAGATGTCCCCGTGAATCGTATAATATGCACCAGGGTCTAAAACCTGGCGCCCACAAGCTGCCCAGGATGTGTGTTTTTCCTTCTCCTTTCAGTTTCTTTGGTAACACTATCCTAATGGCAGAGAAACTCATACCAACAAATATGTATATGTTTTTGATATGGCACACATTTATAAATATTACATTGTGTAATGCATTAGCCTTACATAGAACATGTGTTAGCATAAGGATTTATATGAAATGAAAATTAAAATATGAATGACATGCATGCATGTAGAGTTAGAAGTGTGACACGTATATAGGATCTGTAGGTTTACGAGACATTGTAAAATCTGAAGATGCTTTGTAGTATCCACAAGTACCTTCTTACCTATCAAGGACTGTAAATTTCATCAGGAGTAATTGGGACATCAAAATGGATGTGGTGTGTGCTTGCTGATTGCTGCTTTCAGTTTTACCTCGCTGTCCTGCCATCCTGCTGCTTCCCATCTCCCACACAACCCCGTGATGCTGCGTTACTGCGCTCGTGCCTTGCACTTGCCAGGCGTGTTGGCAGGTTGCAGTAAAGCCGGGGCCATCCTTGCCTGTCTTCGGAAAGTTCAGAGAACTCTGCGTAGGTGGCCAGGTATGGTGGGAAGAATTGGGGTTTGAGGCAGGCAGTCCCAGGGTTAAACTCTACTGCTGAGACAGCCTGTGTGATCCTAGAATGTTAGTTTCCTTTAGCTTTATTTTCCTCCTCTATGGAGGAGAATCACACTCTAACTTTAGGGAAAATCATGAAGCTTAAATGAGAGGCGGTCAAGTGCTTGTGTACATGTTTTGCTCTGAACTTATGGCACAAATAGTGGAATGTGTTGGGTCCTTTTCTTCAGCCATTAGTTGTGGAGGTTTTTCTTGCAGTTCCAGTGCACACCTGGAGGGATCTCTGGAGATGATTCGGATTCACTTCATTTTCTTGAAATGATATCTTATACTTTTTTTAAAAATAAGATTTATTTATTTGAAAGTCAGAGTTACATGCAGAGAGAGAGAGAGAGAGAGAGAGAGAGAGAGAGAGAGAGAGGTCTTCCATACACTGGGTCGCTCCCCAATTGGCCATATCCATCATAACTGTGCCATTCTGAAGCCAGGTGCCAGGAACTTCTTCCAGGTCTCCCACGTGGGTGCAGGGACCCAAGGACTGGGGCCATCTTCTGCTTTTCCAGGCCACAGCAGAGTCGGGTTGGAAGTGGAGCAGCCGGGAATCCAACAGGTGCTTGTATGGGATACCGGCACTGCAGGCGGCGGCTCTACCCGCTACACCACAGCGCTGGTCCCCTCTTGTACTCTTTGCATTAAACAAATCAAAGCACTGGAGGAATCATTCCTAGTAAAGACCTAAGAAGGGAAGACCCAAGTGGAAAGAAAGAAAGAAGGAAAGAAAACACTCTAGATGGTTCCTTGTTCCATGTCCTGAGGTTGCTTTTAAGATTTTTTTTTTATGCAGTGTGTGACGGCTTTTTGTCTGAAACTGGATTTTGCATCACTGGAAGAAATGACCAACTTTAACCTGCTTGTTGAATCCATAACCTCTCTGTTTACCACAGTATGACGGATTCCTGCCAAGACACCCAGATCTGTGTTTAAATGGTTCTGGGTTTCTTATCCACGCTTGGAACCATCAAAGTCTCGTTCTTGTACATGACTATGGCACATGGTGTGCTTCCTGCTTTGTAATAAGTTTTTGTCTTCCAAACCATAGGACTATCTTTTCAGTCCTCAAAATGTTTCCTAGCTAACACCACATTAGAGGCATAGAAGACAGAGTTGTTCATTAAAAATAGATGCTTTTGAACATTAGGGTTTACTGATCTCATTGAACTTGCCTGGTTGCTTAACGGCTGAGCTCAACAATTTGATAGCAGGGTAACTGACATGTTAACCTTCCCATTGGTCAAACTTCATAGGGATTTCGGGAGAATGACCAGTGTTAATTCATGCCAAGTGCTGGCTCCTAGAAAGCACTGAGCATGGCCCTTGCACACTCGTGTTCCTGAGAAAGGGAGTTCTGCCCCTGCGGCTGGTTGAAGGTACACTAATCTACATACAGTGAAGTCATTGATCTTGAATTCTTACGGGCAGAAAAGTCAGTTTTAGTGGCTCATTATCACCTCATGATTTGGGGTCTGTGAAAGAGGGCCCACCCCCATGTTTTCATCTGATACTATATTTCTAGTAATTGCTGCAAACTGCCTCAAAATGGTAAGTTTAAAACTATGCAAGCAATCATTGCTGTGGTATCTGTAATATATGATAATGCCTTTTTTCTTAGAGATGAGCACCACACATGTTACCTTGAATAAGAAATGATTATTATGAAATGTTTTTATTAGGCTTTTTTTTTTAATATTTATTTTACTGGAAAGGCAGAGTCCACTGTTTCACTGCCCAAATGGCCACAGCGGCCATGGCTGGGCCAGACCGAAGCCAGCAACTTCATCTGGGTCTCCCAAGTGAGTGCAGGGGCCCAAGCACTTGGACCATCCTCCATTGCTTTTCTAGGCCATTCATAGGGAGCTGGATTGGAAGTGGAACAGCTGGGACTTGAACCTGTGCCCATATGGGACACTGGTGCTGCATGCAACAGCTTAACCCACTATGCCACAATGCCAGCCCCAATTGTGTTGTTACTCAGTGCTAATTTACAATAGAGTTCATGGCATTGTAAGGTCTCAACAGAGGGATTTTCCTGTTGATATTGAAGAAAGAGGTGTCTGTACAGGATCTTGTATATGTAGCCCTTTGTTGTGCCCAGTTGATTAGCTTTCTTCTGGACAGGTGTGATCAAATGAGAGAAATTGGAAAAGCCGTTAAATACATACACAAAAATGATGTGAATCAGAATTTACAAAGGAAATAGAAAGCTGATCACCAGTTTAAAGGAACCAGACAAAAGCTTTATAATGGCATTGTCTATAAAGATACATAGAGACACTGAATTCCATGTTTAAAATTCAGCAAGATTTTGATTGTGCTTTGGTATTTCTATGAGAAAAAGCATATTAGCACAGACACTATGGTTTGAAGTAACATCCATTACTACCTCAGTCCTCAGGGGGAGGAGTCCTGATGCTCTCTTCAGGGTCTCATGAAGCTGCAGGACCCTGTAGATTGCTCCAAGTTCCTTATTAGGCTCCCTTCTCCCCTCTCAAGTGCAGATGGTAGTGCAGATCCAGTGAAAGTTATCTCACAACGTGGCAGTGTTATTTCTTCAATATCAACAGGAAAATCCCTCTGTTGAGAAAGGGGCCCTGTCTCTTTCAGGGGCTTTGAACTCTTAAGGTGGACCACCCATGATCACTCTTATCAGCTCACAATCAAATGGTTTGGGATCTGGCACCTAA
Organism: Sylvilagus floridanus; assembly: GCA_949820135.1. Classification (NCBI taxonomy): domain Eukaryota; kingdom Metazoa; phylum Chordata; class Mammalia; order Lagomorpha; family Leporidae; genus Sylvilagus; species Sylvilagus floridanus. The sequence goes on from OX463236.1 coordinate 35,723,656, forward strand.
CTGCATGCCTTCATTTTTGCCATATGAGGGGAGTTGTCATGGGAGTGGCATCCCGTTCGTGCTCAGGGAGAGTGGGCTTCACAGGGGCAGGGACCCCTGGGAGCCATGTTGGATTCTGTCCACCACAGATTGTTTTATTCAGCAAGCGTCCTAAACACACCCAGAGCTAGAGAACGGGAGCACTCATTCCCTTCCCACTTCAGCTGTTCACGAGCTTTGGAAACACTCGAAAGCTACCGGAGACATGTCATTCGTTTACCTCTAAGTGGACTGTGATTTGTGACATTGATTCTGATCCATACTGTAGGGAAGGAAAATTCCAGGAGCTCATTAACTGCTCATTAGTGGGGCTGTCATGATTAGCCAGCTGGACTTTCCTCTATGGATAAGGATTCTCCGTGCTCTGGTTTAAGCTTGTTTATAGTGTTATTGTCCATAAATACGTTGAAAAAATTGTAAAACAATTTTGAAACGTAAAGCATTAAGACAGTTCTCAATTAGGGTTTGTATTTGTATTTCCTGAAAATGTGTGCATTCTGCTTGTATAAACAAGGCCTCCTTTAAAATTCTAATCAGCGTTTATTATTTGGCCAAATATCTATATAGAATGGTCATGTTCTTTGATATTTCCATGACAAGTATTAACTGAATAGGTTTAGGTGAATAACTGAATTCTGCTTTTCAAAGAAAAATACTGATAAAATGCTTGTTCTCAAAATCAAGTACTGGGTACTCACTGGTTTACCCTAACAAGGGGTGCCCTTGTAAGTTGTAGACAGGTGTTCCTTCACCCTGCCCTGTGCAGAGGTCATCATTTTGCTTTCAGAGTACTGCTGGCTGTCTGATTTGTTCAGGATTTGTCTTTTAGCACTAATTAATTTACTAACACCAGGGGACCCTGGTCAGAGCAACTGTGTCATCCAGTGCTTTTCACACCGACTCTGCTAAAGGAGCAGGCCTTATTTATTTAGTAAATTTCCTATCTGTTGCAAATTTCTATTTCTGTGACATGCAATAAAAAGCAGTTAATGGAAAAGGGAAGTTAAAAAAAATACACAAAATACATAGAGGGCCTGATGTTGAGGTGCAGTGGCTTAAGTTACTAATTTCCAATGCTTGACATCTCATATCCGAGTGCCTTGTTGGAGTCCCAGCTGTCCCACTTCCAATCCAAATTCCTGCTAAGGTGCCTGAGGAGCAGCAGGTGATGGCTCAAGTTCTTGGGCCTCTTGCCATCCATGTGCGAGAATAGTATGGAGTTCTGGGCTGTTAGCTTCAGCTTGGCCCAGCCCTAGGCTGTTGTAGGTATTTGGGAAGTGAACCAGTGGATGGAAGATCTCTCTCTCTGTCACTGTGGCTTTCAAATAAATAAATATTTTAAAAATACACCATAAATCTTGTTTTTAAACAATTAGACAACAACCATAAACTCTTTCACAGTGTAATAACACTATCTAGAATACTCTGTTTCTGTACTTTTTCTTGTGGACTGACAAGAACAGTTCACAGACCAGCAGCATCTGTAGAGCAGTTTAAGTGCCCCTAGTTTATTTGATTTGAGTATTTACAGTGACAAAATTGCTGTTTTCATCTGAAAATGGCATAAAATGAAAGTGGGAGACTCACATTTGATGACTTTGCATTGAAATGCTAGGTTCCACTTGAATGCTTATCTTCCAGTTTATTAATTGGATTACACTGGCCTTTTCCTTGAAGCAAAAGTCACTTTTGATTTGAAGGGAGCCTTCCATTTGATTGTTAAATGCTGTAGTCCCCTCCCAGAATTTTACGGGATTTATAAGCAAATAAGGCCTTTCCTGCTTTCTCCTTGGAATGTTTACTGTTTGCTATGGGGTCAGACAGTTGCTGTCAGCTGAGCGTTTCCTTTGATATAGCGGTGAAGGGAAGGTTGAGTTTCCTCTTTTTTTTTTTTTCTCTTGGATGATCTTGTAAAGCATATTTGGCCAATGGGGTCAAGGCTATATGGAAAATCTCCACTGATGTTTCAGATCTCAGAGTGCCTACTGAGGTTGAAAATATACATCTGGTTACTGTATTGAAAGTCTTCCAGAATCAGATGATATCATTTTTGTGAAAGGCAATTAAAAATTTTCCAGGAATGGAATCTGCCTTTCATCTTCGGTGCAAGTGTTGGCTTAGCCAGACATTTGCCATGTAGCGTTTTTACCAAATGAAAAAGTGCATGTTAAGTTACACCAGTTGACCAGTGCCACATGGTGTTTGTGTTTTGCTTTATACCTTTCCCAGCAGTCATTTCTAAGTGATACTGTCGCTGTATACAAGTTCCTCAGCAATTGTCTCAAGCACATCTTGGAGTGTCCACAGAGTGCCAAGATACAGTGGGTTCCTAGAAAACCTGAATGATGTGTTTTAGGGCTCTCTTGAGGGATTCGTGTTCTGTTCTTTACTGGATCACTTAAAACTAACTGAATTATACTAGATCCCGATTTATAAAGATGCTGCATCTCCTGGATAATAATTAGAAAGGTCAAGAAGAATGCCAGTATTAACAGTGCTAGACAGACTCTTGTTAAACTTCCCTGTGTAGCTATTCCCTTTTAGTGATTTTTCAGGTTAAGCTCAAAAAGATACCTCATTGATAAGTTCCCTTATAACCTCGTGGATCTCATAGAGTACACATTACAGTTATTTCCATGTAATTGGAGAATCCCCTTCCAGAAAGACTGCAATTTTGAGTATTACAGAGGCCAAGATTCTAAGACAAATCTGCTGAAGTCTCTCTAACAGAAATTGTCCATCACCTTGGTAACCATTAGAGTTAATTATTGCAATAAAATATTAATTATTATTACATTTAATGTGCACATCATTTATAGCATCTTGGCAAGATGGCCCTCATACAAGACTTCTAATTTAACTTAAGCAATTTGACCAAAAATATGGTGTGAACATTTGGACCCAGATGTTCTTATACCTGCCATCTAAAAAGCAAGTATTGTTCTTGTGAACAGCTTTGGTTAGGTGTCGGCTGGGACTTTTTCCTAGGGCTGCATGGAGCCACAGGAAAGGAATGCGTGTGTAAGAAATATATATGGATGAGGCCACCAGAACCAGGATTCGTATCTCCAAATTATCTGTAAGATCATTCTGTTGATCTTGGATGGCCTGGAAATGAACTTCTTTGCCTTAGCATTCTTATCCCTGACCATCCTCCTCTCCCACCAGACTGTGAGTCATGGAACACTAGTGCATAGAGGCAGCCCCAGGTCAGGGCACACCCTGAAAGTGAAGGATGGGTGCAACAGTGTGCATGGCAGCCGTGCTGGCATCTGACTTCACATCGCTTTGTCTCCCTCTCCGTACTCTTCTACCAGTATATTTTCTCCTTCCTGGGGTACCCACAAATTCTTTCTTCCAGGGTCAGGAATCTTTCTTTCTTTTTTTATTTTTATTTTATTTATTTATTTTTTTATTTTTGACAGGCAGAGTGGACAGTGAGAGAGAGAGAGAAAGGTCTTCCTTTGCCGTTGGTTCACCCTCCAATGGCCGCACTGATCCGATGGCAGGAGCCAGGTGCTTCTCCTGGTCTCCCATGGGGTGCAGGGCCCAAGCACCTGGGCCATCCTCCACTGCACTCCTGGGCCACAGCAGAGAGCTGGCCTGGAAGAGGGGCAACTGGGACAGAATCCGGCACCCCAACCTGGACTAGAACCCCGTGTGCCGGCGCTGCAAGGCGGAGGATTAGCCTGTTGAGCCACTTTCTGCCATAGGCCATTTGGATCTTTATTAACATCATTTTTGCCATACAAAATTATCAGCTTAAGTATTGCCTGCTACAGATTTATTGAATTTTCAGTTGTGTATATGGTTGCCCTGGTGTGGAGGTGGAACAACTGATTTTGTGGGCCTTATACAGTCTGGGCTGAATGTTCCCAATGTGTGTTCCGTGATTGATCTAATCCCTGCTTTCATGTTGCACTCACAATTTAAGTACTGCTCCCTATTAAAAAAAAAAATCCAAGGGAACCCTTCTTTCCTAAATCATTGCATAAATAGGATTTTTCTAAAGATGCTATGGCGCCGTGGCTCACTTGGTTAATCCTCTGCCTGTGGCACCAGCATCCCATACCGGCGCCAGGTTCTAGTCCTGGTTGCTCCTCTTCCAGTCCAGCTCTCTGCTGTGGCCTGGGAGGGGAGTGGAGGATGGCCCAAATGCTTGGGCCCCTGCACCCGCATGGGAGACCTGGAAGAAGCACCTGGCTCCTGGCTTTGGATCGGCTCAGCGCCGGCTGAAGCAGCCATTTGGAGAGTGAACCAACGGAAGGAATACCTTTCTCTCTCTCTCTCTAACTCTACCTGTCAAATAAAAAGAAAATTTGAAATAAAAACTCTTCAATGTGGGCCATTAAATGTAGACCATATATATATATATTTAAAGATTTCTTTGAAAGAGTAATACGGAGAAAAGAGGCACAGAGAGAGAAAGAGGTCTTCTGTCCGCTGGTTCACCTCCTGGTTGGCTAGAGCTGTGCTGATCCAAAGTCAGGAGCCAAGAGCTTCCTTCAGGTCTTCCACACGGGTGCAGGGACCCAAGGACCTGGGCCATCTTCTGCTGCTTTCCCAGGCCATAGCAGAGAGCGGGATCAGAAGTGGAGCAGCTGGGACTCGAACCTGCGCCCATATGAGATGCTGGCACTGCAGGTGGTGGCTTTACCTGCTCTGCCACAGCACTGGGCCCCACCATATGTGTAAAGAGATGATGTTTCTGTCTCTGCTGACCTGTATCTGGCGCTGCCACGCACTGTGTGGGAGGAAGAACTTTGGGGGATCTGCTTCTGAAAGGTTGCTCAGCAGATTTCCCCCTTTCTAAGATCAGATACTGTCTACCCGGAACATCACATTCTTTGCCAAACGAGTCATTTCTGGGGGCCATTTGGCCTGGCCATTACAACTGTGGTTCAGACAGCTGTGTTCCAAATCCAATGGAGAGCCTGGGTTCAGTTCCTGACTCCCGATTCCAGCTTCCTGCCAATGTAGGGGGCCATGGTGATGGTTTCAGTGGTTGGGTCCCTGCTACCCGATGGGAGACCTAGCCGGGAGGTGAACTCTGGTGTGGGCGTTTGGGGAGTGAGCCAGTGGGAGAGTCATCATTTTAGATAGGTATCAGTGGAACGTGATGCTCATAAGGAGGTCTGCGAGGAATTAAGCATGGCCAGTAGAGAACTCCCATGAGTGCGTGTGGTATTTTGTAACAATAATGCCAGAGTGCGATTTAATGAGATGATAGACAGCAGAATATTGGTGTGGTAGATTAAGAGGGGCCAACCATTAGGACAGGAGAGACAGATGCTTTGAAGGACATGCACTTACAGCGTAAAGGGTGATTGAGTGTTGTACTTAGAGTTCAGTGATAGCAACCAACGTAAGAGGAAAGTGCAGCCTGATCACACCCCCCCCCCCCCCCCCCCCCCGCGCTTACTAGGTTTTTCCTATTCTGTGGCACTCTGAATTGAAGGTCAGAAATTTGCTCCCCATAAAACGTACCACAAATTTATCAAAGGCAAGTACGCCACAAAATTGTTGTTTATAAATAATGACATAAAGATTTGGAAAACATTGAAGGCAGCTGTTCCTTTATGTCACAGAAAATATTTTCTAGCATTTTTTAAAGAGACAGAATTTGATTTCTGCCTCCTAGATAGGGAGTAAATTTCTGAATACTTTTCTCATATTTTTATCTGAGAGTGGTTCTATTTCTGACCGTCGTGATGTGCTGGGTTAAAAGCAGTGCAAGTTTTATCTTATAAAGGAGACACAATCATGAGTTGTAATGGGGTGACAAACTGGAAACTGCGTGCCGTTTGAAATCCTCAGTTAATATTGCATGCGATTTAGCCTTGCATTTTATAGACATCAGGTCTCGACCAAGGAGATTGATGATTCATAGTCCTGATCCATCCTTGGTCTCTCTATTCTGACGCAGTGTGATAGATTTTGTATTTGTTTTCTATAATGTGGACAACTAGAAAAATTGTAACAGAGAAAGTTGGCTGAAATTAACTATGAAGGCTTATTATGAGGCACCTATGGGAGAGAAGTATTACCCCATAGAATTTATGCAAAAACACCTATTTTTCCCCCATAACCTGAGGCAGAGTTTCTAATTCCCAGCGTTGTTGGCATTTTGAGTCAGTTCTTGGAACTGGGGCTGGGGGAGTGTTCTGCGCACTAGCGTTTTGTCACATCCCCTGAGTGTTTTAGTCACTAGTACTGGGTAGCAAGTATGCTGTTCAAACAGGTAAATTGGTGAGATCCAGATATTTTCTAGATGAAGCTGTTAGGCTCAGTGCTTGGTGAAGCCGGCAGTGTCATTATGTAACGTAGTCAGGTGCACAGAGGGTGGCGTCCCCCGTTCCTGGAGATGCATGCCTTTCCCAAAGGGGCGGATTCTGCAGCAAGCCATGCTGCTACCAGAAGTGTGTCCGTGTGTGTTCTTCCCTGCTGGGTCTGGAGCAGAAGGGAGACAGTGTCACCTGTCATTGGGCACACTGTGTGGACAGTTGCCAGGGCGGCCTTGGGGCATGCTGTAATTATCACAGGGTGCACACTCTGGCTAAAGGTGTTTGCCTGGCACAGCTGTGTGGTAAACCTACAAAGATTTTCTTGATAGGAAAGGCTCTTCCCCCTGCCCTACCCCCTGCCAAGGGAGAAACTACAGAAATCTCCTCATCCCCCAAATAAGCAGCGTACAACTGGGACAAACTGTGGAGCCTCATCTGTCGGCAGGTGGTGTTCCGTCTTGGGTGTGATGTTGAAATTTTCGAGAGCTGAGCTGAGCTGGTAGACCAGAAGCATCCTGATGAAGGTGAACAGAAAACTGGGTGTCTGCTCACCTACTTGCAGACACAGAGCGCATTTGTCCTCTGTGGGACAGGGCCCTTGCAAGGAAGACAGCAGAAAGTGGAGTGGTGCAGAAACAGAGCGAGCCCGGTGAGTGCTGTCTACATGGGTTAAGAGGGAACGCCGCTACGAGAGAGGCCAAGTGGAGACCCAGATTCTCTGTTCCCTGGTAATTGTCTGCTTTGTTCTCTCCAAAAGTCATTTCTGTGTTTCTTTTTTTTCTCTCTGTGGAGAAATAATACCCGATTTTACCTCTCTAGGTGCTTGGACCTAATGGGGCTCTTGATGTGTTTCTGAACCGTTTTATTCTAACTTGGGAGATGTTGGAAAGTCCCCTTTCCACTGGTTGGCATCTCCTTTTCACGTTGTCTGCTCCACCACACCTCTCTCATATGTCATTTTATTTACACAACATAAACACATTGCATTTTCACTGCAGTCAGAATCTGTTGCCTTAGGCTGGCATTGTGGTGCTGCGGGTTAGGCTGGTACTGAGACACTGGCATTCCATATGGGTGCCGGTTTGAGACCTGGCTACCCCATTTCTGATCCACTTCCCTGCTAATGTGCCTGGGAAAGCAGCAGAGGATGGCCCGCGTGCTTGGGTCCCTGCACCCCCCCTGGGAGACCTGAAGATGCTCCTGGTGCTTGGCTTCAGTCTGGCCCAACCATAGCCGTTGTGGCTGTTACAGTGCCCCTCCCCCCCCCCCAACTGTGCCTTTCAAATAAATAAAAATACATCTTAAAAATAAAATCTGGAGGCCTTCTGTGCATTTTCCTCCCCTTTAAAAAAAGTTCTCAATCACTACCTTTTCCTTTTCTGTTACAGAAAACAAATGTTGACTTTTTTTTTTTTAAGATTTATTTATTTATCAGAATGTCAGAGTTAAACACAGAGACAGGTCTGCCATCCACTGGTTCACTCCCTGCCCCAGTTGGCCACAATGGCTGGAGCTGTGCTGATCTGAAGCCAGGAGCCAGGAGCTTCCTCCCAGTCTCCCTTGCAGGTGCAGGGGCCTAAAGTCTTGGGCCATCTTCTACTGCTTTCCCAGGCATTAGCAGAAATCTGGATCAGAAATGGAGCAGCTGGGAGCCCGGTGCTGTGGCTCACTAGGTTATTCCTCTGCCTGCGGCACCGGCATCTCATGTGGGCGCTGGTTCTAGTCCCAGTTGCTCCTCTTCCAGTCTAGCTCTCTGCTGTGGTCTGGGAGGGCAGTGGAGGATGGCCCAAATGCTTGGGCCCCTGCACCCGCATGGGAGACCTGGAAGAAGCACCTGACTCCTGGCTTCGGATTGGCTCAGCGCCGGCCAAAGCAGCCATTTGGGGAGTGAACCAACTGAAGGAAGACCTTTCTCTCTCTCTCTCTCTCTCACTCTCACTCTCACTCTCACTTTCACTCTCACTGTCTATAATGCTGCCTTTCAAATAAAAAAAAAAAAATGGAGCAGCTGGGAATTGAACTGGTGCCCATATGGGATGCTGGCACTACAGGCGGCGGCTCTACTTGCTGCGCCACAGCTTTGGCCCCGTTAACTTCTTTTTTTAACAGCATATATTTTGGTTTAGTTCATGCCTTTGTTTACTTTCATGTTGGGTGTTACTGGGATCCCTTGGTTTCCCCCTGTCATTGGGCATATGCTGATATTGGCCTTTCCTTCTCAGAAGTGTCTGGGTTCACACGATACATTGTGGGTCTCCTGTGCAGATACTATTTCACCCATGTGTTTCACTGTGCAGTCCACCATCTGATGTCACCTGTAGGACATTTAGATTGCTTGTCACGCGCGTTTGTGGCGTGTGTCGGATAAGCTTCTATGCTCTTGTCCAGATTGCAGTTGTATTAACTCCAATAAACTGCTATCATTGAGAAAGACTTCCTGCCTCTTCCTTTTCCAAGATCTCTCTCTCTCTCTCTCTCTCTTTTTTTAAGATTTCATTGATTTATTTGAGAGCTGTTCATTCCTAGCATGGGACACACCTATGGGTTAGTTGCCTTATGTTCCCCTCAAATTTGTATGTTGGGATTCTAACCCCCAGGCCCTCCAAATGGAACGTGACTTTATTTGGAAATAATGTCTTTGCAGTTGTAATGACATAGGCTCAGTTCATCCTAGAGCAGAGTGGGCTCCTAATTCAGTATGGTACTTGTCCTAATAACAGAGAAGGAACACAGGACACAGGCGCCCATGGTGACAGTGCCTTGAAAGACTTGAGTCATGCTGCCACACGCCATAGAACGGGTAGATGCTGAGAGAGTGAGCAAGCTTGAACCGACCCTTCGCAAGAACTTACACACAGAGCTTGGCTTTGCTGATAGCTTTATCCAAGAGTTCTGGCCTCCAGAACTGTGGGTCTGTGCTTTTTGTGGCTCTGTCACCATAGCCCTAGCAAAGTTTGGGCACCAGCACTGTCTCCGAGCTGCTGTGTGTGGAGGCCTTCTAGGTCACACTGTCATCACACTCTTCAGTTGCACAGTGGTTTGTTTACCAGTTGAGAGGAGACTTTGTTACAGATAGTTTCCTTAGGACATTTAGTGGTGCCTGCTTTCTTTGTTTAATTTCCAGATGCTCTTACTGGCAGGGTGGACACCTACTGACCCCCTGTGACAGCTTGCTTGTCTTCTGGGCTTTGTTACTCAGCTGAGAGAGTCTAGATTTAGACCACAGGCTCTGTGGTTCCAGGAATAAGATGCAGTGCCTTTAAGCTGGAGGCAAAAATGCAACATGCCGTGGGGCCTAGTCCCACGTAGCCACGTCATGGGTCAGACTCGGTTTTGGGAGCTGCCTGACCAGAATGGCAGTGCGTGCAACCGAGCTTGTCTTTGAGGAACTGCCAGCCAGAATTCCAGGCGGTTTCCCGCCACTCTCCGACTCCGTGTCTCGGGAGCTTTCTTAGCGTCTCGTATAGAGAGAGGCTTATATCCGGTGTGCCTTCTGTACTCCTCTCTGGCACGACACCAGCCAGTCTGCTCCAGGTTTGGGGAATGTGTGATGGGTAAATAGGATGATTCCTGCCAAACAGACTTCCCAAGAAATACAGAACCCTTGGCTTTTGAAGACTTGTTTTAAAGAAAAAAGGAGGCTAATTTAGAAAGCTTTTTGTCTCCCCTGCTTTTAATAGGTAATGATAGTCTGAATTTCTGTTGGGATGTTATAAGTTAGAACACTGTGAATTATTAGTATGTGCTTTTTTAGGATGATGATGATATGATTATAAATATGAATGGCTGGTTATCACTGGTAGTTTATGCACTTAGGTCACAGCAGGGTATGCTTCCACAATGTGGGGGTGGGGGGAAGTGTAAAGTCACGTGGGATGAGAAGCCAGGCTCACTTGATTGCAGCTTCTTAGAGAAAACCCTTTGATGCGTGTGTCCTGGACACATCTGCCTCCCTGGAATGGGTGACGACCACTTGCTCACTTGTAGGCGGCATCCATGCTGCCAGCGTCTCCTCCTGTTTCCACCCGGCCACCTCAAGTAGGATGCTGTTAACACTGCTGCTCCTGTTTCCCACAAGTTAATCCTCCATATACCATGGTCCAGAGTTAGGTTTAGGCGGTCTGCCTACAGTGTATTTATGTTGCCTGGTTTCTTGGAGGTCTCCCTTTCCAAGCTGTGCTATAATGTGTGTGCAGGGATAGACATGATTTTGGGTTTTTGTGCTAGTCAGGGGACCTTGGGTCACCACTAAATGTCTCTGCGTCTCCGTTTCTTCATTGGTAAAATGGGTTCAAATGCACTTGCGTACCCCGCTCCATGAGGCAATGTGAGAGTGAGTGATCTGAAGACCCAAGAGCATAGTATTGGCCTGTGCTGGCAGACTGTCCACATCCCTCGCTAAGCCACTGTTTTAGGGTCATGTGACATGGAAGCTGCCATTCAGTTGGTCTCTGACCTTGTCTGCTTCAGACAGGAGTAATCACATACTATGCATTTGCTCCATAAATTCCTTCCAGGCTTATTTGTTAGCAAACTCAATAATATTTTGACTCTGTTAGTATTCCATTTTCATTTGTTTTTCTTCTAGTTCTTTGTTTAAATTTTGGTAGATGTTGCCGGCTCCGCGGCTCACTAGGCTAATCCTCCGCCTACAGCACCGGCACACCGGGTTCTAGTCCCGGTTGGGGCACCGGATTCTGTCCCGGTTGCCCCTCCTCCAGGCCAGCTCTCTGCTTGGCCAGGGAGTGCAGTGGAGGATGGCCCAAGTGCTTGGGCCCTGCACCCCATGGGAGACCAGGAGAAGCACCTGGCTCCTGCCATCAGATCAGCATGGTGCAGCCATTGGAGGGTGAGCCAACGGCAAAGGAAGACCTTTCTCTCTCTCTCACTGTCCACTCTGACTGTAAAAAAAAAAAAATTTTGGTAGATGTAAAATAAATTACAGTGTTATTTATGGTATTATACCCATTTGATTCAAGGGGTTTTTCACTATATATGCATGTCATATATTAAATTATTATATATTATCAATAATATGTTAAGTTGGTTTATATAGGGACTCATTGATAATATAATAACTCTTCATTTCTCTCTTTCTCTGTCTCAAAATGAAGTAAAATAAGGAGCAGGTGTTTGGTCTGGTGGTTAAGATACCAGTTTGGACGCCTGTGCTCTATAACAGAGTGCATGGGTTCAAGTTCTGGCTTTGACTCCCACTTCCAGCTTCCTGCTGATGTAAACCTTAGGAGGCAGTGGGTGATGGCTCAAGTAATTGGCTTCCTGCTACCCATATTGGGGACCTGGATTGAATCCCTAGCCCAGCTCCGGCCATTGCAGTCATTTTGGGAGTGAACCAGAATGTCTGTCTCTGCCCCTCTCTCTGGCTTTCAAAAAATACATTATTTTAGTAAGCATTTCAAGCCACAGTTTAGCAGTGTATTAGTCTCTGGAGAAAAGAAGCCAATAGACAGGGTCTGTACCTTTGGAACTTTATAGCATACCTGTAATAGTACTGGACACATTAAATATCTACACCTACCACCTTAAAAGCTTTACTTGTCTAAATGATTTCTTTAAACAAATATTTTAGCTGTAATTAAGAATTGTTAAATATGGAGCCATTTGGGAAAGAAAAATATTGCAAGAAGAATTTTCCGTAATCTATGAAAATAGAACAATTTCCGTCATCTGTCTTGAAAGGAATAGTGGAGCTTGAGGCAAAACCTGTGTCAGCCTTTGTCCTCGCTCTCTGCAGGGAGGTGCTGGTCAGCAGGGTGAGGCACGTGCAGCTGAGACTGGAGGACCCTGAGCTTGCAGGTGCATTGGTTCCTTGGCAGAGGAATCGGGGCATGAGTAGAAGAAACCTTGCTGATGACCCATTTTCCTTTGAGTAAATGTTAGATACTGGGAAAAATTAATAAGTTTAATACAAAGTTCCTTTTTATACTGATAGAAAAATGTTTCTTAGTATACAAAAGGTAAAAAGTGATTGACCAAGAAATGTCCAATTATGGTGTGCCTGGAAAAGTGATACAAGAAATAGTAATATAGTGTCCCAGACACTGGGTTGGGGTGGGTGGGCATTTGGCACAGTGGTTAAGTGACCGATGGGGTGTGTTCATCACGTAGAAGAGTGCCTGGTCTGAGTGTTGGTCCCTCTACTACCTGTCCAGCTTCCTGGCACTCTGCACCCTGGGAAGCAGCAGTTGATGGCCCCAGTACTTGGTGCCCTGCCACCCATGGGGGAGACCCAGATTGAGTTAGAGGCTCCTGACTTCAGCCTGGCCCATCCCTGGCCATTGTGGGCATTTGGAAACTGTTCCAGGGAATGAATGACCTCACTCTGTCTCACTGCTGTTTAAATAAAATGAAAATAAATCAATTTTTTTTTTTGGACAGGCAGAGTGGACAGTGAGAGACAGAGAGAAAGGTCTTTCTTTGCTGTTGGTTCACCCTCCACCGGCCGCCAAGGCTGGCGCGCTGCGGCCGGTGCATCGCATTGATCCGAAGCCAGGAGCCAGGTGCTTCTCCTGGTCTCCCATGTGGGTGCAGGGCCCAAGGACCTGGGCCATCCTCCACTGTACACCGGGCCACAGCAGAGAGCTGTCCTGGAAGAGGGGTAGCCGGTGCCGCTAGGCAGAGGATTAGCCTATTGAGCCACGGCGCTGGCTGATCAATAAAAATTTTAAGAAAATGTCTTAGTGTATAAAACAAATAATATATGGATTTGGGGGAAAATTCAAATAATATTTCTCTAATTTTAAGGGAAAATGACTAAGTTAAGATAATTCAGTGAACTAAACACCACTTTTAGCAGACTGCTAATTCTTATTGAAATGGCTTTTAGAGCTTGCTTCCACTATCATTTTATGTCTCTGAGACAACCTAGGAAATTTTTCTGTTAGTGCCACATTTAACAAAATATTTTGATAGTCTGAAGGGAGAGGTATAGTGTTCACTCTAAATAGATCTTTTGTATTCTAAGTGTTAAAAAAATATTATTTACTTAAAGTGAGGAGAGGGAAGCTCCCACTCGCTGCTTCACTCCCCAAATACCCAAAACTGCAGTGGCTGGGCCAGGCCGAAGCCAGGAGTTGGGTACTCCGTCTAGGTCTTCTCGTGGGTGGTAGGGACCTAAGTACCCGAGCCTTCACTGCTGCTTTCCAGGGCTGCATTAGCAGGAAACTGAAGACAGGCTTACCAAAAAGGGATGCAGGCTTTTTTTTTTTTTTTTTTTAAAGATTTGTTTATTTTTTACTTGAGAGTCAGAGTTACACAGAGAGAGGAGAGGCAGAGAAAGAGGTCTTCCATCCGATGGTTCACTCCCCAATTGGCCGCAATGGCCAGAACTGTGCTGATCCGAAGCCAGGAGCTTCTTCTGGGTCTCCCACATGGGTGCAGGAGCCCAGGGATTTGGGCCATCTTCTACTGCTTTCCTAGGCCATAGCAGAGGGCTGGATCGGAAGAGGAGCAGCCGGGACTTGAACCGGCGCCCATATGGGATGCTGGCGCTTCGGGCCAGGGCATTAACCAGCTGCACCACAGCGCTGGCCCTAGGGACGCAGGCATTTTAACAGGTGTCTTAATTGCTAGACAAGTCTTTTTTTAAAGTTTTTTTTTTTTTTTAAGATTTATTTTATTTATTTGAAAGAGTTGCAGAGGGAGGTAGAGACAGAGAGATCTTCCATCCGCTAGTTCACTCCCCAGATGGCCGCAATGGCCAGAGCTGCGCCGATCCAAAGCCAGGAGCCATGAGCTTCAGAATTCCAGGTCTCCTACGTGGGTGCAGGGGCCCAAGGACTTGGGCTATCCTCTACTGCTTTCCCAGGTCATAGCAGAGAGTTGGATGGGGAGTGGAACAGCTGGGACTAGAACTGGCGCCCATATGGGATGCTGGCGCTTCAGGCCAGAGCTTTAACCTGCTGCGCCACAGCGCTGGTCCCGCCAAAGTTGACTTTTTAGAATGACCTCTTATGTTTGGTGACACAGTCCTGAGGAGGATAGCTCAATGATGTTATTTGAGATATAAAGTGGTAATAACCAGCAGTGAAGCAGAATTTTTGTGGAATCTCCAAATCTGGCTAACGTAGTGTGCGTGGGTGTGGGTGTGTGTGAGAGAAAACGGGAAAGAGGCAGAGATCTTGATTTAGTTTTAGCTTTGGCTTGAGCCTTAGGGATTTAGCATCTCAATTTCCATGAGATGATTTTTTTTTTTTTTTTTTACTTCCCAGCAAATGAGACCTCTCTTGTGCATGCCTGTTATGAAAAATGTACTCTAACACAGAAGATCCTTGAGTGAACTTCACTGAAATTGTATATTATGTTTTAACATTATTTATTTACTTATTTGAAAATCACAGAGATAGACCAGAATCTTTATTACCTGGTTAATCCCCACATTTGTCCAACAGCTGGGGCTGGACCAGTCAGAGCCATGAGCCCAGATCTCTGGGTCTCCCACATGGGTGCCAGGGAGCATGTATTTGAGCCATCACCTGCTGCCTCCAGTGTGTGCATTAACAGGAAGCTCATACCACGATGGGAACCAGGACTTGAACCCAGGCTCTCTGACTGGGGATACAGGCATCCCAAACACTCACCCCATAACATATTTTAAATAATATTACTTCTTGATTGTTTGAGTCATCAGCTGTTATTTGGATCGACAATAATCGGTGGGATCTATCATGCCAGATACCAAGCAGAATGTCAACACTTTTCTTACTTATTTAATTCTGACCTAAATCCTATAAAACACGGAAGGACCTTATTCTCTCTCCTTTTTCTAAGTGAAGAAACTCCAGTGTTGAGTGGTTGAACCACTAGTTGTGGACATAGATGATGACAGTGGGCAGGGATACAACTTGGATCTCTTGATTCTGAGTTTGTGCTTTCGAGTATACATTGTGTTACCTTCTCATACAGAGCTGCTTGGGTGTCAGAGCATTGAAAATAGCATTTAACATAAGGATAACTGTAGTTGGAAGATGAAAGGAACATCGTAAGTCTGTGGTTTTCTTTTTTTCTAGATTAGTGATTTTTTTTTTCCCCAAAATTATTTATTTCCTTGAGCATCAGAGAAGAAATGGAGAACTAGAGGGAGAGTTCTGTCATCTCCTCAAATACCAGCAAAGGTTGGAGCTGCGATCTAAGTCTCCTTGTTGATAGGAGGAACTCAGCCACAAGAGCCGTCACTGCTGCCTTCTAAAGTCTGCATGAGCAGGAAACTGGAGTCGGAACCAGAGCTGGGAGGCTCTCCTGAGCACTGTGGTGGGAATGTGGTTTGTGAGTAGAGGCCATTTAGACTTCTGTCTCTTTAGATAAAGGAACATTTTCTTAAACTCTTGCTTCTGCCCTACACCCGGATACCTAAGGCATCGATGGAATGAACATTTTATTTTCCAGAATAATACATGGAGCAAAACTAGAATCAAGTTAAATAGGCACATGGATATCAAAAAGCTTATTTTATCATGTAATCCTGAGAGCGAGGGAGAGAGAGCACGTGTGCAAGAGAAAGCAAGCGAGAGAGCGCAGACTTGAAAGATTACCAGATTCTCATGCCACTCTGAATTTGAAACAGCTGCAATGAATTCAGTGAGGCGGGCTCACTTCTGAAAGCGAGGGCTACAGAAAGTTAAAAGACTCCTGGCTTGGTGCTGAGGTCACCTGCTTCGTAGCAGACTAAAATAGAAGACTCTAAGTGTTAAAGAATTCATTCTGCCTTCCCAGTGCTTTCGTAGCTTTATTTTTAGACCTGTGCTGCCAGCACTTTGGGAGCGTTGTTTGCCCTCATGCGCTCACTCAGTCACGCTCGCTTCCCTGACAGGTGAGGGAGACTTGCAAGCCAGTCACCTGGCATCAGCCATCCTTGGTATGGCTGCCCATGGGGACCCCTGAGCTCAGAAAACAGATACCCTGTCTACTGCCTGTTACCGTGTGCTAGTTTCTCTCTAAAGGCCCATCAGTCAGAATGAAAGGGTGTTAGATACTGGTACTAGAGTGGTAGAAAACATTTAATAAGAAATGGATTTGATATAAGAGCGATAGAAAATATTTAATAAAATATGGATTTGGCAAACCACTATGATGGATTGATTTGCAGGGAATGGATGAGAAGGTATGTTTGTGGGCCTCCCTTAATAACCCAAGCTGCTGTCATGAGAGTCCCAGACCTTATTAGCAGACCAGTGTTTTGGTGATCACATTTTTATTTTTGAAATTGTGTAGGTGTGTTTACTTACATTTCTGAAGAAATGAGAGAAACGACTATTTTGAGATTCATCTTGAGCATGCTGTTAACTCAGAAGAAAAGCAAGTGTTGTAATTTAAAAGGTCATGTTAAGAGTCACAGTTTCCAAAACTCAAAGACTGAAAACCAGGAGACAGTAGTGAGCAGAAGAGACCTCTGACATTGGCTTTTTCAAGAACTGTCCCCATTTATCTCCACCAGAATTGGGAGAGAACAGTAGTTTTCTATCACACATACACTTGGAATCGCCAGGTTAATTTGGAGAAATCACCAGTGCCATGGCCTTACCCTGGAGATTATGATAATTGGCTTGGTATTAGTATAAAAACAAAACAAAACAGCCTCCCCAGATGATGTTACTGTGTGCTCAGGGTGGAGAGCCACTGTGTCAGAGAACCCAGCAATAGGAATGGCTTCTGTTTGTGGCCAGTACTGGCTTCATCTAGGGCTCTGCACTTTGTTTCTTTATATTTCAATTTCTTGTGTTAAGATGCTGTTAGGAGAAAAGCAGAAATCAGTATTTTTCAATATATGAGCAGTAATATAATATAATCAAGGTAAGTCAAGTAACTGTCATTACCTGATAGTCTACGCACAATTGTCAGTTATGTTGAGTACCTATGATGTGCAAGGCACTGATGGAGAGTCTAAGGGGTGTGACCTATTTATTCTCAAGGAGTTTCCATCTGGGAAACAGGCATGTGCAGGGGTGCTATAGTGAATGCAGAAGGAGTATTGGCTTGCATGCTCAGGTAGTCGGAGAGGCTTTAGAGTGGGGGTGACATTTGCACATTTTCCAGGTTCTTCTTGGTTTGCTTTACTCCCCATCACAGCTTTGAGCATTCATTCTCTTTGAAGCTCTGTGGGTAGCTGCAAAGTAGCTGTCTGGTTTTCTCCCCATACATAAATATTCCTCATTAAATCACACTGTCTTGGGACCATCTTTAATTAGCTGATCATCCTGTGTTACTACTGCCTGGTACTTGCATAAGGATGTTTGTACCAACCAGGTTAACTTTTGATTTGGCTTTAGAAAAAAATGACTAGGATTTAGGTGCAGGCACAGTAGGTAGTAGGTTGGATTTTCTGGCTTGAGGTCAGAAAGAAGAAAATATTTAATAAAAGTAGAGTCTACACCTTGATTACAAAAAGAAGGAACACTGTTTCAGCTTCGGCAAAGTCTATTCATCTAAATGCATTTTTCTTATGTTCACAACTTCCTTCTGGTGCTAATTGCTCTTATTTAGTAAAAAGTAAGATTGAAGAGTTCCCAGTATCACACACTAGTAAAACATCTCATCAGGATTCAAGCATCATCCAGCAGCTTGCCCGATCTTGGAAGCAATGTTCTTTTCACTCTGCTGTGCTTCCTCATATAAAGGAATAATGGAAAGAGAAAAAAGTCTTGGAGCTGGAAAACTGGATTGTCAGTCCCAAAGTGGATGTCATCCTGATGGAAGTAGAGCGAGCCACTGAGCATTTTTGAAAGGGGAATGTATTTTAGAAGCCTAATCTCGACAGGTATAAGGTATATCAGTTCAATAAAAAATTTGAGTTATTCAAAAGCTGTTTATTGAAGGTGAACTATATTCTACACAGTCTCTAGTTCCTGGGCATGAGGTTTCATTGATGAGTGCTTGTCATTGAGAACTCTTTGTGGGATGTGCTTTGCTATGAACTTTGAGGATAAAACCACAGCATCTTCCCTTCACATGTCATGTTTAAGCAGCCTGTTGAATAACTGGGTCCTAATTGGGATCTTTCTTTGTTTAATTGTGGCACTGATGGAGTCCAGGGGGAGAAGACTCCCCAGGGACCACTGAGGCTTTTGTTGTAGCCCACATGGTCTCAACTCAAGGGGATGAAAGGATGGGATGGAAGGATGGAAAGGGAGAATGGGTAGAATTTGGTTATATGATAGAAATGAAAGAGATAGGAACAGTCATACGTAGTGGCGAAAGAATTGATCCAGGTGAACTTTCTATTGCCTATCGACTCCAATAAAGCTGCCCCCACGGAGAGCTGTGTTCGTTTTAGATGTTGTCTGCTGTGAGAATCTCCCTTTTGTGTTGTTTTTTGTGCTCTTTGAACCTTTATGTTTGTTTCACACAGATTTCTTAAAACTACTACTGTATATGGGATGCTGTAGTATCCCTGTGTTCCAGATATCATTGATTTTTAAGTGTGGAAATAAGTTCATTCACAGCACATAACATCCTGTTTATGAAACTTGATATGTAAGACTATGAAAGATACCACTTTTGGCACGTTTCCTTATATCTTCAAAGAGAATTCACATTTTGAGAGATGATGGGAGGGATTATACAATAGAAAGAACAACACAGATTATTAAACTTAAGTGGTACTATTCCTGTTTGTGATAAAGAGAATGTAAGCTATCCACCAGATCTGACCTACAGGTGATTTGAACTGACTGGATGCCCAACAGTCCTTGGAGAGTATTTATCTATCATTAAGTGTCAATATTATGGCTAGAGCAACAACTGAAATTGACCTCATGAAGCACAAGAGCGTTTCCTGGGCTTCCTAAATACTGTGCTCCAACTCAGAATGTGAACTGAGCTGCTGAACAGAGGGAGGGGCTAGGAATTGTCTGCAGTTAATTCTCAGAACCTTATCTGTGCCAGACATAAGCTATAGAGTGAATGTATGTGATCTTACTTGCCATGCTTGTTCTTGTTTTTCATCTGTATGTCATTGTTGCTACTGATAAATATATTTGAAATTCACCAGCATTTTTGTTCATGGGAACTTTTTCCTTCAAATATATTTTTGATGATCAAATGTCATTATGAAGAGAGAGAGAGAGGAAGAGTGAGAGCAAGCCAGCTCTTCTGTTGGTTCATTGTCCAGGTGTCCACAATGGCCTTCCTGGGCTGGAGCTAGAGTTAGCTTCTGGGAACATGATTGGGTCTTCCACAAGGGTGGCCTAAAACAAATTACTTGAATCATCCCTGCTGTCTCCCAGGTCTGCATTAGCAGGAAGCTACAGTCAGGAGCATGAACTGAAGTCCCAGGCTCCATATAGGAGTCCTGTGTGCTCTCAAATGTCTTGTATTTCTAAAGATCAAAGGTCAATATCATTATTAAAAGTAATCTTCACTCAGCCGTTTTAGCAAGCATTGATCTTATTAGTCATTTTTGTGCACAATGCACAGATTTTCAAAAAAGTCACTTAATAAGTATTAAATAGCAATAATCTTCCAATATTGGGAGATATAGGAGATTTTGTTTTATAGAGGTATAGAAATATTAAGAAATATTTGGTGCAGTCATATCTTACTTTAGTGACGTGAAAAACTAACACAAGTAAAGGGGCTCAAAGGTGGATGTCAAGTCCATTTCCCATTGCCTCTGAATGTCCAGTCTATTTTCATAGCTCTGGCAATGTGAGCTCACACATTGAGCATGCAGCTAGTGCATCTGTGTTCTTGTAGTAATACTGCTTAGAATTTAGCAGAGTTAAAGACAACTGTTAGGCAGTTGTTAATTTAAGCTCTGCCAATCACATTTTTTGGATAGAAAATTTTTCCCACTGCAGATCTGCCTTATTGGTCTCCTTATGATATTTGTAGAGAGGGGCAGTAAATAGAATATTTGATTGTTGGGCTAGGTTTTGTATATGTAGATAAATCATTTGAATTTACTGAAGCATACTACTGATTTATTATAATTATTGAGCACTAATTTTTTGCTAGAAATGATCCGGATAAAGTGGGAAAGAAAGGGGGAAGTCTAAAAGTTGAGAACTACTGAAACATGAAAAAAGATTCCTGGATTAGAGTAGATAAGAACTCATTCATAAAGAGCAATAAAGTGAACACCAAAGTGTGATTTCTGAGCCAGGGCTACTACTACAAGATGAGGCATCTTTTCCTCCTCCTATGTAGCACAGGCATCTGAACTGTAAACGTGAAGTTGGGATGTGTAAGGATATGGTTCTCTCTGGTGATGGTTGGACAATGCCTTCTAAAGAGACACCATTCAAACTAGAATGACCACAGTGGGAAAGTAGTTCCAACTGCATAGCTATGATGATTTGCACCATGTAATACATAAGCGCACACTATGTCATGTTCCTGGGAATCCTCCTGAGTTCCACAGGCAGCATTTCTGTTGGGCCCCGAGCCACAGTATGAATTCCTGGATTTTGTCTTTTATCTCCCTAGCTACTAGCTAGGAACAATCTGAAGCTATAGCTAGCTGTAGAACTAACCAATGAGCAATACCGGAGATTGTTGTAATGTTTTTACTTAGAAGTAATTTCCCCCAGCTTTGGAATATGGCACTGTTTTTATAAATTTGTCTTATATTTGTATCTTAACTTAGAGATCTATTTTTAAAACCTTAATTTTCTGTCATTCTGGACCATTCTGTTATACTTTTTTGATACACTGAATGCATATGTTTACATAGAGAATGTACTAATGGAGTATTATTTTCTTGTTACTGTTGTCTTAGGCATCCATTTTCAGTTTCAGATTGAGAACAGTTCTTGCACAATGATCATCACATTTTATGTCCAGAACCCCCAAGAGTAGTGACTGCCTAGAAAATTTACAGTATTCCTCTTTACAGAGGATCACAAACCCACCTTAATAGAACCTGATCTAATCAATTCTTAATTTAATCAAGTTTTAAAACCATCCACACAAATGAGAGTAACTCTCAAAATCCGCTAAGTCAGGAAAGAATCTTGCATTCCTTGAATTCCTCTGTTTAAATCCCTGCTGGGTGTCCCAAATAAATATAGATTTAGTATTTGATTGACAGTAACACATGTTGAAACCTAATCCTAAATTCTCAGTGCTCGGACGGACCATATTTGGCAACTCATGGCTCCCTCTGGACTCACTGATCCAGCAAAAAATATCTTTTCTGTTGACTACAGAGTGACACTGCCTGAGACACAGGGCCCAGGTTGTGGTTTTCGTTTTACAGTTGAAAAAATAATAGGTTATGACATGATGGGTGATTTGAAAAGTTATGAAGTGGTGCTAAGTGTGGTATTAGTGTGAACTTCATAAGAAAGCAAATTTGCAAGACGGGTAGCTGAATGTATTCCTCTGTCTTTGAACTTGATCTCCGTTTCAGCCTTTGTCAACAGTGATAACAGCAAACTTTTAACAATTAACCTTGACTAGTTTAAGAGTTATTCTCCCAAGTGAGAGCTGGCAGTTAATATGTGGGAAAGGCCTAGCTGGTGCTGAGCTTTGCAGAGGAAGGGGTCATGTGACCGACATCCTCTGAAATGAAGCCGATCTGTTCTGCCTGTTGTCCCTGCTGGAGCTCCGTAGCTATCCATGTTCCTGCCAGGCCCTCTAGGCTGCACCTGTCATTCTGTGTCCTCCTCTGGCCCACCCGGAGGCCCTTTCAGGTCACTGGCCCCTGCCAGCCACTTCCAGGTCTCTCTTTGGCTGGGGTTTCAAGATCTTATTTAGAAAGTTCCATCCAAGTGACAGCCTGCTCTGTGTCTTCTGGCGTCTTTCTTGGGTTGCTGATTTAGTTTTAGTGATTGGGGGTGTTCTAAGCAAACTATAATTAATTTTACCCATTTGTGCTGATTAAAAACTCTTCAATTGTAGAATTGCTCGATACGTTTTTGACATAGAGTTTGAATATTTACTTTGCTGCTATATCTAGTAAGGGAGTGTGGTTGAATTTGAGTGCTTTGGAAGGTGAAATAGTCTTAAAATGGTCTTGAAATTTTTTCTATATACGTTAGAAAAATACTTTTTTTTTTTTAAAGATAATACTGTTTTTTAAAAAAGCTTTCTCCTGGAAAGTACTGGAATAATAGACGTTGTCAGCCTTGTGAGGAGATTGAAGAGGACACGTGGATTGCTTGCTCAGCATTATTCAAATCTTCCGGTGCTATGTGACTTCCATAAGGGGTGGATGGGTCCTGAACCATCTGAATCAGCGCAACACCTTTCTCTAGATACTAGTGAGATCCAGGTTGGTCTAGAAGGAGGTCCAGAACCATTGTTCAATAAACAGGCAAGAGAATATTGCTCTGGGATATAGATAGAGAGTTTGGAATTGTTGTGCTGATGTGTTAGCAGAGAAGAGAATAATATGAAAAATAGCTGCAGAGAAAGAAAACTGGAGTCCTAATTAAATTACACTTGAAAGTCCACCCTACTTTAGAAATTTTACAAGTGAGCCAAAAATAATTCCATTAATTGTGTAAGCAGTTTGAGTTATTTCTCTCTGACTACCAAAAAAAAAAAAAATGGCACTGGGGCAGGTGTTTGGTGCAGTAGGTAAGCTACCACTTGGGTTGTCTGCATCCCATATGGGATTGTCTGGGTTTGAGTCCTGGCTGTGCTCTCAACTCTATATTCCTGCTAATGTGCACCCTGGGCGGCAGCTAGTGAGGGCTCAAGTATTTGTGTCCTTTATACCTACCTGGGAGACCTAGATGGAATTCTCAGCTCCTGGCATCAGTCCTGGCCCAGCTGCCTGATGGGAGTTCTGTGTCTGTCTGTTGGTCTGTCTGTGTCTGTCTCTTTCTCTCTGCCTTTCAAGCAAATAAAAAAAAAAAAAAGAAATTCTAACTAATACAAAGTTATACTTGTTGACATTTCTCAAATATATTAACTCCAGGATCTTTCTTTGATAAGAGTCTTGTCATCATTGCAATTGCAGACTGAACATCTTGACTTCGATATCAACAAGATGTGTTTAACCAGTTCAAAGTTAGTGTACTTTTCAGTCCCGTCCTCTCTCATCTCAGCCTTCTCTCTCCTTCCTTTTCTTTGTCTTCCTGTGTATTCTAAGTGGAATCTTCAGAATCAATCCAGTACCTCCCCCTTTTATGCTCGCCCATCCCCTTTCCATCCAAATCTAATTGGCTACCATGTCTTTTCTGGCCCCATTGCTGTTGGCTTAGCTCGAGCTTTTGCCTCCTGTTAACTCAGTTATGAAATTTCATTATAAATAACCACATGATCATGTTCTGCCTCCCAACCCCAGTGATTTGTCCTCTGTATTGCAGTTTTGTGTTTTAAAAAACAAGCAAATAGGAACAAATTGTGATCATGTCCCTCCATTATCTAAAAGAATTTCGTTGGACTCATCGCATGTGGGGTCATATTTAGAGTCTTCAGACTCTACGTTTTTTCATTTTAAAAAGATTTTAACAGACATTAAAATTGTACATATGTATGGGGCAGTATGTGAAGTGTCATTACATGTATGTCTTGTATAATAGCCAGTCAGGGTAAATACATTTATCCCTTCAAACATTTAACTTTTCTTTTTAGAGAAAACATCCAAAATTCTATCTTCTGGTTTTTAAAATAAAGAAATACAAAGTATCTTAGCCTTAGCTTCTTCACTTAACAAAGTGATCTCCAGTTGCCATTGCCAGTGACAAGATTTTATACTTTTGATGGCTGAATAGTATTCCGTTGTGTATGTGTAATACATCTTCTTCATCCATTCATCACAAGCTTCTGCTTGTGACACTGACATCCAGTTCCAGAGTGCTGTTCTGAGTCCCGGCTGCTCTGCTTCTGATCTACCTCCCTGCTAATGCTCCTGGGAAAGCAGAAGATGGTCCAAGTGCTTGGGCCCCTGCTACCTAAATGGGAGATCTGGATGGAGTCCTGGCTCCTGGCTTTGGCCTGGCCCAGCCTTGGCTGTTAAGGACATTTGTGGAGTGAACCAGTGGATGGAAAATCTGTTTTGTTCTCCCTCTGTCTCTCTGTTGCTGGGTCTTTCAAATACAAATAAATAAATCATAAAAAACCCACAAAATTGTCATTAACTCTAGAGATAGTGACTTTCATGAGGCTAAAATTTTTATTTCATTTATACTAGCCACAAGCCAGCCAGATTTTGTGAATATTTGTGTATGTGTTTGTGTGTGGGGTGTGTGTGTGTCTGATTTGAATTGTGACATAAAGGTAGGTTCTGTTCTCCATTAGAGTTGTTTGTGATTAAATGAAAGAGGGAGAGAACAGAAGAACAATCATAAGAAGGATGGGAAGAAGGAGGGAAATGGAAGAAGAGATGAATGGTGGTGGTAATGCACTGGGTCCTCACTTAGAAATGAGTGCAGTGGCTGTAGGGGGACATTGTTTGATTTGTCATGTCTACAAGCAGCGTTTTAGGTCTCTGGTTATCGTAATGTGAATGCACCAGACACACACACAAACACACACACACACAGTTGCATATATTTACTCAGCATATCATCAAGAATTAAAAACAGTACAAACTCAGTCTCTGATATGAAGTCTTTTCCTTGGACCAGTTTTCCAGATGGGATGATGTTTGTCTTGGATGAGGCAGAGAAGTTAGAGAGGAGCACGTTGGCTGGTTTGCTGCAATAAAAATCACCAAGCAATAGTGACCATTCCTTCCCGGCTGCGTTCTTTCCGCCTCATTCCATTGGTCTCTGTCCTTCCTGTTGGGATTGAGGCTCGAAAGCTATCGTTTCCTTTCTTGTGCATTACTCGTTGGGGTTCAGCTTCAGTCTTCTGCAGTCTACGTGGTTAAGAAATGACTTCAGCACTAGATGTTGAGGTCAAAGAGTGATTGGTGCAGCCTTCCTGTGAGGCCTCCTCCTTGACCCCCTTCAGTACTTGTCTGATCTTGTCCCACAGGTACCTCTACCAGAGACCCTAACACATTCATGACCATGGTGGCTGGCTGTTTGATCTCTACCTCCCTGCTGTCTTTCCCTCCTTTTATCATCTAATAAAAGCCACCGTTGTCTTTCATGCAAAGCTTGACCCCACTTCCATGCTAGTTTGGTTAAGTCTGCTTTTACCATCTCTGAGCCTCGCCTTTGTAACACTGGCTGTCACGTTGCAGGGTGTAGGGATGATTATATGAGATCGTATATGCTTAGCACATCCTCTAATACGACGGTGTATGCCTAATAAGTTTGGCTGTCAGAGGAATTTAATTGCCTCCTCTATACTAATAAGGTTCTTTGTGCAAATACCTCATTAAAACACTTGTTGCTGTGAATGATAATCACTGGTTTGCCTTTGTGTTTCTCCACTAGTTTGTGTGCTCTTTCAGCACGGATCTCTACATTTTAAAATGTTCAGTTCGAGGTAGAATTAATATTTTTCTTAAGATTTAACACTTGCAGGGTGGGCATTTGGGCTTGCTGTTGGTATGCTGGGTGGGGTACCTGCATCTCACATCTCAGAGTGTTTGGATTTGATCTTAGCTCTGCTCCTGACTCCAGATCCCTGATGGTGCAGATCCGAGGAGGTATCAATAATGACTCCAGTGGTTGGATCCCTGCCACCCATGTGGGAGACCTGAATTTAGTTCCTGGCTCCTGGCTTCAGCTCCTAGCTTGGACCATTGTGATGTTTTGGGGGTGGGCAGATGATGGGAGTATGCTCTCTTTCTGGCTCTGGGACAGGGATGTGATGCATGCAAATTGAAGAATTCAAGCTGTATGACTTCAAAAAAAGAAAAGCACTTAAGTTCACGGTGTCAGAAACTGGTTAGAGGGGCCAGTGTTGTGGTGCAGGGGATTAATCCGCCACTTGAAACATTGTCATCGCGCATCTGAGTACAGATTCCATTCTTGGTTGCTCCACTTCTGATCCAGCTCCCTGTTAATCCTCCTGGGAAGGCAATGGCGGATGGCCCAAGTACTTGGGCCCATGCCACCAATGTGGGAGACCCAGATGGAGTTCCTGGCTCCTGGCTTCAACCTGGTCCAGCCTTAGCTGTTGCAGCTATTTGAGTGACAGCCATCTGTTACTCTGCCTTTCAGCTAACTAACAAATCTTAAAAGAGATTAGGCATTTTAATCTCTAGTTGGAATTTTATCAGACTTTTGTTTTCAGTGAAGAAATATGAATTAAGTTGATCATACTGTCTGGTATCAGTTATGGGGCTGTCAAATTCTATGACCCAGAAATGCTTGCTTGCTTTTATGTAGATTATATTGCCAATCTGAAGTACAGTCATTTTAATATTTTGAATAGCAGCTTAGAATTTGTTGTTAAAATCGTTAGCTTTCCTTACTATTTGGATTCAGGAAACAGCAGGCCACTGCCAGGAAAGCTAGGCTTAAATTTACAATTTAACAGAAAAGTATGTAGACAGTGAATTGAAGCAAAGGGCAGTATTACAGACTGAGGAATAGCTATTCTGATATAAAGAAGTTGGGAGTACCAGAACTCCCCAGGACAGATATATATTTTTTACCCACAAAGTGGGAATCAACCTGGAGAGCCAGATGGTAAGAGACTCTGGTTGACTTAAGAGGATCCAGATGTTCCTCATCACCTTTAAGATCTAGATTTGGAATCTGTGTGCCTATATCCAGAACTCTGCATTATTTATACATTACACAAAGCTTGAAAGAAAAGCTTAGTGGATAAAGGACCTACATGGCAGTTGAAATTGTAAATTTTTAAAGGATATTTTCAGTTTTATTTCCAATTTTTGTTGGAAAGGCAGGGAAAGGGAGAGCGAGCGAGAGAAAGAACACTAGCTCTTGATGATTAACTCTGCAAGTGCCTGCAACAACTGGAACTGAAACTCAGAGGCAGGAGCCCAAGTCAATCCAGGTCTCCCGTGTGGATGGCAGGAATCTAACCACTTAAACCATCACTGCTGCCTCCTAGGGGCTGTGTTGGCTGGAAGCTGGAGACAGGAGCCCCAGCTGAGTATCTGATGTGGGATGCAGGTGTCTTAACCACTAGGCCTAATGTTCACACTGAGAAGGTAATTTCAGCTCAGGAAAAAAAAAAAAGGTACTAAACCTTGAGGTTGATTTAAGGCGTTAAGGGCTGAGTATTTATGTATTGAATTATACAGAGAAAGATGTTATCTAATAATTACTAAAAGATGTAAAATATATTCAAAAGCACGAATATTTCTGTAATGCTAAAAAGAGGAAATGATGGAAAGCATTGCATCTGTAGTTTTCTTAACACCTTTATCTGTATTACCTCCCATAAATGTATTAGATAAACGCTGGGAATGTATTTTATTCCCACTTTATTTTTTTTTTTTTACATGGAATGACTGAGATTTGTAGTAATTAAATGACTTATATGCTTGACTCCAATTACTGTGTTGTTTAGCTATAAAATATTTCTGTTGGCTGAGGTATGTAGTACTAAACATCGACCCCAATCTGAAGTGTTATATTACAATGGCAAATAGACATGCATGCTATTCTAACTTCCTTCGGACAGTTTATTGTACTCAAATAGCCTATTAATTGTACTCATGAACAACGTAACATTCAATGCAGTTCCTCCAACCCTTCTGGAATACACATCTTAGTAGGTTTCAGTGAAATAGTTGTGGTAATTGGGGTGCTTTGCATGCTTAGATGACATGTGTGCTTAGAGTTTTTTTTTTTTAATACAGCTGTATTACTACTTTAGTACTATTAAATGAAAACATCTGGGGCTGGCACTATGGTATAGCAAGTTAAAGCCCTGGCCTACAGCGCCAGCATCCTCTATGGGTGCCAGTTTAAGTCCTGGCTGCTCCACTTCCTATCTAGCTCCCTGCTAATGCACCTGGGAAAGTGGAAGATGGCCCAAGTCTTTGGGCCTCTGAACCCATGTGGGAGACCCAGAAGAAGCTGCTGGCTCCTGGCTTCAGATGGGCTCAGTTCTGGGCATTTTGGCCATTTGGGGAGTGGACCAGCAGATGGAAGACATTTCTCTCTGTCTCTGTCTCTGTCTCTATACTTCTTTTTGTGACTCTGTCTTTCAAATGAATGAATTTAAAAAAAAAAAAAAAACCTAAAATCTGAAGAGCAGAATGCCATGGATAAACAGTGATGAGTGTGTTTCATTTCCATAGCAGCAAAGCACAGGGTGTAAGGGATTGGATCCCAGCGTCAGGATGCTCGACCCTGACCTTGACACTGACTAGGTGTGCAGGGTCTGCCCAATGTCCTGTCCTTCTCCCCAGCTGTTAATATACCAGGTAACCCATCATGCATGCCACCAGAGTCGCTTTTTTCATTTTTATTGTTATTCATTGTTGTATTCCTTTTGTCTAGGGTAGTGCTGTACATGCAATAGGCATTCAATATTGATTTTTTAAGTAACCTACCAGGTGAAATGACTATTACCTACCCACAGACTATTTTGAAAGTAAGCCATAATTCATAGCAAATGTATGAAACATTAGTTGTTGCTATCATCATTGTCAATCATTTTTATGATTGTGGCTGAAGGTTAAAGTGATATGAAGTAGTAAGAGAGCTGGCATTTGGGAGAAAGTCCCTCCATCTGGGAAAGTGTGTATCTAGGGGTTGCTTTGCTTTAGTCAAATGCGCTTGAACCTCCATCTCTTCTCCTGTGTCTCATAGAAAATTAACTGATTCCTGTACTTCTAATGGCTGGGTCCATCCTCAGTTTTGAAAATCTTTTTGAAGAAGAAAAGCTTCTAGAAACAGAAACAAGCAAGCAACCAAAAGCATAAAAAGCTCCCCAAGCCCCCCCCCCCCCACCCCGTGAAGAAGTCATTTACATGTCTCCTGTTGGGAATGGCCTCTTATTCTGTGTTTTAGGTACAAGACCCACTGCTCTCAAAAAAATGCCTGCAAGCAAACTGGCTGGCCCAGAATCCATCTGTAATACCTTGTGCTTACCTCTGTTGGTGCATTTAACTGCCTTCGTTTTGAGTCAGTTGGTTCATTTCCTCCTGATTTTCTGTGGGTAAGAACTCAGTCTGTTTATCTCCAGCCTTTGTGTTCCACGCTCCTCAATACAAAGCAAAGGCTCAATAAATGATTAATTTTCACCGTTGACCTTTGGCAGTTTTATGTTGTACTTTTTGTTCCATCTTTTTGCTGTTTCTTCCATTCTTAGTAAAGGGTTGTTGCTGCTGTTTCATTCTGATGTTGCTTTAGACATTGATGAGGTGTCTACTTCAATATAATAAGAAATCGAATATAAATTCTATATATATATAATGAGGAAGTCAAGTGTCTAGTTATTTTTAAGTATATTTGATTTTATGCTTTATCTTGGGAAAGAATAAGCATTTCTTTGCAATTTTGATTCTCAGTTTTCTCAGTTGTATTTATCTGGAGAAGGTGCAAAGGAGAGCTTTTGCATGCATACTGTGTAGCCATTCCCCATACTGGGCAAACCCAGGAGACCTTAGACCTGGCAGGGACAGATATTCTTATGAATGGAATCTAATGGTTGGAAACAGTTTTTCAACTGTTCATTTCATCCCATTAAAATAATTATAAAAATGTACAGAAATGCTTCCTTTATGTCTGCTGTTACATTGAAATATGATAGCCAGTGGCTTAAACGTTATTTCTGATCCCCATGTATATCTTATTGGCTGTTCGTTCTTTTTGTTCACGTGGATGGAGAACTGTCAGTTGAGCCCTTGTATAACATGAACACATTTTTGGGGCCTTCAGCATGTATTCGATTATGTATTCATTGCTTCTAAGAACATTCATAATTGCTGTGCTTTGTGTAAGAAGTCAGTATTACCTTATTGCAAGATGAACTTCATGTCCATTATTTCACTCAAATAATGCATATCTGTGCAGAGATAAAATTGTTATATCCAAATACAATTTCAAGGTAATTCAGGTGTTACTGTCCCTTCCCTACCTTTCTTTCTCGTTTTCTCCCTCTCTCCATCCATCCGTTCCTTTCTATTATGTTTGGATCTTCAGAACACAGCTAGAGGACTATAACCTATAATCTCATATTTATGAAATTCATGGAATATATTGTTTATAAT
Source organism: Sylvilagus floridanus (assembly GCA_949820135.1). Classification (NCBI taxonomy): domain Eukaryota; kingdom Metazoa; phylum Chordata; class Mammalia; order Lagomorpha; family Leporidae; genus Sylvilagus; species Sylvilagus floridanus. Next base: position 35,753,980 of record OX463236.1, read on the forward strand.
ACAATCAGATTGATGTAACCCCTAGAATATTACCTAGAAAAGGGGCAGCTTCTATGGTTAGGGCTGATATGTTGGTTTCTCTTCTCTGTTATTCTAGTGACTTATAGGCGCAGCTGAACATTTAAATCCGAAGGGAAATATTCCTAATTAGAATTGCTGTATTGACATGGGAGAAGACCCAATAACTTTCTTTCTTCCAAGGCGCTGACTGTTCGTGTCTTGTTTTATCTGTTCTCCCGATCACATTAGTAAATGCACTCATTATAACCTGTTAGTGATTTAATGTATCATCCCTCACAGGGGTCTTTTTAAATGAAGGGACATTTAAAGAAAGAAAAGTTGCTATGAGCAGGGGACAACTAATTACAGTTGGGAAGGGAATGTAGACTTTCTAGTACCTTTTAAACCTTCACGTGGGACCACAGAGTTCAGCTCTGCAAACAGCTGCCTTCTACATGGCTGGAATCTGTGCAGAGAAATACAATGGGAGGGGAAAAAATCTGTTGAAAACATTTAAGGAATCTAAACGTCAAATATATTTATTACTTTTGTGCTAGATTCCATTTTGGCTTGCCACAACATGGTACTCCTCTGTCTTCTGGGTAATTAGAATTCACTATTGTGAACTTAAGCTGCTTACTGTGGGCCATCGGAGGCTTCAGAGTCAGAATCAAGTGAATGCTAGAGAGAGGTGGAAATGGCACTGCATCACTGGCCAGCCGTGATTGACTCATTGATGGAAGTGATGAGGAGTGTTACCTCTGACACCTTAAAGTATGCAAAGTCCATAACCTGTCTCCATCCAGTAGCATACTAGTGTGGCAGATGTGTTGCTGGGTTCTAAACCCATCTTTGGCCCACTCCCTGCCCCCACCTCGGTCCTCTGGGCTTTCTGTGTCATTATGTGTGCGGATGGCCTGTGAGTGATGCTCAGTATTGACAAGTACAGTGCGAATAGCAGATGCTAAGATATTGATGGGGATGATTGTTAATGAGCTTGTTAACCTGCTTATCTGTACAGCGTTTGGTGTAGTTTAGGTCTTTTCTGTCTGAGTTTCCACACTGTGTACCTCAGAAGGGAGAAAGACCCCCAGACTGTTTTATGTTTCTGCATGAGTAACACAAGAGGTTACTGTCATAATAGCATTGACCTCTATTTGAAATACTGTTAGTAAATGAAGTTACTACATCACAAAAAGGACGCTTTTTTTTTTTTTTAAACAAGTGATTTCTGGGCTAGGCGTTTGATGCAGTGTTTAAGCCGTAGCGTGGGACTCTCGAATGTCATACTGGACCAAGTGCTTGGGTCCTGGCTCAGCTCTCCATTTCAGCTTCCTGCTAATTCGCACCCTGGGATGCAGCAGATGATAGCTCCAGTCTCCGGGGCTCTGTCATCCATGTGGGACAATCAGATTGAGTTTCTGGCATCTGGCTTGGGTGTGGCTAGCCCTGGTTGTTGACAGAATGAACCAGCAGACGGGAGAGCTCTCTGAATTTCTTTGTTTTTGCACCATGCAAATAAATAAACTAAATCCAAATTTAAAAACTATACATTTATACATTTTCTATGATGACTGTTTTAAAAAAGTTTAGATTTTTATAACTCAGTTTCTTCATTAGCATTTTCTTTTTTTTTTAACTTTTATTTAATGAATATAAATTTCCAAAGTACAGCTTATGGGTTACAATGGCTCCCCTCCCATTACTTCCCTCCCACCCACAACCTTCCCCTTTCCCCTTCCATTCACATCAAGATTCATTTTCAATTTTCTTTATATACAGAAGATCAGTTTAGCATATATTAAGATTTCAACAGTTTGCACCCACATAGAAACATAAAGTGAAAAATACTGTTTGAGTACTAGTTATAGCATTAAATCACAAAGTACAGCACATTAAGGACAGAGATCCTACATGAGGAGTAAGTGCACAGTGACTCTGTTGTTGACTTAACAAATTGACACTCTTGTTTATGGCATCAGTAATCACCCTAGGCTCTTGTCATGAGTTCATTAGCATTTTCTGCATTGGATACTTAGTGTTGTACCTACTTGTGTGGGGCAATGTTGTTCCATAACTGATTGTTATTACCTCAAGGAACAGTGATGTCTTTTTAAGATTCTTCTGGGGGCCAGTGTTGTGACGCAGACGGGTAAGCCACTGCCTGTGATGCTGGCGCTGGCATCCCAAAGGAAAGCACAGGTTTGAGACCCTGCTGCTGCTCTTGTGATCCAGCTTCCTGGTGATCCATCAGGGAAACTGATGGTTGCCCAAGTGTTTGGACCCCTGCTGCCCACGTAAGAGACAAGGATGGGGTTCCAGGCTCTTAGCTTTGGCCAGGTCCAGTGCTAGCCCCAGCTGTTACATGTATTTTTGGAGTGAACCAATGGATGGAAGATTTCTCTGTCCCTTTATTTCTCTCTCTCTGTAATTGCCTTTCAAGTAAAGAACTGCTTTTTCAGAAATTCATCTATGCAGGAGCTGTGGGGCTGGGCCTTTGGAACTGTAAACATTTACAGTAACTCCTCATGAATGCTTTTCCAGAAATTGCATTCTACATCTTGGTGATTCAATTTGCATTAGCTTCTTTGCTAATTGGCCACTTCTTGTTGATGATGTAGTCCTTAAAGTCTACTTTAAGGAATCCCTAAAGAGTCTATCAGACTTCAACTCTGTTTAAACTCCACGTTACTAAAGCAGGGAGCATACTCTACTTTCCCAAGAGGCTTTTCTTTCACTCCAAGAAAACACCAAGTGTTTGCACACAGGTAACAGTTACTGACCTGCTTACTTCTTTCTTCTTTTCCCTTTCCCTTTCCCTTTCCTTTCTTTCGAGTTTTATTTACTATTTGAATGTCAGGGTCATGCAGAAAGAGGGTGAGAGAAAAAGAGAGAGACAGATCTTCCAGCCACTGGCTCACTCCCCAGATGGCCTCAATGACTGGGGCTGGGCCATGCTGAAGCCAGGAGTCAGGAGCTTCATTAAGGTCTCCCCCTGGGTGCAGAGTTCCAAGCACTTAGGCCATATTCCTCTGCTCTTCCCAGGCCATTAGCAGGGAGCTGGATCAGAAGTGGAGCAGCTGGGACGCGAACCCGCAGCCATGTGGATGTCTGTGTCGCAGGTGGTAGCTTTACCTGCTACACCACATGCCGCGCCAGATTGTGATCTGCTTTCCGTTAGAGGAAGGTGATGACTGAGGAGATAAGTTGCTCTTTCCAGTCTGATTCCTGCAGATACTCTGACTGACTTTGAGTAAACGACAGAGTGCTCTGCTGATCCACCCTGACCTCGCCCTTTCTGTCAGCCTAAACTGGGGTCTGGACTCTTCAGGTTGGCTTCCTTTTGCCTCATCTGTCTGTTCCTGGGGACCCCAGGGACGGTCCCTCAAACTCAATGTTTTCTCCCCGAGCTCATCCATGTCTTTCATTCATTTATTTGAAAAAGAGAAAGTAAGAGAGAGAGAGAGAGAGAGAGAGAGAGAGATCCATCCCCCATCCACTGGTTCACCCCCCCAAAAAAGCCTGCAATGAGCTGGGAACTGATTCTAGGTATCCCACGTAGGTGACCGGAAACCAGTCACTGGAGCCGTCACTGCTGCCTCCCAGGGTCTGCCTTAGCAGGAAGCTGCCTCAAGTACACAGGTGTCTTAACTGCTAGGCTAAAGGGCTGCCCCTTGCACACTTTTTTTTTTTTTTAAATACTTATCGACTGCAAAGTAACGTGAGGTGTTTTGAACTTACCAACAAAATTATAAAGTATTTAAACTTCACACAATCTAGAATTTTAACTTCAAACAATGGTACATGTGAACATTTATTAATTTTTTTCCAGGCAGAATTAGACAGTGAGAGAGAGACAGAGTTATAGACAGTGAGAGAGAGAAAGAAAGGTCTTCCTTCCGTTGGTTCACTCCCCTAATGGCCACCATGGCTGGCGTTGTGCTAATCTGAAGCCAGGAGCCTGGTATTCCTTCCCAGTCTCCCATGGGGGTGTAGGGGCCCAAGCACTTGGACCATCTTCCACTGCCCTCCTGGGCCACAAAGGAGAGCTGGACTGGAAGAGGAGCAACCTGGGCTAGTACCCAGCACCCTAACAGGGACTAGAACCCGGGGTGCGCGTGCTGCAGGCAGAGGATTGGCCAAGTGAGCCATGGTGCCGGCCTGTGTGAACTTTTATTATGTACAAAGCACCTGCTGAGTTCTCATCACGTGCACTAGTTCATATAATTCCTCCACAAATCCACTGAATTAGATACTGTTACCTGCATGTTGAAGATGGGGAAACGTGACAAGGAGTGTTCATGGTCACAGAGCAAGGAGGAAGGAGGCATGGGATCTGTGGGTCAGCAGAGTGGGCCAGCTTTGCACTTGGAAAGCTGCTGGGACAGGAGAGGAGTATGTCAGTCCGGAAGTGGTGCTATCTCAGACTGTTTTGCTTCCCGGACATCTAAAGGCTGCTTTGTTAACAGAATGTATATTTAAGAATGGAGATAAAATGTAAAGAAGCCATGACATCTTAAAGCCACCACATATGCAACATATACATGAGTATGTTAGCATTAATGTGTTTGGTAAGTGCCACCAGTGTGAGAATTCTTCAGGGTGCATTAAATACTTAAAGGTGGTAGAAATGACACAAGCCATAGCTTTCTACAAAAGAAAGTAGTCTATCACGGAACCTCTAAGAAACAAGAACAACAACAACAAAACTCCCTTCCTGGTTTGATGATTCACCTTCTTTAATTTTTCAGTTGCACTGTTTCTTTTTCTTTCTGATCTCGGTATCAAAATTCAGTGTCAGATCTTGAGGAGGGACCCTAAACATATGGGCTTTAGAGGAAACTTAATGTATTCCCATCCCTGTCCAGGAAAGGTGAGCCCTGGTGCAGGACCTCATGTTGGTTTTAAACAGTTGTTTTCTTGCTCGTCCCCTGTGGAGAAGCAGGTGGAGCTGCAAGTTTAGTGCCCTTTGATGGCCCTGACTTGTGTGTGGCTGCTCCCTGCTGCCCTGATCACACCCTGCTGCTGCTCTCTCTGTCTCCTGGAGCTGCTAACAGCAGACACAGGGCGACCTTCCAGGGTCTTCTTGAATGGAAAATACCATGAAGGATGAAAAGTCACCACGGAATTATTTTCAGTTGGGAGAGTTTTGCTTTGAGAACAGAAGACTGGTGGTTAAAACATAATCTGGATTTTATTTTCTACCCCATCTGTTCTCTAGTTTGTTACACCTCCGTTCAGCCACTAGGGAAGTAGCCAAACAAAACAAAAATAAACCCCGGCCTCCACTGATTGTGAAGCACAAAGAAATTTTGAGAGTATTGGCTAATTTGTTTGAGTTTATGAGTCGAAAGTCAGTACTTCTTGTTTTCATGTGAAAAGAAGACGGTTCTGCCAGTAGAAAGATGAAGAGATGGAGAGATTAGGTCGGATTTAAATTAGGATTCAGGAGCTGCTGCTGTCAACCTGCAGAATCTTGGCTTCTTCCCATGATTCACTGTCCTGATGTACTTGATTTCTTTCACTACTTTGCACTTGCATCTAGCTCAGATGATAACACAACAATTATTACGGTTGTTCTTAGGTATTTTGAAGTGGAAAATATGTGAAATATTGTAGGAGAACTAGTTTTTGATCAAAGTTATTTCTGTCATCTGAACTGCTCAAAGAATTAAGAGCTGTTGACACTTGATATTTTGCTGGTATCATTTTGAGAGGATCATATCAATACATTATGTCTTCATACGTGAAATTTGCCATTTCTTGGCACCTCCTAGCATGATTTAACATTTGTGACTTTAAGAGCAGCATTATTAAATTTGGCAGTGTAACACAGTCCAACAGTCTTAACAAAAATGTGTGTTGTTGGATGGAGGCTTCATCCTCACTGATCCAGTGTTGACATTAAATTGCACATCTCCAATAATATTCAGAGAAATGACATTCTTTTGAAGTAGGAGGAAGATTGGGGTTGCAGCTAAGAATGCTTTAAATTTTAAGTTGTAAAGAAGCCACAGGTAATTCTAAGAACTGTATATCACCAAGATGTCTGTCTTCATCAGTAATATTTTCTACAATTGTTTATTAAATAAGAATGGCAACAAAAAGCAAAACAGCCTGAAGAAGGGCTAACAATATGTTTTGCTTCGACAGCCATTATTGTAAAGACATTTAATGATTTATAAAGGTATGTAGCCATTGAAAATAACATGTTTTTCAAAGAGCCATCTGAAGTGCAATAATTAGTAAGTCTCTTAGAACTGTACTGTAAACATTATATGTGATATCTTTAATTTGCTACCTCTTTATCCCATATACATGGACTGCATGTGTATGTATATATATATATATACATATATATATGTGTGTGTGTGTGTGTGTGTTGCAGGGTGCTAATCTACTTGCTTATGTAGATGTGATTATTTTTGCTTGATTGTTAAAAGATAAGTAATTATAATAAATTTTTACAGTGAAATGGGTTTAATAATTTTGCATACAGATTACTTAAATGCATGTAGAGCTGTTAATTTATGTATTTGAGAGGCAAACACACATACACACCACACATGTGAATACACAGAGCTTTCATCTGCTAAATTCACTCTCCAAATGCATTTAGTGATGGGGGGCTGTTCTGAGATTGAAACTAGGAGCTGGGAACTAGATACAGGTCTCCTGTGTGGGTGGCAGGAATCCAACTATGACAGAGGCATCACTGCTGCCTCCCAAGCTGCGCATTAGCAGGGAGCTGCAGTCAGGAGCCAGAGCCATGTTTGGACACAGATTCAATGTGTCCAGTGTGACTGCAGTGTTAAATACCTACTGATGCTTTGGGGCTATATTTTGTTTCATTCTTCCTACCTGCCTCCTATATTTCTGCAAAGTGCAGGTTCTTAAGAGCACTCCCTTGGCTCGGGTTAGGATTCAGCATGTTAACATGTGATTTGCAACAAGAGTCAGTTTCATCCCTCAATCTCATGTACAGATGTATCTCGGAAGTATTGTATGTTTTACACTTTATTGCATTGAAGCAAAGTTTCCATAGGAGAATGTGGCAGGAAGTAAGAACTGAGACTCTGGTTGATGAAAAAGGATAGCTTTGCAATACTCTTGTTTAGATGCGTGTTTTTAATCCTTTGCTAAATGCACTTGGCGCAGTGGCTATTGCTACAAGGAATGTTGCAAAAAAAAGGTCCAGGAATGCATTATCATTCCTTGACCCAAAAATGTTCTTAACTTACCTGAAAAAGTTCTAGTTCAGTTATTTCTAGTGTTTTTTTTTTTAAATTCTAAACCTAAATATTAATTCCAGGATGTTGTTAATGTTATATAAGAAAAATACAGTGTCAGCAAATGTAGACAGGATAGCTGGTGCCTTGCTGTAGTGTTTCCAAAGTGTGTTTATAAGTGAATTCTTCAGAAATCCAATCATATATTGTATGAAAATAAGCGATTTCCAGTTTGTAAAGCCCATTTAACCTCATGGTAACAGATATGTAATTACAACAGCAGTATTTCAACTCTATTTGACTAGCAGACTTTTGGGCTCTTTTACTCATCATGGGCATCAATGGGAGACGTTGTTGGGATCCACAGGCAGCCAGCGGAGCTGTGGGGGCAGAGATACGTAGGAAGAAGTCTGCTTCTCTAAAGAGCTAATAATTCCTTGCAAAGTAAGTTATGTTCCATGCCAGCGTAAGCTTCTGCACCTTTCTTATTGCAGCCCGTGGGAGCAAAAGCTGCAGCCTCTTTGCATGTCCAGAGAGCAGGACCTTAAGGGAAGAAGGAGCAGAACACAAGCTGAGCAAAATAGGATCCTGCCCCTCTGGGAGCTGGTGAGGCAGAGAGAAGGCGGGCGATTCTGAGTCATCCTCTTGTGCAATAGTGAAGTTTCATAAGAGCTGTTGGAGAAGGAGGAGGGAGCCATTAATGCAAGCAGTGGGGAAAGCATTTATATTGGGTCTGCAATTCACTGGCAGCTAAAGGGTGAAAGAGCATCTCAGAGCAGGAATGTGATTTATGCCTCATCCACATGCATTAAGCGATTCTTACATCAGGCCCCACGGTTTTTCCCCCGTCCTGCACCAACATTCAGTAAGAAAGAACTCCATCTCTGCTCTTTTCAATAGTGAAAAATGTATTCCCTTGATTTCTGCTCTTCTACAGATTTCAAATTGTATAAAAAGTGTTTTATCCTCCCTGAAAACAGTCTTTTTTTTTTTTTTTACAAAAGACAAACAAGCCTTTTTTTTTTTTTAAATCTTTACCATTTTAATTGCAATGTTTATTTCATATTGTAAGTCTGGACAAACCTTTTTTTCCTATTTTTCCCCTCTTCTCTCTCAGTGGTCTATTTTTTTATTTGAAAATATCTTAGAGCTCAACTGTATATATTAGTCTGCATGGACTGCAATACAGAATACTATAACGTGGTCACTTACACCACAAACATTTATTATACTTAAAGTGCAGGCCAATTTGGTTCCTAGAGAGGGTCCCCTGCCTGGCTTGCTTTGGTGATGCACGCCGATGTGGTGGAGAAAGGGCTGGCTCCCATGCTTTCTCTCTCTCCTCTTCTATAGTCATTAGTCCCATTGTGTAGACCTTGCATCTAACTCTGATTACCTTCCAAAAATTCCATCTCCAGGTAAAGTCCTTATGGCACCTGGGACTTCAACATATGTGCATTTAGCAGTGAGGGGGGTACATGGTAAATAGTATTTGAATCAAAACCAAAATGCCCTTAGAAACCTTCAGTTGATGCATTAATTTTAGTCAGATTCAGTGTGATACATGAGAGATTTTTTTTTTGTGCCTACTGTAACTGCAAAGAAGCCAGCTGATTTTTCTGCATCTCACTGTTTCATAGTTTCGATCCTTGCTCTGCAGGGTAGACATAGACTTCAAACAGACTTGCACATTTTGCCAGCAGCTGCTTTGGCTTGTTTATTTAAAAAAAATCATGTGGTTTTTCAAATATGCAATATTTTGGTCATCTTGATTTGGTATATAGGGGTACTTTGTGAATACTTACTGATGTCAACATTGGTGCTTTTGATTAGTATGACTAGAACTTTAATTAAATGGAAATGGAAATCCACCGTGTGCATATATAGCAAATAAGCATTAATTCAAAGAAGGGAAATACATGCAAAATTTCAGATGTTCCTGTGGAGGTGGGGGCAGGGCAGATGAGAGCATCCCCAAGCAGTGGAACCAGCCTGCCTTATTCTGAAAATCTTGGCTCCTGCAGCGTTTGCTCCAGCCATACACCAAGTTGGAAGTGTTTACTACCCATTCATTTTGTCCCTTCCATCAGAGTGTGTTCTCTGTGTCCTTTGTTTTAAATATCCTTTTTCTGTGATCTTCCTTTTTCTTATAACTAGCTCTTAAAACTGCTCACACTCTCTCCCTTCCTCCCTCCCTCCCTCTCTTTCTCTTTATTTTTCTTTCTTTCTCAGTCTGCATTATTTGCGGCTCTATTTCTCCTTAGGGTTTCTGGTGCTAACAAAGGAAGAATATGAATCAGTGGATGGCAAAGGTGACCCTGGGGCCAGCTAGCTTCCTTGCGATGAAAAAGTTCAGCCTCAGGGTCAAGTTTTCTCTTTGGGAATAGATCAGTGGCCAGCGAATCTCAGCGAAAAGCTGAGGTACAAGTTCTGTAAACTTGTCTAGTGGAGAAAAGTACTCAAAATGAATTGTGATTGATTTTCTGATCAGGGCTGTGTTCTGAATGAGATGGTGAGTGTGTGAGATTCTCTCCTGGTCACATAGTGGAACTGATGATTTGTCAGAAATCACAGTGCTGTTTCAATAGAAACAATTGAGTTGTTGAAGCCCAGCCTTGAGACTGGGAGAGAAGTATTAAGTCATCTGCAAATCCCTCCCTACCATGATATATTTTTATACAGAACTGTCTCCAGATATATTAACGCCCCCCCACTCCCCCACCCCCACCCCCTGCCTGTCCTCTTTTGGGAACAGAACAAATCTTTGTGAGCACCAGCCATATAATAGATTTCATCCCATTTCTAGCTATCTAAACATGTCACTTAATTCTTCTTAAATACCAATAATTCATCGAGTCTTTTCAGAAGCACCATCCCAGGCCATGTCACAGTTCCGTAGCACAAAGCATCTTATGGGGGAGGTGGTCCTCTGGCACTTACCTAGACAACCAGTGACAAATAGAAGGTCAGCTCTCTGATTTAAGGGGTCAGCATCCTTTCTTCTCCCGAGGGCCAGTACCCCGCCCACTGCCCCTCCTCTCACAGCTGTCTGAATGGTCTCTGTGAATGGGCCGGCACGCCTGTGTTTTGGCCTCAGCCCCTCTTAGTGCAACACTTGAAAAGAGCAGGTGCAGGTCAGAAGTGAATGGGATGGGCCCAGGATCACTGCTGAGGAAACATGTTCAAGCAAGTCACCAAGTAATCTGGGAATGACTGTGGACAATGAAGACAAAAGAACACTTTGGAGTGGAGATCACCCCCTTGACCCAGGAGGGCACTGGGATGAGAGCCCTGGGAAGGGCTGCTTGTTTATGTTTGTCTTTCACTTTGGTTCTGGTGCATTTTAGCTGTCAAGAGGAAAGAAAGGTCTGGCCATCAAAAAATTTCCTTAAAGTTCATCAAATTCCTTTGTGTAGTTATTCATGATTATCCTCCTGATATCTTGGGAGAACTCTGCATGTTTATAACCCAGCTTCACATTAATCTGCATTTCTGTTATTTTGGGGCTCACAATAACTTTATTCCACAATGTGCCTCTTAAATAATCTCATATACGATGTAGGTAAAGTACATTCATTCAAAAAAATCCATTCAGAAATACTGTGTTTCTATGAATTTTTTAATATTTTATTATTTACCTGTTTGAATATAAAATAATATAGAAAATAAAATCATACCAAGTTAAAGACAGGGAACAGACCAGTGCAAACCAGAAGGAAAATAAATGTGTATTGTCATTTATATATGGATGCAGAGAACTAATTGTATGAGGAGTTGAAGTATTTTTCCTGATGCTTAGGTATGACAGAAAGTCTTACCATGTATGGTTTTTCAGTACATGAGTTGTTGAAGAATTAATAAACTCAGGACTAGATTTTGTAAGCTTCTTTCCGTAACGGCTAAGGGTCAAGTAACAGTCACATTTAGTAAAAATAATTTTCCAGAGTTTTAGGTTATTGTGGTCTGATAATCCTTGCCCTCCATATAAAATTCACACTCCAGAGGGCTGTTTTTCAAACTGTTGCTCACGAAGTAATTGTACTTTTCTGAGCTAGGCTAATGATAAAGATGGCTGCAAATAATTTGAGAATATGTTCTAGACAACTCTTTTGCTTTTCAAAGACATTCTTCATATACATCAATAGGGAGTGAGTAGTTGCTGGATTCTTGAGTTTTTGTGAAAATTTCTACCTGATGGAGATGCTTATTGAATGAATGCACTTTCCTCCCTCTACATTTCTATAAAAAGTTGCAGTTGGCTTTTGTTTGTATAATAGTTTCAGATCATTCGAACACTTGAAAATCAAATGATCAGTTCTTCAAATTTAAACAGTGACCCAAAGTCATGGGATTATTTTTATCTGTGTATGATGTCTGGCATAAAAGTAATGACATAAAATTGTATTATGAACTTTCTGAAAGCTCATATTGTTATACATATATTTGACTTTGTATACCATTCTGATCAGTCATGAAAATCACTTTTGCATTTTATCATCTTCTTTGGAGGTGAGAAAATTTGAGATTTGAAATAAAAGTTAACAGTACACAGACCAGAGAAGCTGGGTTATGGGAGGGTGAAGGGATGTGGCAAGGCACTAATTATTTTTTCACTTCTCATATAAAAGCACTAAGAAATAGTGCCTAAAGCCTATGGATAGTGCAATAGATCCTTAAGATGTTGTTTAATCAAGAATAATGGAAACATTAAAATGAATTGATAATTCATGTAAATTGGAACAAGGAAGTGAGAAGGATGAACATCAAGGAGAAGATAAGCAGGGAGTAGCTAGGAGTTGTCATGTATTTCATAGAAGGAATGAAAGGGACTTTGGCCTACAAAAGCAAAAAACAGAGGTTAAAAACAGACTTAATCAAATTCTGAATGTAGCTCAAATGGGAAATACAAAAAAAAAATGTATACTTCCATGGAATAAAACTGGGTACATTTTGGGGCCAGTGCCATGGGGTAGGGTAAAGCTGCTGCCTGCAGTGCCAGCATCCCATATGGGTGTCAGTTTGAGTCCTTGATGCTCCATTTATGATCCAGCTCCCTGCTAATGGCCTGAGAAAGCAGTAGGAGATGGCCCATGTCCTTGGGTGCCTGCACCCACGTGGGAGATCTGGAAGAAGCTCCAGGCTCCTGTTTTCCGATCAGCCCAGCTCCAGCGATTGTGGCCATTTGGGGAGTGAACCAGTGAATGGAAGATATTCTCTCTCTCTGCCTCTCTGTCTATGCCTCTCTGTAGCTCTGCCTTTCGAATAAATAAATAAATCTCAAAAAAAAAAAAAATAAAGCCCTGGGTATATAATGAGAAGAAACATTTATTTTCATTTTGTAACCTTCCATACCGTGGCTTAACCTTTATAATTCAAGGAGTTAATAAGTGGTTCAGTAGGTGTGTTCAGTTTGAAATGTCAGACGTTTGAGTAGCCAATGATACTTGTCCTGGGAGAATAAAATGGGGCACACAAACGTGTTTCCTAAATGCCCCTTTTTGAGACACTCGGAGATAAATTGTTTTTCTGAAATTAGTGCAGAAGCTTTCCTAAGCTGGTGTATGTTAAATATATAATATTTGTATATTGATATGATATAAAGTATAATAGTATGGACTTGTTAAAGTGCTTTTCAGATTTTGAGTGGTAAATATTAGATGCTTCTGTTATTCATTAAGGTTGTCTTTGCTTTAAGTGCTTTTCTGGGGAGGAACCAAATGTTTTCCATAACTTTACAAGGAAAAAAGTTGCATGGCTTCTTGTGACCATGCTTTGAGATTAGTTCATCAGTGGTGACTTGCACTAGTCCAGGGAGTCTGTAATTATTAAAAGCATCCGAATTCATTCCTAATGCAAGTGGTTGGAGGATTAAATTGAGAAACAAATAAAAAACTGGTATTAACCACTTTAAAATACCACTAGTCTTCTCCTTCCTTCTTGTTTAAAAACCTAAAGTTTAACACACATTCAGTGTCAGTTCAAATTTGAAATTTGTAGTACAGAGCTGAGAAGAATTGGATATAGTTAATGAGTCTCTCTCTCTCTCTGACACACACACACACACACACACACACACACACATACCATGCATACAACCACCAACATAACCCCAAACCTAGGAAGTTTGGTTGGTTATGAACAAAGCATACCATCCTGACTGAGACACAGACACCACAGTGGCCTGATGACATCTCACATGTTGATCTTAGGACTCAAGAGTTAAATTTGGTTTAATAAGTTTATTGGCAAATTAGATTGTTTTCAAGACAGTTAGCTAGGATGCTAATGTGTGAAGGATTCATATTCTAGAAAGAATAATAATGAGCTGTTATTTTTAGCAAGTCCAGAGAATTCATGACAGAATTAGCCACATAATGAAAGTTTCAGAAATGTAGACTAATGTGTGTAAATCATAGGGAGGTAGAGTATTGTTCCTCAGAAACAGGTTCTTCCTATAAATTAAAAGGCATTAGAATAGAACAGAATTGCCAAGTTACTGAGCTTGTCATCACTCATATGTTTAATGTAATTAATAACTGCTATTGATTGAGTAATTATATATTAAATTTTTTTAGGTTCTCTAAAAGTCTTAGAACAACCATAAGGGAAAGGCAATGGTAAATAGCTCTGTTTTACAGGTAAGAAAAGAGAGTCTGAAAAGATTCTTGGTGTCCTGAGCAACATCCCACAAGCTGTCCATGGTGGCATTTCAGTTCTTCTGACCTGAAATTGGTGTAAGAAGATGAAACTTCAGTTAGCTATCATCTTACATGGTACAGATAGTCCTGACTTCCTACTAGTGATAATGATTGGTTTAAATGATATAGGGTAGGAATGCCAATCCTGTTTCCCACTGTTGTGCCTGAGTCCAAACAGAGGAGCATCACACATCGATAAAATTGATAACAGTCCTTTATTGCCTGTGGTCAAGTGTGGACTCATGCCCCAAAGAACTCTCAACCCTGTAGCTCAAAGCAACAGGGTTTATAAATGCAAAAACTACAAAAAGGGGAGGGGGTGGGACACATGTTTGTTAGGGTCAAGCTGACCTAAAACATATGCAAAAATAATCTCAATTACAATCTTGACCGTACCAGTTACAGTCTTGACATTAGTCCAGGTACTGACCTGTGGGACATAGACAAATTGCAGTCTTAACATTAATCCAGGTGCAGTCTGTTTAAAGCTTGAGCAATCATGCTAGGGGATTTCTGTGTTTCACCAGGCGAGATGTAGTGTGCTATTACTGTCTTAGTTTTAGAACATAATTAGTTTCAGACCATAGTCTCACAGTGGGGGATGCTTTCCCAAGACGGAGTGTTGGGTGCTCTAAAATGGAGTCCCTTCTGTCAGGCTGTCACTTCACCACTAAGTGGACTGTAGAGTTTATCTTGTCAGGAAGAAAGTGTTTTGGTATTTCTGGAAGGTGCTACAAAGAAGGCTGGAGAAATACATGCACCCTTGTTCTTGTTTTTGGAGACTTTCAAGGAGCAATGTGTACAGGCAGGTTGATTAGCTTCCACAGAGGCTCTCCAGGTAACTCACAGCTCATTGCAGTGTTGAGGGCCAATGGTTTAGCAGCAGATAATTTTTCCTGAACCTAAGAATGCTTAAGTATTTGTGCAGTCAGAGCTAATGGAAGACAGAGATGTGAAGAACATTTGCTAGGCCCAAGGGGCTTCCTTTTCCATCTTCTGCCTGCATTCTTGGCAGGTTTACAAAATTGCTAAGAACCACACTGGCCATACTATTTCTGAAGTTAAAACAGGGGCCAAGACAAGCCAACATGGATAGCCGAGTCTCACAGATGGCCATAGTTGCATGGATCCAATATAACAGTCCTGATCTAAATAGAAAAGAGATTCAGATGCCTTCCAAAGCCACTCTGAAGCTTTAATCAATAACTAGAATGTTAGATTTTTGGCAAAAGAAGAGATGTTAGATTTTAAAAGCTGCCTGCATGACCCCAATAAAAGAAAATCAATTTTTATTAGGAATGGAACCTGGCAGTTCTGCACAATTCATCCAGAATTTCCTTGACAAAATTTGAGTAATGGATTAGCTCTGGTAAAAATTAGCTAATTTTTTTGTGACTTAAAAACGATGTATGAGAAGCTTCAATCAATAATAGTTGCATGAGAGAACAGTTTGGAAGTAGGCAAACAGCATGTATAATACAGTGTCATGTGTATATAATTATCTCAGCATGCCAAGGGGTGGCAGGCAATCTACAAGTGGCAGAGAATTGATAACCCTCCATTTCATTGCTGAGCATTTCTTCCCGACGTTGTGTGGGTTCTTTCGATGTTTTCATCCATTGCCTTTGAGATTTTTCTTAAAAGCACGCACCTGACATTGTGGAATATGGCTCACTTTCATAAACAGTGAGCTGAGCGCTGTTGAAAGCCAGCTATTTTATTTGTCAGTCTTTGAGAAGACTGGTAACAATGAAAAATAAAGTCAGGCTCCGTACCCCATGGAAATGCCATGCATATGCATGATTCAAGGTTGTAACCCACATGCATGTTTACAAATGAGACATAGAGTGTGTGTAGAAAATGCAAAACCATTCCTTGCCTGTAGGAAGAGTTTAACCAGGGCCGACCCTATGGAACAAATGAGATGCCTGCTGTTTTGGAATGTCTATTGTTTACTCACTGTGAACAGAAGATATAGTTCTTAGTCAAAGCTTCTGTTTTTTCCTTTTGGTTATTTCTCTTTGAAGAGAATATTAGCCTTGTACTTAACAAGAAAAGCAAGGACAGTATCTACTGAAAATCTTGAGTAGTATGCTGTCATTGTCAGGTTCCCGGCTGTTTTATATTTACGATAACAATAGCGTGAGATTTAAGAGGAGTGCTGTTTCATTTCCAGCTTGTGAATGACAAGTATTTATTGAGCTGCTGAAGATGGATGGCAAGCTGGAAGACTATCTGCTGAAATCCCCTGGTTATTTAAAAAGGAAATTTGGTAAAGCTTGGGGTCCAACGACATTTCTTACCAAACTCCCCAGCTGTTGAGTCGGATGTAATCAACTAGATGCTTGTTTGGAGACAAAGAATCCCAGATTTCTCATATTTCACCAAAGGCAGGGTGCCCGCTGCCTTGAAGAACCCCTTTGTGTCACCTATTTTCTATATGGCCAGCTCCAGCTGACAGAAACAGGAGGACGCTTCTCTTGGTGGTGGTCTGCTGATGGGCACTGGGGTGTTTGCAGTGATTAAGCTGCCTCCTGGAGCCAGGAGATCCCGGGGCCCAGCGCCAGTAACAGATTTTCTCCTCCAGAGACCTCAGGGATGTGCTGTTTGGGACTGTAGTTGATGAAGACAAGTCTACAATGAAATTGGTGATATTTGGTGGTGGTTGTGTGGCGGGTGGGCTTGAGTGTATTGACTAAGCTGTATGTAAAGAACTGCAACTCGGCCCTGGCCATAAATGTCTGTACTTTTGCGGAGGAGGAAATAAACAGGGGAAGCTCATCAACTTTCTGATATAAGCCACAACAATTGCAAAGCTGTGAGAAGTCTTCAAAGCCATGTGTGGTTGAGTGGTGTAGACAATGTGTCCTCGGAAAAGAGAGCAGAGAGAAAGTACCCAGGAGTTGGGGTAGCCAGTGGGGAACACCTGGTACAGATGGAGGCTGGATCTGGCCCCACGTTCCCGCCTCTCTACTCCTCCTTAGTCTTATGATCAGGATGGCCAGGCATTTGATCTGTGCACCTGCAGTGCCAACAGGAAAGATTGGATGATGGGACTGGGAAACCTCTGTGTCACTGAACACATCTGGGAACAGTCTTTCATGATGTCAACTCCAGAACTTGAACTGCAAGCAGTCAGCAGTGCCTTTGTGTCCTCCTGGAACCTGGAATAGGACTTTGAGTGATAAGGCCGTAGATGGAAGCGATTTTTGATAATCACAGACGTCCTGTGGGTGATGAGGTGAGGGCAGATAGCGCAGCTGTGAACCTGAATGATCCCTGTGTGTGTGTGTTTGTGTGTGTGTGTGGACAGGACAGGAACATTGACTTCGAAAGTTGTATGTTCATATTTTCTCTGTTCCACGTATTTTCTGTGTCTTTGAGGAGGAATTGCCAATTTATCATTTGAATTATCCCCAGAAATTCAGGCCCAATCCAATAGTCATAGGAGTAAGGGGATACATGAGGAAGTTCATGGAAGGATAGAATTAAAAGTGAGTTTATTTTGCTGCAAAAAATGATTTTCATAATATGTGGAAAGCATATATTATGAAGAAACTATGCATGGATTTCTAAAAAAAATCGTACCAAAATAAACTCTTAAATTCCATTTTTCTAAGAAGTTTTTGAAGTTGCTTTGTGCACATCTCTCATATTCCTTCACATTAATGCTCTCAGCTTGTTGAAAATTAGTCAAGCAGGGCCAGCGCCGTGGCTCAACAGGCTAATCCTTCGCCTTGCGGCGCCGGCACACCAGGTTCTAGTTCCGGTTGGGGCACCGGATTCTGTCCCGGTTGCCCCTCTTCCAGGCCAGCCCTCTGCTGTGGCCCTGGAGTGCAGTGGAGGATGGCCCAGGTGCTTGGGCCCTGCACCCCATGGGAGACCAGGAAAAGCACCTGGCTCCTGCCATCGGATGAGCGTGGTGCGCCGGCTACAGCGCGCCGTCCGCGGCGGCCATTGGAGGGTGAACCAATGGCAAAGGAAGACCTTTCTCTCTGTCTCTCTCTCTCACTGTCCACTCTGCCTGTCAAAAAAAAAATTAAAAAAAAAATTAGTCAAGCAGAATCTGTTTTCTGATCTCTAAATTCTAAATCCAGCCACATACTTGATTCTTTTTATACCCCCCCCCTTTTTTTTCCTACTTAAATGATCATGTTGAGATAGGATTTCATGAGGGTAAACTGAGCTACCTAAGTCAGCAACACTGTAGACATAGCCCAGAGGGGTGTTAATCAAAGGAATAAAGACATTTCACTATGTCAACTTTCTGGACTTTCTGTCTTGCCTAATGATGTGAGGAGAATTGGTTGGCTCACTTCAGGACTTTGGAGCTCCCCTAATGATAGCCATAGGCTGATTTAATCAACAAACCATGCAACTGCAGTAATTGTGAATCAGATCCTTGTGACAAAACAAATGTTTCACAGCCAATTGCCAGAAGATACCATTCTCCTATACTCTTAATATTCTTGTAGGGTTTTTATTTTTTTTGTTGTTGTTGTTAATTGTACATTTTTAAAATCATCAAGAACACAATGAAAAGCATTGTGATACAGAAAGATTTTATGAAGATTCTGCTGAATCTGAATCCTGGTTTTTTTCATTTAGCTTTGTTTTTCCAGTTATTTATCGGATCTTCTGGTAGTGATTGTGCAGCCACTGTTTATTCTCCTTTGGATAGTGGATATAACGATGACAAAGCAGGGATCCAGGCTTAGGAGGAGGGCCTGTGTGTGATACGTGCAAGTGTGAGATGTCTTGATCCATTTGTGCACTTCTCTGGGGAAGTCTCGGGCAATTAAGTCCACCTATTACAAATAGAGGCCTCTCCATACACAGTGATTTGGTAGGAGAATGGGTAATTCCTGTTAATGACTAGTACATCTGTTCATTTATATTGTTTTGTATTGGTGCTTAATTAGGTGTCAAGTTGGAAGAGAAGGAGACCGTGAAAGCGTGATTCCCTGGTAAATGTCAGAGACTCTTGCTAAATTACCTGTCTTTCTAACAAGCACGAGACACTGAGACAGGCACTGTGTTCTTCTGACCTTAAAACATTTACCTTGTCTTGGAGAAGTGTAGTGTTCCTTGGGAAGGGAGCTGTGTTGAGATTAGTTTGCATTGAATGTCACCCATGTCCAGTTTCATGGGGAGTGACCCTTGTCAGTCTTTAGCTGGCAAACAGATGGAGGGCTTCCCATGGGTAATACGGTTTTTTTAAATAGCCTTTCTTTCTCTGTAAGGGGTTTCTTTAGAAAATATTCCCCTGATTAAAACTGAGGCTATATGAATTAAAATCACAACTTCCTCTCCCCCCTAGATGTGTCTGGATACAAGCGAAAGAAACTACAATTGTGTATTTCCATTTTAAAATGTTTGATCAGAGATACACTAATTTTAGAATATAGATAAACTAGTATATAGAGTTATGTGGTAAATAACAGCAAGTATTTAGAAATCCAACCCTTGAAAACAGAACAAGAAAAGATTTGTGGTAGAATGGAGATCTGAGGAACCAAGTGTTGTCTCTGTTAGCTCAGGAGTTGCTAGTGTCACAGCCTAAGAGCCCTTTTAGTCAGCTAGAAGGCATGGTTTTCATTTCTTATTGATGTCAGTGGGTGGGTTGAGGTCAAAGATTGTTAGTTTTCATTTGACAACTCATGCTATGTCATCAGGCAATATGTGGTTTAATAAAATTTATGAATTATGTATGAGACCCTGTAACAATTAAAAAGGGGGAATTGACAGCACAGAAAATGAAGTTCTTAGAAATGAATCTTGGGGCCAGTGCTGTGGCGTAGTGGGTTAATACCCTGGCTTGAAGTGCTGGCATCCCATATTGGCACTGGTTCTAGTCCTGGCTGCTCCACTTCCGACCCAGCTTTCTGCATGGCCCAGGAGCACAGTGGCCCGGGAGCACAAGTCCTTGAGCCCCTGCATGCATGTGGGAGACCAGGAGGAAGCTCCTGGCTTCGGATCAGCACAGCTCTGGCCGTTGCAGCCACCTGGGGAGTGAACCATCAGACGGAAGACATCCGTCTCTCTCTCTCTCTCTCTCTCTCTCTCTCTCTCTCTCTCTGCCTCTCTGCCTCTCTGCCTTTCTCTCTCTCTGTGTAACTCTAACTTTCAAATAAATAAATCTTAAAAAAAAAAAAAAAAAGTGAACCAGCAGATGGAAGACCTCTCTCCCTTTTAAAAAAAAAGGGAATCTTAATGTTGGCTTGAAGAGAAGTCTGGTCTGGTTCACTCACCTCAAATGTGAGTGTGTGGAGAGCTTGTGTGGGGTGTGCAGTTTTCCTTAACAAATGAGGAGAAGGAATGAACATGATAGCCACAAAATGAGTCGAGAGCTGGTGATTATAGTAACTTGAATTGGAAGACGCTTTCCAGTAGAAAGAAGGAAGTGAGTTAAGACTGCCTTACTAGTAAGGATCCAAGTCTACAACCTACTGGTATTCTTGCTATTCGTGTTTGTAATCTTTCTCTTTTTTAAGCTGTGCCTTCAGGAGACGCTTTGGCTTCTAGAACCAACAGTATTTCATCACCCATTGTTGTGGAGCTTCTCAGGCTTCAGAAAATGTTACCAGTTATTTAGGATTTTATCAACAGTTTTCAAGATTCTCTGAAAGTCATGTTTTAAATTTGTATGAAAGTAGTCTCTTTTATTATTTTAGGTAGGATTAGAAAATAAAACTGCTTCATAGCATAGCGTATATTGCTATGATTGTATATAGACTGAGGTCTTGCCTCATTTAATTTATTTTTTTATTTTTTATTTTTATTTTTTTGTTTTTTTTGACAGGCAGAGTGGAGAGAGAGACAGAGAGAAAGGTCTTCCTTTGCTGTTGGTTCACCCTCCAATGGCTGCCACTGCCAGCGCACCACGCTGATCCAATGGCAGGAGCCAGGTGCTTATCCTGGTCTCCTATGCGGTACAGGGCCCAAGCACTTGGGCCATCCTCCACTGCACTCCCTTGCCAAAGCAGAGAACTGGCCTGGAAGAGGGGCAACCGGGACTAGAACCCGGTGTGCCGGCGCCGCAAGGCGGAGGATTAGCCTAGTGAGCTGCGGCGCTGGCCTGTTTATTTTTTTGAAGATTTATTTATTTACTTCGAAGTCACAGTTACACAGAGAGAGAGGAGAGGCAGAGAGAGAGAGAGAGAGAGAGAGAGAGATCTTCTATCCATTGGTTCACTCCCCAGTTGGCCACAATGGCCAGAGCTGAGCTGATTGGAAGCCAGGAGTTTCTTCTGGGTCTCCCACGTGGGTGCAGGCTCTGCTTTTCCCAGGCCCCAGCAGAGAGCTGGATTGGAAGAGGAGCAGCTGGCACTAGAACCGGCACCCATATGGGATGACGGCACTGCAGGCAGTGGCTTTACCCACTACGCCACAGCACCAGCCCCCAATTTAATTTTTTATACTAACCAAATTTGTATGTTATTTATTGGAGAATTATTTCATGCATATCTTAAATGCAATGAAGAATCTCACACTAATTTCCAGAGGAGCAGTCAGTTTTGTAGGCATTGTCATGCTAATATTACCTGGAAATTTGGAAATGCTATGATGAAGCTGCACACATATTAAAGTTCATAATTTATTTCTTATTAATATTTATTTGCCACATTTTAATTTTTGGGACGGCTACATTGGAAAAGAAGTTAAATGCAAGTTAATTATTGCTGCAGTTGAGAATACTTTTTGTATTCTGCAAAAGTGCATGTGATACAAATCATAAGGTACAAAATCATAAGTTTTTAAACTTCTTGTTCAATATATGAAATTGAAGTTCAGTTAATTTCATTTTCTTTTTCTAATAACAACGCTTATTAAATATAGTAAAAATACTATGGGGAATTTTAATAAAAGACTGAAAATGACAAATAATACACAACGTTCCAAGCCTATACTCTTGTAAGAAACTTACACGTTAAACATTTCATAGAATTTCATTAAAGTGAAAGTTTTAATCTCCTCAAGGACAATTGACTTTTCAGTGGATTTCTATATCAAGGATATGGTTTTTCTTTTCTTTTTTTTTTTGACAGGCAAAGTGGACAGTGAGAGAGAGAGACAGAGAGAAAGGTCTTCCTTTGCCGTTGGTTCACCCTCCAATGGCTGCCGTGGTCAGCGCGCTGCGACTGGCGCACCGCGCTCATCCTATGGCAGGAGCCAGGTGCTAGGTGCTTATCCTGGTCTCCCATGGGGTGCAGGGCCCAAGCACCTGGGCCATCCTCCACTGCACTCCTGGGCCACAGCAGAGGGCTGGCCTGGAAGAGGGGCAACCGGGACAGAATCCGGCGCCCCGACCGGGACTAGAACCTGGTGTGCCGGCGCCGCAAGGCGGAGGATTAGCCTGTTGAGCCACGGCGCCGGCCCTTTTTCTTTTTTTTTTTTGACAGGCAGAGTGGACAGTGAGAGAGAGAGAGAGAGAGAGAGAGAGAAATGTCTTCCTTTTGCCGTTGGATCACCTCCAATGGCCGCCGCAGCTGGTGCACTGCGGCCAGTGCACCACGCTGATCTGAAGCAAGGAGCCAGGTGTTTCTGGTCTCCCATGGGGTGCAGGGCCCAAGCACTTGGGCCATCCTCCACTGCACTCCCTGGCCACAGCAGAGAGCTGGCCTGGAAGAGGGGCAACCGGGACAGAATCCGGCGCCCCGACCGGGACTAGAACCCGGTGTGCCGGCGCCGCAAGGCAGACGATTAGCCTATTGAGACATGGCGCTGGCCTAGGATATGGTTTTCCTAATGTATGTACGTAGTCATTCCTTCTTGAAAAACTTAAGACTACAGATCAGCAATATATTTTTTTCTCAGCCTTAAATTTTAGTTCTCAATGCTGTAGACTTCGTAGTGCAACCCCCAAGACTTAGTGAAGACTTGCTACAGGGATGGGGGACGCATGGTTTGATGCAGTGGGCTAAGTTGCCACTTGGGACACCTGTGTCACATATCAGAGTGCCTGGATCAAAGCCTGCCTGCTCTGTAATTCTGATTCAGCTTCTTGCTAATGTGCCTGGAAGGCAGTGAATGATGGCATGGGTAATTGGGTTCTTGCCCCTTACATGGGAGACTTGGATGGAGTTCTTGGCTCCTGGCTTTGGCCTAGCCTTGCTTTGGCTGTTGTCTGTATCCAGGCTATGAACCAGGGGTAGAAGCTCTATCTCCTTCTCTGTGGCTCTCCCTCTCTCTTTGTCACTCTGTCTTTCAAATAAATAAATCTTCACAAAAAGGCTTATTATGGAGCAGACATTGTTGTAAGCTGTTGATGTGTAAGATCATTTTAGTTCTCCTTAGAACCTATGACTTACATCCAATTATTATCCTGCTGTTGAAGAACTGTCCCTGTTTCATCTCACAGACAGCCAAAGCAGGATTAAAATGCGAGACGTCTGGTTCAGAGCCCAAGGATTTATCAGCCACTTTGCTGTTCCACCAACTAGGAGGCAAATAACTCCAAATCATATTTCTTTGTATGAATAGATATGAATTAGCTTTAAAAATTTTAATTTTCATTATATTGTATGTAGCACATTGCATTGCAGAAGATTCAGGCAGACAGTAAATTACGTACGGAATGGAATCGAGACATAACCCATCTCCCCGCTTCCTTGCTTGCTCTCTGGTTGGTAGTTTGTCTTTCCAGTGGTGTTCACTGCTTGTGTTTCTCATTGTCACAGTGCACATATAGTTGGATGCTTGTTTTCTTACATATGCTTATAGATAAGTTCGTAATCTGTGCACTGTGACTTGCTTTTCCACTGGCAATTCACCTTTTTCTGTGAGTAATTTTTTTCATGACTTTATTTTCCATTCCATTTTAAACTCTTTATTTTGAGAGGCTGAGTTACAGAGAGAAGGGCAGACAGAGAGAAAGGTCTTCCATCTGCTGGTTCACTCCCCAAAAAGCTGCAGAAGTTGGAGCTGGGCTTGTCTGAAGCCAGGAGCTTCCTCTAGGTCTCCCACGTGGGTACAGGGGCCCAAGCACTTGGGCCATCTTCTACTGCTTTCCTAGGCTGTAAGCAGAGAGCTGGATCCCAAGAGGAGCAGCTGAGACTACAACCCGTGCCCATATGGGATTCCAGAGCTGCGGGTGGAGTCTTAACCTACTATACCACAGCGCCGTCCCCCGTTTTTAACTTTTAATCATTCTGTGGAATTGATAAACCTTTAAGCATTTAAGAATTCCTCTCATATAGGAATATTTAGATGGCTTCCATTTACTTCCTGTTACAGATAACGTCTTGGTGAGCAGCCTTGTACAAAGTATTGTGTGGAGATCTCAGCATTTTCCTGAGCTGAGACCTAGAGATGAATGGGTATTTTTCATGTTGAAAAGCAATTTCCTGATTTTCTTTCAGAGAGAACACATGCACACGCACACATACAGACACAGTGATATATACAGTATTTGCTGATGGTTTTGAATTTGTGTTGATGTGTATAAGATATTTTGTGTGTGTGTTTTTTTTTTTTTTAAACAGGCAGAGTGGACAGTGAGAGAGAGGGACAGAGAGAAAGGTCTTCCTTTGCTGTTGGTTCACCCTCCAATGGCCGCTGTGGCTGGCGCACCACGCTGATCCAAAGCCAGGAGCCAGGTGCTTCTCCCGGCCTCCCATGCAGGTGCAGGGCCCAAGCACCTGTGCCATCCCCCACTGCACTCCTGGGCCACAGCAGAGAGCTGGGCTGGAAGAGGAGCAACCAGGACAGAATCCAGCGCCTAGCCTGGGACTAGAACCCAGTGTGCTGGCGCCGCAGGCAGAGGATTAGCCCAGTGAGCTGCGGCGCCGGCCCCGATATTTTGTGTTTTAATTACTTACTTGGTTATCAATGAGCTTGAGTTTCTTTCCAGTAATTTTTGTCCTTTTTTCCTGATTATTTCTACTTCTCTTCCTGCCAGTGATACATGTTTCTTATTGATTTTCTACTAATTTTTCCTATTAATTTTATTAAAATTAATAATTTTTATTAAAATTTTTCCTATTAATTTCCTACTTAACTGTAGATTCAGTAAGTCTTCTGTTTTTTCTTTTGAATTGCTATGTAGGTATATTGTTGGCAAACAATAAAAGCTTTTTCTTTTTTTCTTTTTTCTTTCCCCAGTGTTTATGTTCCTTATTCCTTGGCTTATCCTTACTCATTATATGTTTTCAACCATGAATCTGATTGATAATGTTTATTAAGTTAAGGAAGGATCTCTTTTTAACTTACCGTGCTTTAACAAGAAAACAAGTTGAACACTGGGGGCCTGCACTGTAGCATAGCAGGTAAAGCCGCTGCCTGTGGCGTCGGCATCCCATATGGATGCCAGTTCACATCCTGGCTGCTCCACTTCCAATTTAGCTCTCTGCTAATGTGCCTGGGAAAGCAGCAGAGGATGGCCCAGGTGTTTGGGCCCCTGCGCTCACGTGGGAGACCTGGATGTAGTTCCTGGTGGCCGTTTGGGGAGTGAACTAGCAAATGGGAGATATCTCTCTCTCTCTCTCTCTCCGTCCCTCCCTCTCTCCTCTCTCTGTCTCTCTGTAATGCTGCCTTCCAATTAAATAAAATAAATTTTTAAAAATTACCATGAAATAGAATTCTCTTCTGATAATTTTATGTAAATTAGTACTGCACCATGGAGAGATTTTCAGAAAATATTTGACTTAGAGGATGATTGGAAATCTTTAAGGAAAATTATTTCTTTAAAATATTTATTTATTTATTTGAAAAGCAGAACTACAGAGAGGCAGAGAGACAGAGGCAGAGGCAGCGATCGATCGATCCACTGGTTCACTACCTAGACAGCCACAATGGCCAGAGCTGAGCTGATCTGAAGCCTGGAACCAGGAACTTCTTTTAGGTCTCCCATGTGGGCCATCTTCTACTGCTTTCCCAGGCCATAGAAGAGAGCTGGATCGGAAGTGAATCATCTAGGACTCGAACCAGCTCCTGTGTGGGATGCTGGCACTGCAGGCAGTGACTTTACCTGCTATGCCACCATGCCAGCTCCAAGGAAGACTATTTTAAGGAGAATTTTTTTCTAGCAAGAAAAATATAAACATGAACGATCTTTGAATTAGGAAAATGGAAAGTATGTGATGTTGTTAGTACCATCCAGTGCTCAAAATATTTCGGATTTCAATTTTACACAAAATGGTCTTCAAGTGAATTCTTGTCATTCTGGAGTGAGTACAACCCAAAGGTCATTGCTATGTACAGCAAGAGAGGAGAAAACACTGATAGTAAAATTGGAAGGATGGAAGGGGCCAGTTTGGGAAGGGTCCTCACAGAACATACAAAATGTAACTTAATCACGTACCTGGAGGTTTTGGAACAGGGAATAACACCACAGGCTCTACCTCAAAGTCTTCGGGCTTTCATTTTCTTGTTGTTGTCTGATAATAGAAGATGCCCCCTTAGCATCTGTCTAGGAAATGGAGGCTGCATTAAAGCATATGTGAAATATATAAAGTAAAACATTCATTGGATTCAATATGAATAGTGTAACGACTCAAAGTAAAATAAAATAATACATTGATTTGCTTAAGTCCAAAAATGCCACGATATCCTATTTCCAATTTAATTTCAGATTCTGATTATGACTTTGGAAGAGAAGTCAGCTATGGTATCATTACTTTCCTGCTTTACAGAACTTAATGAGCTTCTAAAAGTAATTTTAGCCATTGGCAAAGACGTACAATGTTATATTAGATAGTACCCTCTATGTATTTCTCTACACAATTTGTTTGGCTGCTTTTTCTTGAAGAAACTCAACTTTTATCCTAGTCTGCCCGTACTTCTGCCAGTTGCTGATGGTCCCTGGGTCAAAGTTTCCACAGGTGCTGAGGCACGTGCCCACTGCCAAAGCAGACATGGCAGTTGAGGCTGTAGGTAGCTAACCATATCAGCAGTGAGGTGCAATGGCTCCTGAGAACAGAGCCAAGCAGGTGTGTGCACTCAGAGCCCAGCAATTCTTGCTGTCTGATTACATGGAGGTTGGCTGATTCAGTGGCTTCCTTCCTGCTGGATTTCTTACTTTTTTGTTATTGGGAACTAATGTTCCTTTTATTTTTCTTCTGACTTCACAAAATATAATTTAAATAAAATTATTTTTTAAAAATTTAAATTAGTTAAATTTATACTTATTTTTATTGTATTTTTATTTAAACTTATTTTAAATTTATTTTAAAAAATTCTGATGGACATATTCTATAAGGTTAAGACATTTAAAAGAGAATTTTTTTATATATGTACCTTTTAAGAGAAGCTTTATGGCCCATGCATCAGCCACAATTCAATTCCTTCGTTCCTCTCCATTCCTCTAGTTAAGAAAGAAACAGAAGTTATTGGATTGAAGGCCATGCTTTTCCAGGAGAATCCTGGCTTATTGCTCCTTGCTGATAGGATAATTTGACCACACTCTTTGCTTCCCTCAAAGAGCCAGCCATTTATTTTTTCAATTAATATTTTTATTAGGTGACTGTTTTGTCCCAGGGCAAAGCTGAGTGCTTTTGATTTCAGCAGTGAAAGACCTTCTGTTGTGCTGATTACCTTCTCGTGGAAAAACAAGAAAATAGACAAGATAGTTGCAAGGTCACAAGTGTCCTAAAGAAACAACTATAGGCTGATTTGGAGGACAGAAGGCAGGGTAAGGTCCTGAATTTAGCGGACTTGGTCAGGAATGCCTCTGGGAGGTGGAGCTGTTTGATCTTGAAGGGAGAAATATGGTAGGCAGAAGAAATAGTAAGTGCAATAGCGTGCTTTTCAAAGATGACTGTCAGATATATAGAGACACAAGTTCAACGCTGAAGTGTCTTCCTCCTCAAAACAATGGTGCATGTAGGCACATGGGCCTGTATATCTGTGCTGTAGCAACGTGGCATCTAGGAGGTGGGTGAGTTTTGAAGTCATTTTTAATTTGCTTCATTTTTTTTCTTTCTAGAGTCTCACGCTAAGGTTTCTCCAGTTTACTAGCTAAGAGAGTAGCAAGTAAGGAAGACCCTAGTCAGGATTAGAGAGAACAAGATCTGCTCGCAGTGCTCTTGTGTGTCACCCACTAGTAATGAGAGAGAACTGGTAGGTCACAAAAATTAGGCAGTGTGACATCAGCCCTTGTTTTCCTTATTAGCCACCCAGAAAAATGTGAAAACTGCCTATAGTGTGGAAGTAGCATATGTATGACTGTTCAGTATTTAGAGCAATGAATTCTTTTAGAGCGATGTTTTTCCTGAAAATGTTCATGTAGAAGTGTAGTGAGAATGCACAGATGATCAGATATGAACCCCATTGTTGTGCAGGGAGCCAACCTCGTGACCGGTATAACCAAATCACCATTCAGTTACTGATCTGTCATTGATCTACACAACAGAAATCTGTGTTATATGAAACTCATGCACACTGAAAGGATTTATTCTTGAGCAATAAAGATCAAGGAACATACTTTTTCTAGCAATAAGTTGAATATCAGTGCACAATACTTTCTATAAATTAGTTTACAGGGGAATTTTCTTCATAATTCCATGTGAAGTAGACATCAGTAACCATATGTTTCGACATGGTTGGTTTAAACACTGTTTTTTATTCCATAAGACTGCTAATTACATACCTTATAAGTTGCAATGAATATTTGAATGATAGTTCAAATATTAAGTAGTGAATTGTTTACAGATTTTGGAATTTTTTTAAATGTGCAAAAGCACATTTTCACCTTTTTAGGGGAAACTCCTCTTAGATTTTAAAAAAACTTACAGAGACAAAGAGATTTTCCATTTGCTGGTTTACTCCTCAAATGGCCACAACAGCCAGGTCTGGGCCAGGCTGAAAACAGGAAGTTAGAACTCCATCCAGGTATCCTACTTGGGTGGCAGGGACTGTAGTTGAGCTATGAACTATGATCCCAGTCGCAGTAGCAGGGACCTTGGTTGGAGGTGGAGTAGCTGTGACTTGAACCAGGACTCTAACCAGGTGTCCCAAGCGGGCTTAACCCACTGCCCTATGATGGCCGCCCCTCTTTTCACATGTGTTTTGAAAAATGGAGCACCTATTTCAAGGCTCCTTCCCCCCCCACTCTTATGCCCCCCCCCCCCTTCTTCATGCCTTCTCTTAATTTTCCCCCCTCTTTGGGCGCTCTGACTCTCTTTCAGTTCCTTCAGTTTTATTTTTCTTCTTGTAGTCTGATCTGTACCAAGTGGCTATGCCACAAATCCTGGGCATGGTTGCTCACCAGGAACATGGTATTTCCTGTGGGCTTCCCAGTCCAGTGCATGTCCTCAGATGAGAGACCTTGTGGTCATGGTATCTCCCTGCCAGGTGAGTGTGAGGAGAGACCTTGTGATTCACAATAGGATCCCTGCAGCAATGATCATATTCTGTGCTTCCTTTTGGTAGGTGTTAGGAATTGGATGACTCGGATACTTTTGTTTTTTTTCTGAGATTTTTTTTAACTTGGAAATTTTATGTACTTAAATTTTTTTAAAGGTTTATTGATTTATTGGAAAGCCAGAGTTACAGAGAGAGAATGGAGGGGAGAGAGAGAGAGAGAGAGAGAGAGAGAGAAAGAGAGAGAGAAAGAATGAATATCTTATATCTGTTGGTTCACTCCCCAAATAGCTGCAACCAGCCCGAAGCCAGGTGCCGAGAACTCCATCCAGGTACTCCTGGCCTCCAACAAGGAACTCCAGCCAGCCACTCCTATATGAAATCCCAGCATCACAGGCCATAGCATCAGCCCTTTTAGTTGGAAATTTTAAAGTGATAATAATCATTGTTGAGGCCGGCGCTGTGGCGCAATGGGTTAAAGCCCTAGCCTGAAGTGCCGGTATCCCATATGGGCGCCTGTTTTTTGTCCTGGCTGCTCCTCTTCTGATCCAGCGCTCTCCTTTGGCCTGGGAGCCTGGGAAAACAGTAGAAGATGGCCCAAGAAGATGGGCCCCTGCTCCCGTGTGGGAGACCGAAGAAGCTCCTGGCTTCGGATTAGCATAGCTCCAGCCATTGCGGCCATCTGGGGAGTGAACCATCTGATGGAAGACCTCTCTCTCTACCTCTCTCAAATTGATAAAATAAATCTTTGGAAAAAAAAATCATTGTAAAAAATTAAGCACTACAGAAGCATGGGTAAGAAGTAGGCTTTCTTTTCAGCTGCCTGACCAGTGGAATGATAAGCATGCCATGATTTCCTTGGCACCCAGAAAGACCTTCAGACAGTTTTGCCTCCAATGGGTAGGTTTTTAGCAGGTAAATGAATGCCTCTCACAGGACATGTTTGGGATAACTGACATGATCCTTTCTCATGTGTGCTGTGTAACTGCATAAAGGGACGTCTCCATTAAGTAGGAGCTGGGCTAGAAGTCCAAGGTGTTTGCTGCTTCTGCAGTTTGCAGATCTGGAATTAATGTTTGTGGTTTGTTTCAGTTGAGAAAGAAGTTAAGTATTCGGTTACAAGAGGTTCAAAACGCCAGTGAGGCCACGTCGCTGCTCAGGAGACAGAGCTTTGGGAAAATGTACCATGGAGCGTTTGAAGACAAGAGCAGGGGAGCGGTGGCAGTGGAGGTTTTTTTTTTTTTTTTTTTTAATACTTCTCTTGCTCTTGCTGACCTGGCACTGGTAGCATGAATTCTGATGGACTGCATGCGTGCACGTCCTTTTGTGTTTGTGTTTGGCGAAGGGCGGTAAGGAGGGCCATGCAGCCTCCCTTCTGCAAGGGAATGTTTGGAGAGAGAAAAGAAGGGCTGGCAGGCCTGTGGGAGGTTGCTGAGTCACGTGTGATTCACAGATCCAGCTTTGGAAACCTTTACACTTGAACGTGACGGTGCAGGGAGGTCCGTTTTGAAGCTGCTGTGGAAATCCACATTGGGGTGTGCGCTAAATGGAGCACTAGGAACAGTGACAGGATGACTAATAACGGGAAAAAATTAGAAGCCTGCCACAGCTCATCTGTACAGTTGATGTTTAATTCATGAGACTGCCTGCCTCATGATTCTTTCATTTTTCAGTAGCATGAGTTACATGGGTGTAAATCTTAGAGCGGTGCCTCCTCATTTCACAGGGCTCAGTCAGCGCTTCCTACCTGCTTCTCTGGTGACTTCAGGTGATCCAGTCTCTCTGTCTGTGCTTCTAATCACCGAATAATTATTTTAACTATGAAAGAGATGATCATTAACACAAAGGAGTCTCCAGAAGATGAGCCTTCGTGTTTTTAAAGTGGTTATTTTATAATTTACATTTCAGTAATCATCCTGTCATTTACTCCCTGATAAAGGGAACTATACCTGACACTGTGATTTTCTTCTTTTCTTGTAATAATGAATTATCTGGTATTAAAGATTTAACTAGGAAAGTAATTTACTGTGCATGTAGGAATCATGTCTTACAGTATATTTTCTATAAAAATAGTTTAGAGGCAGAGAGATGACGAAAAGAGAAACACAGAGCGAGAGCGCATCCACCTGTTGGTTTCAAATGCCTGCCGCTGCCAGCCTTGGGCTAGGTCAAAGCTGAGACAGGAACTCAGTCCAATTCAGATCTCCCATGGGGTGGCAAGGACTCAACTGCTTGAGTTATCACCCTGTTCCCAGGGTCTGCATTAGCGGAAGCTGGGGTCAGGAGGGAAAGCCAGGATTGGACACAGGTAATCCCATGTGGGATGTGGCATCCTAACTGGTAGTGCCTTTATCACTAGGCCAAATGCCTGAGTGTTCATTCTAATTTACTGGGCACAGAAGCTTAAACTGGGTTTAGCTACATAAAGTGCTATCTTTTTCTCCTTTATTATTTTCCCCTTTAATTGCCTAGATTTTGACCTACTTTTCAACATATGATGCACAAAAGGCAATAGTTATATGACACTGTTGTTTGAACACTAGCATATGTTATATGTAATTTGTAAAGTCAATTTAAATAAAAAATGCTTAAGATTGTGACCAGGCAATAAATGAAGATATCTTTTGACATTTATGTAAATGCTTTTCTTATAGTTCATCTTTGCAAAGGAGTATTTTGATAGTGTTGAATATTGTAATTTTGGGATCATTTGATAAACATAAGCCAATTTCTTTTTAAAGATATATTTATTTATTTGAAAGGCAGAGCTGCAGAGAGAGACAGAGATCCTCCATCCTATGGTTCACTCCCGAAATGACTGCACAGCTGAGGATGGACAGGCTGAAGCCAGGAGCCAGGAGCTGTTTCTGGGTCTTCCACATGGCTGTAGGGGCTCAAGCACATGAGCCATCTTTGCTGCTTTCCCAGGTGCATTAGCAGGGAGCTGGGTAGGAATTGGAGCAGCTGGGACTCGAACTGTAGTCAATATGAGATGCCAGTTGTGCAGGCACTGGTTCAACTTGCTATGCCACAGCACTGGCCCCATAGGCCAATTTTTAAATCAATGAATCTTACTATGTATATTTGAGATTTGCAGTATATATAATGCAATGTATTTAATATCTAATGACATAGTTACTTTAGTGAAATGATTAACGTGTTTGTCATCTCTCATAGTTGCTTTTTTGTGTGTGATGAGGGCAGCTAAACTCAAGTTATTTAGTAGAATTCCCTAAAACAGTGCAGTGTTGTTAACTTTGATCCTCAGATCTTCAGACTTGTTCATCCTATGTATCTGATCCACTTCTGTTTGTTCTCCCTCCCTCTCCCACCACTGTTTCACTCTCTTTCTGTGTGTTTGATCTCTTCTTAAACATAAATTCATTTTTAATCAGCACTTCTCATTGTTGATTTCACTGTGTTAGTGGGGAAGAACAGTTTGATTTTAAAACAAGCAGTCAGGGCGTTTATTGAGATTAACAGGGCAGTCGAGGGAGCCAGCTCTAAACCCCACCCAAGGGGCCATCTTCTGATGAGAAAGTACAGCTGAGACCATCAGCTGGGCCATAGGACAGTGTGTGTGCTTCTCAGGCAGAGAGGGTCACTACTGTGACCCTACGTGCTGCGGGGGCTAAAGGCCAACAGCAATGAAATTGCAGTAGATTGTTCAAGCTGGAAGGCTGTTTGCCATCTCATGTTTGGAAATGTCATTCCTACCTCTCAAGTCCTGTACTGAATGGGAAAGTGATAAGGTGCTGGAGGTGGACCATCCTGGCAGTGTTTCTCTCTGATGATTTTCAGAAAAAGAGTTCTTGTCTTTCTGATTTGCACGTTGGTACATTTGCATTGATGTCTTTTTGATTGTTGACTGATCTCGGTCTCTTGGAACGGCTGTCAGGCAAACAACACCACGTGAACTATGCTGGGCCTTGGTTCTTACCTATACGTTTGTTTGTGCACTTCAAGTTGCATCATGAAAACAGCCAAGGCCAGCTGCAGTAGTCGTATTTCCCATTCACTCGAAAGACGTCATGTTACTTGTAGAACATTTTACGTTGAGAAACACGTCAGGGCTGACTCTACATTTGACCTGCTACTTTCTGTCAAGCATGTGTGCATGTTGTGAATCTTATGAGAATGTCCATCTTTGGGAACATCATACACGATGCCAAGAAAGTCATGTTATGTAAATGAGAGCCATAGAATATCTCGTAAACACAACAAATAGTGCCTGATGAATTTGATAATGCTGATAAAAATTTGAAAATTTCATTTGAGGATAATTTGTAAGTAATCATGTGCATATTTTCTCAGATTTTTTTTTTTTTAAGATTTATTTTATCGATTTGAAAGAGTTACAGAGAGAGAAAGAGAAATAGAGATAGATATCTTCCATCTGCTGGTTCACTCCCCCAGATGGCTTCAACAGCCAGGACTGGACCAGGCTGAAGCCAGGACCCAGGAGCCAGGAGCTCCATCCAGGGATCTCACATGGATACTGGGCCATCTGCTGCTGCTTTCTCAGGTACATTAGCAAGGAGCTGCATTGGAAGTAGAGCAACCAGGACTTGAACCAGTGCTCCAATATGGACGCAGCATGATAACTGGCCACTTAACCCCCTATACTACAATGCTGGCCCTCCCAGATATATTTTTCAAGGAGAAAAATACCTGAATTGTCTCAATTATTTAAATCCTTGTTAGATAGCTTTTCTCTTGTCATGTAAAAATAAGACTTCTGTAAATGTCACTTTTTCTCTACACCAATTAAATGGAATTTAAACCCAGGGCTATGACATTCTAGAAAAGAGAAAATAAGAGGCATATCTAAATTTATGATGAAGGGAGAATTGATGGCTACTATCTGGTGGTTTAATGATAAGAACTAAACCACTTTTTAGATCACTGCATCCATTAGCACCTTTTAAATAGTTAATTTAATAAATTTTTACTCAATTGTTTATTTTATTCATTGAAAGGCAGAGAGAGAGTGAGAGATCTCTCTTATCAGCTAGAGAGAGAGAGAGAGAGAGAGAGAGAGAGAGAGAGAGAGAGATCCTATGAGATAGCTTGCCCTCTTAATTCCTGTAATAGTTAATGCTGGACCACACCAAAGCCAGGAGTCCAAAACTCGATCTGTGTCTCCCATGTGGGTAACAGGGACCCAAGCGCTTGAGCCATCACCTGCAACCAGGGTGTGCATTAGCAAGAAGCTGGAATGAGGAGTGGAGCCAAGTGTCCAGCCCAGGTACTCAGATACAGGACGCCAGGGTCCCAAGAGACAGTCTAACTACTGTACTAGACTTCTGCCTCAAGGTAGATGTCCTTTATTCGCTTAAAAAAGCAAACTGCTCTGCCATTTATTAACTCTGTGACCTTGGGCAAGCACCTTCACCTCTGTTCTTTTTGAATTTTGTAATCTGTAAAGTGAGACTAGTAATACAGTGTCCACCTCATAGATTTTTTTTTTTTATGAGAATTAAATAGCTTGTTCACTTGGCTTGTTTAGGACAGCTACTGATACATGGGTGCTCAGTAAATATTACCTGTTGCTTATCAAATATCTTTTGTCTATTTAGAACTATGCTAGAGATTCTCAGAATATGCAACTGTAAGATATGCCCATCCATTCTAGGGAACTAACTGTTCTTGGAGAGATAGCTCTAATAAAAGGCAGTATATTAATATGTGTATCATTCTTTGACGGGTTGTTCAGATCTTAGAAACTTAACCGGGAGGGGGGAGGCTGGTGTTGTCACGCAGTGTATTAGGCCACTGCTTGCCATGCTGGCCTCCTCTATAAGCACCAGTTCGAGTTCTGGCTGCTCCACTTCCAGTTGAACTCCCTGTAATGTGCCTGGGAAAGCAGCAAAAAAGTGGCCCAAGAACTTGGACCCTGCCACTCATGTAGAGAGAACCCAGTGGAGTCCTGGACTGCTAGTTTTTGCCTAGACACAACAGCTGGGGCTGGGCCATTTGGAGAGTGAACCAGCATATGGAAGATCTCTCTCTGTATCTCTCCCTCTCACTCTGTAACTCTGGTTTTCAAATAAATTAAATCTTTAAAAACTAAAAAGTCTTGGGGGAAAAACAAAAGATATAGGCGTCTGAGGACTGGATTGGCCTGAAGAGAGTCTTGGAGCACAGCCTGTAGGCTGCTTTTCAGGAGCGGAGCCTTAAGCGGGTGATTTCAGCCATGATGAAGGAACCGACAAAACCCACTTGTTTGTTATAAAGCAGGTGGCTTGCCTGCACATACTCATCCATGTGGAAAAGGGGTGGCCCTTTAAGTCAGAATCCACACAGGGCAAGCCCTTGAGTATATTATGGTATTTGGAATATTGTGAATGCCCAGGTAGTAATTCAGGAGACAAGAGAGATGCGGAATTTTGTATCATGACATTGAATAATGTTTACATGCTTGAATTAGGCTAAAAAGACATTTTGTGAACAATTTGTAATGACTGAGAAAAAAAATACAGAGAAACAATGCAAAGGAAGATCTTCCCTGAAGTGAGTGGAGTTTTGGTAATCAGCAATTAGAAATGAAGCTCATTTGGTTCACAGAAACACCAGCAGCAGATTGTGTGGCCACGTGGGACCTCTTGGTTGGCAGCAGGCTGGAGGTTGTAAGTGGGCTGTGCTGGGGCAGGATGGAAACAAAGCTCTGAAGGCCTCAGGGAGCAAATCCCCAGGACCCCGGAAGGCGAGCTCTCACCCTGCTGCTCCCCTGCAGAAGAGCCTTGCTGCCAGCCCTCAAGTGCATTCATCGCTGCTTTGTTGTCTTGGATGCTGGAAACAAATGGCCCCAGTGGAGGCAGAAAATATTAACTAAATAAACAATTTAAACCACACAGAAAAATCCAAAATGACGGGAAAAAAGTAGATTTCATGAAGACTGTTTGGCCTGCGAGAACGATGCATGTATTTGTCAAATGGGTTCACACACACACACACACACACAAAATGAAGGCAGAGAAACAGGAACAGCTGAGCATTCAGATTTTAGTGATATAACCTTTTTTCCTACTCTTCAGTCCTTTTCCTGTCCACTCTGATTAGCATGGTCAGATCTCCTTCTGCATTTCTTCAGGATTGTTCTAGATAAAAATGGTATCCTAAGGCATTTCAATTTCACACTTGAAGACAGTTTCTAAAAACAGAGCAGTAACATTACTGAAAAATGGTTTAAATTGGGAATAATTTCAGGAATTGACATTCCTGGCATGACACCCATCTCACAAAACAATCCTATGGCTTAATGCAAGATACTAAGCATTCCTTTCTTGCAAAAAAATATAGAGTTATCCATGTTTTGAAACATGCATATTTAGCAAAATTGCATGTCTAGGTTATTAAATCTTTGGCTTCCTTATGTTATTTTTATCCAACTACAGGAGCACTGTGGGTGGTTTATTATGTAACAAAAATAGGAGCAGTTTGGCATTGGTAGAATATTTATAGCAAGTGGAACACTTGACTTTTGAAATATATGATCTTATTCCTTCATGTTTACGAATAAGCTATTTATATATCAGCACAATTGAATTCAGGCAGTTTGTTAGATCTTTTGATATTTTAATTCTGCCCTCTCCCTACCCCTCCTGCCCCACCCTGCTCCACAGGGCATAACTATGTGTCTTATTCCCTTGAGTTAAAAATAAGATTATTTCTTAAAAAAATAGTGGCATAGACAAGAAAATTCTGTTAAGCCTGTAACATCTGGAGCTCTATCTTATCAGTCTCATATATCCCTCCATTATATCCATTCCTTTAACAAATACACTTCTTTTCTTTTCTCTCTGATGTATCTCCCATTATAACTTTTCTAAAAGAAGTTTTATTTATTTCAGAGAGATGATAGATAGAGCTCTCGAATCTGCTAGTTTATTCTCCAAATGCCCGAAACTATGAAACTGGGAGCTGGGGACTCAGTGCAGGTTTCTCATATATGTGTGTGGGTGGCAGGAACCCAATTACTTGAGCCATCACTGCTGTATCTTAAGGTCTGCATTAGCAGGAGGCTGGAGTCGGGAGTTGGAGCTGGAAGTTGAAACCAGGTTCTATGATGTGGGAGGTGAGTTTCCCAACCTGTGTCTTAACCACTAGAGTAAATGTCCCCACCCATTCCTTCTTTGTCCCTGTGATAACAACAAGTGGAATAAGTAGAGGAGTGTAGAAGAAAGATGTCTGTTTCAATACTGTTTCCTTACAACAGGCAGGAGGTGTATCCACATTGTGTTCTTTTCCAGAGAACTTATCTACCTCAAAAACAGGAAGGACAGTTAGTCTTGGGTAGGACTTCTTGTAACATATCTTAGCTGTTTCTTTGACTCCGTTGATCTACCCTGGCCAGTTCTCTAAAATGCTTAGCTTTTAACATAATTCAATAAGTAACCATGCAGACTTGACACTTTGTACTCAACTGTGACACTTAATAATAAATTGCGGCGCCGGCACACCGGGTTCTAGTCCCGGTCGGGGCACCGGATTCTGTCCCGGTTGCCCCTCTTCCAGGCCAGCCCTCTGCTGTGGCCCAGGAGTGCAGTGGAGGATGGCCCAGGTGCTTGGGCCCTGCACCCCATGGGAGACCAGGAGAAGCACCTAGCACCTGGCTCCTGCCATCGAATGAGCGCGGTGCGCCGGCTGCAGCGCGCCGACCGCGGCGGCCATTGGAGGGTGAACCAACGGCAAAAGGAAGACCTTTCTCTCTGTCTCTCTCTCTCACTGTCCACTCTGCCTGTAAAAAAAAAAAAAAATAAAATAAAATAAATTAAACAGGATGCAGTTTGTGCCTTTCTGAGTTTGATGTTGCACCGGTGAATGCAAAATGGAACAGGTTGCCATCTTTCTGAAATTAGAGTCTTTGGAACCATATGCACTGCTCTTTTGCAAGCTGTATTACAGACACACCCAGCCACCAAAGGAACAACACTAATTGGATAGCAAACTTGTTCCTCTCAAACATAATGAAAATTTGAATATTTTATATTTTGCTTTCAGAGTTTGGGCTGTTTCTGTACTATAAAGAATGAAG
Organism: Sylvilagus floridanus; assembly: GCA_949820135.1. Classification (NCBI taxonomy): domain Eukaryota; kingdom Metazoa; phylum Chordata; class Mammalia; order Lagomorpha; family Leporidae; genus Sylvilagus; species Sylvilagus floridanus. Next base: position 35,792,244 of record OX463236.1, read on the forward strand.
AATAGAGGGATTGCCATCTATTCTTTTCACTGTGACGTGCCCAGTCCTGTCTAGAACATTGATGCCTCTTTTTGCACCTGAGATTGGAAGCCAGGCAGTAGAAATTTCTAACAAGCAGAGCTAAGTGTGCTCCTGACTTGCCAAATTGGAAAATCCAATGCATTTTCTTATGGAAACAGTTTAGCTATTAGTCTGCTCTATTGTACTTAGCATAACTAGGTATTCTGGAGTCGGATGAAGTTTCTTGAACTGGCTGGAGAGCATAGTTTTCATTTATTTCTAACAATTACGTTCAAACTATTAAAATCTTCTGAGAGCAACCTGTTTTATTTCACTGTGAGTTTAGGGATTTGATCTCTTTGAATGTATATGTTGTTTCAAGTGATTTAAAGCAAGATATGTACCTGGGCCATCTATTTCCTATAGCGTATTCTTTTGATAAGATTATTAGGCTTAAATATAAAAAAGAACAAGAATATGTTGGAATTAGATAATACAATATCTTCACATTTTCCTGCAGCTATTGTGATAGAATTTCCGGTTTCTTAAAGAAGCACTGCTTATGAGTGTGATGTTGCCACGTTTTAATAGATATTTTCAGTAGTCAGTTATTTAAAATGAGCAAGGATCTTGAAGTTGCCAGGACTTCAGTTTACTTGACCTTGTCCTCCTCCTCTCCTGCTGTCATCTGCTGCATATTCACCTAAGAACCTTTCCTGTCTGATTTTGCCCGCTCCAGAGTCAGGTGCGGGAGACATTCACACTTCCACCCTGATGAGTACTGGTGGTCGCTGATGGTCTCCAGTGCAGTGCCCATCCTTTCATACTCTCCACCTGTTCTTCCTAAACCTCTAATTTTTTCACTACCCACATCAATATGCCTAACAGTGTACACACGGCTGTAACTCTTTTATTACACAAATAAAGTAGAATGTCTCAACATCTTGCTGTAGTTGTCATGATTATTTCCATGTATCTCGAATCCTCTATGTTGTGCCTCTAGTCTCCATGGGAGACGTATCCTCCTTCTCAGCCATGGGTGAGGGTTCTTTGTCTCTTTCTTCGATGTTGTTTATTTACTTGAAAGTCACAGGACATAGGGAGAGCAAGAACGAGATAGAGATCTTCCAATGCTGGTTCACTCTGCAAATGCCGGAAACAGGCAAGGATGGCCCAAGTCAAAGCCAGGAGCCCAGAACACCAGCTTCATCTCCCACATGTGTGGCAGTGGCCCAGGTACTTGACCCATTATTGGCTGCATACCAGGTGTGCTGTGCATCAACAAGAAGCTGGGTTGGAAGCCAATCACTCTGATATGGGATACGGTGGCTTAACCTGTGATATCATAATGCCCACCCCCTGTTTTGCTCATTTCTTAATTTCATCTGCCCCTTTAATAAACCTCATGCTTGGCGTAGTGTTTCCTGCACCCCATTCTTACCAAGAAGTTAAGTTTTCCCTGGAACCTTCAATGTCCCCTCCTCCACCTGGCTTTCCTCTTTCACGCAGGAACACGAGCTTAGCGATTCCAGAATTGAGTCCCTTGCTGTCTGCTGTCTGGTTTCTACAGCTTCTCTCCTTCTCACGGACAATGTGGATGTGTTTCTGTCACGTTCGATGATGCTGCACTTCCTGCCTCTCTTCAGAAGCTTTTCCCTTCGCTGGCTGCCGGGAAGCCGTGGCTCTGGGTTTCCCTCCCCTCGCTGCTACCCATATTCTGTTCCTTGGTCCCTTGCTTCAAGTGTTGTTTTCCGGAGTTCTGCGTACTGTGTTCTTCCTTTTGCCCTCCAGCTGCTCCCTTCCCTGTGTGCTTTAGATGTGTTCTAACTGAATCTGTAAGGTCCGTGGAGATTTTCTCCTTTATTCATTTTCAGAAAGACAGAGTGGTGGTGGGGGGAGGAAAAAGGAGGGGATAGAGTTAGAGATGACAGAGACAGAGATAGATCTCCCATCCATTGGTTTACTCCCTACATGCCTGCAGCAGCTGGCACTGGGCCTGGCCAAGACCAGGAGCCTGGAACTCCATCCAGGTCTCCCTCATGGATGGCAGGGAACCAAGCACTTGGGTTGTCTGCCACTGTCTTCCCTGGAAGGTTAGCAGGGAACTGACGGGAAGCAGAGCAGCCGGAACTCTGTCCCAGGCAGTGTGACAGTGGGACGTGGGCATCCCAAGCAGCCTAACCCGCTCTGCCACAAGGTCTACCCTGGGGCTTTCCTCACTCCAGTCCTGTGCACTTTTCAGTCACCTTCTGCCTGTCTATAAATGACCTTGAGTATCTCTACTGAGTGTCTATATTTGAGTTTCTCAAAAATACCTCTAACCATTTCACTAAGAACAAACTCATCAGCATCCCTCTCAAGTGTTCTTGATCTGGTACTTTCTTTTTTTTTTTTTTTTTTTTTTATAATACTTTTATTTAAAGAATATAAATTTCCAAAATACAGCTTATAGATTACAATGGCTTCCCCCCCATAACTTCCCTCCCACCCGCAACCCTCCCCTTTCCCACTCCCTCTCCCCTTGCTTCACATCAAGATTCATTTGCAATTCGCTTTATATACAGAAGATCAGTTTACTATATATTAAGTAAAGATTTCAACAGTTTGCCCTCACACAGCAACACAAAGTGAAAAATACTGTTGGAGTACTAGTTATAGTATTAATTCACAATGTATAGCACATTAAGGACAGAGATCCTACATGACATATATTTTTAAAATTGATTAATTTTCTATGCAATTTCCAAGTTAACACCAAGATTTTTTTTTTCATTTTTAATTATCTATATACAGAAGATTGATTCAGCATATACTAAGTAAAGATTTCATCAGTTTGCACCCACACAGAAACACAAAGTGTAAAATACTGTTTCAGTACTAGTTATAGCATTACTTAACATTGGACAACACATTAAGGACAGATCCCACATGAGATGTAAGTACACAGGGACTCCTGAAGTTGATTTAACAATTTGACACTCTTGTTTATGGCGTCAGCAATCTCCCTAGGCTCTAGTCATGAGTTGCCGAGGCTATGGAAGCCTTTAGGGTTCGCCGACGTCGATCTTATTCCGACAGGGTTATAGTCAAAGTGGAAGTTCTCTCCTCCCTTCAGAGAAAGGTACCTCCTTCTTTGATGGCCCCGTTCTTTCCACTGGGATCTCACTCACAGAGATCTTTCATTTAGGTCTTCTTTTTTTTCCAGAGTGTCTTGGCTTTCCATGCCTAAAATATTCTCATGGGCTCTTGAGCCAGATCTGAATGCCTTAAGGGCTGATTCTGAGGCCAGAGTGCTATTTAGGACATCTGCCATTCTATGAGTCTGCTGTGTATCTCGCTTCCCATGTTGGATCATTCTCTCCCTTTTTCATTCTATCAGTTAGTATTAGCAGACACTAGTCTTGCTTGTGTGATCCCTTTGACTCTTAGACCTATCAGTGTGATCAATTGTGAACTGAAATTGATCACTTGGACTAATGAGATGGCCTTGGTACATGCCACCTTGATGGGATTGTATTGGAATTCCCTGGCACAATTCTAACTCCATCATTTGGGGCAGTTCCGATTGAGCATGTCCCAAATTGTACATCTCCTCCCTCTCTTATTCCCACTCTTATATTTCACAGGGATCACTTTTCAGTTAAAATTTAAACACCTAAGAATAATTGTGTGTTAATTACAGAGTTCAACCAATAGTACTAGAATAAAAAAAAATTACTAAAATGGATAAAGTATTACATTGTACAACAACAGTAAGCACAAGAGCTGATCAAGTTACTGTTTCTCATAGTGTCCATTTCATTTCAATAGGTTTCACCTTTGGTGCTCAATTAGTTGTCACCGATCAGGGAGAACATATGATATTTGTCCCTTTGGGGCAGATGTTTTCCAGATTCCTCCATCTTATTGCAAATGACCAGATTTCATTGTTTTTGACTGCTGTATAGTATTCTATAGAGTACATGTCCCATAATTTCTTTATCCAAATGTATGCTTTGAATTCCCTGTGATCTTTTGCTGTGAGGTTCCCTTTGTTTATCTTCTTTCATGTTGATGGCCGTGTTTCTGTGTTTCTGTGTGTAACACATCTTTAAGTATCTTTTGCAGGGCTGGACGAGTGGCAACAAATTCTTTCAATTTTTGTTTGTTATGAAAGGTCTTTATTTCACCTTCATTCACAAATGAGAGCTTGGCAGGATATAATATTCTGGGCTGGCAGTTTTTCTCTCTAAGTACCTGGGCTATGTCTCGCCATTCCCTTCTAGCTTGTAGGGTTTCTGATGAGAAGTCTGCCGTGAGTCTAATTGGAGATCCTCTGAGTGTAATTTGACGTTTCTCTCTTGCACATTTTAGGATCTTTTCTTTCTGTTTCACTGTGGTGAGTTTAATTACAACGTGTCGTGGTGAGGACCTCTTTTGGTCATGTTTATTAGGGGTTCTATGAGCTTCCTGTACTAGGATGTCTCTGTCCTTCTCCAAACCTGGGAAATTTTCTGCTATTATCTCACTAAAAAGGCATTCTAATCCTTTCTCCCTCTCGATGCCTTCAGGAACTCCTAGAACTCGAATGTTGGGTTTTTTAATAGTATCCTGTAGATTCCCAACAATATTTTTTAGATTTCTAATTTCCTCTTCTTGTCTTTGGTTTGACTGTATAGTTTCCTGTGCTCTGTCTTCTAAGTCTGATATTCTCTCTTCTGCCTCACCCATTCTGTTTGTAAGGCTCTCTAATGTGTTTTTCATTTGATCTATTGAATTCTTCACTTCATTATGATTTCTCGTCACTATCACAGTTTCATGTTCTACTAGTTGTTTCATTTCAGCTTGATTTCTCCTTAATATTTCATTTTCACGAGAGAGATTTTCTACCTTGTCCATTAAGGATTTCTGTAGTTCAAGAATTTGTTTTTGAGTACTTCTTAGTGTTCTTATCAATTTTGTGAGATCTGCTTCTTGCATCTCTTCTATCTCATCATCTTCGTAATCTTGAGTTGGGATGTCTTTTTCATTTGGGGATGCCATAGTGTCTTCCTTGTTCTTATTACCTCGGTTTTTGCGTTTGTTGTTTGGCATATTGGTTTCTTCACTGTGGTGTTTTTTTCTTGTTATACTATGACTCTAGATTAAGTGGACTGTCTGCTTTTGATGGAGCCTTAGAGGCTTGAGATGGGTGTGGCCTGAGAGCTCTGTTTGGTTCCTCAGGGTTGAGGGTGTGTCAAAGGAGACACTCCCAGGTTAGGCATGGTAAATCTCTCTCTGTTACTTTTTTTTTTTTTTTGGTTCAAAAGGAAAGTAATTCCACACAGCTGAATGGAATTGGGGGTAGTTAGCAGGCGAATGATATACCCACAGGAGCCAGAGATTGGAAGCTCTTTCCCAAGGACCAGAGAAGGAATCTTTGCGGCCCTTTGTGTGGGCTGAGATTCTCCTATAGTCTGCCACTGGGCTGCCAAGGCTACTGAACTGTAGCGTCTCTGGAGAGTACTCACATGAATTCGTGATTTCCGTGAGTTCTCTCCCCCACCGTCTCTTTTTTCACAGTCTCAGTTCATTAGCACCACACATTCACTAGGTTCTAATCTCCTGTTATTTCACCCCTCCCACCCAGAGTCAGGTTTTTCTGCTAGGCTCGGGGCCGGTGCCGACCCGAGGTCGCCCTGCTTATGACGTATTCCAAAATGGCGCCTGCTCTTTGTCTTGCTCACCTTTGAGAGGTGAGCCAAGAGAGAGAAGCTCGTGTCCGTATGGATCACTTCCCCCCCCTCTCTCTTCTAGTTAGCCTGGTGAACTTTTCCCCGCAGGGTTTCAAGCCTTGTTCGCTCTAGGCTCCCTTTTCCACTTCCCTTCTGGTATCTCGGGCTATTGAGTTTCTGCTCACCTCGCGTTCCAGCGCCGGTGTGTTGAATCTGCTGCTGGTGTCCCAAACTGCAGGCTCCCACGCTCTCCACGCAGGTCCACTGTGAATCACCAGTTCCGGAAGGGTTTCCTCTGCTGTTTCTTCCCCTACTCTTCCTTGAACCTGCAGTATCTCCACTTTTATTAAACTGTCTCTCCCCAGACTATCGGTGTGCTCCCTTCCTATTCCGCCATCTTGCCGTTCTCCTGATCTGGTACTTTCTGTATCAGAGTGACCCTCTCGTCATCCAGCTGAGACCCTCCGTGGATCATCTCAAATCTTTGTCCTGTTAACTCTGTCCAGCAGCATCGGGAGTCTTGCTGTCCACACTTGAGGAGTTCTGTGCAGCTCACTGCTTCTGTTGGTCTCCCTTCCTTGTCCCTTGCTCTCTCTTGTCACTGTGGAAGTTGAGTTTTTCTTTTTTCTCACCTCTTCCCTAGTCTCTCTTCTCACTTGCAATCCTCCCGCTGAGCCACCACCCTGTTGGTGTCAGGGAAGTGATTTTGTCACGTTCAGAGACACACACTTGGTCTTGTTGCTGTCTGACCTCTTGTTTTCTGGCGTCTCCCCATTCACTGTGAATACAATTGAAATGCTTCAGAGTGGCCTGTGCACCCCCGAATGTCTTCTTGCTGTTCCCTTGAACCCTCTTTGACATCCTGTCCTGTTTGCTCAGCCACACTTGCTGTCCATCTGTTCGGACTCCTCAGTGTTGCTGATGATGCCGGCGCCGCACGGCGGAGGATTAGCCTGTTGAGCCACGGTGCCGGCCAGGTTTTATCTTCTGTGTAGAACCTTCAGGATAAATGTAAGAACACATTGCTAAGTGATTATACCTGTGAGGGTACTTCAGGTACATTGTGGAGGAATGGGTGCTGAGGTCTGGTGGGGTAAGCTGCCTCTTAAGACACCTGCGAACCATATTGGAGTTCCTTTTACTGGAGTCCTGCCTCCTCCACTTCTGATACAGTTTCCTACTAACGCGATCCTGGTGGCAGGTGAAGGCTCACTTGGTTAAGTCCCTGGCATCCATGTGAAAGACTAGGATTTGGTTTGGGGTTCCTGGTGTTGGCCTGGTCCAACACCGACTTTTGCAGGCATTTGAGGAGTGAGCCCACAGATGGAAGATCTTTCTCTGTCTCTTTGTTTTGCCCTGTTATACTTACAAATAAATTTTAAAAACTTATGGAAAAAATGGATAGCATATAGTTTGCATGAATTTTTTTTTTAAAGATTCATTCATTTATTTGAGAGGCAGAGTTACAGAGAGAGGTCTTCCATCTGCTGGTTCACTCCCCAAATGGCTGCAGTGGTTGGAGCTGGGCTGATCCGAAACCAGGAGCCAGGAGCTTCCTCCAGGTCTCCCACATGGGTGCAGGGGCCCAAGCATTTGAGCCATCTTCCACTGCTCTCCTAGGCCATTAGCAGAAAGCTGGGTTGGAAGTGGAGCAGCCAGAACTTGAACTGGTGCCCATATGGGATGCCAGTGTTGCAGGCAGAGGCTTAACTTACTATGCCACAGCACTGGCCCCTCCATGAACTTTTGAAGACCCCTTGTGTGTGTTTGAGAATTTACCAGGAAAGAGAGATTGATAAGGAGTTTGTAAATGTGTCTTCCCTTAAGTAATTTTTCACTATTATGATCAATGTGCTCTCTATTTCCTTGCCTGTATGATTTTTTAACTCACTGTGGAAACGCAGAGTGCTTGTATATTTTAAGATCGGGTAACACCTCATATCTATGAAAAATAATCCGTGCTCCTATAAAGCATCGTTGACAGCTTGTCAGTGGGGCAGAGAAGACTGGACACGTCCTGAATTGCTTTCCAGCCCAGATTCACCTCAGTGAGCATTCATAGTGACAGTGCACTCCAGTGTCAAGTTAGAATGTACCATTTGGATCCTTTTGGAATAAATCAGAATTTAGGCATGAGCTCAGTTCATTTCATTACGTGTATCGATTATTTCTATCTCCCTTTCCTAGCCGAAGGTATGTCTAACACTTCTTTCCATCTGTCAGTGTTGAGAATTATGTTTGAGAAGAGGTAATTTGTTTTCGCTGGGTTCTAGGACTTGTTCAGTCAGTGCTCAGAGAAGTGAGGTAGTTTGAATGAATGAGATAACAGTGTTGGGGGAGTGCTTGGCCTGCTGTTTAGCATATCTGTGTCCTGTATCACAGTACCTGGGCTCAATACCTGCCGGCTGCTGACTCCAGCTTCCTGCTAATGCAGAATCTGGGAGGCAGCAGTGATTGGTTGGGTTTCTGTTACCCATGTGGGAGAACTGGGTTGAGTTCTCAGCTCTGGGTTCTGCATGGCAGACTCGGCAGTTGTGGGCATTTGGGGAGTGAGCTAGAGATTGGGAGCTCTGTGCTTCTCTCTCTGTCTCAAATAAATAAAAACTTTAAAAAATATGTTGTCGGTGGTTATTGTCCCTACTTGTACCCTACACTATTTGTTCTTAACCTAAAAATGGGCCACAGTTTTATATTTATCTAAGAATATTAGTTTGTATTTTTCAGATATTCGCATCAGCTCATAAGTAACAGAAAGTATAATATTAGAATGACATTGTGTGATCATTTCAGTGGTTCTGCAAATTTCTATTTTATACGCAAATTTGTTTTTTTTGTGTGTGTGTGGATACTCATTTACCTTTTTCTATCCTAATCATACAGCACGGTTCAATAAATGCTCTTCCTTATTTTTATTTGTGTTAAAAATATCTCTAGTTTCAGTGTATTTTGGTCTCTGAGGAGTTTGTTCCGCATGTAAATCCAGTCTCTTCGTGTGTACCTCTAAGGCATTTCAGCTTCTTATGACTGATGCTCGGTTTTCTTTCTTTCCCTTTGTTTATCAACTCACTGTTCTTTTCATAAGCCTCCTATACTGCATTAGAATTCCTTTGCTATGTCATGCTTTTGTTCCATATTTGAGTTTTGTTCCTGTATGTTTAAGTTCATATGCAAAAAAAAGTTAATAAACTTGTACTTTTGGAATTCTCTGAGAATACACATGCAGTTAAATCTGATTCAAATTATGTGTGTATATATATGTAGTAAGAAGTTGAAATTCACACTTAAATTACTTATTTTCATTCTTACTAACTTTCTTGTATTTCCTTGTGTTTGGTCAGCAAAAAATATTAGGTATGTAAAGTGAGGATGAAGAAATTAATTCTATGAAGGAATTGCAAGTTAAATTATATTCATTTATAATTGTTGGATATTTGGTAATGTTTTTTGCCAAGAAACAGTGAAAACAGAACAGTGATTTAGTTTTTTGATGTCTGTAGCTCATATTTTAAGATATTCATTTCATTAAACTATAAGAGTACTTCAAAAGTTCATTGACAAATGAAACATTTATTTTTTGGTACAAAAAAATGAAATCTATGCATAGATTTTCATCTTACTCGTTTTCCAAGAACTTCTTGAAATTCCCTTATATATAACTGAAAAAAGATCTGAACTTTCATCCTTCAATCATAATTTTAATGATCAAATCTTTGCTTTAAAATTTCAGCTTTGATCTAGTAATTTTAAATCTAAGCATCTAGCTAAGGAAATAAAAGACTTTTAAGCTTCATGTACTAAGATATTTACAGTGGTTAAAAGCAGATGACATCATAAATTTCTTTTAAAAAGAGAGGGTTGTCAAATGTATTATGTAGAGATACTGGAATATGAAGTGGCCATTAAAAAATAAAATGTTTACAAAATATTTCTAATGGCATGGGAAAGGATTTACGATATGACATCAGTGAGATAGTTATGTGAACTTTATATAATGTACTTTCAAACGAATGGAAGAATTTTAAGAGATTAGAAAGGAACACATCAAATTGGTAAGGATGATTAGCCCTGGGTGGTAGAATTATTCATGCATTTTTTTCAATTAATCTTATTTAGTACACTGTTGCTGTTGGTTTTGGAAGATATTTGCTAAAAGACAAAATCCATGGTCTAGAATTTAGAAATTCTTATGAAGTTTCAAGAAAAAATAAGTATATGTTTTAAGAAAAATAGATGTTTGTCTTCATATTAGAGAAGACATTATTATAATTTTTCCCTTTTTGGTTTGCAGGCATTCCTAAAGGGTTATACACTGAAAATTCAATCTTTTTGTACACTTGGGGGCTAGACTTAGTGAGATCTAAGAGGGAGAGAAAAGATTTAAAGGCAATTCAAACAAGTATTTGAAGCAAGAACGTGGAGTATTAGTATGTGGTTCTTCACGGGATTTTCTCTCTTCTAATTTCTGCAGTATCAAGTCATGGGTGGATAAGATGCAAGAAGACCTGGTCACACTGGCAAAAACAGCAAGTGGAGTCAATCAGCTTGTTGATGTGAGTAAAACCCACCAAGAGACTTATCCGTCTTTTCTTTCACGTGAATGCAATTCTATCTTCTAGGAAGCTGCCTTTCTGGGGTTGGCAGCTAGGATATGATTTGTCATTGGAATCCAGTGGTGAGATTGTGAGAGAGACCTTGGTGCAGCTGGTTATTGTGATCAGAAAGTGGCCTCTGAAGCTTAAAGAAACTTTTGCACCACACCCTACGTTTACACAGCCTCCCTCAGATGAGATCACATAGTGTGCATTCTCCCTCCACGCTCAAAGCACAGGCTTAAGCACGTGGCACCACCCTGCTTCCATTCTTCAGAACATCCTGCAGAATCCCTCATGGAGTGGTATCCTCAAGTACTCTGTTGGATTCTCTTGTCTTTGGAATATCCTCAGTGGGAACACACTTTTCTTTCTTAGAAGGTGCATTTTATTTCTTCTTTTAAAGATTTTTTAAATTTATTAATTTGAAAAGCAGAATGACAGAGAAAGAGAGATAGAGAGAGATCTTCCATTTGCTGGTTCACTCCCCAAATGCGTACAACAGCCAGGGCAGGGTCAGGCCAAAGCCAGGAGCCAGGAACTCCATCCAGATCTGCCACATGGGCAGCAGGACCAAGTACTTGGGCCATCTTCCATTGCCTTCTGAGGCACCTTAGCAAGGAGCTGGACCAGAAGTGGAGCAGCCAGGATTTAAACCTATGCTCGGATATAGGACATCAGCGTTGCAAGTAGCAGCTTAACCTGCTGTGCCATAATGCTGGCACCAGATTTTTGTCTTTAAAAACACTTGAAAAGTGTTTACAGCCATTAGTCATTGAGTTAGTCATTGAGACTTTTTATAAAGGTTTAGGCCCAAGAAATGAAGATAATTTACAGTATGATTTTTCTTAGGATTTCTGAACTGGCTAGGTAAACCTGTGTGTGTGTGTATAGTTTCTGAAATTGCTTTCCTTGGTTAAGGACATGTTCTTGGTTCTGTGAGTTTAGTAAAAATTAAATGCGTTTTCTTTTAGAGTCTCACTATTTCCATATCAGTGTAAGTAATGCAGCAGTCTGAAAGTTCTCTTGTGTTCTTAGTGATGCAGCGAGGCCTTTTATATGCCAAAACTGCCATGGGGTAATGAGGTGAAATGGTATAGTGGCAGTTTCATGTTCAATATGTGACTATTTATGCAAATTGAGTATCCTTTATCAAAAATGCTTGGAGCCAGAATTTCAAAGTTTTTTGGAATTTCAAAATTTTTCAAATTGTGGAATGTTTCCATATACATTATGAGATATCTTATGGATAGACTGTAAGTCTGCACATGAAATTGATTCACGCTTCATATATACCTTATCCACATAGTCATATCTACATAGGTAATTTTATCCAGTCTGTTGAGCATACCTGTGTTTTGAATGAGACCCATCACATAAAGTCAGGTGTGGAGTTTTATACTGTGGCATCATGTCGATACTCAAGTACTTTCTGAATAAGAGCATTTTGGATTAGGAGTGCTCAATCATATGTCAGTATTACTCTCTGGGAGAAACTGGATTGTATGGGTAGCTTATGTATTAATAGAACTTAATAAATAAACCATAAGAAAATAGCTTCAAATATTATTCCAGAATTTCTTAAAAATGTTTGCAGGTTTTTAAAAAAATGTTTATTGAGAGACAGAGGAAAGGAGAGAGAGAGAAAAGAGAATTTTCTATCCATTAATTCAATCTCCAAATACCTGCAAAAGCCAGGGCTGGGCGAGGCTGAAGCCAGGAGACAGGAAGCCTGAAGACAGGAATTCCATACGTGTCTCCTACATGGGAGGCAGGGCCCAGGTACTTGTGCCATCATCTGCTGCTCTGAAGTTGAATTAGCAGGAAGGTGGGTCAGAAGTAGAGGAGCTGGAACTGGAACTGACACTGCATTATTGGATGTGAGCATCCACGAGGCTGCTTAACCTGCTTTACCACAACGCCCACCCCGCATTTATTGCCTGGTAATTAAGACTGTTAAACAAGCCTAAATGCAGTCTGAGCATCCCTGATCGGAAAATTTGAAATCCAGAATGCTTCAGAATCCAAAATGTTTTGAGCTTAGCATGATGCCACAAATGAAAAATTGCACTCCTGAGCTTGTGTGATGGGTCACGGTCAAAAGGCAGGTACGTTAAAGATATTGGATAAAATTGCCTTCAGGCTATGTGTATTAGGAACATAAACCAATTTTGTGTTTGCACTTGGGTCTCTTCCCCGAGATATCTTATTATGTATATATAAATATTCCCAAATCTAAAATCATCCCACATCTAAAACAATTCTTGATTCAGCCATTTCAGGTAAGAGATATTCAACCTGTATCTGTGAAATAAAGAATATATTTGAAAATTGAAAAGTGTTCCTTGTTAATAGCAATCAGGTTTAATTCCAGACAACACCCAAAAAGCACATGATGTGCAAAACCCAGTTCCTGTCCTCAAGGAACCTAGTTCTGGTCATCAAACATCTTGATTGCTGCTGGTGCAAAGCTGTTGTAAGCTGACACTTGAGGATCAGCAGTGACTCATTGTTAGGAACAGGGGTGAGAATATGAAAGTAAGTAGGACAGTCAATGAGCTGCTTTTAAATGATGGAGTCTGTGAATGTTCCCACAAGTAACTTTCATTAATTTTCATCTAAATACTATTTAAATCGATGGAGGGGAAAGCTCAACAAAAATGGAAAAAAATAAGAGATTACGGATTCTGTATTGACAGATGGAGAATATAAATAAACTGCCTTTGGGAGCCTGACCTGCACTCCTCAGTCTTCTCCCGCCTGAAAAGCCACTTGCATGGCTGACTTCCTTGTTAGGTTTGGTGCCAACGTGTTGCCCAGTCAGCATGTGCAGTGAATCATTCTGTGGGCCCAGTCTTAACCTGATAGCTGTTATGGCTCTAGGAATTGTAGAACACCAGGAAGATTGTAAATGTTGATGAGTGAGTAAATGACCTTGTCTGGATTAGGTTAGCAGAATAGAAGGGAAAGGATGAAAGAAAAATCCTCACAATTTTCTGTTAGGGAGTCACATACCTCATTACAGTGAGCAAAAAATGACAAAAGAATTATATAGGGGACCGTTGGGGACATTAAGCCTATTGCTTAAGATGACATATCCCATGCAGAAATGCCTGGATTTGATTTCCAGGTATGGCTCCTGATTCCAGCTTCCTGTAAATGCAGACCCTGGGAGGCACCAGGTCATGACTCTAATAATTAGATTTCTTGGGGTCCATCCAACCCTTGTGGGAGACCTGGATTAAATTTCCAGATCCTGGTTCCTTTTCCTTGGCTCAGGCCTGACCATTGCATTAATTTGGGTAGTGAACCAGGGGCAGGAGCTCTCTCTGCCTCTCAATTTCTGCCTATCGAATACATAAGTAATTTTGAAAAATAATTGTATGTTACGTAATGGAGGGCACTGCTAGAGATATAGTAGCATTCATTATTGGAAAAAATAATTCCAGTATTAGAGTGCATGAAATGTATCATTTTACAAAGATCAGTAATTTCACGTGCCTCTTTCCTGATGTCTACAGCAACATGATGTGTGCAGAAGGAGTTAATTTCTTTGACCATGAGAACTTAAAGCAAAACCTGGCGAAAGGATGAGACTGGAGGTTGTAAAGTGAGGACCAGAGGCTGAATAAATGGAGGAATTCAGCAGATCTCTGGAGATTCAGTGCCGTGGAAATGATAACTCTTCTGAAATTAATTAATGTAGCTGTGTTTACTTACTTCACAGGGCTCAGCCAGCTTATAACATGAAGGCCAAGAACCAATGCATTGTGACAGCATAGGTACAACAGTACATCTTGGCAATTTTATAAAAACTGCTTATGGCTTCCTAATATATTAGTCTAGGGAAAGTTTATAAATGTTACTGAGTACCTTACCAGAGAAGAAATTTTCCCCAGGTCTCTGCCCATCTTATTTGTTAAAGAACAAGAATGACAAAGCATAAGTAGCACCCTTGTCCTGGATGAATTCAATTTTTAAGGGAAAAGGTTTACTGTTGGATGGGGACACACACTCCCCCCACCCTGCATGAATTCAAGTTTAAAACTAGCTTTTTCTCAACTCTTTCGTTTTCTAATCATTTGGAGAATACACATGTTTACATTGCATATGCTAATCCACAAGGTAGATGAAATAATTGAGGGAAGAAAAAAAATTAGTGCATTTAATGTGGAAGAACCTTTTCAAATGCTAAAGCTAATGCAAAAGCTAAAGGACTTTGTTTTATTCCCATTAATGCTAGCAGTGTACTACGCCTGGTACATACGTTACCTCAGTAGTCTGCAAGACAACCTTACGCAGCAAGCATCATCATCTTCAGTGTGCACGAGGGGATTGTTTGCAAGGTTGAAATTCTGTTCTAGGTTACACAGCTATGAAATTGAATGTAATTCTGAAATGTAAAATAAAATTTTTGTGTGCTTTAGAATGTATATTAACATTTTGCACTTCTATAATTCTATGTGTACTTGGGGAAAGTAAGCACATCCCCAACTAAGTACCAGGTTAGCATATCTGGTTCTGTTATGGCTCTTTTAAAAGAGATACAAAAGCCAAGGCTCAGCCACCAGCACTTATCCACTCATGAGCATTTCCACTTGAATTTCTTTAAAAAAGAAAAATATAGAAGGAAATTCTAAGATGTAAATTTACATGCATAATTTAATACCTTCTGTTCTTGTTGGTATGTGAAGAAATGGTTTTGTGTATATAGCCACGGGTAAATCACCAAGAATGGTAACAAACAATAAATTCTCCCTGGTTTTACCAAGATGATTGTTCAGCTGAAGCAAACACAATGAGTGTGCTTTATGGAACTCTATAGCATATCCTTAAAAATCTTCTTTAAGACTATACTTGGGTTTTCTGATTGCCAGCTTTGTGATCTGGCCAAAATATCCAATGTCCTGGAGTTGCTGGGATTGGGGATACAATGTATCAAATATTAACATGTGATCAGAGACCTGCCAGGAAGCAGACCTGGGCAATCAGAAGTATGTCCTCACTGCATTCGCACCGGGAACCACAAACTGCTGTCACCCGGAGCTGTCACTCATGTCACTCTTTTCTTGACACCTCAGAGGCCTTGCTCATTAGTACTTTTTCCTAGCCTCCTCTTCCTTCTAAAAGAAGGATTTGACAGCTGTCATTTACAGGTGCTCATTGGACTCTTTAGTGATTCTTTGATCTCTAAACAAAAGCTATTTGGTAGTAGGAAACAGGTGAGAAGACAATATTTTGAAAAAAGTTTTTCCTCATTCCCAAATAAGCCCAATTTTCTTGGCAGGAGAGAATTGGAGATAGGGGCCCAGCAACCCCCCAACAGTGGTGAGGGAAGCGAGGTGCCAGGATGCAGAATTTCAGGAGCTGCTTGCTCTCATGCTCCTGAACATGCATGACTTCCAGAGGGAGAGAGCTTTCCTTTGGCTCTGCCCTTGCCTCATGTCAGCCCTGGCTGACATGTAAAATAAAAATTTTTGTGTGCTTTAGAATGGATATTAACATTTTACATTTTTATAATTCTCTGTGTATTTGGGGAAAGTGCTGGGGCCCAGGGACGGTGGACAAGGGCTCATTTGATCTGAAGTTTTTACTCTGCTTTGCTGGACTTGCAGATGTCGGCACCTGTGGCCAGCACGCTTGTCCCTGGCCTCTCCTGTGTGTTTCCCTCCAAGCGCCATCTACATAGAACGTCAGATCCCCCTGGCAGCTTTGTGAGACTTCAGACTTGTATCACGCACTTGTAATCTAAGAGAGGTCACTGATGCATGCTTCCTGGTTGTGACAGAGCTGTTGCTTAAATGCAGATGGAGTTAGAACTTTAAAAGGTTAGGTTAAAACATGCAAATATTTTTATGAAAGGCGGGTTTGAATTTTCTTTTCTGCGGCATTTATGTTTGAAAGTGGACTCATTCTACAGTGTTGTCATGGAACTTCCTGGCTTTTGATTTTTTTCATGATCTTACAAGTTAGCATCAAAAGCATTACCTGGTGCTGGTGTTGTGGTGTGGTAGGTAAAGCCAACACTTGCGATGCCAGCATCCTGTACAGGTGCCAGTTTGAGTCCCTGCTGATCCAGCACCCTGTTCATGTGCCTGGGAAAGCACTGGAAGGTGGACCAAGTGCTCCTGTACCCATGTGGGAGACCTGGGAGAAGCTTCAGGCTCCTGGCTTCAGCCTGGCCAAAACTCAGCCATTAAAGCCATTTGGGGAGTGAATTAGAGGATGGAAAAATCAATCTTTCTCTGTACCTCTACCTTTCAAATAAAAAAAATTAAAAATCTTAAAACAAAAATTACTACCTTTGTGTTTCAGTATGCCACTCAAAGATGCAAAGATGAAATGTGTCCAGAAACCGTCTTCATCAGTTCTGTCTGTCATCTTGTGTAAGTTGGTAGTGGAGAGCTTAATGCATTAACATATGCACAAAAGAAGGTGCTCAAGAGCAGGAGGTGGTTAGGGCACCGGTGGGGATTCTGACCACAGAACAAGCAAGGTGCACAGGCAGCAGGAAGAGCTGGGCGGCTTCTGGGCCATGAGCTGCAGCAAAGTGGCTGGGTGACGTTAGATTCCTTTTTCCTGCTGATCAGATGAGCTCTGTACTAAGTTTCCTTTCTCCCAGAAGTGTTGTAAGGGCAATAATCAATGCTTGGAGAAAAGTTCCAAGCTTGTCACTTTTACTGAGCAAGTAGAGCTATTTATTATTATTATTATTTTATGTTTAGGTTTGTGTCCAGGTTGACCTTGTTTCCCTCAATAATGAAACACTGTAAGTCAGTTACTGGGACTCTACCTGCATCTCTTTTAAAAAAATATTTATTTTCTTATTTAATTTAGGGAAAAAACAGAGAGAGAAATCCACTGATTTATTTCCCAAATGCATATAGGAGTTGGAGCTGGGGCAGCTTAAAGTCAGAAGCTGTGAATTCTTTGGTTGTTTTAAAAAATTTTATTTATTTGAAAGGCAGAGTAACAGAGCGAAGGAGAGAGTGAGAAAGAGGTCTTCCATCTGCTGGCTCATTCCCCAAATGCCTGTCACAGCCAGGGCTGGACCAGACTGAAGTCTGGATCTAGGAATGCCATTCTGGTCTCCTATGTGGGTAGTAGATATCTAAGCACTTGGACCATCATCTGCTGCCTTCTTAGGCACATTAGCAGAGAGCTAGATGAATAGTGAAACAACTCGGACTCAAACTGGCGCTCCAGCATGGGACACTGGCATCTCTGGGGCAGCCTGACTTACTGTGCCACAGGGCCAAGGACCAGGATTAAATTCAGATGTCCCTTGTGGGTGGCAGAAACCCAGATACTTCAGCCGTTACCTGTTGTCACCCAAGTTGCACATGATCAAGAAGCTGGAAGCAGTACCAGAGCTAGGACTGAAACCCAAGCACTCTGATATGGGATGTGGGCATCTTAGCCAATGTGACAAACACCCACCTCTATTGATTGAGAATCTTTCATATACTGTTTTACTACCCAAATGCTTGTAGTAGGTAGGTTTGGGCCAGGCTTCAACCATGAGTCAGGAACTCTATCCCAGTCTCCCACATGACAGGGTCCAAAGTAATTTATCTGCATTAGCAGGGAGGTGGACTGGAAGCAGAGCAGCCTGGACTCAGAACCAGCACTTATATATGGGTTACAGGGGTCTCAAGTGGTGTTTGTTTATTTTTCCCCATAAATTTTTGTTTAATGAGTATAAACTTCATAATTACTACTTTAGGAACACGATACCTACCCTCCCACTTCTCTTCTTCCTCCCTCTCCAATTCTCATTTGTTTACTAAAATCTATTTTCAATTAACTTTATACACATATGATTGGCTCTCTGTTAAGTAAAGAGTTAAATAAATAGTATTAAAAAAAAAAAGACTGTTCCTCAACAGTTGAGACAAGGGCTGTTCAAAGTCATTGCTTCTGAAAGTGTCAATTTCACTTCTATAGACTGTCATTTAGTTGCTCTGTTAGTTATAACAGATCAGTGAGAATGTAAGATATTTGTCCTTTTGGGACTAGCTTATTTCACTAAGTTGTTTTCCATTTTCATCCATTTTGTTGCAGACGACCAGATCTCTCCCTTTTAACTGCTGTATAGTATTCCATGATTTACATATCCCATATTTCTTTATGCAGTCTTCAGTTGATGGGCATTTGGGTTGATTCCATATTTTAGCTATTGTGATTAAGCTGCAATAAACATGGGGGATACAGTTAACTTTCATATGCTGATCTTATTTCCCTGGGGTAAATTCCCAGGAGTAAGATGGCTTAGTCATACAATAGGTCTATGTTCAAATTTATGAGGTATTTCAATACTGTCTTCCATAGTGGCTTTACCAGTTTGCATTCCTACCAGCAGTGGATTAGGGTACCTTTTTCCCCACATCCTTACCAGCATTTGTTGTTTGTTGATTTCTGTATGAAAGCCATTTTAACTGTGGTGAGGTGAAATCTCAATGTGGTTTTGATTTGCATTTTCCTGATGGCTAGTGATCCTGAGCATTTTTTCATGTGTCTGTTGGCCATTTGGATTTCCTCTTTAGAAAAATACCTGTTTAAGTCCTTTGCCCATTTCTTCATTGGGTTGTTTTGTTGTTGAGTTTCTTGATCTCTATATATATTCTGGACATTAATCCTTTATGAGTTGCTTAGTTTGCAGATAATTTCCTCCCATTTTGTCGGTTGTCTCTTTACTTTCCTGAGTGTTTCTTTTGTAGTACAAAAGCTTTTCAATTTGTTGTAATACCACTTGTCAATTTTGGCTTTGAATACCTGTGCCTCTGTGGTTTTTTCCACGAACTCTGCCTATGTGAATGTCTTGCATGATTTCCCCTATGGTCTTGGGTCATAAATTTAGGTCTTTAATCCATTTTGAGTGGATGTTTGTGTAAGGTGCAAGGTGGGAGTCCTGTTTCATACTTCTGCATGTGGAAATCCAGTTTTCCTGCACCATTTGTTGAACAGACTGTTCTTGCTCCAGGGATTGATTTTAGCTCTTTTGTTTGTAGATGCATGATTAATTTCTGTT
Source organism: Sylvilagus floridanus (assembly GCA_949820135.1). NCBI lineage: Eukaryota > Metazoa > Chordata > Mammalia > Lagomorpha > Leporidae > Sylvilagus > Sylvilagus floridanus. The sequence goes on from OX463236.1 coordinate 35,811,557, forward strand.
TTTTCTGTTCTGTTCCATTGGTATTTCCATCTGTTTTTGTACTAGTACCAGGCAGTTTTGATTACAGTTGCCCTGTAGTATGTCTTGAAATCCGGTATTGTGGCGATTCTGGATTTGTTTTTGTTGTATAATATTGCTTAGCTATTCAGGATCTCTTGCATTTCCATATGGATTTCAGCATCATTTTTTCTATATCTGAGAAGAATGTCATTGGTATTTTGATTGGTATCACATTGAATCTGTAAATTACTTTTGGTGGTATAGATATTTTGCTGATATTGATTCTTTCAATCCATGAACATGGAAGATTTTTCCATTTCTTTGTATATTCTTCTGTTTCTTTCTTTAGTGTTTTATAATTCTCAATGTAGAGATCTTTGATATACTTAGTTAAATGTATTCCCAAAGTGTTTTTTTTTTTTTTTTTGTAGCTATACCCGGTTTGCTCAGAGGTTTCATCATGAAAGGGTATTGTATTTTATCAAATGCTTTCTCTGCGTATATTGAGATAATCATATAGTTTTTGTTCTTTAATTTGTTAATGTCATGTATCACATTGATTTGCGGATATTGAACCATCCCTGCATACTGGGGATAAATCCCACTTGGTCCACGGGAATTATCTTTCTGATGTGCTGTTGGATTCAATTGATTAGTATTTTGTTGAGTCTATGTTCATCAGGGAAATTTATCTGTAGTTCTCTTTCTCTGCTGTTTCTTTTTCAGGTTTAGGAATTAAGGTGATGCTGGCTTCATAGAAAGTTTGGGAGGATTCCCTCCCTTTCAGTTGTTTTGAATAGCTTGAGAAGAATTGGAATTAATTCTTTAAATGTCTGATAGAATTCAGCAGTGAAGCCATCTGGTCCTAGGCTTTTCTTTGTTGGGAGGGTCTTTATTTCTGAGTCTTTTTTAAAATTAATTAATTATTTATTTGAAAGGCAGAATTACAGAGAGGCAGAGCAGAGAGCAAAGTCTTCCATCTTCTGGTTCTCTCCCAAGATGGCCATATTGCCTGGAGCTGAGCTGATCCAAAACCAGGAGCGAAGACCTTCTTCTGGGTCTCCCATGTGGTTTCAGGGGCCCAAGGCCTTGGGCCGTCTTCCACTGCTTTTCCAGGCTGTAGCAGAGAGCTGGATCAGAAGTGGAGTAGCCAGGACTCGAACTGGTGCCCATATGTGATGCTGGCACTTAAGATTGCAGCTTTACCTGCTGCACCCCTATTACTGATTCAGTTTCCATCTTCGTTATTAGTCTGTTTAGGTTTTCTATGTCTTCATGGCCCAATTTAGGTAGGTTATATGTATCTAGGAATCTATTTCTTCTAGGTGTCCCGGTTTGTTGGCATACATTTCTTTGTAGTAATTTCTGATGATTCTTTCTATTTCTGTTACATTTCCTTTTTCATCTATAATTTTATTTATTCGGGTCTTATCCCCTCTCCTCCTGCTTTTTTTTTTTGGTTAGTTGGGCCAATGGTTTGTCAACTTTTTTTTCTTTTCCAAAAAACCAACTTTTCATTTTGCTGATATTTTGTAATTTTCTTAAGTTTCGATTTTGTTGATTTCTTCTCTAATTTTAATTATGTATTTTCTACTACTAGTATTGGGCTTGGTTTGCTGTTGTTTATCTAGGTCTTGAGTTGCAGTGATAGCTTATTTACTTGATGCCTTTCCAATTTCTTGATGTAGGCACCAATTACTATTTTTTTCTTCACATTGCTTTTGCTATATCCCATAAGTTTTGATATGTTGTATTGTTTTCATTTACTTCCAGAAATTTTTTGATTTTTATTTTGTTTTCTTCAGTGACCCACTGTTTATTCAGGAGCATGTTGTTCAGTCTCCATGTAGTTGTATGTGTTCTAGAGTTTCCTAAGTTACTGATTTCCAGCTTCATTCCATTGTGGTCCAAGAAGATGCATGGTATGATTTTGATTTTTTTGAATCTGCTGAGACTTGCTTTATGATTTTTTCTATCTTTTCACTTTCAGTCTGCCTGTATTCTTGTTGGTGAGATGTGTTTCTTCTAGGCATAAAACAGATGGGTTTTGCTTTTTAGTCCATTTTGCCAGTCTGTGTCAGAGGTGGAATGTTGAGGCCATTTACATTCAAGGTGATTATTGATAAGTGAAGACTTTGCCTTGCCATTTTTCCATAAATATTCCTTTTGTTTTCTTTGGATTTGTTTTGTAATTTTACTGGGAAATTTTCTGCCTTCACCTTCTTTCATAGTGATGACCATGTTTCTGTGGTGCAGCATACCCTTAAGCATCTTTTGTAAGGCTGAATGGGTGGTGACAAATTCTTTGAATTTCTGTTTATTATGGGAGGTCTTTATTTCACCTTCATTCATAATATTTGAGAGCTTTTCAGACTACAATCGGTGTTCTAGTTGACAGTTTTTTTCTCTTAAGACCTGGACTATATCTTGCCATTCTTTCCTAGCCTGTAGGGTTTCTGATGAGAAGTTAGCTGTGAGTCTATTTGGAGATCCTCGGAAAGTAATCTGGCATTTCGTGCACATTTTATAATCTTCTCTTTATGTTTCATTGTGGTGAGTTTAATTACAATGTGTTGTGTGTTGTGGTGAGGATTTTTTTTTTTTTTTTGGTCTGATTGTAATATTTCCAGAAGTTTGTCTTCTTACTTGGATATTCTTCTACTCCACTGAGTTTGTTGTGAAGACTTAACACAGCATTTATTTGTTTTATTGAATTCTTCATTTCCAAAATTTCATTTTGGTTTCTAAGAACTCAATTTCTTGGGAGAAATTTTCTTTAATTTTCATGTCATGTAGATTTCATTGGTTCATGCATTTGCTTCTGTTTAGTTTTAAGTAATCCCATGATCAATTTTTTTGTATTCCATTTCGGACATTTCTTCAGTCTCTTCATCCTCACATTCTAGTGTTGAAGTATTGTATTCTTTTGGGGGAGTCATGTTCCTTATTGTTGTTTCTTGGGTTGCTGCATTTATTATTAGTATTTGTGGAGATACATTTTTTTTTAAATTCATTTTGTTTTCTTTTGCCCTGTGATGGCTTTTTGTCTTTGGACTGTACCTCTGTGGGTTGGTGGAGTGTCCGCTTTTCCAGTGACTGCCTCGAGGTGGGTGGTAGATGTGGTCAGGGAACTCTGTCCAGTGCTCCATGGTGAAGGCAGGGTCTAAGGTGACACCCAACTTGGGTGTGAGGAATCTCCTCTTTTTTTTTTTTTTTTTAATCCGAGGGGAGGTTTGTTCTGCTCTGTTGATTTAGTCTCTAGCTCACTTAGTTTCCTCAAAGGAGACCAGTGCCTGGGCTTTAGCCCTAGAGAGTACAATACCCAGGCAACTTGTGATAACAGTGACTAATTACATTGATTTTTAAAGATACAGAATAATCCCAAGGGGATTTCTAATCTTACGATGAATTTAAGTGTTTCATTAACAGGTGTTAAGACTTTTCTTTGTTACCATTTTGTTCCAGTATCTTTAATTAACAGTTTCTTAAGTGACACTAGTATTGTAGGCTTAGTCATTTAGTATTTCCTCCAACTGTGTGTCTATCACAGTGGGTCTAAGTCGGGGCAGTTTTATCCACCAGAACCTTTTTGGCAATGTTTGAAGATGTTCCTCAGGATCTTTACTGGGGCTGTGGCTGCTCCTAGCTTCTTTCCAGCAGCACAGAACCCAGTGCTCTGGCTTAGTGTGCTACACTGCATGGAACATTCTTCCACTATAAAGATATAGGTGGTAGCAAGTGTCAATCAGTACACTTTGAGGTTGAACAACTGTTGTGGAGGGACTGAAGAATTTGAGGCAGGAGTGAGTGCATGAAATTCTTGAAGTGCATGTATGTCTGTAAAACTGCCTATCAGTTTTGGTAGGTAGCACTTACTCTTCAACAAAAGCACTTGTTCATAAGATAGGACAGTGAAGGTGAAATTAAACTGGGCTGCTTTTAAAAATCCCTTTGTTGGCAGTGAAACGAATTTCGGTCGTTTGGGGTTAGAGACATTAAACAGGCAGCTCACTCAGCCTATGGTTAATTATTTTTTAATTTACTTTTAATAGAATCTAGTGTGATCGCTTTCACTTCAAATTGCAAATGAATTTTCAGGACAAAATGCTTTCTCAATTTCCAATTTAGGTATGGCTTCAGATAGGAGAAGGAAAAGAGGCTAGGCTGGTAAAGTATCCGTAGAATTAAAAATTGATATAATACTTATTTTTGTTTTATTTTTATTCTGATTACTTAAATATGATCATCTGTTCCTGTGTATGTATGGAGAGAATCAGAGGCATGTTTATGATTGTCACCTGTTCTGTTTCTTATGTCTTTAACATGTTGCCCACACGTGTCACTGTGATGTCCTTGCGCATAGAACGAGGGCAGTTAGCAGTGTGTGCCGGTTCACTAGTTCTGATTTCATTCTTCTAACAGTAGTGTCTCATTTGAAATGAGATGTATCTACAAAGCATATTGAATCTGTTACAAATTGATTTAAAATAAAAAAAAAGAAAGAAAAAAAGATGTGGTCTCAGTTAAGAAGCTGTATCATATCAAAATAGAAAGAGAATAATAGATAGGAGAGCTCTTGTGTTTGGTGTTGAAATGTCAACTTGATGCAGTTATCACAAGGAAAAGAAACATTCTAGACATTTAAGAGTATGGCTGAATTACGTGTGTGTATGTATGCTCAGATATATGTGTATGTGTACATGTGTGCATGTATGTGTGTATATTCAGGTGATATTTATAGCAGACAAACTTACATTCTGCATTCTTCCTATTTATTAATAGTGAGAGAAACCACAGGTTTTGATCTAGGTTTTATTGATTTAAAATAGCTTAGAGGGGACTGGCACTGTGGTGCAGCAGGTTAATCTTCCACCTGCAGTGCCAGCATCCCATATTGGCACTGGTTCTAGTCCTGGCTGCTTCTCTTCAATCCAGCTCTCTACCTATAGCTTGGGAAAGCAATAGAGGATGGCCCAAGTGCTTGGGCCCCTGCACCCACACGGGAGGCCTGGAGGAAGCTTTCTTGCTCCTGGCTCCTGGCTCCGGATCAGCTCAGCTCTGGCTGTTATGATCATTTGGGGAGTGGATCTGCAGATGGAAGATCTTTCTTTCTCTCCCTCTCTTTGTCTGCAACTCTGCCTCTCAAATAAATAAATAAAATTAAAAAAAAATAGCTTTGGGTTGACTGCAGAATAAGATACAAGCCAATCTCTGACTTTTATAACCTTCCATAATTGTCTCAATTAGATTTTCAGTGTTTATATTCTAATAATTACTTGTGTCACACATTCTTCTTTCCTCCCTTGTTGAAGTACACATTTTCTCTGAGGTGTGGTTATGATCTCATCTTTCTATCATGCACATGTGATTTTACTTCACCTTGATTTCTCATAACATCAGTGCCTGTGTCTCTTCATTAAGGCACTGCTATTCTCTCTCCTACTAATAATTCCTTTTTTGTGTATTCGTTATTAGAGTATAGTTTTTATATTGTTGCATTTACAGGCCTTACATAACTGCTAAGCACCTTAGTTAGCTTTATTATTATTATTATTATTATTTAAGCTTTATTTTTATTCATTTGAAAGGCAGAGTTACAGAGAGAGGTAGGTACCAAGAGAGATCTTCCATTTGAGGGTTCACTCCCCTAATGGCCACAACAAACAGGGCTGGGCCAGGCCTAAGCCAGGAACCAGGAGCTTCTTCTGCTCTCCCAGGTGGGTGCAGGGGCACAAGCACTTGGGCCATCCTCCACTGCTTTCCCAGGTACATTATCATTGAGCTTGACTGGAACTGGAGCAGCTGGAACTCAAATGGGTGCCCATATGGGATGCTGGTGCTACAGGCCAGGGCATTAATCTGATGTACCACAACACTGGGTCTTGTGATTTTTTAGAAAGATTTTATTTATTTATTTGAAAGAGTCACAGAGAGATGGAGAGACAGAGAGAAAGTTCTTACATCTGCTGGTTCACTCCCCAAATGGCTGCAATGGCCAGAACTGGGCCAAGCTGAAGCCAGGAACTAGGAGTTTCTTCCAGGTCTCCAACATGGGTGCAGTGGCCGAAGCACTTAGGGCCAACTTCCGCTGCTTTCCCAGGCCTTTAGCAGAGAGCTGGATTGGAAGAAGAGCAGCGAGGGCTTGAACTGGAGCCCACATGGGATGCCACAGGTGGAGACTTCACCTATGACACCACAGTGCCGGCCCCAGCTTTATCATCTTGTTAAGTCCAAAATAAATAAATAATTTTACAATAAGGGCATGAAGCTGTGTGTATCAGCCTTTACATTCCCAGCAATGCCTGACTTCATAACCAGTATCTCTATCCATTCGTGAGTTTAAGCAATTGATATTTATTGTGTTGGGCACATACCAGTGTACAAAACAGACAAAAATTTCTGACCTCATGAAACTCCTCCTCTGGTGAAGGTAAACAGAAAATACATGATAGCCACGATTTTAATGTGAATATATGTACAAGAGTACTGGAGGATATTTGCATATACTGAAAAGTAGCAAAATAGAAATCTCAAGTGTTTAAAATTTGGAAGGACAGTATGGAGAGAGAAAAAAATGGCTATAATTTACTTAAAAGGAAGTTGTAGAGAATCAGATGTATTTTTTTAAATGATGCTAACAAAATGCCATGCCTTTTATACAATAAATATTATAGCTTCATAAATTTCCTCAGACTGTATTGGATTAATATACTTTACCAGTATTTGCATTAAGTTCTTAACCCAACTGTGCTAAACATAAATGACAATATACTGAATAGTACCGAAGAATAACATATTTTGAAAGTTTTACTTTTGTTTAAGAGATGGGGTTATTTGGGGTGGACGTTCAGTGCAGACATTAAGATGCTTGCCTCCTCTATACCAGAGTTCAAGTCCTGGCTCTGGTTTCGAGTCCAGCTTCCTGGGAATGTGCACCTGGGAGGCAGCAGGTGATGGCTCGCATGATTGAGTCTCTGCCATCCATGTGAGAGACCTGGATTGGGTTCCTGGCTTTCAGGTGTGGCCTTGCCCATCCCCTGCTTTTGCAGGCATTGAGGGAGTAAACCAGCACACAGAAGTTCAGTCTCCTTCTCTCTGCCTTTCAAATTAATAAAAGTAAATTAATATTAAAAACGAAAGATGACATTATTTGCTATTTTCATCAAAGGGGAAGATGAAAGAGGTTGGAAAATCAGGGGTTTGCTAGAAAGTAATGCATCATTTTAGGCAAAATTCACTAATTTTCTTAGGAGAAAAGTAGGTTTATTTTTATTTTCCTTTTTGGAAAATATATTCTTTAAAAAATTATATTTGAGAGATAAGGAGAAAGAGAGTGAGCGCCTATTTGCCTGTTCAGTCCCCAGTGCCTGGAAGCCAGGAACTTAGCTGAGGTCTCCTGTGTGGGTAGCACGCACCCCAGCTACTTGAACCAAACACTTTTCTGGCAATATGTATTCTACCATCGATTAGACCTAGACTCACCTAGACTCACCAGTTGCTTCTCACTTTGGATGAAGGAACCTTTGCATACCTCAATATTTCTCTATGTTGGCCAGCTTAGATGATGAGAAGACTAACAAATAAAAAGAAACATCCTATTTCTGAATTGTCAAGTATCTTTACTAAAGGGATCTTTGATCCCTGGAAGTGACCAAGCATCGTCATGATGTCATTCTTTTGTGTTAACATAACTTGAGATATAAGACATTCTCAGTTGCTAGGGAACACTTAATGGAAAAAAGGAATCCACAAACCGGTCCACATTGTAAAGTTCAACAAACATTAAGTGAAACTGATTTCATGGCTATTGAAATCAACCAAAGTGACAGTGAGTCTCTTTTGTTGCCAGAATTAGCATTGAAGATACATGAGTTTGAAGTCAGCCAATTGAATATAGTAAGGTAAGGATGATGGTGGAAGATAATGTAACATTTGTCTTGTAATTCCTCTCCCGTTCGTAGGAGATAGAATCATCTTTATTCATCCAGTTCATCTAACCTTTATACAGTGTATGCATGTCCATTTTGATAAGTTTTGCTTCTCTGTCTAGACTTTCTTCTTAGAACCTCACCCAACCGTGATGGTAATAATGACTGTCCTTGAGCTAATTTCATTATGTCCTGAAGCCTACGGGAAATTGTACATTTTTGACCGCAGTGCTCATTTTTCATATTCATCAGAATCTAATGACTAATGCAGCGAAAGTGCAAAGTGATAATTAATAAATACCATTCATCACAGTTTCCAAATGCAGTCTTTGTTAGGATTTCTGGTTTCAGGAGCAGTGGGTCACTTAGGGAGTTTACTGTGGAAGCGTTCATTAGGAATGCAGCCTGCTGAAGTTGGGGGCAGGCTGCGTTTCAGCAGGCATGTAGGGTGTGTAGACGACACTCATGGTGAGGAGAAAGGTGGTGCAGAACCTCTTCCAGAGGCTGATCATTCCTCTTGACTCTCAGTGGGGAGCTCTGGACCACTGCTGACTCCTTGCTACTGTGACCAAAAAAATACAACTGGCTTAAGCCAATGCCAGTGGATAGTCTTGTCACTCTGTTGATCATAAAGTCCTCTGCTTGTCTCAGCATCTCTTTCCCTTTCCTGTTTCTTCAAATCTGGCAGTGTTGGGTTGATTCCCTCTCAAACTGCCCTTGAACTGTCTCACCCTGAAAATCTAGGGTCATCTTCTAAAGCTTAAGGTCAGTTCATTATCTGTAAACTTTGTTCCCTGTGCTATATAAGAACATACTCACAGGTTCCCAGGACGAAGATGTGACACCATGGTTCTGTCTGCTGCCACCATCCCTTTTGCTCAGTTTCATCTGAATACTGTCTTCCTTCCACGAGTCTTTTCAATTCTGCTTCTGCTTATGGCCCTTGATCTGTGGTATTCTATCCTGTGGCTGTCGTGTGGTGAGAAAATGTCATTGGTTCAAAGTGTTAGCACTGCTTTTCCGTATCCTTATAACTGGGCACTCTCAAACCACTGAACCAGAAGCCAGCCTGCTTGTTGGTCTGAAGTGAATCCTGGCGCAGTCATTTGAAGGCCAAGGACAGGGTTATGTCTTGGAATACTGCCAGCCGCATGTAGGAAAGCTAAGGGCCCCTTTATCGTCAGGGGTTGACAGGAGGAAACCTTCCCCAGAAGGCCAGTTTTGGGCATGGCAGAAATGTGGAGTGCACGATGTATCCCACGGAAGAAGTTGCAAGTGCCTGCTTGGAGGATGGGGCAGTCACAGTTTGTGAGCTGAAGATCTAATATACAGATGCTAGACTGAGTTTCCCTTCGGAGAACTTGTTCGTGAGCAGGTGTTCTCTCTCCCAGGATGGGCAAACTTTAGAAATTAAAACAGTGCAGATTTATTGTTTCACAATGCTGTCAATCATAATACTAATCACTTAAAGATTAGCATCTTTCTGTTCAACACACTCTTTCGAGGTCCATTAAGGGTTTCATCCATTCTGAGATCCAACTCCCTTGCAGTGTTCTCTGACATTTGTTACTGACTTTGCTGCTTGGAGTCTGGGTACAAGGGGGAAGCTTATGGGACTAGGTGTCTGGTGTATTTGCTCCTGTTTGTTCTCTTGACTAAGATAATGGACATGATTGCTAGTAAGAACTGGCCAAAACCTGCGGCCTTCCCAGGGTTCCTCAGTTCTGGGTGATTCTTCACCATTGTCCCTTAGCAGGACCTCCGATTCCCATTGCATTGAGTTTCTCTGGGCCTGCTAATAAGGCTGTCTCCTCGTGGGTGGACTGATGCTTAACACTCTGCTCCTTTCCTGCTTACCTCGTGGGGTTTTCCTGGAGTTCCTGCTGAAGCCCAGGGGGATTCAGGACCTGGAGTGGCCCTGAAGGCCCCCTTTGCCTAAACACACAAGCCACGTTACCCTTCACCTCCTGCCGCTTTGGAGAGGGAATCCCGCTCCTTCCATGCCCACATTCCAGTCCTGAATCCCACCGTTCTCACTAATACAGTGGTGAGTGAAGTACATTGTTTTAGATTTCTTCAAGTAAACAAATAGTGTCGCCTGAGTGAAACACCTAAAAGTGGCATAGAGTGGCTGCCTGAAACTGATTGCTACTAAGGATCTTCTAGGCCATCCAAAACATGGAAGCTTCCATTTCCATTCAGTCTCTGTGGGGTGTCTGTGTTACGCTATGGCATACTCCTCGTGTGGTGTATTGTAACTTCCAAAACATTTCTTTAGGAATTTTGGTAAGCTGTTTTATCAAGGAGATATTACTTTTTGAAATCACATCAAAATCTATCATTTTGAAAATTGTCTTAAATCTATGAACCAGGAGCCCAGAATTGAATCTGGGTTTCCTAGTGTCAGGGACTCTGCTTGAGTCATGTGCTGCCCCGTCCTGAAGGCTGCATAGGCAGGAATTCCTGCTCTGGCCAGGAATCGAACATAGCTCTTCTGATACGGGTTGCTGGTATCTTAAACTACATCCTAACTGTTGGGCCAAGTGCCAACTCCCAGATTTCATTTGATTTTAAAGCTTTTATTTTTGCTTCCTTGGAAGGCAGAGCTATAGAGAGGAGAGAGAGAGAGAGAGAGAGAGAGAGAGAGAGAGAGAGAGATCTTCCATCCGCTGGTTCACTCCCCAAAGGGCTGTAATAGCTGGGGCTGGGCTAGGCGGAAGCCCTGAGCCAAGAACTTCATTGGGGTCTCCCACATGGATGTAGGGATCCTGGAGGCATCTTCTGATGCTTTTCTGAGGCACATTAGCAGGGAGCTGGATTAGAAGAGTAACAGCCAGGACTCAAACCAGTGCCCATATGGGATGCTGGCATTGCAGGTGGTGGCTTAACCTGCTATGCTGCAACGCCCGGCCCTCGATTGCATTTTAAATACTAATACATTAATATGTCCAGTATTACAGAAGGGTGTCTTATTGTAGTGGTAGAAAGAGTTAAAATAAAATTAAAAAAATAGTTTACACTGTGAAATTGTGTTGTAGTCTTAAGAACCTGTTTGGAGCCATCTTCTCTGGAAATCGTGTATGAAGCACGTCGGAAATCTTTCTGAGAGCCTTCAGACAAGCTGTCACACAGCAGTGGATATTGCATTTTTCAAAAGCAGGAACCAGTTCTTTTGGTTGGGTCATTATTCTAATTTTAATTCTTGTTTTACCAAATGAGACATTTCAATTTTGGCTTTATATATCAACTAGTACAGCTGGTATTGACAGTGCAGCTCTAGACTCAGGAGTCACTGACTCAGTTCAGAGTTTGTGAGTGAGATCTCTTTATTTCTTAAGTATTTAAACATTTTTCTAGAAAGAGAACTTTCTCTCAAGTTCTTTATATATTTGAGAGGATACACATACACTTGGAATACATTTTTTCTTCAGATTTATAATCCATTTTAATTTTATTTTTTAAATTTTTTTGACAGGCAGAGTGGGCAGTGAGAGAGAGAGACAGAGAGAAAGGTCTTCCTTTGCTGTTGGTTCACCCTCCAATGGCCGCTGTGGTTGGTGCGCTGCGGCCGGCACATCGCGCTGATCCGAAGCCAGGAGCCAGGTGCTTCTCCTGGTCTCCCGTGCAGGTGCAGGGCCCAAGCACTTGGGCCATCCTCCACTGCACTTTCGGGCCACAGCAGGGAGCTGGCCTGGAAGAGGGGCAACCGGGACAGAATCTGGTACCCCGACTGGGATTAGAACCCGGTGTGCCAGTGCCGCAGGAGGAGGATTAGCCCATTGAGCTGCGGCGCCGGCCCATTTTTATTTTTTTTTTTTAAAGATTCTGTTTGAGAGGTTGAGTTACAGAGCGAGGAAGAGACAAAGAAAAAGGTCTTCCATTCGTTGGTTCTTTCCTCAAATGGCCGCAATGGCTGGAGCTGAACCTATCCAAAACCAGGAGCCAGGAGCTTCTTCTGGGTCTTCAATGTGAGTGCAGGGGCCCAAGGATTTGGGTCATCTTAAGTGCTTTTCCAGGCCATAGGCAGAGGATCGGAAGAGAAGCAACTGCGACACAAGCCAGCACATGTATGGGATGCTGGCAGTGCAGGTAGAGGCTTAGCCTACTACACTATAGTGCCAGCCCCCATAATCATCCATTCTTTACACCACCTGGTAGTGTGTCTAACACGTGTCGGCATGTGAGTAGTGATTGAATAAATGATATGAAGTGCAGGTTGTGCATCTGAACTAATCTCCACCAACTGTGAAGCACACTATTCCTTACACCACAGGAAACAGGTTAGACTTGAACTAGAGGAGCGAACATGATGTTCATGGTACAAAGCACCACTGCAATTCAGATCAGTTAGCTCCATTGGTTTTACTGCAAAGCACTCAATATCCTGGATCAATTAAAGTGATGTTGAGGTCTAACTATTTGTATCCCAGATCAATGAATCTATCCAGAAAACCGTGTTCCTGAATCTCATCTTAGGTTTCAGTGAAAGAGGGAGCTTTGCAGTGGACAGAGTTCAGAATGGATGAGCTGGACGTCAAATAGGACTCGATGACTGCTCCTCAGCAGAGCGTAATTTGGTAGTATGCGGGACTCCTGGAAGAAACCACACTTTATGTTCTGTCACTAAATTGATGTGCCTTGAAGAGTTTAAATCAAAAGCTGTAAGATCAAAGTTCAAATGCATATGGACCAAATCTCATAGATGGAATAAGGCAATCAATTTGAGGAATAAATTTTGATTTAGATCTTTTACAGTATTCACTTATGGTCAGATAAAATTTAAAGTCCATATAAACAAATAGGCTCTGTATGAATATAAGCTGATCATGTTGCGTCAGTGTCCATGGAAAGCCGGTGCTCACCAGTAGCACCCAAGCCCAGCTGGGACTGGACTGTAGGACCTGTTGGTAGTAAAGCAGAATGCTGGATCTGTGCCTGCCAAAAAGCAGGGTTGAGCTGGTTCCTGAGTGTGCCTGGATTCACTTCCCAGAAGACAGTAAAAACCTGCCAGGCCCTGGCTTTCAAAGATGGTTTAGTCATGCATGTGCACCCCATCTGTCGTAGGCACAAGGGATTTCCTTCTCGGCTCAGCCCTGCAGCCACAAACGCTGCTACCCCTCCTCCGGTTTAATTCTTCCTCTCCAGCAGGGAGTGTAAGGCCCTGTAAACCAGGTGCTGATCCTGCCACTCAAGGGAGATCCTTCTTCCATAGACCCGGAGGTGAGCTGGAAGTGTAGCTGGGTTTTCTTTTGCCACTTAGCTTAATTTTGCTATCGTTTGATTCAGTGATTTAAAACAAACATTTAATTTGAAATAAAAAAGATTGTATTACAGCTGTAACCACAGTTTTACTTTAGATGGTATGACCTTCAGCTCCTCTGTATGGGAGGCAGCTGAAGGGGAACATAGTAGAGGCCTCATGCTCTCTCTCTCTCTCCCTCTCTCTTTCTCTCCACCCCCATCCCCCCCCCCCCCCAATTTAGCAATATATCCAGCAGACGCAAAGTTCCACATGCGGAGCACAGTGAAAAGGGCTCCTTCTGCACATCCTCCAGGGCAGCCCTTCCCCCACCTCTGTCCACCTCCTGCAGGTGTGACCCTCAGTGCTCTGTGGGCTTCCGTTCTCTCCCACTGCAGAGGACAGTTGATACAGGGGTTAGAGATTGTACAGCAACCTCTGGATTGTACAGATAAGCCATTATGGTGCACGATGTTTTACAACCTGGTAACAACCCGGTATTTTGGCAAGCTGGTGGTTTTCTAGCAAATTTATATTTACATACTTTTTTCTTTGCACATTCTTCAAAAAGATCCAGATGAAGAAAGAAAAGGGTGGATTTTTCTAATCAGTTGTTCAGAGTTTTAAATGTATTCTAATGGGGGCTTTTGAGCCACATAAGCAATTACTGTTCTTATTAATTTTCCTTTCATACAGATTTATGAGAAATATCAAGATTTGTATACTGTGGAACCAAATAATGCACGTCAGCTGGTGGAAATTGCAGCCAGAGACATTGAGAAGCTTCTCAGCAACAGATCTAAAGCCCTGGTGGTGAGTCCATACTGGATCTGCTCATGTGACTACCTTCCATTCCTCATCTTTTGTTTTTTCTTGCTTTCTGATGATCCTTTCCAGTATACTTTCTTTACCTTGGTAACTGTTCATCGGCTGTGATCATACAAGATGTGATACCGTGAACTCAAAATAATCAGTTATCCTTTTTCTTGGTACTCGTTTATTTTCATATAACTACAGATTGTTGTAATACATAGGAATAGTATATGCAATCAACATTTACATATTTATATGTATGTGTGCCTAATATTAAAGGAATATGCTTAAATCTGACTTAACAGGTAAAATCCACAAATAATACCAACATCCTTAACAGACAGTGCTCTCTTACCCCATCACCCCATCTTCCTGCCAGTATGGCTAATATCCTTGATACTTGATTACGTGTGATTTTTCGCTTAATAGAGTTGAATCTGACATAGGAAGGTAATTTTTATTTTGCTTATTTCTCAGCCTTATTAAAATCATATTTTTATATGTAGTCTTTGGAGACTTGTGTTTCTTCACTAACATTATGTTTGTATAATTTATCTGTATGCCTGTGCTTAACTTTAGTTCATTTTATAGCAAGGCCCCCTTTCTATGGAGTATGCGCTGCAGATTCTCCAGTGGGCACCTGACACTGTGGACAGCACTGAATCTTGGAGATCATCCCTCAGTATCCACTGCGGGGTGCCTCCAGGAACCCCTTGGATAACAAAATCCAGATGGCAGGTCTCATATAAAGTGGCCACAGGTTTGCACTTAACTTACACACATCCTTCTGTGTGTTTTCGATCGTCTTCAGATTCCTTGTAACACGTAGTGCAATGTTATGATATGGAAATAGCTGTTGCACTGTGTTATTTAGGGAATAATGACAAAAATTCTGTTCATGTTCAGGACAGGTGTCTTGGTTTTTCTGAATATCGCACTAATCTGGAGGTTGACTGAATGGAATATGTTGTTTGTACAGTCATAGCTATGTTGAAGTTTAATTCATAAATTAGCCATAGTCAGAGATGAAAAATAATTACTACTGTATTGTATTCAGTCTTGTTGTGATGATGTGAGACTGTGCACTGTCTGCATGATGAGATGAATGTGGAAGGAATAGTGACGTAGTGTTAGGCTAATTGTGAGGGCTGACGACCAGCACTGCCATTCTTGGTCAGTTGATCCCATAACTGAAGCTTCTGTATTAACAGGTTAGTAGTGGAGACCCAGGAAAGAGGGCTCACTCGCATCCCAGGTGAGACAGAGTGAGATTCCATCATGCTGCGCAGAGCTCCGTGCCATTTTAAAACTTTCAGAGCTCACAGTAACATGTTATTTTCTGAGAAAGTATTTCAATTTGTGTGTTTCTTCTCTGTTGTCAAATTCTTATCTGGATTCATTGCCACATTGATGCTACTATCAATAGCAATGCTGAACTTTCTTGAACAATTTTTAGTGCAGGAAAACCAAATAGCTTCATTGTAAGGAATGTAAAGAATTAGGTCTACAGCGTATGACAAAAGAGTTGTGTCATTATCAGTTGAGGCATCCACTAGCAGCATGGGTCCTCACTGCTGCTTGTCTGGCCCACATGTGAAGTGTCTGGTACCTTAACTATAGGCAGTTCAGTGGGTGTGAAATGATACCTCTGCTCACCCATCACGAGAAAAACATCCTGTCATCATTAACCATTCTGTTGCCTCTTCACTGAAATATCTGTCCATGTGTTTTGCACATTTCTATTTATTTATTTTAGATATTTACTTATTTATTTGAAAGGTAGAGCAACAGTGGGGGAGAGGGAGAGAGAGAGGGAGAGAGAGAGAGAGAGAGAGAAAGAGAGAGAGAGAGAGATTTTCTATCCATTGGTTCACTCCACAGATGGCCACACCAGTCGGCCAGTCTTACAGGGACTCAAGAACTTGAGCCATTGTCTGCTGCCTCGCGGGCATATTAGCAGGGAGCTGGATAGGAATCTAGCATCTAGGACTCTGACACTTTGATGTGGCAGATGAGTGTCCCAAGTGGTGGCTTAACATTGCTGTACCAAGACACATGCCCCTACTTTTTTGTTGATTTGCAAGTTAGGTACTATAAGTAGTAATTCACTTAGTTATATATAATGTAAATACCTATTTCCAGTTTGTGCCTAGTAATTTTCTTTATTGTGTATTTTGATGAGATAGATTCTTAATTTTAATGCAAAGTCAGAATTTCATTCAAGTATTGGTATTTTGGGATGTTTTCTATAAGAAATTTTTCTTGGGGCCTGCATTTTGGCACAGCGAGTAAAGCTGCCACTGGTTATATTGGCATCCCATATTGGAGTGCTGGCTCAAGTCTTGGCTGCTCCACTTCTGATCCAGCTCCCTGCTAATGTGCCTGGAAAAAGCAGCAGAGGATGGCTGACGTGCTTGGGGCCCTGCCACCTACATGGGAGGCCCAGATGAAGCTCTTGGCTCCTGGGTTCAGCCTGGCCCATTCTGTGATTTGTGGAGTGAACCAGTGGATGGAAGATCTGTCTCTTTCTCACTCTGCCTTTCAAATAAATTTTTAAAAAATCAGAAGATTAAAGAGAGATTGGAATTGTGGTGCGCAGGTGGAGGTGCCTTCCAGCTCCCTGCTAATTCACCTGGGGAAGCAGTAGAGGATGGACCAATTGCATGTGCCTCTGCATCCACGTGGGAGTCCTGAGTGCATTTCTAAGCTCCTGGCTTTGGCCTGGCCCAGTCCTGGCCGTTGTAGCCATTTGGGAAATGAATTAGCAGATGGAAGATCTCTCTGTGTCTCTTTCCCTCTCTGTAACTCTGCATTTCAAATAAATAAATAAATCTTTAAAAAAGAGAAATACTTCCCTACCTGAGGTTATACATTTATTTTTTTAAATGTATTTTATTCTAAACAGTTACACATTTTGTCTTTCACAATGAAGTATTTAATCTGCTTGTAGCTGGTATTAGTATATAATTTGGGGCTGGCCTATTTTCCTGGGCTCATTATTAAATAATTGGGTATCCACAGTGAGCTCCAGTGACCAAGCTAGACATTGAATGGCCAGGTACTTTCCAGTCCTCTTCTTTAGAAGTATCCTCACGAAACTTGCACTTGCTCCTTTTATTTAAGCTTTCGTCTCTGCACATAATTATCCAGGAAAATATCTACTGGGATTTTGATGATGATTAAATTGACTTGAGAAGAATCAGGTTTTTTTTTTTTTTTTTTATTTGCTCTTTCTGTTAATAACCAGGACATTCTTTCCACTTGGCAGTTTTTTAAACCATTCAGGAAAGTTTTAAAAGTTTCCCATAAAGTTCTCATACACATTGCATTAAAAAAAAAAAAAAAAACTTAGCATAGGCTAAGTTCCTCTGAATCTGTAGATTTCATTCCTGTTTTTAAAATTTTACTTGCTTGAGAGAGAGACAGACAGAGCCAGACAGACAAGAACACAGAGAGTTACCTTACTCACTTATTGACTCCCCAAATAACCATAATAGTCAGGGTCAAAGCTGGAAGCTGGGGCACAATTCAAGTCTCCCATGTGAGTGGCAGGAGCTCAGTCACTTGAGCTGTCACTGCCTTTCTGGAGGCAGGAGCGGGAGCCAGAAATTGAACCATCTATTTCAATACAGGACCCAGTTGTCTTAACTGCTATGCTTAATACCCACCCCCAAATCTCAGTACTGTTGTAGATATTTGTACCATGGGTACTCTGAATTTTTGATTACTTGCCACTCACAGTTCTGAATTTCAGCCTCCTGTGTTTTATATATAGTGTGGCCTTCAGAAATTTTCCTTATTTTCTTGGCACTTATCAATTATTATGTTTCATAAAGTATTCAGGACCTTGTAGTAATGTGTCCAGAATGTGGCTTAGGTAATGCCAAATCACTAAAAGTTCAAAGATTTAATTAAAAAGAAGGCAAACTTTTCATTCCTGGAAAATTCAAAGCATTATGATCTTCAGCATTGAGGATATGGATACTATTTAAAAGCATTTAGAGTTTTAAATGTTTGCAGTAAAATCTTACGTAGTCAAATAAGGCATTTTCAACTAAGTGATTAATATCCTGGGGGCAGGTGAAAATGACTTAATTCATATGGAATTGATTTTATGGATTTGTGTCTTTCCTGTGGATGTAGGACGCAGGTAATTTGGATATCGAAGTCCTTGCAAAAAGTAGGAGAATGAAAACTTTGTGTGTGTGTGTGTGTGTGTGTGTGTGTGTGTGTGTGTGTTGCCTTAATTGGATTAATGTGGAAGCCTATTAAGACTTCTTTCTTACTCACCATTGAACTGAAGCTCAAGACACCTGGTGTGTTATTAGCATCCTGGGGTAGCAGAATAAGAAGACTCAATGGCTAATTAAATGTGGAATTAGTTAGATTTGATGTCAGGGAGAGAGATTTATGTTTGTTTTCAAACTAAACATTCTTTATTTAACTTCTTTGATTCCACAAAAATAGAAAACACATTATTCAGAAGAGAAATATTTTGAGGCTGATTGAAAAACAGGTGCTACATTGTGTTGTAAATGAATGCAAGATGGCATTATTAGTTTCCTTCTATTTTTGTTGTATGCTTATACTCAAGGAGACATTTCAATAAAAGGAGCTTTAAATTATCAGGGTAGGGTAGTAATGTAATTCTATAGGTAACTGCAGTAGAAAAATCATGAAGATGCAAATGTGATGTAGGTGATAAAATTTAATGCCAGATAGACTAGATAGTGTTTTGTCATTATTTCTTACACTAATCCTGTGATTTGGACATTGTTTTTTGTCTCGTTTCTCAATGAGGAAACTAGGTCTTTGAGGGTTCCTGACTTGTCTGAAGAAATGTCCCTAATAAGTAAAGTGTGCCAATGCATCTTAAACTGTAATTTGTGTACAGAGTACCCTGGCTTGTGTGAAAATACAGATTTTTATTAAATAGATTGGTCTAGAGATAGCACAGTTCAGCTATGCTCCCAGGATATACTGATGTTCCTTGTTCAGTGATTATCTTTGAACAGGAGTGAGAGGATTCAAACTCAAGAGGGTCTGACTTCAAGGTCTGCGTTCTTACCTATTACACAAACAGATCCTTTGGTCTGCTGAAGCATATGATCCTAGCATGAGAGAAATTATGGCTGGGTAGAGTTGTGTACGATTCATCCACACTGATTAAGAATTGGATGTTTCTATTAATAGAATATGCTGAAATGTGATACTTTTTTTGTATGTGAATTCTATACCAATTGGCTATTTTCAAAAAATTTATTCAGTAAAATAGGATACATGGTAGTATGGAGACAATTTTCATTTTTGAGTTTGAAATTTTTAAACACTTTTATTCTTACTATTAAGGTTATTAGCATAACTTTGAAGATATAAATGTAAAATCTGTGAAAGAAAAGACTTATTTTATATGCATACGAAAAAACAGTTCATATTAAAAATTGGGTGTTTTAGAAAAAGGAGATGAACAACTGGATTTTTAAAAAACTTTTTCCTGGAATGATTGTTTTTAATATCTGTAGTAAATGCTATTGTTCATGTTTGCTCAGAGATTTTATATATTTGAACATTACGTTTTAATTCTGTCTTTTATAGCCTGTTGCTTCATGCTTTGGTTTGTCTTTATTCAGATGTTTTCTCTCATTTCTTTCCCTTAAGTTTTCAGTTTTCAATTTCAGCATTTATTTTGACTTTTTAGTCACACTTTATGGTCTTTTGATCGGCTCCATTAACCATCCTTAGGAAGAGCTGAAAGAAAAATGGATGCAGAAGAGCTTTGTTTTCAAGCCATCTCTTTGATGGCAAAATAGACCTTTGCACCTAAGTAGCTGTGGTTGTATTTGTAGGGATGGGGCTATATAAACTCATGTTGTGATCCTGGTGATTCCAGTGCACTAGTCTTAGGAAGTCCTATGAGGTAGACACCCTGAACACTTAGTCATTCTTGTTTTATGAATGAGGAAACCCAGATGACCCAAGTTCCTAACTATGATTGTGGAGATAGCATTGGGTCATGGTAGAATTTAATTTTAGGATTACTGTGTATTCCAGTCTTCCTCTGCCTGCCAACACTCCTTCCCCTGAAGGTGACACTAATAATGTTTGCCATTTCATTTCTAACATTTGTCTTCTAAATGACTGTTTTTCTGGTGTGTGCTGTGTTTATGTCTCACACAGTGGCTTCGCTGTGATGGTGATTCCACTGACATTGTTGGACTATTCTTAAGCAATCTCAAATCAGTGTTTGGAAGCAAAACAGAAAGTCATTTAACCTTGCTGTTAGCACTCATTTTGACCCACAGTAGGCTGAAATATCTGCAAATTTTAATGAACAATTCATGAGAAAAAGCTGTTGAGCAAGAGCCCAGCCTCCAGTGGCCCATCCTGAGAGATGGAGGCAAAGCAAGTCAGTGGCCTCCATTGTTCACCAACTGGTCCAGCACAAAGGGGTCTGCTTGGTAAATGGATGTCTCGAAGAAAATAGGATCAAGGTTATAAAAACAAACTTCTCTAGTGACACTTTTCCAATAAAAACTTATGTGTCTTGGGTTGTCCTGCTAACTTTAATTACAACTGCTGCAATGTAATATGAAGTTTTAGGTATTGTGATACGCCCCAACTCTTAATTGAACCTTGATATTCAGCTTATGATTAGATTTTGGGAAGAGGAGTCAAGGCGAATGACTTCCAGTTTCTTTTTTCTTGGGAGGACTAGTTTATTACTATCTAACCAGTTTTCTTGTGTTTCTTTATCTCTGTGCCATTGCTTCGCCATCTTCTCTATTTGTAAACAGTTACCAAGAGTTTGATAATAAAATGCAGATTTCTGGTCTTCAACGCTAGAGATTTTAACACAGAAGTATAGAGAGTAATTCAAGAAAAATTAAGGCCAGGAAGTGAGAAAGGTGTCGAAGGAAGCCTTGTGAAATTCTTACAGACTTAACTAAGAATAAAAAATGTATGGTATTTGGCTGTTAGGTGTCATTGATTTACTTTTGTGAGAGGAGATTCAGTCGAATGTGTTAGAACTGAGCAGTGTTGCAGTGTGTTTGAGAACTGGGAAACTGTAAAGGACTTTGTTTAGAGCTGCTTAAAATTTGGTAGGACAGAGAAGGGGACATGTGTAGCACAGCTGAAGACTTTATCCCTTTTGTCTGTTTTTGAGCTTGGAGGGCATATAAACATACTTTTAGTCAGGAACTAAGGAATCTATGAACTTTGAATATTAAAAAAAATGTTGAAGAATGATTTTTAGCAAAAGCAGAGGACCAGACTAAGGTATGTTCTCTTTGAAAAGTTGACAGCATCTTTTGCCTGGAACAAAAGAGATGATTAAAGTAGTTGGTGTTTGATACAGGGGTTAAGCCATTGCTTGGAATGCTAATGTTCCATAATTGGAATACCTGAATTGAGTCCCCACTCCATTTTTTTTTTTTTTTTGACAGAGTGGACAGTGAGAGAGAGAAAGGTCTTCCTTTTGCCGTTGGTTCACCCTCCAATGGCCGCTGCGGACGGCGCACCACGCTGATCCAAAGGCAGGAGCCAGGTGCTTCTCCTGGTCTCCCATGGGGTTGCAGGGCCCAAGCACTTGGGCCATCCTCCACTGCACTCCCAGGCCACAGCAGAGAGCTGGCCTGGAAGAGGGGCAACTGGGACAGAATCCGGTGCCCCAACCTGGACTAGAACCCAGTGTGCCGGTGCCGCAGGTGGAGGATTAGCCCATTGAGCCGCGGCGCTGGCCCCCACTCCACTTTCAACTTCAGCTTCATGCTAGGAGGTGATGACTCAAATAGTTGGTTCCATCCCACCCGTGTAGGAGTTGCAGCCTTCTGACTTCAGTCTTCCCAGCCCTGACTGTTGCAAGCATTTGGGAGAATGAACCAGCAGATACAAGATCACTGTTTCTTTCTCTTTCTCTCTGTCACATAAAAAGGACGGGAGAGTTATTAAATATAAAAAAGGTTGCATTTGCAGGCAGAGAAAATTTGGAAGTCACACTGAATAACCACTTTTGTGTTGGTTGAAAAAATTTGTTGTGATATTTTATACAATGAAAGTCTTGGGAGCGGTGGTGAAGATTTGGAGGAATAAAGTAATAAATGGAGTCTACTGTAAGTAGTTAAGTAGACTCTATATGTACTACTCAGTAAGTAGTAGGCTATACTTTTACTCTACTGGAAGTAAGATGACTGATGAATGTGTTTAGTGCCTTGCTGACACTGGAAATGAACAGAAGATACAATATCCTCTCAGTTTCTAGAAGTGCAGTCCTGTCCTGTGTAGGGATTTGAAGGAGCATCTGAAGACCAGTGTTTTGAGTGTGTATGTGTGTGTGTGTGTGTGTGTGCGTGTGTGTTTTGGCTATTCATCCGCAATCTGTCCTTTGAGTATAAACTTTACCAGCCCGGTGGAAACAACAGAAGTCCCCTTAGAAGAAGTGTGAAATATTGTGCCACTTTTTGACCCCCAAGTGCAAGTGTGCTTACCCTTCTTTTTAATCCAGTGTAAATGTCTTTAACAGGACTGTTCAGAGAGCTAGCATATTTCTCTTTTAGTTTGAGCAGTAAAGAGATCTGGCAGTCTGCTATTTGTTTTGCACAGTTGGGATGCCTTTTGTTTGGATTTGATACATGCCTATGGATGCTAACAGTGAAGTCCTGAGACCAGGCAAGGCCATGAGAACGATGGGTGGAAACAGGTGGGCACGGGAGGGTTGAGGTGTAACTGACAGTGCTGCATTGCAGTTGTACATTGTGGTATCTTCAACAGAAGAAAACAAAAACCAGACATGACCCCAAGAGAGGATTTATTTATTTAATAATAATTTAATAATTAATAATTAATAAGCAATAATTTAATAATCTCCCCAAGAGATTTCTAGCTGTTGAATTTTGCTACTAGTGTCCAGCTCACTGGGCAACCCTTGACTGCAAGGGCGATGAGAAATGCAGTTTTTCTCTGGGCCATTGCCTTTGTACAAAGCTGGAATGCTCTTAATAACATGTGTATCCAGCCAGCTGGTGTGTATGTTAAGACTTTTTTCAGGATTTGTTAGGGAATAGAGTCTAGAGAAAATTCACTTTAAAAAAGCAGAGGAGAGCAAAAAAAGTTGCTTTACTTGGCCTTTTAGAAAAACTATAGAGTCTCACCCTTTAATATAAAACTCGCATTCTCCAATTAGCTTTCTGTAACATGGCTTGGCACAATATGAGCAGCCATCTAATGCAAGAACTGTTCAGTTCACCTAGGGTTGAGGATGGGCACAGTAGCTTTCATAAACTTCAAGGATTTTCAAGGATTAGTTAACAATATTTGAAGTATCTGAAAAAGTGAACCATATTGGACAGGGTCTGATAATACTTAAGAATTAAGACTTCAAGAGAGCAGACTTTGTTATAGGGATAAAGTGTAAGTTCAGAGAGAACAGTGGGGGAAATAAGAAGTGGGAAAAGACAGAAATGTAAGAAGTGGGTCGTAACAAGCTAGAGACGTGAATGAATGAACTGGTTTCTGAAATGCATGTGTGGAGTTTTAACAGAAGGGAGTGAATTAATAATTAGCGTTTATTGAATATCTGCTTTAGTCCAGACACTTTGCTAAATTTTTTACTGTGTATTTTAAACAGAAATTCTATTCTGCACAGTCAGTATAATTGTCATCATTTTAAAAGATGAGAAAGTGAAAGCGGCAGGAAATCCAATAATTGGTTCGATCTTATACTAGCAAAGAATCCAAACCTAGTTATATATTCTTACAAAAATACTTGATGATCCCTTGTATACCCACTTATTGGTTTAAAAGCTACAAACTTACTTAGTTTTCAGCATCAGCTGAAACTAAGACTAGGTTGCTTCCCTAGACTTTACATAGAGTGAATGATTTGGACTTGGGGGTTTTTGTCTTTTGTTTTGGTTTCTTTATTAATTTGACAGGCAGAATTATAAAGAGAGAGCTGGACAGACAGACACTGAGACAGAGAAGAGAGAGAGAGAGATTGATCTTCATTCACTGGTTCACACCCTAAGTGGCCACAACAGCTAAGGTTGAGCCAGTCTAAAGCCAGGAGCCAGGAATTCCATCTAGATCTTACATGCGAGTGACAGGGGCCAAGGCACTAGGCTGCCTTCTGTTTTCCCAGGTGCTGGATCAGAAGTGGAGCAGCAGGGATTCTAAATGGCTTCAATATAAGATTGCAGTTATCCCAAGCAGTGGGTTGACTCATTGTGCTGCTGTGCTAGCCCCTGGGGTTCTTGCATTGAGGTTATCTAGCTTTTAGTAGTACTTTGTACCATCTTCCCACATGATGTCTCAATAACTAAAATATTTATCTGTCATTTGTGCTCTGTCTAGGTGACACCTAGCTATTATAACTAATAAAGGCATAGTACTTAGGCCTGAATGGGGTCCCATGGTACAACTCTATTTAAATCCTTCAAAGTTGGCATCATCATCTATTTTGTATGCTTGGCAGCATCTTCTGCATTTGCCTATTGCACAGTGCAGCTGGTTTATCTACTAAACAAAATATGGCCATAACCTGCAGAATCTATTTCCAGCTGGTGGTTCTGGTGCCCCTTGAGTTTCAAAATCCAGTCCTCACAGACTTGATGGAACCCTCAGTCAGTAAGACGTCTTCTCCCTTTTGGTTTGTTTTTTGCCGATGCTTATGAGCATGTTACATACGTACTTACAATACTCCAAACTTTTGCTTTTTTAATTTATTTTTTATTTTTTTTCAAACTTTTGCTTTTAACAATATGATGTATTGAGGAGAATCTTGACTTACACTTCAAATATGATTAGTAGAACTTCAGAATTACGTGGAGATGCTTTGAAGTGTAGGCCAGCTGCCAACCAAGGAGGTGCATATGTTTTCTCCTGGCATTGAGAAACAAAGTAGTCTACAAGCACCTGTCTAATTTTGTTGAAAGATTTGTTCATTTACTTAAAGGAAGCATGACAGAGAGAGAGAGAGAGAGAGAGAGAGAGAGAGAGAGAGAGAGAGAGAGAGAGAGAGACACTGCGAATGATCCATCTTCCATAAACTGGTTCACTCTACAGTGCCTACAACAGCCAGGGCTGGGCCAGGCCAAAGCTTGGAGCTCAGAATTACAATGGGGTTTCCTGCTTGGATGGCAGGGGCCCTAATGAGTACTTGGGCTATCATTTGGTGGCTTCCCAGGCGCCTTAGCAGGGAGCTGAATCAGAAGCAGAGGTGTGAGTACTCTAACAGCACTGATGGACGTAACTGTGCCAAGTGGTGCCTTGACCTGCTGTGCCACAGCGCCACCCCAAACACTATCTATTAATAGTCCTGTTCATTGTTTGATCTGGAAGTAATGTTTGATAGCACTTTACATTCTAATACATGGTTTTATTACATTTGTCAGTACATTTTTGTATTTGAATAATTGCGTTTTTTCTTAGTTTAGATCTTAAAAATTGGCTGGAGGTTTAGATTATTAAATACATTATTTTATTGGCATTTGAAAATAGTAAACACTGTTCACTCAGCCCCTATTTCACTCAGGACTGGTGCTATGGCACAGTGGGTGAAGTCACACTTGGGGTGCCAGCCTCTCATACTGGACTGCTAGCTCAAATCCCTGCTGCTCTGCTATGGATCCAGTTCCCTGCTAATGTGCCAGCAAGGCGGTGGATCATGGCCCAAGTGCTGCTTGGGACCCTGTCACCCAAGTGGGATCCTGACCTGGATGGAGTTCCAGGCTCCAGGCTCAATCTGGCCCAGCCCTGGCTGTGGCAAACATTTGGACTGTGAACCAATAGATGGAAGGTATTTGTCTCTCTGTCACTCTGCCGTTCAAATTAATAAATCTTTTAAAAAAAGAATGTTCTTTCAGAACATCCAGTGTTTCCAAAGCCTTCAACTGGACATGCCTGTATTTCTTCAGACCATTTGTTACTATCTTCAGTGGACAGTTCCAGATACACGGCTACATTTCCTCTCTTAAGTTTACATATTTTTGTAGCACCTCTACGGATGTTTAGATCTACGGTAATTATACTGGTAGGAATTTGGGGCCCCGCGGATGAGATGGTGAGACACTACGTGCTGCCTGCAGGCCCCTGTGGCTTTCAGGAGGAAGGAAACAGATGCATACACCTGCGCTGGGCTGCTCCTTGCTCCACACCCAGCCCTCTCATCCTTACAGCACTTTGTAGCCCTCTCATCCTTACAGCACTTTGTCCTGATTAAAATACTATGGAAAGGCTAGTGGTGAAGTGTTCTTAAACAATGCTTTCTGTTGTAAATCACTCAGTGTGGGGAAGGTGACTCCCTCCCCCTGCACAAGTGGTGTCAGCACCAAAGTGTACTTGAACTCAGACACTTTTGTCAGCAAGGTGGTTGTCAAATATACCTGTAAGGTGGAAAGCACAATGAATGGGCTACTGCACCTCGTTCTGTAACGGAAGGCTCAGACAAGGGAAGGTTTTCACTAGACCAAGTTTCTTTTGGGAAAATAGTGTTTTCACAGTGTCATGTTGGTTTCTGGATGGGAGACAATATTTAAAATATCAACACAAACATTACTGCATTGGCAAATTTGGCAAAGCTAATATAGGTTCTGATAACCTAGTACTTGTAGACATTTAGGCAAAAGTTCGTGTTTGGTTTGTGGCTTACATTGAAGTCAGCGAGAATTAGCTGAAGCCAATGGCAGAGTTCAAACAGGCGGGACCCTGCATAATTGGTAGCCTGTGACAAGGACTTTGTTCAAGAGGTAAGAGTTTCAGCCTGGCAGCGACAGAATTGCACCGTGCACGGGTTCTTCTGAGTGTGGGCTCATCTGGCGTCACGGGTCTTACACCTGTGAAGGCAGCCCAGAGATAATTAGTGCAGGAGCTGGAACCCAGACTTGGGTTCTGGGCTACTCATACTGTTCCCTCTCTGTGGTGACAGTCGTGGGATTTCACCTGGCAGGCTGAGAGTCTGTGAAATCTATGATTACTGTTGAATGATAATCTCAAAGTAATCAAACAAAAATCCGTATGTGCGAGATTCGCAGAACCTTTGCCTGCAAAGTGGATTAGTTTAACGGTTGAGATGGCTGCAGTCCACATTGGAGCGCTGAGGTTCCATCTCTGGCATCCACTCCTGTCAGCAGTTTCCTGCTAATGTATACCCTGCGAGGCAGAGGTGATGGCTCAAGTATTTGTCTTTCTGCCACCCATGAGGGAGATCTGGATTGAGTTTCTTGCTCCCAGCTCTGGTTCTGGGACAGTTTCAGTCATTGCAGGCATTCCGAGAGTGAACGCGTGGACAGGGGCTCCCTCTTTGTCTCTCCTTTTCTTGCTGCCTCTCAAATAAACCAATACTTTGCAAAATAATTTGTAAGAGTTCATAGGCAATGAGAATCATGAAAAACCTGTGCATGAGTATCAGACATTGGTTTTTGAACCCCCTTATGTTTCATCTCTCTCTCTCTCTTTTTTTTTTATAGAATAGCCAACTTGTGTCCCCAGAAGCATTCAGATCTGAATATACTAGTTAATAGTGTTTTGCAGTAGATAGCAAAGAAAAGTGATAATCCAACGCTACTTTTTTTCTATTCACATAAAAGGCATCTAAAAACAGAGCTTCATGGCATTGCAACAAGTTGAAGGCAATCCAAGCCAATAGTGTTTGCTAACATGAAACACCATTTGGCCATTGTTGGAGTTGGACTTTGAAGTGGTGTCCAGATTTCTGTATTTTCACTGGACTTTTCAATCTGTTGGTGTTTGGTTTTCCCTTGTCTCCTTTGACCTCTTGTTTGTCTCCCTCGGAATCACAAACTCTAAACTGTCCTCATTTCCTGATCTTTCCCCAGGAGCATGAAATTAGACAGCATTTGTGAGATGCCCAATACTATTGTGCCTTTTGTATACACACAGGAGTTTTTTGGAATCTGTTCCTCATAATTTTGCAGCTCCTGTAAAATCAAGACTGTCTTTGCAAACTTAGGTTGCAAAAACCTAAGTCTCTGGATACAGCTTACTGGTAGCTTGATAGAAAGCTCTGCTAAATGAACTAAAGCACCATCGAATCAGGAATTTTGAAGGAATTTTGAAAATTCATTTGTCTAGCTTTATCCTCAGAAAAAGGGATTTCCAGGGATTTCCTGGTACTTTTTAGTGCAGTTGCTTAAGCCACTGCTTGCGATGCTGGTGCCCCCTTTGAGTACCAGCTGATTGGAGTCCCAGCTGCTCCACTTCCATTCCAAGTCCCTGGTAATGTGCCTGGGACAGCTGCAGAAGATGGTCCAAATACTTGGGCCGCTGTCATCCACGTGGGAGACCAGGGTAGAGTTCCAGGATCCTGACTTCAACTTGACCCAACTCTGGCTGTTGGAACATTCTCTCTCTCTCTCTGTTTCCCTCTCTCTCTCTGTCACTCTGACTTTCAAAAAAAAATTAAATCTTAACAAAAAAGAAGAGGATTTTCTAAACCATCAAACAGAGAATTGGCTTTCTTTTCCCTAATGTTATTAGTGATTCAACTTACACAATTTATTGTGCAATTATTGTTACCTAACTTGACTTTTAAGAAATTACCTGTCACATCCATATCTTTGTCTAACTTATGCCTATTTTATTTTCTGTACACTGTATGTATTGACAGTTGATTGACATTCAGCTTAGAATATCTCACTTTGTGTGCGTGTTTGTGTGTTGTGGAGATAGGGATTGTAGGAGTGGTATGAGTTGTCATCATCTCATCATAGTATAGTATTCTTGGCAAATCATGATGTCTGTCAGTTGCTAAGCCATCATTATTGCCAGACATTGAGTTAAATGCTTTACACACGTTATCAAATTTAATCTTAAGGATAACCTTAGGAGATACATACATAACTGTGTCTGAAAAAATCAGACACCATCTGCCTCCGATCTGTGTAATTTGTTGAATAATGAAAGCCTAGGCCATCTAACCCTGAGGTGTTATTTATTTCTGACTTCTGTCAGGGTTTTTCAGTAAGAGCTGCAGATTGTTTATTTGGTGTAGAGATTAAGACACCACTTGGGATGCTTGTATCCAAGCTGGAGTGCCCGGGTTTGAGTTCCTCCTTCACTCCTGATTCAGCTTCCTGCTAATACATAACTTTGTCACTAGAGGTGACAGCTCAAGTAGCTGGGTCTCTGCTGCCGACATGGGAGACCCAGATCTTTTTTTTTTTTTTTTAATTAATTTATTTGAAAGGCAGAGTTACAGCGACAGAGAGAGGAAGAAACAGTAAGAAAGAGAAAAAGAGACATCTTCCATTTGCTGGTTCGCTTCCCAGATGACTGCAATGGCCAGGGCTGGGCTAGACCGAAGCCAGGAAGGAGCCTCGAACTCCATCTAGGGGAGACATGGATTGAGTTCTTAGATTCTGTGTCCTGGCATTGGCCTAGCTCGGCCCTGGCTGTTGTTGGCATTTGAGGAGTGAATCAGTGAATGGGAGCTGAGTCTGTCTGTCTCTTAATATCTCTCACATACATAGTAAATTAAAAAAAAAGTGTACTGTAGTTCTATGACCTAATGAGCCCTGATTTTTTTTCAATTTTTGTACGCAGACATATTTTTTTTCATTTTTCATTTTGTACTGTCTTTTGGAAATTATTAACATTTATTCTCTTTCTTAAAGCATAGAGGACAGAATCAAATGTTTAAATGTAGTAAAGTACTATGGCAAGGCAAATTATAACTGAAAATTAATCATTTTTCATTAGAATATGATCCAGCTGTAGCAGAAGCTCCTTTCATGGCTCATATGTGAGACGATAATATATATTCGGTGATTCTGGTATATTATACATGTATGAATATAACTATGCAAGTATAGCCTTATTGTCAATAATTTAAAATATAAAAATCCAGTATAAGATGAAGTTTAAGAGTCAACCATCCAGAGAAAAGCTACCTTTTAAAGTTTAGTGACTACCTTTTAGTACCTGTATGTGTGTGATTACCAGTATTTTGTAATGATTTTTGTGTGATTGGACATTAATTAACACGGTCTTTTAAACAGCTTTGTAGTATTCCCTTATATGAGAATATCACTATTTAGCCAGTCTTCTATTGGTAGAAATTTAGTTTACTTATAGGAACTAATGCTGTTCAGAGCACATTTTACATATATATAGAAAGATTTTTAATTACCTTATTTAAAAAATTCTTAGAACAGGAGTGCTTAAGTCTAAATGATTTGGGGGGCTGGCATTGTGGCACAGAGGGTTACGCTGCCACCTATAATGTTAGCATCCCATATTGAAGCATTGGTTTCAGTCCCAGCAACTCTACTGCTGATCCAAATACCTGCTAATGCACTTGGGAGGCAGCAGATGATGTTCCAATTGCTTGGACCCCTGCCAACCAGGTGGAAGACCCAGGTGGAGTTCCTGGCTCCTGGCTTCAGACTGAACTAGCTCTGGTAATTTGTGGCCATGTGGGAGAGTGAATCAGCAGGTGGAAGATTCTCTCTCTCTTGATCTCTCTCTTGATCTCTCTCTGCTGTTCAGATAAATAGAGTAGATATTAAAAAAAGGATTCTGAACATTATACTTTTCTTTTAAGGAAATAAAAGTATTTCCTTCTATTCTTTGCTTCTCTCTCTTTTTCATTTATTTGTTAGAAAGAGGGTTTCTGACAGACTTGGAGGGGAGTGACTGCTTCCATGTTTGCCCAGTGTCTTAGGGTAAATATATTTTTGTATGTAGGGCTTGATTTTAAAGGATATACTCTTAATTATTATAATAATGTCAAAAACTCATGCTCTTCTCTGCAGATCAGTGCCTCTGCTGTTGGCAATATAAGCAGTTCGGAATTAAGAGGCTGGTCGGGCAAACATCTGTCTTCCAGATTTAGCTGTCAGAAAGCTCAGCCTCAGAGTTGCAGTTGCTGAGTACCGATACAGCCTGCACGCTCTGCCCTGTGTGTGTGATCCCAGCCGTGGGCACTGGGCCAGCTGGCCGCGCCGAGCACGTGTGGGCCTGAGGCTCCAGGGCACCTGACACTGACAAGACCCAGTGTGGCTTGACAGCCCAGGCATTAGTTACAAAAGACTGTCTGCTTCTTCCCTGGCTGATTTGTTCACTTCATGTCCCAGCTCTCATTACTCCCCAGTTACATCTCCTCCTGTAATTGTTGGTCTGTTGTGAACCAGTCGGCCTTGATTGTTTATGCTGTCGTTTCTGACTAATTCTAGACCTGTGCTGCAGAGGGCCAGTCACAAATAGTAATGACCCATTTTCTACCCGAGAGTTTACAGAGAATTTGGTACCCCCTATATCTTGTTGCCTGTGCAATTTTCCCTCAACACAACAACAGAATGTGGCCTGTTACATAAGAGAATAATTAACTAATTCATGCAGGATGATATTTATATACTCAGAACTTTTCCTTAAAATATGGACATTCCTATAACCATTGTTGTTTGTGGCTCATAGCAATGAGTTTGACTCCTACCTAAGTCTTTGTTTTCATTAAATGACCGCTCCCACCAACTTTTTCCCTCCCAGATAGGAATTTGTAAACTGGAGATCGGAATAGACAAATACAGTATGTAACTTCAGCTATCTTCGTCATTAACTATATTTTGGCTCACTAGTTGTATCCACTGAAATGAAATTAACCCTCAAGCTTTCTCAGTAGGGAGAGAAACCAAAAATGTTTTTAAAATCTCAAATATCTTATAATAGCAGTGATTTACCAAGTGTTTGCCATATAGAAGACACTGGACTAAGGACTGTATTGGTGTTGACTTATTTAATCCTTAAAAATATTTCCACACTTGGCATTAACATCGTCTCCATTCTATAGAGATCTTTTGTGCAGGGATTTGTGCAGAGATTTCTTTAATTCCCAAGCTTGATGACATCATTTCTTCCTACACTGCCTTGCACTTGTGTGTATCAAGACCCACTACTGAGTTCTCCATTTAATTCTTCTCTCTTCCCTTCTTCCACCTGTTTTCTTGATTCTTCCTTTTCCTCCTCCTCCTCTTCCTCTTCTCTTTGAATAAATATGATGAGTAAGCACAGAATTAAGAAGATTTAAGCATATTACCCAGGGTCAGGCAGTAATAGGTTGCTATTTTTGTTTCACAATAAGATTACGTATTGTCATGTCTTATTTTACACGAGAAACACTGTGTAAAAGAGCCTGTAATGGCAACTTAATTTAATTGCAGTGTATGTGTTATGGGGGAGCCTGAGCCAAAATTAATATTTTGGAGTCCTTGCTGTTTATTTAGATAAGAATAAAAAAAAAACCAGCTCAAATGTAGCAGACAATATGGTAAGATTTGAGATTTATTTACAGAGTGAGAGAAATGCACAGGAATGTGAGGGCTTTATTAAACAGGAGGGTGGGTCCGAAAGATTAAATGAGAAGCTCCGTACCAAAAGCTTGAGGGCCAGCCAGGGGCCACGTACGGGAGTCTGCAAGCAAGAGGCACATGGGGGTGCCATGTAGGCAGGAGTGGTGGCAAAAAACCAGTGTGCTCAGTGCGCCCCAGACCTCTTGTTCACTTTCCGAAAGGGGAGTGGTTACATGGTCTGATTGGCAGGTGGATGGATACAGGTGAGATGAGCTGTGGCAGGGGATGCGGGGTGTGGCCTTCAGCTCCTGAGCCTAATCTCATCTCCCTGATTGGGTCCCATATCATATGTAGAAGGAGAACTGAAGGAGAAAAAAGGAAGCCATGGAGAGAAGGAAGGTGAGGGAATTTGGCCTTTTAGTCCTCTGGTCTTACTGGAATTAAGTTATTTATATAAAAATGTGTGGTGGATTTGTCAGGTAATGGATACTCAGGTCATAAAATCCCTCATTTCTTGTTGAGCTCAATGTAATCATTTAGGCTGGAAACCAGCAATTTTAGAGCTACACACTGTGTTGGGACTTTTACACCCCTAAGTGAATATATTCTGGGGATATGTTTTAGGGATACTGTGCTCTAGGTATTAACACACATTATATCAAGATATATCAAGATAAAAATTAGGTTTCTGTTACAATTCCTGAACTTGAGCTTAAATACTGTTGTGGGACTCTGGGCCCTGGCTGGGCTTGGAGAGAACTCCAACTAGTGTAGTCCCAGGTTCTCATGTAAAAATGCAGCTGGGAGACATGGATAGAAATGTGCAGAAAAGCAGAATTTGTTGAAAAGCACAGGGATAATGCTCACTCAGATGTAAGTGTGGGCAACCTGATGAGAGAATTACCCCTACCTGAGTTGGAGTCGACCTTTTGCAGGATATGGGGTGGTGCTTGGACAGGGCCTGATTGGATGTTGCAAGGAGGCAGGGTTGGGTTGAGGATGTGAATGTGGTGCTCTCCAGGAAGGTGTCACGGCATCTGGAGCATGATGGAAAGTGAGGCATAGCTCCAGAATGAGGAATGGGCATGTCAGCCCTGTTTAATCTGCAGGCAAGATAATAGGATTTGGGCTTTGCATGAGGCATGGGTGTTGGCAGTCCTCAGCTCCTGACTGCTTGCTAGCTACCTGCCTACCATATCAATAGCATGCAGTTACTCATTAAGCTTAAAAGCAAAGAGCCCAGTAGCTTTTTTACATAACGTGCTGCTCAGTTGGTTTTTAAGAAGTGAACACTGGTTCTTCCAGAGTGTTGGTTATGCATCTTTGCCTATAACCAAGTAAACCGTTTGCGATTGTAAGTGGAAGGTGTGCTTAATTAACTTAGTTTTAATTACAAATGGTGAGAAATGCAAGGCGTGCATAGAGTGAAAAGACCAGAATGCTCATCTCTTTGAGAAGGGAGAGAGGCATCATAGGAGTGGGATAGCTTAGACCTGCAGAGAGCTGAGTATTTTAATGCAATCATCTAGGAACCCCCCTCTTGGGATTTCATTCTTCATAAAGTTTATAGGTGTTTGATGCATTCACTGTCCTTCTTTTTCAGCACATAATTGCCTGCTGGAGCCTTATGGTTTTTGCAAATGATGCTATGAGTGGAGAACTGCTCTTTCCTGAATTTCAGGAAGGCCAAATGGCCAGGAAAAGGGGTAGGGGTGGGGACAACTGCTAACTGTTCTTCCTCCCTTGTAGAGGGCAGCCTCTAGCCTCCAGCTGATGTCTCACACCCACTGCTCCTCTGTGGGAAGCCAAATCAGAAATCCTGAAGCTGAGGAGCTGCAGGTGGCATGGATCTCGCCCTGAGAAGAGTTCCCACCTTTTAGTTACCACTCAGCGTATGTGTTTCAGATGCACTTGCTGATTTCTTTCTCAGCTGCATAAAAGGCACAGAAGGAGGACAGTTTAAAGACTTAAAAGCAGCTCCTGTCAAGGCAGGCCATACTTTTCTTCTCTGCCACCCTCTTGCAGGGAAGTTACCCTGTGATCCGCCTGTATTTTATTGCCACATAAGTAGGCGTCCGTTACAGTGGGAGCTGGTGATGTACACTTGTGTTTGTGTGGCAATAGTCATTTCCCACTTCTCCTTTCAGTGACAGCATCTAAGATGGAAAATAATGTATGCATTTTTAACAGAAACAGTGAGCCCCAAAGGCTTCTGGGTCTTCTTGGTAGCTTATGTAAATTCAGAATCCTATGGATGGTACAGCTAATGCTTAAAAATTGCATAATATTCCATAAACAGTAACCTGTGAAAGACTGGGGCCACCCTTATGTGCCTTCAGTGACATCAGTACATATTTTACGGGGATACTTTGTACTGTAAAAAGGTAAGCATTACTTACAATTTAAGATTTATTTACTTATTTCAAATACAGAGCAGCCTGGGAGTGGAAGAGTAGAGAGAGCGAGCGAGCTTGCATCAGTGGTGATAGGAGAATTAGAGTCAGCAAGCTCACGGTATTTGTTCTTATGTTTTCCAGTTTCATTCAGAGAAGGAATAACTTTGATGAATGTTTACGAAGGCATTTAGTAATGAGCACAAGTAGTTGAGTTATCAAGGACATGCAGCCATATGCACACAAGCCATTCTCACTGAGGGTGTAGTTGTGGAAGGATCCAGCGTTAAGACTGGAACCGTGTGTTCAATACTGTTAAGACGGGTTTTGGGGCCAGGAGGAGGTTATTCCTCCTCCTCTGGCGCCAGCATCCCATATGGGCACTGGTTCTGGTCCCGGCTGCTTCTCTTCCAATCCAACTCTTTGCTGTGGCCCAGGAGGGAGTGGGGATGGCCCAAGTCCTTTGGGACTCTGCACCCACACGGGAGACCAGGAAGAATCACCTGGCTCCTGGTTTTGGATTGGCGCAGCTCCGGCCATTGTGGCCATCTGGGGAGTGAACCAGCAGATGGAAGACCTTAAGTCCTTTCTCTCTGCCTCTCCCTCTCACTGTCTGTAACTACCTCTCAAATAAATAAAAATCATTAAAAAAAAGGATGGGTTTTCTAAATTCTTGAAGTTAGTTACTGTATGAGATCTGAAACTACCTTATTTCTTTTAGTCATTCTTAGGGATTCTGTTTAAATTTTATAAATGTAGATTTTAAAACAAGCAATTTATCAGTTGTCAAGGAGAATATAGAATATATAGAATGTAGTATAGAATATAGTATGCTCTTTGGAGGTTTATTTTGCTCAACCTTTTGATATCTGGTATTCTGATTCAACAAAGGAAATATTAGTATAAAGGAACTATTTTTTATCTGGTGACATTGATGTCAGACATGAATTAAAATTTCTATCCATTTCTTAGAAAAATGTAGCAAGTGATTTTCTGAAACTCCTTAAGGAGGAAAGAGAATCAAATTACACTTTGGTTAATTCTGATACTTGTGGCACTAGATGATTTATAGATGAAATCCACTTTGTGGTGAAATGTGATAATGAGTATCTTTATCTCTTATTCAGGATGTAATTTTCTGCCATGTTGTTTTCCTCACCTTGTTCATGTTCTAAGCGGGATATGACATCTTATTTTGAATTGACAACCGAGTTTCTAAAGGTCTGTCTTGTCTTTCAGTGTTGTCTCACCTGAGTTTTTTGGGGCTGACAGCTTTATCTACCTTCCTCTTTACTTGCAACATTTTCAACATTCCTTGAAGGAATGTTTGTTTCAAACAGTAGGGTTTTCATTTTTTATGTAAGGAGGTTTGAGTTCTGGCTTTTATTATGTTTTTTTGAAGAAGAGAAAAAAGTCAGAGGCTCTTCCTGACTGAATGTAGGAATCAGGTATTCCATCCTGGTCTCCCACATGGGTGGCAGGGACTCAAGTACTTGGGCCACCACCTGCTGCCTCCCAGGTGCATTAGCAAGAAGTTGGATCAGAAGAGGAGGAATGAGGACAAGCACTGGAACTCTGATGCGGGATGCAATTTTCTCAAGCAACAGTCTGCTTATCTATCTATCTATCTATCGGCAGAGTGATAGAAAGAGAGAAAGAATATTCCATCTGCTCGTTCAGTCCCCAAGTAGACACAGTGGCCAGGGCTGGGCCAGGCCAACGGCAAAAGCCAGGAAGTCCATCCTGATCTTCCACGGGGTGACAGGGGCCATCTTCTGCCTTTCCAGGTACATTAGCAGGGAGCTCGAGCAGAAGCAGAGCTGCTGAGGCTTGAACACACTCAGATGTGGGACGCTGGTGTCACAGGTGGCAGCTTAACACCCTGCACCACAGTACCTGCCCTAGGGTACAGAGACATTTTCAGAAGTTTGTTTATTTTGAAAGGCATGGCGAATGGGGCATAAATCTTCCATTTGCTTGTTCATTTCCTAATTACTTTTTTTTTTTTTTTTGACAGGCAGAGTGGACAGTGAGAGAGAGAGACAGAGAGAAAGATCTTCCTTTTGCCGTTGGTTCACCCTCCAATGGCTGCCGCGGACAGTGCGCTGCGGCCGGCGCACTGCGCTCATCCGATGGCAGGAGCCAGGTGCTAGGTGCTTTTTCCTCGTCTCCCATGGGGTGCAGGGCCCAAGCACTTGGGCCATCCTCCACTGCACTCCGGGCCCAAAGCTGAGGGCTGGCCTGGAAGAGGGGCAACCAGGACAGGATCCGGCGCCCCGACCGGGACTAGAACCCAGTGTGCCGGCGCCGCAAGGCGGAGGATTAGCCTGTTGAGCCATGGCGCCGGCTGATTTCCTACTTACTTTTAAGAGCTGGGACTGGACCAGACCAGAGCCGGGAACCAGCAGCCGGAAACTCCATCCAGTTCTTTCACTTGGGTGGCAGAGATCTAAGTACTTGAACCATCATGTGCTGCTTCCCAGGATGTTCAATAGCAGGAAGCTGGATAGGAAGCAGAAGCGAGACTTGAACCCAGGAGGTCTGATATAGGATGTAGGTGTCCCAAGTGGTGGCTCAACCTGCTTTGCCACAATGTCTGCCCCTAAATGTTGATCCAGTTTGGTAATTTCTTTTAGTGGGAGAATTCTGTTCACTTAACATTTAGTTTAATGACTGAGAAACTTTCTCTCCATCATACACACACACACAGAGAGAGAGAGAGAGAGGGAGAGAGACAGAGACATACACCCCTACCTCTTTTAGGAACCTGTTGCGAACATGTTATAGAATTCCTCTTTCCTGGCTGTCTGAGATGAGCAGAATCCCACAGATGCTTCCCTACTTTCCAGTTCTTACACTAACTTTCCATACAGATTCCATGAATTGTTTCCTCCTTTGGGGAAATGAGCCTTTTAGAGTTCTTTTCCCCTTGGATCTTGGTACAAGTTGAATTGTGTGCCTCCAGAAACTTATATGGGAATCCTCAGTCCAGTACCTCAACCTGAGACTTTACTTGGAGGTAGGGTCTTTAAAAAGATAAACTTAAGTTGAAATTGGGGTCATTCTATTGGATTCTCATGTAAGATGATTGATGTCTTTACAAAAAAAGGAAACTTCAGTGCAGACATGTGCAGAGAAAGACCAGGTGAAGATAGGGCCAAGCCAAACCCACAGTTCCCCAGAAGATACTCGCCCTGCTGACAGATTGATCTTGAAGTTCCAGCTCCTAGGAACCATGAAAACGCAAATTTCTATTATAAAATTTATTTATAATGTAATTAAACTTAATTTAAGAGAAGTTAAAAATTAATTTTTTAAAGCAGTTTACCTATCAAATTTTAAAAAAATAAAAAATTTACAATAAGTCATTTTTAAGTCAATGTAATTAATAAAGAAGGTGAGCTTCAAATAAACTTGAATCAAAATTGATACCCTCCAAGAAATTTTGTCACAGAAAAAGGAAAAGAGGCGTAGATTAGTGCCACCTCAATAAGGCACCAAATGTAAGAAAAAGGATGCAGAACAGAGAGGAGACAGAATACGAACTCACAGCCAGACCGAATTTATTCAGAGAAAATAAATCCATTGCCGTTATGCTCACAGAGGGAACATTTGGCAGAGGCCCTGACCCCAGCAGGCTGGGCCCTTTTATAGCTTATGTGGGCTAGGAAGTGGGGGGTGGGGGGGTGGGGAGTGGTGGTAGTCGGAGATGAGCTTTTCCATACTGGTTCTTCAAGTTTGGCCCACTGGCTTCCAAACCTGGGGAAAAATGCAGTGAGTGAGTTGGGGAACAGTATAGGATCTGAGGCTTATGTCCTTGTCCCATCACTCCCCAGATACCTACAGCTG
The DNA here is from genome assembly GCA_949820135.1 of Sylvilagus floridanus. Lineage (NCBI taxonomy): Eukaryota > Metazoa > Chordata > Mammalia > Lagomorpha > Leporidae > Sylvilagus > Sylvilagus floridanus. The sequence continues at coordinate 35,850,081 of OX463236.1, forward strand.
CCAAGGGCTAAAGCCTGGGATGGAAAACTCAATCCTTATCTCTCTCCCAAGTGCCAGGAACCCAACTACTTGAGCCATCACTTCTGTCTTCTTGGGTCTCCATTAGGACGCTAGATTCAGGATCCAGAGCTGGAAATTGAACTTAGGAACTCTTACATGGGATGGGGTGTCTTAATTGGTGTCTTTTTATTTGAAAGGTGGGGGGGGGGAGAGTGAGGGGGGGAGAGAGAGAGAGAGAGAGAGAGAGAGAGAGAGAGAGAGAGAGAGATGGGGTGGGGTGGGGTGGGGTAGGGGAGAGAAAGAAAGAGAAATCTTTAATCTACTGGTTCACTCCTCAAATGGCTACAATTGCCTAGACTGGGCCAGGCTGAAGCCAGGAACCAGGAGCTTCATTCTGGTCTCCCACGTGGGTGGCAGGAGCTCATGTATTTGGGTCATCTTCCATTGCTTTTCCAGGCTCATTAACAGTGAGCCGGGTAGCAAGTTCAGCAGTGGAGCAACCAGGACTTGAACCAGGGATGCCAGCTTTTTAGGCTCCAACTTCACATGCTGTGCCACAATGCTGGCCCCTAATTGATGTGTTAACCACTAGGTCAAATATGCACTCCTCTACGGACTGTTTTATAAGACGGTAATATGCTTAGGAATCTGGAGTAGGAGAGATAAAGCTATTTTTCTTTTTCTCTCTCCCCACCCCATTGCAGTATGATGTAGGATTGTCAGACCCAACTTGCTAAAGTCCTGGTTAACAGTCCTATTTGCTTTGAATCTTACCATTGTTATTGGTATAATGATGGAGGAGATTATCTCATGTATTTCAGTACTATATTTAAATATCATTGTTAGTACCACTAGGGTTATTGGACATTTTTCAAGTCAGAGAGAAAGAACGATTTTTTAAAATCACACATGGAAATTGCTAAAATTTTTTTTTCTCACCAATATTTGAACCAGGAAAGTTCAGCCCTAATATCTTTTAAAGAAAAACCTGGCATGCAAAGGTTTGAGTCAATTAATTCTTTTTGGAGATGTAATACTGTTAATATAGAGTTAGCACACCTCACTGGTGTTGTGGTTTTTTTTGCATATTATTGACACTTCACCTGTTTGGTATGCTGACTCCAGAAACAACTGAGAATACTGTTATTGCCAGAAGTCTCATTATCCTGATGTTTGGAGGAATTGGATGAAAACAATTTTCTTGGGCTTTCTCACCTTCTCTCATGACCAGCACATACAGCTGACTGGAAAAATAAATGCTCTTAGCATTTTGAACACAAGTATAGTTCCTTTCATCTCTTTAAAAAATTAATGAAGACAAATATAACAATTTTTTCTTCAATTTTCAACTGAGCCAAGATGGCAAGCATAGCAAATACAGAAGAAAATAAAATCTAGCAAACTGAAATATGTATCTATCTGCTCTGGCAACCTTTGAGCCTTTCAGATTGATGTAGAAAAGAAACCCAGACATTATTAAGATCGAAAGGGTGAACAGATTAAACATTACTTACTCATATGATTCTTTTATAATGGTAGGTATTCTTCCATAGACTCTTTGGATATAATGAAAATAGACTAAAACAATAATACTAGTTTGTTTATATCTATGTACATATAGATATGTAAGTATATATATATACACACACATGGACATATATATGTACATGTATATATATGTAAAACAATTAGTAGACATCATTTCTGCAATATATAATGTAGCTTAATTTTTTATTTGGCATTACTGTTAAGGTTTATTTATTTGAAAGACAGAGTAACAGAGAGAGAGGCAGATATACCCTCCATCTGCTGATTCACTCCCCAAATGCCTGCAACAGCCAAGGCTGGGCCATACTGAAACCATGAGCCAGGAACTCCATCTGGGTCTCCCATATGGGTGTCAGGGTCCCAAGCATTTGTGCCATCATCTGCTGCCTCCCCTCATGCACATTAGCAGGCAGCTGTATTGAAAGTAGAGCACTGGAGGTTCAAACCAAGCACTTGATATGTGATGCACACAGTCCCGTATTAACTCCTAGTGTCACAACACCCACCCCTATTAATTACTGTAATATTTTTAAAATTAGAAAATATACATGTTTAATATAAGAAATATGAGAGAGGTACGTTAAACCTCATTATTGAAGACAACTATGCTTCATGTTTTTGGTATATATCACTCCATTATTTCTATAAATATTTCATTTAAGAGTTAAGTTTAGCATAGAGATTGATGTTGGTTAGGATGCCTGCATCCTGTAATGAAGTATGTGGACTCTACACCTGCTGTGTCTCCTGACTCGAGCTTTCTGCTAATGTAGACCCTGGGCGACAGCAGTTATGGCTGACACCATTGGATTTCTGCCAGCGAAGTAGTTCATTGCTCCCACCTTCAGCTTGGCCCTGGCTGTGGCAGGCATTTGGGCAGTGAACCAGCAGATGAATTCTCCTTGTCTCTCTTTGCCTGTCTCTGTCTCTCAAAAGAAAAAGTTAAAATGAATGTTGCATGCACCACTCTCACAAAATACACTGGACCAATTCAAATGCATTTTCTCAGTTAATCTTCACAGTTACTATTTTGGAGAAAAGATATCTGAAAGTCAGGTACATAAATTTCCAAAGATCACAAGATTAATTGGTCACAGATCAGGACAGTTTGAAACTGAACACATGCTTTTCGTCTCTTAATTTATGTGTTGTCATTTTTTGAACATGTCATGGCTGCCTGCATTTTCCCATGTTAATTATTCCTTTTGATATGATATTTAAGTGTTGTTTAAACTATCTTTCTTGACACATTAGAACTTACTGAACAGTTTCTTTTGGGCACAGGCACATGGGAGTACACGGGACTGATGGTTCTAGTCCCTGCTTCTCCACTTCTGATTCAGCTTCCTGCTAATGTACCTGAGAAGGTAACTGGTGATGGCTTTGAAAGTATTCTCTATAATAATATAAAAGTAGTTTATTTGCTAAGAATAATACACAACTTGATGTAAGAATTCCTCATTCATTAAAAAATTTATTAAAGAAGAACTAGATTTGAGATAAAAATATTGGGCCATTCTTAAAAACTCTGTGTATAGGTAGGGAAACAAATCTATTTTGAACTTACAGATAAATGTTTTAATATTTTCTTTCATCACATTTATTAGTGAAAAATATGCATCAGGCTATTCACTTAAGACATTAGGCCATATTATTAGGATATTAAGCCTCCATTGTCTGTCTACTTTCTTATCATCTCAACTTTAATACAAATGAGATGAAATCACAATATGTAAACCAGGTTGCGATGTTTATATTTGGATATTTATCTAATCTTCCTTCTCTTGTAAAGTTTAAATTTGCAAGTTGTCAACAGTTACTTCATTATAGTCACTTATACAAGTCAGATACAAATAATACAAGTAATTTATATATTGAAATATTTAGTCTGTATATTCAAAGGTGGGATTATATGGATATCATTAATATTTTTAAAACTTTGTTTGTATTCGCTTTTTTATTTATTCTTTATTTTTTTGACAGAGTGGACAGTGAGAGAGAGAGACAGAGAGAACGGTCTTCCTTTGCCGTTGGTTCACCCTCCAATGGCCACCGCGGCCAGTGCGCTGCGGCCGGCGTACCGCGCTGATCCGATGGCAGGAGCCAGGGACTTATCCTGGTCTCCCATGGGGTGCAGGGCCCAAGCACTTCGGCCATCCTCTACGCACTCCTGGGCCACGGAAGAGAGCTGGCCTAGAAGAGGGGCAACTGGGGCAGAATCTGGCACCCCTACGGGGACTAGAACCCCGTGTGCTGGCGCCACAAGGCGGAGGATTAGCCTAGTGAGCCTTGGCGCCAGCCCTTGTATTTGCTTTAAAATCATAATGACAGTGGGAGAAACCAATAGACAGAGATCTTCCATCACTGGTTTCCTCCTCAAATGTCCCCACAGCCAGGGCAGGGGCAGGCAGAAGCCAGGAGTCCAGAATGTGACCTAATTAGGTGAGAGGAACCGAAACACTTGGGGTGTCACCTGCTGCCTCCTAGGGTGGGCATTAGTGGGAAGCGGGGCAGAAAGCTGAGGCAGGGCCTGATCCCTGACTCTCCTGTGTGGGATGTGGGTGTCACAGCAGCAGCCTAGCTCACTGCACCAGAGTGCCTGGCCCATGACTATTTTGATTTTAGGAAGTACATGTCTGTATTACTGTTACTTATAGTGTTTTCATTCATTCTTAGATTTTATCTTTATTCATTGTAGAAGTTGGAGTAGATATGAATCATTACTGTTCTGATTAATCTTGGTATTCCAACTACTATAGGAAGCTTTCCTCTGATTGGCTATGATTTAATAATGTCAGTTGTTGATATTCAGACTTTGGGAACAAAAAAAATTACCCACTTAATATATCAAAATATATATTTATAGATATGCCTGATAAAATTCCATAAAACTTGATAATATATGCATTACTCTTCATTTCCAGTATTGCTTTATGTGGACAAAGTGATTTGTATGTTTCTTCAAAGAAGCCCTTTGCAAATTCTCATTCTGGTCTGTACAAATTATTTGTCATTGAGGATGCAGTCTGTGCTCTTGGTTAGCCTTGCGAAGTCCTAATATGATGTTGTCAGCCTGCTTCTCTCTGATCTGACATGGTCATTCCTCTTCAGCCTTTGCAATGCTTTAGGTCCTGTCTTTCCTCAGCTTCACTCTTGCTGAGAGCACTGAATCTGGGATTCCCTTTGCTAAGAAAAAAATTGTACTCCTTTGCACCAGATCAGATGGAGATGATTTGGTGTTTGCCCTTGTGTTTACTTAGTAATTTAATTGTGTGCACTTTAAATTGCATCATTAAAGAAGACATTTGTAGGAGCTCTCATTTTCAATAAATTCTATAGTGTGATTGAACTGTAGATGAAATTTAAAATAAAGGAAACATGTTCTAGTCCCCAGCTTTAGATAAAAAGGGAAGATGCTGCCATTCAGATGTTAATAGGATTATACAAAAGAGCAGAAAACCTGGGTTATGGCAAATTCTGAAATAGTGAAACATGGACATAGTAAAGAGAAGGCTGTACAGTGTCGCTCTCTAATGGTTTGTCTCTTAAGAGTAATTACAGTTATGGTCTTTTGCATATCTATGTATACATACACACATAGATTACTAACCTCAGAAATTAAAGAGATGAGTAGTCTCTGGTAGTGTTTGCATTGTCCTCCGCTTCCCAGTCTGTGGAAGATGTTTATGTGATGCTGATCTTCAGAGTCATTATTTACTGGTGGAGCACTTTAAAAATGCATACTAAGTATTAGTAATTCCTATTGAAATTTATGATTTTATAAGAGCTACAAATATTTCTTTGTATGGAATGAAAGATATTTTTGCATACCATTTTCTAATTAGGGTTGTATTTCATAATAATTTTAATATACTTAATGAGGAACTTAAACCTTTTTTTTTATTAAAACCTCAATTGTACCCTAGTTGATTCCAATTAAAACTCCCCCTTAGCAATAAATTCTGCTTCTGATATATCTATAGCAGAAGGGTAATTGTGGAAAATTATTTTGGGTCTCATTTGGTGATAAGGTTGTTTATGAAGGTAGATGAATACATAATTATTTTTAAGATAGTTTATTACTCCTTTGGTTTTATAGTAAAATGCTTTATTCCTGGCCTCCAGCATGTTAAATTTAATGCATTCCAGAGAGGATGTGCTGTTTGCCATGAGCTGAACAATGCCCTGGGACATGGGTAGTAGAGAAGGCCACAGCTAGATTAAAAATGCTGAAGATAATTTGTAGATGAAATGCAGACTGGACATCTGTTTGTTTCTTTGTTTGCATGGTAGAGACTCTATTTAGTCTGTGATTATGGTGACACTTGGGATTTCCATCTCTTTTGCTAGTGTACTGAATTCTTTGTATTGTGCTAAATAATTTACAATGATGCTATAAGAAATACACTTCTCCTTGAAGTAACCTTTTGAAAGCAGGTGGTATGTTGTGGATTGTTTTTCAGTATCTTCCTTCATTCCTTCCAAAGTCAAGCAGTTGGTGTCTAGTCAGTGTTGGCTATTAGAAGAAATTTAGGTTGCTTCTTAATTTTCAACCCTGTTGTTGTATTGTTGAATGGGGTATTCATTTATTTTTATTTTTAAATTGTTTTTTAATGATTATAACGATTGTACATACTTTGGGGGAATTATGTGACGTACAAGTGTATATTGTATAAAGTCCAATCAGTATAAATATATCTCCTGAGTCATTTATTATTTTTATATGTTGAAAACATTCAAAATCCTACCTTCTAGTTTTTAAATTTTCAATAGAGAAATATACAGTACTTTGATATTATAGTCTGTATGCTGTACAATACAATCCCTGAAACTTCTTACTCCTATATAGGAGTAAGACTTGTCACCTTTTTCCCAACCTCCCCTCCCTCAAATATTGTTTTAAAATATTCATTAAGTATTCATTAAAATATTCATTTTGATGTCAGTTCTTTTTAGGTGAGAAATCATAACATCTTAGACCTGAAATTTACAAAGTATGTTGGGTATTTATAGGTAGTTTTCAAACATACAAATCAACTATACACACATTCACCTGTGTATGTGAGTACTTCAAAATGTGTGTGGAAAATAGATTTATTTTAATGATAGTTTATTTTGGAGCCCCAAATTTTGAAATCTGTGAAGTTTTCTCATAATCACATTTTCTTTGAACTTTTTGAAGACCATTCAGATCCATGGATTTCAAATTTTCTTTTTTTTGTAGCAGCAAAACAAAGTCATATTTTAATTCTATTTTCCATGGGCTTTTTGAAGCACTCTCATATATGATTATATATGATAGTTGGAATAATATACAAGTGAAACCATAAAGAAAATACAAAGTGTCATAAGGATACATGGGAGAGAATATTGATTTTACCTTGTTGAAAGGTGGGCTGGGGTGAAGGAACTTTATAGCAACACTTAAAATCAATATGTATTGAAGGGACAATGTGCTTGACAAGGCTTAGAGAAGACATACACTAGTTGATAATATACTAAGATAATGCCAGTTAGGTTTCCCAGGCCTGCATTTCTTAAATTCATCAAAATCCTCCCTGTGATTGCAGAGGGTTTCTAATGATGTGCCTTTCTGCTTATTAATTGTGATAGCATAGAGTTTTAGCTGCCTTGTAACGATATTGTGCTTAAGGCTTCAAATTTTAGCTTGACACAGTGAGCTAAGTGATTCAGATGTCACAAAGGCTCGGAGATGTGAACCCCATTTAAAAAGGGTCACTTACAGAGGCAGCTTTTCCTGCTCAATAGCTACATGTTAATCTAGTATGCATATACTTTGTTGCTGCCCTTGACCCCTTCATGCTGTCACAAACGGGTCCTGGACTTTAGCAGTAGTAATTCATTGCTTTTCGTATGCGATAAATCACTGACCCATCTGTCCTGCTAAATTTTCAAGCCACACCCTTCCCTCCCTTCTGAGTCGAGTACACTTGAGAGGTAATTTATTTTTTCCTGGACATGCTTGGCTTGGTGCTATTTTTTTTTCCATTTATCTCACAACTATAGTTTTTTTTTTTGTAGACAAATAAAACTTTATTTATGATGTACAGCATAATGTTTTGAAATATGTATGCGTTGTAGAACAGCTAACCCAGGGTGATTAAATATGTGTTACTTCATATGCTTAATTACTTATGGTGAGAACAATTCAGATGTTCTGAGCAGTTTTCAAGAATACGGATTATTGTTGTTAACCATTGTCATTGTTTTGTACTGTAAGTATCTTGAACTCATTCCTCCTGTGTGAATGAAAGTTTGTATCCCTTGACCTACTTCTGCCGAGCTAGTACTGAGATTTAATGTTTGAATTTTCACTCCTCTGATATTTGTTATTTTACCATAGCAAAGAATGTTTCCTATTAACCTTACTTTTAAAGTTCTGTGTATTTGAGAAGAGGAGAGAAAGAGAGTGCTCCAATTTGCTTATTTACTCCCTGAATGCCTGCAGTGGCCAGGACTGGGTGGGGCCAAAGGTAGGAGCCAGGAACTCAGTCCAGGCCCCCTGTAAGGGGGTGGGAGCCCAACTACTGAAGCATCAACTGCTGCCTGCTTGTGTGCATTAGCAGGAAGCTGGAATCGCAAGTGCAGCTGGCCCTCCAATATGGAATGTGGGGTTCAACTGGCAACCTAACTGCTGAGCTAAATGCCCTCATTTTTTTTTCACTTAGTTATATATTTGAGGGAATGGGCAAAACATTTTTTTTTTCTTTCCCAAAAATGTCTCACGTTTCACTTTCTTTCCTGAAAGATTGTGTGCAACTAATAATTAGCTGACAGATCTTCCATCTGTTTCATGTTCAATGCAGCATGTAGAAAGATTGACAGATTGTAACTACTGGCTTCTGTATATTAGTTATCTGCAGTTACCAGGTTTAGGACTTATTTAAATTTCTTCTTTGTTCTTTTTGTCAGTTATTTAGATTTTCTTAAAATGAAGATACCATCTTGTAAAAACAAAGTTAAACTATTTTAACAACAGAATACCTGGGCAGAAAAATACAAACTAAAAATTCTGCTCTTGAATTTACAGTTCCATCAGTAAGCTTACAAAGTTTCAGAATGGTATGATTGATACTTACTTTGTAGACTGTTGGTTTTAATTTAGTTGTATGTGGTTGTGGTTGAGCTTCAGGATCTAAGCTGGGGAATTATCCGTTTTGTTACAGGAGATCCCTCCCCAATTTTATGTGTGCTCAATTTCCTGACTCATGGAATATGTTTTTAATATTAAGAGATAGCTAATGTTATGAATTCTTATTAATCATTAGTTACTCTGCATTTTATCTTTAGATGTATTTCTTTCCAGAGCATTAAAGAGCTCATATCAGAGTATGAACAGTCATATCAGAGTATAAAAAGCCATATTTCTGTTTCAGCAAAGAGGTCAGTTAACAGCAGAACTAAATGATGAGTCATGCTATCACCTGGGGATTTCAAGGCAAATAACTCTGGTTTCCTGGATTCAAGAAAAGATTTGTGACAAAGGGGCCTAAAATCAAGTTAAATACTTTCTTGTGCTTCTATGATATAGCTGCCCTTTATATCAAACAAATATATTTGCATTTTATGTAATAAAGACCGGTTTAGGGCCTGTGTTGTGGTGCAGTGTGGTAAGCCACTAGCTGTGATGCAGCTTGGAATTCCAGCTGTTCCACTTCCAGTGCAGCTGTCTGCTAATGAGCGGGGGGAGGCAGCGAATATTGTCCCAAGTACTTGGACCCTGCCACCCATGTGGGGAGACTCGGGCTCAGCCACTGCTGCTATTTGTGGAGTGAGCGAGCCAGTGGGATAACAGGTCTCTATCTCTGCACCCTCTTCATCCCCACCGGCCCTCTCATTCTTTCGAATACATAAAAAAATAGTAATTTTCACTATCAATTTAAAATGTTTTTTGAGAAATATCTTGATTAATTTTAAATTTACAGTAGACATTTCATGTATGTCCAGAAATATTTAAAATTTTTTTCCTTAAAAATTATTCATAGAGGGGCTAGCATTGTGGCATAGTGGGTAAAAAGCTGCCTATAGTGCCTGTATCCCATATGGGAGCCAGTTTGAGTCTCGGCTACTCCACTTCCGATCTAGCTACCTGCTAATGCGCCTTGGAAGGTAGCGGAAGATGGCCCAATTTCTCGTGCCTCTGCACCCATGTGGGAGACCCAGAGGAGGTTCCTGGCTCTGGGCTGCAGTCTGGCCCAGCGCTGCCCAGTGTGTCCATGTGGAGAGTTAACCAGCAGATGGAAGATCTCTTTCTCTCTGTAACTCTAACTTTCAAAAAAATAAAACTTTAACTTTCAAAAAAATAAAGTAAATATTTAAAAAATTATTCATAGAAAAGAGGAAGGGGACAGGTGTCTGGTGCAGCAGATGAGCTACCTCTTGTCATTTCAGTGTGCCTGGCTTCAGGTATTGGCTCTGCAAATGGAGACCCTGTGAAATGGCAGGTGATGGTTCAAGTACTTAGTCCCTGCCACCTACTTGGGAGACAGTTCTGGAGTTCCTGGCTCCTAGCTTCAACCAGACACAACCCTGGCTGTTGACAGGCATTGGAGAGTGAACTAGCTGATGGAAGGTCTTTCCCTGTTTCTATCTTTTTCTCTTTGTCTTTCACACAAATAAATAAAACAAAAACTTTTAAAAGAAAAAGGAAGTTGTCCCATAATTGAATAATTCACAGGAATAGAGAAAGATTCAACAAAGGAGAGATGTGGAAACTCCAAAGAGAGTCCAAGGCAGCTCCAGAATTTTGTTTGTGATCCGCCTACATGTTGAATGCAGGTAAGTTCAGGGAAGAGTGCGACTCAAGAGATAACATATGTTGAGTACTGCTCCTGAACTTGTTTTTATAGTGGGGATATGTGAAGTGGCCCAGATATTCCTATGAACTTGGCTTGTGAACTTGACAGTGAGCTGATAACATGCCTGCTCTCCCCTTCCCTGCGGCTTGGAACCAGCTAAGAGTGATCACTTACCAGCCCAAAAGGTTGTTTGATCTATTGCTACGGACCTTGAAGTCTCTGCCTCCCAAACAAATAAATAGTAAAAGGATGAAAAGGCTACCTCTGTGAGGATAAAGGTTATATGAGACAACAATGTTATACAAGGAATGCTAGCAAACTTTTAGAACCAGAAGAGTGACAAGTGATTTAGTGGAATTGATAATATAAGTTTGAAGAACACAAACTGTATTGAGGATTAAACCCATTTGTACCTCAGAACTCTAGAAGATTTTGGAAATTGGAGCCACACGATATGTTTGAATGACGAGGTGCAATGTAGGGATGTGGCAAGAGGATTAGTCAGGAGTGTTTCCAAAAGTACCTTTGCAGATTCCTCTCAGAGTCCACCCTATGTTGAGTCCAAGAAGCTGTAGTTCGTACATAATCAGGAGGCATCAACTCTTGTAGAATTCAATTAGGTCTGCTCTTTGAGCTGCTTTCAAGATTCCCAGCATCATTCTCTCCTGAATCCCAGAATTAGAAGTGTTCACAGGCTTAATTTGTGGAGCTATTGGCCCAAGAAATGGAATGTATGGAGTTCAATAGAGTGGGATCTAACAACTGAAGAGCCAGATCCTTAGCTGATAACTCTGCAGTGCACTCCACAAATCTGCAAAGCTGTGCAGGCACAGGGGCTTTCAGTTAGATTTTCAGGGGCAGGTGTTGTGGTGTAGCAGGAGAAGCTGTCTCTTGGGATGCCTATGTTCTGTGTTGAGTCAGGTGTGAGTCCTGGCACCTGGGCTTCTGATCCAGCTTTCTGCTAATGCGTTGTGGGAGACAGCAGATGATGGGGCAAGGACTTGGGTCCCTGCCCCAGACATGTGAGGCCTGGAAGGAGATCCAGGATCTTGGTTTTGGGTCTTGGCTTTTGTGAGCATTTGGGAAGTGATCCGGTGAATGGAATCAATCTCTGTGTCTCTGTCTCTGTTGTTTTGCCTTTCAAATAGATGAAAATAAGTAAACATTAAAAAATAGTGTTTCTGTGTCCAAATATTAACTTTGAATAGATGATGATACAGATATTTGAGGAAAACTTTAAGTAGGATGAGGAAATCAGAATGACAAATGAGAGAAAAAGAGGAAAAAAGACAAAAGGAAAAACAACTGAGACAATTCAGGAAGCAGAAGAAAACTTCAAAAAAGAGCTATGATAAACATCCTTTGATAAGAAGTCTTTCATGTTTGGAAACTTATGAGAGTATTTACAATGATAACAGAAATAAAAATGTTAAGAAGTGGAGGGGAGATAAAGTTAAGGACGTTGTACTGCGGAAAACAAAACAAAGCAAAGAAATACAAAATGGAAGAGGTCCAAAATAAAAAGAAACAGTGAAAGGAAGAATGTTCTTTTTTTTGTGTGTGTATGTAAGCATTCATGGATATGTATGTGTACATATGTATATGATTATCACAATATGGATTGATTTATTATGAATACGTACTTATGTAGTCACATAAATACTAAGTTATGTATCCCCAGGTATAATTTCCCAAAACTAATGGGCATGAAATCAGAATTGAAAAGAATAAGTAGGCAGGACAATGGAAGAAAAGGACATCAGCCAGAGCTGTAAGAATATTAAAGAAGTAGCATTACAACTACAGAGAGAACCAACATTGGCATGATGGTTCAAAATGCAATAGACATTTCAGTAATTACTCATACTAAAGGCGATGTAAAATGCCTTCAGGATTCCGAGGGAAGGTTATTTTCATACTAGGAAACACAAACTCTCAGTTTGTCTACACAAACTATCAGTTAAGTGTAAAGTAGGAAAATTCTCAAGAGATTTTTCCCCCATGCAGATTTTCTCAGGAAGCTTCTAGAGAAAGTACTCCCAACAAAATGAGGAGGCAAAGGATCAAAGGAATACATGGATTTTTTTTTTCCAACCTAAGAATTGTAAACAGCAAGAGGCAAGACAATTGCCTGGTTAGGAGTTGAGCAGCAGGGTGGGAGTTTATTCCAGACAGGTGCAGGATGATGAAGGCATCCAGGAGTGATGTCTCCAAGGAAAACATGAAACAGGCATCACCCAATATGTTGGACCCCATTGAAATGATTGATTTGTTCTTTAGAAAACCTTACAATGTATAACTTCAGGGAAATCGCAAAGTTGTGAAAGAAGGAAAATGTAATGACAATATGCTGTATTGCTGAGTGGTGAGTAGATGTTCGTTATAATTTTGTCAACACTGAATTGTAAACTACAAAACATTGTTCCTAGCTAAGCTGGAAAAGCTCAGGGAAAAAACAAATGTCTATGAGTGTCCATGTGTGTGCAGAGTGCAGAAGGCAAAATGATATAATTACTTCTCATTGAAGGAATGCTATGGATATTATCTACATTTAAATATTTAAAGCAATTTTAACATTATGTATTTAAAAATTGAGGTATACAGGGCAGGCCCTGTGGCACAGCTGGTAAGTCACTGCCTGGGAAATCTATATCCCATATCAGAGTGCCTGGGATGGAGTCCTGCCTCTGCTTCTGACCCAGCTTCCTGCTAGCGCACTGGGAGGCAGCAGAAGACTGCTTGGGTTCCTGAGTCCCTGCCACACACACGAGAGACCGGGATGGGGTTCTGGGCTCCTGGGTTTGGCTTGAGCCATCCCTGGCTGTTGTAGTCATTTGGGGAGTGAACTACGAGATGGAATATCTCTCTGCCTCTGTCTTTCTCTCTGTGTGTGTCTCTCCCTATCTCTGTAACTCTGACTTTCAAAATAACTAATTCTTTTTAAAAAATGAAGCTATGTTGAAAATAGGCAGCTCTGGGGACTGGTTGGGATGGGAAATGGTATAGCTGGATTTTGAAAATTCATGTTCTCTTTTTTTTTCCTGAAGAGACTTTGTAGTACTGTTTGACTTTTAAATATTTGTAGTATTTGATAGAAATACAATTTAATTAAAAATGAGTTTCATGTATGTAATTATTGATTGTAAGTGAATACTCATATTTATTCATTTGTTTTCATTGCTTTTGTAAAATGAGATGTTAACATTCCCCTCAATTTAGCTTGAATTCTTGCATCTTGTCTAGGTTTGTGCCTTTTTTGACCTAGGGTCATTGTGCTGAAAGATGTGTCAGTTCTGTTTTTGTCTGTTTGCAGTTACCTGGAATTGAAGTAGCGACAGTTAATCACTGCTCCTTGCCCCTCAGCATGTAAACCTGGGAAGTGCCCTTCAGATTCTTTGTGTGTTTCCCCTGTCTCTGTCTCCAGTCCTCCTTTGACAACCTCAGTCATGCTAACCTGGAGGACAGAAGGACTTCTGAAACGATACTCCAATGTCTAGTCTTCCTCTGCTTTCATTTGTTCTGCAGTGATTCCCAGCGAAAGTTCAGAAATGGCAGTAGGGCTGTGAATTTTTCAGGAGGTGGGCACAGAAGGGTGATGGGAAAGGTGAGGCAGAAGCATTTCGGTGGAAAGTGATTGGGTATATTAGAAAGACCAGCTCCTTCTGTTGAATTCACATTGGTGAGAAGACTGTAAATATTAGTGCTTTCGCAGAGATGACTAGGGTTCAGAGTCTCCACCTGGACAAGCATTTGTGTTTGCTGAAAGAGAGTCAGTATGAATGATCCGTACATCAGCCGTTACTAGTTAAATGGTGATTCTTTTGGCTTCTGAAATATAGTGAGAGTAATGTTTGATTTTTTTTTTTTTAAATTTGAAGACCTTTCATTTATCATACTGGAAAGGTGCAAGTTTATGATTATCTTCTTGGGAATGACGTGTCCTTGTTTCTGTGTCTGTTCTCCTGATTTATCAACTTTTTACAAAATCCAGGGCCTCTCTAAACTTCTGTCTGTAAACAAATGCAGTATTCAAATGAATAATTCAAGTAGTTCATTGTATCTTGAATCGGCATATCTGAGAGCAAATACAATACTGTGCACAAGGAAGCCTTTTGTTCTTTGGCAAAAGAAGCAAAAACTGGGTTGAGGTGTCAAAGATGTTTGTGCTAAATTATGTATACTTTGGACCATTCTCCATTCTGAGGGTCATGGCTGGGGGATATATTTAAATATGGGGTTGAATAAGTAGGTTTCATTGTACTTGTTTGCATTTGATACATTCAAATAAAATCCTTCTTTTAGTTCAACCTAAACAAATCTCCTTTGGAAAGGACAAATAGATGACTGCTTCTGTTGGGCCCATTGAGCTACACAACTATATAGGGACTAAATATTTGTATTGTGCGGTTATGGGGACTTTCTGATAGGTAGTGGCGGTTGCAGGCTGGCTCCATGACTGTGATTTATTATTTAACTCTGGGCTGTGTTCATTGCCGCAGGGAGCTGCTCTCCCTGCAGCTCCTTTGAGATCTGTGACTGTCAGAATACTTTGCACAGTGGCTTGGACATCATTCTCACTTGCAGGTTCCCTCTGAACTCCTCCAAAGGGTTCATTTTCACAACTGCAGCGGAGCACGCAGAGAATTCATGCCTAAGCTTATTGACTCTCTGATATCCAGTGTGTTCAGAGGAGCATGAAACCATAGGCAGCTGTTCTTTGGGGTCCCAGTTGTCAGGTGGGAAATTATGAAGAGCTCCATGCTGCTCTAAATAATTAAAATTAATACCAGAAGAAAACCTGCTCAATTAGCATCAGATTCCTTCCAGATACTGAATATTAAATTGGTGTCTGCAGGAGACAAGTGTGTATTTGTGAGGCACAAATATTTAAGCAGGGATAATTTTTAATCTGCCTGCACTACTCAGCAAAATATATCAATCCAGTGACTCTTAATGAAGAAGCTAAATGTTCAGATGTGTGTGTACATGTGTGTGTGGGGGGGTATATAGGCTTGTGCGTATTTATGTGTTTGAGAAACTGACTTCTAATATGCAGCCTTCCTTCCATCTTAACCCCAGGCCCTTCAACTCCCTAAACAATCCTCCCTTCTTTAAATTTTCTTAAAATCACTCAAGGATAAATCTGGGAGGATATGGGTGGAAAAGAGAGTAACAAAATGACCATTTAAGAAGTATGGATTCATAGAAACAAGCTTTCGTATTGGAATAAATGTCCAGAAGACACCTGCAGCAGTTTCCTCTGTGGCACGGGAAGTCCTCTCCATAACATCCTTGGGATTGTTGCACTGCAGGCGTTCATAAGAGCCCATACCACAGACATCACATTTGCTCCAGAGTAAGCAGTGTCGGACGTTGTACTGCCTAGATGATGCTCTGATAAGCTCCACAGTGGAAAATTCTGTAACGGAGGTGTGAGTACAAATACAGAGAAGTTTTGTCCTTAGCTCTGTGGCCATTGGAGCCTTATCCTTGTGTTCTTGTCTTTAAATAGTTGAGAGTTTGTTTTCTTATTACTTTAATTGTCTGCATCCTTTTTCAAAGGCCCATCAAAGAGAGCTTGCTAGAATACATTGCATTTGAATCATTAAGGAGTTGTTTTATGGTACCCTAGATCTGAAAGTGGAAGGTGCATTTTAATGCTATCATTTGAGAATTTGGGTCAGCTCTTCTGGGAGCTTTGAATTTGATATTCATTTCATTTCTCTGCTACATTTTCTCCACTGAAAAGACAGTGCAGCGAAGCATGTAGGACAGATGTTGTCTGAGAAAGAAAACAGAAAACAAACACAACTGCAATGAAGTATACTTGGAAGGGAAAGCAGAATTAAAATTGCTGTTTCTCAAGAACATCCCAGTCAAGCAAGTAGATTGTCCACTTTTTTTTTATGATTTATTTATTTTGTTTGGAAGACAGAGAGGGAGAGAGATCTTCCTTTCATTGGTTTACTACTCGGATGGCCACAATGGCCAGGATTGAGCCAGGTTGAAATCAGGAAGTGCTTCCAGGCCTTATACATAGCCAAAACACTTGGGCCATTTGCTGCTATTTTCCCTGGCACATTAGCAGGAACTGGATTGAAAGTGGAGCAGCCAGTGCCCAAATTGCAGGTGGCGGTTTTACCTGCCACACCCCAAAGCTGCCCCGTTGGGGCAGTTCTTGATGCCAGTGATGTTACCGCTATGCCTACCTGTCCACATATAACCTTAGTTAGTAAGAAATCAGTCTTTGGAAATAAACAAGGAACTCTCTGAGTGCACAGAAGGGAAACAGGAAGTCCAGCTTAGATTTACCACTAGTAAATCTAAGTTGACCAATATGTGAGTGACTGGGGAGCAAGTCTGTAAGCTACCTTCTGGAAATTTCCAACCCCCCCAAATAAAACCACACACACATTTGTGCTAATTGTTATTGGCTTGAGTTGAAGACAATTGTGAAGAAGAATGTTCAAAGGCTAGTGATAATAAACAGCAAATGACCTGTACATTAGATCAACTTATGATTAAGAAAAGGAGTATTGACGCTTTTAATCTGTGTGTGCTTGTTAAATAGGGATCAGGCAGAATACAGAGAGCATCTACCTACGTTTCCTATGATCTGAACCTGCTGTGCTTGTGAAACATATAGATAAATGTTTCAGGCAGCCCATGAAGCTGTTTACATATTGGAATACACACACACATACACACACATTTACATTCTCAAGGAGACCAGTAACATGGCTAAGAAAGTGAATACTTTTAGAGACTTAAAAAAAAGAACATTTCTCTGTGACTTCCTTTTTGTTTATCAGAACAAACTTAAGCTTTTTAAGGTCAGATGAGTATGGAGACATGATCTAATCTGCCTTCCCCTCAGCAGGTCAAGCTACATCAATAACCCAGAGTCTGCCTGGAATATGAGCGTAGACTAACTTAAGGGATCTGAGCAAAACTAGAAAATGAAAGACCCAGATTATTACTTGGAGAGATGTCTATGACTTTGTCTTCTTCTGTACAAAGCTATTAAATTCTTGCATGTCTTTTTTACCCCAGATAGAATCTTGTGTCAATTTCAATGAGTTATTTGTTGGATAGATAGTGGAGTTGGGTGTTTGTATCTTGATAAATAGTTACTGAGTAAAGTTTCCTGTGAGTACTTATAAACCTGTTTCTTCTTCAGAGAGACAAGAAAAAGTCAAGGAGCATGAAGTCATGGGAGCAGAGCAACAAAACAGACGGGCAGAAATATGAAACAATTTTCCAGGCATAGATGATGTTAGCCTGTCCCACTAAGGGGTGCTTCTTGGTTGTCTGGGACCTTTGCTCCCCAAAAGGCCTTCATGTTCCCCTGTGATGATTGAAGCAACAGTTGGCAAGTGATGTTCACAAGAGCTGTGACAGATGAAGAAGTGCTGCAGAGGCAGATAGAAGACAAAGAGTGGAAAGCAATGGGGGCGTAGTAGAGCAGAGACAGGAAAGAGGTAAGCAACAAGGGAGAGGGACAGCACCAAATATTGCTGTGAACCTGAGAAAAAGCTCTGGGCTCCTAAGGGTGGGTTCAGTTGGATTCGTCTGTGGCTTTTGACTCTTTGATCTACAAATAATAGAACTCACTATCCATTCCCATACACATGAGGGTATTTTTAGAAGTTCATTCATGCACAGATTTCAAAAAAGTATTTGTATCAAAATGAACTTACCTTTGAATGTCATGTGAACTTTTTCATGAACTTTTTGAGTTCATGAAACACTTGAACTGTTAACATTTAACACATAAACACTTAACTGTATTTTCTCAATTGTGCCTATGTCCCAGTGTATCAGCAGGTAGGAAGTATGCTTCATAATCCATATTCTTTCTAGAGGGTCCTGTGGCCTCCATTATCTGTCTCTTCAATATATGATTGCTAAAATAGTTAGGGGAACCATATGTTCCAGATTGTCAGGGTAAGCCTTCTCTTGTCTGCCATCTCGTGTATTTATGGATTCTACTTGCTTTGACACACCAGAGAGTTTCATTTTGACAATCTACCATATGGTCCACTGGTCATAGCAGATCCAATCAGAGTACTGCAAGCAGAAGCTTTTGTAATCATGGGTGGTCCTGTGTCTGACACCTTCTAACCAACCCCTACACAGCTCGTCAGCTCTCTTACCACATTTTGTGCTTCATCTAGAACTGGAGAGTCAAGGTCATGTTTTAAGAGTATGTGTGGAATTGACTGGCTCGAGGGCCCCTCCTGTATATGGTGACACTGGTTGATACATGAAAGGTACTGCAAGATGACCCAGGCTTTGGATGTGGAGGGGTTTGGAGGGGCCTGGGCCCTTGTCAATGGAGGAGGACCGTGGGAGGTGGCACCTCACCTAGCTGCTCAGCCGCAGGCTTCTCTAGGCAGCCCTTGGATGGGATTGCAGGAGAGGTCCAGTCTTTCCCAGCCTGGGATGGGTGGCCAGGGCCTCCTTCCAGAGTGGGAGGAGGAGTGGAGTCCCATAGAGAGAAAGGGGGTGATCTTAAGAGGGCTTTTCTCAGGTGCTGTGATTAGCAATCCCGTGGGAAGTTTCTTGTTCAGGAGTTCAGCTTGGCAGCAGGAATCCGGGTCTTCAGAGTCTATGGCTTGTTTTCTCTTCCTAGTAGATGTGAAGTAGGGTTTTGAGGGGTATGGAAAGGAGGCAGTTCCTAAGTGGGTACAAATTTGGGCTATATTTTAAAGGAATTGGATATGAGTTTGGTTCATTGAAGGTTTGGCTCTCTCTCAGTATGGCATAGTTAGAGACAACCTAAGCAAACCATAGACTGTTACTGTAATCTAAGGAACTTTTCATTGTAGCACCAATGGTCCCAGACAACTTCGGTTTACATCCCAGTGAGCTGAAAAACGTGGCAAACACCTGGACAATCCCCGTTGTCTCTAGGTATCCATTAAGCCTCCAGAGCACATCTTAATGAAGCCTGCATGGTACTCATTCCTTGAGAGCTGTGGATTCTCAAATGAAATGCACATGTTTGTGCTGGTCTGTGTGTGTCTCTTCATTTAAATACATTTCTATAGATTTATCAGTCTTTATACTTCCTGTCTTCATTATTTTGCTCAGACATGTTGTGTCCTGGATTATTTACTTTTTTCAGTTTAGTCTGTTTTTCTGACCTTCTTTGTCCCTTAAATTTAATCTCTTAATCCATTTGAGTAAGTTTTTGTACACGTGAAGAGACAAATGCCTCACTTTTCCTTTCCAAATGGTGAACTGATTGGATCAGGTTCATGTCTTTACTTATTAAAAATGCTACCAATACTTTCTATTTTGTTTCTAGGCTTTAAGTTCTGTTCCATTAATGTCTTTGTATACTATTATAATGTGTCAGTTCTGTCCCCCATTCCCTCATTGTGCAATTTAATACCTGAGATTTCATGTGCAAACGTTTTAGCAATTGATATTCTTCTTGGTGATTATTAATGTAGTTTTATCAGAATCTTTCCATTATCACATGCCCTTCCCTCATCATCTCATTTGTAGTCTTAATTCCTTATAAACTAGCTTTGTAGATTCATGGAGATTGTTCTTTTGATAGTCATCATCAATGTTTTAATTCCTCTATGCAATTGATTGTTACCAACTCTTTTCAACATATTTGGAATTTTCTAAAAAAAGATTGATTTTTTTTATTTATTTGAAATGCAGAATTAGAGATTTTTCATCTGCTGGGACTCAAACTGGCACCCATATGAGTTATCTTTCTATTACTCACCAGGCGCAACCTTGCACAGAGAAGCATTTGATTGCCCTCTCCAAGTAGAAGGAAGCTTTGGGGAAGATGGCTTTGGATATGTTTCATAAAGCATTAAATAACCTGAGGATGGACAGGTTGAATTCTGGAACAAAGACTGGAAAAGATTAGTACACTACTTGTGTTTTTGTCTGAAAAGAGGTTTCCGTAACTCCACTTTTGAATAACTGCAGGTGGATGGTATTTTTCAGGGAAGGTCTCATATGGACAAATAGAAACTCAGTGGCAGGTTTCTTGGTGTGCTTCATAAGGTATGTGGCAGATAGAATCCATCTCTTGATGAGGATATTTATGTTACAGTTCCATCACCAAGTTAATTGTGCTTCAGAAATTCTGAAAGTCCCCCAGTCAGCATTGCTGTAGATAACATTGACCATTGTACTCAATTTGATTCTTACTTTGGGTGAATGGCAATGTTTAAATGGATAATGTACATGTTATGGGAATGTGCATGTTGCAGCTGAGCTGCCACCTCCTCTGCCAACCCTACCTACATGCACAAAATGGATTTCAACTAAACAAAAAATCAGAAACAATTTGAAAAATGTGTTCTCATTTCTTGCTTTGGATATCTGTATTGATAACCCGATATATTTTTCTCATTATATAATTTTACCGATGAAACATTTTTTTTAATAAAATGGAACTAGGAGAACGTATTATTTTATTTGTTGACATTACAGGAATTAGAAATAAGAAAATAGGATGATCATTTGGGCTAAGGGTACTTTCAGAGTCAGACATACCTTCCACTTGTCAAGTGTTTTCCTCACAAATCCTGCTACCCTCTTGATGCCCCCTCCCCTAGCCTGTTCCAGGTGATCTACTCCATGGCTTTGAATGCTTCAGTCCCAGCTCTTGTGAGGAGTTAGGCTAAAAGGCATTTAGGTGAGTTGGAAGGAAGTTAGGTCAGTTTTAGCAAAGATAGACAGGATTTTAATCCCTTCCTTCTGATTGTTGTTCTGTTCATCCCCTGATTGATTATATTAGGTGTGATTTTCAGAAAGAGGCCAATCAGAGTCACCTGGTGTGTAAAGAGCCAGCACTGGCGAGCTTCTTTGGTAATTCCTCCCTTGGAATCCCCTTCTGACTTTCAGGAAATCTCACTTTGCTCACTGTCCCTGTCCACGTGGAAATTCATCTTCAGTGTGAAACTGAGATCGCCCTCACCCTCATCCACCACAAGCCTCTGACAGATTTTTCTGGAAGTTGTGGGAAGGAACCTCTTTTTGGTTCAGATATTTCTCAGCTTTCCTAGATCACTCAGTAGAGTGAACAAAGTTGCAAGAAGAGATTAAATTTATGGTATGTGGAAATGTTTAAAATGTTATGGCAATTTAGAGATTGGCACCATAAAACTTTTTATTAGTTATTACAGAAAATATAACTTAACACCTTCAGGGAGAATTGCCATTTTGTTTATTAAACTTTTTATTTATTTGGAAGGGAGATTGACAGAAGGAGAGGGAATGAGAAAAACAGAAAAATCTTCCATCTCTTGGCTCACTTTCCAAATGCTCACATCAGCCAGGATTGAACCAGTAAGGGCCCGGGAACTCAGTTCGTGTCCCCCACGTGAGTTTCTGGAATAACACTTTAAGCCATCACCTGTTGCCATCCAGTTTGGGCATTAACAGGAAGCTAGCATTGGGTATGGAGCCAGTACATGAACTCAGGTACTCTGATATGACATATGGGAGTCCCAAATAACACATTAACTGCTGTGTCAGAATTCCTGCCCCAGAAGTGCCATGTTAAAATGGCATTGTAGCCGGCACTGTGGCTCAATAGGCACACCAGATTCTAGTCCTGGTCGGGGTACCGGATTCTGTCCTGGTTGCCCCTCTTCCAGGCCAGCTCTCTGCTGTGGCCCCGGAGTGCAGTGGAGGATGGCCCAAGTGCTTGGGCCCTGCACCCCATGGGAGACCAGGAGAAGCACCTGGCTCCTGCCATCGGATCAGCGCGGTGCACCGGCTGCAGCGTGCCGGCCTCAGCAGCCATTGGAGGGCGAACCAACGGCAAAGGAAGACCTTTCTCTCTGTCTCTATCTCTCACTGTCCACTCTGCCTGTCAAAAAATAAAAAAAAATTAAAAAATGACATTATAGTTTTGAATAAGCATAATATTTTAAATTTATGAATTATTTTAGCATTCAGTTTAAATTCAGATTGGTGTACATGCATTTGATGTTTATATTCCTATCTATATCATATTGATGTAAAGTCTATGTAAAAGTAGCCTTTTTATAATATCCTGTTGTATTGTGTGCCTGTCTCTCCTGCTTGGTCTGAAGTTAGGTTTCTCTGGGACCATGCAGGAGTCTGGACATAGGGCACTTAGGATGATCATGCCCAGGTGGTCGGTCAGCAAACATTGAATCGCATCTCACATCTGGATGTCCCTGTTTCCAGATCCAGCAAATTCCACTGTGATTGGGCCCATTTGAGTTGGCTTTACAATTACTTGTAGCTGAACAAAACTCAGTAGACCTACCTATTGACGTGAAAATACAGAGAGCTACATTCCAAATTAGAGCCTAAATTCTTGTCTTTGCTCTTCCATTTACTTGTAGTTTGACCTCCTGCAAACTATTTCTACATAAATGGGGTAGTCTGAGATGATAAAAAAGACTCCTTTGGCTGTAAACTTTTCTAGAATCTTCTGATCTTAAATTGGTTTTAAATTATAAGTAGGGGAGAAATAACATCTGAATTTCAGTTAATAATGAAGATCATTAGTTTCTTCCTAAGCTACACTAGTCCCCTAGATATTTTTGAGCAAAAAAACCTATCAACCTTGGGAGAAGGAGGACAGAGAAAGACAATTAACTATTCAAATATAGTATTATACTGAGTTTGCCATACAGATGAATGGGAACATCCTGATAAAATCATTGTTTCTTAGGTAGTAGCACTTTGAGCTGTCTTTAAAGAGCCAAACACATATTGATGTTTAAAAAATATAAATGAGAGTGTTAATGTGTAGGTTACTTTGAAGTTTAGCTAATCGCAATCAGCCAAAGTAAATAGACTTAAAGACTCTAATCAAGTAAAAATACCTGTTGACTGGTCTGTGAAGAAAAGTGATTACTTAATTGGTGTACATGTAAAGGAGATGATGGGAGTGCAGACGTGGGATGATCTGCCCTTTATGGAGGCCTATTCCTAGTAAGTGGCAGTTCAGAAGTCCATTTTTGGTCCACTCAGCTCTCCAGAAAACATAATTGTGTTGTCTGTCAAACGTCAAATATAATATCATCTAAAAACCATTATTTAGTGCTGACTGTGTGCATGGTACAGCACTGTTGCTTATGAGATAAGCTCTTTGATGTCTGAGCACAGCTACTCTCTGCCTTCCAGTGTGTACTGCCTTTAATCAGCTTGGCAGGATGAAGTGTTGCTTGTGGAAAGTAATTACAGGTTTTCAATGGAAATAACAATATAAAGCCAACTAGATGGTATTTGTCCCACTGGAGAGAAACAAAAAGCATACACAAGCTATGGGACCTCTGCAGAGAGACCCCTTCCAGAGAAAATTATAGAGGTGCTTTTGGGGCTGATAGAAACAGAGAGCAACCTGATGGGGGGTTGCACATCGCTTTGGGTGAACAGCTGTGCTATCCATTCAGGAAGATCAGAGAAGTTAAGGGGAACGTGTTAAATAATAGGCTAATGCTGATGGGGACATGCCTCTCTGAGATGGGTTTGAATCTGAAGATGTGGTTAGAAAAGAGGAAGTAGTGTTGAAATTTTGATTACTTGGGCAAACAGTTCCAGTGTGACACGATTTCCATTCTTCTCAGGGAAGTTGTATGGCAGAACCAAGGATTTTGCTATAGGTTCTAAGTAAATTTTGATTTTTGAAATGAAATAATACATGTACACTGTGACTTAATTGGCAGCATGAGAGAGCTGGCTGCTTGGTGGGAAAATCTGTGCATTGTGCAGCTGTGTATATATTTCATATCAGATTTACTTAATGTGTGCCTGTGCGACTGGTTCATGAGCAAGTGATTTCCATTCATTACTCTTTTATTGCTACCCAATTTAGGTCACAGTGTGTGTCCTTGCACAGAGTGACATGTGGCTTGTTTTACCATCCCCTTACGTTACGTTATTTTTATGCATGCACAGGGCAAGATATATTAACTGTTCCTCATTCAGTCATTCATAAATACATATATGCAACAATTGTTTATTCATTGAGTCCCTAAAATATGCTAGGCACTGGTTTAGAGAAGAGAAACAGCAAACAAAAATAATTGCCTCCCTCAGGGACTCTTGATCCTAGTACCCTGGGAGTATGCTAGTGCATTGCATTCACAGGAGTCTTCCCTATTGTCTCTCCTGTGCGCATGTGCACACACACACACAGACTTTGGCATCAACACAGCATTCCCCTCTCTGTCATGTGTGAGTAAGGATTACCTGGAAGTGACAGATTTCAGTGAAGGAGGAAAGAGCACTGGTCAGGAATGCAGGAGGAAGGATTAGAAAGTATGAAATCCATAAACCAGGAAGGGGGACAGTATAAAGAGTGCGTGATGGTCACCTTAGCGCTCATTCAGAACACAGTTCTTGAATCCCTGCTATTTGGTAGGCAATTTTCTAGGAACTAGAGATAGAACAGTGTTCAAGACAAGCACGTTTTCTCACTGTCATTTCACATTTTATGAAGAAAGAGAAATCAACAGGAAACGAGTAGAGGTTTTGTATGGTAGAAAGCACTTTGAAGATTGGAAAGCCCAGGAACATAACTCTTCATCTGTCTTCTGCGTAGGCTGCTCTCAGTTTGACAGACAGTCTACTCGGCTGTGTGCACACACACGTTTGCCATTCCAGGAAGAGGGAGCTGTGAGGCCATGGGTTCCAGGATCAGAAGGGCTGATGAGGCAGGAGCTTAATGAACAAGTGCAAGAGTGTTCAGGAGGAGCTGGGAGGGGAGCCAAGGGACAGATGACACATGGCCTTCCAGGAAGCCTTTGCAATGTGTTATCATGACTGGGGTTTTTCTTCACTAGAAAAATTACCTTCTCATTTGTAAGAAGTTGAATAAGACAAATAGGTAGATGGGGGGGGGGGGGTTACTTCCAGTTCTACACTCTGGTACAAATATTAACACTGTGATGCTTTTATTTTCCTTCCTCCTTCTCTTACGTACACATAAGAACATAAGAACACATGTGTTCTTGTTACTATAGCTGTTAATACTGTTGGGTGACTGATGCCATCACCACGCTACCTACAGTACAAATGTTCCTCAGTAAGGGCTGCTTTATATGTTTCTCAGATATGCTGAGTCCCTGGCTGTTAAAATTACTCCTTTCTAAAGTTTGGAATTCCATAAAGGAGGTAATATTCATTTAGGTATCATAGAATTCATCTTTTAGAGGCTATGAGAAAAATTCTGTAGCCCATCATTTGCTATCTGAGGTTATAAATATTATTTAGAAAAAGTTAAAATAGGTTCAAGAGGAAAGAAAAATCTGAAAGAGTTTTATGATGTAATTGAATATTGTGTCTAGCCATTTCCTCCAATGCCTCTTTATCTTCCTTCACTTTACTTAGTAAATGCCTAGAGGTAAGTTTTTCTCAACTTTCGCATAGGGATCACCACAGAATCTACTCTTTGTCATGCATAAAAGAGAGAATGTCTTTATTCAGAGTTATGACTTGATTGTCATTGCTTTAGTTGTATTGATAGTGGTAAAACTAGTAGTCCAAAGACCAAAATCAGCACATTGAAAATTAGCAAGTGTGTGTGGGATTTAACCCATTAAGATGGGTCCACTTGAGAATGATAGAAGATACATACCACTGCAGTTAACACATTTACATTCTATTGGAGTGAATATTTTATGAGATAAAGAATGGGAATAAAATTTGCTAACGAATCAAACAAATTATTTTACTTACTGCATATTGCAGGATGTAAGAATGAATGACTCAGGAGTTTAAGACTGAATTATAGTATTTGGCTATTGGAGAGGAAACTCTGGAGACAAGCTTGGTTTTGGAGAAAGCTGTGACTAAACTTTTCTGTACATTGCACTTGTGGTAATGGTAGATTTTCTTGCTGTAGCTGCCTGCCTAGGAGTGAGTGGAATTAGAGGATTGATGCTTCTGAGTGGGATGGCAGTGGATATGTAGTTTCATTTGGGTGGCAGTGGGCATGGAAAAGGAAGTGTAGAGGGCTGTGTTTTTACAGAGTCTAACAGGGATCCGGAGCCTGAGTTTCATGGCAATTATGCCATTAACACATGCTGCGAAGGAAGAAGTTTGCATATGTCAGTGGTTTGTAGTCAAATAGGGAAAACAGTTAAAGAAACATGGTTATGAAAAAGTTCAGCTGGATTTGGACAAAGGAATGTTGGTGGGGTCAGGTAGAGCCTGTAATGAAATGACTTAAACAACAAGTAAGACCCAAACATACAGCTACCAGGAATTTAGTGTTGATGACATTAAGACTCTGTATTCACACTTAACAAAATATCTGAAATTAAAAAAAAAGATTCAGTGTCTATTGTTGGCCAGTGCACAGTGGAGCTTGCATACAGTGGTGTGACAATATTTATTTCACAACAACTGCTTTTGAAAATTCTCTGGCAGTGCCAACCCTATGATTCGTCAATTCCTAAACACGTACAATAGAAAACAGTGCATACATCTACTAAAAGATGTGTTCTTTTCAAAAGCTCTTAACTTGAAACAACCCTAATGTCCATCATCCGAAGACTGAATAAATATTCATACAGTGGCATACTGCACAGCAAAGAATAGAACAGATTACCTCAACACACACCAGCAGTTATAAATCTCACTGCGATAGTAATGTGCCAAAGAAACGAGACGGAATATTACAGAATCCATGCTGTATCATTCAGCATATATAAAGTGCAAGAAGAGACAAGATGTATGGTGACAGATGTCAGAATAGTGGCTACCTGTTGGGATGGGAGGATAGTTGTTAAGAGCACAAAGGTATGTAAACACTTAAAAAGTGAAAGAAAAATAAAGGAAACTCAAAAATACCTTAGGAGGGAACAGCTAAGAACTTAGGAAGCCAAATCACGAATCTTTAGAGCCGAAATCCAAGATGAGGAGACTAGAGAGGCAGAATGCTGGTGCAGAACCGTGTAGCAAAATCAAGGCAGAAAGCTCTCTCTTGTACACTGTGTCTTAGGCATCTCATCTTCGAGTAGCGATTACTGTTGCTAACTAGAACATTATTTGAGTTACTTATAGAGGACTTTTCTTTCTGGATATTTCAGTGAAATTTGTGTTGATTGTTAATAATGTTGTTCAACTGGAGCACTTTAATAAAAAAGAAATGAACTGTAGTTACAAAAAAAAAATGCTATGACCTGGGATGGCAGTGTCTCTTCCTAAAGGAATGTACAGTCCAGTGGGAACGACTGTTGAATAGGCACACATGACTTCTGTATAGATGATTTAATTTCCATGGACGCATGCAGAAGAAACTCCTGAAATGCAGAGGGCCGCAGAGCGTTCCAGGTGGTGCACAGTGGACAGTTCACAATGCATGAAGGAAGTGGTGAGATACAGGAGAGTCTGTAGAAGGTGGTTGTGGAGTAGCTGGGTGCATGTGCTGTGGGAAGAAGGCTCTATGATTGAGGGTGGACACGTGTGCTTTGGAGTTCAGTGACCTGTAAAGGGGTTGAAATGGATTCTGTTTTGTAAGTGTTAGAAGAATTAAAGGCCTAAAGCTTTGGTTGCTATCATTTTAGTGAGAGTGTCCCTGTGACACCGGGGGGTCTATTAAAAGGAAGAAGAAAAGGTGTGGGGGAAGAGGAGTGAACATGCAGTGAATCCATCAAAGTATGTGGATTCCATTCCCAGCTCTGGTTCCAGACACCAGCTTTCTGCCAATGCAGACCAGAATGCAGCGCTGGTGGCTTCATTAATTGGGTTCTTGCTACTCATGTGGGGACCTGGATTGTATTCTTCACCCCTAGCCTCAGCCGTGGCCCAGCCCTGGCTGTTATAGATGATTGGTGGGTGACCCAGTGGATGGAAGTATTCTTTCTCTCTCTCTATGTGTCTGTCTCTCTTTGCCTCTAAAATCGTCAGTAAAGCTTTAACTAGAGGATGAAAGGAGGAGATGAGAACTAGTAGCTTCATAAACTGACATGAGCAGCCCTGGGGAGGTGTCGAGAAGTTACAGATCAGAGGGGTTCACAGTCAGACACAGGAGGACACCAAGGAGAGAGAACTGCAAAAACCCAAGACAGAGACAGCAGCTTAAAGTAGACAGTTCACAAATGCAGAAGAGCAGAAGAGAGGAGGGGAGTTGTGTAAGATATGCTGAATAGGAGGCTCAAAGGACAAGAAAACATCCCAGGATTCTGGTTTGCAGAATTGAATGGACTCTGGCTTTTTTTTTCACCAAGAAAGAGCATGCAAGATGGGCATCTACTTCCAGTTTAAAAAGGCCTGCACTCCTGACAGTTTCCTGTGCCATTGCATCCTGGGCTGCACCGGAGGCTGGAGGAACCACCGTCCTTTCAGTTTCCCCTCTGCAGCTTCTCTAGTGGGTCTGAGCTCTGGCTGTGCACTTCCTGGACACCCTTTTGGCTGTCCTGTCATAAGCCGTTAGCAGGCTCTATACATTGTAGTGGCATGGAAATGCTCCCTGGTCTTGGAGTCCTGTTCACCATTTTTAGTTGAGCCTCTTATTTATTTATCTTTTTAAATCTCAAATATCTCTACAGTTCTATTTTTCTCTCATTTTATCAAAAAGCTCATTTTAGCTTTTCATACTTTTAAGCATTATGCAATGTACCAGCACTGCATAGCCTAAACTAGTTTCTCAACATCTTCCCCTAGTAACTATTGTCCACACTGGCCCACGCTGCCTCTTATTTTTGAATATCTCTGGCTTTGGTTAAATACTGAGAGCCAAAGAAAAGAAGGAGTAGAAAATACTTGGTTGGAAGGACAGTGAATAGCTTGGTTACACCAATAAATATTTTAAAAAATTTTATTTTTTAAAAGATTTATTTATTTGCGAGTCAGAGTTACAGACACAGAGAAAGGGAGAAACAGAGAGAAGCTCTCTTCCACCTGCTGGTTCACTCCCCAAATGGCCGCAATAGCAGGAGCTGGGCCCTTTCGAAGCCAGGAGCCAGGAACTTCTTCTGGGTCTCCCACATTTGTGGCAGGTGCACAAGCATTCGAGCCATCCTCCACTGCTTTCCCAGGCCATTAGCAGAGAATTGGAAGTGGAGCAACCAGGACTCAAACCAGCACCCATATGGGATGCTGTCACCAGGAAGCTTAACCCACTATGTCATAGTGCCTGCCCCACCAATAAGTCTTTGTAATTAAATACCAAACAATATCTGTTTCTCTCTCTTCTCTCTCTCTCTCTCTTTTTTTTTTTTTTTTTTTGGACAGACAGAGTTAGAGAGAGAGAGAGAGAGGTCTTCCTTGCATTGGTTCACTCCTCAAATGGCCGCCATGGCGGAGCTGCACCGATGTGAAACCAGGAGCCTGGTGCTTCCTCCTGGTCTCCCATGCAGCTGCAGGGCCCAAGCACGTGGGCCATCCTCAACTGCCTTCCTGGGCCACAGCAGAGAGCTGGACTGGAAGAGGAGCAACCGGGACTAGAACATGGAGTACCGGCGCCACAGGCGGCAGATTAGCCTAGTGAGCCAAGGCGCCAGCCAGTTTCTCCCTAAAGTACCTTTATTAACTCTCCTACTTTCAAAAAAGAATCTCTGGAAGTTAATTTCATATCTAGGACTTTTTCAGTTCAAGCACTTACTGAATATTTATAGAGATAATACCTAAAACAGCGTATCTTAGCTGCTGTTATCGAATATTGAATATCCTTTTAAAAAGGTTTAATTTGGGTGAAATAATGATCAGTTTTAATCTTTCCACATTCCAGTAATATTTGACTGAAACTTTTGTTTATAAAATATTGAAAAAAACAAACTTTTTGCCAAAAATAAATTTTCCTCTGTTTATGTGAAGTAAGTGACTACTTTCACCAAAAGTAAGAAGATAAATTTTACTGTTAATTTAAAAATTTTTTTTTGTTCAAATGTGCGGCTTATAGAGTCTGTAAGTTTACAGTAGTCAGCTTTGAAAGCTTCAGCACCTTCAGTGCAGTAGGATAGTTGAGTCTACAAGAAGTACGAAGTGCTGGCTACACCAACCATGTCCCTGTTTAGTACTTCTGCAAGGAACCTGTAGGCTAATCAGAGAAATGGCCAGAGACTCAGTAGCATTACACAGCAATGCCGTATTATGTGCTTAGATACTATAATAGAAAGTTGTTAGATGAAATATTAGCAAACAGATTCTTCTGAGCTGTTTTCCTGTTTTGAATTTAATTTCACTTGGAGCATAAATAATTGAGACAGTAAGAACTATGTCATAGAATCTGTCAAAAAAGTAACATCTTTTACAGATCAACATACAGAGGTTTAACAATCCAGAGAAAAATGGGCAGAGTGGAAGAAAAGACATTACACACAGTCAGAATGCTAGCCAACATATAAAAAGTGCTTATCATATTCCTAGGGAAATGCAAATCAAATCATTGCTGTTAACTTTTTTACAAATACATTTTTACTGAGAAAACAAATGTTATTTTTAAAAATAAAGGATCTTTGTGATTTTGATATTTGCCTTGAACCTATTTGAATGGGAAGTTTCAAAGAGGCTTGATTTTATGTACTTTGTTGAGAGTCTTCTAGCTGATGAGTCTGTTGGTTCCAGAAAGACTCTGTTCTGTGATTGAAATGCATCTATGAAACAAGGCAAATACTTTCTGGATTCAGTCTTCTTTAGAGTGTTGCATTCTTCTTACTGCTTATTTGAGCATGGAAAAAGGTGTCACACGTTTTTGTTAGAAATGAATTAAAGAACTTTTCTGATGATAAACTTCTGCAGTATTTTGGATTTCATACAATACTTTTCATGAGTTCAGTCTACAACGGCTATGGTTTGTTTCACAAGGATCTGATAGCGAATTCACACCCGTTTGCACAAAATTTTTCTCTAATTTGAGAGCATTTGCAGAAGCATGTTAATTGGGCTTTTGAAAACCCAGGTTTGTTATAACCACAGTGGCCTTCAAGAGAGCTTGTCCCCCAGTAACCTAGAGCAGGACCCTGCTATTGTAAACCTGAAAACAAAACCTGGGTTTCAAACAAATGAAGGAGATGTACCTCGTTATTATCTAAAGGACAGGCAATTTTTCTTTCATTTTCCAAATTGGTTTATTGAGTAGAAATATTTTGCGGCTTTTTTCCTTAGTAATTGAATGGCTCCAGGATGGCTGTCTCGATATAATTTTATAAGAAATAGTGCCTAAGATACACACAAATATGTCATCTTGTAGCTCAAATAGATGATTTTGCAAACTCAAATAAATGGCCATCTGTTTATTTTTTCATCATATAAACAGTTAAAGCCGTTAAAATAAGTTAGAAGAAGTATAGCTGCATGTCTCCATGTTCCCTCTCATTTCTCAGGATGAAATCTTAAGAGTGAAGGGAAATACAGAGGAAAATTATGGAAAAATTGAAACTTTACAGTTTAAGAAAATGGACTTCAAATTATGGCAAGCAACTGTAGCGTAAGATTCAGTTTTACAATGAATTCATCCTGGAGACAACTACATAACATTTTCAAGTAGAGTCCAGTGGATTGTTGAGGTTTTTTCTAAGGACTTGCAGTAAAAGGTAGATAGACATTCAGAAAAGAAAATGCACCCAGAGCAGATTCAGTGAGTCCCCAAAGTCAGCCAGAAGGACCTGTCACAAATGAGATTTCAGAGTGAGATCCTAATGTGATCTTGGTTAAATATAGAGACAAAATCTATATAGGCACCTCCCCCAGAAAAGTAAAGGAATAAATCGTTAATATGCATGGTTAGATTTGACCCCAGAGATCTTAGACCAAATATGACTTAGTTTGCATTGCTCTAGGAAAATTGTAAGGCAATATTTAGAAAAAAATTATGCAGTGAGATTGAGCATTTTAATTTGAGAAATAGGGCTTTGGTTCTAAGGAGCAGATGCTCAACTGTGGATTGAGAGACCTGATGCAATTAAAAGATGTTTTTAGGTGGGGGGGGGGGGGGAGGGGATCAGTCAGCTATGGATTGCCTGTCAGGCCTACCTTGGCCAGCTTTCTGTGTGACAGATGCAGTCAGATTTTCCAAAGTCTATTCAGCCAGCCATTCATTTGGCATCAGCTCTACCAGCAATAACTTATAAGAGACTTGGGTTTGGAAGAAGACTAATATGTCAAACCACCTCCTCCCTTTTAATATAAAGAGATCTGATGTGATAATGCAGTGATAGGAGCATGCCTGATATTAGGATGACTTTTTAGGAGAGGATCAAGTCAGATTGCAAACAGAGGGAAGATGCCTAATTAGGAGAGTCTGCTAAAGGTCTCGGTGTATATTCTGTTCCTTCAGTGTATGTGCGTACATGCAGCAGAATAGAGAAGTACAGCTCTTTAAAATAAGGGTAGGAATGTCTTTTTTTTTTTTTTTAAGAGTAAATGGTTTGTTATCAATTGTGTGTCTAGGATGTCACTAATTTTATTAAAATCATAGACGAGGCAGCAGGTGCATCTTGAGTAGCAAAGTGGAGCCTTGAGACATTAAGTCATTTACTGGAGGCACAATTTGATTCAACTGATATGCTTTCCCTAGTCCATTCTTTTCCTTTTCTTTCTTCATTTCTCTTCAGGTCAGAGGCTGGCAGCATAATTAAAATCTGAATTATTTATGAGGAGCCATTAAAGTTGGTGGCTTGCAGATTAGTCAAAGACAGCGGGGCTGACACTAAGCCGCATTCCTTTCACTCTCGCAATAAATGATACCTCTCCTATATGCTGTGAAAATAAGCATGTGGAGTTAGTTTTTACAAGGAAAATATGAAAAACATTGAGACTGTTTACACTGAAGCAAACACAGTGTGATTCCATTCTCATTATAATGCACCAAACAGGTCCTGTGTGTGTGTGTGTGTGTGTTTACATAAAAAATGCCTTTCAGCCAGTAATTCATTAATATTGAATAGGACTATAATTACCAAGGGGAGCAAATTTGTCGATATATAGATATGATTAGAACTATAAATATACATGCAACGGGTATCATTAAGTGTGCTTTTGCTGTTTGGACAGGGCCATTGAAACAGTTCTGAAACATCTGTCACCAGCAGGATATGTTGGGAAGCAGAAGCAATGGAAGTGGTGCCTGTTTTATGAAAAGCGTTAGATTTGTAGACGTAAACATCATTTAAAAAAATCTGCCAATTAAAATTACTTTACAGCTCTAACGTCGGTTTTGAAAACAGCGAGAGCCTTCATAATAATACGGAACTAGAAGGTTCTGCAGATTTTCAGAGGAGAATACCCCATCTTAATGTGTTTATTTCTAACCTTCTCCCAGTCGTGATGGGTTTCATTGCGCCCAAGGGTGGCCCTTCTTCTTTCTGCTTGTCCTACCCATTGTGGATTTTATTCATTTATTTAGAGGAAAGTCAAACATCTCTTTGATTTTCTTGCCTGTTTTCTTATCCATGAGAAAAAGACCAATAATGATGGATAATAGTTTGGATGGCTCTACTATAGAAACCAAGTCAATATATCCAAATTTTTATTTTCATTTTTGATGTCTCTTTTTAAAGATACTTTCAAGCAGGATAAATTGCTACCCTTTGGAAATGATCACTTTTATCTAACACATGTTCAGTTATATTCCTTTCTGATTTCGGAGTTAGTTCTGTGGATAGGGTCCATCTCCTGTTTTTTTTTTTTTTTTTTTTTTTTTATAATGTCACAAACGTCTCTTTTTTTTTTTTAGTTGGAGAAAATGCTTTAAAAATAATGCCATTCAAGGTTGGTTGTTGTAACATAGCAGGGTAAGCCACCACTTGGGATTCCAGCACCCATATTCAAGTGCTGGTTTGATTTTTGGCCGCTCTACTTTCCATCTAGCTCCCTGCTGACATGCCTGGGGATGCAGCAGATGATGGCCCAAGTCACTGGGCCCCTGCCACCCATGAGGGAGACCCGGATGAAATTCTAGGCTGGTGGCTGCAAGTTGGATCAGCTCTGGCCATTGCAGCAATTGCAGCCATTTAGAATGTGAACCAGCAGATGGAAAATTTCTCTTTTTGTGTCTTCCTGCCTCTCTGTCACTCTGCTTTTTTTTTTTTTTTTTTTTTTTTGACAGAGTTAGAGAGAGGAAGGTCTTCCTTCCGTTGGTTCACCCCCCAAATGGCCGCTACGGCTGGCGTGCGGCGCCGATCTGAAGCCAGGAGCCGGGTGCTTCCTTCCAGTCTCCCATGTGGGTGCAGGGACCCAAACACTTGGGCTATCCTCCATTGCCCTCCTGGGCCACAGCAGAGAGCTGGACTGGAAGAGGAGCAACTGGGACTAGAACCCAGGGTGCTGGCACTGCAGGCGGAGGATTAGCCAAGTGAGCCGCAGCACCGGCCCACTATGCTTTTCAAGAAGTAAATACATAAGTAAATATTTTCAAAGATAATGCCCTTCAGATTTAACCAATCAAGTGTATGCTGAAGCTTTCTGTATTCATCTGGAGCCAAAGGATCACAGCAGTTTTTCTAAGCATAGTGATATGTGCATGTAGAAGAGTCAAGCATCTGTCCTTATTCCAGAGCTCTTGTCTCTTGTGGGAGACTTCCCATCTCCTATGCAGACTTTTACAGTTAAGGCAATGATGTCACATGATATAGCAATGATAACAGTAACAGCTACTGCAGTGGTAATCTACATTTCTAACAAATAACAAGAGACAGTAAATGTAGACAAAACAGTAAATGTCTCTTGTTATTTGTTAGCATGGGAACATCACATGTTATGTCATTTTTAGGAGAAAAGATAGGTTGATCAGCTTCACAGTGGCATTTGAAATTGGTCTTAGGTCCAAATAAGTCGTTCAGGAAGAAAAGATGAGCCCATTTAGAACACTAGAGGTCTTTGAAAGTAAACAACCAATGAAGCATCAGACTTTACTAGTTTCAAGATATCATTTACCCAATCTTTTCCACTTGGCATGACAATTTTATGTGTATCTCATGTGTGCTATGTGGAAGTGACTGCCACCTTTAGGATGTGACATCAGGAGTGTTTGAAAAGACAAGGCTTTCGTGGATTAGGACCTTAAAGGAGACTTCTCAGTCTAAGGAAGACTCACTGTAATGAAAATACCAGAGCAAAGGAGTCCTCTTTCCATCACAATTTGCTCTGTAAAGAAGAAAGAGTGGAATGAGAAGTCTGGAGCTAAGAGTCTTAGGGCCACATGCTGATGCTGTTCCAGAGAGGAAGGGCTATGATGCCCTTGTGTGTTGCAGGGTCCCCAGATTCTGAGAGCCTCCACAGGAAGTGTTGAAGTGAATTTTTGAAACACTTTATAATGCATCTCTCTCACCATCGATTGATAAATCAAACCTATGCCTCTGGGAATTGTGATGTCATTGAAGCAAAGTTACTGACTATATGGTTGTCAGAGCTATTCTGATACCAAGTTATTTCCCAATTCCTCTTCCAGCGAAAGGGTTAATTTTATTTCTTATGACATGAAAAGTTCAAAAAGCATGCTAAATACATTAAGTAACTGTTTAACAATCAAAATGTTTCTGTTTCTAGAGTAGTTGTGGGCTCCTCCAATTTGTGAAGGATACTCTGCTTTAAGGCCCTGATTGTTCCCATTGACGAGCAAGTGTTGATGATACCCACTTCAGTTGATTGGGTCTCCATGCTAGGGAGTTGCAGAAGGTGCCTGGAGTTAGCTGGAGTGTGTAATTCACATTCAAAAACAGGCTCAAAGCCTTGGTAAGTTAATGTGTACGATAAAAGTAGTCTAGAGAGGTTCACGTTAGAGCTGTAGTTAGCTCTCTCATAGTTGAAACACTTAATGTGATAGGAATGCGTACATGGCAAAGGGCACTGAGCTATCTAGGATTTAAAATAAAACTTAAAAACTACATTTTATATTTCAAGCCACCACCGAGTCTATCTGGGCTGAGGCCATACGCAGTGGTGCTTTCTTGTGTAGTTGATGGTACTCAGATAGCCTTTTCTACTCCGTGCGTCTGTATCCATCTACCTTGTCATCTTTCTGTCTTTCCATATCTGTCTCACTGTTTATTCAGCAATTAGATGTGTGATTTTAAGAACTACAGTTTCCTTCTAATAAGCAGAAAGTGCACTTTAAAAGACGTGGGCTTATGTATTCACCTACTAGGTCAGATGAGTGATTATTGAACAAAAAGAGAGAGCATTGTCTTGGGAAGACATGGGTGTGATTAATATTTAAACAGTTTGAAGTGAGCTTTCTTGGTGGTATATTTCATGTTTTCCTCTATAATTGTTTAGAGTGACACTGCAGGTTTGTCAGAGCAGAGGTGGTTATGCCCTATGAGCATCAGTTCTGTAAACTCTGCAGGCTTATGCACTTCATGTAAGCTGGAGGGCCTGGATGTTGGGCCTGCCAGGAATGCTAATGGGTAGAAACTCTCCTTAAGGAAAACGGTGTGTCTCGCTGTCCATGGAATTGAGCAGCCTCACATGTTTTCAGATTAGCCAAGGAACAAATTTTTTTTGGTTGACATTCACAGAAACATTATTTTTCTGCCCTCACCCTGGGGAGAAGGATTAAGTGAAAACTGGAATCTGAAGGAAGTGAGGAGGAGGAGGAATGGCATCGTCACTATGGGGAACTTTATTTAAAAACTCATGGAAAATGCATGCTATGAAAAAACTATGCATGGATTTCAAAAACTTTTCACACCAAAGCAAACTTATCTTTTAATTCCATTTCCCGTTTTTTTTTAGAGTGCCTTTGTATTCTGCTTGGCGTGGAGAGGACTTGATTTCTCCAGTCGTACAAGAGGGACTTGCTGAAGTCCTTCCCCTTTCAAATCCAGCATCTTGAAACTTCACTTGTATCCACTTGTCCCTCTTTCTTCCCAGTCCCCCCAAAACTCTCCTTTCTTTTGCTGGAAGCTAGATGCTTCATCTGCTTTCAAAAGCTTTTGCCTCTCATCTTTGCAACTTTGGGCTCTCTCTTCACCAGCCCTTGCTGCCGTGTTTTATTCTTAATCTCTGCTAGTTGGGCTGGCAGCTCTTTCAAAGAACCAAAGTGTGTAGAAACTCTAATGTCCTTTATCTTTGTGAGATAAAGTGACAAACTAAGTATTCTCAAACTCTGTATGCTTCCTTGGTTATTGGATTTATTCTTTTGCTTTATGGCTAAGTTTATGCCAGAGATTCCCAGATTTTGAGATTTTATAGACAAGTATATTTTTTTTAAATGTGGGAGCCAATCCAGATGACTAACAATGACTGTATCTTACCCAAGGGAGGATAAGAACATTAAAAAAATGGAAGGACATATTTATGACTATTTTATTCTGACTACTTGTTTTAGGGTTTATAGAGTACTGGAGTGTGGAATTTGTATTCTCACATGTTAACTCCTTCATTTCTTTATTGTGATCTCATTTTTCCATGCTGTGCCTACATTTGTGTGTCAGGCATTCCCTTACTGGCTTTAACAAAACAAGGAGTATCTCTTAAATCTGGATTGAGTTGCCAGTGGCACATGGGAATGATCCCAAGATGTATATGCATTTTCCCTGAAAAATAGATGACTGGCACTGAATCTGTGTTTTCCTTGTCAGTACATGGGTAATGTATATGATGGATGGTTAAAAACAGACTGGTGTGGGCTTGGGGCCAGAATCCTGTTTCACATTTGGTGCCAGTCCTTTCGAGGAACAGAGCCTACTAGGGCTGCTAGGCTCAGCGAAAAGACCTTATGTCAGCCACAAAAAGGGAAAAATGAACACTTTTCTTGACTGAAACTCACAGATGTTTTATTTTCCTTTCTAATGAAATATATTAAAGCTTGACACAGATACACATACAAAAACAAAGGTAATTGAGTTATTTTTTATTTATTTATTTTTTTGACAGGCAGAGTGGACAGTGAGAGAGAGAGAGAAAGGACTTCTTTTTTGCCCTTGGTTCATCCTCCAATGGCTGCCGCGGCCTGCGCGCTGCGGCCGGCACACTGCGCTGATCCGAAGCCAGGAGCCAGGTGCTTTCTCCTGGTCTCCCATGGGGTGCAGGGCCCAAGCACTTGGGCCATCCTCCACTGCACTCCTTGGCCACAGCAGAGAGCTGGCCTGGAAGAGGGGCAACCGGGACAGAATCTGGTGCCCCAACTGGGACTAGAACCCAGTGTGCCAGAGCCGCAAGGTGGAGGATTAGCCTATTGATCCTCGGCGCTGGCTGATAATTGAGTTATAATCTGGATAAAACTAGGAGCAAACAAACAGCTTCCAAGTTGTAATAAATTAGGGTAGAATTGTTGCTACTGCCTTCATCACTGATACCATCTCTCATGACACCCTGATACATATTGTGGGGAAGGCATTGAAAATTTTGAAATTTGTGGTAGTAGGTATTATTTCCAGTGATGATAATGTAATAATGAGCCCATACCAACTAAGTCATCCGTTTGTGTAATTTATTTTATTTGAAATTGTGTTGCTTTAAATGTTAAATGCCCTAAATATTTTATTTCAGTCCTTTGTAATTTTTTTTTTTCAAAATAATATCCTCATAGCATCTTTTATTAGGTGGTTTGATTAGGGGTCTTCATTCTCAAGTTTCATTTGTAAACTAAAGATTTCCTGTTTTTGTTTTGTTTTGTTTGTTTGTTTGTTTTTTTGACAGGCAGAGTGGACAGTGAGAGAGACAGAGAAAGGTCTTCCTTTGCCGTTGGTTCACCCTCCAATGGCCGCCGCGGCCAGCGCGCTGCGGCCTGCGCACCACGCTCATCCGATGGCAGGAGCCAGGTGCTAGGTGCTTTTTCCTCGTCTCCCATGGGGTGCAGGGCCCAAGCACTTGGGCCATCCTCCACTGCACTCCTGGGCCACAGTAGAGAGCTGGCCTGGAAGAGGGGCAACCAGGACAGAATCCAGCGCCCCAACCGGGACTAGAACCCGGTGTGCCGGCGCCGCAAGGCGGAGGATTAGCCTGTTGAGCCACGGCGCCGGCCCTGTAAGCTAAAGATTTCCTAAAGAGGAGAGTAAGCTCATTAATTTTGATGTACTGTAAAACAATTCTAATTCCATACTACTTCTCTCTTTTATATGTGTATTATATGTGTAAGAGTAATCAGTGTACATCAGTATCTTCTCCATATACACATGAATGCAATGCTTACATGCTCTACATGGTCAGCATTACTCTGTATGACCAGGCATGGTGATCTTTTGCAACATGTTTTAGGCAACATTCACAGTGAATTGTACAAAGTAAGAATAAATACATGCATCTATATCTTCTGTTTAGTACTTGACTGCAGGTGTTGTAGTATCCCACAACAACTTGGCTCAGGTTCTGATTATCATACTCTCATATGTGTAGACATGCATATATATTGGAAGACTGAGCATGATTCTCAGTAATTTAGAACGGCTGCCTCTGTGAATGGGTATGAATGACTGTATGAATTGACTTAGTGTGTGGAGGCAGTAATCTGAAGGACAGTTGGCTGGTAGTTTAAGTAAGGAAGGGAGGTCCTAGAGAGAACCGTTGTCTGGTGATGACGTAGATGTTGTTCCTGGGGGAGACACCCATTCTTGTGACCTTCCCATACCACTGGAGAGATGTTCCTGTACCACTGGAGAGAGACCAGGTTTTACCTTGTCCTGTAATCCATGTGATAACATTATATCCACACTTGAGAGTTGGCGCAGGCCAAGGGTCCTGGTAACACCAGAACTCACAATCCATAAAGTTGCACGCTGACCCTGGAAAGCAATAAATTAAACAAGGTGATGGAGTCTGCCCTGTCAGGTCTTTGAAGCCAGTTTTCTCCCTACCTGTGTTTATAGATGTTCCTTACATATTTTAGCAAAGACATGAATGATAGCCTAACATTATATGTATCTGAAATGCCACATAAAATATCAGGCCTGTGATAATTATTGCTCCAAAGTATATGACTGACACTATATTGCTAACTCAGAAACTGATGTACTTCTTAAGGCAAAAAGGAGGCCTCACAAGCCAAAAAGATGTAAATGCTTCTCCTGCAGTTC
Source organism: Sylvilagus floridanus (assembly GCA_949820135.1). NCBI lineage: Eukaryota > Metazoa > Chordata > Mammalia > Lagomorpha > Leporidae > Sylvilagus > Sylvilagus floridanus. Next base: position 35,890,372 of record OX463236.1, read on the forward strand.
TTCAATGAATTACTCCCTTCTACCATTAAGAGTTTCTCCCAAAACGCAAGAGTTTGTAACACGAATAATTGGGTAACACTCAAAATCTGCTGATGCTAACTCTGTGATGATGGATGTATTAATGAGTTTGATTGTACTAATTCTTACCTAATGTTTATGAATATATCAAATCTTCAATTTTTATTTGTCAGCTATACTTCAATAAATCTAGAAGGAAAAAAAAACCAAAAGGACAAAATGAATGGAAGTTTAAAGAAAAGTGAACTAAAAACAGGTTTATGAGAACAAGCAACCTTTGCTACTTTACTTTTTTCCTTGTTAAGCACATTTCTGGAGAACAAGATATCTGAGAAATTCTTATTAAGTGTTTGTTCTGTGTTCGCCATGTCTCACTGGGCTAATCCTCCGCCTGCGGTGCTGGTACCCTGGGTTCTAGTCCCAGTTGGGGTGCCGGATTCTGTCCTAGTTGTTCCTCTTCCAGTCCAGCTCTCTGCTGTGGCCTGGGAAGGCAGTGGAGGATGGCCCATGTCCTTGGGCACTGCACTGCATGGGAGACCAGGAAGAAGCACCTGGCTCCTGGCTTCGTACTGGCACAGCGTACCAGGTGTTGCAGCCATTTGGGGTGTGAACCAACAGAAGGAAGACCTTTCTCTGTCTCTCTCACTGTCTAACTCTGCCTGTCCAAAAAACAAAAACAAAAACAAAAAACAGTTTCCTGTAGATTCCCAACAATAATTTTTAGATTTCTAATTTCCTCTTTTATTTGGTTTGACTGTATACTTTCCTGTGCTCTGTCTTCCAAGTATGATATTCTCTCTTCTGCCTCACTGATTCTGTTTTTAAGGTCCTCAAATGTGTTTTTTATTTGTTCTATTGAATTCTTCATTTCATTTTGGTTTCTCTTCAATATCTCAATTTCATGTTCTAAATTCCTCATTTCATTTTGATTCCTCCTTAAGATTTCATTTTCATGAGAGATTTTCTGTCATGTTCTGCATGGATTTCAGTAGTTCATGCGTTTATTTTTGATTACTTCTAAATATTCTTATGATAAACTTTTTGTTTTCCATTTCTTGCATTTCCTCTATCTCATGAACTTCATAATCTTGTAGTGGAGTGTCATGTTCTTTTGGGAGTGTCATGTTGTCTTCCTTGTTCTTGTTTCCTTGGTTTTTTCATTTGTTTGGCATTGTGGAGATACTCTTTGGTTTCTTCTTCTTCTTCTTTTTGTTTTTTTCCACTGTGGTGGCTTTTCTCGTTATACTATGACTCTAGATTAAGTGGACTGTCTGCTTTTGGTGACTCTCTAGAGGCTTATGGTGGGTATGGCCAGAGAGCTCTGTATAGTTCTTCAGGGTTAAGGGTGTACCAGAGGTGACACACCCAGGTTTGGTATGGTAAATCTCTCTTTCTTTCTTTTTTTTTTTTTTGATTCAGAAAGGAAGTAATTCTGCTCAGCTGAGCTCTTCTCGTTGATGGCAGTCAGTGCCTGAGTGCTAGCCCCAGTGGGTATAATATTCATCTGCTCTGTCCCAAGGACCACACAAAGGATCTGTACAGTCCTCAGTGTAAGCTCAGATTCCCCTGCAGTGTCTCTCACCAGGTAGCCAAGGCCGCCTGAGCTTGTGGCATCTCCCACCGAGACTACTCATGTCTCAGCCACATCGTGAGTTCTTCTACACACCTTCAGTCCCCCCCCCCCCCCAATCCCAGTTCATAAGATCTACACATTCACTAGGTCTTAGTCTCCTGTTATTTCTCCCCACCAGAGTCAGGTTTTTCTGTTTGGCTAAGGGCAGGTGCAGCCCTGAGCTGGTGCAGCTGTTACATATGTCCAAAAGGGTGCCTGCTCTGTTGTCTTGCACACCTTTGTAAGGTGAGTGGAGAGAGAATTTTGTCCGCACCATCCCTTTTATTTTTTTGTCTCCTCTAGTTAGGCTGGTGTACTTTCCCCCATGGGGCTTCAAGCCTGGTTCCCTCTGGGCTCTTCCTGCTGCTTTTCTGCCAGTGTCTCAGGCTACTGTGGTTTCGCCTCACCTCTTTCCAGTGCTGGTGCGGAGGAGACTCTCGGCACCTGGGTTCCCAAGCTGTGGGCACCTGTGCCCTCTGTGTAGATCCACTGTGTCCCTCTAATTCCATAAGAGTTTCCTCTGCTGTTTTTTCCCTAACTCTTCCCTGAGACTACACTCACTATCTCCACTTTTAAAAACTATCTTTTCCTGGACTATCAGTGAGCTCCCTCCCTATTCCGCCATCTTGGAACCTCCCTCCACTTTGGATCTGATTTTCTGCTGTTTTATTTGGGAAGAAAACAGCTGATGGCTAAAGTGTTTGGGTCTCTGCCACCCACATCGGAGATCAGGATGGAGTTCCTGGGTCTTGGCTTCGGACTGGCCCAGCCCTGGTTGTTGGGGGCATTTGGGAGGTAACCCCAGGATGACAGATTGATCTCTCTTTCTCTCTCTCTCTCTTTCTCTCTCTCTGTTGGTCTGCCTTTCAAGTAAGTCTTTAAAAATGTACACATCAGGTTCTGTGACATAATTATGCCAAAGTCTAAAGATTTTCTATCGTTGTTGTTCTTTGCCAACATGACAGTGATGGAAAGCAGTGTTTCAGAAAGGCAAGTGTTTGACGCGGCCAGCAACCAAGGCACTCTGAAATTGAACACAGGAGCCCCAAATCATATCTTAACCACAATGCCTCCCCATGGATGCTGTTTTATATAATTTATATGTAGCCACATTCTATTATTGTACCTTACATATGAAGCTGCTTCAGTTAGTATCAGGTTAAAAAAAAGTTACTCTCTTGGTTTTACAAAACTGCCTTCAATTGTTTGAAAATAAAGCACTTGCTTTGTATTAGCTGTGACTAGGAACACTTGGATTCTGGTATTACCTTTCACATTCTGTAATGATTGAAACCCGGTTTTGAATGATCGCGTGAGCCTCAGCACAATTCCTAGAGGGTCGAATCTGGGTGTGGCTCCTGTGTGGGGCCAGAGGGCACCCTCTGTTCTCACGTTGCTAGAAGTGCACCTGTCCCCAATTATCTGTCTTCAAAAAGGCAGGGCCATTAGTGAAGATGGCTCTCTCGTGGGAGGCATGTATGGATCTACGGAAATCTGCCAGCAGTTTGCAAAGATCAGTTAACAGTGAATGTCTCACTGCTGAGCAGGCACCATCAACCTTTCGCGGGAAGCCCTTTATCATTGTCGTTTTATTGTAGTTGTTATTATTTATAAACATAGTCGTGACCTGTGGCAATGTAGACTTTCTAACAGAGTTACCATGGGACTCTGTCAGCCTTGTAAAATCTACAGCTCTTCTTTGCTGGGCCTGCTCAGGATTTTACAGTTGCTACGTCGGTGCTAAAAGAGGCTGCTGCTCAGTGCCATAGCCTTCACCCAAGCTGTGATACATCTTTGTGTTATTTCTTGGGTCTGTTTCTCTAAATTAGAAACTAAGTTGGCTTCTTTGGATCAGATATTGAAGTATAAGTTTGAGGCACCTGGAGGCTTCTTTCTCTCTCAATTTCCTAGACTTTGGATTTATTTTTTTTTGTATAATATTTGTCTCTTTCCAAACCCCAGGTTCACTGAAGAGTGACTAGATAATGTTAAAACGTCATTATTTTAATCTTTCCTAAGGAAAATGTATAAGCTTGATACAAATGATTATGGAGGCACTCTCTTAATCTTTAATATATAGTTCACAAAAAATGCTTTTTGCCAGCCTGCTGTCCTGCAGTCTGACCACGCCTGTGCTTCTGTGAAGGAGTACCAGCCTGTCCAGTAGCACATGTCCAGAGCTGGATTTGTTCAGAGCAGCATTCGACGGCTCTCTACCTTCACTCCCAGAGTCACACGTCCAAGTATGGCTTGGGAAGCGTTGGCACAGTTTAATTTCACATAAGTTTGTTACTGACTGTGTTTTTCTAATCCAAAATCACTGTCGTCATTCTGTATTTCCCAAGAGACAGGAAAGAGAAGAAAGGAGATAATGTGGCCGGCATTCGAAGAGCTTCTGCAACTTGTACTCTGTTCTGCTTCCCCTTCTTCTTCCATCGGGTGACTCAGGTGGAGAAGAGACCTGCCTGGAGAAGTAGGAGAAGGCCCCAGGTGTGAGGAGCCTTGTCCGTGCCTCATCTCCTCTGGGCAGAGAGAAGAGGCACAATTGAGCCAGAAGAGCACCAGCCAAAGGCAGTTTGCCTTTTTCATAAAGGTTAAAATTATCTGGGTATTACCCAAAACAATGAAAATACTTTGACAAAATGGTTGACAATTGGATAAGCTCATATCTCAGCCATTTGTTAGCTGAGCAAGGAAAATGGTCCCTTCTCTCAGCTTTCCCACAACTAACGTATCTCATTCCTGCTAACCCATTCACTTCATACTCTCACATATACACCAACACAAACACATATCACATTCTTACATACATGCTAACACACACTCAGGTATACACATTCACAAATCAGCTTAAAGTCACATCAACATCAGTAAAATAATGTTTATAAAAAATGTTGAAAATGTCACATCAGAAATGTATGATGGCAGCTGCTGTCTTATCAGAGTTCTAGTTTGAGTCCTGGCTGTTCCACTTTCTATCCAGCTCCCTGCTAATGGCCTGGGAAGGCAGCAGAAGATAGCCCAAGTGCACTTATAAAATAAATGAATATTTTTTGGTGTCATTTAAAAATTTTTTTTTGGACAGGCAAAGTTAGAGAGAAATGTCTTCCTTTTCCATTGATTCACTCCCCAAATGGCTGCTATGGCTGGCCATCTGAAGCCAGGAGCCAGGTGCTTCCTCTTGGTCTCCCATGCGGCTGCAGGGCCCAAGCGCTTGGGCCATCTTCCACTGCCTTCCCAGGCCACAGCAGAGAGCTGGACTGGAAGAGGAGCAACCTGGACAGATTCTGGCACCCCAACCAGGACTAGAACCCAGAGTGCCGGCACTGCAGACAGAGGATTAGCCAAGTGAGCCGTGGCACTGGCCAGTGTGTCATTTAAAACCTAAATAATCAATGAGGTTTCTTGGACCAGAGACTTTGGCTCTGATAGGATGTTACTGACATTCTGCAATAAGTTTACCCTGAATAAATGATCCAATACATATATGCAATAGAATACCCGACCTTTACTGAGGGGAGGCCCCAAGTATATGTCACTCATTATAGTAGATGACTAGCTAACATGGAAAGGAGGTGTAAATATGTCAAGAGCTTATGCTATGCCAGAGGGAAAAGCTGCTAACACGGTTACAATTAACCACTAACACACATGTTTTCTTCAGTATTGCCAGTTTTTCATTGGTGAAAATGGAGACCTGGAACCCTCCTCTCTCTGTTTTAAAGGCTTATTTATTTGAAAGGCAGAGTGACAGACTCAGAGAGAGAACGTCCATCTGGTGATTCACTTTCCAGATGCCCACAACAACCAGAGCAGGATCAAGCCAAAGCCAGGAGCCAGGAACTCCATGCAGTTCTCCCCCCTGGCTGGCACGGACCCAAGCACTTGAGCCCTTATCTGCTGCCTCCTGGGATCCATTAGCAGGGGACTGGACTAAACTAGTGCTCCAGGATGGGACGCTGGCATCCAAAGCCGCAGTTAACCTGCTGTATCAAAGCATCTACCCCATAACCTTCTCTTTAAAGTGAATTTAACAGCACTACGAAAGAGTTTCCGAACTTTCTCTCTCTCTCTTTCCTCACACTGCTGTGGGGAACTTGCAGCCTTTTGAGTCTCTGAATGTTTAATAAAACTTCACCTTTCCCCAAAATTTGGGATTCTGTTTTAATCCACAAAGTGCATATACTTGCAAGTTTTAGCATGTATAGTTCTCAGTTATTCCATAGCTGGAGCTTGCTTTCATCTTTGGAAACACTAAACCAAAGGGTTCTCTTCCCCTTGGAAGCCATTAAAGGTGAATTTCAACTGTGCAGTGGAGACTTCTGTAGGAGTGGAGAATTACCCTGGGGTTTATCCAAGACAAAAACAAATTATGCATCGGTGCGGGGCTGAGCAAACGCTAAGCTCCAGGGGATTCAGAGAAGTCTGCCTCGCCTGTGATGACAGTGATTTGAGGAAGACAATAGTTAGTCCTCGACACTGTGAAACCCTGATGTTCCCTGGCTGGAGTGGATTTGCCGCGGAATAGCCTGGGAGGCGACACGGTGCCTTGCTTGTTTGGCACCAGTGCTGCTTCATTTCTTGGAGTGGACATCCTGGGGGACGCTATAAGCATTCTCAGGAAATCGGCTCCAAGCCTTTGCTACATTTTTTAATTTTATTCCACTTTTCCCAAGTGTGAGAGTCAGTGTGATCAGAAATTTTTTTTCCCCATGTATAATTCATATGATTGTGATGGACAGCACTTTTAAAAATAATGCTGGTAACTGTGTTTATATATGTGTGTTAAAGTGGCAAAATTGAGGCTGCAAAAAAGGGATTTTGCTAACAGATTTTTTAAACAGCCTTTGAGATTTGGTGTTTAGCTAATCTTTAATGCTGACCTGTTAAGCATACAGTTTTTTTTTTTTTCTTGAAGATTTGTTTATTTGAAAGTTATAGAGAGACAGAGACAGAGACAGAGACAGAGACAGAGAGAGAGAGAGGTCGGTCGGTCTTCCATGTGCTGATTCACTCCCCAGATGGTTTCTCTGAAACTTAGATTTAGCTATATATTTTTTATCCTGTATTTATCAAACTTTTCTGATCCATAAGAAAACTTTAAAATTACAAGAGAAGATGCAATTTTGTAGAAAGGATAGGATATAATGATTAATCAGATTAATATTAACTAGATATAATGATAGTAATCAGATTTCAGCTTTAACATACATGCAAGTAGTTTTAAACTAAGTATACCCTTAAAACATTAAGTCGAAAATGTGACTGGTCACTAGCTCCATTTCTGCCAGCCACCTGGCACATGTGGCATTGTGTAAACCTGAATCCATCTTGTGTAACATGGGAAAACATGAAAGCTACTCACAAGGTACTTTTTTTTTTTTTTTAAAGATTTATTGTATTTATTTGAAAGTCATATTAGGGGTGGGAGGAAAGAGAGGGAGAAATTCCATCCATCTGGTTCACTCCCCAAATGGCCGTGACAACTGGGGTTGGGTCAGACCAAAACTGGGAGTCAGGAACTTAATCTGGGTCTCCCATGTGGTTGGTGGGGGCCCAAGCACTTGGGCCATCTTTGCCTGTCTTCCAGGCTCATTAGCAGGAAACAGAACCAAAAGCAGAGCAGATAGGCCTTGAACCTGTGGGATGCTGGTTCCTTAAAAATTTACTTAAAAATTGTTAAGTGCTGCTGTCCATGGAGGAAAGTTGGAAGAGGGTGGAACTACATCAAGGATCCCTAGGTAGTGAAGAACTTTGTTCTAATTTTCCTTCCAGGTGACCTTATTTTTCGTGCTGGTTAACTTCCTATAATCATAACTATTCGGTGTTTTGGGTTTTGTTTCCCCCTTTGTTTTTCCTCCCCTGTGTATAATTTCATTTTCCTTTTATTTCAACTTACATTAAGACATTCACCATGGTGTTAAGTCTTTCAGCAGTTCCGCATGTGCTTTAAGCGTGTTCTTTGATTCAGTTTAACACAGGTAGGTACTGTTTGATCTACTGGAGAAAGCTAAAACTCAATCTAAACATCTAAGCACATAACAAAAAAAAGTAACGAATATTTTAAAATGCAATTAAGATTAATATTTTAGATTGTTTTCTTCCTTGTGCTCAATTTCCTTTTCATTTGGGGGATTTTAGGAACCTCTTTGATAAATGAAGTGATTTGTGGGTAGATTTGGGATACTTCATCCTGAATGTCATGAAGAATTGAACTTCAAGCTGATTAAAATATCATAAATGAATATACATATGAAGTATCCGTTGCTTTGAGATGAAAATGGCAATTTTAATAAAAAATGCATTTTGTTTTCATGAAACATTTTCCCTTGAGAAGTTCAATGCCTTTGAAAAACTAATAAGCCCATAAATTATCTCATTAAGGTGCACCTTCATTAATGAATGAACACTCTTTCCCCTCTCATTTAAAGATACAAATTAAGGTGAAGTACCAAAGGGCTCTACTTCTGAAGTAGTCTTATCAAGGAAACATGAGCTCAGCCCAGAAAATTCTTAAATGTCTTTGGTTCCCATTCCCCTTGTGAAGCCACTGTGAGATTTCTGGTCATCTTTGAAAAGGGAAATTATGACCTTTAAGTACAGGAAGCACTAACCATTTTTTAAAACCCAAAAGGTAGAGCAAGAGATAAACGGTTCTGTGACTTCACTTTTTGAGGTGATACAGAGTAAAGGTGAAGTATTTGGGTGTGGACTTGGACTCTGGGTTTCTCCTGCTTGCTGATCCCCTGTAGGTTGGTGAGGGAGTGGGCAGACCTCCCTGACCTCTGCCTTCTGACCCCTGAAGGGGAACCATGACAATGCCTTATTTATGAGTGTGTGATGGGGATTAAAAGAGGAATGTATGTAAAACACCTACCTTATTGCTTGTCAGTTAGCAAGTGTTCCTCATTCTTGGCTATGTTAAAAATGATTTGATAATAATCACTATTGACAGTAAGGAGTCAATATTTGGATGGCTAATCACTTTTAATTAGGAATTTTATTTTCCTATCATTGGAAAAGGTAAGAATCTATCTTACCTCAGCCATCTTTCAAAAATGTTGGCAAGGTAAGAACTCCTTCTGCAACATTGAAAGAATCTGTTACTAAAATCAGGTTTTTTTCCCTCCCTTTAAAAAGGTGATTTATAAATAAAAGTAAGTAGCATTTATGGAGAGTGGGATGGTGGATAGTAGGGTAGGGGTCCAGAGAATTTTAAACGAAGAGGAGCTTAGCTTTGAAGTAGGCAGACATACAGGCTAAAATTGTTAGATTTGTGAACTGGAAGACCACGCCTTTGCCACGCCCTGTGGCCTCATGCTCCTACCTGGCCACACCTGGGTTCCCACCAGCCAGTCAGGTTAATTAACCACTCCCCTTTGGAAGTGGGTTAAAATCTGGGACATGGTGTGGCCCACCTCTCTTCTTCCCTGGCCTCTTGTCAGGAGGGGGCTTGCTGTAGCCCTGCACCTCCAGGGCACGTGGCCTTTGGGCCAAGTGCTCTAGGCTTCCTGGCCCAGATACAGGCCTAGATGCTCGTCCACCTGGCTGGTTCCTGGTGCTCGGTATGAACCCCTACTCACCTCTCTCTCTCAAATAAAGCTCTCACTCTCCTATGCATCTTTCTCACTAAATAAAAGCTTAAAACATACCATGCTGCCTCGTTTATCTGTGCCGGGATTTAGAATTCTTCTCTAAATATTAGGCAAGAACCCTCTTGGGCTTATTAATATTGGGGATTTAGTAATAAGCCTGTGGTGAAATCGTATGGCATCCCAAATTCCTGTAGCACATGTGGCACCTCAGCACTGTTGGGGAACTTTAAGGGGCCACATTTCAGTGTAAATTTTAGGGGGTCTTTTCTGATTTCAGCTTCACATACTGTCTTTAAAGATTTTAATAAGATAAAATAGTACAGTACCACTTAAAATGTTTTGATATAGAATTTAAATATTTTGAACACAAAAAAATCAACTTACAATTCATCAGAATGTTTGATAGCATTACTATACTGTTAACTGTACAACTCTTGAATACTTTAAAACATTTCTTGAAAATTATGCATGGTTTTAAAATGTGACTTTCGTAGTACAACGTTTATTTCCTAAATGTCACCCTAATGTGATTTTCAAGGCATATTTTTGAAATTAATGTAATACAAAGATACTTTTTTTTCACAAAATATTTTTTTCTGCACTAAAATCTGTCTAAACTTGATTCATAAAATTAGCTTGGAATATGTAGATTTGTGTATAATGCCTAACAAGCAAACCCAGAAAAGACATGCACACAGAGACTCCATTTGCAGAAGGAAAATTTTCCATGTCATCTAATGACAATTTCTTTTGTGTTTTCAATTTCCTGGAGGAGCTCTTCCACACTTCCCAGAGGCCTGATCTTTCAGCGGTTGCTACACCAGGCAGTTGATGAACGAGGAAGAAAAAGTAGACTTTATCTGAAAAGTAGCCCCTAAAACCTTAGAAAAAATGAGAATAAACTAGAAAAACATGAGTATAAACTGTTCTTAAAATCCACAAATCAAATTCTTTATTTAACAGGAGTGGAATGGTGGTGGTGAATTTGAATCTAAGATACATAACTTGTTTTACTCTCAGATTTTGAGAATTTCTTGTAATACCTGAGGCCACCGATTATGCGATTGCTTTGTTTTCAGTCTCTGGTTTTATATCTTAGACTACTGTCTGCTGAAGGTAGTATTTCAGAGAGTTTAGATAACTGATTAAACATTTTGCTTTTCTGATTCGTGTATTATAGTCTACCCTATACTAATATTTTTTACTCCTGGCAATCAAATCCATTTACTGCTACTTTCATGATATTCAGTTTCACATCATGTCAATTAATCCCTCAGCCCTGTCATGCACTGTGTATTATGTATTTTCAGCTTTGTTTTTCTTTCTTTTCAAGCTTCATAGTATTCTTCTGATGACAAATTTTAGCCTGTTTCCATGAGTGAAGCAATTGAGAAACACTTTGGGAGAATGGTTTTAGAAACTTGGTGTTCTGATGATTAAGTGAGCTAGAGGAGGTTTCATCATCATGGCACTTCCTCCCATACCCAGGCTCCTGTAGGACAGTACTGAATAGTAGGGGAATGTATGCCTTTAAGAATGCAAACAGGCAGCGTTATTTCTGCCCTTAGCTTGCCATTGTGGTAAATGTGTACTGTGGGCCCAGCATGAACCCTTCTGATGTGCTTTCCCTCCTGTCCCTTCCATGCATTCTTGACCCCTCACCCCTTTCTCCAGCAGGCAGCCTTCCAGTGCTCAGGAGATTGAAATCTGAAATGAGAGATGGAGGTGGAATCCGCAGATTTCTCGGGACCTCTTTTGTCATGAAACCCCAAATTGATCCCACAGGTTTCAGCTGCGTATTCCCAGGACATTTGAAAGTTCATTGTGGATATTGGTTTTTCTTCAGCTGTCTGACCTTAAGCAGGTCAGGTCTGCAAAGCAGTTCCTTGGAGCTCCAGTCCCTGAATTAATGCAAAATATATTCCGGAATGGCACACTTTGCTATGCAGCTGCCTTATCATGTAGACAATAAAAGACAGGAAAAATAAAAGTGTTCAGGCTTGAAATAAGAAGTCATAGTTTTGTATCAAGTAAGTAAAACTCTATTAACCTAAAGTGTTAACAAATCTTACAAAGGTGTCTGATTCATAATCAGACTAATAACTGCTGAGAAAATATGAAATGAACAATACAGATTTGAGTTATATCAGTACCGACTCAAAGGCTACTTTAAGTGCTGGGTTAAATCCCCGGGTTTGTGTAATTTCAATTTATTTTAATTTTAAAATATTTCTCTAACTGTACTTTAAAGCATTTTTTAATTAAGACACTGGGATTACTTTCTAAGTGAAATCTAAGAGTTCTTTAAGAACTTAGTAGGATAGATGCCAGTGTAATGGCACAGCAGGTTAAGCTGCCACTTAAGACACTGGCATTCCATATCATGTCGATTTGAGTCCTGGCTGCTCCGCTTCTGATCCAACTCCCTGCTAATGTCCCTGAGAAGGCAGCAGAGCATGGCCCAAGTATTTTGGCCCGCGCCACCCATGTGGAGACTAAGATGGAGATCCTGGCTCCGGGCTTCAGCCTGGCTCAACCCTGGCTGTTGCAGCCATTTAGGGAGTGAACCAACAAATTGATTCTCTTTCTTGTCTGTCTTTTCCTGTTTCTCTTCCTCTTTCTCTGTAATTTTACCTTTCAAATAATCTTTTTTTAAACAAAAATTTAATAGAATAAATTGATGAACTATTTATATAAAAGAACAGGAAATAAAAGATATGGTTTGTGAGATTTTTTAATGTATTTATATAGCCAGGTTAATGATATACTTGTCTCTAAACATGACATTTTCATCTTTTTATTTTTCAATTTTTTAAAAGATTTATTTATTTATTTGAAAGGCAGAGTTACAGAGAGGCAGAGGCAGAGAGAGAGAGAAGTCTTCCATCTGCTGGTTCAATCCCCAAGTGGCCACAATAGCCAGAGCTGGGCTGACCCAAAGCCAGGAGCTTTTTCTGGGTCTCCCAAGTGGAGACAAGGACATGGGCCATCTTCCACTGCTTTCCCAGGCCATAGCAGAGAGCTGGATTGGAAGTGGAGCATCTGGGACTCGAACCTGTGCCCATGTGGGATGTTGGCACTGCAGCCTGCAGCTTTACCCACTAGGCCACAGTACCAGCCCCTAAATATGAAATTTTAAAACTGTTCTATGTTCTTATGAAATTAAGATAATTGCTTTCTAGATCTAGACTTAGATCCAAAAGATAAAGTAAGATTATTATATCAAAGATGACATTAAAACCCTCTTGGATTTTGTCTGTAGTAAACTAGAATTGAGAAGAGGAAGGGTTGCAAGATAGTTTGGGAGCTATTGGTTTAGACGTCATTTGACATGGAGGAAGAAAGTGAGAGTTAAACACGTTGATTGCTTTGCTTGAGTGACACAGCTGGTGGATGAGTACCAGGAGTAGGATTTAAATGCTAGTCTGTGTAACTCCCAACATTAAAAATCCTCTTCTTTCTCCCATAGACTCTCAAGAGCATCTAAAACTGTAGCATGTTTCCTTTCTTCAGCACCATCAGTGTAGTGGTGCTATTATTTCTAATTTGCCCACTCTTAGGTAGCCCAGCAACATCTGTACTAGTTGTTGCTTCCTTATACTCAATATCATGATCATTTTACCAGGACTCTGAGAGGAGTACAACCAGGATGATGTACTTGGGCATGCCTGCTTGTGTAATCTTTGGCTTCTTTTCTGTGTTGTGACTTCGGTGAGTTGAAATGTCAAAAATAAGATGAAGTTCCAAAGGTTGGCATAAGTCCACCTGCTAGTGAGAGCATTGGGAAGTATAGATCTGTTGCATGTTGGTGGTTGGACACTGGGACACTAGACAGACCACATGAAATCTGCTCCCTCCTCTCTATGAATTTGCTGAGAGATTTCCTATATGATAAGTTTCAGGGCCTCTGCCTTTCAATTTTTCCGTCCAAGAAAGAAGATAGTACTTACACTAACATATAAGATGGTTGAAAGGATAAAACCAGGTTTTACATGAGATTGCATGTAGGAATAAATATTACTTAGCTATAAGAAACTATGAGTGAAAGTAAACAGAATTAATGCTTGTGTCACCCCAACTGTGCTTGGTATTTCCTGATCCTTTAGTTGACATCTTTAATTTCTAGGTAAGCCACCAGTTGCATATCTGTGACTAGTGCACATGTGTTTTGTGACTTTGTGCTTATGTACTTGAACCATTTGCAATATAGCTGAGGAAATTGCATTATATGCTTACGGAGTATAGCATAGTGAAGTTAATCTGAGGGTTATTTGTCATATGTTTGCAAGTATTTTAAGTTAGTATGTATTTTAGTTTACAATCTGTATCTTGCATTCAGAGAAGAATCCCATTAGGATATCAAAATATTACCAGGAGAATATACATTCTTCATAATATGGTTGTAAAATAAAGAGTACTTAAATAAGTCAGATTTGAAGTAACTCAGTCACACCTCTCTAACAGCTAGTTCAGTAGACTAAGGTCCCAGAAGATTGGGTAGGAGAGAGCTTGGAAACAACCTAGCAGACAAGCTGGGAAGTGTGTGTGTGTGTGTGTGTGTGTGTGTGTGTGTTTTGCCAATAACACATTTAATTCTGATCACTTATTGAGTAGAAATTCACTGAGCTAACTTTAGAAGTGTTAATTGTTGCATTTTCTGGTTATTTCCTGATTTACCCTAAATTGAGAAATTTGCTGTGTGTGGGAGATTACGACTGGTATTAGTATTTTGAATTTTGTTAAGAGTGGGAGACTTGTAAAGCTTGTGTTTAGGATTTAGAATGTTTCTCATACTTTCCCCTTATTCTGAGTTTTTATATAATTTATATGTGTTGGAAAAGTATATAGCTATTAGAAAAAGACACTTTAAAATATGCTTATTATAAAGACCATGTCATAGAATTAATATAATAATTTGGATTTTTATAGGTGCTAGTAAGTGATTGAAGTGTACGTGTTCAAGAACATTTGAATGTATAATTGAATTAAAATGCCAAGTTAGAAATGTAAATGGATTCAACTGTTGCCTAGGAAAGGGAATTTCTTTTACAAATTTCTTATTAATTGAGTTATATGTTATTTTTCACTTCAATTATAAAGTTTGAAATTTAAAATGAAATCACCCATTGTACATGGCAGATTGGATTTGTGCAATGAAATATCACTACTAAGAACATATCAGTCCAAAGAATTCAAAACCACTAGTTTTTCCTCTTCACTTGTAATGTTGTCAAGTTAGATACTTTCAGGAAAATCTCCATCTAAGAAATGCTACTGAAGAGGGGAAAGAAACTTCTAGTAGCTTTGGTTGAATTCTTGTTCTAATTTAAATTGGGCAAGAAAATGCTTATTCTCAGAAAATGTTTTTCTGACATACAATTGGTTACTGAAGAGATTGTTATGAATGTCACATTTAATTTAAAGCAGAAGAGAGGAATAACATCACAAAGAACTGTGCTTTTCTGTGAATGTCAAGTACAACTTGCTGATGGTCTCTTGGAAAACAAGAAGGAAGGACTTTGTGCATTAGTTAGGCATAATTAGAGCACCCAGCAGTTTGGAATACAGATGCCGAAGAATAGTATTGATACCTACTGTAAATGCAGGGTGGCTCCTGGACTCACCCTTTCTCTTCTATCACAGGGGAAGGAGCTTACACTACTAAAGAGCTTTGAGTCCAAAGCCTCTCAAAGAGGGTAGAAAACAGTGTTTCGCCTAGCAAGTGGTGTTTCACATCCTCTAGTTCTCTATTTATTGGTAACTTGGTAGCAGTCTTGGAGAGACCTTTTCTCCGTGTTGCTTTCCCACCCCTCTACCCGAGGATTTATTTCTCTTAACAGATAAAGGATCTTGTTAGCATGGCGCTGTGTGACTGCAAAGGTTCCTGTGAGTCTTCCCATTTCTGTTCAGTTCTTAAGAGGGTACTCAGGTAACATTCCTCCACAGTTTCTGGCACACAGTCAGTCATCGATATCTAAGGCAGGTGGTGAGTATATTCCCATTAGATAGGAAAGGGAGTGAGTCATGGAGCGGCTTCCGGAGTTCAGAGACATCATTAGGGTTGGCCCACAATGACATTGTAGGAATACATTTAAGCTATCCTTGTCCTCTTGTGTACTGCCCATTGGTTGTTACATGACCTAAGATCTACCCACCAGAGTAGTTAGAGCTACTTGGCATTTGAGGCAAAACCTAGAAAAATGAAGGAAATTGGGTACTGGAGCTGTGGCATAGCGTGCTGAGCCTCCGCATGCAGCACCAGCATCCAATATGGGTGCCAGTTCGAATCCCAGCTGTTCCACTTCCAATCCAGCTCTCTGCTAATGGCCTGGGAAAAGAACAGAAGGTAGCCTTGAGATCTTGGGCCCTTGCACCCACGTGGGAGACTCAGACAAAGCTCCTGGCTCCTGGCTTTGGATTGGCCCAGCTCCAGCCGTTGTGGCCATCTGGGGAGTGAATCAGAGGATGGAAGATCTCTCTCTGTATATGTCTCTGTTTCTGTGTGTAATTCTGCCTTTGAAATAAAATAAATAAAATACATCTTAAAAAGAAAAATGAAGCAAATCTAGACATCATGACATCATGAGAATGAACATAAAGGTCCTGGCATGAAACTTTAAGATTAGAATGGACTCACAATGGAACTTTGATTCCATATTCTTTACTCTTTCATTATTTTTTTTGGACAGGCAGAGTGGACAGTGAGAGAGAGAGACAGAGAGAAAGGTCTTCCGTTGCCGTTGGTTCACCCTCCAACGGCGCACCATGCTGATCCAATGGCAGGAGCCAGGTGCTTTTTCCTGGTCTCCCATGGGGTGCAGGGCCCAAGCACCTGGGCCATCCTCCACTGCACTCCTGGGCCACAGCAGATAGCTGGCCTGGAAGAGGGGCAACCGGGACAGAATCCGGCGCCCCAACCGGGACTAGAACCCAGTGTGCCGGCGCCGCAAGGCGGAGGATTAGCCTGTTGAGCCGTGGCGCCAGCCTGATTCCATATTCTTAAAAGTATTAGCGTTTCCTCTATTCCAGCTTTCGGTGTTACTGTCAGCAAACCTCACCTATTTGGTATGGCAGAATTTCCAGTGATTTGTGAGAACGGATGTGTCCCAGGCCATTTCAGGGATTGCAGGAGACGGGGAATGAGTGATGCTGCCACTGCTGTGGCGGTCCTCACTTCTGAGCATCCCCTCTGCCCTTGGTAAGTGTGCCGGTAGCATGTTCAAATATACCGCAGTAAGTGTTCACGGGGGTTATGGGTGGGACCCCTGGTTGTCCACCAGTGCACATGTGTGATGTTTCTTTTGGGTGTCAAACTTTATAACTTTTTTATATGCAGAGAAAAGAGTTGATTTTGATCATTGCATCATGGAGAATATTTGAGCAAAGTGCTTATTACTTTTTATATCTGCCATTCAATCTGTTTTGTAGCTTTAAGAAAAAGGAGAGGAGTCAAGTGTAAGTATCACCTTGTTAGGTATTATTATCTTTTAGTTTATT
Organism: Sylvilagus floridanus; assembly: GCA_949820135.1. Taxonomy (NCBI): domain Eukaryota; kingdom Metazoa; phylum Chordata; class Mammalia; order Lagomorpha; family Leporidae; genus Sylvilagus; species Sylvilagus floridanus. Next base: position 35,907,094 of record OX463236.1, read on the forward strand.
CGTTTCCTCTGGGGACTATGTTTTGGTGATTTTACTCCCTCTTAAGCTTCACTTCAGATCACCCTCAGGTGAGGGAACCTTTTATTATCTGCAGAGTGATAAATGGCAACACGTGAACTTCTGATTTTGTTAGTAATTTTCACAGATCATTTTATTTAATGCCCATTCTATTTAAATCGAGGCTGTTGTGAGTTCAGAAAGGTATAGAGATATGCTTGTTCTTTTAGAAACAGAAGTAGCAAAAAGTATTCTTCGAGCCTGTAACATGTAAAGGACAAAGCAAAATGTTTCCTATTTATTTTTCAAAATCAGGTTTGTATGTTTATAAATGTTTCCTTATGTTAACTAAACTTTCAAGAACTTATTTTTTAAATATTTTATTCATTTATTTGCTAGGTAGAGTTAAAGACAGTGAGAAGAAGAGACAGACAGAGAGAACTTCCATCCGCCAGTTCACTCCCCAAATGGCCACAATGGCTGGAGCTGTGCTGATCTGAAGCCAGGAGCCAGGAGCTTCTTTCTGGGTCTCCCAAACAGGTGCAGGGGCTCAAGAACTTGGGCCATCTTCTACTGCCTTCTCAGGCCATAGCAGAGAGCTGGATTGGAAGAAGAACAGCTGGGACTAGAACTAGCACCCATGTGGGATGCAGGTGCTGCAGGCAGAGGATTGACCTCCTGTGCCACAGTGCCAACCCCAAGAACTGCTTGATTCAATTTCATTTTTCTCTGCTACCTGGTCGGACTAAAAATTCAAAGAAGATGGTTATGGCCCCCTTGTGGTCAAATATAAAAATTTCAGCATTCAAAAAACTTTTCTAAAACACTATTTTTGAAAATTCTAAAGCAGTGATTTCAAAAACATAAAAGAGCCCAATAGATAATAAAGATATCAGTTGATTGAATGTTTAATCAACATAAGATCAGATATCCCTTTTTCTTACATTCAGATTATGTGAATTTTCTGACCTCCTGTGATATTTAGTTTAAGTGTGTTCATATTCATAAAGTATTAAAAGTATTTTTATGGGGCTCCTGTTGTGGCATATTGGATAAAGCCTCTGCCTGCAATGCTGGCATTGCATATGGGTGCTGGTTCCTGTCCTGGCTGCTGTACTTCTGATCCAGCTCCCTGCTAATGGAGTGGGAAAAGCAGTGGAAGTTGGCCCAAGTACTTGGGCCTCTGTACCCATGTGGGAGACTAGGATGAAGCTCCTGGCTCCTGGCTTCAGCCTGGCCCAGGACTGGCTGTTGCGGCCCTTTGGAGTATGAACCAGTGGAATCAAGGTCTCTCTGCTTCCATCTCTCCCTCTTTTCTCTCTAACTTCCGACTTTCAAATAAACAGTATACATCTTTAAAAAATATATTATTATGACACTGATGCTTAATTATTTATAATCTAATGCCTAAAATCTCTTTATGTGGAAAGATTGGAGACAGCATGTATTATGTGTCTTTGGTAGTTAAATCCTAATTTTTTAAAAATATATTTATTGATTTGTTTGAAAGAGTTACAGAGAGAGGGAGAGACAGAGATCTTCCATCTGCTGTGCTGAATTTGAGGGCTTGTGTCTTTTCTCAGAAACAACTTTAAATACTCAGAAAAGATTATCAGCCTTTGGGACAATTGCTCTGTAAAGTAGCATGTGAAAAGTTACATAAGATTGTTTTATGGCTCAATCTCTACTTAAAATGTGCAAACAGATGGTAGTGAGCGAAGCAGGAATAAATCCTGTTATGCAAATATAACTGCTTACTGTGAGTCGTTTTAGTGAAACATCATCTTTTTGGTTCTGATGTGGTTGTAGGAGTGGAAAAGGGAAAGAGGCCATGTAGTGTGTGGGGTGTGTCCCCGCTTTGAAACATTCAAAGGCTGCACCGCCACGATGCCGATTGATATTCCTGTTCTCATCAGGTCCGCTCACTCGATCTCATGGGATAAGCTTCTGTCTTCAGGGAAGAGATGGGAGAGCTAGCAGAAATTAAATGAATACTTCAGTAAAGGTCACACAGAATTTATCAGGGCTTTGCTAGATTAAAAAATATCTGTGGAGGCAAAACTAATCTCTGGTGTTAGCCGCTAAAGCACAAGGGATGCTCCTCAGATGCTGGTAATTTCTGTGTTTTTTGGTGTGAGAGCATCACATGAATACGATTACTTGTTAAAATTCATGATAATTTATGCAGTTTTCTGCACACATACTAGTCTTAATCGATAAACTCGTTTTAAAAAGAGAAAAACAATATTTGTAAATGCCTGTAGGAGGTTATATGTTCATGTGAAAATATTAATATGTCAAGGATAAAGCAGTCTTCTCTGGAATACAGCTTTATGAAGAAATCATGTTATGATGCTTTTTAATGAACTCTTTCACTTGAGATAAATCATTTTATGATGAATTTCCTCTCTATAAGCCAGAAGGCAGGTGGGTAGGGTAGGATTGTCTTCTAAATGATCAATTAATTGCTTCCTTACCAAAAGAAATTAGTTAACTGACTATCAATGTTGGGACACTTCTTCTTGAAAGCCCTCCTGAAGTGTCATATAATGAATTTATTGTGTGTGTGTTTGCTATAGTAGAAACGATTTGGATATGTTTTACCCTGAATCTATATGACAGTAAGCAAGTCTTAATCTTGGGTTCTTTTTTTTTTTTTTTTAAAGATTTATTTATTTATTTGAAAGAGTTACACAGAGAGAGAAGGAGAGGCAGAAAGAGAGAGAGAGAGAGAGAGAGAGAGAGAGATCGATCGATCTTCTATCTGCTGGTTCACTCCCTAGTTGGCTGCAATGGCCATAGCCATGCCAATCCGAAGCCAGGAGCCTCTTCCGGGTCTGCCATGTGGGTGTAGGGGCCCAAGGACTTGGGCCATCATCCTCTACTGCTTTCCCAGGCCATAGCAGAGAGCTGGATCTGAAGTGGAGCAGCCGGGACTCCAACTGATGCCCATAAGGGATGCCAGCACTGCAGGCGGTGGCTTTACCTGCTATGCCACAATGCTGGCCCCAATCTTGGGTTCTTAATTTGTGAAACTGGGGGCTAGCACCACGGCTCACTTGACTAATCCTCTGCCTGCGGTGCCAGCACCCCAGGTTCTAGTCGAAGTTAGGGTGCCAGATTCTGTCCCAGTTGCTCCTCTTCCAGTCCAGCTCTCTGCTGTGGCCCGGGAGTGCAGCGGAGGATGGCCTAAGTCCTTGGGCCCTGTAACCGCATAGGAGACCAGGGGAAGCACTTGGCTCCTGGCTTCAGACTGGCGCAGCGCACCAGCTGTCGCAGCCATTAGGGGAGTGAACCAACGGAAGGAAGACCTTTCTACCTGTCTCTCTCTCACTGTCTAACTCTGCCTGTCCAAAAAAAAAAAAAAAAAAAAAATTGTGAAACTAGAAACAATTACTGTATAGTTGGCCACATTAAAGTAAATGACACGTAAGAAAGGCTGTAGCACAAGACATGGTACATGAGATGTTTTCAATAAAAACTAAGCTTTTTTTCCTTTTCCCTTCCCCCCATGGAAGCTTGACCCCAATTTACTGCTGCAGATGATTGGACTTTCTGACACAGAATTTGAAAAAGTAGATATTTGTTACTTTAAACTGTATATCATTTGGTGAAAGCATTAGGCAGGTGAATCTTTATTTTGTTGGTTGTGGGTTGATCAGTGTATTGTGGTTATGGGCCACATGAGAGTGGTATCCTAATTTGGAGTGCTATTTGATTTTAAATTTTAATAATGTGATAGTTCAAATTTGTAGAACTGGCAACAGTACTTTGGAAAATAATTTGCTTTATAAACAAATATATGCATATTCTATAGCCTCACACTCCTGTTGCTGAATATATATACTCAGAAAGTAATTTAAGAAGTAGGAAAAATGCTTAAAAAGCCACAAACATGTTATAGTAAAAAATTACCTCTAGTGCAAATGTGACATGAGAATAGAATTATAATTTATTCAGGGGTTACATATTTAAAAACTAATATTGTGAAAACTTTGTTACAATAGGGCAAATGTTTCGTGGGGAAGAGTAAAATTTAAAAAGTCTATGCATACTATGCTTATTATTGATTTATTATTTATTACTATACATCTGAACATTGACTTTAGAATTGGGGAATATGTTAGCATCTCTAGGCTTAACGATGGTGGAATCTGGGATGATAATATTCCTTTAACATCATATTTTTCCCTTTTCACCTGGTGTGGGTGACATGGAGAGGAAGAGTAGTATATAATAAATGTCAGAGCAATTGTTTTCTTATTAGTCCTAGGACAGTTTTCCTGTCACACTGATTTCTATTTACCATGCATTGTGATTTTTTTTTTTGGTTGGCAGTACAGTAAAACTATACAACTCAGATGTTTTGCTGTAGAATTCTGTTTGCTTCTCTCCAAAACATACTTTTGAAATTTGACCTATATGTCATTTAGAAAATGTAAAAGGTAAGTCTAAATTATTTGACAAGCACAGTTAATGTAGCAACAAAGAGGAATGTGCCGAGGCTTCTGGAAGCTTCCGTGCGCAGTGGCCTATCTGTGTTTCCCATGGCCCTTCTTTTGCCCTTTGTTTGCAACATTCATAATAGAGGAGCAGAGTCTCTCTCCATTCCCACCTTGGGGTTGGAGGGCACTTTCTTGAATGCATGGGTGTGTTCCCAGGGTCATTGTAAACATTGGCTCTCTTTTCTCTTTTGGTTGGAGGGAGGCAACCTGTGGGCTGCTTTCCAGTGCCACACTCTAGGACCAGAAACACAAAACAAGCCAGGGAGGACTGGACAGGCCGATGTGATGAATGTTATCCATGTCCTATCACCTTGTTTAGAGAACAGTTCAAGAGGAGCTCCTGCTGATGTAGTTTCCTGAGAATTCATGTTTTGCACAAACATTTAGCACAAGCCTTGTATGGACAGAGGTAGAGATGTGGGAACCTCCTGATGAATGTGACCTGGGCCTGGGCACCATAAGCTTACATAAGGCAAAAGTTTGTGCTGCTCAGTTTAGCTTTCCTGAAATGCAAGTGTCTTCTTTTGCTTTTTATACTTCACGAACTAAAGCCAAGGGAGCTTTTATTATATGAGTACTGGTGTTCTCAGATAGATGTAAATTAAATTTCACATAAGCTTGTCTGTGTATTTCTAGAAGAAATAAAACTGGCATGATATCTGCTGTATGGCTTTTTTTTTTCCTTGCTAGAATCAAAATTTTAATACATTCTTTGAAAATACCATTAGTGTGAAACAAACAAGAATTGTACCTGTTTGCAAGTAACTATTGGACAGTAATACAAAAAAAAAATCCACAGAAGGACCATTTTTTCTAAATGAAAGAGTAATTTTTCTATCAAAGCGAAACATATGTATCCACTCTTAGATCCATTTCTAGTAGAAATATGTAAATCACCAAAAGATAGGCACTAACATTCTGGAATGTTCAGAGCAGCATTTTTTCTTTATAACCTCAAGCTAAAAACAATATGAATTTGTCTTCCCGGGTTTATTTCTTCAGAGATTATGGGTCAGAGGTTTTGTCATCCATAGTCTCACCCTGTTGTGTTTGTTTATCCAGTCTTCATTGCGGTAGGAACCATATATAAGTGGTGTCATGACACAAGGGACAGGGAAAGTGATGCACCCTGCAAGGGCTCCACATGCGGGAAGTTTCATGTGTCTGGGACTTGGCCTGGGATTTCTCAGTTCGTGTTCTCTCTCTCTCTCTCTCTCTCTCTCTCTCTCTTTCTCTCTCTCTCTCTCTCTCTCTTTCTCTTTCTCTTTCTCTTTCTCTTTCTCTTTCTCTTTCTCTTTCTCTTGCAATTAGACTATAATCTACAGTATAATCTAAGTCTATATCCTCTGAACGAATCTGAGAGGATTTTATAATAGGCAACTTACTTCTGTAAATTGAGAAACATTCAGTAATTGAATATTTCCTTACTTGATGATGACTTTGTTTACAAATACTATTAAATGCTACCCAAAAAAAAAAAAAAAAAGAAGAAAGAACACTGGCATCCTCTCTGACATTGTATTTGGAATACTATGAGGTTAAAAAAGGTCATGGAAAATGAAATTAATAGGTAAGCATATTAGTGCAAAGAATTTTGGAAACCATGCATCGTTTTTCTCATACATTTTCCATGAACTTTTGGAAGGCCCTTGTAGTTCTCAGTCTAAGTAAACATTAGAATCACCTGGGAAACTTTAAAAAAAAAAGATTATTTTTCATCTACTTGAAAGGTAGAGTGACAGAAGTAAAGAGGGAGGGAGGGAGGGAGGGAAAGAGAGAAGGATCCATCTTCCTTTCTTTGGTTTACTCACCAAATGGCTGCCACAGTCAGGGATAGGCCTGGTGGAAGCCAGGAACCAGGAACGCCATCATGGATCTCCTACTTGGGCCCTCTTCCACTGGCTTCCCAGACCCATTCAGCAGGAATTTCTTTTGGAAGCAGAGCAGCCAGGACTGCAACTGCAACTTTCATATGGGATGTGGGTGTCAAAAGCCATGGTGTAACTCACGGGGTCAAAATGTTTTCCCCATCTGGCAAAGTTTTGACCTGCTGTGGTCCTGCATCCTTTAGGAATCCCAGTATAATTGCTGTGGGTGGAACCTGAGCTCCCCTTAGGCTTTTTAATGTGTCTGGTATTGAGATCCACTGGTTTAGAACACAGTATACAATTAAACATTGACAATAATCATGAGAAGTTGGTTGCGCCATGGTGGTTCCAGGTGTATTGGGTGTTTTAATGCACCATTTTGAGCCGGCACTGTGGCTCACTTAGCTAATCCTCCGCCTGCAGCACCAGCATCCCAGGTTCTAGTCCAGGCTGGGGTGCTGGGTACCTGTCCCGGTTGCTCCTCATCCAGTCCAGCTCTCTGCTGTGGCCCGGGAGGGCAGTGGAGGATGGCCCAAGTGCTTGGGTCCCTGCACCTGCATGGGAGACCAGGAGGAAGCACCGGCTCCTGGCTTTGGATTGGCGCAGCGCCGGCCGTAGTGGCCATTAGGGGAGTGAACCAATGGAAGGAAGACCTTTCTCTCTGTCTCTCTCACTGTCTATAACTCTACCTGTCAAATAAAAAAAAAATACACCATTTTAGTAAATTCTCACCAACATCTTAGTTATTTTCTCACTTTTAAATGTGAGGAAGCTAAATAGAGCTCACAGTGTTTAAATAATGGCTCCCAGTAATTAAACACTTTAAAATCATACAACTCCAGGTCCTTAATCACAATTCCAAGATAAAGACATCTCTAGGAGCCTACAGGTTTTTGTAACTGATCTTTAGCAAAACTTAATCTGGTCTTGTCCTCCTTTTTCCTATGAGGTGGCCAGGTGCCACCCTCTTGCCAGCTTAGACTGATGTTTATTCGATACCTCGCAGTTTCTATAGATAAGGAGTATGGTATGGCCTACCAGGGGCTTCTGCTCTGGGCTCCCCAGGCAGCATCTTACCATCTCAGTGAGTTCTGGCCTCCTCTTGCATACTTGGGGGTTGTTGGTGGCACTCATTTCCTGCAGCTGTGGTACTCATGGTGGCTTGGCTCTTCAGAGGGAGTAGGAGAAAGCCACAGCTACATCAACTCTGGGACAACTAGACCCTTTGTTAAAGGCAATGACATGGTTAGGCCAGGCCCACCCACAAAGTGATTTCCTTGTTTGTTGACTCAGTGTTAAAGGATTAGGAGTCTTAATTATAGCTGCAAAAACCGCTTCACCTTTCCCATTTACACTGGTCCCAGCCTTACCTGTGGCGTCACTTTCCCTGGAGGTCAGAGGTACTCTTGTCAAGTGCACTTCTAAAATATTAAGTGGAAAATTCCAGATTCAAAACTTTCACATTACGCACTGCTCTGAGCAGTGTGATAACATCTCATGCCACCCTTCTCCACGCTGCCCAGGATGTGACTCATCCCTTTGTCCAGATATCCACACCGTACTGCTGTCTGTGCCAACAGCCTCCTCCTAGCTGTCAGGGTATGGCCGAGCTTGTGTTCAAGGCACCCTCATTTCACTTAATGATGGTCCTAGACCACACAACCGGTGATGCTGACAATTTCATTTGAGTGGTTTATTATAATTGTTTTATTAATCTCTTACTGTTGCTCTTTTATAAAATGAACTTCATCATAAGTAGCTCTGTATAGGAAAAATTGTATATGTAGGGTTCAGCAGCCATCCACTGGGCTACATGGAAGGTATGCTATGTGGATAAAGGTGACTACTATAATATGAGTGATAATCATCATTCCCTGTCTCCACCCCCACTCTAGGGCCTGGACTTGAATACCATGGGGCATGAGTCTTGACACCTATTGCAGATTCTGCCTTCCACAAACTGAAACTCTTTTAATAAGAGAGAGAAAGGTGCTGATGTGAATCCTGGCCACTCTGCTCCTGATCCAGGTTCCTGCTAATGTGTCTGGAAAGACAATGGATGATGACCCAGTTCCTTGGCCCCCTGCCACTTATTATGGGGAAACCTTGATAGCGGTCCTGGCTCCTGGTTTCAGCCTAGATCAGTCCTAGCCATTGCAACCATATAGGGAGTGAACCAGCAGATGGAAGATCCTTTTCTTTCTCTCCCTGTGTGTCACTCTGCTTTCAAATAAATAAGTCAATCTTTTTTAAAAATGAGACAAAGAGCAGGCATTGTGAAGTAACAGATTAAGACACTGTGATGTCGACATCCCATATGGCCAGGGGTTCTAGTCCCAGCTGTTCCACTTCCAATGTAGCTTTCTGCTAATGCACCTGAGAAAGCAGCAGAAGATAGCCCAAGTGCTTGGGCCCCTGCACCCACATGGGAGACCTGTAAGAAATGCTTGGCTCCTGGCTTCAGTCTGGCCCAGTCCCAGCTGTTGTAGCCATGTTGGGAGTGAACCAGCAGATGGAAGATCTCTCTCTCTGTCTCTCCCTCTCTCTAACTCTGACTTTTGAATAAATAATTGAATCTTTTAAAAAAGATAATGCACCTTTAAAAAAAAATAAAATTGAGACAAGCAAGAAAGAAACAAAACCCATCCATACTTTAAAGAGGTGAGGCTGTATACAACTAGCTTTTGTGTGTCCCACTAAATGCGATTGTATATTGAAGAAATAATGGATACTGGAAGTGTTAGTATAATGTGCAGAACAGTCTGCATTCCAAACACTATCTTGGTTCTGATTTTCAGATAAACCATTGTAGATCTGGAATAAGCAGCAGAGCCGAGCAGAGCATACTAATCAAGTACAGAACAGTTGAACACTGGGCCACACTGTTATCAAGTGATTTTTTTTTTTTTTTTTTTTTTTTTTTTTTTTTTAACAGGCAGAGTGGACAGTGAGAGAGAGAGATAGAGAGAAAGGTCTTCCTTTTGCCGTTGGTTTACCCTCCAATGGCCGCCGCGGTCGGCGCGCTGCGGCCGGCGCACCGCGCTCGTCCGATGGCAGGAGCCAGGAGCCAGGTGCTTTTCCTGGTCTCCCCATGGGGTGCAGGGCCCAAGCACCTGGGCCATCCTCCACTGCACTCCTGGGCCACAGCAGAGGGCTGGCCTGGAAGAGGGGCAACCGGGACAGAATCCGGTGCCCCGACCGGGACTAGAACCCGGTGTGCCGGCGCCGCAAGGCGGAGGATTAGCCTGTTGAGCCACGGCGCCGGCCATCAAGTGATATTTTTATTAAGCCAAGTTAGTCTAACGAATTTCCCTTCTGCAGTCTGTCGACCCATTTATCTGAAGAACCCACGTAAATCACTATTATGGATAGGCTTGTAATTTCAAAATCAAAGAGATTTTAACAGCCTGCTATTTTATATTCTCAAGACTCAAATCTTATACCAGAGCCTTGTCCAGAATCAACACCAGACTCTCAACTTTGTCCTTCATACAATTTATTTTATTCTTCTTTGGGAACATTCGCTGCGCTGGTCTATCTCGGTTCCTGAAGTTCTTTTTCTGTTCTCTGAGCCATTTAAGGCCATGACAATAATTTCAGCTGACTCATTTTCAGCTCTCCTGTCCTGTGTCATGTTCTTTCAGGCCTAGCGTTCTGAACTCAATTCGGGTGAATCAATTCGCTCTCAATTCCATAGAGGGGTATGGACATAGTTTTATTATATTTGACTTTCTACATCATAGAGTCAGTATTTTTAATTATTTGTGGACTTTCTATACCCTATGGTCTCTATTGTCCTCTCTATGATATCTTCTGGTTTTACTAACCTATATCCACAATGTCCAAAGAAGATATTTAGAAAGATTAACATGACTTTGGAGAACTAATAAATACCAAGGTTGTATGAAATATTTTGCTGCCCTCGTGCAAATAAGAATTCTAATATTTTATGTATTTTCTATAATGCAAGGAGAGTGACTTCTTAAGCTGTTTCTATATGATAAGTTAAACCAGGAATAGTAAATGACTTAACTGATCTTTCCTTATAAGGAAATGTTGAAGATATCTAGTACATAATAAAGTATACAAGCATATAATGTGAACATTAATGGAGGGGGGCAGAAAGAGCAGTCAACTAAGGTACTTTCTAGGTCTAACATTAGAGGATCAAACTCCTTTCAATCTCCTGTATTTATTTTTTTTCTTCCTTTGGGATATTAATAGCTTTTTTCATCTGTGGATCTGTTTGCTAACAGTGTGGCCCATCTGGATGGCTGTAGAGTGGAAGGTTGGGCGAGCTGTTTCTTCCTCTGCTCAGAAGCCTACTTCAGTGGTTGTGAAGCTCATTTGCTTTTTATTAAAAAAAGAAGAAGAAGAAGATTTACTTATTTATTTGAAAGGCAGAGTGTCAGAGGGAGGGAGAGAGACAGAGATATCGTCCATCTGCTGGTTCATGCCCCAGATGGATGCAAAAGCCAAAGCTGGGTAAAAGCTAGGAACCAGAAACCCCATCCAGGTCTGTCTCTTGTGGATGGCAGGAACCCAACAACTTGCACCATTATCCCTTGTGTCTCAGGTGCAGGAAGGTGGATCAGAAGTGCAGAGTAGCAGGGACTTAAACCAGCACTCTGATATGGGATACAGGCATCCCAACTGGTGGCTGTTGGAAAGCCAGCCCCATCAATGGCCCCCTCAGTTGCTTTTTATTGCTCCCTCTGAGGAGCCAATAGCTAGCAAACTTCTCAGAGCCTGCTTCTCATCTAAAATGCAGTTCAGCTTTTTTTCTTGAAGTGTTGTTGTGAGGATAAATGAGAAAAGATGAGTGAGATGCCTTGTAGAATGTGAGTCAGCTCTCAGTACATTGGCTATAGAGCATCCCAGGTGGCCGGGGACAGTTGTACATTTGAGCCTTTCCTTCATTCCTTTGAGAAGCCCTGAGAATCCATGAGTCTTTGGTTGAAGGAAGTTCATGTACATCAGTGTGACTGCTGTTCACCTGTGTTGTCTGTGACTGACCCCCAAGCAAGCCAATCAAACCTTTCACGAGGACATACTTTACAAATGATTTCATATTTGATACTAAAAACCAGTGAAGTAGAGTTTGGTAAAAAGTTTCTTCACATAGACTTTACATTTTGGAATCAGTTTGATTTTGAAAAATGGATAGGCTACTTTAAATATTATAGCATTTAGTTTCTGTCTGGGTCTTCGTACTATCTTAAGTCTGTATTTGCATGGAAACTCAAGTAAATGGGTCATTGACTCCCATTTTAGAAAGTCCTGTATTTTAAAACAAAATAAAAACCAGAATTCAATACCTCTCTTACCTCAGCACATTACTGAAACCAGCAAGGCTTCTCTTCCATATAAAACATGTGTTTGTGTGTGTGTATGTAAAATAAAGACATACCAGCAAATATTCATACCAACTGTGTTGAATAGGCTTGTGTCTGAATCTGTTTAGTCATGGATTGCCTTGAAAAATTGATTTACGATAAGGATTTTCCCAACAAAATGGATATTCACTGTCTACACAAAATTTTCTATACAATTTCTAGAGATTGAACTCTCAACTTCTATTCTGTTAGATGGTTCTAGAACCTCACTTTAACACTACAGTTTGATGTATTTGAGTCAGAATGAAAATCAGTGAGATTAGATTAATTTTTAAGTGAGGTTACAGAAGTACAGAAAAGTGAAGCCATTCAGTCATAAACATAAGATTATGTCAGGAACTAAACCTATTTCTTAATCCCTGCTTTACCCATTCTCTTATATCCTGTTGCATACAGCAATTTAATTCCAACATCAGCAAAGGGATACTTTACTTAACTTTTTTTTTTTAAACTTTGATGTTTGTTCTTTGCTATGAATGCATCTAAAATCCATATCTTAAAATTCTTGTACACATTATGACAATACATGCAAATTTAAATATATGCACATATATTCATATGTGGCATTTTCTAGTGGTTAGCTGTTTAACATTTTGATCAGTTGTTGCACATGTGTTAGCTAATATTTTTTAACAGTAATAGTTAATGACTGTTTATCACTTACTAGTACTTTGGATCAGCTTAAGGTTGTACATACACATACATTTATATATCAAGAATACTACTAATTTAAAAGCCAGTTTACTATTTTGATTTTTGGCATTTTCATTTTTTTAGTTTGTTTACATTAATTTTTAATTAGTTTTTAACAGAATACATGTGATTTGTAAAGGAGCAGCTGGGACTAGAACCCGTGCCTATATGGGGTACCGGTGCTGCAAGCAGAGGATTAACCTACTGTGCCATGTTGGTGGTCCTTCTGTTCCTACTTTCTACAGCCAAAATCACATGCTTGTCAACGATTTTGTCCTAAGTAAAATGCTTATTTTTAAAAAAAGATTTATGGCCGGCGCCGTGGCTCAACAGGATAATCCTCCGCCTTGCGGCGCCGGCACACCGGGTTCTAGTCCCAGTCAGGGCGCCGGATTCTGTCCCGGTTGCCCCTCTTCCAGGCCAGCCCTCTGCTGTGGCCCGGGAGTGCAGTGGAGGATGGCCCAGGTGCTTGGGCCCTGCACCCCATGGGGAGACCAGGAAAAGCACCTGGCTCCTGGCTCCTGCCATCGGACAAGCGCGGTGCACCGGCCGCAGCGCGCCAGCCGCGGCGGCCATTGGAGGGTGAACCAACGGCAAAAGGAAGACCTTTCTCTCTGTCTCTCTCTCTCACTGTTCACTCTGCCTGTCACACACACACACACACACACACAAAAAAAGATTTATTTATTTATTTGAAAGACATAATTAGAGAGAAGGAGAGTCTCAGAGAGAAACAAAATCTTCCATCCATTGGTTCATTCTCCAAATGGCCACACGACAGTGGCTGGGCCAGGCCAAAGCCAGGAGCCTGGAGCTTCCTGCAGGTCTCCCAAGTGCATGCAAGAGCCCAAGCACTTGGGCCATCTTCCACTGTCTTCCCAGGCAGTTAGCAGGGAGCTAGATAGGAAGCAGAGCAGCAGGGACATGAACTGGCATCCATATAGGATGCTGGCACCATAGGCCATAGCTTAATCCTTTATGCCACCACACTTGCCCCGTAAATTTTTTATTTTTAATAACATATTCTGTAGCTGGTTTTACCCTCATGGGTACCTTGGAGGAAGAGTTTGTAAATTTGGCAGACTGGAAAATGGAAAAGTTTTTATGCTTTGGGAACCAACACATTGAAATAGCAGAGTTTTTTAGAACAAGTTAACAACAAATTAGCATCTTAAGACACAGCACTAGAAGCCAGATACAAAAAAGAAAAAATTAACAGCTAAAAATCCTGAAAAGAACTTTCATTTTTAATTGGTTATTTATGCATTTCTCAAAGAACTAATTATTGTAATTATTTAGCACCTACTGGGTGGAAGGCATTATGTCAGATGTTTGAGATTAAAAGTAAAAGCTCAAGTTTTTAATAAATGACAATAACCTGTATTAGGGTTTGACATTTTAACATAGCAGGTAAAGCCACTGCCTGCAAGGTTTGGCATCCTGTTGGTTCCTGTTCTTGGCTGCTCTACTTCCATTCCAGCTCTGTTAATGGCCTTGGAAAAGCAGCAGAAGATGGCCCAAGTGTCTGGATTCTTGCCAGCCCACATGGGAGACCTGGGTGAAGCTCCTGGCTCCTGGCTTTAGCCTGGCTCAGAGCTGGCCTTTGCAATCACCTGGGAAGTAACCCAGTGGATGAGATTCTCTCTCTCTCTCCTCTCTCTCTCTCTCTCTCTCCTTTCTCTGTCTCCTTCTCTCTATATAACTCTGGCTTTCAAAATAAATAAGTATTTAAAAATAAGCTATGCTAAAGGAAAAGCTGAAGTGTTTGTGATGAGGTAGAAATCAGTAAGCGGTCCTGTGACTTGAGGAGAGAGGGAAGTCAGCAGGCAGGCAAAAGGGCTGCGTTCACCTGACCACTGGGATAAAATGATCCTCATTTGCTGCCAGCACCTCGAACTTGATAAGACTTTATTATGGCTCAGACTAAGCCTTGCTCTTTCTTGAAGCTCCCTGTATTCTCACCACATACCTTCTGATAATATGTATGACTGTCTAACAGGCATCCATGACTGCAGTTACAGGTCAATGTAGTAGAGCTGTAGTCTTGAATGGTTCCCCAGGGTGCTCAGGCCTCAACTGATGGCGGATCATTTTTGCTTCTGGTGATTGTTCTCTTAGAAATTCTTTCCCAGAAGTCTCATGACTGGGCCCTCCTACTTTCCACTGTCTTCCCTTCAAGCTGCGTCTTTGTGCTGCGCCTTTGGAATCTGAAGCAATTCCGTTCTGCTTACTGCTTCCCACACACTCTTCATTTTGCTCAATTTTTTTTTTTAAAGAATATTCTGTCACATAAAGGAATGTATCCTGCTTTAGAATTGAGGCTAGAGTTCCTCATGTCCTGGTGAAAACCTTTGGCCTTAGAGAGAACCTCTTACTTCATTTGTATTACATTTGGCAGGTCTTCCACCACCCAGTACTGCTCAGCTTTTCAGAATTGCAAGAGTTTTTCCTCTTCATATCAAAATCATGATAGTATTTAAAAATTCTATAACTTCTTGGCGATCATTTTAATGTGTTATCTGAATGTTTAAAAAACCAATATTTTTGTAATGCTGAATTGATTTAATGGTCTATTTTTTTTTTTTTTGACAGAGTGGACAGTGAGAGAGAGAGAGAGAGAGAGAGAGAGAGAGAGAGGGGTCTTCCTTTTTCAGTTGGTTCACCCCCCAATGGCCGCTGCGGCTGGCGCACCGCACTGATCCAAAGGCAGGAGCCAGGTGCTTCTCCTGGTCTCCCATGTGGGTGCAGTGCTTGGGCCATAGCAGAGAGCTGGACTAGAAGAGGAGCAACCGGGACAGAATCCGGCTGCCGGGTCTATTTATTTTTAATGGTTTATTTATAAGGCAGAGTTATAGTGGGAGAGAGAGAGAGAGAACGAACTAGATTTTCTATCCTTGCTTCACCCCCAAAATGGCTGTAACAGCAGCTGGGCCAAGGTGAAGTCAGGAGCCATGTGGGTGGTAGGGACCTAAACACTTGAGCCACCTTCTGCTGCTTTCCTAGCCACATTAGTAAGGAGCTTGTTCTGAACCAGAGCAGCTAGGACTGAAACTCAAGTTACCATATAGGACACTTGCTGGGTTCGAGTCTTGACACGCCATTGACTCTGCTTTCCTGTTAATATGCAGTCTGGGAGGCAAGAGCTGGTGGCTCAAGTACTTGGGTTCTTGCTACCCTCATGATAAACCTGGATTGAATTCCGGGCTCTGGGCTTTGGCCTGGCATAGCTATGGTTGTAATGGGGATTTGGAGAGAGAACTAGCAGGTGGAAGATCTCTCTGCCTGTCTGTATTTCTCTCTGTCTCTATCTCTTTGTGTATCTTTGTCTTTCAAATTAAAAAGACAAGAAAAGAAGGAACCCCAGATCATGTCCTAACTCTGATAGGAATGTGAAGAGTCTGTATAGGGAAGATGCTAGGAGTGACTCTTAATGCTTAACGTTCTGTCCCGAAGTGTCATGCGTGTTTGAGATGTGCTTTAGAAATTCTTTAAGCACTCTAACACAGGTGTGGTCCAGGAAAGTCTGTCTGGGAGCTCCTCAAGTCATGCCTGAGCAAGAAGTACTCCATATACGGCACAGAGACGAGAGTTGCAGAGGAAAAAGATGGAGGGTTCGTTCATTGACTTTTCAGAAACTTCAACTTAGGTTGAAAAAGTGTAGTGGAACAGCAAACTACCCACCATTGTCTCTACTCACTGTTAAGTTGTTTCTTTGTTTTCAAATCTCCCTGCTATTCTTGTCATTACTTCTCTTTAATCTAGTAATTTCTACTTCATTACTCTTGTCATAGTGTGATTTTATTAACTGAATTAATACCTAGCAATGTCTTAATTCCTTGGCTTAATTTCTAATAAAGTAACTTTCAATGAGTATGAACCACACAACCGTAAGTTTTTGGAGGTTCTCCGTAATTTTTGAAAGCAATCATGAGACCAGAACATCTTGAGAAGCGCTAACAGGGTAAAATTGGTGTCCATGACAAAAAGAAGTATGTTTACTTCATCTACACATGATAAAGACCCATCTAAACCCAGGCAACTAATTTTTTTGGAAGTAGTTTTACATTGATTTCTGAATATAAAATCTACATCTTGTGGATTTTGGAAAATCATGGTATTGATTTCTAACAAGCTTGTTTAATGAAGTTCACAGACTCATTGGTTTGGTGGACTACAGATACCAACCTTTTCCTGGGTTTTAACAGATATCAAAGAGCTGAAGCTGTGGCGTCGTGGGGTGAAGCTGCCTCCCGCAGTGCAGGCATCCCGTATGGGTCCTGGTTCAAGTCCTAGCTGCTGCTCTTTCAATCCAGCTCCTTGCTATGGCCTGGGGAAACAGTAGAAGATGACCCAAGTGTTTGAGCCCCTGCACCTGCATGGGTAGACCTGGAAGAAGCTCCTGGCTCCTGGCTTTGGATCGGCCCAGCTCCTGCTGTTGTCAGCCATCTGAGGAGTGGACCAGCATATGGATGATCTCTCTCTGTGTCTCTGCCTCTCTCTCTCTTTGTGTGTGTAACTCTGCCTTACAAATAAAATACATAAATAAATCTTCTTAAAAAATAACAAATATTGACAAGGTTGATGGTAGACTGTTGGCCCTCTGTCAGGAAATGGAGAAAAGTATGGCTCCTGCTAATCCTGTGGAGCTTTTCATTAATGAATGTGACTTCCTAATGACATGCTTTTTACTTTGAAAGAGCAAACAGATGAAAAGACTACAATATTCCTTATATTATGAAAATAAGGTAATAGTTTCCTAAAGATTCTCCATATGAAAACACATTGAGAATCTGTATATGGTTTTTTCTGCCTGTAAACTATTTTTATGAGTATTCTCTTTAGCCGATCCTTTAATTATTGATACTTAGATTTTGTTCTCAGCAAAATAAAATAAATCAAAAGGCATAGATCTGAAAGTTTTTGGGTTATTGAGACCTAAAATATAGTAGGAATTTAAGGGTCAAGCTTGTAATTTTCATGTAAGTATACATAAAGTTACCTTGTTCACTTTTCAGATAGTTTTCATTTACACTTTTTTAAATGAAAAATTTAAAATGGGATTTTTTGCTAAAAAAGATTGGTTTTGGAGTATATATATTTTTAAAGATGTATTTATTTGTTTGAAAGGCAGAGTTGCAGAGAAGCAAAGGGAGAGAGAGGGAGGAAGGGAGGGGTCTTCCATCTGCTGGTACACTCCCCAGATGGCAGCAAAGGCCAGAGCTACGTTGATCCAAAGCCAGGAGCCAGGAGCTTCTTCCAGGTCTCTCATGTGGTTGCAGGAGCCCAAGGACTTGGGCCATCTTCTGCTTCTCAGGCAATACCAGAGAGCTGGGTCAGGAATGGAGCAGGTGGTACTTGAACCAGCGCCCATATGGGATGCTGGCATTACAGGAGGCGGCAGTGGCTTTATCCACTACGCCACAGCACCAGCCCTGGAGCATATTCTTAAAAATAAAAATATAACGATGTCACCTAGGTTTCTGGTTATAACTTTTATACATAAATTCACTAGCTACTGGGTAGTCTATTTGTTGTTTTATGGTTAGATTCACACATGGAAACAGAATGTAGCAGTAGAAAGGGTCGTGATGCCTTCATTTCAGTGTTACAGAAATTGAAAAGTAATTGCGTGGAGACCCAATTATGCTTTTTTACAAGCTGAAAATGTGTAGAAACATCTTTTATGAAATATGCTATATATTGTAATGTGATCATCAGTTATAAAATCTAGCAGATCACTTCTTCCTGAGTGACAAAGATTTGACCTGCATGACTTTTCTCCATATTAGTACAGACAATATGGGTCTCTTTTTTTAAAATTTTTATTTATTTTTCTTAATTTGAAAGTCAGAGTTACACAGAGAGAGGTGAGGCAAAGAGAGAGAGGTCTTCCATCTGATGGTTCACTCCCCAATTGGCCTCAATGGCTAGAGCAGTGCTAATCAAAAGCCAGGAGCCAGGAGCTTCTGCTGGGTCTCCCACGTGGGTGCAGGGGCCCAAGGACTTGGGCCATCTTGTACTGCTTTCCCAGGCCATAGCAGAGAGCTGGATCTCAAGTAGAGCAGCTGGGTCTTGAACTGACACCCACATGGGTTCTGGCGCTTCAGGCCAGGGTGTTAACCCATTGAGCCACAGTGCTGGCCCTGTGGGTCTCTTCTTGAGAGGCTGCAATCCCAAAACACTTCTAGTGTTTTCAGACAACCTCAGACAATGGTGGGCTCCTTAGACTATAGCATAGTCATCTTAGAAATGCATAAATTTTAACCACGTCTTTGTGATGAATGTTTAAAATTTGCAAATACTATTTGAAGCATAGAATGCAGAAAAGAAACTGCCCTCAAGTGGTGGATTCCATGAAGACCATCTGCACAAAACTTGGCTACTGTGCTCCTTTGTGTTAATTGTATGCCAATGTCTTCATTGTGATAATACAAAAATAAAGAAGTAATCCAAAGTTTGAAACTGTTCAGAAGGTTAAATGGCTCTCAGCATAACATAAAATACATGGACTGTCTGAGAATTCTAGAGAGAACGCATCATATTCTACCAAAAGGCACATATGCGATACTGAGGTGCAAACTCTATTGGGTTTATTACTCAAGTGCTATAAAGAAAAAGAAATTTCATATTGATATCAGAGCTTAAATCACTCTTCCTTGATCTTTTCTTCTGATCAGTACTCAGATTCATAACAAAAACAGTACATATGTGCATACTGTAGAAAAATCTGATAGAGTAAGTAGTCCTTATCTTTACCAGGAAATACTTTGAATGGGAACAGTCAGGAATAAGGCCTGCAGGTTATTTTGATGTTTGCTAGATAACCAGCACTTTCAGGCTTCATAACTATAGATCTAAGGAAAACATTCGGCTCGCTCCTTGCTGGTTGTCTGAACTTGACTAAAAAACAAGCGTCCTTGAATATCAATTCTTTGCATGTCTTAAATGAGGCTAAGAATAATATCTGTTTGAATGGGTTGTTCTGCAAAGTAGATTATCTTGTGATGGTGAAGCCCTCATACAGTGTCTCCCTGATTATGAAATATCTCAGTGTTCATTAGCCATGGTGTTGGTGATGACATTGCTCACTGCAATGGGCAAGAAAGAACCAAAATGCAGTTTTCAAAATGGATGATTACTGATATCTTTGTCCTCCAAACTATTCTGAATTTCAGTAGCTTTCTTTAACTTCTTTTATTTCAAATGAATAAGACAGAACAGTGTTCATGGTGATGATAATGATTTTCGTGTGTGAAATCTCACCATGAGTATTGGGTAGATTTTGTATTTTGGGCCACATTATAATAACTGAGATAAAGGTGCTAAAATTGTAGTTCTACATGAAATGAAACTTTCTGCCTCTTTTCACTAAAAAAATGTATTTTAGTTGACTTTGGAATTTATTTGAACCTGTCTGAAATTCTTTATATGAAAGACATACTCACATCAGTGTAACAAAGTGAAAATGTTGATTTCTGTTTGTTCTGATTGAGCTTTCCTGTTTTAGATCTTACAGCTTCAGGATACTGTCACCTTGTGTATGTGACTTGTGATAAATTCAAAGTGTGTTGCTTTACAGGGCCAGAAAAAAACATAGTTGAGAGGAACAAATTAAAAAAAAAAAAAGTAAAAAAAACCCAGTTAAAGGCTGGGCCAGCCAGCCAGATGACATGAATGAGCAGGCACTGAGCTTCTGTGGTTTAAGGAGAATGGTCAAGGACATGATGAGAAAGGAAGCAACCTTTTATAAAGCAGGAGACTGGGAGAAATACTCAGTGGTTTTGCATAAAGTGTCACTGAATGCAATTAATTGTGTCTTCTTAGCAAATGGGATGGTTGGAGCATTCCTCAGGTTTCCTCTTCTTCTCTTTCCTTCCCGATTTAATGAAACTTGTTTCAACTCCCAGCAATTTGAAGATCAAGAGTTTGAGGGTTTATCGCTAGTTTTTGTTAATCAGATGTGTTCACTAGCTTTTTTGTTGCTTACTTAGGGAGGTTTTTTTTTTTTTTCCCTCCAGGACATTTTTCTGCTTTTGTCCTCTACTTCTAGATTCCTTGTGCTTTTTTGCTAGGAGTCTGGCCTTTGGGCAGCTGAAATACTTGACAAAGTGAGACCATTCTTGGGACTAAAATATGTCTTATTATTGCAGTAGTTTAAGCGTTAGAATGTTTCACATAAGAAGAATAAATCAGCAGTTTGGCTTTTGGAAAAGGAAAGTTTGGAATATTTACAATGAAATAGCTCATGAATATGTAGCAAGCCAAATCGATTATGATGAACTGCTTCATAATCTATGGTTATTACTGTGTCTAGAAAGATTTGCATTGTGTGGTGAGAAATTTAAACAATATAAGGAATATTTGAAAACAAAGGAGGAGTGAATATCGGGAGAATGGAACCAGAAAGAAGAGCTATTTACTGCTTTTAAATGTGCCAGAACAGGAATTCAATACCAGCAGTATTTTCCCAAAGACACACCCTTGCCCAAGACAAGAAAAGTTTGCTCCTCCCTGTTTTGGTGGGCCCTCACTTCCGGCCCTTTTTGTGACCTCTCTATGGGATTGTTTGAGACTTGTGAACTCCTCAAAGTGATCCTGGACTGACATGCCATCACAGGGTTACTCTGAGATGTATAGTATAGTTAGGTATATTTGAGGGCACCTCACTCTACAGGATAAAGAGAACTGCTTGCTAGAAGGCCACTGTGTAATGCGTCTCCACATTGAGGTAGCCTCATAAGTGAAAAGAAGAGCCGTGGTTTTGTGATGAGTCCTTATAGCCAAAGTATCTGTCAGTGAAAATGCGAATTAAGCAGAAAAGTCTCCTTGAGGCAAAATGAATTTCAACTAGTGAAATTATTTTCTAAGGCACAGCAGGTTAAATTGCCACCTGGGACACCTGCATGTCACGTTGGAGTGCAGGTTCAAGTCCTGGCTATTGGTCTTCTGATCTGGCTGGGTACTAATGCATCCTGGGGGCAGCAGGTGATAACTCAAGTACTTGAGTCCCTGCCACTCCAGCGAGAGACCTGGGTTGGAGTTTCATGCTCCTGGTTTCTGCTGGGAGATGAACCAGTGGATGGAAGGGTTCGTGCTCTCTCTCTCCCCTACCACTCCCCACTTTTCAAATAGACGTATTTAGAAGGATTCATTGAATGTCTCTTACCTATTTATATCTTATGGGACTGTAGAATTATTTATGTTGCACAGAATTTTAAACAACATAATAGAATAAATGCATGTGATTCTAAGACAAGATGCCAACATTTAGAACTAATTTGAAAATATGTTTTTAAGGTAAAGCAAATTTTGAAAATTTTGCTTTTAAGAAAATTATTACTGTGAAAGAGGTTTTGACATAAAAGAAGAAATTATGGTGAAGAAGAAATGTAATCCAATGAAAAGACTATGGCATTAAATTTTAAGCAGTACTTAAAATTAGTTAAAATGTCTAACATCAGGACATAATAAATATTGAAAAGATTTAACAGGATAAATTTAAAAAATGATTAAAAATGGAATTAATACATGAGTTACTTTAGTACTTAATTGCATTGTGTATTACATAATAATGTTTATTGCTAACTCATGTGGCAAGTTTCTGAGGTGCCAGATTTTCCTTGTAGATGTAGAGATTCAGATTCCTGACATATTTGGAGCAAAATTATAAGATCTCTTGGTACTTTCATGTTTCTGATATGTGACTTGGTGCATTTATAAAAGCCTCTTTTGAATAAATTATCTTCAGGAACACTGAATTGAGAGCTGTTTCTCTCTGTGAATGTTTCCCAGGAGACAATGTTGATAAAGCTGAAATGAGATGTGTGTGTCTTGTTGCTGAGTTTACTTCATAATGATTAAACCCTTTGGAGGCTTAGAAATGCTTTCTGAACCACATGCATATTACCAGGAAATTGAAGAGTTAATTGATTTTCTTGATGCTTGCCACAGGAGTAATTTTGATAGATTGAGAAGATAATTCATTGTATATACAAGGCTTTGCTCTGAGAATTGACATGTTTTTCATTTAAACCATGCCGGGTTATGAGTTCTAGAGCACGTGGTTTGCTTTGTGGTGATGCTGGTGTTGAGGACTGAGGGGCTTATTCCGCGCCGTGCTGGGTGTTCCGACAGGTGACCAAGAAAGCTGCCTTTGTCCAAGGACTTGCCCCCTCCATGGAGGCAGCTCGCATCCAGCGATTGGTTAATGAGGGGCTGCAATCCCATGTGAAGGACTCATATCATCCATTGACTTCTACTGAGAACAGAAGAGCATTAGGTCACTGACTTAGAGCAGCTGGTAAGAGAGTGAGAAAATACCTTTATCAGAGGAGATGGATCAGTTTATTTCTCAAATGTTAGCAGCAGTTATGACAGTGGTACACTGGACTGAATGTTTATCAACCTCTCCATCCCCCCAGATTCTTTTTTTTTAAGTCTTTTTTTTTTTTTTTTAATTTTTTGACAGGCAGAGTGGACAGTGAGAGAGAGAGACAGAGAGAAAGGTCTTCCATTGCCGTTGGTTCACCCTCCAATGGCTGCCGTGGTCGGCGCGCTGCGGCCGGCGCATCGCGCTCATCCGATGGCAGGAGCCAGGTACTAGGTGCTTTTTTTCCTGGTCTCCCATGGGGTGCAGGGCCCAAACACCTGGGCCATCCTCCACTGCACTCCTGGGCCACAGCAGAGGGCTGGCCTGGAAGAGGGGCGACCGGGACAGAATCCGGTGCCCCGACCGGGACTAGAACCCGGTGTGCCAGCGCCGCAAGGCGGAGGATTAGCCTGTTGAGCCACGGCGCCGGCCTTTAAGTCTTTTAAATTTGTATTTATTTGACAGGTAGAATTACAGAGAAAGAGAGAGAGAAAGAGAGACAGAGAGAATGGTCTTCCTTCTGCTGGTTCACCCCCCAAATGGCCGCTATGGCCAGCCCTGGGCCAATCAGGAGCCAGGCACTTCTTCCTGGTCTCCTATGCAGGTGCAGGCCCAAGCACTTGGGCCATCCTCCACTGCCCTCCTGGGCCACAGCAGAGAGCTCGACTGGAAGAGGAGAAACCAGGACTAGAACCTGGTGCCCATATGGGATGCAGCGCCGCAGGTGGAGGATTAGCCAAGTGAGCCACAGTGCCGCACCTCCCCCCTCCCCAGATTCTTATGTTCTATCCCAGCCTCCAAGGTGATGGTGCTAGCAGGGAGGGGTCTCTGAAAGTTCCATGGAATATGAGGTGGAGCCTTTGTTCGTTAGGATTAGTCCTCATAAAGAGCCCGGGGAGCGAGAGTATCCCTTCCACCATGGTAGGACTCATCAATGAGGTGCCACCTGTGAACTAGAAACTGGGTCCTCGCCCAACCCCGAATCTGCTGGCACCTTGGTCTTGAATCTTCAGCTCTCAGGAGAGTGAAAAAGAAAATTATTGGAAAGCTGCCCAGCTTGTGATGTTTTTGTTATAGTAATCTGGGAAGATGCAGACAGGTGGAGAGACGGCTGCAGGGCATCCCACGTTTGCAGAGAGTCTACACTCTTTGGAGGTAACAAAGAAGCAGGGATGAGGTACACAGCTAACAGAATTTCAGCATGACAGGGTGGGTGTTGTGGTGCAGTGAGGTAAGCCACACTTGGGACACCTGCATCTCATACCAGAGCTGGTTCAAACCCCAGCTACTCTGCCTCCAATCCAGCTCCCTGCTAATGCACCTGGGAAGCAGCAGGAGATAGCCCAAGTACCTGGGCTGCTGCCTCCCTCATGGAAGATCTGGATGGAGTTCCAGGTTCCTGGCTTCATCCTGGCCCAACCCTGACCATTTGGATAGGAGACCAGTGTATGGAGGACTCTCTCTCTCTGTGTGTCTCTGTCTCACTCAGTCTCTCAGTGTCTGTCTGTCTGTCTCTCTCTCTCTCATATTTTACCTTTCAGATAAATAAACAGATCTTTTCAGGAAAGAATTTCAGCACATAAGTCCATGAAGTGCAAATAACAGAGACTGAAGATGAGGACAGAAAAGAGGACTATGACCCTAAAGTCAGAATTTTACATGACAGCACAGGGGAAAGTATATTTTGCCTCTAAGGAGGAGAGTGATGTGATCTAATGTGTATTTTAGGCATGTGCTGTTCTGAAATTTTAATTGAAAGCAGATTTAATTGAAAACAGGCCTTATTTTTGTTGCTAGTGAGCTTGTACAAGCTTGTCAAATTGAATAGGTGGCATGCCAGAAGAAAAAGAACAGGTTTATAACAGGACCAACAGATGAATAGGGTGAGCTGAGCATCGTCTGTATCACATTCAGGTTTAGTAACAACCTGGAACTGCCCCTTGGTCTATGAATTTTAGACATATACCCAGGATTCCATGACCACATCAGCCTGCAAAGGGATTGGCTTCTTGAGAGGATGTCTCTGTGTCTGTATAAAATATTTTTGAGAGATCTGTTTGCAGTTTATCATGTTAGAAAACAGTCTAGGCTATTGGATATCTGGGTAACCAGGCTTCCACTTGGTAACTCTCAAATCTACTACACATCTGCACTGAGATCATAAATCTCTCAAAATAACACTTGTTTCTTTATTTTGGGGATATAATTGACATGTTAGGTCAGTATATTTCAGTTCCACAAGACATAAATAAAATTTACATTTCACTTCTAAAAATTGTACTAGGACATTAACTTTGAACTTGCCAGAGAAGACCCGGTTCCAAGGTCTGGTAGCTTCCATCATAACTGGATCCATAGTTCAGATGGAGTCATCAGAACCATGGCTCCTCTGTTATGTATGAAGACAGAATTTCCCCATGCTGAACAAACTGTGGCACACAGGAACTCTAGGCTTTTGTTCTATTATGTTTATCATTGCAGTGGAAAAAAATGAACTGCCTCTTACCCAGTGGTTCCATGTGAGTCCTGGATTGAATCTTACCATTGCTGCTTGTAGAAATTCCAGATGGGGTTCAGTCTACCAGTTGGATTTGAATTTCAGGTAAACAATGAGTCACTTTTTCAAAGTGACTAAACATTGCATGGGATGTGCTTACTGTACACAAGGATTCCTTGCCTATCTGCAATTCAAATTGAGCTAGGGGTCCTCTATTTTGATTTGCTAGATTTGGCATCTCTTCTTGGGATTCTTGTCTACCCATGCATCTGTCATGCTAGTAAGAGTGATGGAACGTTGACTCATCCTAGCCTTGTTAGCTAAATCTCCCTGCTCCAAAAGGAGCCTCAGAACCAAACTTGTATTATTATCCAAGAAGCTATGCTCCACGAACAGTAAACTGAAACATATAGTGAACAAACATGTTTTCTATACCTAGTATCTGTCTAATAGACCTCTGTAATGATTACCTACATACCAACAAAGCCTCCTTGAATGGCTCCAGAATTTTCATGTCTAAATTTCAGTATGAGAAGGCTGACACAATCCCATTAAATGTCTTTGTGCATCTTGCTTTTCATCTTACCTCGTGGGAGTTACTTCTAGGAACAGAGAGAACTTACTAGCTCAGAGGGCATGGACATTGTGAAGTCCCTCGATCTTAGTGCTGAGCTGATTCCTCGCGCTGAAGAAATCCATCTTCCAAGCCAGAGTGTACCCATGGACAAAGCCTAATTTCCTGAAGCGCTCTCTGCACAAGCTGTGCAGACCCCAACGCCCTGACACCTTCCTACCCAAGTCCCAGACTGAGCTTGAAAAGTCCTGCTCCTCCAGTTCTGTGGTCTGAGAGCAAAAGTCACAACCCCCCAGGGAAAGCCCCTGCAGGGACCTGAAGACTTAATGTTGTTGCTGTGTTTTCCAGACCTTTGTATTCTTTCTGTGGTAACCTCTTCCTGCATATCTTGTAAATACAGAAGACATCAAGGCACTCTGAGTGTACTTCCAATCATGTTGGCATTCAAGTTTTAAACCACTACCGATGCAGCATCATTTTAAAGAAAAGTTTTTTGAATTAACATTAGTAAACAAAATGAGTCCAGCATCAACTTCCTCCCTCAATTCATTGTTTCAATAATATTTGTAATCATCCCGCTCTGGGTTAGATTCTGTTCCTGGGGACTATCCTTATTCACATTAGCATCTGGGAAAAAACCCGATTTGATGTTTAGGTTGAGGAATTTGGAATCCCTTAATGACTGCAGATCTCCCCAGAGAATTTCCCATGTAGTGTCGTTTGCAGTGTTGTTAGCAGTTCTTTTTAATATTTTAAATTTAAGTTTCCCATGATGACTTAAGATTCAGCCTTACCTCGGGGATTCTTTTAGATTGTGTTGTAAATGTCGGTCTGAAAATACTTTGGTTTGTTAATTTCTCGAAGCAAGAGGCAAGATTTACTGGATTCAGACAGTGCACAAATATGGCATTGCCAATATAGGGAGCCATTTGGCAACAAGGAAGCATTTCACAACCTCCATTGTTTCAGAAATAATGCCTGTTTTTGTTTCTTTGACTATAAGAACGAACTGGAGATAGAAGTTGCCTGGCATATACACAGAAACAAGCTCATTAGCCTTGGACTCTCTCTCCTTATAACTGTTGGGAACAGTAAAGAAAAACCAATCTGTTTATTCCCTGCTCCATATGCATGAGGCCGCCTATGAGGCAGTTTGATTGACACGCTCGGTGTAGTTGTCTGCTGGCTTTAGAGCAAGCTGGGGGTTTGGGTTCACCTATCACTCACTTCCACTTTGCTACCAAGGTCTATTGTGGCTTTTCTTTTCACTCTCTAAATGGTGTTGTGATGAATTGCCCACGAGGGAATTTTTAGGACATCTTAATCCCAGTCTGACAGAAACCCCTCCGATAAATAATCTACCAACCCCTATGCCAAATGCAAGTGGATGAGTGGACAGAGATTTACGACAGCTTTCACAGGATGAAAAGTAGTAGCAGGAAGGATTTGCTGTGCACTGAGAATCGAGCAAGGGTCCCCATTTCCCAGTTTAATTTCTGCCAGATACATCTGGTGGAAATGTACTCTGCAAAAGTTTCTTTAAAGCTGTGATGTGTGTGTGCGTGTGTATGTGTGTGTGTGCGTGTGTATGTGTCAGAGAGATAGACAGAGACAAGGCATGGGAGAGACATATAACATATATAATGTTAATTAAAATTATATCTTAGTAAAAAATAAGAATTGAATAAGAGAGGGAGGAGGAAGAAGGGTAGGATTGTGAGTGGGAAGGAGGGTAGAATAACTGTGTTCCTAAATGTGTATATATGAAATGTAGGAAGTTTTTATACGTTAAATAAAAGGTTTCTAGGTAAAAAACACAAAAATTGTCAATAATTTGTCTAAGAATGAATTATTGTCAATTTGTCTAACAGTTGCTGAAGCAGGTGTGGGGAGAGTTCTGTGACTCATGGATCTGGAATAGTAATTCAGTACAATAGGTCACTTAGTTTAAGTGATTTAATTTTGGTTCAGTAATGAGTTTTTTGCTGAAAAACACATGGGGAGTTACCTGCAAAAGTGTGAATTGCATTACAATTTGATGTTTGATGACAAGTTTCTCGGATATGACCTGTGAAATACAAAGATTAAGAAGTTTGATAAACTGAACAATTACCCTGCAGTACATATTTTTTCAGTTTTCGTTGATTTATTTCAGAGTGAGAAAATGAGCACTAGATGGAGAGAGAGAGATAGGGAGAGAGCACACCCCATCTGCTGGTTCACTCCCTAGACGCCTGGGCCAGCGTCAACTTGAGTGTCAGGGACCCTACTGCTTAATTCATCACCTGCTGCTTCCCAGGAAGCTCAAATGAGAATCTGAGAGCTAATTGAAACCAGGCACTGTAATGTTGGAAGCAGGCTTCCATACTGGTGTCTTAACCCTTAGGCCCATTGCACACTCAAACCTGCAAGACTTTTAATGTAAATGCTATAGTTTTATGATAAATTATGAATACTGTCAAGGCATTACTGCTCTAAGAGTACATGTCAAAACAGACTCTAAGTGCCCTCTTGCATGTATATTATGTACATGCATTTATTTATACATACATGTGCAATCTATTTACTTATTGAATAATTAAAAAGTGAAAAACAGTGTTATGGGTCAGAACCCAAATTTAGTCATAAATAGCAATTCTTGCATCATGACACATAGACTGAGTTCTGTCACTCTTTTTGTATAGTGACAGTCCCCTTCCCTTGCCCTTGAGGTGTACAGTGCAAGTTCAGAGCAAGTCAGAATGTGACACGTTGCTATTTACTCTTACAAGACAGCTTTATAAGCTCCTTAGAGAGGGCGAGAGGTGGTCTTTCCACTTCAGTAATGAAGAAAAGAGAGGGTTTGGGCTCTTGTGTGCCCTCTCGAGCAGTGCATCACATGTATTTTTGTATATTTTGAAAACAACCTTTAGAAAGGAAAAACTTGTAACCTCCTAAATCCATAGAGGTCATTTTAACGGGCATATGGTTGCTGCCACTGAAACAGGACTGCGATTTTCAGAACAAACCCTGCAGAGGTTATTAAATTCCAGTAGGTACAGGTGTCTGTTCCTCCACCTCTGGCACTACCAGCGGGTGACCATGTGGTCTCATTAGGGCTGCGGCACAGGGGCAGGGATCAGAGTTGCTCTGCTCTGGGGTCTGCAAAATAAAGAGCCGGTGCATGTGTGTGTTGATGTCTAAATTAAACCGCACTGCACCCTTTCTTTTCTAAAGTCTCACACCTCCTCTAATTAACCATGGAGAGTCGAACACAGGGTCTTTGTTAAATGAAAGAGATTGTATAGTCATGGGTAATATATGCTTTACAGAACTTCTCATGGTCACTGTGTCTCCTTTGAGCCATCAGTCTTTGAAGGGCAGTTGCTGTTGGACATGCAGGACAAGAGAGCACAGGGAGGCACTGGGAGAGGGGGTGAGGGGGTGACTTGGCCAAGATCAGGGAGCTGGCTGCAGTCAGCCTGCTTCCTTCGGAGACCTTGGGCCAAGTTTCACACCAGGGGCTGACAACACACCCACAGCCTCCAGACTGTCATCTGCTTCCCTGGGAGAGTTTGTGATGACATAGAGGGTGATTTGGTTATGGCAATCAAGCCTACTGCATTTAGGGGCTGAAAAGAGAGATTCTTCCAAGGAAGGAAGGACTGAACGTCAGGTGGACTTGGGTTGAGGGCATTCACAGGCCCATCAGGAAAGAAGGTTTTCATAATTTCCTAAGTATGCATAAATCCCATCTAATGCACTTAGTCCTTTTTTGTTTTTATAGATAAATCTACATTCATATGACTAAAATGTGTTTATTTTCTAAGGAGTACTAAAATGATTAAAACTGAATAATTATAATTTCTTGTCTTAGTTTCTAGCTGTAACACATGCACATGATATCTTTCTCTATATTTTAATATACTTTATTCACTGTTATTTTTCTAAGTGAGTTATGTCACTATGGGAACAATAATTTTTACCCTTTTTTAATTTTGGGATCCTGCTATATCTTAGCACCAAATGCACTACTTTCCTTCTGCTATGCTGAGACCTAGAAAAGAGATAGATAATGAGCCTCGGGCATTGCCTGAAGAAGCAGAATGGGAACTGTTCTTTTTGCAATTAAATTTGCATTTATGGGATATTTTAAAATTTTATTTGAACGGAGCTTACTATTGTTTTTTTTAAGCATCTAAATATCTAATTTGACTTGTTGAATGTTTAGTAGCGGTAGTTTTTTTATTAGACAAATTATGAAATAAAATTTTAAAAATACATGGCTGCTACTTATTAAAAATTATTTCAATTAGGAGCTGGCTTTGTGGCACAGCAGGTGAGGCTACCACCTGTGATGCCTGCATTCCATATTAGCATGGTTCAAGTCCTGGCCGCAGCACTTCTGATCCAGCTTGGGAAAGCAGCAAAAGATGGCCCAAGCGCTCGGGCCCCTGCCACCCATGTGGGACAGACGTGGATGGAGTTTCAGGCTCCTGTCTGTTTTGGCCATCTAGGGAGTGAACTAGTGGATGGACGATCTCTCTCACTCTCTGTAAATCTACTTTTGAAATAAATAAGTAGATCTTTATATAAAATAAATAAAGTTATTTAACACTTTAATTTTACCTTCCTCATTATGGAAAATAATTTTTTTTAATTACTCATTTATTTCAAGGATAGAGTGAGAGAAGGAAAGACAGAAGGAGTGACGTCGAGAGATCTTCCATCCACTGGTCCACTCTCTAAATCACCAAAATGTCCAGATCTGGGCCAGGCCAAAGTCAGGAGCCAAGAACTGTATCCTGGTCTCTCATGTGAGTGTCAGGGGCTCAAGTACTTGAGCCATCATCTGTTGGCCCACAGGCTCATCAACAGGAAGCTGGGGTCAGAAGTGGAGGCGGAGGCAGACACAGGAATCCGAAAAGCAGTGTAAGCCTTTGTTCCACAACACCTGCCTTGTGTAACAGAATTTTTAAAAATCAATACATGTGGACGAGCATTGTGGTGTAGCAGGTTAAGTTGCCCCCCTGATGCCAGCATCCCTTATGGGCAGTGGTTTATGTCCCAGCTGCTTCACTTCTGATACAGCTTCCTGCTAATGGCCTAGAAGACAGCAGAAGATGGCCTAAGTACTTGGATCCCTGAGACCTGGAAGAAGCTCCTGGCTCCTGACTTCGAGCTTCTGCTGGGCCCAGCTCTGACTATTATGGCCATTTTGGGGAGTGAACCAGCATATGTTCTACATATGAACGTGTGTGTTTAGTTAGGCATGTATCCGTGGTAGATATGTGTGTGTGTCTGACTGTTAAATAATGAACAGTATGGATTACATGCAGTTAATTGATTCACATTGGACTCATAATGTTAGCTCAGAATTCAGTAATTTGGGAAAAGATGCATAAAATTCACATTCATGTCATGTTTTGTTAAGTGCATATTTTAAAGTTATGATTAATAGAAGTACTATAACCTCAGAAAAGCTGCCCTTTAGACAGTAATGGGCGCCTTCCAGATAAAAGCACGTTCAGTGTGGTTTTTCTTCCCTTCAACTTTTAATTAGCTGATTTTTTAAAAGAATGTTTAAAGCTGTACATCTATCGAAATGAAAAGAATTAGAAAAGGCATATGTAATAATAAGATGGAAATCGCTGGAGCAAATCGATTGAACTTGGCTCAGCCTTCTCTTTGGGAATGATTCCAGTGTGTATCACAACTCTGAGGATAAGCTTTTTAATACTTCAAAGGGTCCGCAATTGCACATTCTATGCTTTGAATTTATGTTTGTGTACATCTTATTTTAGAATACTTTTACCATGGAGAGCTATTTGAAATGACATTTACTCTACAAATAATAGTGGCTGCCTTCTTCTAGGATGGGCTAGTGGCTTAGAATGAGTTGTAACCAGTTTGATCTGAACAGCTACAGTGGGGGTAAACCCT
Organism: Sylvilagus floridanus; assembly: GCA_949820135.1. Taxonomy (NCBI): domain Eukaryota; kingdom Metazoa; phylum Chordata; class Mammalia; order Lagomorpha; family Leporidae; genus Sylvilagus; species Sylvilagus floridanus. The sequence goes on from OX463236.1 coordinate 35,938,915, forward strand.
GGTGCACTGCTGCAATGTCACAGGTCCCTCCCCCAGCACCTGACAACTGATGACTGGGGGCACCAGATATGAGTGGAGCCACCCAGTAGTGGACATGCTTGAATAATTAACAAACATATATACTCAAACATTTGTTTGTTTATCTTTATTTTATGTGTAAGGTAGAGTGACAAGAGACCCAGAAACCAAAAGATACAGAGAGACTTGCCATTCACTGGTTCACTCCTCAAATGCCCACAGCATCCAGGGATGGGCCAGGCAGAAGCCAGGATATAGGAGCTCCATCCAGGTCTACCATATGGATGGCAGGAGCCCAAGCACTTGAGTCCTCATCTGCTGTTTCCCAGGAGACATTTTAGCAGGAAGCTAGGTTGGAAGCACAGTAATGGGTTGGAACTGGCACTCTGAAATGGCATCCCCAAGTAATGACATAACTACTGTGCAGAACACCCACTTTTGAACATACCTACTGTAAGATTCATTTTAAGATTTACGTATTTTTTTATTTGAGACAGAGAGAGAGAGAGAGAGATTGATTGATTGATTGATGGTCCATCCACTGATTCATTCCCCAAATGGCTGCAACAAACAAGTGTGGGCCAGGTGGAAACCAGGAGCCTGGAACTCCATGCAGGTCTCCCACATGGGTTGCAGGGACACAGGTACTTGGACCGTCATCTGCTGCTGCCCCAGGCACATTAGTAGGAAGCTGGATCGGAAGTAAAGAGCCTGGGACTGAAGCCTGCACTTGGTTGTGGGATGCTGGTGCTGCAAGCAGCAGCTTTAGCCCCTCATCACAACACCAGCTCCACTTAAAGGTTCTTTTAGAATTGTTTCTTATTAAGAATCCTTCATAATGTGCAGATCTTTGTTATCCATGCCTATGTCATTCTCTAGTGTCAGGTTTTCTTTTCCATCTTTCTTTTTTAAACATTAATCTATTTGAAAGGCAGAGTTACTGAGAGAAAAGAGACAGTTCTTTCATTGCTGGGTTACTCTCCATATGGCTGCAACAGCCAGGACTGGGCCAAGCCAAAGCCTGCAGCTCCATCTGCATCTCCCACATGGGTGCCAAAGCCTAGGCAGCTGGGCCATCTGCTTTCCCAGGTGAATTAGCAAGGAGCTGGATCAGAAGTGGAGCAGCCTGGACTTGAACTCGCATTCGGATATGGGATGCTGGCATTGTAGGTAATGGCTTAACCCCCTGCACCACAACACTGGCTCCCATCTCAAGGTTCTTTTTTTTTTTTTTTTTCTTAAGGATTTATTTAGTTATTTGAAGGTCAGAGTTTCAGAGAGAGAGATTTTCCATCTGTTAGTTCACTGCCCAGATGGCCACAATGACCAGGGCTGGGACAGGCCAAAGCCAGGAGCCAGAAACTTTATCCAGGTCTCCAACATGAGTGACAGAGGCCCAAACATTTGCACCATCTTCTGCTGCTTTTCCCAGCCATCAGCTGGGAGCTGGGTCAGAAGTGGAGCAGCTAGGACTTCAACCTGTGTCCATAGGGGATGCTGGCATCACTGGTGGCGACGGCTTTATCTGCTACACCACATTGCTGTCCCTGAATCTCAGGGTTCTCTAATCTCAAAAGCTATATTCCTGGGGCCTGTGCTGTGGCACAATAAGTTAATCTTCCACCTGCGGCGCCAGCATCCCAGATGGATACCAGTTCTAGTCCTGGCTGCTCCTCTTTTGATTTAGCTCTCTGCTAATGGCCTGGGAAAGCAGTGGAAGATGGCCCAACTCCGTGGGCCTCTGCACCCATGTGAGAGACCTGAAAGAAGCTCCGGGCTCCTGGCTTCGGATTGTCGCAGCTCTAGCCATTGTGGCCATTTAGGGAGTGAACCAATGGAAGGAAGACCTTCCTCTCTGTCTCTCCCTCTGTCTGTAACTCTACCTCTCAAATAAAGAAATATCTTTAAAAAAAGCTATATTCCTTGTAGTCATTCTATAAGCTTCAGTTAGATAAATGATACAGCTTTACATTTCTGAATTATTCTATGGTTTATATATAGCTTTCTCCCTTGAATGTCCTTTTGGGCAGTTATTCCTTTTCACAAATACATCGTCTTCCAAAGTATAGAATAGCTTTTAAATAGGGCAGGTTCACAAGCTGGCAGTATTTCAGAGCAAAGAGTGAGATATTGAAGGATCAAAATGAAATAATATAAAAACAAGTCATCGAGAAGTAGAGCTAACAAAAATAGTGACTTAGTACAAATGGAAAGCCATACAAAGAAAGCATAAGAGTTGAGGTTCTTGGGGTAGGCATTTAGCCTAGTGGTTAAGACACCAGTTAGGATGCCTGTGCCGCGCATCAGAGTATCTGGGATCTATTTCTGTCTCTGGTTCCCAACTCTAGCTCCTTGCTAGGGATGTCTCAAGTAACGAGTTCCACCCCTTGCAAGGGAGACCTGGACTGAGTTCCCAGCTCCTGGGTTCCTGGCTTGGCACCAGCCCTTGCTATTATAGGTATATGGGGAGAGTAAGCCAGCAGATATGAGCTGTCCCCATCTATTTGTTTTTATGCATTTCCAATAAATAAATGAATGAAAAGATCCTGTGTTCTTTATTCATGAGAGAGAAGATCAAAGTAAGGCTAAGTGCAATTGTATTTATTCAACATAGAAGTAACCTTTTTAAAAATAAAAGTATATGCTTATTAAAGAAAAAAAAACAGAGGCCAGTGCTATGGCATAGTAGGTAAAGCTGCGCCTGCAGTGCTGGCATCCCATATGGGTGCCGGTTTGAGTCCCACCTGCTCCACTTCTGATCCAGCTCTCTGCTATGGCCTGGGAAAGCAATAGAAAATGGTCCAAGTGCTTGGGCCCCTGTACCCATGTGGGTGACCTGGAGGAAGCTCCTGTCTCTTGGCTTTGGATCGGTGCAGCTCTGGCCTTTGCAGCCATTTGGGGAGTGAACCAGTGAATGGAAGATCTCACTCTCTGTCTCTCTTCTCTCTTCTCTCTCTCTGTAACTCTGCCTCTCAAATAAATAAATAAATCTTTTTTTAAAAAAAAAAAAGGACAGTAGAAAATGATTTAAGGACAGAAACAAAAAGATCTCATTATGTTATCACCCAATTAATTAATATAATTACATGAATGTATGAATGTTTTTGAAATATGTAATATGAATTATCAAACATTTGTTCCATAACCTTTCTTTTTGCTAAAGCATACAAAATTCTGCTTGGATTTATTAGAAGTTTAAACAAATATCAAGGGGCCAGGGCCGAGGCGCACTAGGTGAATCCTCCGCCTGGGGTGCCGGCATCCCATATGGGTGCTGGTTCTAGTCCCAGTTGCTCCTCTTCCAGTCCAGCTCTCTGCTGTGGCCCAGGAAGGCAGTGGAAGATGGCCCAAGTGCTTGGGCCCCTGCACCTGCATGGGAGACCAGGAGGAAGCACCTGGCTCCTGGCTTTGGATTGGTGCAGCTCCCTCCGTTGCGGCCATTTGGGGAGTGAACCAATGGAAGGAAGCCCTTTCTCTCTCTCTCTCTCACTGTAATTCTACCTGTTATAAATAAATAAAAATCTAACAAACAAAAACTGAATATCAATAATTTCCCTAGCACGTTTTGCTGCATTATTTGTGATAGATATGGATATGCATGTGTTTTCTTGTTAAGTGGAAACTATAGAGGTTGCCTACTCCAGGCCAACAGTACTTCCCCTTAGATTTGCTTTACTCATTCTTGCACTTTATAACATGAAACCATGCTGATGTGCTCTTTTTGTATCAGTCTTCGTCCCAAAGAATAGTGCTTCTGGATTCTTGATGTGTATTGTGTGGCAGGCATTTCTCCTTTCTCATTGATGAGTTGCAGTCCATTCTGTAAATCCGTGTATAAAAATTTTGTTTCTCTAATCCATTCATGTGTCTTGAACAGGTTGCTGTCGCAGGGGAGCAGTGCCTGTGATGATCACCGTGGAAAGCTGATCACAGGTGTCTGGAGGGAACGTTGTCTGCCTGAGGGCTGTCCTATATGGACAAAGGCAAGGATTCGCCACACTTCCTTGTAAACGTGAGGAAGTGAAAATAGACAATCAGAATCCTACTATGGGTATCAAGTACACTCCTCACATAGTCCTGTTTTCATATTTTGGAGTAGTTTGAGTCTATGAAAAGAATGGCATTAATTTTGAAAGAAAGGAAGGTCCCAACTCTCACTGAAGCAGTGTAGTATTAATGCAGTCGAGGGTTCAGGTTTTATTAGGTTTCTGCTCCACAGTCTCTTTGTTTTCCTTGGTGGTGGCCTAGAGGACATAGGTTTGCTCTAAAATGAAATCCCAAGTATCTTGTTATATTTGAGTATAAATAGGAGCAATCCATTTATTTTCTGCTTCTCATGTTCAAGTAGATAGAACCCAGGGCGTTTAAAAGTGCTACACAAAAGCTGATACCTGACTTCCACCACCAGACCTCCTCACTGCAGTGGTCTGGGATCCCACCATCATATCAAGATATTTAGAATTTCCCCGGATCCTTCTGATGTGCAGCAACATTTGGGAAATACCGCATTGGAGCCTTGTAGCTCCCTGAGTTCCATGTGTCCGGTTTGCAGGTAGGGATGTGGAGGTCCAGAGAGGGAAGAGCTTTGTCGAGAATCCACACAGAATGTTTGCAGCCACATCAAATGGGAACATAACATCCTTGCACTCCACTGAAACACCCCTTTTCCAGTCATTCTACTGCTTCTCTAGGTTTTTAACCTCTGCATGCCTCAGTTTCCTCATTTGCAAAGTGGAGATCTCACGACCTACCTGGTAGGATTTTTGCATTATGTTGTCATATTGAGCAAACAAAATTATGCCCGTGGCATACTTGGCACAGTATTTGACCTACAGAAGATGACACCCTTTGTTTTCATTACTTTGTGCCATATATTAGAAATTCATGTCTGTCAGTTCTGGTCTTTGTAGCATGGTGACTTGCAATACATGCCTTACAACATTGTGGCACTGACATGATTTTAAACACTTCTAAAATGTTGAAGGAGAAAAATAAGTTTATTTTTAAAATGTATTGTCAGGCACTTAATATATATATATAAGCACTTAATAAATATATTATCCAGAGATGCAGTGATAGGATGAGATTAAAAATATTCTGTTCTTGTTCACCACATAAATTTTAGATTTGAATATGCCTAAATATTACATTCTGCCATGATAAGTGTGTTTCCTTTAAAGCTCCTTAATAAATATTAATCTTTTTATAAATTTGAATCTCTCAAAAAGTAGCCTTTCTTCTCTGCATTAAAATAATCAGAGGTTTTACTTGATAGTGCTTAGCTAGATTTTTAATCGACTTGTTTTTATTCGGTACTTTGATTTGTAAAATTTATTTATCTGAAAGAGAGAGAGAGAGAAAGAAAGAGAAAGATCCTCCATTTACTGGCTTATTCTCCAAATTCCTGCAACAGCTGGGACCTGGTCAGGCCGAAGCCAGGAGCCTGGGCATCAGTCCGAGTCTCCTGTATGGGTGGTGGGGACCCAGCCACTGGAGCCATCACAGCTGTGTCCCCTGCTCTGCTTTAGCAGGAAACTGGAATCAGGACAGGAATGCAAACACAAGTGCTGCCGTATGGGATGTGGCATCCCAGCTGGTATTCTCATTGCTGTACCAAATGCTGCCCTATGGGATGTGGGCATCCCAGGTGGTATTCTCATTGCTGTACCAGATGCTGCCCTATGGGATGTGGGCATCCCAGGTGGTATTCTCATTGCTGTACCAGATGCTGCCCTATGGGATGTGGGCATCCCAGGTGGTATTCTCATTGCTGGACCAAATGCCCTCGCGTTTGATTTTTAAGAATTCACATAAGAAAATGTTATTTTCCCTCAGAAGTGAATGAGGGTTATAAAATACATTTATTTATCCCTAGATATTGGCCCTACTCTGTGCCCCCACCCCCAATGTGTTACTTCAGATCTGTACTCCTTTCCTCTCACGCTACCATATCATCCTGCATTTTATAACAATTGATCGCTATTCAGAGATATAAGAGAAAAGCACCAGGCGGCAACATCTTCAGTTTGTTTGCCCAGCGTAGTCTCATCCCGAACCGTCCACCTTGCTGATGGATTTCTGACTCGGGTGAATCACACTCTTACTCTGCTCTCTGGACCTCTTTCCTGACTTCCATGACCTCTCTGGTTCTTTCTTAAAGCAACCAGGTCCCCTGAAGAACCATAAGCATGCAAGAATATCCGGCCCTCCAGGCCCACCAAGGTCATCTTGGCTCTGCTCCTTACTGTGTCTTAAATCTTTTCCCATGTTGGTGGTCCTGATGCTCCCTGCTATGGGAGCTCCTTGGCTGTCTAACTGGAATCCCTGCTGAGGGTGGTAGTCCTGTCCACCTTTGCCAGCATTCCTTGTAGGATTCTTCAGTGGCATTATTTTTTTAATGATAAAACTAGCATAGTAAACTGGTGAACATGTAGCTCCTCCTATTTGGAAAATTTCATTGCCAGTATTAAGGATTGTGAGTGCCAAGTGTCTTTTTACTGAAGCCGTAGTTATTAGACTACATAGATAGGACTTGCAAAATGATTCCAAAATTACTTCTAGCTTAGCTAAGCTCCCACTTTGAGGTCATATAATAAGAAGAAATGAGGATACTTGGCAGGAGTCGAGAGTTATGAGTTACCTGTAACGAGTAGGTTACAGGTCACCAGAATTCAGATCTGATGGACAGGCTCCTGGCCATCTGGGCAAGGAGCCCCCATTTCGAAGTGACACCTTCAGAGATCCCCAGTGGAGGAAGATCTGTAACACCCCTCACACTGCCCAGGAGACATCAGCACGGCATTCTGTCTCCTTGCAGCTGACCAAGGCCCTTTGTGCCATCCTCTGTCGTCTTTCTCCTGACCCAGCCATTAAGGGTGGCAGCAGGGGAGGTGGGATGGTAGGCACAGAGCTTGGTATCAAAGTCGTGTGAGGTAGTCTGTAAATTTCCCAGTCCGAAGCCAGGCAGTGAGAAGATGGAAATGTTTCATTTGATAGAGATTTTGTTAGGTTGGAGGGTTTTTTTGTCAATGCTCAAAAGTGATTAAATGAATAAATGATAACATTTCAAGGAGAGTTAGGGAAAGATTTCAAGTTGCAAAAGAGGAAAACAGCTATTTGCACCAAAAATATCCAGTGGTAAGCAAGATCTTCAAATATTTATTTTCTTTTTATGTAGCCTCATTTTTTACCACCATCGCACCAATCCAAACCTAGGCCTCATCATTATACTGAGAGGGGTGGGCATTTGGCCTAGCAGTTAAGATCCTGAGTTAGGATCCCACTTTGAAGTACCTGGGGTTCCATGCCTGGCTATGGCTTCCGATTCATCAGTACAGACCTTAGGAGGTAGCAGTGATGGCCCACGTGGTTAGATTCCTGCCACCCTTGTGGGAGACCTAGGTTGAAGTCTGGGTTCAGGGTTCTGCTAATCCCTCTGCCACCCACCTGCCCCCATGACACCGAGGGCCTTTGGAGTGTGAGCCAGTGAACAGTGGGTGGCAACTATCTTCCTCTTTCTCTCCTTCCCGCTTTACCTCCCCAAAATGAATATTTTGAACAACTTTCATCACCTTCCTTACTTGATTATCTCCTAGTTAGTCTTAAGACATAGTTGAGGGGCCAGCATTGTGACTCAGAACACTGGAATCCAATATGGGAATTGGTTCAAGTCCCTGAAGCTCTGCTTCCAATCGTGCTCCCTGCTAAAGGCCTGGAAAAAGCAGTGGAAGGTGGCCCAAGTACTTGGGGACCCTGTCATCCCTGTGGGAGACCTGGATGAAGTTGTGGCCTCCTGGTCTAGACCTAGCTATTGTGGCCATTTGGAGAGTGAACGAGCAAATGGGAGGTTCTTTCTCTCCTCTCTTGTTCTTTGTCTCTCTATCTCTCCCACTCTCTCTGTAATTCTGCCTTTCCTATAAATAAATAAAGCTTAAACAGCAACAACAAAAAGACACAGTTCAGAAATCACCGGGTCAGTGGAACCCTCCCCGCTCAATAGAACATCCCACCCCGTTTATGTGACATTAGATGCTCCCTTGTGTGTCCTGATGGTGCACTGCTCACTCCATCCAACCACCCATCGCCCTGGTTGTGGCGGCCCTATGTCTCTTTAGGAGACTGTGTAAACCTTCAGTACGGTGGCTGTCTAAATGTGACTCTGAAAAGATAGTGTAAGTAGAGCGCTAGAAAATACCCAAAACATTAGAAAAAAGCCCATTTTTGATCAAAGATGTGAAAATGCTGTCCATGATCATTATGACTACTTTCTTGAGTCTACTTGTTCTGTCTGTCTCTCTCTGTCTCTCTCTCTCTCTCCCTCCCTCTCCCTCCCTCTCTCTCCTTCTCTTCCCCACAGATTGTGGTTCATCCTCTGTTCTATTTTCTTCCAGACTTGACCTTTGCCAGATATTGCTGTTAGTACTGTCCTTGCCCAAAGTCCGAAAATGGCTTCAGAGCTCATTTTTCGTTAAAATATGTCACAGTACGAATAGGTATTAACTGAAAATATGCAGTATCGCTTGCCCTCTCTCCTAGGGAAGACTTTTAATGTTTCTGCTTGGACTTTAGCCTCCTAGCTGTGACTCATTTTTAAAAGGTGAAGATTGAAAGAAGAGTCGTTGTGACCTCACTGTGTGACTGCCCCAGCTCTTGTGCACACACAGATCAGTAAGGGAAGATAATGTTTCATTGTTTTTGTTGTTGTTGTTGTTATTCCAGCACAAGAAGTGAACACATATTTTTTAACTCTGTATAAATTACAGGAGATAATTTATCTTTTATTTGACCTTTTTTTTCTTGGCACAAAGCAAAATGAAGTTTGGTCTCTTGAAAGGTGAGACTGAGATAGTTAGAGGGGCATCTGTGCCATGCCTGACTCCCAGAATCCTGTCAGCCAGGCTGCCACAGCAGGGATTGCCTATGGCAAGTGGTAACCCAAACCCCGACTCCTGCTCCTGGGAGGATGGTGGGGACTCAGCCACTGGCTGGCGCCAGGGCATGAGAGCATACACGGGCATCAGCAGGTACACCGACATGTTTCCTACTAGAGTCTGTTTATTTTAGAAATTTAAGTGGCTCTTATTCCATTGGAACCATTACCCAGACAACAGTGTTGACTCATACTTTTCATGCCAAAATTATTGCCCTCAAATCTCAATGTGTAATTACTATGGTTTTGCAGCTGTGACTCTTTATTTAATTCATGACATACAGTTGATGAGATATACATAATAGATAAATGGAACAAATGGAAGCCATTGTTTTATAAGCATACGTGGTCTTGGCTTCATTCAATATCACCAAGTGGACTTTCAGGTTGTATAGCAGATAATCAAAGATAAAACACCAGGTATATACTTTTGACTAGCAAGTTAAATACATTTGTTCTTAGCAGTATCTATTCAGATACTGGATTTTGGGTGGATGCAGGGTGAGGGTAAAAACTGAAAAAATCTACCAGTTTTCTAAGAAAAGCAAAAAACAATTCAGAAAACTCTACAGTGCATTAAATATTTTTATACTCCAAAATTGTGTGCATTTCTATAGATTATGCTATGTTAAACTCCAATAAATGTTTTACTTAGGTTCTTTTGAATTCTGTATAAATGATACATTTTATTTTGGTTCATGCTAAATCTTTTTAGGCTTAAAAATATTCTTGCAAACCCACACATCTCAAAAGATTTGGCAAACTATAATGAGAAAAATTATGGTTAATTCCAAAACTGCTAAAATATCCCAGATATTTGTCAATTTTCCAAGGACTATTCTGGACACACATGGTAGAAGAGAATAATTTTCTATTGTTGTCTGGCCATTAGTAATTGAAAAAGAAGATACTGTATAAATGTGTATTGTTGGAAATTGTTCCCGAAAATTTTTCATCAACATATAACATTAATAATATTGAAGCATTTCTTGTACTTGTTTGGGCTCATTTACTGTTTTTAATTATGAGGGATCAAAACCCAGGTGAAAATGCAACTCTGTCTATATCTAACTGTGAAGCTTCAGGTTAATTCCTTGTACAACCCCTTGGTATCAACACATCACTCACCAATACAGATTAGCAGAAAAAGCATCTGATAAAGGGATTAGGAACTAGAACAAATGGCTTTCCTTGCAATTTACTGATGATTTCAAAGTGACCTTGCAAAATGCTATTATCTGAGTAATATTTTCTGTGCAGGTCAGGGTAAGTGCCTTGATACAAAAGAATAACAATTTGTTTAGCAAACCTTATAACTATAGAGACCAACTGTGCTGTGTGTGGGTGTGGGTGTGGGTGGTATTCATGTTAGATGTTGCACACACTAAATAGAAGGACAGACTGCTTAAGTTTTTAGCATTGGTTCTGTTCATCTTTCTACCTTAAATATAAATGTTTCTTCTTTTTTTCTTTAAATTTAGTGGCTCAACCGCCCTGGCTTGCTACAGCTTTTTAACTTTAGATAAACATTTGTGAAGATTTATGTATTTGAATGTATACACACACACACACACACACACACATGAGAGATAGATCTATTCACTAGTTCACTCCCCAGATAGCTGCAACAGCTGGAACAGATTGAAACCAGGAGCCAGGAACTCCATCTATGGGTGGCACATGGGTGGAAGGGGCCCATCTACCACTGTTTTTCCAGAAGCATCAGCAGGGAGCTGGATAGGAAGCGGAGCAGCCTGGATGTGAAAGGGCACCCATATTGGATGCCATTGTCACAGGTGGTGGCTTAACCTACTGGGCCACAATGCTGGTTCCACAAATAGATGTTCCTCAAGAACTGACCCTTGACTGTTTACATTTGCTTTGTATGACCACATTAAAACTGTTCATATATAAGAAGATGGCTCTCAAGGTAGCTCCCCACTGCAAAATATTGAGATCTGTAAACAGACTCCCAGATTCCATAATGTACCCCAAAACCTTAAGTTCAGCATTCATCGTGTCCCTTCTTCAAGGTTTTGTGATTGAAAAAAATTGCTCCTTTTGAGTCATATTTTTGCTTTGCCAGTTACGGACCCTCCCTTCCATACCTTGCAGGTTTAAAGGAGCTTCAAGTTAGGACAGGAGTTTCTGCCAGAAAAGTGACATCAAATTCAAACTTGAATTTCCTGTGATTTAGATTTCTTTTTAAAAAATGCTATCTCCAACATGAGAGATTGTCACTGTACTCTCTCCACGGATTGTGTCATACATACTTGTCACCTTCAAGTGCCTTCTTGCACTGGGCTTCAGGAGACAAGAATACGCCACCTCAATCAATTATAATTTAATCTCTCCCTATGTAGAGTAACTGTGCCGGCCTTATCCTGATTCCCACACTTGTGTACATAAGCTCAGCTGAACAGAATGGATATTTGATACGATTTGCTTTCCTTAGGGCACTGTTATTTCATTCTAATTCTGCTGCTTCACTCTGTAGGCTTCATATTCCACTGAGACCCAGAAGTGGACACCTATCCTTGGCAGTTTTTTTTTTTTTTCTGTGTGAAGCATATAGGAGCAGATATCTTGTTTTAAAGATTTTTCTCCATCTTTAGAGAAAATTAATTAATTTGTTATCAAGTATATATGATTGTGTACATGTATGTGCCTGTGTGTACCTGCGTGTATGCGCTGTTTTTCATTAGCTAAATGACTTAGGGCCTATTCTGAAAGAGGCTGCATGTTTTTATTATGATAATAATGCCTATTTTAAAAAATTAGTATTTATTTGAAAGGAAGAGTAAAACAGAGAGAGGGGGTGGGAGGAAGAGAAAGGGAAAGAGAGACAGATGGAGATCTTGCATCCACTGGCTGTCTCCACAAATGGCCACAACAGCCAGGGCTGGATCACAGCAAAGCCAGGAGGCAGGAATTTCATCTGTGTCTCTCATGTGGGTGGCAGCAGTTCAGACACTTAGGCTGTCATCTGCTGCCTTCCTGGACTCTTTGGCAAGGAGCTGGGTAGGAAGCTGAGCAACTAAGACTGGAAGTAGTACTCTGATCTGAGATGCCAGGGTCCCACACCTAACCCAATACGCCACAACAGCGGCTCTTAATAATAACGGTCCCTGGGGTTACTGTGCTTGGCCCTCACTGCTAAGGGAATAGATGTCAAGTCTCCCTCAAATTATTTTAGGGCACAAAGTCATCTTACATTTTTTGCCTTCCCATTGCTCTGCATTGTAATTGTAAAATTCTTGAGGGTAGGAACTCTATTTTGGTGCTTATTGTAACATATCTTATAGCCTAGACCAAGATGGAGAGGGATAATGAAGTCATTCAGGTTTTTAAATGCATGGATTTCTTAAAATATGACTTCACAGAGTTCTTCGTAGCATGTGGTTAGATTTTTGGGGGAGGGGCACAGTGTGTGCTCAGTAGATATTGAGCAACATAAATCACTCTTTGTGTTTCTAAGAAGAACATGAATCCCGATGGAGAGAAAAGCGTATCTGATTAAGTTTGTATGTTGCAGCCTTCTCTTTTGAAATATACACGGTAATGCTATAATTCAGTTCCTCCATTTCTTTACTTTGTTCACACTTTTTGCTTTGCTGCTTCCTTTCAGTTGTGCTTTTCTGCACACCGGTACACATGCACACTTGCACACACGAATACCTCTTTTTTTTTTTTTAACTTTTATTTAGGATATAAATTTCCAAGGTACGATTTATGGATTACAATGGGTTTCCCCCCATATTTTCCCTCTCCCCCCACAACCCTCCCCCCTTGCCCGCTCCCTCCACCCTTTTGTTCACATCCAGATTCGTTTTCAATTCTTTTTGTGTACATGTGATCAATTTAGTATGTGTTAAGTAATGAATTCGTCCCTTTGCCCTCATATAGTAACACAAAGTGAAATATAGTCTTTGAGTTCTCATTTTAGCATTGAGTCACATTGTATAGCACATTAAGGACAGAGATCCTACATGAGATATATATATATATATATATTTGAGACTGATAAATTTTTTTTGATGCAGTTTCCTGATGAAAATTCTTACTTAATACATACTGAACCGACCTTCTCTATATAAAGATAATCGAAAAGGGGGAAAAAAAAAAAGAAAAACTCAGTGTTACATTGGAAACACGAATACCTCTTTAACAAGCAAAAGAAATTAGTTGGGTTTAGTCATCTTGTGATATTGTTTGACTTTTTTTCCCCTTTAACTCTTTCTTTGATTTTAAAAAAACACAAACCCTTTTAAAGTCAAGTCTAAGTTCTCCCTGATAGAAGGCAGAAATGAGTGGAAGGAAAAACCAAAGGGTTCATACAGGATAATATTCAAAGCAACTTTCCAGTGTTCTTTGAGTTAGAAGGTGGTGATTAGTTTTTCAGATTTAGAGAAAGTGTGAGACAACCTAATTAAACACCTTTTTACTGAAAAGCAGCTTGATAAATCCAGATTGCTTTGGGAAGCCCTCAAAGCTTTTATCATAAAGCTAATACTGCAGAAGTCTTTTCAACTAATAGCTTTTGAAGAATTACTTCCCAAACTGGAAATAAATCATAACTATGGTTAAATAATTATGCATGTTAGAATTCTTACATTAGATGCAAAAGTGTATCTTAACATACATATATTGTCAACAAATGCATAGTAAGCACATTTCCCAATAACAGTGAAGGCAAAGTGATTTAATAGTCTCATGAGTCGTTAGCTCTTAGATTTCTCTTGATAAATCCTGATAGGGCAGTGCTTTGGCGTAGTGGTTATTTTGGCCCTTGTGATGGCCTGTATGGAGCTTGGGTTGGAGCCCCTGCTGCTCTGATCCAGCTTCTGGCTACTGTGCACCTTGGGAAGCAGCAGGGGACGGCTCAGTAGCTGGGACTCTGCCTCCTATGTGTGAGACCCAGATGGAGTTCCAGGCTTCTGGCTTCCTCCCGGCCTGGCCCTTGCTGTTGAGGACATTTTGGGCTGAACCAGTAGAAGGAAGATCTGTGTCTCACTCCATCTGTCTTCAAACAACATGAAAATAAATTTAAAAAATTAATTCTTTAGTAAAAAAAGTCATAATGCAGGGATTGGGTGGAGATAAGGAAAGAACAGCAAATCTTAATAGTTCATAGGTTTATTAGACTTGTACATAAACCTTTGTCTTTATGAACATAGTGTTTATTATTGCTCTCATTCGTAATATACTTAGTAAATGTGACTTACTTTCGTGCACTTAGAGGGGAATAGATTTGAAAACTTTCTGATGTCAGTCAAGAACATACCTTCCTCTCAAAGAAGAATAGTTTTGTGGTTGACCTCTTTGGCTTTTCAATTCCCAAGCAGACAGGTTCTTTATGTGATAGGACTTGACTCTGTCAAGTGAGAGGCACGGACCCAGTGACCTCCACGATCCATTCCAGTGACTAACAACACAGGATTCTATAAATTGATTTTTCTCCATGATGCCAGGAGGCAGTGGTGATGGATTTCAGGGTATTGTGCGGATTCCTGTTTTATTGAGTGTGGTCCAAAACGCCATCAGAGAATATTTGCTATGATAGTATTGGAGTCTGAAGAGGACAAGGATAGCAGTTAGATAATGGGAAAGGTTGGTATAAACTAATCCACCCACTATAGAGTTGATTAAATTTATCTTTCTGGGAATTGACTGTGCGGTGGTGTTTTATATTACAAACGAGATTTGAGGAAAGTTGATGAAGCCGAATCCTCGTTAGGTGGCCGTGTGATTGATAGCAGAGGATTGGTATTGTCTTTCGGTAATTAATCTCCTTTGTGCCATAGAAAAAAATTTTTTCTGAAACAATTTATTCATAGTTAATACAATTATGGATATGAAGCAATTAAAGCTTGGCTCATATTCAGGATAAAGGACAACTAATTGATACACTGAATTTTTAATGCAGGGAACAAGAGCAAAACAATGCAGCCATGCAGATGAAGTCTTCTGTGGAGGTGAATAGCAGTACCATTGTATGCACTTAGGTTGTTTACTTTCAATTACAGAACTTTGCCTGACTCCTAAAAACCTTCAGTGAAGAGATCTGTAATGGCAGTTTCTCAGGAGTGAACACTAGGCTGTTTGATTGCAAACTCCACAACAGGGAAGTTTTCCAAGGCTGATTCCTGATGACATGAATTTCAAACTCGCTCATCTTGGAATTGTATTAGCAATTAAGTTTCTGGATCCTATTATTCCATATATTTAACGTAATCCTTAAATTCATGTTTTTTTTTAAAAAAAGTTTAAATTCTTTCTATTGCAAAACCATGAGTTAGCCCTCATGTAGATGCTGTTATTTATTTGTATATTTCCAACAGCTGGCCTAGTAGAAAGCTCAATAACAACACAAAGAAGGAAAGCTGAATCTTTCATATATGAAATTGTTTTTGCTCGTGTTCTTTTCCCTCCTGTCTCCTTCTGTAAGAATCATGCTGTTTACTCCTCATTAATTCCCTGTCTCCACTGCTCTGAAGCTTTACCCAGACTTGCCACGTTTGGCTGATACCTCTCATTCGTCTTTCCTTTTTATTCTATTTATTTGGAAAGATAAGGAGACTCAGAAAAAAGATATCTCCCATCCACTGGTCACTCCCCAAATGCCTGCAACATGTGGGGCTGAGCCAGGCTGAAGCCAGCAGCCAGGAACTCAGTCTGAGTCTCTGGTGCCTCACCTGCCACCCTGCAGGGTGTGCATTAGCAGGAATCTTGACTGGGAGTAGAATAGACAGGACTCACAACCAGAAATCTGATAAAGTATGTAGCATCCCAAGCAGCACCTAAATCACTGTGCCGATCACTTGCCCCTCCATGAAATTTTTGAAGTACCCTAATATGTGTCCAAACTAAGCACCATCCTTCTCTTTCATTTACCTTTTTTTTTTTTTTTTTTTTTTTTTTTGGTGACAGGCAGAGTGGACAGTGAGAGAGAGAGATACAGAGAGAAAGGTCTTCCGTTGCCGTTGGTTCACCCTCCAATGGCCGCCACTGACGGTGCGCTGCGGCCGGCGCACCGCGTTCGTCCGATGGCAGGAGCCAGGAGCCAGGTGCTTTTCCTGGTCTCCCCATGGGGTGCAGGGCCCAAGCACCTGGGCCATCCTCCACTGCACTCCCGGGCCACAGCAGAGGGCTGGCCTGGAAGAGGGGCAACCGGGACAGAATCGGTGCCCCGACCGGGACTAGAACCCGGTGTGCCGGCGCCGCAAGGCGGAGGATTAGCCTGTTGAGCCACGGCGCCGGCTCATTTACCTTTTTAATCATAAATGTCATAGAATTTTCTGGTGGAAGTAATAGTGGAGTTTCTGAGTAGGAAATCCTATTCTCCAAATGTATTTTTTCCAGCTTTTTAAAATTTCACCTTTTGTTCCATTGTTGCAGTCCATTCTTTTACGCAGCCAAGTTTCTACTCTTATATTATCAGGATGGGTGCTATTTAAATAGGTTTTGGCGATACAACCCTATTTCTCTTGGCCTAATTTCCCAGCTACTTTCTACAGCGAAGTAGTGGAATTCAGTGCGGTAGGGAGAGATGAGAAAAACGTTCCTCACTATCCATGTTAGATTTCTTCCAGGACTTCCATGGCTACCAAATCTGGAGATGCTCAAGTCTGTTATAGAAAATGATGAAGTAGGATCTGGCATTCCCCACAGCAGTGGAGAGCCCACTTGGGACACCTGCATCCTATGTTGGAAGTGCCTGCTTGGAGTTGGGACTCCTCTGCTTCAAATCCAGCCTCCTGCGAAGGCAAGCTTGGAGAGCAGCAGATGAAGGCCTATGTGCTTGATTTCCTGCCTCCCATGTGCGAGGCCTGGATTGAGTTTGGGACTTCTGACATTAGCCTGACTCAAGCCTGGCTGTTGCAGGTGTTTGGGGAGTGAAACAGCAGGTGGAAGAATCTCAATCTCTCTCTATCCCTCTCTCTCCTTTTTATGTAAAAATGAAAATAAAACAGAAGTATTTGCATATAATATAGGCATGCACTTCCATATATTATGTAAACAGTTATTATACTATATTGTTTTAGAATCAAAACAAGAAAAACGTTGGTATATGTTCAGTACAGATGCAGTTGATTGGATCTGTGGTTGTGGAACCTGAGGACTTGAAGAGGGAACTGGAATCAGATGGAACAAGATGCTACTAATTTATAAAATAAATGCAAAGTTGATTAAATACTGAGAGAATCTTTTTGCACATGTACAGTTGGCTGTTTGACATATACCTGGAGCTCTTCTGTAGCTGGAATGTAAAGAATTAGTCCTGTTTATAGTTTGTCTTCTGCTTATGTAACATTGAGAACCAGTTGTGTAAGGGCATTCATCAAGAAGGGAAGAGGCAAGGGCTCTGGAATGGGCTCCTCTATTAAAATTCCTATTTTTGTGCCACTGAGGGTCCAGTGATTTAGGGAGGGCTTGAGCCTGCAGATGTCTGTTTACCATCTATAAAATGGAGCCAATTGTAGGATCTAGTAAGATTATAGGAAAGAAGGATGGATAGTTCATGTAAAGTATTGGATAAAGGATAAATATTGAAAATATGTCACCTTTTATTATATGTGTGTGCATCTGTATGTTTCATTATAAGGCATTTATATATTTGTCATTATGGATATATATGTATATGTCATTATGGTAACTGAGATACCATATGTAAAGTTTACAATTTGGAAGTTGGCTGCACATATTTTAGCTTTAATTTTTTTTTTTAAGGACAGAGATCCTACATGATCTATATTTTTTTAATTGATTAATTTTCTATGCAATTTCCAATTTAACACCAAGGTTTTTTTTTTTTCATTTACAATTATCTTTATATACAGAAGATCGATTCAGTATATACTAAGTAAAGATTTCATCAGTTTGCATCCACACAGAAACACAAAGTGTAAAATACAGTTTCAGTACTAGTTATAGCATTACTTCACATTGGAAGCACATTAAGGACAGATCCCACATGAGAAGTAAGTACACAGTGACTCCTGTTGTTGATTTAACAATTTGACACTCTTGTTTATGGCGTCAGTAATCTCCCTAGGCTCTAGTCATGAGTTGCCAAGGCTATGGAAGCCTTTAGGGTTTGCCGACTTCGATCTTATTCTGACAGGGTCATAGTCAAAGTGGAGGTTCTCTCCTCCCTTCAGAGAAAGGTACCTCCTTCTTTGATGACCCCGTTCTTTCCACTGGGATCTCACTTGCAGAGATCTTTCATTTAGGTCTTCTTTTTTTTCCAGAGTGTCTTGGCTTTCCATGCCTAAAATATTCTCATGGGCTCTTGAGCCAGATCTGAATGCTTTAAGGGCTGATTCTGAGGCCAGAGTTTAGCTTCCATTCTTAACACATAATGTGCATTGCATAATGGATATACACTGTTAATTTTTCTTAAAAAGGCAAAAAATAAGCCTTCTTCAACTTTGCATTTGATTGCCAAGAACTTAAAATTTAGGAATGGCTACCCCTTGGGATGCCCACATCCTTTCAGAGTGTCAGTTTGAGCCCCAGCTACTTGACTGTTTCCATTCAGTTTCCTGCTGATGCACCTGGGACGGTGACAAATGATAGCCCACATACTTGGGACCCTGCCATCCATGTGGGACACCAGGATGGACTTCTAGGTTCCTGGCTTCTGCATGATCCGGCCCTGGTTGTTGCTGGCATTTGGGGAGTGAACCAACAGATGGAGGAAGATACATCTCTGTGTCTGTCTGTCATTGTGCCTTTCAAATAAATACACCTTAAAAAAGAACACATACTGAAAATGCAGTAATTAAAAAAAAGAGCTTAAAATTTTGTCAATGTTTAGAAGTCTAAGAAATGTGAGCAGAAAATTACAGGATGATAGTATTGGAATTATTCAGAGAAGGTCTGATAATGCCAGTTACTGGAAGCTTTTATTGAAATCATTAAAACTCACTTGAGAATAAGAGAAACAATAATGGTATTACTCAAGTTAATATAATACTAAGTAGCTACTGAATCTTTTACAGCATTAAAAACACATTCTCTAGAAAAAGGGAAAACAGGACTTTTTTTTCCAAGTGATAATGAATAATGTTTCTGATATTTAGAAATCTGAGTACATTGCATATTTTGTAAATTTGATTGACTGATTTACACATCATACTGATTTTCAGAGTCCTAGGAGGAAAGATTACATAAATGAAAGAGGCAAACCATACACAATTTTATCTACCACAGAATGTGATATCTTCAGTCCTCCCCAGTGTAGTAACAAAACGAAGGGGAAGAAAGATTGTTTCCATAGCAACATTAGCAAAACAGAAAATTTGTCTACTCTTTCGGATCACACTTTGCTTTTTTAAGGACAGCCCACTCGTCAAACTGGCAGCTTGTGTGAGTTAATTAGACTAAAAAGTAAAGTAGTTAAAAGTATAAAGAAATTAAGACTACCGGTCAGGAATGATAGATAGCTTACAATTTAGGAGTAGCCTGAGGAAAAGGAAACAAATCTGCTTTGATACAAGCATGGGTGGTGGGGTGGGAGTGGGGAGCTAGAGAGAAGTGAAATTTTAGAAATGGAAGGTGCCAGAGCAGATTGAATGGGACAGTGTCTTTGGAAGCACTGTATCCTAGAACATAGAGATCCATCCCAGTTGATTCCACCTTTAATGAAATAAGCTATCTCTTTCTTCCTTTTCCCTTTCCTAATTCATAATAGCTGATGTTGACTAAGGTGTCACAGTTATTATTTTTTTGTTTGGGAAAAATTTCTTCAAAAAATTTTTTTACGAGGCAGTGCTGTGGTGTAGTAGGATCACCCTCTACCTGAGGTGCCAGCATCCCATATGGGCGTGGGTTCATGTCCTGGCTACTCCTCTTCTGATCCAGCTCTCTGCTAATGTCCTGGAAAACAGTGGAAGATGGCCCAAGTGCTTGGGCCCCTGCACCCACGTGGGAGACCCAGAAGAAGCTTCAGGCTCCTGGCTTTAGATTGGCCCAGCTCTGCCCACTGTGACCATTTGGGGAGTGAACCAGTAGATGGAAGACCTCTCTCTCTGTCACTGTTATCTCTTTAACTCTGGCTCTCAAATGATTAAATATTTAAAGAAATTCTTAAAATTTTATTTGAAAGGCAGAGAGACACAGAGGGAAGGGTTGGAGGAAGATAGAGCTCTTCCAGCCACTTCCGAAATGCTTGCATTAGCAGGAGCTAGACCAGGCCAAAGCCAGAAGACTACAATTCCATCTGGATTTCCCGCAAGGTTGGAAGGGAACCAAGTATTTGAGCAATCGTCTGGTGCCTCCCAAGCACATTTGTAGGAATTTAGAGCAGAAGTAGAGTGGCCAGGATTAGAACCTGGGTATTCCAACACTGGATCACTGCACCAAACACCAACCCTGCCCCTCCAGTCTATGTTAACCCCTAAAAAATTCTGAGAAATGAGTTTATTGTATCTATTTCTCTGAAAAAGAAACAAAGTTTTTTCCATGTTGGTGGAATAAATTGAATTCTTCATTGACCAAACCCTGCCGAAAATTTGAACTAAAAATAAAAACCAACTTTGGAATTATACTCAGAACTGAGTGAATGCTTGTGATATAATAGGTTATTCCTATTCAAATTCCTATTGTTAGGAATTTGTTGCATTTTTGAGTTCCTTAAATTTATGTGTAGTACCTTATTTGGAAAGTTAATAGTTTATACTGTTTTGAAACCTGAATTATGGTAAGGGAAATACAATGCTAAACAATTTAGGGATTATAAAATATCATAAGATAAATTATGAGACAGTGGTCCTTTACTGATAGGATCAACCTTTTAAGTTAGTTTTCACTGTAGATGAACAGATACATTTCTGATAGAGCAGAGTTCAGCCTGCTGGTTTAGATCCTTTCTCAGAGTGCCTGGTCTAGATGTTGTGCTCCTGAGTCCAGCTTCCTATAATGCAGAGTCTAGAGACAGCAGTAATGTAATGACTGAAGTACTTGAGGCCTGCCACCTGGGTTGTGTTCCTGGCTTTTGGCTTTGGCCTTGGCCTGGTCCAGCCCAGGTTGTTGCGGGCATTTAGACCGTGAACCAGAGAAATACACCTAGGAGCCCTTTTAATGTGCCTTTTAAATAGATTCATCTTCAGTCATATATATCAACTTATATGCATTTATATATAAAGGAAATAAAAATAACTTACAAAAATATGCTCTCATAATGTATATAAATAAGTATATATATATAGTTTTTATATATTTTTTCCTCAATTTATGGTCCTTGAAAAGAGTTGAGGTATTTAGTTTCATCTTCTGTCCCATTTAAAAATTTAAAAGAAGTAGGAATAAAGTGCTAAAAGATAAATTTCAAAGGTACTTCTCAATCTAGATATTATTCCACAGCCTCGTGTTGATTGTTAGCTTGGATTAGGTTTAACTGAACCATGTTCTTGCTCTTTCCCTAGACTAATGAGACCCACATGGGCTTTGGTACAGTTCTAGACTTGTGCCAAGGCTTCACAAAGACCATCCGATAGTGACAAGTGACCTTGCCACCTCTTTTCTGGTCTTTCTGAGAAACCTCTTTCAGCCTCTTTCTCGTCTTTTGGGTATTTCAGCTCCTTTACGTTACCTGTTTCCTGCAGATATTTGATTTTCTTACAAGTAGGGCCGTTTTCCTCTACCTTGCATAAACTTCCATGTTTTAGGCTTCATTTGACAGCCAACATAGTTAAACCAAAATAAAACCCTGAAGCCCACACAAGTTCCTGCAAATTGTGAGTAGTGAGGTCTCAAGGATAAGTAGATTTGAAACCACTAACTAGTATCGTCTGTTCCAGAATGAAAAGAGACAAAGAAAGGTAAGATTAAGGAGTTAGAAGACTAAAATCTAAAGCAAACTGACAATAGGGTATTTCAATGAAGAAAAATAGGTAACTTAAGATAATTACAAAATGCAGTTTATTAATGTGAATGAATGATTTTTAGTGCATTTTGTTGAGGTGTCAGTAACATTTCTCCAGATTCTAGCATACATTTGACTAACATCCTGTGCTGTGGTTTCACATATTTCGTCTAAAAGACAAAAGCTGTTTTGCCTTGTTCATTATTTTACAGTTTCAAAATAAAATGAACTTCTCAGAGATGAAATTTT
This sequence comes from Sylvilagus floridanus, assembly GCA_949820135.1. NCBI lineage: Eukaryota > Metazoa > Chordata > Mammalia > Lagomorpha > Leporidae > Sylvilagus > Sylvilagus floridanus. Next base: position 35,960,979 of record OX463236.1, read on the forward strand.
TCCAACTGTACCACTAAAGGCAATATCCCAGATTATGGCTAATTTCTGAATGGTTAGCATTTCAATTAGTGACTTCTGTCTCACCTATGTATGTCTGACGCATCAGACTTACTAGGTTTATTTTTGCAAAGATGAACCATACAGCAAATGCTTTTTTTTTTTTTTTTTTTTTTTTTTGTGATTGGTTTCTTTACCATGGCAGAGAGAGCTTGCTGTAAACATAAGATGAGACTTCTGCTCCAGCAGTGCTTGAGAGTGGTGCTTCTCCAACCTCAGTGTACATCACAGTCGGCGGGAGCGTTTGTTAGATCATAGGCTGAGTTTCTGATCTGAGAATTTGGCTAACAGGGGATGCTGCATCAGCTGTCCGGGCACACTTTGAGAGTCATGGTTTAGCAACACCAAGACTCTGCAACAAGGTGTAGACTGCATGGGCGATTAAGAACTGCTGCTGACAAAGTGAAAATGGCATCAGTTCGATACATGATGGTGGGAGTTTGCAGGTCGAGAGATGGATCAATGAACATTTCTTTTGAAGCAGACTCAACCAGATATGATATGTCATGAATCTTTAAATACATTTGCTTTCTTGGCATCCATTTTGGGGCCTGGTAGAAGTTGCTTCAAACACAGTGAACCCTGTCACCTTGGCCTTGTTAAAAGCTTTCCCCGTGTAGTTGTTTACCATTTGTTCTTCCTCTCCCTGACAGCTGCTGACCACAGTCTCCCCAGTGCTCAACACCAGAGCCATGTAAATAAGTTCCCCCTACTGTGCATGCTTCCTTCTCCATTGCACACTGCCCACACTCTCTCCTTCTCCTCCTGCCCCTTGCCTTCTTTCTCCCTCTCTCCCTCTGTCCCTCTCTCCTGTCAGAATTCTCTCTTGGCTTCCCACTGGCCCCTTCCTGGGTTTCCACCGCTGTAGCAGGTTCCCATGTTTGGAGAATAGGTTGACTGATTGTAGATTCACTTTAAAATCCCAGAGTGGCTTTCCATGTGTTAGCTTACATCCCTGCCACAGACCCAGCTACATTATATTAATTTTTAAAAACCTCTAGTAGAGTGTTTTCCAAGTTTAGTGCAAGGAGAAATCACAGCCTATTAAACAGGCAGATTTCCAGGAGTGACACCAGGGATAGAATCCGCATCTTTGGTTGGTGGTGGGATTGGGCAGGGTCTGGGTGAGATTCAGGTGAGTTGAACAAGCTCCTGCAGAGATTCTTTGCAGGTGGCAAAGTATAGCATGGATAGGGAAATTACATTCAGTTGAACCATCTTTTAGCTTTGTACTGTGGAGACAAAAAAAAAAGGTGATGCTAATGATCAGTTGTGTATTATTTACTTTGGCCACTGCCATGGGAGTTTTGATGTTCTTACTGAATGATAGCTCCTTTCCCCTGGCTTCTATATTCCAAGAGTCTGCCAATTTTCTGGAGCTAATTATATTTCTGAAGATTAGACTTGAAGCCTCGTGGTTAATTTCAAAAGCAGGCCCTGAATAAGGCAGATCTGGGCTAGAATCTAAATAATACGATCCAGAAGCCACGTTCCAAAGTTTTATTTTTCACTTGGCCACAAATAGAAAAATAAATGACTGGCCTGGTTTCAGCTAGTTTTATTTATACGTTTTTCATATATTACACATTAGAGCTTACCTAGAAACAAAAATAGTTTGTAGTATGAGGTTTTCATTTCACATAACCTGGCATGACATCAATGCAAGGAAATAATTGGCTATCAAAAAAAACCTAATCAACAAAACCGTATAGTGCAGTGCACACAGGGTAAGGCTATATGTTGTTTGGCCTTCTGTGTTTTACGATGGATCTGGATGCTTCTCTCGTGTCATCATTTCAGTATTTATGGAGGCATGGACATGCCCAAGTACAAGTGCAGAGTTGCAGAAGAGATGCACTCGTCCTGCACAGGGACGCCATGCAGATTCATCAGGCACCCGGTGTTCTGCTCTCCTTTTCTTTTGGTCTCACTTGGGGAAACTGAGGCTTCAGTAGGTGGGCATCCTTTCCAACTGAGGCCCTCTAGCTTTAGCTTCCACTCCCAATTCTCACCCCCTCACTATTTGAATAGAGATAAAGAACTGACCCACCTACTTTATTCCTATTAGGAATTCTGTTTGAGTATTTTTAATGAAAATTTGTTTGTATCCAATAAGCACTTATATTTTGAACGTTATGTTACTTAGCATGTTTTGTTTCTCATGAGAAACAATGAGCAAGAAGACAACCTCCCTTTTTTTTTTTTTTTCTTTTTTATAAACTTAAGTGGATGGTCTGGTGCTAAACTAAACATATTTTTACAGGGTTTGGTAAAGTCTTTCAATATTGAATATTTGTCCTAAATTAAAATCAAATCATATTAAAAAATAGTGTAACCTGAAATCCAGTTTGGTGTGCCTTGCTAGGAGACAAAAGGGGGGGAGGTGGCAAGTAAAAGATGGTGATTGTGCTTAAATGCTCCTGGTTCAAACCGTGCCAAAGCACGGTTTAGGCAAAGCATAATATGTAACAGCAGCATTTGATGGTCTTTGTAAGAGTGGAATTGCTAACAGGGAGGGGGCGGCGCATGTCTCTGGTTAAGTCCCTTGCTTAGGTAATGGGGTGGAGCCTTTCAGACTGCATGAGCAACACTGTGGAGCAAAGGATGGCTTCTTGCTGAAGAGAAAGAATGGGTAGACTTCTAAAGAAGGCCTGTTCTGTGTTGGTATGCTAAAGGTGCACCATGCTCTCTCCAAGTGGGTGCCCTAAAGTTAGGCCCATGGAGATGGCTCTGGTTTTATTTTCTGAGACAGTCTGCCTTCTCCCACTCATTGTCTTTACATGTCCTAAGTCCTCAGCAAAATGCTGCTCTTATAGCACTGACCTTAGCTGATGTCTTTTTTATGTTGTTGACAGTTTTTATTTAATGGATACAAATTTCATATGTACAGCTTTTAGGGATATAGTGTTTTCTTTCCCCCATTCCTGCCCTCCCACCCCCACTCCCATCCCACCTCCCACTCTCTCTCCCATTCCATTTTCCATTAAAAATTTTTAATTGACTTTATATACAGAAGACCAACTCTATACTAAGTAGAGATTTCAACTATTTGCACCCACACAGACACACAAGGTATAAAGTACAGTTTGAAGACAAGTTTTACTGTTAATTCTCATAGTGCAACTCATTAAGGACAGAGGTCCTACATGGGGAGCAAGTGCACAGTGACTCCTGTTGTCTTGCTGTTGATAAAACTAGACACTTATCTCAGGGATGCTATCAGCAATTTGGTCTTGGCTAAGGGCAGCTTCCGAGGAAAAGTATGCATTTTTCTCCACTCTTAAAGGGGACTCTGCGTCTTATTGCAACAGAGACCTAACTGCACATCTACCTCCTCACACAATCCAAGGGACTGTGCACAGAGACCTTCTCATGAGCGGATCATGCACCTGCCACCCCCAAGTTCAATTTATAGGGCAGCCTAGGGGTTAAGTGACAGCCCCCTAGCTCCTTTCTCTGTGCTTTGCAAATGAAAGCCTGCTTTCTCCCACAGCCAGGCTGTCTGTGATTGGCTCAACGTGCATTAGGGAATGGAACTCCATTTCAGGATTCTATAATGTATATGTGGTATGTGTACATAAAATCCTTTTAGAAGCAAGAACTATGCCTATATTTTTGTTTCCTAAACCCTTACACATAGCAAGTGTTTTGCGAATTTTTATTCAATAAAGCAAAGGTACATTATACTTCTTATCCTAAATAACTTTTCTTACAGCCCAGTTATGTATGAATTTATTTAGTTGCCAGTTATCAGAGGTTGAAGCAGGCCAAAGTTAACTCACACTGGTTAGACTATTCATGTTTTATATGGTTTTAACCTTAAACCCTAATTTTGGGCCTGATTTCTTTAACCAATAGAGATTTTTTTCAAAGTATTGGTAATGTTACTTCATACAAACATTTTAAACAATATGCAAGTATAACAGATACAATAAAAATAGAGCAGCTTCTATACGCATTAAGATTTTCATAGTAAAATCTTTGTTCAGTAGGATATAACAAGTTGCTAAAAGGCTTTGGGAGTATTCTACTGGACACTTATATTTATACGAATTTCAGTAAACTTCATTGTTTCCCATTATTTAGTTAAGGTTCTTAGAAAGACAAGAGCATTTTATCTTTGAGATTGAATATGTATAATAATAAATATTCATGGAGGAATTGTGATCTTGTCTGTAGAGATTTTCAAGAATTCCCATCAGCATAAGAAAAGCTGGAGAAATGTCACATCACACTGTCTGCCTCTCCCCCTACTTCCCAGGAAATTAGTTGGGAGGGCACAGCTCAGTGATCTATTCACCTGTTTCATACCATTTATGGTAAAAAATAAAGTAACATTGAACTCATTGACTGCTTTATTCAATTGTTGTATATGCTTTTGACTCACCATTGTGGTCTATAGACACTAGCTTTTCCGCAGGGCCAAATACAATGAAAATTTTAGGATCACCCAGGGATTTTCATTTATTTAACTTATTTACATGTTGAAATGCTTGTCAGTGGTCATAGTTTTCATAGTGTTTATTCTACATTGTTATTTCTGTGTTTCAAATGAAAGGAAAACCATACTGAGTTTATAATAGATATTTGTCATACCAAGTAGGAAATACATAGGTGGACACGTCTTTTAGTTGCTGTAAAAATTAATTTCATTGCCTTCAATTCCATCTGTAGTAAAAAGCAGCACCAGAATTGGAGACCAGATTTGTTCATTATATTCTAAGCTTCAATTTAATTGATATACCTGAATACCTTCATCTGAATCTGCTGTTTTCAATAGGTATTGTTAGGCCAATCAAGTGATTATCCTGATCCTTTTAATATGTTAAGAACCTATTGATGAATGTAGGTGAAACTCATTATAGTGATAATTACATTGTCAACATAGGAATAATATATTTTAAGGATTTGCTAATCCTTATTGGTTGTTAACTGTTTGACTATGAATAACACACCACACACCACATGCATCTTTTACTTGGATTAATTTGTTATAGGTATCACCCCTTTATTAAAACAAAAATCTGGACATGCATTAGCCTAAGAAATTGTTTTGGAATTTAGTGATATTTGTTTGAATGGTGTCTCTAAGTCCTTTCTTTCTTTTTTTGCATGAGTATTAACGTTATTGAAGTCTAACTGAGCTGTCATATGATCCCTGGCAGTTTTCTTTCAAGGATATCAAAAGGAAAAATGTTATAATTAAATATTTAGGAAACTCCTTTTATCTTTAATTTGAATTAATTTACAGTCTGGGAAGCAAATTATTTATAGGTTTGTTTCTAAGAGATAATATATTTAGATATTGATTAGAGCGAGAATTATGTCTTTATATACCTTGTAATTATACAGCTTTTGTTAGATTTTCATATCACTTGACAGGGTTCAATGCTGGTAGAAAATATGACAAGAAGCGAAGGTTGAGAATGAATGAGCCTTCAAGGGAGCTGATCTTTTTCTTATCTGATTAAACCTCTCCTATTCTCTCTCTTTTTTTCCCTTCTTGGAGACTACTGCATATCCAAAGCTGTTTTCACTGATTAGCAGTGATCTCTTAGGATTTGAGGATAGAAAATACGGAAAGTCAGTTTGCAAATCAACACTTTGATTTTTTTGTTGCCGCTCTGTTCTTCGTATTTCATAATTTTTATTAATTTGCTGGGAAGTTTTCCTTTGACCTGAAATACATTTCTGTCAGGGTTTTGTTTCTGATACTACAGCATGTTCAGGGTGATTACACATTTCGTAGGTGTTATCGGAAACTAAAGAGTCTTCTTGAGGAATGAGCAGAATGTTAGAATTGTTCATTTTGTTAAAGTTGTGAGTCCTTCCAATCTTTAAAATTATTTTCTGTTTTGATATTTAAACACTTAAGTAGGGAGCTATGCATTCATAAAACAGATAACACATTGTACATATCCTTTGTCCACATAGACGTGTTCCCATATATACATGTGTTATCTCATTTTTAATAAAGCTTTCGGTGAGCCTTTCTTATTTAATTTAATAAGAGCAAATTAAGGTTCAAATTTCTCCCATAGGTATCCCTGCTGAGCTAGGTTCTTTCTTTGTGTCTGGTGTTCTCCGTGGTTACAATGCTTGGTACTGTGTTGTACTGTGCAGTAAATTAAATGTGAAAAATACATTATCGTTTTTCTGAAATTATTTTTATCAGGTATACTTATGCAGCCAACTATGAAAAGAGGGATACTCATATTTTATAAGATAGGGATCTTATCAGTTTTAACACAGCTCACCCATGGCATTTAATGGTAGGTTATTGGCTTTATAAATAAAAGGTCACTTGACTGGAGCCGGAAGTTCCAGAAGTGGAGACTTGAAGTGTCTAGAAGACATGTAAATTTCCTGTAAGGAAGGTCCAACTGATTTTTGCCCCAAGGAAGGGCACCATCAGTGACTATGTTTTTCCAAAAATAGATGAAATATCTAAAATTCAGTATTATGCCTTTCTTGGAATGAACAAAGATGATAACAGTAGTCGATTTTTCATGACTGTATTTGTAAATTTCTAATGTGGGTATATAAAACATAAAAGCTTTTCAGATTAAAATGTGTTAGGTGAATCGGAGTGCCTAGAGTGCTGGCTCTGCTTTCTGGTCAGAAGCACTGTGGGAGGAAGCAAGATGGCTCAAGTGGTTGGGTCCCTGCCACCCCGCTTGGACACCCAGATTGAATTCCTGGCCCCAGACTTCAGCCCAGCCCAGTGTTGGTTGTTTCAGGCCCTGGGGGAGTAAAGGAACAGATGGGAGTCCTGTCTCTGTCTCTCTCTCTGGTCTCTCTGCTATGGAGCAGCTGGGACTCAAATCAGTGCCCATATAGGATGCCAGAGTTGTAGGCAGAGGCTTAACCTGCACCACAATGCAAGTGGCCAAAATTCTTTTTTTATCTAAGAAAAATATACACTACATAGTTGTTCATAGTTCTCTTGTTCTTCATTTTTGCCTAGCAGCTGATAGCCAAAACTATTGTCATAGAAGCAGACTGTGAAGTATTTTCCTTGAAATTCCATCTTGGGGATTCTTAAACTGAGATGTCCCTTTAAGAGATACTGTAAGGTTACTGGTGATACCTATATATTAGCTTAGAAAATGAGTAGATTATATTAGTATACTCCTGGGATAGAAGCCAGTGTGCTGATAATGGTCTAATGGAATGATTCCATTGTCCAGTGTAGACCAGGCTTCATTAGGGAGAGCACACACTGAGAAATCATGACTGATCACAGGTGACATAAGCGTGCCAACTGCTATGAGATTTAAGCTTTTCTAAAGCCTAGCCAGATAAATCCCGTTACTTAATAAGTGAGTGTAGTACATTCCCGTTTATTGTATTTGTTGTTAACGTTTGGCCTGTTTCTGCCACTGTCTCCCAGCTGTGTAGCGAAGGTCATGGGTAAGCTCAGTCCTGAGCTGTCTCCTCAGTGGGACACGGGGGAAAGCAGAACACTAAGAACTCTCCTTGCTCTCTCTGTGCCCAGCACTGTTCTCAGTGCTTATGTCATCCTTTGGCCGACCTCTGAGGCAGGTTTTCATATGATTCACATGAGAAAATATGATAAGAGACTTAACTGTTCTCAAGGTTGCACAGCTGGTGGGCGGAAGGGCTGGAGTTACAACCCAGTGGTTTGGTTCCTGACTCTGAGTCACTGCATGGTACTGTCTTCTGGGAAGGCTAATCACATGGGAAAAATGGTAGTAAAACTGGAAAATAGAAAGAAAAAAAAATAGCAACTATTGGGGAGAGGGAACACAAGTGCCTACAGAAAGTCATTAGATGACACTAGATAAATGATCTCTAACAGAACAGAACAGAATACAATTTTGAAGGTGTTAAGGACAAATAGGTCGTCGTGGAATTCTCTGACTACTTTAGTATTTGAGAATGATGCTGACATATAGCTATTTTGAGATGGGGGGACTCTGAGTTTATTCTCTCTCAGGTAAATCTCTGAAAGGATTATTAAGAATGGACTGCAGGGCCAGACAGTTAACCTAGCGATTAAGACTCTCACGTACTATATCTGAGTGCATGGGTTTGAGTCCCAGTTCTTGGTCCCTGTCTTCAGCTTCCTGCCAGTGATGAACCTGGAAGGCAGAGACAATGGCTTGAGAAATTGAGTTCCTGCCATCCCAATGGGGGAGCTAGATTGTATTCTTAGGTCCTGGCTTCAGCCTTGGCCACTGCAGGGAACTGTAATTGGTTAGCTGGTTCTCTGCTTCTCAAGAAAAAAAAAATGTATTGCAGAAAAGAGGAAATTATTTTTTTTTTTGTGGCTTTTTGTGAAAACTAACTATATTAAAAAGGTGCCTAATATAGTGCTCAGCACACATTTATGAGTCTTCCAGTGTCATTTCCTGTCCACTGATAGAAATATATGCTATAAAGTTCTTTAAGTGTATTTTCCAACAAACTTTTTTATCCAAATTAATATTTACTAAAATTTTTTTCTAATAACCAAAATATTAGTAATTCGAGGATACTTTAAAAAATATTTATTTATTTAAAAATCAGAGTTATAGAGAGAGAAGTTGGAGGAGAGAGAGAGAGATCTTCCATCTACTGATTCACTCCCCAGATGGCTTCTGTGGCCAGGGCTGGGCCAGGCTGAAGGCAAGAGCCTCATCTGAGTCTCCCAAATGGGTGTAGCCACCCAAGCACTTGGGCTGTCTTCCACTGCTTTTCCCAGGCCATTAGCAGGGAGCTGGGTTGGAAGTGGAACCAGCTGGGACTTGAACCTGCACCCATGTGGGATGCAGGAGTCACAGGTGGCACCTTTACCTGCTGCACCACAATGAGAATGCTGCTCTTAATGATGTGGAGGCACGGAACCCAGTGATACTCAAAATGATGTATTATTTATATTGCCAGAGAGTCAGTATTCATACATCAAGTTGTTAAATGACAATTTAGAATTTATGAATTGTAAGTATGGAGTCTTGTGTTGATTGATTACAAAACCCAAGCATTCTATGTAACAATCACAAGCACACGTGGTCATGTGAATTCCAACATTTATTTTTCTTGTTGTTTTTCAGCGCCTGGCTTTGGAAGCAGAGAAAGTTCAAGCAGCCCACCAATGGAGGGAAGATTTTGCAGTAAGAACTCTTTTAATCACTTTTAAGTAGACTGACATTGTGAATTTGGCTCATTCTGATTACATTACAATCTTTCTTTATAGTGAAATCTTAGGGTGTTGTGAGACCAAAAAACAGCTGTACTTCATTGCTTTAAAAAAATTTGTTTTTGAGTTACTAATGCCTGTTAAGTGACTCAGAAATGTTCTTGTTCATGTTCTGTGTTTTATAAAGCAAATTTAAAATCCTCTTGAAAAGTTTTTGTATAGTTAAAGGTATTAAAATTTCATTAAAGGTAGTCCTAAGTGACAGTATCTGAATTGTCTTTCGAGATACTACGAATACACTGTTGAAAAACATGCTGTATGTAACTGCTAGGAGGTTTGCCTATTATAATCACCTTGATGGTAGGTCCTGTGATTAAACTGAGACTGAATATATTAAACCTGCTCAAATTTAATTTGCTTCACGTTAGCTACCAGTAATCTGTCTTCATTTCTGGCCTAATTTTAGAAAGACTGGCTGACTTTAGCTTTTGCGTGTGTTATTTTTTTCTGTAAACTTATTTTGTGCTCCAAGAGTCCCTCATTTAATTGTGCAAATGGCAGAGAACCCCCTTTGTCATGAGGTCAGTCTCTCAACTCTGTACGCTTCTATAGCTGAGGAGCAAAATAAAGTCTCTTTTTCCCGACTTGGCCAAATACTTCTGCTCCGAGATTTGAATTTATTTGATTGATAGTGAAAAATCTCTTCAGTTCCTCATCACAGAGCAATTTTAGACAACTCTTTATGGGATTGTAGCGCCCATATTTAAAATAGAATTAGAAGGTGAGAGATAGATTGTGCTGTTTAATATTTTGTAAAACTGAAGTCTCATGTTTGGAGCTAGGAAACTTGTGTTTCCATGGAACGCTAAACTAAGGTGTAGGAAATCTGCACATTACTCTGTGTTTTTATGGTTTTGTTGTGTATCAAAGGAAAATACATTAAGTGATATTAGAAGGGTACCTGAAAAGCTTATGGAAAATGGAAATAAAAGATAAGTTTTTGGTGCAGAAACATTCTCCAATGATAAGTATACTCGGTCTTCAAAATTCCATGGAAAATGTGTTTCATGGGAAAACTTTGCCTAGATTTCAAAATAATTTTACACCAAAATATACTAAAAATATACTAATATTAAATGGGAGTGACTCCCAATAAGAACAACTGGCATGGCAAAAGCAGTGTAAAGTATAATATATGTAAAGTTAGGCAATATATTCTGCCTATTATTGTATAGTACCCTTGGCACTATTTTAATTTAAATCCTGAGTAAATTGGAGAACTTAAAGGCTCAGTAAGGTCACACAAAATCAGCCTTTGTAAGGTATAGATTATACATGTGCTGGTCAAAAAACTTTTTTATCTACATTAAAATAATTTGGTAGTATTTTAATTAATCATTTACTAAATTGTATGTATATTTTTCTGCTTTCAAAGGCATAATGATCTAGAAAGAATAACATGACAAGGAGGGTTTCAGTAATGGCTTTTATATTATTGATGTTTCATTTGACAATTGCTTTCTGCGTAGAAAGTTTCCTTCCCCAGGTGTACAGTAAATGCCTTAGCTTTGGGCTAACACTACATTAGCATTTTGCTAATGCCTTTTTGCCTGCTACATGTAATGGGTAACCCTAATGTGTAACACAAAAAGACTCAACACATGTTGGCTACTACCATATTTTATTGAATCCAAGCCATCGTCAATTGTTAGGCACTGTGTCATTTTATTTCATTCTTTAAAGCAAAAGAAGCCAACTCAACTCTGAGATGCCAGTGATTTTAATTGCGTTCTTGTAAGTTGTCAAAATGTAAAAAAACAATTTATGATGAAATGTAAACCCTCATTTACATACTTTCAGTGCCTGTGTACTCAGTCTTAGACTCATGTAGTTCCACAAAAAATAAAGTTTACTCAGTTAGGACTATGAGCAAAAAGCGGTCACCGAGTAGGAGAACTCTTGAACAGATTCTCTCTCTGATTCCCCCTAGACGACCTCACAAGGTATTTAGCAATTACACACATATTGATACGTCACAAGAGACTGTTACAGGGAGGACAAGCAAGGCCACTTTCAAGCCTTGTCAACTCATTTCCTGAGTAGTCCTCTTGAAGGAATGTGGGTGATATTCACAGAACACATGCCTGTCATGGTGTATATCCTGAGACTTGGTATTTTCCATATCTTACCATGCTGGTCAGACATCAAGTTTTTACAATAGGCCTGCCTTTTGAAATACCAGGTGGTGATTGGACATGGAGATTGAAGGACCATTTTACCCTCAGATAGTAGAAGCTGAGTGAAGGTTACCTAACCTTAAGACTCAGATAAGTGAGAAGTAGGACGCACTTGTCCCGTTTTTTCCCCTGATAAACTAGATGGTGCTTTAGTTTAGAGATAGTTAGATAAAAATAAGTTAAATACATCTTTAATGCCACAGTACAAGTCAGATTCATGGTTTTAAATACAAAATCATCAACATTAGATCTCTCCTTGTTTTGTGAGAAGGCACAAAAAATTGCAGATTAAATCTGTATTTTCACCATACATTTGAAGTTAAGTGCTACCATCTCCCACAAGGCCCTCCTTTTAAACTTTTTAATCCTTTCATCTTTTAAGGTATTTAACTATTTGTATCAGTGCGGTAGTCCTTTAATGCCATCCTTTAATAATTTAGCACTGAGATGATTTAGAAGGCAGAAATAATTTCCTAAAAGGTACATTAACATTTCAAAAAGAAATATAACATTCCGCTTCTTCCCTCAAGTACAAGTGGGCAAGTTTCATTAATATTACTTAGGCAAAATGTTGATTAACATTCCCTACTGTGTAATGTAGCGAAATCTCATGAACAACAAGAACAAAAGGCATGGCAGGATATGCTGGCAACAACAAAAGGTGTCCTGTAATTCTCACTTTCCTTCAGCTCTGCCTAATTCCCAACTGAACGTACAATGGAGGGAACAAAGGGTGTACGCTGTAAATGGATTAAGATTTATGCGTTCGTGCGTTTACAAGTTCAAGCCAATATTTGTAAATAAGCTATGTCTACCAGCTGCCTTTTAGGTCTCCCGGTCACTTATGGGTGTTACAAGTGATATTTCATGTCACTTGTGATTGACAAATTATTTTATTAAGGACAGCTGGGAAAAAAAAGCTTCGAAAACTGTGAATGAAATAAATGCAATTATTTCTACCAAACAGATCTTTTCCAATTGCATTTGAAATCTCATTTGATTGCATTGCAATGGTTGGTTAGCTAAAGCAATTTTGCTTCCAACTAAGCCTGCAATATTAATTGTCCCTACACATGTATAAACATAAGGGGTGCCTAATTTGGATTTTAATAACTAGGAACTTTATGTAGGGCTTATTAGCACCAGCTAATAGGCTGAGTACAGACATCTAGAAATTGGCCAGTAAATAAAACATTTGAAGAGCTCTTTTCAGTATAGTTTCACAGAAGTCAATTAGAAGGTGGATATTTTTCTGGTGAAGTTGAATGTTATTGAATGTGAATAGGCTCATTTAATTCATCAATATAGCTTTCATTTTATGATTTTTAAAATCATTTTGCCAAGTCATACTTTCAAATGTCACTTTAAAATTATAGTACTGAAAGTTTTGTGTTTTATGAGTAAAAATAATAGGAGCTGATATTAGGTGTTTAATCATTTCATCTATCCTCATTCATTTCACGGGATTGCATTGTTCTTGTTGATTGTAGCACAAACATTTGTGAATATGGGGAATAGGAAAACAGGCTGTGTTTGCTTTGGGTATAACTCATGAAGACAAACACTGTTCTAAGTGATGACTTGGTGTGCGTCCTGGAGCTGAAATCGCTGATTTTCAGAGGTGAAAGGTGGAGGTACTGCATTCTGTCTTAATGACCAAATGCATTTGATGGATCATGAACGTAATTTAAGGCTCTGGCTTGGTTTAGTCTTTGTTTCTTCCTCTGGTTGTACTGCCCTTTGGCATCAGAAGCTTGCATGGTTGTATATTTCCATAATATTTTTGATGTGTAAAGGAAACAATGTATCTTTCATTGCATCTTGGAATACTTCGGAGATTCTGCCCTCATTATCAAGATAGATTAAAAGGGGCTCTGATGCAAAATTTGCTTATTCAAAAATTCTGAAAAACTGATTTAATGAGAAAAGTCAGACTACTCAATAGTGCCTTGCTGTTTTTGTTCATGTGTTCTAACTAGAATAAGTGTGCATGGTAAGAGTGTTTTAACTCTAAAGGAGAAAATGGTAACCATGGACTTTAAATTGTCAGCTATCCTTGATGAAAACCTATACCTTTTGTTTTCTATATTGAAAAAGGAAAGAAAATAGTTATTATCTGGAGAAAAAAATGAACGTTTAAGACTTTTTAATGTTTTCTAATGATCTCCCTTATCTCAGTTTTCTATTATTTCTACTGCAGTCAGTCAGTATAAGCATATAGGTACAGTAAGACACCATAATGATGTATCCTATGATAATGTAAATGTGGAAATAAATGAGGCTGGGTAAATTTTTCGTATCCCTCCCCCATCCTTCCACAAATCAGAAAGAGGGGTAAATGTTAGAGGAGGCCAGGCATCCCTGACTTAGGGGATGGGGAGGTGGAAGTGGTGTGTGTGTTTATTAGGACCCAGTCTGCTGCCTGAGTGTCTGAAGATGCCAAGATTATGAAACCGGTGCTAAATTATGGAGAGATTCCCGGAACTGCTGCCAAGCTTCTAAAAATTCCCATCACGAAGAGACCCCAGGATCATCCTCGTTGATATTTAATCTGGAATTGATTCCTGCCACCAGCTGGTGCCAAATTGCAGCTGTCAAACGGGTTTTTGAACCCAGACTTCCTTAGCCTCAGTATGACTTTAGCTGCATTTTACTGAAAATTTTGGACACCACTTATGTACAATGAAGCGTGGTGGTAGTGGTTATAGGAGTCATTTCTAAATCATAAAACAAATAAAAGATGTAAAAATTGAATTAGTATTACAAATTACCATAATGTACATATAATTTATGGTCTATGAAGATTTACTGCATAAATGTCCATCTAGTTCACTTTCCAGTGACTATTTCAAATATATGTTCAGTTGAGGCTGGCATTATGGTGCAGCAGATTAAGCAGCAGCCTAATACTAGGAACACCAGTTTGAGTCCTAGCTGTCCAGTTCTGATCCAGCTCCCTGCTAATATGTCTGGGAAGGCAGTGCCAGGTGGCCCAGATAACTGGGGCTCTGTGCCCATGTGGGATCCCCAGATGGAATCCCATGCTCCTGATTTAGGCCTGGCCATTGCAGTCATTTGGAGATTGAGCCAGCAGAGGGAAGATCTCTCTCTCTGTCTCTATGTTTCTGTGTAACTCTGCCTTTGATTCATATGTGTGTGTGTGTGTATACCTTTCATATATATATGTGTGTGTGTGTGTGTGTGTGTATACACACTATATATCTATATCTATATCTAGAGAGAGAGAGAGAGAGAATGAGGATGAGGATGAGACAGAGAGAGAGAGTATGTGTATACCAAGCCCTATCTGACTTGGCCCTGTCTAACTTTATCTAAGGTTTCTATTGTTGTATTTCTCTGGCAGCTAAATACCAATACCTAAGCCCAAAACACAGAGTAAACTGCTTGATTTTTTATTTTTATAAAAGCAATATTATTTTCTTTACCCACAGACGTGTTGATGATTTTGGCCTAGAAAACTGTTCTCTCTCCTCTTCTTCATGACTTTGCCCCACCAATGTTGGATTTGTTTAAGCCTCCCCATGAGGCTAGTGCTCAGTGCAGCGATTAGAAAACACTTTGGATGCATGCATACTGTGTCTGAATGTTTGGGTTTGAGTTCCAGCTCTGCTCCTGAGTGCAGCTTCCTGCTGATGCACACCTGGGAGGACTTGCACACCATGTGGAAGACTTGGATCAAGTTCCCAGCTCCTGATTTCAGCCTGGCCCAGTCCCAAGTGTTGCAGGCATTTAAGAAATGGGCCAGCAGAGGGCTGATATCTGTCTCTCTGCCTTTCCACCAAGTAAAAATAAGTAAATAAGTAAAATTTAAAAGTTTGTGGAAAATGGGATTAGTAGCTAAATTTAAGTAAATACATGATCCTCTAATTCCCATGATATTCCTTTTCAAGTACATACCCAAGTGTGTAATTTTCTTGTCTCCATCTTTTGGGGAGTCTTTCTTTCCTGTTCCTCATCTATGTTTCTTCATTATTTATTTTAAAGGCAGAGAGAGAACGAATGAGTGAGCTTCTGACATCTACTGGTGCACTCCCCGAGTGCATGTAACAGCTGGGGCTGGGCCAGCCCAGACCCAGGAACTCGGAGTTCAGTTTGGGTCACCCATGTGGTTGTCAGGAACCTAAGTGCTTGAGGCATCCCCTGTTACCTCCCACGGTGTGCATTAGCAGAAAACTAGAATTGGGAGTGGAGCTAAGACTTGAACTTAGGCATCTGATATGGGATGCCGGCATCCCAAGCAGTATTTTCACCACTGTGCCAAACCTGCCCCTGTTCCTTCTTCTTTAGGAAATAATCAGTTGACTTCCTGCCAGTGAATGTATGAAAAGTGATTCCTAAAATGTAAACTTCCTGGTGATAAGAATGGTGATTAATGCATTATAAGAAAACCATAATCTAGTGCAATCCTTGACAGATAGTAATGATTTTTGTTAAGAACATACTTGTAGTAATAGATACCTGCTTTTACTTGGAAATATTATCAGTATTATTGGAGAGATAACAAAGAATTTGTTTGAACTGCCCTTTGTATGTGCAAATATATTTGTCCACAGTTGTGGTATACTTACAGAGCAGTGGGCCTGGAATTATACAAATCTACTTCAAATTTTGGCTCTGCCAACAATTTGTTGTGCACTTTTGGGAAAACAATTATCTTTTTGAATAGAATTTTCTTTATCTGAAAATTTTTGGCTTGTGGTTGTCATCTGCAAGTTTATTTCTGTGAGATGCGCAATAGTTATCACTCTGTTTCCTTGGCATCATCTCTCTCCCAAGGAAAACAATGCTAGAAACTCCAGGTGTTTTCAGGGAGGTTGGCACTGCCCCTTGATAGCTATTCATCTCGTCTAGTGATCATCTGCCAGATCTCGTTAACCACTGTGCTCCATTTGCCGTTGCTGTATCCCAAACTGTGAAGTCCTTGAGCTCCCTGCAGCATTGCAGGCAACGAGAGCAGAAGCAGAGCAACCTGAACTCCAGCTGGTCCTCCAGCAGGCATACCAGCATTGCCAGTGGCAGCTGAAGCCACTGTGCTGCAGCACGGCTCTTGCCTACCCTCTTTCCTTCTATTCCTTCCTGCCCGCTTCCTTCCTATTATTTTTTTAACATGATCTCAGATGTGTTCTAAATCTGGGGCTCTTACTCTGTCATCTTAAATGCCCATATAGCCGGAGACACCTCATCCATTTCATTGAATTTAGAGGATATTCCACCCCACTTCTTTTGTCACTCCAAAGCCTATTGATCCAGCTGCTTCTGTGTAGTTGTCTTGCTACCCTGACAAAGAGTTGTTTTCATTATTTTCTCTACTAGTATAATGATCATCTGTCAACGTCCCTATCTCAGGTAATATAGCCAATGTTGAGACTTAATTCTTAATCCCTACCTCTGCCACAACCATGCATAGTTCATCTGCAAATTCTGTCAATTCCAAATCCAAAATATGTCATGAACACATTTCTTTGACTTTACCTCTGCCACTGCCATTTTTGACTAAAACATCCACGTTCTGCATGCGGAATAATTGTGAAATTACTCACCATGTTATGAGAGCTCGCACTGTTATCCTATGGTAGCCACAGATTGGCTTTACAAAGTTGTAATAATGGGGTTCGGGTGACACTCTTCCATAAATATTTTGAGATGAAGGAACTGGACGATCTGTGAGGCAGGAAGGTCTCTATCTTCCCCGCCCACCCCCCTTTTTCCCTGAAGTATGTCCTGAGAGTTTCATTGAAGACATGCCCTTCCCCCGTTAGAGGAAAGGGGCCTCCTTATTTTGAAGGCTCAGGGACATGGAAGAGTGTGAGCTACAGGCCTTGTCATGTTCCCCCAGATTGGGACCACTAGATCATCCTTTTTTACCCAGTTCTACTTCCCCACATCTTTTCTACTAAATCTTGCATAAAAGTATGTCATCTTGTTCCTTTGAGTCTTCATTTCCTTACTAAGGTTTCTGTCTGATTTAAAAGTTACGGTAAATAAATTTGTATTCTTTTCCCTCATTAAACTGTTGCCATAGGAACCTCAGCCATAATCCTGCACAAACTCTATAGTCATGACCCAGCTTTCTTTCTTTTTTTTTTTTTTAAGATTTTAATTTCTTTATTTGACAGGTAAAGTTACAGAGAGAGAGAGAGAGAGAGAGAGAGGTCTTCCCTCTGATGGTTCACCCCCCCCAAATGGCCACAACGGCCGGAGCTGCACCGATCCGGAGCCAGTAACCAGGAGCCTCTTCCCTGTCTCCCATGCTGGAGCAGGTGCCCAAGCAGTTGGGCCATCTTCTACTGCTTTCCTAGGCCATAGCAGAGAGCTGGACTGGAAGTGGAGCAGCCGGGACTAGAACCAGTGTCCATATGGGATGCCAGCGCCACAGGTGGAGGATTAACCTAGTGCGCCACATCGTTGGCCCCATGACTCAACTTTCTGATCACAGTTCAGAAAGTTCATGGACAAATGAAAAGCCAAGATAAGTTTACTTTGGTCTCAAAAGGTTTTGCATTCCATGCTTAGTTTCTTCACATTACAAATGTTCCATAAGCTTTGTGTTGATCTCTCATATGTACATGGGCAAGTGAGACTTTTGAGGCCATCAGTTAGATACAGAAGAATCATGAGACTTCTGTTTTGGAAAAAAAAAGACTTTAATAGACAATTTTATAAGATAGTGATCAAGGTTGATTTGCATATCCTGACACACACATTTTTAGAAAGAACTAAGATGAATACGTTGTAAAATTTTAAAGCAGAAAGTCAGCCAAATACCAGAACAGAATAGCATAGGTGATACAAACCCAAATTTAGAAAGCAACTTGACGCATTTCTCAAAGTGCCTGTGGGAACTGTGCCGATTTAGAGCAACAACAGTAAAATCCAGGCCATACATGTAACAACAGATAAAAAAGAGCAAAATATTACAATTTGCCAAAACTAATGATAGAAAATGTGAAGTCTTTTTGTGACTACAGATTTAAGATAGTAAATGCCAGACACCTGCTTTTGCTTCCACCAAAGGCATATTTTGGGCCAAAAGCAAGATAATCAAAGAGAACTTGTAACTGCTGAATGTTAAAGAATGGGATTGTAATATTGTGTGTCATAGGGCATATTATGTTAATTAAATGACTAGATTCTAAAAAAATCGTTACATTGCAAAAACCAATTGAATTTTGCTTATTGCTGCAATGTTTTTCCATATGACGTTACTTCTACTGAAAATCTTCTAAGGATTACTTGGAAAGATTTTTTTTAACCCTCTATTCTACCTTACACCCTCCCACCAAGGTTCTCGGGAACCTCCAATGGATATGGAGCCAGGACACTGCAGATCTCTTTGCAGTGAGCCTATGTAACTGGTTTCATGAGGTTAAATAAAGATAAACCACCCCTGACTGGACAGCTTACTGCTTATGAAAAGAAAAATGATGCAACAAAATGCAGTTCTCTCTCTCTCTCTTTTTTTTCAGATTTGTTTATTTACATGAAAGCGTTAGAGAGGGGGAGAGAGAGAGAGAGATGTATCTGCTGGTTCACTTCCAAATGGCTACATAGGGCAGGATTGAGCCTGGCTGAATCCAGGATCCAGGAGCTCCCTCCAGGTCTCCCACATGGATCTTCTGCTGCTTTCCCAGACGCATCAGCAAGGAGCTGGGTCAGTAGTGGAGCAGCCGTGACAGGAACTTGTGCCCATGTGGGATGCCGACATAGCCGGCAGCAGGTTTATACACTGTTGATTTAGACATAAAAATTATTGATAATCAGGAGCCAGCATTGGGCAGCTTGGGTTTGAGTCCTGGCTCTGCGCCCAACTCTAGCTTCCTGCTGAGGGGCACCCCAGAGGCAATGGTGATGACCCAAGTGCTTGGGTCCCTGCCACCTACAGGGAAGATCTGGATTGAGCTCTGGGCTCTAGGCTTCAGTCTGGCCAAGATTCCACTGTTTGATTCATTTGGGGAGTGAAGCATCGGAAGGAAGTTCTTGAGTGTATCTCTGAAATAATTAAATCTTTACAAATCTCTACAACCAAAGCTATCTCTCAAAAGCATCGTGTTCCATTTATCTATATCTCTTTTGGTATGCATTTTTTCATGAGATACAAAATAAGACCCAAGCATTATATATGAAGCATGAAATGTATGAATTTATTATCAGGGTACATTCCAATTTGAATCATTGAGCATGTTCGCATTTCTCCATACCTTTTTCACTCCTCTCAGGTCTTCTTAAATTATTACTTTTATTTAAAAGTACTTAATCTAAAAGCAGAGAGAGAAACATACAGAGAGCCCCCATGTGCTGGTTCACTCCCTGTCTAAAATAGCCAGAGCTGGGCCAGGCTGAATCTAGGAGCCTGAAACTCAATACGGGTTCCCCACTGGGTTATTGGATACTTGAGTCATCACCTGCCTTCTCTCAGGGTGTGCATCCGCAGAGAGCTGGAATTGGAAGTGGAACCAGGACAAGGGCACAATTTATGGGTCATGAGTGTCCAAAGCATCATTTTTAACCACTGTGCCAAGTGCTTAGTGTAAGTTATTACTTTTACATTGTTAATATTTTATATTTATATATATATTTAGATTATATGTGTATATATATATTGCTTTCCTCCACCTTTTGGGACATTGCTTCACTGTGTTCTTTCAGCGTTAAAGTCTGCAGCCAGTCTATTTTCAGTCCCTACATCCCGCCCTAAAGTGGCATGATTTCCTCACTGGTTTCCTAATGATTCAGTCTTCATTCTTGAGCATGAACTAAGAGTGATCCACCTTGTTATGAACTGTTTGATATTTTCCTATCAAAGTTTTAATTTGGATTCAGAGATGTTTCCTTGCAGCATGCCCGTGTGTGTTTTAATGCCCCTTCTTCATGAGCACTGCTTAGTGCTAGTGAGCCATCTTTTCTGTTTTCCAGAGCTGGTATCTTCTTTAGTCTTTTAACTGCTCTGTTGTTATTTTGTTTTGTTTTCATGTAACTTCTCTAATGTAGCATCCATCTACCTTTTTTTTCTCTACATTCAGGCAACTTCTTTGCCAACTTAACTTTGTAACCTCACCTGCACAATTTTATCTTCTTTTTATTCTTTCTCCTTTTGTTTTCTCCTGTCCATTTTCCCCACCATTTTAATGAATAGGATTGTAATTTCTCTGGGACCATGAAAACCACAGGCATTAGTTCTAGCTTTTGTTCTAGGGTTTCATGTCTGTGGGTAGTGTTGTTTCCTTCCCAAAAAATGGCTCTTCAAGATTTCTGAATCTCTGAATCAACTAGCAGGTATATGTAAGGTGATGAGGAAAGTTATGAAGAGAGGATGTAGGGTGGGTTAGGGCTTGTATTTAGATGAATTGTCTCCCATACCTCACAAATAGGCTCTTTCCTTTGTGCATCCCAGGAAGCTTTTAAGTGTTTAAGAACTCTTTTTTTTAAGATTTATTTATTTCTTTGAAAGTCACAGTTACACAGAGAGGAGAGGCACACAGAAAGGAGAGGCAGAGAGAGGCAGAGGCAGAGAGAGAGAGAGAGAGAGAGGCAGAGAGAGAGAGAGGCAGAGGCAGAGATAGAGAGAGAGAGAAGTCGTATTCCCCAGTTGACCGCAATGGCCGGAGCTGTGCTGATCCAAAGCCAGGAGCCAGAAACATCTTCCAGGTCTCCCACATGGGTTTAGGGGCCCAAAGACTTGAGCCATCTTCTACTGCTTTCCCAGGCCACAGCAGAGAGCTGGAACGGAAGTGGAGCAGCCGGGTCTTGAACCAGCACCCATATGGGATGCTGGTGCTTCAGGCCAGGGCGTTAACCCACTGTGCCACAGTGCTGGCCCTAGAAAGTCTATTAAGACTCAGAGTGACACTATGAAGTCATGGCTTTTTTTGTAATATGATGATCCTTATTTTTTATCTAGAATTTATTAGGAAAAAAAATGAAAAAAAAAAAAACTGTAGGTGGTTGTAAAATTAACTGCATTTTCTAAGCCAAAATAGGGCATTTCCAACACAAGAGTTCTTGAAATAAATGTGTATATTTATTAAATTTATTTGGAGGCAGAAAGAGATACATGGATAGGCCTAGCTGGTACATACACACACACACACACACACACACACACACACACACACACACACAGCGAGTGCACGCACTTTCTATTACTGGTCCACTTCCCGAATGTATGCTGGCCAGGAACTTAACCCAGGTCTCTCACTTGGGTGGCAAGGACTCGGCTACACTACTACTGCCTTCCAGGATCTTCATTGGTAGAAGGCTGGAAGTGGGAGCTGTGTCTGGGAATTGAATTCTGAGACTCTGATGTAAGACATAGCTGGCTTAGCTTGTAGGCTCACCACTCATTTCCCTGAAGGTATGTATCTCATTCTACCTTAGATACCAGTAAGCTATTAAAAAAAAAAACTCTGCTTTAAAGCAAATTATTAGAAAATATGATGAAGAAAAGAAATCTAGTTTAAAGCAATGCAAATCTTGAGAGCATGGAACAAGAACTGTGGTATTTAAACACATACCAGAAGTCACCATTTGCATATGAAATGTAATGATTTTACTAGGAAGAGTATATTGTCTGTCATTCAAAAGGATATTTGATGTCTAGCATTAAGTGCATAGTCATTTTTTAGTGTTTAATGTTAAGTCTTTTTATCATGAAGAAAGTAAAATCTATTATGTTTAGAATAACTTTACTGATAGAGAAGATTGCCAGGCAATATTGCCAAAAAGAGTTTACTTACTTCTCATTGTGAAACCTTTAGCAAATTTTAAAATTTCTAAGCCACAGTTTTTTGCTTAATTAAGTGGGAACAATATTGGTGCCAACAGCAGAGTCGTTATACTTAATTGAAATCATGCAGGTGAACCTTTGCCCAGGACTCTTGAGTAGGCTTTCGCTTAAAGGAAATACAAATAATGTTACAATATGTAGAAACTGAGGATGTCTCCAAAGTTGATGTAACAGCAATCAGTTAAGTTTGTTTTGTTTTTTAATAAAACTTGGCTCAAATGTCTACTGTTTGCTTCTTAGTAGGCTCTTCTTCAAGGTATACATTTAGCAACCTGCAGTTGTCAACCACCTTGTAACAAAGTTGTTACATTCCACAGATTTCTGATTTGCTCACAAAAGTGCTGTTTCCTTTTTGAAACCTAATTTTAAAAATTTCCAAATGAGCACATTTGGCATGTAAAGTAACAAGAGCAGTACAGATCAACATGCCCTCTTTGATAAATTGTACGCTTGCATTGTGCGAAGATAGGGGTATATAAATATTCAGCCTGGTTCTTTAAAGCCTGGGGGGTGGGGAGAGAATCTTCTATCTGCTTATTTACTCCCCAAATAGGTACAACAGCAGAGGCTGGGCCAGGTCAAAATCAGGAGTTGGGACCTCCATTCAGGTCTCACATGTGGGTGGCAGGGGCCCAAGCACTTGGGCTATCTTCTTCTGCTTTCCCAGATGCAGTGGGGAGCTGGATCAGAAGTGGAGCAGCATGGGACCTGAACTTGTGCTCCCATATGGGACATCTCCATATGGGACGTCACTGGAGATGGTTAACCTTCTGTGCCACAATGCTAACCTCTTCTTTTAAGCCTTTGGGCTCTCCTGATTATAAATCTACAATCTTAGTGTTTGTGTGAACTTTGGAATTCTATTACCTTATTACTCACAGTGAGTAAAATCTAATACATTTTACATGTGTACACTTTTACTTGAAAATCTGAGACATTTATGTTTGGGGTGGGGGGTGTTGGATTTTGAAATAAAAATCACTAGTTACACTGAGGAGAGTGCTCACTGCAGAATCCAAGTTGTCATAAGTTAAAGTTGATGTTTGATGGTCCTACAGCCAAATTCTATTTTCAGAATGCTTGTTCTGAGTGAAAATGACCAAATCATATATTCAATATGACTTAAGCCTGTTTCTTTGCCTAGAAGGAAAACAAACTAAACTGACAGAGAATATCAATGTTTCCTTTATTTTATTCTTATAGATACTAATCCTGAGGCTTTCTGGGAGGTTTTTTTTTTTTATTATTTTTAAACGCTTTTCTCTGACAATCTGATTCATAGAGTTATTTTATTATATTAATAAGCTAGATTTTAATCCCCTAAATTTCTTCTGGTGGTAAGTGGAGAAGGTTGGAGGCCTGGAATGCTTTTAATCCACAGAAAATGAAATCGTATGTGTGACGTTGTCACGCACCTTTGTTTTCCTGTTTGCATTCACACAGAGTAAGCACAGAAGAAGCCTGCAGAAGTTTAGAACATTGGAAATGGGTGGCACACTTTGTGGGGCCTGCTTGCTGTTGATTTCTTTTCTCAGAATGTCAAGGATATTTCATTGATGACTATAAATTGTAGTGAGCCATGCTCTGAGACTCACAGAGAAAACAACAATGACAAGAAAAACCAAGGTCTGAGTACAAAAGCCCCATTCGGCCATGCTGCCAGCTTTGTGAATGTAGCATGGGGGTGGGCCATTGTCCTGCTACTCATAGCTGAGTTGAAGAGTGCCAGAGCGTCCTTGTCTTTCAAGTTCTTCTGGAGATGTGGAATTCAAGGCTATCATGAAGGACGCTACAGTCACCAAAACACTGATTTCAAAGAGTATCAGTCATCTGACTGTGGTCGGGCAGGAAACCTACTTAATGGGGTTAATGCTGGTCAGTTTGTAATGTGGAAACTATAAAACTTAGTCCATGTTCACAATAGGTTATAATGCATTTATGAATAGAGGACTTTGAGAAGCCCAGCCGTATTAAACTCACAAAAAAGAGAACTCCACTAAGCTTTCCATTTTCGTTCCTCTCCCCTTTCTGCTCCAAAAAGAAAACTGTGAAGAACTTGGTTATTACTAGATGTTATGTCTACTAATTTCTCATTTTCTGGGAGAAGAATGATTTTATTTGTATCCTATTGAATTAAAAATCTTGAGTGTCAGCACTGTGGTACAGTGGATTAAACTGATGCCTGGGAACCAGCATCCTATGTTGGGGGTGCAAGTTTCAGTCCCAGTTGCTCTGCTTTCATTTTAGCTCCCCACTAGTTAATGCGCCCAGGAAAGCGGTGGGAGATGGCCCAAGGACATGGAACCCAGCTACCCATGCAGGAGATCCAGATGGTGTTCCAGGCTCCTGGCTTTGGCCTGGCCCAGCCCTGGCTGTTGTGGCCATTTCCGTAGTGAACCAACAAGTGGAAGATCTCTGTCTCTCCCTCCCTCTGTCAATCTGCCTGCCTTTCAATTAAATAAAATAAATCTTTCTTTATAAAAAAAAAATCTTAGTCCTTTCTCAATTTTTATGTGCTTTTTGAAGAGATGTCAGTTAATTCAGATGGGAAATATATGTGATTTCCCTTCTTTAAAAAGTAGAGAATGTTACTTGAGAATGTGGCATGAAAGCTGATTAGACAGAAAATTAGAACTGACATGTGAGTTGCTTAAGGATTGATTGACCAGCTTCTCCCTTGGAAAGACTGATCTATAGCAGTCTTTAATTTTAACTGCATCCAGCTTCCCCTGGAGTTTTATTTGTGGACAGGCAGTTTGGTGAGAAGGGCTTCCCGCTGGGTTAACTGATACCCAAAGTAAATAGAAACCTAGAGTAAAGGGAAGTCAACCAAACCCCTAATTAAATAGGCGTGATTGGCTCTGGTGGAAGGTTTTCTGAATGAAAGCAAAAGTGTGGAGAAGGAAGTTGACCACATAGTGTGCCAACATATTTTCTGTATGACATGAGCTGCTATGTAGTTGTATTTTGGTGTGCCATTGATCTGTTCAATCTTAGCACTATGTCTTTAAGGTTTTAAAAATCTATTTGGTGTTCTGTATCCACTGTTCATAGTCAGGGAATTGAGTGGTAAAAGAATTAGATGAGGGAATAAGGAAAATACTGGATGTAGTTAACATATGATGGCTGACAGTGTCAGAGTGGAAAACCATGCTGAAGATCAGTTTGTCTAAACAGTGTTTTTTTTACTGACAGACTGGACTTTAATTCTCCCCAGCTTTTAGCTGTCTATTTTTGCTATGATGGTGATGCATACAGCAACCAAGGCAACAGTTGTGCTACATACACCCTTCCTTCATACTGATGGAAGTTTATGTTCTGTCTCCATCCACCCTTTCTTTTTGTCATCAGCATGTGACTGTTGAGGATAATCAGTAGAGAGAGGAAGTACAGAGAGACCAGTTTTGAGCACATTCCAGCTTTGTTGAACTAATTTGCTTTTGCTAATGGCAGAACATTCTACCTGGGAAGCTCACCAGGAGGGAGTATTTTTGTATAGAAGTTGAAAGCTTTGGATTTAGCACTGCCTTACTTAGATGTGTGTTTCATTTATCAATGTGTTTATGTAGAGGTACAGTTTAAAAATATGTACAATACTAGTGTCACATTAGAAAATGTAAAAGGGTGTTAATTTACTCAAGGAAGTCACATGAACTGTAGTGTTAGATACACCTGTTTATTTTTTTCAGTACTTACTGACATTGAGAAATTGGCTTACTTACCAGAATCTCAGTCTTCTCGTCTGTAAATTGTAATATGTACATCTCCTTAACATTTGTGGCTAGTATGGCATAGCTGATACAGATTCTCATACTAAGAATCAACAAACACAACATTTTTGTCCATGACTTGCTTGATTATAGAAGACTCTACAGAGATTCATTGGCATATATTTTTAAATCACATTTTATATCTCCTAAAGTTCAGCACAGTTCTTTTCAGTAGTGATGTGAGCATGAATATGTTTTATGCACATACTATATTATTCTTCCCAATACAGAAAAAAAAAATGAGTGCCTGTTTTCTCAGATTCTCTTTTCTCTTCTGCACATGTATAAAACTCATATTTTTTTAAAAAAATGCATTTAGTTTTGTGACAGCAATGATTGAAAAAAATTAAGATGGTTTAGGTATTACCTTTTGCCTTATATCCCAAAAGTAGTGCTCATATATGCAGAAATGTGGAGAGAGGAAATTGGAAGGATCTTTTTGTGTTTGCCTATTTTTTTGCCTCTCCTACAGGCTTTGATTACTGGAAGAAGCATGTTGCTTCAGGCAAAAATCTCATTTATCCTTTGCATCAGACAAGGAGAATGATCTACTGATCAGGATTTTCTTTTCTCCTAGTCTGTCAAGAAGCTTAAAGCTAAAGGTAATCCGTAATTATACAAGCTCTGTAACAGTTACCTTTTTCCTCCTTCCAAGAGTTTCTTTTTAAAGTTATTACTGCTGAGGTATTTATTTTAAATCACCTGTTCAGTGGATTTTTTGTATTTGTTGTTTTCTTGAAGAGTTTGATCCTATGTCTTAAAACAGTAATGTTTAATGAGTGTTGGTGGATGAAGAAAAAAAATTAGAGAAATCTCTACCAGCTTTTCACATACAGCTTGCTTTTTTAATAGTCAAGAGAGGGGGCCGGTGCTGAGAGTAAACCAGTAGATAGACCTCTCTCTCTCCCTCTCCCTCTCCCTCTCCTTCTTCTCCTTCTTCTCCTTCTTCTCCTCCTTCTCCTCCTTCTCCTCCTTCTCCTCCTTCTCCTCCTTCTCCTCCTTCTCCTCCTCCTCCTCCTCCTCCTCCTTCTCCTCCTCCTCCTCCTCCTCCTCCTTCTCCTTCTCCTCCTTCTCCTCCTTCTCCTCCTCCTCCTCCTCCTCCTCTTCCTCCTCCTCCTCCTCCTTCTCCTTCTCTCTCTGTGTAACTCTTTCAAGTAAAATAAATAAATCTTTGAAAAAAATTGTCAAGGGAGTAAAGTTCCTGTGTTCTACAATGCAGTGGGGGTAATTATACTCTATAATAATTTATTACTTTTTTATATAATTTAATTTTTAAAATTTGAGAGGTGTGTGCATACACATACACACACACAGAAAGAGAGAGAGAGAGAGAGAGTTGTCTTCTGTTTGCTCAGTCTCCAAGTGAAACCAGCAGCCAGGGCTGGGTCAAGCTGAAGCCAAGAACCCAGAAAAATCCGGGTCTCTCAAGTGGAAGACAAGAAGTACTTGAGCCATCACCTGCTACCTTGCACTGTGCCCATGAGCAGGAAGCTGGAATTGATAGTGGAGCCAGGGCCAGATTCCAGCCAGCATGTTAACTTGCATCTTAACCACCAGGTCAAATGCCTGTTCTGAGTATTATATATTTTATAAAGAACTGGAAGATGAGAGGTTTCCAACATACATACGCACACACACAAACACATGATATGTTTGATATAGAAATGTCAAGCACCTTGATTTGATGATTACTCATTCTATAAGTATGCTGAATTGTTACATTGTATGCCATAAATATGTGTAATTACGTGTCAATTAAAAATCAATGGAGAAAACATCAAATACTACTTTCTTTTTTAAAAGAACCATTGTGCTGGCCTCTCAATACTACTTCCTCATTATCCAGACACATAATGCCATTATAAATCAGTGACTGATCAATTAAACATCAAGAAGTAGTCATACTACTACTTAATGAAATTAATGAATGAAACCTGTAGTTAAAAGGTTGAAGACAATGGGATTTGTAAACATTGTGTTTAGTCAGATCTGATGATCTATTATGTCCTTTTACATAATTTATAGTTTTGAATTTTTTATTTAAAAATATTTATTTGAAAGGCAGAGTTACAAAGAGACAAGTAGAGAGAGAGAGACCGAGAAAGAGAACTTCCATCTGTGTGGTCACTCTCCAGATGACCATCACAGCCGGAACAGCACAGATCCAAAGCCAGGAGCCAGGAGTTTCCCCTGGGTCTCCAACACTGGTGAAGAAGCCCAAGAAGACTTGGGCCATCTTCTGCTGCTTTCCCAGTCCATAGCAGAAAGCTGTATCAAAAGTGGAGCAGCTAGGACTCGAACCGGCATCCATATGGCGGCTTTACCCGCTATGCCACAGCGCCAGCCCCTGAATTATTTCTTTATGTATTTTCATTTTAACTGCAGTCAGAGAGAGAGGAGAGAGGAGAGAGATGTTGGAGGTGGAGGTGGAGGTGGAGATGGAGATGGAGATGGAGATGGAGAGAGCGCTTCCGTCTGCTGGTTCACTCTCCAAATGGCTCCAACAGCCAGTGCCATGCCAGGCTGAATCCAGGAGCCCAGAGCCCAAAACTCAATCTTAAGTTTCCTATGTGAGGCATCACTAGCTTTTTTTTTCTGGGTGGATCATAAGCAGAGCAGCCAGTAAATAGTTCACTGGATACTCCACTAGGGGTGCAGGCAGCTCAAGCAGAGAATTAACCCCTGTGCCAAATGCCTGCCTCATAGTTTGTGATATTAGATACAAGTCTACATCCCAGAGTCATTTCAATGAAGTTTGGGGAGGAAAAAGGCACAATGAGCTTATTTTTAATTATACAATTGAAGAATTGCCTTCTACTTACAGAAATTCAGGTTTCAGTATGTAAACTAACCTACTGAAAAAAAGATCTAAGAATAAATAATATTAAATATATATAATTTCTCAGCTGTTTTGACCTTCCTTTACTCTATTTATATATGACTAGTTTGCCTTTAATTCAAAAATAAGTGCCCAGAATTCCATTTCAATTCTGAATCTCTCCCTTGGTTTATTGTCTGTCTGCTCAACAAAATAACTGGTGGCAACAAAACCCCAAAAAGAAGGAAGGTGACTTGGGAGACACTTAGAATGGTTTGTCGATTCTGTCAAGAGCTCAACATTTCAGGTACCACTGACATCAGAAGCGGCCTCTGACTGGGAAGAGTTGTTGCACTGGTCCTAGCGTATGGGTTAGACAAATCACATCATCTATGGTTTGAACACAAGCTTGTAAGCTGCAAGATAGGTCATGGATGTCAGCCAAAGTGATTGATGGAATGAATGGCAGATGGCACAGCCATCTTTCGCTCCTGTGAGTTTTCTCAAGTAATCAAAAGTTTGCATGCTGCTCAGTTATCAATATCAAATCGTTCTGATATTGCTTTAGTGTAGTTCAGTATGAAAATTAAATGGGCAATGTCCACAAGTCTTCTAAATGTGAAATTTGCAGTACCATATTAGCATACTGTGCATTTCACCACACAGAAACATACCTTAGGCTGGAGCTCTTTGTAATGTTGGTGTCACTGCATTGAGATCATTGTTCGAGGTTTAATTTCTTAAAGGTTTATTTATTTATTTGAAAGTTGGAGTTAGAAGGAAAGGCAGAGAGAGGTCTTCCATCTACTGGTTCACTCTCCAATTGGCTGCAACAGCTGAAGCTGCACCGATCCGAAGCCAGGAGTCAGGAGCTTCCTCCGGTTCTCCCATGTGGGTGCAGGGGCCCAAGGACTTGTGCCATCTTCCACTGCTTTCCCTGGCCATAGCAGAGAGCTGGATTGAAAGTGGAACAGGCTGGGGCTGGCACTGTGGTGCAGCAGGTTAACGCCCTGGCCTGAAGTGCTGGCATCCCATATGGGTGCCGGTCCAAAACTCCGCTGCTTCACTTGCAGTCCAGCTCTCTGCTGTGGCCTGGGAAGACAGTGGAGGATGGCCCAAGTCCTTGGGCCCTGCACCCACATGGGAGACCAGGAGGAAGCTCCTGGCTCCTGGCTTTGGATCAGTATAGCTCTGGCCGTTGTGGCCAATTGGGGAGTGAACCAGCGGATGGAAGACCTCTCTCTCTTTCTCTCTCTCTCCCTCTCCTCTCTCCTCTCTCCTCTCCTTTCCTCTCCCTTCCCCTCAATTCTCCCCTCCCCTCCCCTCCTCTCCCCTCCCCTCAACTCTGACTTTCAAGTAAATAAATAAATCTTAAAAAAAAAAAAAGTGCAACAGCCGGAACTTGAACTGGCAGCCATCTGGGATGTAAGCACTACAGGCAGCAGCTTTATCCAGCAGCCAGGGCGCCAGCCCACCAGATTTAATTTCATAACTAGTGTCTAGTGACAGAGCATTCTCTGCTTCCCTGAGAAATTCTTCAAAGAGAAACATTTTTTGAAATGTTGCAAATAATATACACGTGTGTACATATATGTACTTATGTTGTAATAGTATCTTTTAAAGGTTGCCAGATTTAGCACATAAAGACAAGATGCCCAGTTACATTTGGATTTCCGTTAAATATATCATTCATATAAGTTTGAAAAATGCTTCTAATAAAGCTTATTGTCGGGAATTCAGATTTAATTGTGTGTCCTATGTTTTATCTGACAAACCTATTTTGTGAACAGTAACATTTTCTAAATACTGTATTCTTGAAAAATGCTGAGAGTTTCATGTTAAGTATTCTCATCACGAAAATGATAGTTACCATATATGGGGTGATACATATATGTTAATCAGCTAGGTTTAGTCATTCCACATTTTTCTTTTTCCATGGTTGGACTTCAAAAATTTTTCATGCCAAACTAAATGAATCTTTAAATTTCATTTCCAGTCTTTTGGAAGTACTTTCTGTACAATTTAAAAAAGATTTACAGATATATTTGAAAGAGTTACAGAGAGAGGAAGAGAAACACACATACACACACACAGAGATTGATCTTCCATCCACTGATTCACTCCCTAAAAATGACCGAAACGACTGGGGTTGGGCCAGGCTGAAGCCAGGAGTCAGGAGAGTACAAGGGCCCAGCTACTTGGACCATCTCCTGCTGCTTTCCCAGGCACTTTAGCAGGGAGCAGGATCAGGAGTAGAGCAACCAGGCCTCTAAACAGTGCTCATCTGTGATACCAGTGTCACAGGAGGAGGCTTTACCTGCTATGCTACAATGCAAGTTCCTATAATTCCTAATTGCTCCCGATAAATACATACAATTTTAATACTAGCTTTATAAAATAATAATGAAAGGTAAAGATACTTTCTCTTATATTAAAGATGTCTTAACCTAAACTTTCCTTAAATTCCAGTGTTTATTAAGATCCAGTTTCTCTTTTGTGTGCTCTAAGGAGTTTCTAAGCAAGACGAGGCTAGTCACAGGGTGATGAGTGAATAGTACCTTGTGTATATGGATGTTTATCAGCATTGATCATTTGGGGTTTATGCTATATTCCCTTGCTGAATGGTAAAATACAGCTTGGGCAGATGCTAATTTCGCTGGATCTGCTTCTAAACTGGTTATATTTCTACTAAACAAATAATACATAATAGTGGCCAACACATACAACATATTGGAGGGAAAAACACAGCTCTGTAATTTTGCAAGGAGGAAGTTGTGTCTGTGAAGTTTAATTAGGTGTTAATACAGCCTATTCATTTTTCTCACCTGGATATTGACTTTGAAATTGCTGAACTCTTTAAATGTAAAATATTTTTCAGACTGAGTTTCTTATGTGCTAAAAAAAGGCAACATGATCAAAAGATAAGCATGTTGTTGTGTTGCTGTGTTCACCAGCACATCTAGAATGCTAGTTTAAAATGCAGACAACACCATAATTGGCTTGAATACTGCAGTAGCATTGCTCTCCACTGAAGTGACACCAGCTTGCTATTTTTGAAATAATTTCATTTAGGTGTGACTTTCAATCCTCTATCTCAATCAGTTAATCTTTTTACCTTAATTTCATCACTTATACTAGATAAATGTCAATTTTTAAGTTTTAGGCAATTTTTATCTGAATTTAAACTTTCTCTTATTCTAGGCATATAATTGTATTATCAAAGTAAATATATTCTGGGTACCTAAATAGTGGCCTTGATGATAATTCTATTTTTTTAATTAAAGATTTATTTATTTATTTTATTTGAAAGAGTTACACAGAGAGAGGAGAAGCAGAGAGAGAGGTCTTCCATCTGATGGTTCACTCCCCAGTTGGCCGCAGCAGCCGGAGCTGCACCAATCTGAAGCAGGAGCTTCTTCCAGGTCTCCCACATGGATACAGGGGCCCAAGGACTTGGGCCATCCTCCACTGCCTTCCCAGGCCACAGCAGAGAGCTGGATCTGAAGCCGAGCAGCGAGGTCCCAAACTGGCGCCCATATGGGATGTTGACACTTTAGGCCACGGTGTTAACCTGCTGCGCCACAATGTCGGCCCCAATGATAATTCTGTAAAACAATATTAAAATAATTGGATTTCTAGATAATATTAGTTATACATGTATATGTCCTTAAAATTTGAAAAATTCTTTCCCACAAATTGTAACATTAAGTGATCATTGAAACCTTTTGTATTTGGAACCCCTTAACCCAACTACTACATTGAAAAGACAAAGTAACTTTGCATAGTTTGTTTGTTGCCACAGATTAAGACTTGAATTAGAAGGATGGGCATTTGACCCAAAGTTTGTGACACCTCCTCCCTATACTGAACTGCCTGGATCTGAGTCCATTTCTGATTCCTGCTTGTTGCTAATGCATGCTCTGGGAGGCAACGAGTGAGGGCTCAAGATGTTGTGTCCCTGCCAGCCACGAGAGACTTGGATTGAGTTCCAGCTCCCTTCTTTGGCCTGTATTGTGGTAAACCAGCAACTGATGGAGCTGTCTCTGTTTCCCTTTCTCTCTGCCTCTCAAATAAATAAAACTAACAAGACAATATCTTGAATATTCTAGAAAAGGATTACAGTTTCTAAAAATTATGCTTTATGAAATTTAAAGCAACTAATTTATTCATATATGTCTGAGAACTAAAGCATGATCCACAAAATTTCCTTCCCCTGTCTTTCCTTCTTTCCACCCCTCCCCTTTATCAAATTTAGACAGCAGATGAAACTAGGACTATGTTGAGAGTCTTTTTGTTGAAGAGCTTTTGAATTGTTGCTTTCAGAAACTAACATTTTAACAATTATGCATGTTTTAACTAGAGTCAACTTGTATCTGAATCAGTGAATAGTTTGAATTAAAAAGCTCTTTGAAATATAACTTAATTAAGTACTAAAACTAGGCTAATGAGGTATAGGCTGCTAGGAATTTTTGTTTCTTTACAGAGTGATTAAGTGTTTCTAAGATATCTGAAATTATTCTTTTTATTTGCTCTGCAATAGCCTTTCTTTCTACTATTTGTAAAGTGATATTTTTGGAGAGGTAGCACAGATTTAAGACGTAATCTTTATCCCCTGTATGAAGAAGGTGTGATCTCTGTTTCTCTTAAATATAAATGAATGTCATTTCATTTTGTTTTTGAAAGATAGCAGTGGTTGATCCAGAGGAGTTAATACATCCAATAGTGGAGACATGACTGGCTTGATTTTGGTTGGTTGAGTTTGAAGATGTTTTTTATCACACACACAAAAAAAAAACTGCAGAAACATGGTTATTATTTTTCAGGCATAAATGAATATTTGTATTTATATACTTGGCCTTTGTAGACAAAAAGAAAAATAATGATGTAAATATTCTTCCACCATTTTCCATGCTTCCCTAGAAATGTGTCAGAGATATTTCAGACTAAAAAAAATATCAAGGGAAGTTTGCCTTTGTTTTTCAGAAAAGAAACCTGCTCTCCAAATTCTGTTGGGTGTTTACAAGAACAGGCAAGGAAACTCTTCAGAGGCTCTCTGAGTACACAGAGGAACCCAGCCACCAGGTCCTCCTGTTTTCTCAGTGGGGGCATCAAAACAAGGGGCTGAAAGGCTTCCAGAGAACAGAGGCCGGCTGCACATTTTCCAGCGGAGGACTCAAAGCCTGGAGTCGTGCTGAGTAGTTTGTCCAAGAGCCAGGGGCTCAGAAGCCCTTCCGCCACACTCTCAGTGACCCTCCCACACGCACACGTAGGTTCTGGTGGCTTCCTACTTCATAGCATCCGCAAAGCTGGGCTTTTCTCCACCTCAGAAGCACTCCCCTGCCCCTATCCCACCCACAGGCATGAGCATGTCCCATTGGCTTCCTACTTCCAGCATCTGCAGAGCTGGGCCTTGAGGACTTCCTCAGGCCTCTGGAATGCGCCAGAGTAAACACCCTGGGCCCCGCCCCTGCATCCTCACACTTCCACTGTGACAAATTTTAATAATAACATAGAGGTTCTCAAAGGAACTGAGCTTTTACAGACCCAGGGCTGGATGCCTTTGCTGTGTGTCTCACTTTTTGTGTTGATCCCCTCTTCAAAAAACCACAGCAACAACCAAGTCTTCACCTGTGCCCAGATCTTAGTTTCTGTTTCTGGAGAGCCACATCTGCAACAGACCTTGTCTGTAGAGGATAAAGACCACAACAAGTGTGCAAGGGAGGCAGACTCGCTCAGGAGGACTTGACACTGAGGTCCGCTTTCTCCCTCACAGTGCTCAGAATACACAGTGCCGTGGGTAAGTGTGCGGCCTGGGAATGGGTGCAGCTGATCTTGGAGTCAGGCTTCTCCCATGCGTTCCTGCCAGTGAGATAGCTACTGTCGTTCTCTATGATGCATAAAGAAGGAAAATGCAGAAGGCGCAGTGAGAGGCACTGGGAGGGTATCTATGTTTGATGAGATGGGGAGGTTTTCCATTGCAAGGAAGGCTTCCTTCACGTCCATGAGTATATTCTGGAGTCCCTGGAGAAAGAATGGCACAGTCCCCTCTGCGCTGCAGTTCCCTCCCGCGCATCTTCCCGTCCCACTGTTTTCTACACACAGGATCTGTGTGTCACTGCTCACTGCTTCAGCTTTTGCTTCCCCCCCCCCCCCCTCAAGTGGGCTAGTCTTGGCATTCCTTTTCCTAAGGAGGAGGAACATCCTCTAATACTTACCCTATGTTCTTTCTAATTAAGTCTCATTGTTAAGATTTCTAGTTTTATTCTTGTGGGAGGGGACTTCAAAAACCATGAAAAATCTCTATTATGAAAAAACAGTGCATGAATTTCAAAATATTCAACAAAGTAAACACCTTTGAATCCAACTTCCCACAGATTTTTTGAAATGCCATTGCACATAAAGCTATCAGTGTCAAAATTTATTAATCTTGTCTTTTAAGATTCCTGCTTTCCAGGGACTTAAAACATGATGTCCAAGCTCCACAATGATGCATTTGGTTTGATAGTATCCATTTTCACCTAGAGTGCTGAAGCACAGTGAATAATGGGGAGTGGGACTGGAGTGGAGAGAGGGTGGGGGAGTGCAAAGAACAAGATGCTACAAGATCGCTGAAATGGTTATCAGTATAGTATCTTTGAAAAGATCAAAGCTATTGGATATCAAAGCGATTTTGTCAAGGTTTCAATGATCCTCATGTTTACGTATCCTGTAATAGACACCTAAATGCTAACTTCTCCCTTCTTTCCTACTCTATATAGCTCCTCATGCCCAGTGAGAGTTAAAATTGATATACTGATTACAAACTTAATGTTTCTTGAGGCTCTGACTTGGGCCACATTATTTTATATTGAGTAATTCACTGACCATAATGTAAGTCCTGTCTGTGTTAGTGCGATTATTTTCTGAGGCTGATAACAATTAATTTGGAGATGATGCTGTAATACCACTGGACAAATTAACACACCATATTACTAGGATATCACATATTGTTATGATCAACTGCTGCTAACTTTGATCATGAGTCAGAAAGAGCTGTGGGTTGTCTAAGTCAATAGGATGAAACATAAAAAATGAAATATTTTTGTGGATTAAATTTGAATGCTTTACATGATTATACCCAGTGCTTCATGGGAGCTATAGATTAAAGTAGATTCTTCAGCATTATGGATGTGTTCAGTCCTGCATTGGGAGATGTGGTGCCTGGAGGAAATAATATATTTTTTTAATATGCTTTCACTCCTCTCCTCCAATTTAAGGCGTATATTTATTGATTCCATTTGGAGCACCAAAATAGCTTACAGGCAGATTCCCTTTAAAGTTTATCAGATGAAGAAATGAATTGATATAACTCTTAATGTTTAGTACGAATTGATCTCCTTTGAAGTTTAAGAATCAAGGAACTCAAATCACAGTCTACTTGGAATTCCTCTTCTTTCTTATAGGAGTGAAACTGCTTTTACATTTTAGCACCTTTGAAACTTTTTAAAGCTGTTCATTTTTCTGTACAGATGCACTGTGTGCATGTGTGTGTGTATGTGTGCTGTTGTAATTTTATCAGAATTTCTGGTATTTTCTCACAGGTCTGTGATCTTTATTTATCAGTCCATTCAATAGCTGGCCAAACAACATTCTAGACATTGTGATGACATTGATTATAACCTAATAAAACACTGTTCTTATGCTAATGGGAATAATTTCATCTTTTAAATTTAGTGTTTGTGAAAATCTAAGGCTAATTTGATCTCTTGGTTAAACTATTTCTTTTAACCTCCTACTCTAGAATTTTAACTTTTACACAAAATAATATCTGTATCAGAACACAGCTGTATTTTTATTACACAAATGTGATCTAAGTGAAGATGAACCAAGATTTCATAGGGAGCATAGTGTTCGTAATGGTACCATCAGTTGTAGCAGTTAGAAGCCAAACTCTGAATATTGGCTTAAGGAATAAAATAAGAAATTATTGTTCCTGTAACCAAGAGACCAAATGATAAAGATAGCCTGTGGTGTGGAAGGATTGAGGATTTAACAGGCTGGACTTTCTCAGCCATAGTTACTCCTGGAGCTGTTATTACAGCCAGAGGAATACAGAAATGGACTACTGTTGCTGAATAGACTTACTCTTGGCTGGTAGCTGTGGTCAGAGAAGAGGAGTCATAGAACCTAGTAGTCAAAGAGAATCACATGATAGGACTTAGGGAAGAGTAAGGTTTTTTTTTTTTTTTTTTTTTTTTTTAAGATTTATTTATTTAATTGAAAGAGTTACGCAGAGAAGAGAGGCAGAGAGAGAGAGAGGGGGAGGGAGGGAAGGAGGTCGGTCTTCCATCCTCTGGTTCACTCCTCAGATGGCCACAACTGCTGGAGTTGTGCCGATTCTAAGGCAGGAGCCAGGAGCTTCTTCTGGGTCTCCCTCGTGGGCCGTGTTCCACTGCTTTCCCAGGCCATAGCACAAAGCTGGATTGGAAGTGGAGCAGCCAGGTCTTGAACCAGTGGCCATATGGGATGCTGGCACTGCAGGCGGCGGCGGCTTTACTGCTACGGTACAGAGCCAGCCCAAAGTGTGAGGTTTTTTTTTTTAAATTTATTTTTTATTTTTATTTTTTGACAGGCAGAGTGGATAGTGAGAGAGACAGAGAGAGAAAGGTCTTCCTTTGCCGTTGGTTCACCCTCCAATGGCTGCCGCCGCGGCACGCTGCAGCTGGCACTCTGCGCTGATCCGCTAGCAGGAGCCAGGTGCTTCCTCCTGGTCTCCCTTGGGTGCAGGGCCCAAGCACTTGGTCCATCCTCCACTGCCCTCCCGGTCCATATCAGAGAGCTGGACTGGAAGAGGAGCAACAGGGACAGAACCGGCACCCCAACCAGGACTAGAACCCGGGGTGCCGGAGCCACAGGTGGATTAGCCAAGTGAGCCGCGGCACCGGCCTACTATAGTTTTTAAAATGTGAGAAACTCTGACTTATGCCTTGTGTGATTAAATAGTTTGGATATTAGGATGGACAAGCAAACTTCTGGTTT
This sequence comes from Sylvilagus floridanus, assembly GCA_949820135.1. Classification (NCBI taxonomy): domain Eukaryota; kingdom Metazoa; phylum Chordata; class Mammalia; order Lagomorpha; family Leporidae; genus Sylvilagus; species Sylvilagus floridanus. The sequence goes on from OX463236.1 coordinate 35,998,825, forward strand.
ACTATAAGGGTGGAATTTATCTAGGCAGGAGTGAATGAAGATTCGTGTGTGAAGAAGGTAGAGGAGTAGAAAGTATTTTAATCAGAAGTTCAGAATACAGCAATACATTTAGTGGACAAGATGCATATGGAGCAATTAATTGATGACTGCGTTATGCTTCTAATGATTTCATTTTATTTTTCCTGTTAAAACAAAGCAGGATTGTGGTGAGGCTGATATGTCACTCCTGGGAACAATCATATCCCCTGTTGGCGAAGGTCTGATTCAAGTTCTGGCTGCTCTGTTTCAGGCCTACCTTCCTACTAACGCCTCCCTGGGAGGCAGCACGTGATAGTTCAAATATCTGGGTCCTTGCAGTCCACATAGAGCACCCTGAATGAGTTCTGGGCTCATGGCTTCTGCCTGGCCCAGCCGTTGCTGTTGCAGGTATTTTAGGATGAGTCAGCACATGGAGGTTCATGCCTTCTCTCTCTCTCTCAGTATGCCCTGCCCCCCACACTCATCTGCCTTTTAAATAATACTTAAAATAAAGAACAATAACAACAACTAGTAACTGTAATATGTTAGTGGGCCCTTGGAGGAAATTAGGAGGAATTTTCAAGAAGTTCATGGGAAATGGTATTATGAAAAGAGTATGCATGGATTTAAAAAAAATTATGTCAAAATAAACTTACCTGTGAATTCCATTCTCCATGAACTTTTTGGATCACATTCATTCTTTACGTGAATTAAATAGACTCAAAGCAAACTAACTGAGCTTGAGGTAAAATGATGTTTAATTAATATAAAATACCAAATAAGATTGATAAATCGATGCTATCCATATGTAGTTTTGATTTTTCTTTCTCCACATAAAGTAGTAGTTCCCAACACCACTATGTGTGCCAAACAGCTGGTTCAGCTCTTCACATCATTTGTCTTGGTTACTGTCTCTTGTTGCATAGTACACATGCTGGTTTACTGGGTGAATTCAGTCTGAAACTCTGGTAACACTGATTTCCAGAGGGACCTATGCCTACTTGATTATCCCTTTTTATATTCCAAATTCCTTGTTATTTTTTTTAGCATGGTCATGTGTTGTAAACCTCAAACAAACAGGATGGCGTGAGAACACACTTTTCTCAAGGATCACTGTCTTGGGAACATTTGTTTGCATTCCCATCCCCTCTTTCTCCTGTACCCCACAGCTGCACCGATGCTTGAGTTCCTTTATTCATACAGTGCCACAGTGCTGCTGTAACTCGGCACTAGGATAGTGGTTGGTTTCCACAGAGCTGGTAGTGGTGTGTATGTGGTTACTAGATTGCTCTGGGTATATTATTTAAAAAATTTGACTTTCAAATGAAATGATGTAGTTACCATTAACATATCTCATTTTTCTTGAAGAGTATCACTAATGGTCAGCCGATTGACTTCATGTTTGTAACCAAGAAGCAGTAAAAATGACAACAAGAAGCAGATATTTTAAAAAATGTTTATAGCCGAAAATGCAATTGCCCAAAATTTGTCAAGCCGTAGATCATGTGCAGAGCTGGGGGGTAAGCCAAGAAAAGAGAGTTAGGGAATTTGACAGGAAGTTATTTTCTATTTGAATTGTGAAGGTATCATGCATTTTGTTGTTGACTTTAAAGCCTAATTCCCAGTTTCAATATTTGAATCTATTTCCTGGCAACATCTTATTTGCACGTGGAATTTTTGAACTTATGCCTCAGATTTTTAACGTAAACTATTCATCAAAGGCCAACTTTTATTAGAAATTGACGTGCAAGGGACTGTCACTTACAATCTACATTTTTAAGATGGAGCGGTCTATTTTGCCCAGATTTAATTTTTGACTCCCAGTAGATATAGGGAGGCTAAAGTAATTTATGTCTCAACTTGCTAGGGGATGTTTTAAATTTTAGTAAGCAGCGATATTATATTAGCATAGACCATTTGGGTAAATTTGCTTCAAGGAGATAATAAATAACTAAACTACTTGGTAAAAAATCAGAAACAAAACAATTTGTTCTTGTCAGCTGGTGGTACTTAAATTATGAAAAATAGCCCTCCCAAGACCTGACTAACCCACAAATCTAGTTTGTGGCCATTGCTGGCTTTATGCCATTGTGCTGTGCATAATGCTCTGAAATCCAGTAAAAACTTGGATGTTTTGAGTGTGAAATGCCTTCGAAGATGATGATTAATTCTTTTCACTGAAACAGGCAGAGGATAACAGAGGACAAGATGACTTAATTCTATCACCTGTGCCTAAAGTAATTAGTTTATGCGCCATCCTTTTAATTAAAGTATTTAGTGGTGCTGGCACTTTGTGGAGGGGGAACTGAGAGAGTTTTGAGTGGCAGGATAGGCAAGGGATTAAGAAAGAAACACAGTTAAACTGATCAACCGGAGCAGGGAGGGGGCAGTGTCTGAACTCCCTGAAATTCAAATTCTCACTGAATTTGAAAAGTAAGGTTTTGAGGGCTGGCGCTGTGGTATAGCTGGTGAAGCCATTGCCTGTGACACTGGCATCCCATGTGGGCACCAGTTTGTGTTCTGATTGCTGCCCCCCTGATCCACCTCCCTGCTAATGGCCTGGAGTAAGCAATGGAAGATGGCCCAAGTATTTGTGCTCTTGTCACCCACCCATGAGGGAGACCTGGAGGAAGCTCTTGGCTCCTGGCTTTGCTTTGGCCCAGCCCTGGCTATTGTGGCCATTTGGAGAGTGAACCAGTGCATAGAAGATCTCACTTTTACTCTCTACCTCTTACCCCTTACCCCTTACCTCCTACCTCCTACCTCCTACCACCTACCTCTCTCCCTCTTGCTCTGTAATTGATTTAAAAAATAATTTTAATTAAAACGAAAAGCATGAAGTTTTTGGATGATCATGCCATCTAAACATTAGAAGAGGTACTTTTCGTTTTTAACAGGCAGAGTGATCAACTCATCTGTATCAACTTGCTCCCACATTTGAGTTGAAGGTTGAGAACTGGCTCCCTAAGGTCATGGTGTAAATATTTTTCATCTTTGTTTTCTCCAGCACTTAGTATAGAGAAGGTCACCACACTATGAGTTCAATGAATGGAATATGGCCTACTATTGACTGATAGAACACAAATCTCTCTTCAGTCTAAATGGGAGAGAGGTGGGGACAGGGTCAAGAGGGAAAGAATTCAGTTGAGGTTTTGTCTCCTCCTTTAATTCCACCCCTTTGTGGAATTTAGGTATATTTATAAGTAGTTAAATTTCTCTTAACTATTAACTCAATTTCTTGTAATTTTATGAAAACAGAACTTGGTTGAGTTGGTTTGAATTTTCCTTTATTTCTGAGAATTGCTCCTTATCCTAATTCTGCTTTTGGATGTATTTTGGTAGTTCACTGATTTGGATACCTCTTGTGAACACTGATTTAGTTTGACATCACTACTTATAGAGCAGAGAAGACAGCTACAAGTGAAGTGTTATGGAAGAAGATTACTATTTCACCTAAAATCATCTTAGCCAAATAACTGTAAAACTATATAAACAAGAGCCACAAATAAATCATTGCCATTTTCTTTACAAAATATGATGGACTGAGAATAAAAAAAAGTTTTCATACAGTTGTGTAAATTAAATGATAGATGAATGTTAAGCATTGTTTTAAATGACATTTTGCCTTAGAAATGTACTGGATTGACAGATTGAATATAGTTTTTCCAGATCCCGATGCTCTGTATGAATTTACGCTTATGAAAATTTACAGCTGAGTTTTTCTGTTAGGTGAAAATCATTTAATAGTGAAATGGGCAGACTATCAATGAAAAATTGGAGGTTTGAGAAGTTAAAGTCTACTTACTCAAGTGAGATTAAAAAAATACTGCTGTGCCAAAAGAAGTATCCCATTTTTTAGTCTAAGACATGGAACAGCAACTCTTGCATATTCTTTTATGGTCTCTGTTATCTTCTTTTATAAGCACACGAACTTGATTTGGTGTGTCGTCATTTTGTTGTCTTCTATAAAAAGTCACATTTTTGCGCTTTGCCTTTATATTTTGACCTTGTAAGAAATGAGCATTATATTAAGAAGAACTCTTTGAGAGCAGAAATACAAAATACTCAGTTACAAGAAGGTGTATGAATGATTGACGTGCAATGTAATTGTATGACTAATTTATTTCCTTCAGTTTGATTTGAAAAAGTCATTAGGGAATTGTATGTCATCCAAAATCCAAACTTTGGAATATACATACTTGATAACAGTTTTCAAAGCAATATATAGTTTCTGAAAGAACAGCAAAGTGGCAGAGTTTTGTGTAAAGTATAGCACAATAAAAAAGGGAAGACATTTGGAAATTCGCAGTGAACTTTAGGATTTCTTTTTCTTTTAATTTTATTCACAGTTTATGTTGGCAAAATCAAAACACTTAGTTTGAGGGGCCAGTGTTGTGGTGCAAATGCATTAAGCTGCCTCTTGTGACACCAGCATGCATATGGGAATGCTTAGTCCCTGCTGCTCTGCTACTGACCCAGCTTCCTGCTAGTGCACCCAGGAAAGGCATCAGAAGGCAGCCCAAGTACATGGCCTCCCATGTGGGAGACCAAAATGGTGCTCCTGGCTTTAGCCTGACCCACACCTGCCCATTGTGGCCATGTGGGGCATGAAACAGCACATGGAAGATCCCTTTCTCCTCTCAGTCTCTCTCTTACTCTGCCTTATGAATAAATAAATACATATTTAATAATAAATACTTAGTTTGAGCTAATGCTGGAACTTTGTTTATCATACCTGCATCTTTTTCTTAAAGTATTTGAGGTCCCCTTAATCTTCATTGAGTAAGCGCTTCTCGCTTGTTATGGGACCTAGTGTCACACATGGAAGTTGACTAATCGATGCTGTTTGAGCCCTGGTACAAGGATCAAGTGTAATCCTGTGCACATGGGATATATTATTGAATTAAGCTGTAACCATTATTTTGTGTAAAGGGTACGAGTAGAGACTCTTATCTTAGCTGCTTGGCTGCTTTCCTGCCTTTCTTTGCACAGCAGTATGCGCATTTAAGGATTTAATGAATCTCTGTTACAATGATGATACTGAATTGCTTGAAATTATTTGTTTTCAAAATGTTTCAATTCTGTAAATAGAAGCAAGGAAATGGCAGAAAATGTAAAATGAAGATAAACTTATTCAGTGCTTTTTAACTTTTGCTGGAATACACATTCTTTCTTGAAAGTTATCTCCTATGTATAAATTGCAAAGTTGAATGTGAGATCAATAAACTAGTAATTAGATTTGGTTCTCAGGTGGATTCAGAAAATTGCCCTGCTTTATATATGTGATGAGTTGTGATTCTGTATTTTAACTCTGTTATAAAACTTATTGGAATGTTTCAGGAATAGGAACTTCTGTCTTGTTTACTTTTTTTAAAAAAAAACAAGCAGTTTTTAAAATGCTCTGTTGATTTTAAGGGAAATAAATTCAAACTCATGGGTATTGTTCACAGTTATGAGTCATATATTCCAATATTTGTAGTTGTTGGTTTGTTTAGTTTTCATAAAGATCTGTGTATTATATTATATTCTCATGTTCCTCAAACAGAAAGGAGACAGATTTCTGTGGCAAGTAAATTTTGGGGAAAAAAGATAACACTTTGTTCTTGGAGATTTGTAATGGACAGTTGCACATCGAGGTTCTGTGAAGTCTTACTAGGAAGAGAAAGTTTTAATTTTTGCTTGTTGTTTTCAAAATTCTAATAACCATGGAATGGTTTTTCCCTATGTGATATCTGCTAATATGTCAAAGAACTAACAGTTTTTAAAACAACTTTTTAGTAAAAAAACAATCCCTAAATTAGTGTTTCTCAAGCTTTTTTTTGGTTTCAAAAAACTTGTAAATATCTGTGTACCAAATGATATGGCATCTACACACTTTTCTTACTACAACTTCTACATAGAAGAGGAAATGTGGTATTATAAGTTTTGTCTTCAGTGAATTATACCACTTATACAATAATATGAACTCTTTTCCTCATCTTGTGATTTTTGTCATGAATTCCACATAATGTGATCTTAATATACCTACCCCTGCTTTAAAAAATAGTAATGTATATGTAGATATGTCATGTTTATATATGACATGAATATAGAAAAATGTTGAAGTTGTTAAACAAAGAGCTCTTTGAACTCTTTATACTTTTCTGTATTTGAAATATTTTAAAGTGAAAAGATTTAGCTATTTGTATTTACACAATTTTATAGTATCTATGGATGTTTGATTGGTACAGTGTTCAACTTACTGTTGAAGACCTGGAAAACTGGCTGTATCTACAATCAATTTAGGAAGGGAAAAGAAAAAGGCAATTTTGCACAAGTATTTTAGTTTTGCATTTTTATGAACTGAACTCCTTTCAAAGAACAGGAATTTAAAATTCCTTAACAGTTTTTTTTTTTTGAATTCTTTCTTTTCAGTTATCCTTTTTTAAACTTTTATTTAATAAATATGAATTTCCAAAGTACAATGTTTGGATTATAGTGGCTTCCCCCCCCCCCCATAACCACCCTCCCACCTGCAACCATCCCATCTCCTACTCCCTTTCTCATCCCATTCTTCATCAAGATTCATTTTCAATTATCTTTGTATACAGAAGATCAATTTAGGATATACTAAGTAAAGATTTCAACAGTTTGCACCCACACAGAAACACAAAGTATAAAGTACTATTTGAGTACTAGTTATTCTGTTACTTCACATAGTACAACACATTAAAGACAGAGATCCTACATGGGGAGTAAGTGCACAGTGACTCCTATTGTTGATTTAATAGTTCACACTCTTATTTATGACGTCAGTAACCACCCGAGACTCTTGTCATGAGCTGCCAAGGCTATGGAAGCCTCTTGAGTTTGCCAGCTCCGATCTTACTTAGACAAGGCCATAGTCAAAGTAGAAGTTCTCTCCTCCCTTCAGAGAAAGGCACCTCCTTCTTTGATGGCCTGTTCTTTCTGCTGGGATCTCACTTACAGAGATTTTTCATTTAGGTCATTTTTTTTTTCCAGAATGTCTTGGTTTTCCATGCCTGAAATACTCTCATGGGCTTTTTAGCCAGATCTGAATGCCTTAAGGGCTGATTCTGAGGCCAGAGTACTGCTTAGGACATTTGCCATTCTGAGTCTGCTGTGTATCCCGCTTCCCATGTGGGATTGTTCTCTCCTTTTTAATTCTATCAGTTAGTATTAGCAGACACTGGTCTTATTTATGTGATCCTTCTATAATACAATTTCTGGCCATAACATATGTGTTTTATGGTCTATTGCAGCAACACTGACAAGACAAGGAGTGTTGTCCATTTAAATTAATTCTTGATAAAGGGCCAGTGCTAATTCATCAATTTGTGAGAGGATAAGGGTAATCATGTGTTAGAGAATCTAATTATTTTGCTTTCTGAATTGTTTTCTTTTTTTATGAGTTACACAGTTAAACTTCTGCCAGTATTACACAGATGCACATTTCTGAAATAATCATTTCAACACTGCACATATATGTATATTATATCTGTGTTTTTAAAATCATGTTTTGACAAAGTATTAAGATATTTGTCTCTCAAGCTTCTTAAGTTATTCTGTTTATTTTTTAATGTATGTGTATATTAATTTGTGTATATATCTATCTGTGTTGCATTAGAAATATGAATTCAATGTATTTTTTTCTCAAAAAATCCTCCTCAGACCTATACTGAGATCTGTTTCCCAATGCAAGATATGTTCCTTTTCTAATACCACTGTTTCAATATGTCTTCAGCAAATATTGGCTAAAGATTTTTATGGACTATCTTGAGAAAGAAATACTCTGAGATATTATTTAAAATGTGTAAAAAATGTATTCAGTGTTTGATTCAGTATGTTTTGTTTTCACTCTAAAACACTCTTTCCTTCTTTTTTTGTGTAGAGCAATGAAGTTGTCTACTATAACGCGAAGGATGATCTTGATGTGAGTATTTCAAGTTTCACATTAACTTCCAAGAAAAATTTTGTTGTAATAGGATGATCTGTTTTATAGAACAAAGAGAGCCGGCAGGTTTAGTTTTTTTAAGAGTGTGTGAATATGCGGCTTCCAGCTGGTTACCTTGCCTCTTGCAAGCACTGCTCTGGCTGTTCCACTTGCAACCCAGCTCCCTGCTAATGCGCCTGGGAAAGCAGTGGAAGATGGCCCAAGTGCCTGGACCTCTGACACCATTGTGGGAGACACAGATGGAGTTCTAGCTTCCTGACTTCAACCTGGCTTGGCCCTGGCCATTGCAGCCATTTGGGAAGTGAATGAGAGGATGGAGGTTCTCTCATTCTCTCTCTCTCTCTCTCTCTCTTTCTCACTCACTCTGCCTTTCACATAACTAAGATAAATCTTAAAGTGTAAATAGCATAAGCAAAATACCAGTTAAGAAACAGTGAAGTATGATACATTTTTAGAGCTTCAGTGATTTTCAGCATCTTACTGGCAACCTTATACATAGAAATGCATGTATTTCTCTGGACCAGAACTCCCACTGTACTTTGTCCATTCCTCAGTCCACTGTACTGACTTAAATCCTGTGCATTCCATCAACAATGTTGAAGACAGAGGTCAGATGCCATCCATCTCTAGCCTTGCTGATGCCACTGGGGTCACCATACCAGTCTGTTTTTGCTTGAATGGCTCAAGCCAGAGTAAACAGTGTGAATGATACCCCAGAAACCGTGCGACAACTGGCCATGCTGGCCCAAGGTTTGAAGTATAGTCATTGTGCCCTAAAGCTTTTGGGTACTTCTAAATCAATGACTCTGATGTGCATATTTAAGAACATGGAATGTTATAGATTCTTCTGATATCGCCATATTGAGAGGGACATTTGAGAGATATTTGAATTTCTAACAGTGGAAACATTTTCAAATTCATAAAATAAAGAGTCCATAATTTTTATTATTTATTATTTTACATATTTAGGAAGGAGAGAGATATTGCTAGCAGAATACCCATCCTCTGATTCATTCCTCAAATGCCTACCATTGGCTTGGTCTGAATCAGCTTGAAGCTAGGAGCCAGAAACCTAATCTGGGTCTTGCACATGGGTGGCAGAGAGTCAGCTACTTGGGCTATCATGTGCTGCCTCCCAAGATGCACACTGTCACGAAGTTAGAATCACATTCAGAGGTGGTATTGAACCCAGGCATTCTGATGTAGGATGGGAGCATTTCAAGTGGTTAGTTAACTGCTAGACCACTCACTCACTCCACGCTTAATTTTTTTTTTTGAATCCTCATTTTGACTACACCCAAAAATAGATATTTCTATTGAAGAATTTCACTGGTTTTACACCAAAATAAATATCTTTTAATTCTGTTTTTGCACAAACTTTTCAAAGTATCTTCATACAGGTATTTATTCAGAAGTATTTGTTGGGGCTGGTGTCGTGATGCAGTAGGTTAATCCTCCACCTGCAGTATCAGCATCCCTTATGGGCGCCGGTTCTAGTCCCACCGCCCCTCTTCCAATCAAGCTTTCTGCTGTGGCCTGGGAAAGCAGTAGAAGATGGCCCAAGTGCTTAGGCCCCTGCACCAGCATGGGAGACCAGGAAGAGGCTCCTGGCTGTTGCCGCCAATTGGGGAGTGAGTATTTACCTTGGTACACATGGTCATTAAAACCCTGAACAGGCTGGCGCCACGGCTCACTAGGCTAATCTTCCGCCTGCGGTGCCAGCACCTGGGTTCTAGTCCCGGTTGGGGCACCAAATTCTGTCCCTGTTGCTCCTCTTCCAGTCCAGCTCTCTGCTGCGGCCCGGGAAGGCAGTGGAGGATGGCCCAGGTCCTTGGGCCCTGCACCCGCATGGGAGACCAGGAGAAGCACCTGGCTCCTGGCTTCAGATGGGTGCAGTGCGCTGGCTGCAATACGCCGGCCGTAGCGGCCACTTGGGGAGTGAACCAACGGAAAAAGGAAGACCTTTCTCTCTCTCTCTCTCTCACTGTCTGTAATCTACCTCTCAAATAAATAAAAATCTTTTAAAAAAATCTAGTGTTTGTTGAGAGCCTGCTGTATTTCAGGTATTTCTCTAAGAGCTTAAGGTTTATCAGTGCATAAAAATGAACAATTATAATTAAAATTGTGTCATCCACATATTCTTTGTCTGAATCAAAAATTATATTTCTATACCATTGACTGGAATTTTCTTTCAAGTATTTAAGAGGAAGAACATAAAATAAATAGGGCTTGTCTTCAAAAAAATTTAAAAAATCAAAATAGTTTGCTTGAAATGTCACCACTTCTTAAATCACACCTTGACAGTTAATATTAACGAATCATGTGATTTATTGAGCAATACGTTTGCCTGGATACTGCTAAGCACAAAACAATTATTTAATTCCTGTAATAACACTGTGAATGAAGTAATTTATTTTCTTTTTCATGGATGAAGAAGCTTGTTTTAAAATTTTTTCCCTAGATTGAGATATTTTGCTCATGCTATCTTTCCTTTTAAGTGTCATTTTCATGACATAGGAACCTTATTAAGGACAACAGAGATATAATACAGAATGTTTTAATGGGTTATTGATTGATATCAGCAAAAATAGATTTTGAGAGATACTGTTTAACCCTTAGAATTAGTTATTTAATATTAAGAAATTCCATGGTCATTTAAATGTATGTAACATCTTCAACTCTTTTTTAAAGATATCTTTATTTTTATTTGAAAGCAGAATGACTTAGACAGAGAGGGAGGAGAGAGAGATCTTCCATCCACTAGTTCACTCTCCCAATCCCTGCAGTTACTGGGCTGGCCCAGACTGAAGCTGGAGCCATCAGCTCCATCCAGGTCTCCTCCTTGGGAGGCAGGGGCTCAAGTGATTAGATGATCACCTGCTGCCTCCCAGGTGCGTTAGCAGGAAGCTGGGCAGCAGAGTAGCTGCTCTGTATGTGAAGCAGGTGTCCCGAGTGGTGGCTTAGCTGCCTGTCCCACAGCACTCAGCCTTTCATTTACCTTCTTGGTGGTACACCAGTTGCAACTATTATTGAACATATGAGTTATAGAACTGTGATTTCATAATGAGTGAAGTATGTGGAATGACATGCAGTGCTCTGCTTATGTGTTACCTTAAGATGACACCAATATTGTCATACAGATTTTGTTCTCTGAACTAATGGAAGAAATTATATTTTATGGCAAATAAAATAGATTCATTCACTTAAATCAGATTTGCTTTCTAAGTTGAAAAGTGTTTTTATTTGATGTGAAAGTTGGTTATTTTTCTTTGCTCAGATTTTTTTTTTCTTGGCAGGCAGAGTTACAGTGAGAGAGAGAGACAGAGAGAAAAGTCTTCCTTTTTCCGTTGGTTCACTCCCCAAGTGGCCGCTACGGCCCGCGCATTGCAGCCAGAGCACTGCGCCCATCCGAAGCCAGGAGCCAGGTGCTTCTCCTGGTCTCCCATGCGGGTGCAGGGCCCAAGGACTTGGGCCATCCTCCACTGCCTTCCCGGGCCACAGCAGAGAGCTGGACTGGAAGAGGAGCAACAGGGACAGAATTTGGTGCCCCAACCGGGACTAGAACCCGGGTGCTGGCACCGCAGGCGGAGGATTAGCCTAGTGAGCCGTGGCGCCAGCCTGTTCAGGGTTTTAATGACCATGCGTACTAAGGTAAATACTAATTGAGTCCCTGCCACTCATGTGGGAGTTTTGGATTGGGTTTCTATCTCCTGACCTCATCCAGGCCCAACCCTAAGTATTGAAGGCATATGGGGAATTAACCAAACTGTCTCTCTCTGTGAGTACCACTGTACTTAAATTAAGCACCACTGTGCTTTCACAGTACTTCAGAATTTGCATACGTGCCCCTTACAAGTGGAAAAATGTACACAAGTTAGGTATTTGTAATACTTGAGCTAGACTCAGTATCTTCCTCATAATTTGTCTGCACAGATGGTCACTAAAATACTCAAAACTCCCAGTAAATAGGAAAACCATTGCAAATGTGATCCTATTGGATGTGCTTTGTTTGAGCCACTTCCCATATAAAAAGAAAAGGCTAAAATACTACTTCCAGTTAGAATTCTGTGTATAAAAGAATTCAATCCATTTTTGGGGCCAAGAGGTGAACTTGAGCAAATTAAATCAAAACTCTGTATGTAGCAAAATGTCAACTTCTAAATTTAGAATTTGAAAATGATGGTTAGCATTTAGAGAAATAAAACTTTCATTTTTAAAAACAGTGTAGATAATGTTTTTAAAAATAAAACTGCCATAATAATTTGCAAAGATTGCTTTATAGGAAAAAGATGGCTAGGATAGAAATCAGAGACCAACTCATGTCCTACTCCAACCCTAATTTATATTCACCAAATATGTATTAAAAGTGTGATACAGTTGATGAGGTGATTCATAAAACTCATTCCATTTCTGAGTGTTCTTAGATTCTAGGAAAAATATTTATCTTTATACTTACATGTACAAAGAATATGATCACATTGCAAAATTTGATCGTCAAGAGATGAAAAAGCACATCCATTAACCTCTCACTTGTAGTTTAATAAGTATTGTAAAATTATGCACAGAGAAGACCAGACTGTTCTCAATTGTCATCAGCCATGTTCAGAACAATTATTTTATAAATGTTTTCTCAGCATTATACTAAAAGATAATATAGCACATTGTATCTGTCACCTTGACATAGGGATATCATGGTTTTAGGGGGTGTTATTTTTCAGCTGTATGATCTTATGTAAGTTCTTAATCTGAGTTTCAGTTTACTTACCTGTGGAGTCTCTGTACACACTTCCTTTTTTTTTTTTTTAAGATTTTATTTATTTATTTGAGAGACAGAGTTACAGACAGAGAGATGGAGAGACAGAGAGAAAGGTATTCGATATTTTGGTTCACTCTCCAAATAAATGGTAGTAACAGTTGGAGCTGGGCTGATTTGAAGCCAGGAGCTTTTCTGGTTCTCCCACATGGGTGCAGAGGCCCAAGGACTACTGCTTTCCAAGGTCATAAGCAGAGAGCTGGATTGGAAGTGGAGCAGCCAGGACACAAACTGGTGCCTATATGGGATGGTGGTGCTACAAGCTGAGGCTTAACACAGAACTGACCCTTATACACTACAGTAACTCAAAACCTATTGCTTGACACTGTGAAGGTTAATTAAATGTTATTAACTAGTAGCTACATTAATTATCTAATTTATTTTTGGAGAAACTAATTTATTTTTCTTTTTAAAACTTTTTATTTTTATATAACATTTTGAATTCACATTCAAAGGCTTAATGTTTGATTAAATGAAACACTCAACAAATAAAGATTTAAAACGCATAGTTCAACAGAAAATAGTTAAGGACTATTCATAATAATCATTTGGTAATGTGTTTCACCTCACTTACATAAACTAATTCTTTATCTTTGAGAGAACATATTTTTAATTTAGATTATAGTTAAAGGCTTAATGCTCCATTAAAGAGTTCAAGTCTAATTTTTAAAATAAATATGTGGCTGGCGCCACAGCTTATTTGGCTAACTCTCCACCTGTGGCACCGGCACCCCAGGTTCTAGTCCCAGTTGGGGTGCCAGATTCTGTCCCAGTTGCTCTTCTTCCAGTCCAGCTCTCTGCTGTGGCCCGGGAAGGCAGTGGAGGATGGCCCAAGTGCTTGGGCTCCTGCACCTGCTTGGGAGACCAGGAAGAAGTACCTGGTTCCTGGCTTTGGATTGGCACAGCGCTGGCCGTAGCGGCCTTTTGGGGAGTGAACCAATGGAAGGAAGACCTTTCTATCTGTCTCTCTCTCTCACTGTCTAACACACACACACACACACACACACACACACACACAAAATGTGAGATCTCTTATTTATAAAAAGTATTTTATGCAGTCAAGTAATTCTAAAGCATTTTTATATTAATTTAATTTTAATCTATGTTTCACCTGTTTCCCCATGGAATTTGTGCTAATATGAAAAACAAATGCTTTTCAGGAAGTGCCTTCTAAAACCTAGGGAACCACCATATGCATACATATTTTCTGTTAGGTGTTTGGGAAAACATTTTTATTGCACCTAAATACTTAACTGTGTTTTGTACTTCATGTTATTTATGTCAGTTATGGAATCCAAATTGAAGATGTGGCTGTGTTTGCTTAGGGAAAGCAAAAATGTGATTTGTCAAGAGAAAATAGTGTTTGTGAGAGATCCCATAAAATAGTATAATTCTACTTATTGGAGGCTACGGACTCCCAGGTCGAATCTTAGTCTGGGTTGAAATAGAACTTGAATGCTGCTCATATCATCTGGTTTTCTAGTTACGCACTATTTCACATAAAATCTTGGGAGGATTTGTACAGAACTGGAAGATAATTTATTTTGCACCTCATTTAAAAAATTTGGTTGCAAAGTTGAACGTGCTTTAGAAAGGACAGTACTGTTGTTCCTGTAAAATCTGAAGACCTTGAATAAAAATGAACGCCGTTGTATTAGTATGTCAGTTTGGCTTTTGTGGAGGGTCCTCACCTGGAGGTGCCTAAAGCTAGACAGAAATTCAGCCTTCTCTTCTCTCACACAGGCTGATGTAACTCCCATCTGCCCATGGCTTTGGAGGCCTTCCCTCCTGTTCTCTTCTCTCCCCAGCAGAGCTTTTCCATGTTGTGGTCCAGTTCCGTGCTGTTTGTTTCTCTGCACTCCAGATAACAGAAAGGAGGCAAGTGGCAATGCAGGGACTGCTCTCTGCCTTTCAGGGCCTGTTCTGGAAGCTGCACCTGCCCGTTCCTGCCGCAACCTTTGTCCAAGATTTAAGGACCAGGCTAGCCTCCTTGCAAGAGGCATGGGGTGTATTTTCCTCCCCTTTGGATAAGCATGTGCTGAAGTAGAATGTCCCATTCTGTTGCTAAAGAGAGAGGGAGACATAGTAAACAGGAGATGATTAATTAGCAGTTTCTGTATTTACCTTTCAGTTTGTGTTTCTGAACATTTTAAAGTTAACGATAACACTCCACCCACCTGTCTGTGAGTCTTTTATCATCTATATGTAGTCAAATCCTTCAACTTGAGGAAAAAAACCCTTTTACAGTAAAAGAAATATAAAATGCTTTGTGTTTCCCAGTCTTTCTCGTTGCCATGTTCTTTGATCACTGTGATCTAATTATTTTACGATATGCAAATATTTGCTCTCTTACCGTGAAGGAAAGTCAGGAACTCTCATTAAATGTCACACTTTGATATTCAACTTCAGGATTTTCAGTGGCTACAGGTTATTTTTTCAGAGATATTTACTTAAACTTCTGTGGCTTATTCACCCTCACCTGAAGTTTTGCAGTGTAAGTACATTTAATTAGGTGTTCAAGGGTGGACGCATGGCACAGACATCAGATGACTCTTGGCTTGGCCACATCCCTTATCGGAGTGCCTGAGGTTCAAGCCCTGCCATCACTTTTGACTCTCTCTTCCTGCTGAGGGAGTATCCTAGGATGCAGTGGTGATGGCTCAAGTAACTAAGTCCCTACGTGAGAGACCCCCGAGTTCCAGGGCCCTGACTTTAGCCTGGCCAAGCCCTAGTTATAGTGGGCATTTAGGGAGTGAATCAGCCAATGCAGGATCTGTCTCTCCCTTTCTCTGCCCCACTGCCTTTCACATAAATAAAGTAAATTTTAAAAATATCGTTAAGCATGTATAATCAAATAGTCACATTTGTCAACCATCACATTGTTTTGGCTTGAGGTTCGCTCATCCTCATTGTTTTTGTCCTGGGTTTTCTATATACCACTTCAGTTGTGTGTTTTTATTGCTGAAACTCCTCAATATCCTGTATTGAAAACTGATGATTTGAGAATATATAATGGGAGTTTTTCATCTTATACATCAATATCTAATGAAGCAATGGAACGAATTAAAATACTAAATACTGAGATAATATTATTACAAATATATTTGGGGGCTGGTACTGTGACGTAATAGGCTAAGCTTCCACCTGGGATGCCAGCATCCCATATGGACACCGGTTTGTGTGCCAGCTGCTCCTCTTCCAATTCAGCTCTCTGCCTATGGAAAGCAGTAGAAGGTGGCCCAAGTGCTTTGGGCCCCTGCACCCGTGTGGGAGACCCAGAGGAATCTTCTGGCTTCAGATGAGCCTCAGCTCTGTCCTCTCTGTCCATTTGGGGAATGAACCCGCGGATGGAAGACCTTTCTCTCCGTTTCTACCTCTCTCTTTCTGTAGCTCTGCTTTTCTAATAAATAGTCTTTAAAAACAAAGTATATATTGATCCTCAATACTTTTCAATGGTGACACATACCTGAGAACCAAATAAAGTCTCTATTTTAAATATTATATCTATGGGAGGGGACTAAGAGATTGTAAATTCAGAGCCCCTGCTTATATTTTTAACTTTTTCTGAGGAGATAATTTGATTTTCCTCTCCTGTTGTTGATAGAAGAGAGATCATTTTCTCAGGCAAAAACCATTTTTATTTCCTCTCCAAGACAATAATCAAGTTTTGACTTCAGCCCCATTTATTTATGTATTATTGAATTGTTTTCGTTTTCTTTTAGTCACCTTAATTTTATGTATATTCTTTTGATCATCTACTATGAGTATATTAGTATTCCTAAACATTATATTCATACATTTTATTCAGCTGTCAAGATCTTCTAAACACTTATAGTTGAGCCTGTTTGATTATATATATATTATATAATTATATAATATTTATTTAAAGAATATAAATTTCCAAAGTACAGCTTATGGATTACAATGGCTTCCCCATCCCATGACTTCCCTCCCACCCACTACCCTCCCCTTTCCCACTCCCTCTCCCCTTGCATTCACATCAAGATTCATTTTCAATTCTCTTTATACACAGAAGATCAGTTTAGTACATTTTACATAAAGATTTCAACAGTTTGCCCTCACATAGAGACACAAAGTGAAAATACTGTTGGAGTACTAGTTATTGTATTAATTCACAATGTACAGCACATTAAGGACAGAGATCCTACATGATTTTTTTTAAAAAAAATAATTATGCAATTTCCAATTTAACACCAAGATTTTTTAATCATTTTTGATTATCTTTATATATAGAAGATTGATTCAGTATATACTATGTAAAGATTTCATCAGTTTGCATCCACACAGAAACACAAAGTGTAAAAATACTGTTTCAGTACTAGTTATAGCATTACTTCACATTGGATAACATATTAAGGACAGATCCCTCATGAGACGTAAGTACACAGTGACTCCTGAAGTTGATTTAACAATTTGACACTTTTGTTTATGGCATCAGTAATCTCCCTAGGCTTTCTCTAGTCATGAGTTGCTGAGGCTATGGAAGCCTTTAGGGTTCGCCGACTTCGATTTTATTCCGACAGGGTCATAGTCAAAGTGGAAGTTCTCTCCTCCCTTCAGAGAAAGGTACCTCCTTCTTTGATGGCCCTGTTCTTTCCACTGGGATCTCACTCACAGAGATCTTTCATTTAGGTCTTCTTTTTTTTTTTCAGAGTGTCTTGGCTTTCCATGCCTAAAATATTCTCATGGGCTCTTGAGCCAGATCTGAATGCCTTAAGGGGTGATTCTGAGGCCAGGGTGCTATTTAGGACATCTGCCATTCTATGAATCTGCTGTGTATCTCGCTTCCCATGTTGGATCATTCTCTCCCTTTTTCATTCTATCAGTTAGTATTAGCAGACACTAGTCTTGTTTGTGTGATCCCTTTGACTCTTAGACCTATCAGTGTGATCAATTGTGAACTGAAATTGATCACTTGGACTAGTGAGATGGCCTTGGTACATGCCATCTTGATGGGATTGTATTGGAATCCCCTGGCACAATTCTAACTCCATCATTTGGGGCAGGTCTGATTGAGCATGTCCCAAATTGTACATCTCCTCCATCTCTTATTCCCACTCTTATATTTAACAGGGATCACTTTTCAGTTAAAATTTAAACACCTAAGAATAATTGTGTGTTAATTACAGAGTTCAACCACTAGTACTAGGAAAAAAAATACTAAAATGGATAAAGTATTACATTGTACAACAATAGTCAGCACAAGAGCTGATCAAGTCATTGTTTCTCATAGTGTCCATTTCACTTCAACAGAGCCTGTTTGATTTTTAAAACCCTCCAGGAACTTTTCCACAGTCCTTCCCAAGCAGACATAACACTTGGTAACAAAATGGCGATTTCTTTGAGTTGAAGGCACTGCTACCCAATCTTAAAGATTTCCTTAGTAGGCTTGCTAGAGAGTGAGCTCCCGGAGGATGTTCTTTTGTGCTTATAGAAGCTGACATAGGTCTTACAACATCTAGTTTGTTGTCATCACTCAGTAAAGTTTTCTTTCCCAATAAGTCACTGAATTTAAGTTAAAATTAAAGCTTCATTCTCCATGACTAGGATGGCCTGAGAACATACAATTTATATATATGTGCCAGGCATACTCCCCAGTTTCTGTTTTCTAAGCTTTTTTTTTTTTTAATTTTTAAAGAAACTCTTTCATCACCATTCCAACCTAACACAGACCTGTGTGGATATCTCTAATTTGGAGAATTGGAATTGAAATTGATTATCTCTAGGAAAATACTTACTGTTAGTGAATGCCTGAATTGTTGATCAGAAACCATATCAAATGTTAGGTGTCATTGTCTCCTTCTAGTTACAAACATGACAACAGTAAGGAGAAATGCTTGGAAAATAATCTGTATCATCCGACCTTTTTGAGTCTTGAGACTGGATAAACTTTTTTTTCCATTTAATACTAACTAAATATATACATATTTATGTGTAGTAGAAATGCCATAGGTTAAAGACACAGAGAAAAATTTCCTTACTTGTGAGCTAATGTTACTTCAGGTAAAGAGAAAAACAACATTAAATCTATGCTTATTGTCCCCAATGAAAAAGCCACTGATCTATAAAAAGTAAACCAAAATAAATCATCCAGACAAAATGCTAAAACAATATTCCCATTGGAAGAACTAGCAAATTTAATAATGTGAATTATTCATCAGTGATACTCAGAGTGAACTTGAGCAGAGTTCTCAGAATGGCGAAAATTAAGAGAAATGATGGGAAGAAGGATAATAAATCTGGAAGTCAAAATGCAGAGCTGCGATCCTAACTCACGTATTTCCAAAGACCAAGTTAAAGTGTGTGAGTTAGAGAGAATCTGCTAGGACTTCTTGCAAGGAAATAAGTCTAAAATTGAAAATAGAAACCTGCAGTGTTTCAGACAGAGATGTTTAAAAGTCAAGACCGTTTCTAACAGAAACTTGTTCAAGATAGCCATGATTTCTAGTAGGCAGCTAAATATTTAGTTTGGTTGCTTGGCAGAACAGCCTCAAATAGAATTTTATGTTTAGCTTATGAGGAGAATTTGAAAACCAGTTGCTGAAGTTTCCCAAGCAAATGTGAAGTTATGTGAAATAGCAAGGCCAGATTCAGCCACAGACATGAATATATTTTGATGGACTTAATGTTAAAGTGAATTTGAATACCTTTGGGTGTGACACACTCCCCAACTTGTCACAGTTGCACTCCTCCTTACTGTTGTACTCAGACTACTTCACACCTATATATATATATACATATATATATATATATATATATATATATATCATAAGGAATAATTTGAAAAAAATGCCTAAGGGTGGAACAGGATGAAAATCTCAGAACCCCTATGTTTCAGGACAAGTGCGGGCACTGGGTGGAATGTAGAATTTAAGTGGCTTGGCATGAAGGCTAGCTCTCATAAAACACGTCAATCAGAACCAAAGAAAGCCAGGAGTTTAGTCCCTGTTGGAATCAGGTTTAACATTGGAATTTCCCAATTTCTGCTGTTCAACAAGCATTGTGCTGCTATATCACCAATTTCATATTCAACCATAAAATGCCATGTTCAAGTATAATCCAGTACTTTCGTTCATTATAATGATGACACGAGGCCTCACTTAAAGAAGCATTCAAAGGTGATCAATGATTCCTATCAACTGTAAGCTCACTAGTAGTTAGAACTGAATTGGTTTATGGGGAGCTGTCGGGTTGGAGCTCTTCAAGGACTCTGGTTTAAGACAATTGCTCAAGGGCGTTTTATTATATCTGTGTTCCTCTGCTCAGATCCATGCTATTTATATTCACCTTGTGGCTACACAATAAATACTGACAGCCAGATTTCGCTAAAGCAGTGACTGAAATAAGGAACAGAATTAATGTCCCCTTAGGATTGTACAATATGATAAAATTATGTCTGTAGTCATTTAAATAACATTTCCTCTTCAAACTTAAAAATGCAGGAATAAGCAGATGGGATTATTTGGAGAGACACAGTTCTCATGGAAGGAAATATGGCCTTATTGCAAATTTAAGATACTCCTTCCGGTGTCTAGTTAATGTGTAGTAGTTAATGTTAACATATTCATATTTTAAGTACCTGATCATGATATCATGCAGTTTTTCCAATCACATGCTAAATAATTCTTCAAAACAGAATTCACATAGTGTCCTCCAGTTGAGACTTCCTTGGTTTCAACAGACAGTAATTGGAGTTCTTTTCTATAAGTATGCTAAGCAACTTGTAATATAGTTCTGGCTTTAATGCTGTAATAACTTACACTATTATAAAGATATACAACTTTGATTTCCTCTACTAGAGGTTTGGAAAATTGAGGTGGGGAATCTTAATTTTATTGTTTTTTTGTATTTTAAAATATTTTATTTTTAATTGACACATAAAAATTGTACAAATTTATGGGATTACATACACTTCAAGATACACTTCTCTGTCTCTGGGAGTGTTTATCATTTCTTGAGGTTAAAAGTATTCAAAATCCTTTCTTCTATCCTCTTTGAAATGTGTAGTACATTATTATCATCTCTGGTTAACCTCCCATGCAATAAAACACCAGAACATTTTTCTCCTGTTTGTAACTCAGTGCCCCTTGTTGGTCAACTGTTCCCCATTACTCTCATCTCCTCTGTCATAGCGTAGAGTAATTGTGGATGATGAGTGTTAAATCTCTATGTTCCAATACCAGTGTTACTTGTAGTGGTTCTGAGAATGTGCTTGCTTCCTGAGCTGATGTTATATAAGCTAAGTAAATGGGTAATCTTTACAAGCGTGGTGAAAATTCCTATGTCTTTTTGTTTCCAGGTTACTGGAAACAAAGTTAACAGAGAAGGTCTAAAAATTAGCTTTTACTATAGGTGATGGGAATTCATTTTTAAGATAACTATTTTTTCCTTTGTTCACCTGATGAGGCTGCCTCAGAGGATGACAGAGGCTGTGGAGAGCATTCCTCATCTTTCCTCACTCCCCTTGCTCTCCTTACACCCAGGGACAGTCACGAGGGCTCCAGTAACATCAGAGCAAATGTGTGGGAGTGGACATTAGCCTAGGAGTTACCACCCACCCCTGCACCAGAGGATCTGGTTTCCATGTCAGGCTGGCTTCTGCCTTCTGCTTTCTGCCAGTGTAGACCCAGGGAGGCAGCGGTCATGGCCCAAGTGGGTTCCTGCCAACCACAGGGGAGAGCTGGATCTCAGTTCCTGGCTCCTTCTCTGGAGATGGCAGCCTATTGTGGAGTGAACCAGCAGATTGAAGCTTCCTGTTTCCCTCCATCTGTCTGTCTCCCTCTCACACAAAAAGAAACAAACAAAATGTGATTTCTCATATGTCCAAAACCAGGTCATGTTGCGGAATTAGTGGCCCTAGTTAGAATGTTTGTCTGCAGTTACTCCAAGTGATATAAGGATCAAGCTTTTTGGTTCCTTGTCTGGGCAGATACGTTAAGCTAAGTTATCATGAATTTTTGTGAAACATGAACACAGACTTGTTATAATACTTCATAAACTAAAGCTCTGTCCGATTCTACATACAATTAAAATGTTAGATTTTTTTTAAAAAAAATTTAATTTTTTATTTGAAAGGCAGAGAGGAAGAGAGTGTAAGTAAGATCTTCCATCTGCTGGTTCACTCCTAAAATGGCCTCAATGGCCAGGGCTAAGCCAGATGGAAACCGGGAGCCAGGAACTCCATCCAAGTCTCTCACCTGTGTGGCAGAGGGGCCCGTGTGCTTCAGCCATTCTCCACTGCTTTCCCAGGCAGTTTAGCAGGGAGCTGGATCGGAAGTGGAGCAGCTGGGATTTGATCTCATGCCTTGATAATCACGCAGATCTGATTAATACGCACTCTATACATGTATTGAAATATCACATTGTACTCCATAAATGCCAAGTTGTTGTTTCTTAAAATTTGTAAAAATTCATTGAAAGTAAAAGAGTTAAATATGGACAGAGTAATGGAAGCATGAAATAAATTAAAATTCTAAATCAAAGCTGTCTCCAAAATTTGTTCCTTAAGTCTCGATACAGAATATACCCTCTTGACTCCCACACATGACCAGTACCATGTTCACTACATTTTACTTTCCTTCTCTGAAAAACATTAAAATCATTTCCAGACATGGAACCAAAAAGCCTGATCCTTATATCACTTGTAGTAACAGCAGACAAATATTCTAACTCGGCCACTGATGCTCCAGCATGACCTAGTTTTGAACATATGGATCACTGTGAAATTTAAACAATACACTGCATGTAATCTATTGACTACCAAATATAGAATAAGTACAATTACAATCCAGTACAAATATATTCTTTGACAGTTATTGAGCTACTTATTTTCAGTGTACAACACACAGGGAAACATTGAATAAATCAGATCTTGCATGTAAGTAATTAATAGTCCATCTCTATACCATCAAATACCTGAGGATTCAGCTTAGACCGACATCAGAAATAAAAGCTATGCACTATAAGATATATTTTCTTTGAATGTTAGAAAAGAAGCCTATTTTTTGGTATTTTAATAATTAGAATACATTTCATTGCTATTTGATGGAAATCCCTACTAGCTCATTCTAGAATTACATTTGTTTCCGTGAAATAAAATTAAATCATGAAAAATTGGGCCTTTAAAAAGACATTCAGATGGGACATTATGTTAGAATTAATTTTAATGTAGACAAGACTCAGCCAAGAATAAAATAAATAGCAACCTAACAGTCAAGAGAATTCAGCCGTCTGGCCATATGTCTAACACAGGTCAAATTTTCAAGATGATCAATAAAATAAAATGCAGCCAATAAACCCACTAGGTTTAATCACCTGGGAATTCTGGGTTGAACTTATTTCATTTGGAGTTTGTTCAGAAGCATAGATCTTGGAATTAGGTTAATAAGGGTTTGTAATGATCTGATTTCTTTTTGCTGACTTTGGGGATTAAGAAAACAGTGCATCTTGCTGGCTCAACTCAAGCCTCCTGGGGAATTTGCTTCACTAATCTTCAGGGAACTTAAAGATTTATTGGGGTAAATTCCCTAAAAACCTAAATTATGACTAGAAAAGAACTTGCAGGTAGATTTTCTTAAATAATTGTTACATTATTAATTTTTTTTACATTTTTGGCTTTTATTTAGTGAGAAAGATGCATAAGAGAGTGAGAGCTTTATCTAAGAGAGAGGGGTAAATCGGGGTTCATACCAAGTGCCAGGAGCCAGCCACGTGGAGGAGCATCTGGGCCAGGAAGCCTAGGGCGGGTGGCCCAAAGGCCACGTGCCCTGGTGGCGCAGGACTACAAGCAAGCCCCCTCCTGGCTAGAGGTCAGGGAAAAGAGGAAGAGCAGACACACTGTGTCCAAGGCTTCTAACCCACTTCCAAAGGAGAGTGGTTAATTAACCTGATTGGCCAGTGAACACTCAGGTGTGGCCAGGTAGGGGCATGAGGTCACACAGGGGCGTGGTGAAGGCTGGTCTTCCAGCTCACAAACCAAATTGATTTTAACCTGTTTGCCTGCCAACTCAGAAACTCAATCCCCTTAATCCTAATGGAAGTTGATGGATGTCGAATCATCTCTTCTGTAACCGCTTCCTGCTTAGGAGGGGCGTAGTGCAGGCCTTGCCTATCCAGGGTTTTGAAGTCTCTTCCTATCCTGTGTAACAAATTTGCTTTGTGAACTGGAGCAGTCTCAGTCATTGTCAATATTGTGTGCCCTGCATGGTCAGTTACTCCAAGAAGTCGAGTTCTCAAACTTATGTTTGTTAATTAGTATAAGCAAAACTGCAACAAAACCAATTATAAGTGGGGTGCCCCTTTAGATGAAAACAACATATCTTACAGATTCCCAGATAATGGGTAGTGATAGGCTGTGCTTATGTAGATTATAAACCCACTTAGCTTGAGTATAGAGAATTATAATAGAAGAAATCATTAGGTAGCTTTATCATCATTAACAGTTCCCAGAGATAATCAAGGAAGGCAGGTACAGTATGTTTGTCTTAAGGAGACAAAGGCAAACGTTTTACTTATCCTTTTTGCTCTGAATTACTTAAGTTTTCTGATTGGCTTATCAGAACAGTCAGGCATGTCTTTCACATTCCCCTGTGAAGACTTAAGAGGTAGAAGTTTAATCCCAATTTCACGGAGGTAGTAGTGCTCAATAGCACCTGGTAAGGTCCCTTTTATTTAAACTGAAACTGATCTGAAGAGGATCTTATGAATGCCTTCTTCAGGAATTTCTAATGTTGGAGTTTTTTGTTAAAAACTCCTTAATTCCTTGGAACACCTTTTGTAGCTCCCCTGTCCAGCACAGTGTCTATTTCAGAAGCTTTTAAACAAACACAAGGCTTAGAATCCAAATCCTGGAATCCATAACAACTTTTGTAGATACCCTTTTCAATATGGAGTGTGTATTAGGGCATCTTTAAAGCTATACACAAAAGCTTGGAATCTGAATCTTGGAATCCAAATTCCATAGAATCCTTGACACTTAATTTTTCTTTAGAAATAGAAAAAAAATAATACCTGAAATATTGACAGATTGCCTGCATTGTGTTTATGTTTTTTGAAACGTTATATGATGATGCAAAACTTCTATTTTGTATGTGCATTGTGCTGTTTCTCCCCAACATGTAAATTACATCCATAAAAAATAAAGTGGAAGGTGATGTTGTGGTGCCTATGTTGCATATTTTCTCCCATTTGTGGAAGTCTGAAAGACAATCTGGATGTAAAGTAGAGATTGGGTTAGGAAAGGAAGATGATGGAGGGAGCAGGCATGACACATACCAAAACAGTCAGATGGAGGGATATATTCTACCGTCCCACAGCTCAGCAGGGTAACTGTTTCACCATGAGCTATTAATTATGTTATGAAGAACCAGAAGTGTGATTCAAACTATCCAAACATAAGGAAATGGAATTGCTAATCACCCTGATTTGATCAGCACACACTGTATAGGTACATTGAAGTATCACACACTTAACACTGCTTTCTTTTCTTTTGGATGTATACCCAAAAATCGGAGAGCTGGGCCATGGGGTAGACCAGTTTTCCTTTTCTAAGGCATTTCTGCGCTGTTCCCCATTTTCTTCCTATCCTTACCAGCACTTGTGATTCTTTGTGTTTTTGATAATAGCCGCTCTAAGTGGAGTGAGATAGTATCTCATTGTGGTTTTGATGCTCATATTTAATTGTTATGTGTTTAACTTGTATGTTACCCAACCATCTTTGTCATCCACAGTTGTTCGATTACTGAGGCCTTTCACCAGGTAAAATTAACTCTGTGTGGCTAAAAGGCTGTTGTAGATTTCCACCTATCTGATCCACTCTGGATACCTTACAATTCATGTGTGCATCCCTCCGTGGAATGCAGTCCCCTTAGGATTCACTGGGGGAAAACACTGTAAAATTCACAAGAAGGTAAATTAGATTCAATTTCTTCTAGGAATTCTGCTGTGTGTTTTTAGAGGTTGCTTTCAAAAAGGTCTCTCAGCTTGATGCATTTTTAATGCTTTGCACATTTGGGCACATGCTCCTTTTGCAAACACAGTTTAAGCACTGGTTGCCACTTGTTCTGGGTTGGTGGCATTTATAGTGGGTTTCTGGAGTCCCAGGGTTTGATCTTTGGTTAGGTCTTAGCTGTGTGATATGAGCATGATATCAAGAGAATATAATTATCTTCATACTTTGCAAAGTTATTTTTTTATAAAGCTTTTATTTCCAAATTTCCAAAGTATAGCTTATGTTTTACAATGGCTTCCCCCCCATAACTTCCCTCCCACCTGCAACCCTCCCCTTTCCCTTTCCCTCTTCCCTTCCATTGACATCAAGATTCCTTTTCAATTCTCTTTATATACATAAGATCAGTTTAGTACATATTACGTAAAGATTTCAACAGTTTGCCCTCACATAGGGACACAAAGTGAAAAATACTGTTGGAGTACTAGTTATAGTATTAATTCACAATGTACAGCACATTAAAGGCAAAGTTCTTTTTTTAAAACTCTTTTTTTGCCCTGATAGTATTTTGAAAAGTGTTGTCTATCATAATATTAAAATTTACTTCAATTTTCTTGAAGTAGAATGTTTTCATTTAGATTTTCTTTTTTACAATGTAATGTATGGTCTTCATGGTTTCCATGGAAAGAGCTGTATGGAACTTTCAGACTCTGTAGAATCAGAGTGTTCTTCACAGCCCCCAAATAAAAATGTCCCTTGGGGCTGGTGTTGTGGTACAGCAGGTTAACCTGCCGCAGGCAACATCAGTGTCCAGTATCAGAGCTCTCGTTCTAGTCCAGCTGCCCCACCTCTGCTGATGCACTCAGGAAGACAATGGGCAGTGGAAGATGATCTGAATACTTGGGACCCTGCCACTACATGGGAGAACAGGATGGAGTCCCTGGCCCAGCTCTGGCTTTTGTAGCCATTTGTGGAGTGAACCAGTGATGGAAGGTGGATCTCTCTCCCTGTCTCACCCTTTCTCTCTCCCTCTGTCACTCTGCCTTTCAAATAAATAAATCTTTAAGAAAAGGAATGTCCCATTAGCCTCTTCCCAAATACAGATCACATATTTTGATGTAATGCAGGTATGAATCTAGTTTTGATCTGTTACCTCTTTCTGAGTCTAGTAATATGAAAATTTCGTACATCTTGTGGAATTCCAATCTGCCCCTATTCTTATTTTCCATATACTGACTTAGATTTTAATACTGGTGGCTTTCCTTATTTTGTGCTGGGTCCTGCAACAGATGAGTCACAGGCATTGGTTCATCCTGCAGAGGAAGCACACATCAGGGGTCTGCATTATGGTCCAGTGTGTTAAGCCTGTGCTTGCAAACCTGGCATCCCATATCTGAGTGCTGGTTTCAGCCCTGTCTAGTCTGTTTACAATCCAGTTCCCTGGTAGTGCTCCTGGGAAGGCAGGAAACAGATGATGGCCTAACCACCTGGTCCTGCTTCAGCCTTTGAGGCCCCTTTGGGGAGTGAACCAGGAAGATTTCTCTCTCTCCCTTCCCCTCCCTTTCCCTTTCTCCCTCTGTACCTCTCCTTTCTTAGCTGCGCTTTTCACAGAAACAAATAAATCTTAAAAAAAAAAAGTAAACACATCAGTTTCATTTCGAATATATTCAAAGATATTCCAACATTATGTGTTCTATTTTTTAATGTTAATATAATCCTCATCAGCAACCTGGATACATCTTTGGAGGATGTCTATTTTTGTCTTCTGAGTTTAATTGAATAAAGAAGTTACTGTAATTATCAGGATCCCTCTTTAACCTAGTTTAGTTTCTATTCATGCATTTCGTATCCTTACTTAGAACAATTATGTCGTATTTGGAAATGTGTGTATATTAGAGTACTTCAACAAGTTCATGGAACTGTGACTTGTGATATATTTTGTGAATGGCTGGAAGGGAGCAGCTCAGAGGCTCTAAGCCCGGGGTGGTGATGAGGAATTGGGGTACTGATTGCCTGACTTGATTGGTACATTGTGCAGCAGTGTGCCGCAGACAGTGTGCCTTACGGCATTAACTGTCTGTTCATGGAAAATTCAGATAGAAGTATGAGTCTATTTTACTACAAAAAGTGTTTGAGCAATTGAAAATTACTACAGAAAAGAACATGTTTTGAAAACATGCATGGATTTCAAAAAAAAATGACCAAATAAAGATACTTTTAATTCCGCTTTTCCACTGATGTTCTCAAGTGCCCTTAGACATAAGTTTTGCTTTAATAGCCTCTACAGTGTCAGGTTTCTTTGCGTCTGAGTACAGTTTCGGCTGCTTTTTGTTTCCTACTTTTCCTAAACTCTCCATCTCAGACTGTAACCTGGTTTTCCTTCCCCTTTGTGTGTAACTACGATTACTCGAAGCGTACGTGAAGAGGGCTGGGCAGTGTGGGACAGTGGCTTAAATTGTAGCTTAGTATGCCCATACCCAGTATCATAGTGCCTGGTTCAAGTCACAGCTACTCCTTGTCTTATCTGCTTCCCTGCTAAGAGCTCCTAGGGGGGACCAGTTGAGTGCTTGCGCCCCTGCCACCCACATAGGAGACCCAAATGGAGTTCTGGTTCCCTGGCCTTGGGCTGGCCCACTCTGGCATTTGGAGAGTAAACCCACAGCCAGAAGGTCTCTCAAATTTTTTCTCTCTCTGTTTTGTTCTCTCATTCTACCTTTCAAATAGACAATTAAATCTTTTTTAAAAAGAAAGAAGAATACACAGAAGCCTAACAGTAAATTGATCTTTAAAATCTAGGAATTAGGGGCAGGCATTGTGGCATAGCAGGTTAAGCCACCACCTGCAATGCTGGCATCCCATAATTGGTTCCAGGCTTGGCTGCTCCACTTCCTATCCAGCTCCCTGCTCATGGCCCGGGAAAGCAGCATAGGATGGCCCAAGAGCTTTGGCCTCTGCATTCACTTTGTTTTGTTTTGTTTTGTTTTGCTTTAAGGTTATTTATTTATTTGAAAGAGTTACACAGAGAGAGAGAGAGAGTGAGAGTGAGAGCTTCCATCTCATGATTCACTCCCCAGTTGGCTGCAATGGCCAGAGCTGCGACGATCCAAAGCCAGGAGCCAGGAGCTTCTTCTGGGTCTCCCATGTGGGTGCAGGGGCCCAAGGACTTGGGCCATCTCCTACTGCTTTCCCAGGCCATAGCAGACAGCTGGATCAGAAGTAGAGCAGCTGGGACTCGAACCAGCGCCCATATGGGATGCTGGCGCCTCAGGCCAGGGCATCAACCCACTGCATCACAGCGCCAGCCCTCTGCACTCACTTTGGGAGACGAAGTCCTGGATCCTTGCTTCAGTATAGCTCAGCCCTGTCTGTTGCTGGCTTTTGGGGGGTGAACCAACGGATGGAAGATCTCTCTCTCTCTCTTTCTGTCCCTCTCTCTTACTATAACTTTGACTTTCAAATAAGTGAAGCAAATCTTTAAAAATAAGAACCAGAAATAATCAATTTTGGCCACAGATGTTATTAATACATCTTTCATGTTGATTTCTAGAAATGTTTAAAAAATGTTTCTGTTTTTAAAGGAGAGAGAAAAAGAGAGTGTGCTCCCATCCTCTGATGTACTCTCCAAATGTCCCCAGTGGCCAGGCGTGGGCTGAGAATGAAGTCAGGAGTTAAGAATTCAACCTAAGAGTCCATGGAGGTGGTAGGAACCCTATTGCTTCAGCCATCACCACTGCCCTCCCTGCCCCCACCCCAGGGTCTGAATTAGCAGGAAGCTGTAGTTAGGAGCCTGTGCTGGTGGTAATGGAACCCAGGTAGGTTGTTCTGGAACACAGGCGTCTGAGCTGACATCTTGATCCCTAGGCCAAATGCCTCCCAGTCATGAGAATTGTAAAACATTCTTTTCCTGGTGTGCATAATAAATCACCTCTGAAGAATTAAGGCCCTGGGTTTCTACAGGATAAATTTAGTATTTTAATTACTTGAACTGGAGAAGTCATGCAAATTCATAAGAAAATTTATTGCTTCTTTATCAAACATTATAATTAGCTAAGCTTGTGTTTTACAAAGAAAGTATGGCTGCTTATTAAATTCTTAGTTTTAAAACTTTATTTTCTTAGTGTTATATTTTGATAAATTAAAAGTACAAATATTATATTTAAGCCCTTAGTGCATGCGTACTCAATGTCATCTTACTCTTTTTTTTGCTGCTGTTTGTTTTCCTAAATCTTTTCATCCGCTTACTCCTCCAAGTGATGGTTATCCTGAATCAGAAAATAACATGTAAACCAAATAAGTCAGGATATTTAACAGCATTCTTACTGCCAACGTAAAAGGTGCATTATTTAATATTCAACCTAGCCTTACAGCTGACTTGAACCCAGACTGAACGAGAGAGCCACACACATCTTTCTCTACCTTCTGTCTTCACTTGGATGTTTTTGACTGCAGTTCCTTTGATGCATGTCCAATTCTCTTTTTTCACTCCTTAGTTTTAACTTACTTTTTTGAAAGACAAAGGGAAAACTCTCATCCAGTGGTTCAGTCCCCAAATGCCTGCATTGGCTAGGGCTGGACCAAGGCTAGATCTTTGAGCCTGTAGGCTGCGGGAACCCAGTCACTTGAGCCATCAGTGCTGTTTCCTAGGGTCTACATGCGTAGGAAGATGGAGTCAGGAGCCAGAGCCACTAATTGACACTCTGCTATGGGACATGATCATCTTAACCCACACCCCTAAGATACCGTTTCTCACTGATTCAAGGGATTTACCAAAAAGAACTTTCCTCTATAGCAGTCAAAACCTGTGAGTGAATGAGTGCCCTTATGGGATGCTGGCGCTTCAGGCAAGGGCGCTAACCTGCTGCGCCACAGCGCTGGCCCCAAACATTACTTTTCAGTTCAGAGTGTTGGTATCAGAATGCAAGTATACCTGAATATTCAGACTTGGCCCCTGTGTGAAAGTCTTTTTTGAATATGGACTTAAAATAACTATAAAATCAGTAATCATTAAATTAGTTTCTTGAAGAATTATTGATTTTATTTTAATGGAAGAGTGAGACACACATACACACACACACACAGAGGGAGAGAGAGAGAGAGAGAATGAATGAATGAATGCATGCATTAAAATCTTCCATTCTTGCATTCACTGTTCACTCCTCAAATGACCACAACAACTGGGGCTGGGCCAGCCAAAGCCAGGAGCCAGAAACTCCATCCAGGTCTTCCACATAGATCTCAGGGGCCCAACTATTTTGATCATCACCCACTGCCTCCCCAGGCACATAAGCTGGATCAGATTGTGCAGCAGCTAGTACTTGGACTTGAACCAGTGCTTCAATATGGGATGCAAGCACCACTATGCTCATGCCAATAGTAACTACATTGTAAAACTTGTAAGTTCCTGTATTAAATAACATCCATGAAACAGCTGTAAAAGGTGAAATCAGGAATTGGAGGGGCATGTGACCTAGGATCTGAGAGAGTAGTTGGGATGCCCACATCCCACATCAGATTACCTCGGTTTAGGTCCCAGCTTAACTCCCAGTGCTACTGCCCTGCTGACATGCACCCCGAGAGGCAGCTGGAGCTCTTGAACGTGGATGAATCCATGTCACTCACATGGGGGACCTGGATTATTTATTACAGACCCTAGCTCAGGCCTGGCCTGGCTCTAAGTCTTGACTGTTGTGAGCTCTTGCTCTCTGTCTCTAAGGCATTTAAAAAGTATGTAGAGGTAGAAATTTGAAAATATACACACATACTAAAGAATTGTGTGCAGGGGTATAGCCTGTGGTTCTTGAGGAGTTTGGTTCATCATACTAATTTCAGTCATTCTCTGGTGTATAGAGATACCAGTTGTGATACTATACGTTCACTGATGGTCTTAGTGAATGATTTTTACCCAGTGTCAACTATTTTTTGAGATACAAAAATAATGGAGAGCAGTAGGAAGGAAGCAGAGGCCGAGCTGTGTGGTGAACGGAGTTTATCAATAAGCTGGTACAAGCTGAATTGTGCATACTCTAAAGTATGCATCTATTGCAAAAATGTAGGTGAAATACATAAACTTTTAAGCTTTGAGGATTTTCTATAAGCAAAAGTGATGTCAACTTAATGTGAAAAAAATATTAAAATTCAATAATTAAATAATGCAATAAATTTACATTTCTTTAACACATTATATTAAATAAATTTTAATAAAATATAACAAGTAAATAGCCATTCAAAGCATGTTTAGTTTGAAATAAATAGGCAAGAGCCTTTTGTGTCTGTCCTAGAGGTATCACTGTGACTTTCCACGTGGAGTTTGCTAATAGGTTCTGTTTGTAAAACTGAGTGACCTACCCATCCAGCACTGGCTCATGTCTCGCTCAGTGTCTGAGTGTTCTCATCTATTATTTAACAACTGAAATTATACTGAGAAGAATCGTCTGAGAATCATGCATCTCATGTTTCTCTTATGAGTTTTCCCAAATTCCTTTGAGAATTTGTTTTATAAATCACTGGCTCTGTTTTTCTGTACACAGTTGTACATGGTAGTCTGTGGACTTTAGACGAGATAATTCATTAAAAACAATGGAAAGAGATGATAAGCTATTTTTTATGTGTTCTGAAAAACAAGAAAAATCTTTATTTTTTTGTTTGATCTGTTTATTTAGCATAATTAGGAAGTATGTGTAAAAAGTCAGTCATTTCCTTTGTGCCTATTATTTGCAGCATTTTCAATTAAATTTTTTACTGTCATACTATATAAATAAAGAAGTGAATTATGATATTAGGAACAGTAATTTCATTGGGTTAGATTTGGAATTTGTAATACTTTTATGAAATTATTTTTATCCAGATAGACAAAAGGGAGAGCCAAGGAGAACAATTGTGTTAGCTGGTATTTAATATATTTAGCAACTTTGCATTAAAATGAATGTTGACACATGATTATGCAAGTTGAGAAATACATTATTATTTTAAATTATTCCTTAAAGCCCTTTTTATGGTAATCTATATATGCAAGAATCTCCAAGAAATGTATTTAAAACTGCTAATTTTTAAATAGGAGAGGATTCTGAGGAAATATAAGTGGTTTTTATCTTAAGTAAAATAAAGACTTAAAAATTAGTACTTTTTTCTGATCACAAACGTAATGCATGCCCATAGTATGACTGGAAGAAATAGGAGGGCACAAAGATTAGCAAAACAATTTCTCCTGATGGGTGTTGTGGCACAGGAGTTAAATTGCCACTTGCAATGTCTGCATCCCGTATGAGAATACTGGTTCCAGTCTGTGCTCCTCTGCTTCTGATCCAAGCTTCCTGCTCATGCACCTGGGAAGGCAGTGGGTGGTGTTTGGGCTCCTAACACCCATGTGAGAGAGACCAAGGGGAGCTCCTGATTCCTGGCTTCCACTGGACCCATCCCAGACCATTGCTGTCATCTGGGGAGTGAACCAGCAGATGGAAGATTTCTCTCTCTCTCTTTCCCTCTCCCTCTTTCAAATGAAATTAAGTAAATACTTAAAATAAAATTAAATTTTTTTTCACTGCTGTGAAACCAGCAATAACGGTAGCTGTATGTACCTCCACTCATTTCCTTTTTGATTAACATACAATTTTTTTTTTTAAAAAAGATTTTATGTGTTTATTTGAGAGAGTTACAGGCAGAGGGAGAGACAAAGAGAAAGGTCTTCTTCCATCCACTAGTTCACTCCCTAGATGACCACTATGGCTGGAGCTCAGTTAAACTGAAGCCAGGGTGCAGGAGCTTCTTCCCATCTCCCACATGGGTGCAAGGTCCCTAACACTTGGGCCATCTTCCGCTGCTTTCCCGAGTCATAGCAGAGAGTTGGATCGGAAGAGGAGCAGCTGGCACTCAAACTGGCGCCCATATGGGATGCTGGTACCTCAGGTGGAGGCTTAGCCTATACCACAGTGCTGGCCTCAACATGCACTTTTTAAACTTAATATCTTTTACAACAAATATAGCATTTATATACATTGTAAATATAATTACTCTTACATTTAGTAACAGTATAAAATCATAGCTCTCATAATTGTGACCATTCTGTCCTTGAACATTTAGTTTTTGGGTCTGATTTAGTTAATAAATGACATCTCTGTAAACATTATTATTGATAAGTCTTTGCTGTCTCCACTCTGCCAATAAATATTTCTTGAGAGAAGAAATGAAGTATTTGACCATACCACATATTCCTAACTCTGACTCATTCTTGTAATGATCTTTCACTCTCTCTTCATCCATGTAGAAAATCTACTACATTTCATGTATCTAAGACTTGCTAGAAATAAATGTAAATGGCATTTCTGGGAATGATATGCTCACAAAAATAATGTGTTATTTTCTAAAATTACAGAACTAGGGGTATAATTTTCAGAAGTGCAAATGATTTTATGGATTCTTTAACTCAACTTAAGTTTTGAAGTTACTAATTTAAGGTGGAAGAACAAACTTCTGGGCAAGCATTTTCTGATGTTTAAAGTGGACTTAAGAATGCTAACCAGAAAGATCATTTGGGATAAAATAAGTTAGCATACTTAGGTTCTCATAGGCAGTGCCAGGCCAAGGTAGATGCTAAACAAATGCTTGCTGTTATTAATTACAATGAAAGATTCATTAGAAAAGATGAGAAGAGCTAATATTGTAAATTAGCTTTAATTTTTAGATTTGTTGTTTAAAATGAAGTTTACAGATGCATGTGAGTCTTTTCATAACATATATTTCATCTGTCAAATTATGTTATCTTTATTATTTCTCACTTCTTTTAATATTTTAAAAAGCACATACTGTTTACTTCCTGTCACTTCTTTGAAATGTTTAATATTCTGATTATTCTCTAATTGTGTGTAATAGAAGCAAAATAGTTTACAGGTTGTTTCTTGTGTTACCTGAGAATTAAACCTCATTTCACTTCTTCCTCTTGCGATCCTATTAGTTCCAAGCCCTATTGAGATCTATATTCAGATTAAAAAAAAAAAAGATTTATTTCCTTATTTGAAAGGCAGAGTTTCAGAGAGAAAGGAAAAATACAGAGAAATATTTCACCCACTTGTTCATTCCCCAAATGGCCACAATGGCCAGGCTGAAGCCAGGAGGCAGGAACTCCTTCTAGGTGTCCCACATGGGCTCAGGAGCCCAAGAACTTAGAACATCTGCTGCCACTTTCCTAGATAGATTAGCAGGGAGCTGTATTGGAAGTGGAGCTGCCTGGTCTTGAACTGTTGCCCATGTGGGATGCTGGTGTCGCAGGCAGGGGCTTAATCTGTTGTGGCACAGCACCGGCCCCTCAGTGTGTGTTTGTTTTTAAGTGTCACCAGTAGATGTGCTATTTCTTCAGTGTCTGTGCAGAAGGCAGCTGCCCCCTTGAGGTCTACAATTTGTTCTCTGGAAGGAGGATGACATACTCCATCTAAAACCAAACAAACAAACGAAAAAACACCTGTAGCCTAGCATCATCTGTTTTCCAGGTCAGAAAGCTGAAACCCCAGAAACAGTGACTGGTCCAGGGCAGAGTAGAATCAAAACTCCTGCCTCTTCTCCACTAGCCTTTGCACTTATATGTCCTAAGTTGTCTTCCACGTAATAGGTGTTATATTAGAGAAAAATGAGTTTTAGGACTGTGTAAACTTCAAAATACTGGGGTAACCACAGCTCTCTTTATTGGAAAAAAGCTCAGAGATCCCTGGAGGTGCTA
Source organism: Sylvilagus floridanus (assembly GCA_949820135.1). Taxonomy (NCBI): domain Eukaryota; kingdom Metazoa; phylum Chordata; class Mammalia; order Lagomorpha; family Leporidae; genus Sylvilagus; species Sylvilagus floridanus. The sequence goes on from OX463236.1 coordinate 36,034,283, forward strand.
AGGCACTTTGTCATTTTCTTTGTAGAAAATGCAGCATTTCCCCCAACTTGTTTCTGGATGGCCATAACCCATATGGAAGGACTATTTTCTATTAAAACATTCTTTGACAATCATTACTCACCACATTGCTAGTTACATCCATCTCTTAGTCACAAAAATAAAGGTGTTATACATAGATGGCATCAACATTTATGCATCCTTTAACAGGCTTACCGCTAATCAATCCTGGCTTTCTCAGGAGGAGGTCTTCCAGAGAACCGTGGATACCTGACTTATGCTTTTGGCAAACTGTGAGGTGGGGGCCTCCAGAGCGAGCATGTATCAGAATCCCCTGGAGGTCTAGGCCCACTAGAGATGACTCACTGGGTCCAGGCATTCTTGGGCCCTGCAGCCATGTGGGACACCAAGAAGAAGTTCCTGGCTCCTGGCTTCAGCCTGGCCATTGTGGCCATTTGGGGAATGAATAAGTGGATAGAAAATTTCTCTCTGTGTCTCCTTTTTTCTCTGTAACTCTGCCTTTCATATAAAGAAATAAATAATTTTTTTTAATCTGAATATAGGGGCTGGTGCCATGGCTCACTTGGTTAATCCTCTGCCTGTGACGCTGCATCCCATATAGGCACCGGGTTCTAGTCCTGGTTGCTCATCTTCCAGTCCAGCTCTCTGCTGTGGCCTGGGAGTGCAGTGGAGGATGCTCAAGTGCTTGGGCCCTGCACCCGCATGGGCAACCAGGAAGAAGCACCTGGCTCCTGGCTTTGGATCGGCGTAGTCCTGGCCGTAGCGGCTATTTTGGGGGTGAACCAACAGAAGGAAGACCTTTCACTCTGTCTCTCTCTCTCACTAACTCTATCTGTCAAATAAATAAGTAAAAAAATCTGCATAAAAATCTCAATGTCTAGCCTGGGCATCTGCATTCTGAGAAATGTCAGGGGACATGAATTGCACCTGGAGGAACCTCTGCTTTGAAATGCATCTTGGGATTTTTCCTATTGCTGCACCTTGCAGCAGGGAAGAATAGATACACTGTGAGTTGGAATCTTCATTTTGTTCCCCTTGTTAGCGCAGGCCTTTCCTTTCCAAGTCCCCTTTTCTTACCTGAGTCCCTAGTGGGCAGGAACAGACAATGGAATCTGAGTTCTAAAATGCATGAAAATGCACTGTTGAATCCAAAATAAGAAATTCAGATATCTGGTGCATATTTTGTAAATTCATTTTGCTAATGGGAGGACAATTATGTATTTATGGTTCCCACCCAAATAAAACAATGATCCATTTTCAAACATTTTTCCCAGTGACGGATTTTACAACCTTTGGTGTGCATACATGCGTACACACAGACTCAGCTGACAAAATCCTGGAGTTCACAGGGCAGCTCTTCCTCTCAGACCAAGTGTGCTCTCATGTTTGCTTTCAATAATGTTTCATTTAAAGAAATGATCTGGTCCTGACCTAGTAATCTGATTTCATTACCTCCTGATGGGTACAACCTACAACTTTAGAAGTTATTGTTAAGAATAAGAGGGGACAGCCTTGTGATGCTGCAGGTTAAACCACCAGCTGTGATGCCAGCATTCCATAAAAGCACCAGTCCCAGGCTGTGCTGCTCCGCTTCCCATCCGGCTCCCTGCTAATGTACCTAGGAAGGCAGTGTAGGTGGCCCAAGTGCTTGGGCCCCTGCCACCCTGTGGGAGACCTGGATGGAGTTCCAGCCTGCCCCAGTCCTGGCTGTTGCCAGCATTTGAAGAGTGAACCAGAGGATTGAAAATCTACCTCTCTCTGTCACTCTCTCTCTCTGTAACTCTGCCTTTCAAATATATAAATAAATCTTTTTTAAAAAAAGAATAAACTAATTCTATTGATCCTACTTGTGTCTAAAACGTCTGCAGTGTTGCAATTTTTCTATTGCATTTTTTAGGGAAAAAATAGGCGCTCTCTCTCTCTCTCTCTCTCGGTATATGTATGTTAAAATCGTCAAGGTTACTAATGTATTATCTGGTCATCTAAATTTTCAAGACATTATGAAAAGTTGATCAGTGCCAATTTGTAGACCTGTAGCCTTGGATTTTGCCACATTCTTGTGACATTTCCATTTTCAGCTTATTCAGTTCAGTTTTTTCTTTTGTTTGTCAGGTGTCCCCATAGCATGATGTCAGAAGTGATTTTTTTTTCTTGTAGTATTGTTTGGGGAGTGTTCCTTTAGGATATGGAAACAGATCCATATGGTGAAGGAATTGAAAAGACAGACTTGAATTATTCATTTTGAAAGGTAGAATGTCAGTGAGGGCGAGAGACAGAAAGAAAGGAAAGGAGAGGGAGAAAGAGAGATCTTCCATCTGCTGGTTCACTTCCCAAATTTCTATAAGTACCAGAGTTGGCGAGACTGAAGCCAGGAGCCAGGAACTCCATCCGGGTCTCCCAGAGGTGGCAGGAGCCCAAGCATTTGGACCATCCTCTGCTGCTTTCACAGGAGCATTAGCAGGGAGCGAGTTAGGAGCTGCCCGGCCTCAAACCTGTGCCCTAATAGGGGGTGTAAGCAGCCTAACCTGCTGTGCCACAGTGCTGGCCCCTGCAGGTCTGAACTTAATTTTTAAAATATGGTTAGAGAATAGTTAAATACATTTCAAACAAAAAAAGTTCAACATAGTTAAATTTTATAGATGTGTTTTGGATAAATAAATGAAATTCCCAGTTTCCTGCTGGCACAATACAAAGGGTAATTTCATGTCAAATGCATGGTTCCAATATGGAAGATTAATCTTTGACTTTAAACTCCTATGGGATCTGCCTGACTTGTTGATTGGAACTTGATTCCTACCTTTGGAAACAAATGAATTGAAGTTAGGATTTAACTGTATTTAGAGGTACAGTGGGCCTCTTCTTTCCTGTATGCTTTATACATTTTATATTTATACAATGTGTTTTTCTTAAACACATTGATACACCGGGAACACATGCCAAAATCAAATGAATATGACCAAAAATTTTCCTTCATTGCTTGTTGCTGTCACATGAATCATGAGTTGTCAAACCAAGAGTTGTCCTCAGTTGCCTAACATTAATGCAGTAATGTAACTTGTAAATTTCTTTTTAAATGGATAATTCTAACCTGGTATTATTGGAAAGCACTTATCCTGGTTTTTAAATGTACCTTACCTTAGTGAGTATTATAAGTAGGAAGGCTCTGGATGATTCCAAATGACTGCAGGATGGAAGAAATCAGGAAAGACGTTAGTTGTGTTGTGAATGATACCATGAAGATGTATTGTGAGTGCTAACACCAGAGTGGAAATTTGTGTATCCTATGCCATCATCATACTGTATTTAAAACTATTCTTGTGGCTCTGTTTTTTAAAGAATATGCGTTCTATGCATTTGCTTTATCTGTTAGTGCAAGTTACAAAACTGTGTTTATTATCTTTTCCTGTATAGCCTGAAAAAAATGACAGTGAACCAGGCAGCCAGAGGATCAAACCTGTTTTCATTGACGATGCTAATTTTAGAAGACAAGTATCCTATCAGCACGCAGCTGTCCATATCCCCACTGACATCTATGAAGGATGTAAGTAAAAGGATCGGAACGCCTGCTGGAATACCATCCTATCCCCGTTTCTGAGAAACAGAATAGGAGCTAATGTGATTGTTTTATTTATGTGTCACCTAAAAGTCTGTGGTAAACTCGGGTCCAAGTAGAAGAAGAAATCTTGAGTTTTGTGAGCAGTTGCTGTCCAGTGGCCTCACTGAGTGCACTCTTACAGGAGGTCTGCATTCAGGGAGCTGTCCTTCTGAACTACGGCCTGGTACACAGTTCAGCTTTCCTAGTGACAGGTGCACAGGGACATTCTGTATATTCTACACGCCTGTATATTCTGCACACTCGCATGTCCACCGATTGGTAAAGGGGGAAGGTTGTTCATTGTACACTGTCCCTGGTTCTTACTGTTAATTATTGCATATGTCTCTCTTTGTCTCCACTTTCTCCCTCCCTCTCCCCATCCCTCCCTCCCCTCCCCTAGGATGTAGGGAAAAGATAGCTCTTCCCACTTATTGTGGTTTCAAGACAAAAGGGAGTGTTGGGGCAGGGGGAAAGGAATAAGCAGGAGGCCTAAAGAAGTGGAAATCCACTGTGGAAGTCTTAGCCCAGGTGGCTTCCCGGGGTGGGGTGGGGTGAGGAGAATGGTATGCTTAGGGAGAAAGCATGTGCAGTGGGGTTTCTAAGCCACTCTGTCTGCAGTGAGGGCAGAGCCTCAGGACCCCATGGCTTCTCCTGTCCCAGCCTAATCATTGGTGAGGATGAGCTGTGTCTCGGGAGCACAATTGTAGCCTTTTGGTTTTCAGCAGTATCCACTCTCTGACCCATCCCCCTAACCCACACCTCCTGTCCTGCCTTCTCACATAGGTAGAGTAAGGAGTTGGGGGTTAGAATCACTTGAGACTTTGCAAGATACCTTTTTAATATTCTCTTTAATTACAGAGGCCTGAGTATATAGAGCTGCCTAGGTTCTAATCTACTTTTAGCACCATTGTTTTTTGGGGCAAATCCTTCAGCTTTCTGGACAAGCATTTCCTCATCTCTGAAATGAGGATAAGATTACTAATCTGATAGATCATTTGAATATAAAATAAGGTAGCACTTAGGTCCTCATGCAGGCCCAAGGTAACCGCTTTGTATGGGCTTGTTGTTGTTACAAGCTTACAAATCAAAGTTGATTTAGAGTCAAGAAATTTAAAGGACTAACATTGTACGTAGCCTGTGAGTTTTAGATTCACTCAAGATTTGTTGTTAGAAACACAATTTGAAATTCATATACGAGTCTTTGTAACATAAATTTCATCTCTTGTCAAATTATTTTATTCAGTCTTTTTGTTTTTTTTTTCATATTTTAGAAAGTACATATTACTTGTTTTCTCTCCATGCTTTAAAGATTTTGAACATATGGTTGTTCTCTATCTGTTGTAGAAACAAAATGGTATGTAGGTAATTTCTTGTACTACCTTAGAATTAAACATAATTTCACTTCTTTACCATTCAGCTCATACTATTATTAGGTCTGATTCCTACCCTGAATTATCTGACATTTGGATTCAGACTGGGTTTTTTTTTTTTTTAATTTGACCACAAAGTATTTTTTTTTCAAAAATTATTTTTGATATTTGTAATTGCATTTGTAACTATTACACTAACTTCAGATAATACCACACCATACATGCAAAAACATTTCATTCATTTTTTTGAGACACTGGAGAGACATATGGATAAAGAGTCCTCATCTACTGATGCAGTCCCCAAATGCCCATACCAGGGTCCAGAAACTCACCTGGGGTCTCCCACATAAGTGGCAGCAACCCAACTACTTGAGTTATCACTGCTGCCTCCCAGGGTGCGCATTAGCAGGAAGCTGGAACCTGGAGCTGAGAAGGGACTCAGACCCAGGCACTCTGGTACAGGGTGCAGGTCTCCCATCCATTGTCCTAACTGGTAGGTCAAATGTCCACCTCGTGTTTCTCATTTTATTTTTTTACAAGAATATTATATCTTCTAGGTTACTTACTATTACCTTTTCTTTTGTGTCTTGTTTGTTGGGTATATCAATTAAATAATAATCTTATTCCTCAGTGTCTTTTGAGTTCACACTGGAGAAAAACAACTGAGTGGATGTAAAACATTTAAATCAAAATAGTTTTTGTCAATCCCCTGGATATCATGGCACTATTCCAGTCACTGTGATAAAGAGAGTTGAGGCTAATCTGAGTGCTAATTGGTTAGAAACATAAATCTGTGTGGTTTTCTTTTCTTTCAAATAGCTTTTTTTTAAGATCATTTATATAAAAAGTATTATTTATATAAAAAGTGTTATTTATATAAAAAGTTACAGAGTAGGGAGAGATAGAGAGAGGAGCAGAAAGATCTTGCATCCACTGATTTATTCCCTCAATGATCACAACAGCCAGACCGGGCCAGGCCGATGCTAAGAGCCTGGAACTCCATTCAGGTCTTCCACCGGGGCGGGGCGGAAGGAACTAAGCCCTTGGGCCATCTCCTGCTGTTTTCCCAGGCACATTAGCAGGCAGCTGGGTCAGAAGCAGCGCAGCCCGGCCTCAAACCTGTGCTCTTACATGATGCTGGTATTGCAGGCAGCAGCCTCACATGCTACACTGCAGCCCCAGGACCTCAGATAGCTTTGATCTGGGGAACATTTTGTTTATAATGTGTATACGCATGAAAGTCTTGTATGTAAAATAGTGTAGGGCAGAAACCACCCTGACTGAATCTTCATGCCATAACCAGAGCCCTGCCTGCTCACCCCTTTGAGTTCCTTAGAGGGAGTCTTGTTTGTCTAGGATTGCTAAGATGGAGTCTGTACAAGCTTAGATTCTTGTTTGATTATTCAGCAGCCATACAGTCCATGGGAGGTTACTAAGATACTTTCCATGAGGGTCTTCATTTCTTTATTCTTAGAACATTTTGTTTTTTCTAGTTGAAATAATATTTATATCTGAAGTCCTCCTGTATTTTCTGCTGGAATAAAAATCTGACATAAAATAAGCACATAACCACTTTTTCAAAGATTATTAATTTGCACATAGGTTACACATATTTTTAGTCAGTATCCTATAAAAGTTTTGTCTTTGTGTGAGTAATGTTTCTCTTTCCAGTTTGGAATAAGCTATCTGTAAGCATTTGCAGAGAATAATTTTACTAAACTCAGTAAAAGTTGCGGTTTTGAAAACCACTGAGGTAAAATACCTGAATATGTGTCTTCAGAAGCTGTGAGGTCCTGTTTGGAATGTGCCACGATTGGGTGGGAACAGCAGGGAAAGCAGCCCTGACCCTGGATTATTTATGTCGTCCCGCTAGTCTCCCCATTGGTGTCTCCGTCTGCAGTTTCATCAGCAAGACTCTACCCTTGGCTGGCCCACACACCTTTAAAATTCACAGCCCGTGACACGAGCTGCACGAGTAAATGACAGGAGATGCCTCAGCAATGGCAATAAGACCTGGAAAATTTAATAACTGCTGGCGTGCTTCATGCAGCTCCTCAGAACTTATCAGATTTAGAGGATTGTTCTAGCTTTCTGAGTTTAATCAGTTCGCAAGTGCACTTTAATTAAAGGCTGCACTGAAGGAGCAGCCTCTTCTTTGCGTTATTGTAGCTACATTCTCAAACAGTCGCGTGTTCTAATTTCTGAAGTCCCTCAGATCGAAATGCGAACACAACATGGAGAGTAGATGCTCTTGAGTATTTGCAATTTTACTGTAGGAAATGTAAAAAGTTTATCAACTCATGTAACAAAAATAAAAACGAATGATAAAAGAAAGATAACCCCAAGCTAGTCTCATTTATGAATAATGATGAAAAAAATTTTTTAAAGAATTGCTGTGAAACTAGTAAGGTATCAACGAAAGGACACATGAGCAGTATGTAACTGACCTATGAATTGAGAAAGCTGGCATGGTTACCAATATTACTATATTCTGGACAACTCAGGCAGATGAAGCCTTCAATAGTCTTACACCCATTTTAAAATTAAAATCTAATCCATATAGCACTACCAGCAACCAAAACTCAGCACACTAAGAATAGAAGTTACCTTTGTACTTTTTCAAAGCTGAGCAACTAGAAATCCATAGCTGGTGTCACTCTTATCAGTGCATTAATAGTGTGTTGGAAATGAGGAACAGAACAAGGATGCTGGCTGTCCCTGGTCTGCGGCCTCCTTCTGGACCCTCTGCAGGCAATAAGACAAAAGCAGGAGAGGGAAGTCATAGAGAGTGGCAGCCAGGAGTCCACACGGCGAATCTAAAACTGCCCAGGGAAGAACCACAAAAATGTTTAAGGAATTAACATATGCTAAGAAGATTATATATAATTGATATTAATAAACTGGTTTTGTGCCTGTATGTTAGCAATAACCAATTATAAATGGAAAAGTGGAAAAAAAAGAACTTTTCCACAGTAACCACAGGAAATATCAAAGATTTTAAATTGTATTTTGAACCTAAACAGTGCCATTAATGGCAAAAGAAATATATTTGTTAATTTCACATTATAATCTGTTTTCAGATCATCAGTTTCTCAAGTAGTTAATAACTGATATTGGATTCCATTTTAGTGACTTGTGGTTTTTGAATATTCACTTATAAAAATTCTAATCTATTGTGAATTGAGCTGCAATAAACATTAATGTGCAGACGGCTTTTTTGTTTGCCAAATTAATTTCCTTTGGGTAAATTCCAAGGAGTGGGATGGCTGGGTTGAATGGTAGGGTTACATTCAGGTTTCTGAGGAATCTCCAGACTGACTTCCATAGTGGCTTCACCAGTTTGCATTCCCACCAACAGTGGATTAGTGTCCCTTTTTCCCCACATCCTCTCCAGCATCTATTGTTGGTGGATTTCTGAATGTGAGCCATTCTGACCATGGTGAGGTGAAACTTCATTGTGGTTTTGATTTGCATTTCCCCGATTGCTAGAGAGAAATTTCTTTTCTGTAGATTACTCACCCAAATGGCTGCAAAAGCTGGGGCTGGGCCAGTCCAAAGCCAGGAGCCGGGCACTTCCTTCATCTCTCCCAGATGGATGGCAGGGCCCATGTGCTTGAGCTATCTTCTGCTGCCGTCCTAGGTGCATTAGCAGGGAACCGGATCAAAAGGAGAGTAGCTGGGACTCAAACCAATGCCTGGATGTGGGATGCTGGCGTCGCTAGTGGCAGCTTAACATGCCACATCACAATTCTAGATGTGTTTTTTTTTTTTAATTAGTTAATTTGAGAGGTGCATGTGCACGGCATACACACACACACACATGATAGAGAAGGGGCCGGCGTTGTGGTACAGTAGGTGAAGCCACCTGACACCATAATCTCATATCGATGCCAGTTTGTGTCCCCACCTCTCCACTTCTGATCCAGCTCCCTGCTAATAGCCAGGGAAAACCAGCAGAAGATGGCCCATGTGATTGGGGTCCTGCCACCGATGTGGGAGATCAAGATGAAGCTCCTGGCCCCTGACTTCAGCCTAGCTCAACCTGACCATTCTTGGCCACTTGGAAGCTGATGGAAGATCTCTTTCTTTCTTTCTCTCTCTCTCTCTCTCTCTCTCTCTCTCTCTCTCTTTCTTTCTTTCTCTCTCTCTCTCTCTCTCTCTCTCTCTTACTCTTACACACTCTCTCTCTTTGTAATGCTGATTTTTATATGAACTGTAATGCTGATTTTTATATGAACTAAAGAGAGACTGAGAGAGCAAGAGCACTAGCTAACTAGCTCCCATTCATAGGTTCACTTCCTAGATTCCTGCAGTGACCTCAGGCTGGGCCAAGGACTGAAGCTGGCAACTGAGAAGTTACACATCTTCCCAGGATGTATAACAGGAAACCAATCACTTGAGCCATCACCACCTCCTCCTATGGTGTGCATTATGAGGAAGGTGGTGTCAGGAGCCAGAGCCGAGTATCAGTCCCAGGCACAGCAATATAGGACAAGGGCACCCTAATGGGTAGGCTGAATGTCCAGCTCCCATCTTCCTAGTTTTTTGTTTTTGTTCTTTTATTTTTTAAAAAGATTGCAGCAGACATTTAAAAGTGAGTGCATTTTATGTGGTGCTATGTGATGCTTTGTTGCTTGTAAATGTTGTGTAATAGGTTGGATATTTCAAACAAATAGCGTTTCTTTATACTGAGAACATGCAAAATCCTATGTTGTAGGTTTTTTTTAAAAGAGAGAAATCTGTACAGTAGCATGTTCTATAGTCACCCTGCTGTGCAGTTGAACCCCAGAACTTCTTCCTCCTAAATAGCTGTAACCTAGTACCCATCGATCAGCCTTTCCTATCCCTCCCTCCTCACATCTCTCTTGAGCCTGTGACAACCACAGTCATACCTTGAACTTCTGTGAGGTCCCTATTTTTTACAGTCCACATATGAATTAGATTGTGTGATATCTTGTCTTCCCATGCTTGTGTTATTTCATTTCAGTAATGACCTCCAGTTCCACTTATGTTGTTGCAGATGACAGGATTACATTTTTATGGCTGATTAGATTATTTCAGTTTCTTAGCTTTTGTGAATAATTGTGTAGTAAACAAGAGTAGTCTCTTCAATAGGTTTCATTTCACTTGGGTATATACCCAGGAGTGGGATTACTGGATCATATGGCCATTCCCCTTTTAGTATTTAAAGGACATCCATGCTGTTTTCTGCAGGCATGTACTAATCTACATTCCCACCAACAGCGTGCTACTATCCCCTTGTTTCCACATTCTCACTGGTGCTTGCTGTCATTTGTCTTCTTGACAGCAATCTTACTGGAGGGAGCTGATACCTCATTGTGATTTGATTTTCATTTCCCTGATGATTAGTGATTCTAGACATTTTTTCATGTACCTGTTGGCCATTTGTATGTCTTCCTTTGAGGAATGAAATCTTTGGTTGTTTTTCCCAGGGTCTTTTTGTTTTGTTTTATTGTAGCTACTGGAATTGAGTTTGCTTTCTTGGTTTCTTTATCAGATGGTACACTCTTATTTAACAATACTACTAGTTTTTGTTCATTGACTTTGTATCCTCCAACTTTGCTGAATTTGATTAGTAGATCTAACAACTTTTGGTGGAGTTTCTGGGGATTTCTATTATAATAAGATCATGTCATCTGCAATCAGTGACAGATTGACTTCCTCCATTCCAGTTTGGATACCCTATATTTATTTCTGTTGCCTTAATGTTCTTACTAGAATTTCCAGCACCATGTTAAGTAAAAGTGGTGAAAGTGGATGTTCTTTTCTTGATCCATGTTTTGGGGAGAAAGCCTTCAACTTTTCCTCATTCAATGTGATCATTGTTAGCTTGCGATAATTGGGCTTTACTGCATTGAGGCATCTTCCTTTTATTGCTAATTTAATTTACATAGTTTTTATCATTATGACGATGTTGAATTTTATCAGCTGCTTTTCTGCATCTATTCAGATTATCATTAAGATTTTTGTCATTCATTCTGTCGATGTGGTGTATTAAATTTATTGATTTGTACATGTTGAACCACCCTCGTATCCCTGGGATGGATCCCACTTGATCATTGTAAATGATCTTTTTAGTGTGTCATTAGATTAAATTCCTGTATTTTTGAAAGTTGTTGCATCCATGTTCATCAAGGATATTGACCTGTTGCTTTGTTGTTGCTGCATCTTTGTCTAATTTTTATTTCAATGCAATGCTGGCCTCACAGGATGACGTTGGAATACTTCCTTCCTCTTCTATATGTTGAAATAACTTAAGAAGGATCGATGTTAATTGTTGTTATAATGTTTGTTGTAATGCATCAGTAAAGTTACTGGTCTTGGGCTTTACTCTGGTGGAAGTTTTTGAATTACTAATTCCATCTCACTGCTCATTATTGATTTGTTTGAGTATTCTGTTTCTTCATCATTCAGTCTTGGAAAGATATATGTGTTCAAAAGTTTTTCCACTTCTAGGTTACACATTTTTTGCCATGTAATTGTTCATAGTAATCTGCAGTATTCCTTTGCATTTCTGTGGAGGTTAGCCATAATGTTTCAGTTTTCATTTCTGATTATGTATAGTTGAATCCTCTTCATTTTTTTCTTGGTTAATTTATCTAAAGGTTATCAATTTGTTTATCTTTTCAAAGAACCAGTTTTTTCATTTTATTGATTTTTGATTTTTTTTTAGCCTCTATGTCATCTGTTTGTGCTTTGAGTTTTATTATTTTGTTCCGTTTAGCAATGTTCAACTTGATTGCTCTTGTTTTTCTAGTTACTTGTAGTGCAATGGTAATTTGCTTATTTGAGATATTTCTGGTTTTAGATATAGGTATAGTTTTCTATAAATTCCCTCTCTTAATGCAGCTTGTGCTGTATCTTAGATTTTGAAAGTATGTTGTGTTTTCATTTTCATTGAATTCAAGAAGCTTTTACATCTACTCCTTGATTTCTTCTTTGATCTACTTATTGTTCAGGAGTAAGTTTTTTTTTTTTTATGTGTCTAAGTACTTTTCAAAGGTTTTTTGTTGTTACTTCTAGTTGCAGTGCATTGTGGTTAGAAATGATAATGAAATTTTGGTTCTTTTAAATTTATTGAGACTTGTTTTATGACCTGCCATATGATTTATCCTGAAAAATACTGCATGTGCTGTTAAGAAGAATATGGATTCTACAGCATTTGGAAGGAGAGTTCTATGGATGTCTCCTAGGTCCAATTGACTTATAGAACAATTTAACTGCTGTTTCTTTGTTGACGTTCTGTCTACTTGACCCAACATTTCTGAGAGTGGTGTGTTAGAGTTCCCTACTGTTATTGTACTGGAATCTGTCTCTCCCTTTGGGATTATTAGTATTTGCTGTATGTGTTTCAGTGCTCGAATTATGGGTGCATATATAAGTTTTATTTACTGTGCTGGATTGAGGCCTTTATTGTTATAACCTTTCTGGCTTCTGTTTATTGCTCTTGATTTAAAATTGGTTTTATCTGATAGAAATGTGGCTACTCTCCCTGCTTTCTTTTATGTTCTATTTGCATTGAATATCTTGTTCCATGCTTTTAAATTCAGTATATGTGTGTCTTTAGAGTGAATTGTGTTTCTCGTAAGTAGCATATAGTTAGATCCTACTTTTTAATCCATTTTGTCACTCTGTGTTTTTTTTTAACTTTTATTTAATAAATATAAATTTCCAAAGTACAGCTTTTGGATTACAGTGGCTTTTTCCTCCCCATAACTTCCCTCCCACCCACAACCCTCCCATCTCCCACTCCCTCTCCCATCCCATTCACATCAAGATTCGTTTTCAATTATCTTTATATACAGAAGATCAATTTAGTATATATTAAGTAAAGATTTCAACAGTTTGCACCCACACAGAAACACAAAGTGTAAAGTACTGTTTGAGTACTAGTTATAGCATTAATTTACATTGTACAACACATTAAGGACAGAGATCCTATCTATGTGTTTTTTTAAAGATAATAAAAGAGTGGCAGAGAGAGAGAAGGAAAGATGGGCTGAGAGAAAGAGAGAGAAAGAGAGAGAGACAGAGTGCTTCCATCTGCTGGTTCACTCCCCAAATGCATGCAATGGCCATGGCTGGGCCTGGCCCAACCCAGGAGCCAAGAAATCCATCTGGGTCTCCAACGTGGGTGATAAGAACCCAGGTACTTGGGCCATCATCCACTGTCTCCCAGGAGTCTTAGCGGAAAGCTGGATCAGAATCACAGAGTAGCCAGGATTTGAAACAGAGTTCCAGTAAGGTAGAAAGAGAGGGAGAGGGAGAGAGAAACAGAGAGAGAGAGAGGTCTTCCATCCACTAGTTCACTCCCTAATTGGCCGCAAGGGCTCGAGCTGTGCCGATATGAATCCAGGAGCCAGGAGTTTCTTCTGGGTCTCCCATGCAGGTAGAGGGACCCAAAGGACTTGGGCCATCTTCCACTGCTCTCCCAGGGCATAGCATAGAGCTGGATAGGAAATGGAGCAGCTGTGACTTGATCTGGTGCCCATATGGGATGCTGGTACTGCAGGTGGAGTCTTTACCCGCTATGCCACAGCTCCGGCCCCTAAAATAATTATTGATAGGTCTTACTGCTGCAGCTTTGTTAACTGTTCTGCATTTTTGTTGTAGTTCCTTTCTTTTTTCTCCATCTCTTAGACTCCTCATTTGTGGTTATGTGATTTTCTCCAGGGGTATATGTTAATTTTTTGCTTATTTTTGGTAAGTCTGTTACAAGATTTTGCTATGTGGTTACTTTATAATCTTATAACAACTTCTTTGTACTATAACAAGCTATCTTGAAATGATAACTTAACATTGAAATTTATATGTATTGAATAAAAGCTGTCAAAAAAAAAAAGATAGGGACAGAGACAAACAAGAACAGAAACAGATCAGAAATCCTAATAAAACAGTCAGCATTTGTGCCAAATTTTGCCCCATGCTTTGAATTTTTGATGTCATAGTTGCCCTCTTTCTCTGTTGTCTATCTCTTAATGTTTAATATTGTGTTTATAATTTTTTTTTAGTTCTCACCATAAAGATAAATGATTTACACACCATGTTTACCATATGACAGCATTCTGACTTTGTTCAGGTACTTATTTTTGCTAGTGAGTTTTCTACCCTCTGATATTTTCTTTTTGCTCCTTAGCATCTTTCTTTCAGTTTCGAGAGCTACCTTTAGCATTTCTTTTAAGACAGGTGTGGTAGTGAGAAACTCAGCTTTTATTTGTTAGGGAATATCTTCATCTCTCTTTCATGTCTGAAGGCTGGCTTTGCAGGATACAGTATTCTCAGCTGGCTTTTTTTTTTTTTTCCTTTTGTACTATAAAAGTCACATCCCACTCCCTCCTGGCCTATAAGGTTTGCTCTGAGAAGTCTGCATTCAGGTGAATTGGGAATTTGTTTTATGTTACTTACTTCTTTTTTCTTGCAGCTTTGAGACTCCTTTCTTTACCTTTAACCTTAGAGAGCTTGCCTGTAATACATCTTGGGTTGTGTTGAATCTCATTGGTGATCTTTGACCTTCTTGGACCTGTAAAGTTGTATCTTTATCTTCAGGACATTATCTTTAATACGCTTTCTACAGCTTTGGTTTCTGAAATACTTCTTAAACCCCAGTCATTTGAATATTTTCTCTTACCTTGCTGTCTTGTCAATTTTCTTCATTCCTCAATTCTTTTTTTTCTTGTTTATTTTCCAACTGTATATTTTAAAATAGCTATTCTTCAGTCTCATGGATTTTTTCTTTTTTGATCTATTCTGCTGTTTATGCCTTCTCTAGTTTTTCTGCTTTTTTGTGTTTCATTACTTCCATATTTGTCAAATCTCTTTGTTGGAATACTGGATAATTTCTCTGTTCTCTTGAATTTCCTTGAGTTTTCCTAAAACAGCTATTTTGGAAATTTCATCTGAACATTTGGAAATTTCAATTAGATGGCTGGTTTCTGGCATCTTATTTTGCTCTTTAGGTGAGACAAGGGTTTCCTGGAGCTTCTGAATGATTAAAAGTACAACAACATCTACACATTGAGGGATTGATTATAGTAATCTAGCTTCATTTCCGGTTGTCCTAGAAATTCTCAGCAGCCGGTTTCTCTTCTCTGAGACTATGGACACTGCTATTTCAGCCCTGGGTAGGACCCTAAGTTGTGGTTTGCCCTGATGTTTTTTCCAGTTCAGTCTTACAGTACTCTCTGAATTCAGGTAAGTCCCAAATCTGTAGCTACAGCCTGCTCAGTATGCACGGGGGAAGGGTCACATGGGGTAGGCTCAGACTCCCTGTGCCGTGTTCACATGCTAAATCGGATCTGGAGCCCCGATCTCATCGAGAGCATAGCTTTCCCCTGCTATTGTCTGTCACCGCCCAGTGCTGCAAGTGTCAGTCCCTGATGTTTGCTGGGGCAGAAGACTGCTCAGCTGGAATCAGGGAACACTGGTGGGTCCTCAGACAGGTCCAGAGAGTCTTTCTGGGATTTTATCAACCTACAACTGAATCCCGAAACAGTCCTGTGCTTTCTTGCTGTATGCCTAAGGTTGTGGGAGGCCTGAGAGAGGCAGTGCTGTGGCTACTCAGGGGCTCACACCTGGATATCACAATTGCCGGGTCCTGTGTTTGGGGCCCAGGGTGGGTACACACCTGGGCTGTGAGAGGCTGGTGTTGACACATGCTAACACAAGTCTGTCTCCCGTTGTGCACATCTCTTCTTGACACTGGAGCACCTGTCAAAAGGCACCAGTTTAGGGACGGAAACTGTTGGGATCTGTCCAGAATTGCCTGTTAACAGCCCAGTGCTGAATTTCAGGCATAATCTGGTGCCTCTTGCTGTCTGCCCAGCTTTGGAGGCGAGTGATAAAGGCAGCCCCCCTGGCTACCTAGACTGACCCCAGGCTAGTTGCACCTGGTTCCTACAGTCCCAAGTCCCAACAGAGTCCTTCTGCTGTCCATCAAGCCTGGCAGCCAAAATGAATCTGAGCCCCCCAGAGCACAGTTCTTTGCCTGGTGCTGGACAAATCTAGAGACTCAGTCTGGGAGCTGGGGAGCTGGGGATGAGAGGCCTTTGCGCTTTATCAGGTGCAGGGTCTTGGCACAGTAGACCTGCTTTCAGATAGGAGGCCTTCAAGGCCCTGAGAAGCTCCCTCTCCTGCTGTTACAGAGCTGCAGTTTTGCTTTGTACCAGAGGTTGTGGAGGGGTCACCTGATTGTAGAAACTCAATATTATCACTCCATAGGTGTAGGCGTGGGGGCTGCGGCATGGGACTTGGTCTGACCGGATTTTTTCACAGTGGGCCTGGTACTGGGATTCAGTTTGTTCTCCCTCTCCCCAGCAGGGATGGGGAGTGAGGGAGACATCTCTCCATCATCTTGCAGCTGGAGGAAGGGTGGCAGGGGCTATTCCTGCTTTTGCTTTCTTCAGTGTGACTTTTCTTCTTATAACTAGACATGGCACCGGTCTCTCATCTGGCGTCAGTAGCTCTTGTGATGCTGATGTGTGCGTATGTTGTATGTGTGTGGTGTGTGTGTGTGTGTGTGTGTGTTGCTGTTCATGTTGGTGTGTCTGTGGGGAGGTGATCACTGGGGTCTCTTCCTCAGTCTCTACTTTGGTTCCCATCTAAATCCCCAAATCACTAATTCAAAATATTAGTATGTTCGTCAACTCTAAATCATACCTAATAGGAGTTTTTTGTGTAACGATCAAACAGTTCCAAGGAGTATTTCATGTTAGGCTCACCCTTAACATATTAGACAGAAAAACAGGCTATTAATTGGTCTACATTTTGCAGGCTGGTATCTCATTTTTCTTAAAACTGAGAGTTAGTCCAACACCACCTGATTTACATGAGCTGCCTGAAGATTTCAGGCCCTTACGATGAATGTCCCTTCCAACGTAAGATTTCCCAGAGCACCCCTGCTCCAGGGAAGAAAAACTGAAAAGCTTCTGTCACTTTTGACCCACTGAAATATTTTGGAGTATTTTATATACTAATATTCATCCCAACCAGAAATTTGGGTCAATATACAATTGAAACAGTGTTTTCAGCAAGAGTACATTCTTAGATTTTGTGTTTATTGATTTTGAAAAACAGATTATTGCAAAAAAAATAATAAAGTTACTTTAGTTCTAGAGGGTAGATGATTCCATACTGGTAGGTTTATGTGTTAAGTTACTAAAAACAAGTGAATGTTTTAAAAAAACTGTCTAAAATGGTATCATGATTTTAGTGTTAGCAAAGTAGCTTTTCTTTCGCTCTTTTAAAGTGTTATTTAAATGATAAAGACTTGATTCTGAGCCATGCAACTGGAAGTCTGATTACGTGCTAAGAAAGGGCGTCCTTAAGAAATGCAATTGATTCTGTGTCAAAGCGATCATCTATTATACTATGAGCATTTGCTGAAATAATTAGTATTGCGCATTAGTAGAGCAGTGAAATAAGAAGGACATCATAAGCAACAAGAGGGACATTATGGTACAAAGTGTAGATTGTAGGGTAGGATAACTTGATAATATTTAATAAACCTGGCACAAGGAGAAGCAATTCTACTTTTGAGATGGCTTTGACACTTTAGTTTATTTTCTTCCTCCGTTGATGTTTCTGTAATGCATAAGTGTTCACAGAAAGCGCTGTCATCTTTGTTTCCTGAAAGGAAAATATTAACAACATGTAAACCCAAATGCGGAAGCTACAATATTCTGATCACATGGATGCTGGCACTTTAATTCATTCAGCATTTTAGAACGCTAGGCCGATTAGCGATAACGGTTTTATAGATTTTGCAAATGGCTTTAGATTGAATCCCTCCCTCCATCATCAGTAGATTTTTTAGTTGAAGCCGTGACTCCTAGTGTGACTGTGTTGGCAGACAGGGACTTGAGGGAGTAATGTCCGTTGGATGAGACCATAAGGGTGGAGTTAGTGACCTTAGAAGAAGACATGTCTTTCTCCTTGTATACACAAATACACGTGGATACCATGAGGAACTGGCTGCTTCAAGCCACGAAGAGTGCCTGCACCAGCAGCTCATTTGTCCCTGTCTTTGACTTTCCACACTCTAGAACGGTGAGAAAATAAGTCTGATGTTCAGCCATTCGGTCCATAGTGTTTTGTTATGGTAGCCTGAGCAGATTAAGATGTAAATGTATTTCCACAGAAAATTGGCTGCAGACTGAAGCTCACTTTTGCAAGAATAGATGTAGAACAAATTATGAAAAAGTGAAGTTGTTTTACAGTTTCTCCTGCAGTGTATAGTTTTGAAATGTATGACTTTGGATTTGCAAGGCCCTTTTAAGCAACTTAACTTACACTTTTGATTTCAATTCATTGTCTTGAGTTGACTGGGCTCAGGCAATGAATTACTGCTCACCATGCTCATTCCATGAGTAGGTGTTAATTGGAAACATAGTTAATTTACCAAATTGTAGGCGTAGATAGCAATAATAATTAGATTAGTCATTTCACAGGGAGTCTGTAAGTTGTCTAGTGAGTACCTGGGCTCTGCAGTCATAGAGACTGAAATTTCTATGATTGCGGACATGTTTTGATTTTATCTTTTAAAAAAAAAAAAACTTGATTGTTACAACTTGATTCTTTGTCTAATCAACCAGATCACGATGGTGTCCAGGATGGTGCAGTCACATGGACAGATTATTTTACTAGTTGATGCAGATGTTGCTGTTCTGTGACAAAGCAGTACAGATTAAGGATCCTCTAGAATGCCCTTCCCTTGGATGAATGTGGGAAACTCCTCTCGCATTGAAACTTGAGAATTCTTTTAACCAATAGAATACTTAGAATAATTTTAAATCTTAGATGTCAATGAAAATAAAGCTGTAACTTAGCTCTTGAAAAGTCCACTTAGCTCTTTTATGTAGGTGTCTATTACAATGTCTAAATCCATCTTAATATCACCTACCAACTTTTTGACAAGTGCTCATCAGAACAGGCCACATTTTCTGATTTGTGCAATAATTAATAAAATTATGTCAAGATTCTTAAATAGTCAGATAAATTTGGGAAATGCTATATTTTATGCACCTAATTTAGAGATTCATGAACATAGTAACCTTTAAAATTTCAGATAAATTCCTCTAGGAATAAATAGAGTTTATTTTACCTATTATTTCTTATTAATGTGTGACTATGTAAGATTAACATCCCACAAGTGTCCATCTCAACTAATAATCCTCTTATCCAGATCATTTTATAAGAAGCAGGCATACTACTTGGGGTAGAATTTATACCATTTTTTTAATGAATCACTTTATACAAATATGATTGATTATGAGAACCCGATTTCATTTTGTTAGCCTCTTAAACTTTCCCAGTGAGTGACCCTGGATGAAGCTGACTTTCTTGGTGGCTCTCAAATAGTAGAATGGCCTGTTTCACTTTTATTCATCAACAAAGACTCAGTTCAGAAATTACAATGTTTAGCCGTATGTAATGGTGAATTTCCCAACTGAGTTTGTGATTACTCTCTGTTTTCACCTTAGGTAGGACCTCATGCACACCTAGAGTGGGAAGGGGATGAGAGGGTCATCCATTTCCTAAGTGTTGTGGAAATTTTGCCCATCAGTTAGAAGCCTGGAGGGAAAGCAAAGCCTGCCTGTCTCCAGCCTTGATGGCACAGGCCACGGCTGGGGAGATGGGTCTTGTACATCATTTAAGCCAACTTGCACTTGAGGAGGGTTTTTGTGGGTTATCTACAGGGCTCTCACTGGGCTCCTCCTCTGTAGTTTCTTGGCTGTGGAGCAGACATACATCTCTAGTATGTGTGCAAAACCACTGCCAGTTGCTTCCGTGGCCCTGGGTTTCATTTTGGATTTGCCTCCCCAGGACTCCTCCGGCCCTACAGAAGAATAGTATTTCCTTATTTGGCCAAATAGTTAAGAAAAAGCCAGTGGTGATCCTGCTGTTCTCAGCAAGCTACAGAAAGAATAGTTAGCTAAGAGTAATTAGAAAAGGTGTGTTTATTTTTTGTTTGAGATGCAGGCACATACACAGACGGGGGGGGGGGGGGTATTGAGATTATTGTCCACTTTTCATTCCCCAAATGCCCACAATGGCCACAGCTGGTCCAGTATTTCTGAACTCAATCCAGGTCTCCCACATGGGTGGCAGGACACCAGTTAATTGACCCATTGCTGCTGCCTACAAGGGACTGGCATTAGCAGTCCTAGACTCAAACCCAGATACTCTGATCTGCAATGCAATGTCTTAAAAGCTAGGCTAACTGCCCTCCCCAATAAAGTTTTTTTTTTTTTAATTTTTAAATTTTTAAAAAAAATTTTTCTTAGGCAGAATTAGACTGTGAGGGAGTGAGAGAGACAGAGAGAAAGGGCTTCCTTTTCCGTTGGTTCACCCCCCAAGTGGCCGCTATGGCCAGCGTCCTGCGCCAATCTGAAGCCAGGAGCCACGTGCTTCTCCTGGTCTCCCATGCGGGTGCAGGGCCCAAGCACTTGGGCCATCCTCCACTGCACTCCTGGGCCACAGCAGAGAGCTGGACTGGAAGAGGAGCAGCTGGGACAGAATCCAGCGCCCCAACCGGGACTAGAACCTGGGGTGCTGGCGCCACAGGTGCAGGATTAGCCTAGTGAGCTGTGGTGGCAGCCCCCAATAAAGTTTTTAAAGAAACTGTCTCAACATGTGTGATTGGTGTTCATAATGAACCCATGTGTTCCAGCTAAGAGGAATAATAATGCCCTTATGTAGGTCACATGAATCTAAGAACATTTTCTAGTGCACACATAATCAAGAATGAGAATTCAATACCTTTTCTGAGGAAGTTCTTGTTGCTGGTATTTATCTCTCAGTGCCCTTCCTTAAGGAGGAGTTCAAATATTATAAACATGCTTATGAAATTTCCTTTAGTTTTATGTATTTTCAAAAATTTTTAAATTATATTACAAAGAAAATATTCTGTGAATATTTTTGTATATGACTTAGTAAGAATATCTGGGGGTTGTGAAAATTCATTACTGCTGTATTTTTTTTTGTTTCTTTTTTTTTTATAACGCTTTTATTTAAAGAATATAAATTTCCAAAATACAGTTTATTTTATACTTGATCTTAGTCAAAAGGCCGAGAAGCGATTTTGCTGCTGTATTTTTTAAGTGTTTAAATGCATAATACAGATAAAAATTCACTCTTTCTTTGTTTCCCAAAGGAAATGAAAAAGATCACAGAGGGGAGGTATGGAAAAGGACATGTGCACGGTTCAGTCCCTCTTTAAACTGCTAGCTCAGAATCAGGAGAGTATTTGGCTAGCTTTTATAATGGGTCTAACAAATGACAGGCCATTCAGAGATTGAAGAAGGGAGATAATGAAATCTTAAATTAGAATAGCTTCCAAAACAGACTGACAGCACTGTTCAAAGCAAATTAAAAAGGGATTGAGGATTGGAGAGAAAGTGGATGGCTGGAATTCGAGATGAGCATTTTTTAATCAGCTGGCATTTTACTTCATGGATCAGATCTTACTCAAATTTCCCCCTAGAGATATAGAGGCATTTAAAAGATATTTCTAAAACTCTGTTAAAAGAAGGGAAAGATTTTGAATGGACTAATGTCTTAAAATACAATGATCAAATTTCAAAAGAATAGAGCTAGAATCTGTGCAAATATTCAGGTTGAATTTAGTCAGTATTTATTATGATTAGATCGGATTGGACCATATACAATTTTTAGCTTCATGAATAAAACATAAAAGACTTGAGTTATGCAATTTCTTAAGGTATATCAAAGGCCTTGCTTTTTATTTTTTCAGTTGTAGGTCAACTTTGTTTTGCTTTTTCTTGCAAATGCACACAGTAAATAATTTCTAAATGGACTAAAATATTTATCATTAATTTAAATATAATTCAAGATAAGAATTTCCAAATCTGTTTTGAAAAATAAAAACTTCCCTCTAGTGTCTAGGTGGTATAATTCAATAACCATGTTGAAGGACCATATTTATGTATTATCATCTTAAAGTAGAATATATTTATCTATTTTGTGTAACTCAAGTCAGTATTCCTATTTATTTGTTTTTAGTTCTGTTCTACCACAACCTATTCCTTAAAATGAAGTCCTTCTGTTAAAATATTCTCATAGAAGTACATGAAGTATCCAAAAAGTTCATGGAAAAATAAATTTAAAAAGTAAATTTATTTTCACTCAAAAATATTTGAAATTGATGCATAGTTTTTTCATAATATTCATTACTGAACTTTTTGAAGATCCTTCCTATTTATTATTGTTGTAGAATGTTCTCAGTTGTTTTTAAAATTTTAGAAAGATCTTTCTTCGTAGAAAAATTGAGGAAGAAGTTGTACAATGTGAAATATATAGTATATTGAGTAATCTTTGACAAAAGTGGAAAGTGATTCCAAAAATCAAAAATTCATGTGTAGAAAACCAAATTTTTGAATTCTAAAAGAAATATTATTAAATTCAATTTTAAAATGAAAATATACTAATGAATTTTTAAAATGAAAATATGTCAATGAATATTTAGGTAAACAGTCCTTTCCTGCTGTATTTTCACAATGTTGTTATTGAGAATTTTATAATGCTTATTGTAATACTTCAGAAAACTTTAATGATGATTAAAAGGGACATTTATAAAGTAACTCAACCACCTTTCATTTTTCAAATATTTAATTATTTTCATCTCCTTGAAGGTGAAATGACAGAGAAACAAAGAAATTTTCCCTCTGTGGGGTCACTCCCCAAAGTGCCACAGCAAGCCAGGGCCAGGCAAGGCCAAAACCAGGAGCCTGAATCTCCATGGGGTCTCCCAAGTGAATGGCAGGGGCCCAGGCACTTGAGCCATCATCTGTGGCTTCCCAGAATGCATTAGAGGGAACTGGATCAGAAGCTGAACAGCCAGAATTTGAACAGACGCTGATATGGGATATAAGCGTCCCAGGAGGCAGCCTGACTTGCTGTTCCACAATGCCTGTTTCTTTATTGCTGTTTCATTTATTTTCAGTAGACCATTCCTAAGTGACTGTTAAACCAAAGTGCATCTTATCTACCAGTAGGTTTCATTTTCATAAGAAAACAAGTATAAGAGTTACTTTATAGTTACTTTATAGTTGGATAAGAATGGTGTCATTTACAAATTATTCACATGGAACTGAGTACATAATTTCTGTTTCTCATTCATTCAGTAAAATCACTGCTTTCATAAATGTTAAAATAGAATTGATGAATTATGGAATTAAGTAAGTTTATTCAAATGATACTTAAGTTAGAATTATTTTATATCGAGTAGGTTCTTTTCATAGTTCCTTTTGCAGTTATTATACAATCGTTAGTAGCTTGTGAACATGAATTTTAGTAGCTGATTTTGAGATAGGTTTTACTATTTTAATGAATAGATTATCTGAAAATTTAAATGTGAAATCATATTTACTTTGAAGATCATTAAGTTGCTAATATGGAGTTTTCCTATATGTAATAAACTACATATTTTAGAGTTCATAAATTTCAGGTATTTTACTAAAATTCAATTAAGTTTACTCAAAATGTAATAATATAAGCCACTTTATAACTAGAAAACCAGTATATGGATGACTAGAATTACATATACATTTTTTATAAGGCATAAATTATACTATTTCTCACTTTCAGTCAAAAAGCATATGTTGGGCTAGCGCCATGGCTCACTAGGCTAATCCTCTTCCTGTGGCGCCAGCACACGGGATTCTAGTCCTGGTCGGGGTGCCGGATTCTGTCCCTGTTGCTCCTCTTCCAGTCCAGCTCTCTACTGTGGCCCGGGAGTGCAGTGGAGGATGGCCCAAGGTATTGGGCCCTGCATCTGCATAGGAGACCAGGAGAAGCACCTGGCTCCTGGCTTTGGATCAGCGCAGCGCACCGGCTGCAGCGGCCATTGGGGGGTGAACCAACGGAAAAGGAAGACTTTTCTCTCTATCTCTCTCTCTCTCACTGTCCACTCTGCCTGTCCAAAAAAAAAAAAAAAGCATATGTTAATGAAAGTAACTTCTATATTTTTATGTGTTCTAAGGAAACTTCAAGGTGAGTATACAAAGGCTTAATTTGCAATGATCAAGTTGATAAGTGGGATTAGCTTATACAAAGAATAGGAAAAAAATCAGAATATGCAAATGAAACTAAGGCTTTTGAGTAATTGTAATGTGCATTATCATGTATTACAGTATTTTGTGAATTTTATATGGGAATTATATACAAAAACTAGTGATTAGGGCTCTATGCCCTAAATGGTATCTTATAATCTTTTTCTACCTTTCAAGAATTTCAGTATCTGGCCAACCTGTCTCTATTTTTAATCAAAACAGGCCTTTTTCTCTATTCAGAAGGGTATTCACTTACAGAGCCATGTTCCACTGGTCATGTCAGAGATCTCCTGAACATTTTGTCTTTTGTTAGGTTGGTCTTCTTATGTTCTACATGAATCATTATTGAAAGAGAAATCATGGCTTGTCCAGCTCATGGGTTATGTTATTGATGAAATGAAGAATGGTTGTTTCACGGGTACATCTGCTGCCTGCTAGAGACCTCACTGCTCAGCTGAATCAGCGCGTCTACTTTAGATGCGTAAGAGGACTGTATGACTTCTGCACTTGTGGCAGGGTGGTGTTTGTGGTGGGTGCTGTCTTGTGGCTTCTCAGTGGAAGTGATAAGTGTGACGTTCAAGCCAGTGGATTTAATTGCTGGTATTAAACCCCCCTCAAACCACCTTCCTGCCTCATGGCCAATTGGGTGAAGTCTCATGGGTACAGTCTCCATCATTCTAGACCATAGGTTGAATAAGGGTATAAAGCAGAAACTACCCAACTTCTGTACCTGGGTTCCAACAACAAGCAGTTGTTTATAGGATGAGAAGAAGCAACAAACTACTTTGATCTTTTACTATACTTAATTCATATACATATTAATACATAGGAAAACAAATATGTTCTGATATTCCTACCTTACTAATCTTCCTGAAATAATGCTATTCACCTATCTATAAAATTCCAGATTCAAAGGTGGCTGCTGCTACTTTTTAGGATTTGTTTTTCCCCAGAATGTTTAAAAATAAAAATTTTCATCTGAGAGCTTTGTCTCAAATAAATTTTAAGACAGTTTTTTCCAAATGTTAAAGCCCTTATATTTCTCCCATCTGGAGCTGTAAATCTAAGTATCTTTTCCCTTTCTTATTCTGTTTTCCATTTTACTATTCTTTTTTTCTTTACCCAGATTTCAGAAATATCATGAGATAACCAAAGCACAATTTACAAGTTGGACAATAAATTGACTGTATACTCTGAGAGTTGAAAATCCATCGTTTTCTTCATTTCCAAGATAACAGATCAAAGTGTCATATAATTAAATTTTTTTTTTTGATAGGCAGAGTGGACAGTGAGAGAGACAGAGAGAAAGGTCTTCCTTTTTTTTTTTTTTTTTTTTTTTTTTGCTGTTGGTTCACCCTCCAATGGCTGCCGCGGCCGGCGCACTGAGGCCAGTGCACTGCACTGATCCCATGGCAGGAGCCAGGTACTTATCCTGGTCTCCCATGGGGTGCAGGGCCCAAGCACTTGGGCCATCCTCCACTGCACTCCCGGGCCACAGCAGAGAGCTGGCCTGGAAGAGGGACATCCAGGACAGAATCCGGCGCTCTGACTGGGACTAGAACCCGGTGTGCTGGCGCCGCAAGGTGGAGGATTAGCCTAGTGAGCCGTGGCGCCAGCCTAAATTTTATAAATTGAGAAAGTATCTGTAGTGTATTAGTTTGCTTTATATAACTCAAAATAGCTAATCTATAACTCACAAAGGTGATGTTTATGACTCTTCCTGATGATACAATCACTAATGTTAATCTATTAAAAATATGATTTAACTAACATATACTCTGTAATCACTAGACTGGAGATCAAATTCAAAGTTTGAGACTTGAGTTTAAGCTGGGTTAGCAGGTTATGAGCAAAAGAAATATATTTAAATTATCATTAACATATGATGATTTTGTATTTCAGGGCATGCTGTGACATATTCTAATGCTATTACCATAATTGTAATATTTTGATACTTAGTTGAAATATTTTTCACTAGTTATTGTAATAAAGGTTAAGAGCTTGGCAGAAGTTAAGAAAACTGAATTCTCTATGGATCAAAGAGGAATATTATGTGCTTTGCAGATTTTTGATTCAGCAGAAAGGTATAACTTATAAATATATTGAAACTTTCATTTTGGAATGCCTAGAGTTTCATCTCATGATATGACATTTCACTGGTGCTGGTTATATCACCCACCATCACTTGTCTGCCTCCCTAGAACTTTGGTCAGTTGAGATGGAACCTTCTGTTATGGTGACAGTATTGGAGATTTGGATACAAGAAAGTTGAGCACTCTTTCCTGACCAGACCATACCAGGGTACTTCAAGAAGGCTGTGGAGGGGCCTGCTGGCATTGTGGTACAGTGGGTTAAGCTGCTGCCAGCGTCCCATATCAGAGCGCTTCTTGGAGTCCTGGCAGCTCTGCTTCCAATCCAGCTCCCTATTAATGCACCTGGGAAAGTAGCAGAAGATGGTGAATGTACGTGGGCCCCTGCTACTCATGTGGGAGACCAGAAGGCCCAGCTGTTGCAGGCATTTGGAGAGTGAGCCAGAGCATGGAAGATCTGTGTCTCATCCTTTCGCTCTGTCATGCTCCCTTTCAAGTAAATAAATTAATCTTTTTTAAAAAGTTTGTGGAATATAAAATTAAAATGTAAGCTTATTTTGATACAAAAATCTTGAAATCCTTGCATTTTCCATGATTTTTTGAAGACCCCCTCATAACTGGTTTCAAACCTCAAATTCTGTTGTTACCATGCCATTTGTACATAGGTTTTGTTATTTTCTCTGCAGATTTTGTGTTAATATCTAGTTACCACACATTGAATCTTTTGTAAATAAGTGTCCCCCAGCATAGAAATCTATGCACATTTAGCATGTATATTCCTTTCTGTTTGTTGTAATTATTGCCAGTATTTAAATTCCATTTTATTTCAGTGCATTTATCCAAAAAATCACGGTTTTGCTGTGTTTTATACATTTCAAAAACATAATTATAGGCTCCACTTTGAAAATGATGTTATTTGCCAGAGAAAAGTCAAATGATATGGAAATTAATCTTCCTTCGTAATGAAAAGTGTAGTAAAAATACACATTTTGGGGGGCCAGCATTGTGGCATAGCAAGTAAAGACACCGCCTGCAACATTGGCATCCCATAGGGTGCCATTTCTAGTCCAAGATGCTCCACCTC
This sequence comes from Sylvilagus floridanus, assembly GCA_949820135.1. Classification (NCBI taxonomy): domain Eukaryota; kingdom Metazoa; phylum Chordata; class Mammalia; order Lagomorpha; family Leporidae; genus Sylvilagus; species Sylvilagus floridanus. The sequence continues at coordinate 36,061,528 of OX463236.1, forward strand.
TGGTCCAGCTCCATGCTAATGGCCTGGGAAAGCAGCAGAAAATGACCTGAGTACCTAGGCTGTTGCACTCATATGGGGAATCCAGAAGCTCCTGGCTCTGGGCTTTGGCTCAGCCCTGACCTAGCTGTTGTGACCATCTGGGGAGTAACCAGCACACAGAAGATCTCCCTCCCCCCCCCCCTCCCTCCCTTTCTCTGTACCTCTGTGTCTATCAAATAAATAAATAAATCTTTAAAATAATACATATTTGTTGAAATCATTTCTGAAAATTGAAATATATAGGATACAATTTCAAATCTGTTCCTTAACCCTCATTTCACTTTGCATAAATGCACTTGAGTCTGTGTTGCATGGTACATATATCCCATTCATGGGGAGAACTCTTTCCAGCAAACTATTCTTCACTTCAAATTTGAGATAAAAAATATATTAAATTATGAGAAAAGTATAACTTGGTAGTCTGTGTTTTGATAGTATTTATTTAAGTTTATTGTGAAGGATAGGAAAGACAGGAATTGTTTGGTATTGGAGTGGCTGCCACTGTGGTGGTAGGTTAAGCCTCTGCCTTTGGCACCAGCATCCCATATGGGTACCAATTTATGCCCTGGCTGCTCCTCTTCCCATCCAGCTCCCTGCTAGTGGTCTGGAAAAGCAGTGGGAAATGGCCCAAGTGCTTGGAGCCTACATCCATGTAGGAGACCAGGAAGAAGCTCCTGGCTTCAGATCAGCCCAACTCCAGCCATTGTGGCCATTTTGGGAATGAACCAAAGGATGGAAGACCCTTCTCTCTCTCTTACTGTCTGTCGGGTCTGTCTGTCTGTCTGTCTCTCTCTCTGTAACTCTGCCTCAAAAAATAAATAAATAAATCTTTAAAAAAATAAAATTGAATATGACAAGCAGTGTCCTTGAGTTTCAGGGACTTTTTTTATTTTAATGAATACATGTTTTTTCTTAAAAAATTATTTATTTAAAAGGCAGAGTTACAGGGATCAATCTTTCATCTGGTGTTGCACTCCCCAAAAGTCCCGATGAATACCTCTTTATGTTCCCACAGCACTAATACCTGTGAAAGACTTTTTAAAATTTGTTTTATTCTACTTGAAAGGCAGAGTAAAAGACACAGAGAGAGTGATATCTCTCTCTCTTGGCTGACTCCCCAAATAAGTTACGACAGTCAAGTTACTGAAGTCAGGTGACTAACCTCAGCTAGGTCTCCTACAGGGACCCAAGCACTTTAGCCATCATCTGCTGCCTCCCAGGATGCATTAAGAGGAAGTAGATTGAAGATGTAAATTCTAGATAATAAGATTAGATTTGTGGATTTGTTTTTAAAAGGGAAGATTTCTTATTAAATGATGAATATGATTGGTTCCAAGGAATAGAAAGGATCACTGGACATGGTGCATTAAGGAGAAGCCTCATTGAGTCACTCATTGCATTTAGAATTTCTCAAAGTTGAAAAAAAGTAAACATTTCTATTCTCACCAAAAAAAAATGATTTTCTTTTGCATTGGGTAGATGGTAGATGGGTTATCAAAAGTAAATGCCTTTAACATTAATTAATGTTACTGATTATGTATAGAATAAGTACACATTAGTTTAAACAGAGAACAAAATTATGTGATCTGGTGTCTATAGTGAGTCATATACACATCTATCTTCCTGTGTAAGAAGGTATTAGATTCTTAAGAGTACGTGATTTAAAAATACAAGATGAAAATCATAAAACAATGTTAAATAATAATAAAATGCACAGGCTTTTGATTTTAACTGAAAAATGTTGACAGCATCACATTTAGTAAATAAACAAAAAAGCAAAGGTTGCTACTTTACTAGTATGAGTATAAAATAATTGAATCAACAAAAAATGCAAAGGCTTTGCTTCAGATTCATTTGGAAAGGCTAGACATACTTACGTGAAAGATCCCAGCTTCTGTTAGTTTGATACACAAACAGAAGGAAAGCCCTCCTTTAACAATAGGAGTAAGGTTAATATCAAGACAGATATATTTGGGGAAGGATGGTAAAACTCATTTCAATATACCGTCAATGTTTATATCAGAGACTTTTTTGTTAAAAGTTAAATGGAGGCCGCTGCCATGTCTCACTTGGTTAATCCTCCGCCTGTGGCGCCGGCATCCCATATGGGTGCAACTCTAGCCCCTGTTGCTCCTCTTCCAATCCAGCTCTCTGCTGTGGCCCAGGAGTGCAGTGGAGGATGGCCCAAGTGCTTGGGCCCCTGCATCTGCATGGGAGACCAGGAGGAAGCACTTGGCTCCTGGCTTCAGATCAGTGCAGTGTGCCGGCAGTAGCGGCCATTTTGGGGGCTGAATCAACGGAAGGAAGATCTTTCTCTCAATCAATCTCTCTCTCTCTCTGTAACTCTACCTGTCAAATTAAAAAAAAAAAGTTACATGGAGTACTTCATGAATGTAGGCCCAATTTTCTGCTTTATGAAATACCTTCTGTCATTAAATGATACTGAGGAGTCAGTGAGGTTTCTTTTCCATGAATTACCACCCGATGCATTTCTAAGTAATTCAGTCCGCCACACAGTCCTGCCTTCTGATCAGTGGTGGTGGTTGGCGTTGGTGCCATCAGAGCTCCTGCTGCAGGCTCTGCTCATTTCACAAAGCCAAAGGGCAAGTCCAGTGCAGGGGAAAGCCATGCCGTGATGTCGAGGAGGGTATGTGCAGTAATTGCAGTGTCTTTGTAGTCCGTGTCCAGCTGCTGCAGTTGAACTTCATGATTGTACACGGCTGCACAGTCATATGGAGCCCAGCCTCTCTGTGAGTGTGGGTGCTCAATAGGTTATCCCATCATTCTAGCAGAGAAGGGCGGTGGCCTCTTCTCCATGCCCATGGCAAGCATTAGTCAAAGTGCTCTGTGTGCTAGAGATGCAGGCATTGTATCCCTGGGCACTTGATCTAAGCCAATAACTATTTTACAGAAAGCAAAATTCAAAACAGTGCGTTAGAGCATAATAGGCTTTTATTGGTTTCAGTGTCTCTTTTGTGTGATCTCTCGATAGACTAGAATTCATAATCAGTACATTTATTTTAATGCAGACGTGAAAATCACATTTGGAAGATACATTCTGCCGTTTCTGTTAAATAAAAGGAGTAAATATTAAAGTGTGCTCTTCACTGATTATTCTCTAAATCTTTATTTATTTATTTGAAAGGAGAGAGACAGAGAAACAAAGGCAGAAAAACAGACAAAGGGAGACAGAGAAACAGAGAGGCAGACAGAAAGAGAGGGAGCGAGCTCCCCTTCCCTGGCTTACTCTCCAAATGCCCGCATCGGGGTTGGGCCAGGAATCTCAAGCAGAGTAGGAGCTCCAGCCTGGACACTGTGATCCAGGTGTCTCCAGTGGCCTCCTAAACCCTGCACCCAGTGCCTGCTCCTGTTCACTTTCTATGGCAAATATGTTCTTGTTTCGCAGAGTTGTGTCAGTGGATTCCTTCTGCGGAGCAGCTTCTCTGATAGCAGACTCTTCAGTACCTACGCGTCTGCTACCCTCCTGGTATCACTTCATTCATAGTGATATTCCAAGTGCCGCTTCAACAGTGGCCCCTGCAATTGAACTTCCACACATGGGCTTCACTCTTGTGGATTGCCACTGACCCCTTACCTGAGATCCTACTCATCTCACAGTATTCTCATAGTATGTTCAAAACAGGGTTTGCCATTGTTGTCTCCAAACACACTTCTACAAATATTCTGATCTCTATTAATAGTGCTGCCCAGACTCCCAAGCGAGGACACCAAAGTTCCTCTTTTCTCCCCTCCCACTGTTTGTCACCCTGGCCTCTAGGTGGGTTCTGTGTGGTAATTCTCAAAACTCCTTCCACATCCCTGCCTTCTATGTGCCAGCAGGGTTGCTGCTCACCAGTCTGGCTGTGCCTGCTCTCCATCCTGCCTTGTCTGGTCGGTTTCCCACCCACTTTCAGTCTCCTCCATGCTGGCTTCTGAATGAAGTCTCAAAAGCAATTTGACTTTACTTCATACTTCATTTTATATGACCCTCTGTCATTATCAGAAGAGAATATTTATTCCAAAGTATAATAATAAAAGGGGCTCCCAGGAATTCCTGGAAAATGCTTCTTATCTTTTCAGTCCATTTTCTACCATCTGAAGCTCCATCTGATAAATCCCTGTGTTGTCTTTGCTGTTGTCATCATTTCCCCTTACTCATTTTATTCCATTGGAGCAACGCCTTATGTCTGCTTTCGCCGTTGGGCCCAGCACAAGGTGTTCCTTGTATCAGCCCCACAATCTTTCTCCCGCCACTTCTGCTGTTTAGCATTGTGTGTGTCCCTTTGGGACCATTCCCCTAACCTGCACCGGGAAATATTTACTTAGCTTCTGAAAGGCAGGTGTTATTAACAGAGTCTGTGATAGAAAGAATTTGATTTTTGATTCTTTGATTTGTTGTTCTGACTTCATTAGAGCCACAGTAACTTGAGCATGGTTATTGCAATGTAATGGAGATGGAATTCCAAGGATGTGGTCAAGCATTATTAATAAATGGTGTTTTCTTTTTGAGTGGTTAAATATAATGCCAGAGTTAGAACTTATCCTTTCTAGGATACATCTGTTACAGTAAGAATGCCCAAAGTGCCCTTACTGTGCCACAGTAGTCACTAGTGCCATGTGTGTCTGGATATTTTAGTGTACTAGGTACTAGGACCACTGTGTGAGACTCTGTCCTTGAGCATTGTAATGAATTGCAGTGAGATCAGGAGACTGTCCAGGCATTTCCTACCAGTGTTTGTTAATATCATCGGTGTTCTTTTTATTAAGATTTTCGTATTAATCTTTCCGTGGGTAGTTGGTTCTCAAAGTGAATCTCTTGGGGATGGTTGTTAATGGCACTGTGACTTAAGCCACTGCTTGTGATGCTGGCTTGCCATATTTCTGTGCCAGCTGTTCAGCTTTTGATCCAGCTCCCTGCTGATGCACCCCTGCTACCCACGTGGGAGGCTCGTGGGCAGTTCTTGGCTCCTGGCTTTGGTCTGGTGTGGCCCTGGCTGTTGTGGCCATTTGGAGGAGTGAACCATTAGATGGAAGATCAAATCAATCAATCTCTCTCTGTCTCTGTCTTTCTCTCTCTCTCTCTCTCTCACACACACACACACACACACAGCTTTTCAAATAAAGAATATGTAAATTTTCTGACAACTGGCCAACTAGTCAATCTCTGTGGCATCCCAATTTCAGTTCGTTAAAGGATTCTCTATACACTGTTAGACGATTATTGATTTTTGAGTTTCTCCTCCACCAGAATGTTAGAAGGCCTGTATGTTTCAATGGGAGTTGTTGTTCTAGAGGAAATCTGTACACATGGCCCACCGCGAGTTTTTGCAAATCAAGTTTTATTGGCTCATATACCCCTTTTTCGTGTGTTGTCCATGGAGCATTTTTGCCATAGCTGCAAAGTGAGTAGCTGTGACAAACATTACTTGGACCATAACCCTAAAATATTTATCATCTGTCCCTTTGAGAGCTTCGGACAGTGTCTGGTGGATAAATGGGTGATCAGTAGATGTCAGTTGGATACACATGCGCTAGAAGCCAGGTAATCAGGAGATGAAACACACAGATCAAGAGATAATTACTTAAAAGCTTTTTAGACATATTTAGTGATTTAAAGCTCTCTAAAAATTAGGCCACAGCCTTTATACCCTACTCTTGCAAACATTTCCTGTCAAACGGGGTGATCTGTCAGCAAGAGCACAGTAAAAGCAGGACCAGCAAATTCTCTGGGGATACCCACCACTCACCAGTCATTCTGGCTTAGGGGAAGATAAGGAAATATTGGACCACTTGGAAGAATGTGACATCTACCAAGTAAAAGTTTTAAAAAACAGAACAGTTTTATTCTTTGCTTAAGGTTGACTCTAACAAGAATAGGACCAAGCACAGGAGAGTTACAATTCATATATTCATGTACTCTTTCATGCATTAACAGATACTTGTTGAGTACCTATACATGTTCATCTTTATTGGCCACTGAGTGCCTATTATACACTTAGTGTAGCATAATATTCTGATTTTTATAACAATCCTACCTAGGTATCATAGATAATGTTTTCTCCACTCTGTACTTGGAAAAACTAGAAGCTCATTCAACTGTACAGTTTACCACAGTTTGTACAACTGTGTCTTGAATATAGCTTTGTCACCTTCCCTTGCCTCTAGCACAATATTTTAGGTTTGGGGTCGGGGGAGGGATGCGTAACATGTTGTTGTGGTTCTTACTGTGAAGCCACTCGCAGTATAATAGAGGTGCACACATAAACCAGGACAGTGCAATGTGGAGGTATTTCAATGGCTGTATGTAGATAAAGCTATAGGAGACTAATGAGGAGTTTATACTCTGCTAGATGAGGAGGAGGCAGGCTGGGGAAGATGAAAGAGCACCTAGAATGAAGAAGATGCTGCACTGAGGCATGAAAGAAGGGAGAATTTGAACAAGTGGGCATGGTCCGAAAGCCAGTACCCACAGGAAAGATAGCGTATCCAAGAACGTGGGAGGCAGGCTTTAGGACTTGCATCCTCTAGGGATGTCAGAGCGTCTTTCATTATGGCTCAGGCTTACTGTGCGTGGAAAAGACTAGGGTTTCAGCCTGAAAGATGGGCAGAAGCTACTCTTGAAAGACCTGCTCCTATGGAGAACAACTTTTAATTAAGGAAGGGCTTTCGACAAGTAGACAACTGTGGCAGCAGAAGAAAAGTGGGTGGAAGTGAGTTAAAACTGGAGAATCTACTTAATGGTTACTGCAAAAGGCCTAATCGAGCACGTTGTGAAGTCACAACCGAGCGTAGATACCTTGGAGCCCAAAGCAGCACAACCTGGTTGTTTACTGTCCCCTGGTGTTTTTTGTCCTGAGTCTTTAAGTTGTTATAAGAATACTATATTACAAATGCTTGTTTTGATCAGGAGTTGAACTATTTACTATTTTTTACGGCTGCATCAGACTGGTTTGATCTCTTTCACTTTGACAAATGTAAATTTTGTTGGAAATTTAGCAGTATCTGTGAATGAAAAAAATACATGATTTATTAGAGTAGAAAACCGATTGTACCTGTGTTATTTAGGTAGTTGCTGAGCTATGAAGTAGCTAGGACTTATAAATTTAATGTGTCAACGACTGTAATGATTCCATTAAAATCTGAACAAATTGTGCTTACTATGTTGTAAGCATCCTTGAAACCAGCTGTGTTCATGGTTTGTGTTTTTTTGAAGATAGAAGTCTGTATCTCTGTATAAGTAACAAAATGTATAATGAATGCTGTGCAAATATACATATGGACAATTCTCTATACAGTACGACTAGAAATACTAACACAAGGCTAGCAACACAACACAGCACAAGGATATTAATCCCGTGTTGTCTTCAAAATAGTGTTTCTGTTCATTCCTGCCCTTATGTAACACGATTCCCTACAGCAGTCTGTACTTCAGGTACTGAGATGTATTTAGTTCAGTGTGCTTTTTCCCCACTCTGGATCAGCACATGTTATTTAAAATAAGAGATCTCTGTTCTTGATTACAGCTGACTTGTCTGTACTGTGCTTCTGTGCATCTGATCTTTCCATCTTAGAATCACCAGGCAACTCTTTGTTCTAAAACTCGGTGACACAAAACCTTAAGTACCCAGCAGTGTGGGCCTCATTGTCAGCATCACCCTTTTCCCCTGGAGCCTTATTATCCTTCTCCCTCAACCGTATCTCATTAGTCAGCGCCCTACCTGTCCGTCCTTCTTTGTGAATTCAGCAGCCCAGATCGGATGGAGACATTGAATTCCCTTTGCAGTTGGGCAGTCTCGGGGCAAAGGCAGAAGTTCCCACATCTAATTTGGTCTGCGTTTCCTGGTCAGGGTTTCTCCTTTTTTTTTAACAGGAGCTTGTGTGTGTGTGTATGTTTTGGGTCTAGTATGCTTATTAGATCTTACATAATTTTCTTCCTTTTACTAGGATATCAGCATATCTCTGTTAGACCTAGGATAATGATTTCAGGAACTCTGGCAATATTCCTTTGTAAAAATGATATGCTCAATAAAATCACATACCACGTTAAAAGTTCCTAGTACAATATTTATGATTTTTGGTTTGGCATTGCCTTATGTCATGAAACTGGTTTTGGGAAGGTTGGCACACTGTTTTCTTCATGACAGCCAAAGCAAGGAAATGAAGCATCCTTCATGTCCACGGCCTCAGGTTAGGGTGAGAAAGGAAAGGCAAGAACCAGGTTCTACTCACATGTTCCAGCATTTAGCAGCTGGATCAGAATTGCTCCACGATGATACTTTTTTACCAAAATCTTTCAAATGCTCAGTGTTAAGAGATAGAGAAGATAGTAATGATAATGATAATGATATGGGCCAGTAAATGACAAGTATTTGTAACCTTCAGAAAGGCTCTGGGAGATACTCTTGTTACCCAGAGCACTCAGGTGAGGAAACAGGCCAAAGAGAGTGAAAGACCACCCCAAGATCCAGATCTGGCAGAAGATGCTCGCTCGGTCTGTGAGTGGTGGCAGTGGCGAGGAAACTCTCTGATCCCACTATATATATATTCCCGTACTTGTTTTCCAAATACCAATTACTTGAAGGAAAAAGGCATTGCCAACAAGAAAATCTGTAGTATGCATGCATAAGAAATCCCTCAATTCGGAGTCCTTTAAATTTGGTCTTAACTGCATATTCATTCCCATTTGGTACCAATCTCATTTCTATTCTCTCCTATCTGAGGATTTTTTAAAAATTGCATATTTTACTTCTCTCTTTAAGGTTTAAGCACAGCATCTTTAGGACATTTTAAGCTATTTTTTTTGTATGCTTAGAATTTAGCAAGTTATGTGCTTACTGAAATATTACTCTAATATATAGAAATAGAGATGTGTCAGATTCATTCTCATTTTTATTTACCAATACCTAAATTTCTGATGAAGATGATTTGGTGAAGTTTCAAGGGTTAAAATTGTATTTTCTTCTTCTAGCATTTAAGTCTTAAGTTCCTGTTTTTTATGTATAAATTGCATAACATTCCAAAATTTAAAATGAAATATTTTAATGATCTGGTTCTGGTGCAAAATACCTGGGCAGAAGGAATGTGGCTTTATATGAAAGACACAGAGAGAATTACATATATATATATATATATATATATATATATATATATATACACACACACACACACACACATATATATGTGTATATACATATATATATATATAAAATAGGTTGGTGTTCAAGGAAAAGAAAATAACTGACAAGACTGAGATAAAACTCTGGCATGCAAAAGCGAGCTGTCAGCTGCACAAGACACCTGAAAGAGATGTGCACCTTACAATTTTTTTAGATCTAGCCAAGGAAAGGACTATAATAAAAGTTTTCACCTTGAAATTCATTTGACATCCACACCAGCCCTGTGGCCTATGCAAGATCCTTCGTGTAGATGGCCTTCACTTTGTTAGATAAAAAAAGTGACAGAAACTCAAGAACGTAAAGGATGCGCTAGTGATTGAGATGCTTGGCTAACACAGTTACTAGTATTTTATTTGGTTTTTATAATGTTAGCACTAGAAATTCTTACAATGCTTTAAGGATAAATGAGTTTTTTTTTGACCTTCCCTCCTATTCTTGCAATGTTTCTTCCCCCAAATCCTGACACCCCCCCCAAAAAAAAAACCTTAAAAATCATAACTTTGCTAAGTGGCATTAAGTCACTCATTGAATAGCTGTTCTATTAGTTTCTAGGGTCTTCCTTTTCTCTTGCATTATTCTTATTTTCTTTAATGATAAAGTGGATCTTTTTTTCCCGCTCCTTTTGTGTGCTGCACGATTTGCAGCTTTCATGAAACCCACACAGCTGTGTTGTGGGCTTTGGCCAGGTGCTCAGTCCACAGGAAACTGAAGAGATGGGGAGCCAGAAGTCTCAGTGATAAAGGGGTTACAGAATTGACAAGGACAAGGGCCTCTTAATATTTGCAGCACACTGGCTGCAGGAGTACGGCTTATCTCCTCATCAGAGTCCTTGTGTGCCTTGGGTTTGCCCATCCTCAGTGGGAGGTGGATTCTGGTGCCTGAGACGTGATTACAGAGATTAGATTTGGCCTCCCTGTTTTCTGGTACCTTATTAATTTTTCATTTACATTGGGATTAGATGAGATTCTATTAGCCAAATCCACTGAAAAGATTTCATTCATTTTAATATTTATGCACACTGTCAAGTCCTTAAAGTGGATTTTTTTTGTCTGTGCACTTAATTGGATCAGTAGGTTCTTCTTCTAACATTTTTCTTTTTTAGAGATTAGAGTTGAGGAATAAAATTAGTGACATCTGGCTCACCTCATCTGTTAAATGCAACATTTTTAATGACTCCCTTGTTTACTATGGTATGAAACAAGCATTTTCTATATAGATAAAACATAAGTTCATTTTAGAATCAGGCTTACAGTTACGATCTAATCTAAGCCAAAAATAATTTAGAACTTCTAATATTCTGTTATTGTCCAAAAATAAAAGGGAAAAAGAGGGTGACATTTATTGGCATTAAAAACTAGCTCGGAAATCCTTACTTGCTTTATAAAGGAAGAGAGTAGAGTGTGTTAGAGTTTCAGGAATTGAAATGAGCACTTGAGAACCAATGTGCTGTGGAGGAAGAGGCAATTTTGTATATCAGATTTAAAGATTTTGGACAGCCACAGCTACAGATAAAATGAAAGTGTAGAATTAATTAGCATACGGACCTTGGGGATTTTGGAATCTTGACATACACTTGTATGGGTGCTGTCTCTATAGTTCTCAGTGTGTGATGTTTGTAAAAACTTTCTAGGTTTTATTTTCATCATCTTAAAATAAAGGCAATACCAGTATCCCACTTTTAGTGTTATCCTAGAAATTAAATGAGATAATGCAAGGAAAATGATAATATCTGATGGCATGCAATAAGTGCTTAATAAATCTTACTGACTTTATTTTTTTAAGGTTTATTTATTTATTTGAAAGTCAGAGTTACACAGAGAGAGAGAGAGAGAGAGAGAAAGGATTTCCATCCATTGGCTCACTTCCCAATTGGCCACAACGGCTGGAGCTGCGCAATATGAAGCCAGGAGCCAGGAGCTTCTTCTGGGTCTCCCACATGGGCGCAGGAGCTCAAGGAACTGAGCCATCTTCTACTGCCTTCCCAGGCCGTAGCAGAGAGCTGAATGGGAAGTGGAGCAGCTGGGTCTCGAACTGGCGCCCATACGAGATGCCAGCGCTTCAGGCCAGGGTGTTAACCCACTGAGCCACAGCGCCAGCCCCTGACTTTGTTAATAGGAGCAAGTTTAAATAACATGCTATGTTAAGAAATGTATTTGATGGGCTGACATTGTGGCATACTGAGCTAAGCTGTCACCTACAACACCAGCATCCCATATGGGAATGCCAGTTCAAGTCCCAGCTGCTCTGCTTCTGATCCAGTTCCCTATTAATGCACCTGAGGAGGCAGCAGAAGATGGCCCAGATACTTGGGTTCCTGCCATCCATGTGGAAGAACCAGATTGAACCATTTGGGGGATAAAGCAGCAGATGGATCTCTCCCTCCCTCCTTTTCACTCCACTCTATCACTCTACCTTTCAAATGAATAAAATATATCTTTAAAAAAAAAAAGAAAAGAATGATTTGAGGGACAGAAACACAGACCAACATAGAGCTCCCATCTGTGGATTCACTTCCCAAATGCCTCCAATGGCTGAGGCTGGGCTGGAACTGAAGTAGGAAGAAGGAACTCGATCCTGGTTTCCCACGTGGGTGGCAGGATTCAGTACTTGAGCTATCACTGCTGTCTTCTGGGGCCTGCATTACCAGGAAGCTGGAGTTAGGAGCCAGAGTCAGGCATTGAACTCAGGCACTCCAGTGTGGTACTTGGGTGTGTAACTGGCGTCTGCACCACCAAGCCAAATGCCCATCTCAAAGTGCTTTATTTTTATCCTAGATGCATAATTAGAACAGAATGGTAGTACTCCTTGAAACAGCATTGTAAACGTTGTAGTGAGTTCTCTGTATTACCAATTTAACCGTACAACACTAAGCATTGTTAAAATTAATGTTTATCTAGTCCTTTCCATTGCTATAATAGCAGTAGTTTTTAACCAAAGGCTTGTCAAAAATTATTTTATATGTTGAGGAAATCACAAATTTGTTTTCTCTGTATCCTGGCATTTATTAGAAAGATGTCGTTAACAATGCAGTCTCGGTTATGCATAATGAATGATTTCCAGGGATCTAACCTACAGCATGGTGAGGGTTCTCTCCCTCTCTCCCCCCTCCCCCTCCTTCCCCCTTCCTCCTTCCTTCCTACCCCCACAATGGTAAACAGATAATTAATTTGATTATGGTGATTAGTGTTTGATGTATGAGTTTATGTATATCAGAACATCCAGTTTTACACTTTAAATATATATGAATTTATATGTCAGTGATATTTCAGTAAAGCTACTTAAAACAAAGCTGTAGTTGATATAAATACACTGAAGGTTTTTCAAATATTCATATAAAGCCTTTCATGTATGCTAAGGCCTTGAACCTTGAATAAATAAAATGTATTTAAATCCTATACAGATTTTAAAAGGACACAATAGTGAAATATTTTCTTGATTGAAGTTTGTATAAGAAAATTGGATTTAGAGATTGTCAGTAATTCTGTATTCCATGTCATAAACAAGAAACGAGAGTCATGTATTTTAGAATTAGCAGCAGACATAGGTGTGTCTTTTGTGCTATTACAAATTGGATTCCTCTTTCTTCCCTGGAGAAGCCAGACTGAACAAAAGGATACACTACAAGAGAAAAAACGCTGAGCACCAAGGCCATGTTTTTGAAAGCTAAGTATATGAAGAATAGCATATGCTCAGCATTCTGTATCAATTATCAGTGAAATCCTGTTACGCCTTTCAGAATAGAGGCTTTAAGTCAAGGTGTGCTCTCGAAGCATTCACTGCTTTTAGTAGGCATGGCCTTGAACATCTATAAAAGACATAATTTTGCAAAATAGAATTTTATAACAGAGATACAGATCTTCATTTCTTAAAATTTGACAGAAAATGAGAGCTAATCTTAACTCTTGAAGTAGCCATACAATACTAAGCTAAATTCATTAGTAACTGACAGTAGGTTCTAGGCTACACTGGCATTAGTCAATCTTCTACAGTGAAAAAAAAATGCACTCATGTATTTCTAATTCCAGTTCACTCATGTACTTCTACTCATAGTTAAATCAGGAGACAGAAAGTTTATATGAAGGTAAAACACTATTTTCTGTCAAAGGTGGGGAAGAAAAGAAAGGCTATATTGAGTACAACATAAAATATATGTTATAACACACTGTCATGTTATCTGCAATTGGGAATATAAAATAAAATTTATTTGTACTGATCACTTAAAATTTTTTTACCTTTTATTTAATAAATATAAATTTCCAAAGTACAACTTCTCACCCGCAACCATCCCATCTCCCACTCCCTCTCCCATCCCATTTATATCAAGATGCATTTTCAATTATCTTTAATACAGAAGATCAATTTAGTATATACTAAGTAGATTTCAACAGTTTGCACCCACACAGAAACACAAAGTATAAAGTACTGTTTGAGTACTAGTTATAATGTTACTTCACATAGTACAGCACATTAAGGACAGAGATCCTACATGGGGAGTAAGTGCAGAGTGACTCCTGTTGTTGACTTAACAGTTCACACTTTTATTTATGATGTCAGTAATCACCCGAGGCTCTTGTCATGAGCTGCCAAGGCTATGGAAGCCTCTTGAGATCGCCAACTCTGATCTTATTTAGACAAGGTCATAGTCAAAGTGGAAGTTCTCTCCTCCCTTCAGAGAAAGGTACTTCCTTCTGTGATGGCCTGTTCTTTACGCTGAGATCTCACTCACAGAGAGCTTTCATTTAGGTTTTCTTTGTTGTTGTTGTTTTGTTTTGTTTTTTGTTTTGTTTTTTTGCTACAATGTGTTGGCTTCCATGCCTGAAATACTCTCTCATGGGCTTTTTAGCCAGATCTGAATGCCTTAAGGGCTGATTCTGAGGCCAGAGTGCTGTTTAGGACATTTGCCATTCTGAGTCTGCTGTGTATCCCGCTTCCCATGTGGGATTATTCTCTCCTTTTTAATTCTATCAGTTAGTATTACCAGACACCAGTCTTGTTTATGTGATCCCTTTGACAATTAATCCTATCATTGTGATCAGAACTGAAACTGATCACTTTGACTAGTGAGATGGCATTGGTACATGCCACCTTGATGAGAGTGAATTGGAATCCTCTGGCACGTTTCTAACTCTACCATTTCACTTAAAATTATTATTTCAGTTATGTGTATTTTTAGGGTAATGGGATACTTCAAAATATTTGTTTAATATATGATGATTAATCATATTAGTATTTCTGCTTCCTCTCCACTTCCTGCTAATGCACTTTGGAAAGCAGCAGAGGATGGCCCAAATACTTGTAACCCCGCCCACCAACATGGAACACCTGGGTGAGGGGTTCCAGGCTCCTGACTTCAGCCTGGTTCAGCCTTGGTCATTGAGGCCATATCAGGAGTGAACCAGCATGTGGAAGATCTCTTTTTTTACCTCTCTTTATTTCAAATAAATAAAATATTTTGAAAAAATTTAATAAAAATTATATGTATTTCTAGGATAAAGTGCAGTATTTTAAGAAATATATATAATGTGTAATGAGCAAATCAGGGTATATTAGCATTTCTTTCTGATTTTTATGTTTGGAGCCTGTGAGCTCCTTTCTTTTAGTTCTTCAGAAAATGTATAGCAGTATTTTTACCCACAGTCATCCCACCATGCTGTGGATCCCTAGAACTTCTTTCTTATGTCTTATGTTGTTTCCAGACCCATTGCCAACTTCCCGTTGTCTCTTCTCTGTTCCTCCCCTTCCTAGCCTCTAGTAGTTGCTATTCTATGTTCAGACCAACTTTTTTTTTTTTTTTTTTTTTTTTTTTTTAGTTTCCATATGTGAGAGAGAACTTTGCAGGACCCATCTTTCTCAGTGTGGCTGATTTCATTCAGCGTCACCTCCAGTTCTATTAGTTTTGCTGCAAATGGCAGAATGATATTCCACTATGTATATGTGTGTATGTTTACCACAGTTTAAAAAATCTCTTCATCTGTTGCTGGAACCTTGTTGATTCCATATCTGGGCTAGTGTTAATCATCCCGCGATGAATGTGACAGTGTGGGTAACTCTTTGATGAGATGGTTTTATTTCCTTGGGTCATCCAGTGATAGGATGGCTGGATCATATGGCAAATCTATTTTGAGTTTTTTCGGGATCCTCCATACTGTTGTTCTTAATGGCTGTACTAATTTGTATTCCCTCACATTCAGATTCTGTTTTCTTTACATTCTCCACAGCATTCGTCATTTTTTTAATAGGCATGCTTACCATGGTGAGGTAATATCCTACTGTGGTTTAGATGTGCATTTTTCTGATTATTAGTGCTATTGAGTGTTTATTCATGTTTGTGGCCATTTGCATTACTCCTTTGAGAAATGTTGGTTCATACAGTTTGCCCACTTTTAAATGGGATTTTTTTTTTCTGTTGAGTATTTGGGATCCTTGTATGTTCTTGGTAGTAATCAGATAAATGGTGTGAAATATTTTCTCCCATTCTACTGGTCTCTTCACCTTAATGAATGCTTTCTTTGCTGCAATCCAGTTTGCTATAATCCCATCTGTCTAATTTTAATTTTGTTGCTTATGCTTTTAAGATTTTATAAACACAACATAATATTAAATAATATTGAGCCATACATACAAAACAAAGCTCTCAATATTATTAAATATATCTATTCAAATAAAAGAATATTTTATTTTTTGATCAAAAAATATTTCAAGTGCTTTTTAAAAGAAGACCATTTATTCTGGAATTCTTGGATGAAACATAGTTTAGCTACTAATTTTATTAATATTTCTGCAATTAAAATTCAATCTTCATTTCTTGCTCTGTACATTAAAAATAAAGATGGTGACATAAGGGATGATAGTTGCACTTTAAGGATTTGTAATATACAATGCCAGATGAAAACCGGAACTGTGGCAAGTCAGAGTTTGTCATTTTTTTTATCATTTGAGTGTTGTGTCCTTTATGTGAATAAACAATGTAGTTTTATCATCCATAGTAATATTTGCTGAAAATAAGGAAATTTTTCAAGGAATTTGGTATTTTCTTTGTTCTATCATTTTTTTTTTTTTTTGACAGGCAGAGTGGACAGTGAGAGAGAGAGAGAGAGACAGAGAGAGAAAGGTCTTCCTTTTACTGTTTGGTTCACCCTCCAATGGCCACCACGGCCGGCGCACCGCGCTGATCCAACGGCAGGAGCCAGGTGCTTCTCCTGGTCTCCCATGGGGTGCAGGGCCCAAGCACTTGGACCATCCTCCACTGCATTCCCTGGCCACAGCAGAGAATTGGCCTGGAAGAGGGGCAACCGGGACAGAATCCGACACCCCAACCGGGACTAGAACCTGGTGTGCTAACGCCGCAAGGCGGAGGATTAGCCTGTTGAGCCAGGGTGCCGGCCTGTTCTATTATATTTGAAACCTTTTAATAACTATGATGTCGGGGCCAGTGCTGTGGCATCCTTTATGGGCACCGGTTCAATCCCGGCTGCTCCACTTCCACTCCAGCTCTCTGCTGTGGCTAGGAAAGCAGCGGAAGAAGGTCCAAGCCTTTGGGCTCCTGTATCCACATGTGAGACACAAAAGAAACTCCTGGCTCCTGGCTTCAGATATATGTAGCTTTGTCCATTGTGGCCAATTGGAGAGTGGACCAGCGGATGAAAGACCTCTCTCTGCCTCTGTCTCTGCCTCTCTGTAACTCTGACTTTAAAATAAATAAATAAATCTTAAAAAAATTTTAAAAACTATGGTGTCAAGAAAAGTGAAGCCAAAAATGCTTGCTGATGATAAAGCTAACTGCATGAACTCTATGGAATATAAAATAAAAGATCTGCCAAGAACCACCTTCGACAAGTGTACTGCACTTGGCTTGTTACCCAGTTATAGATAGACTTGTCACTTAAAAAAAGATGGTACATAAACTCTGCTTACAAATTTAGAGATAGGGAAATGGGGAATGTAGGTTTATGAATATAGTGAAAATGGTAGGGGCCACATTAAAATTTAGGAAATGACATGAAGTTGGTTTAGCCTGGCCAATATTGTGCATTAGTTTTGTTATTCCATCATCTGCAGATTACTCCATTATTTCAGTATGATTTATCCTGAGTATGCTGTTAGCAAAGAGGTAGGGAATTGTTGAACACTTTAGTTATTATGAAGGAGCTGTTTAATTTTCAAGAGATTAAGAAAAGGAAAGTTTATTTATTTCAGGATACCAGGAAAAAAATGTATTTATTAGTCAAAGATAATTCTGGATCAGAAAAATAGGGCCAAATAACAAAGAGTCTAAAATAGTAGTCCTTCTTCTTTGATTGTTTGCTTTGGTGATTTATATCTTCTCTTTTACAATTTTTAGTTGCTTTACCTTTGATTTGAGGAAAAAAATGCCCTCATGCTGCAATTTTTCCTACAGTTTTGGTGTTTTAATGAATTTGAATGGCATAATAATGGAGGATTCCTGTTTTAAAATTCTCTGATTAAATACTACAGACACATACTCTCTCCATAATATAAATTTTTTGAAGTAGAATTGTGGGTTTAAAGACTATGTGCATTTTGATGGAAAGAGTCAAAATGTCCTCTAAAGGGGCTGTACCAATTTTACATTCCATGGCAGATCCTTTGAGTTTTGATGTCTGCTTTTGATATTCAAATAAAGATTGTGATTAGTAGAATAATGATTGCATTGACAAGTCCATATAAATATATACTAAAATATGAAAGTACCTGTGTCCTCCCAGCATACTACACACTGAGTAGCATCAGGTTTATAAACCTCGCTCCAGTGGTAGGGAGAAAATCCAGTTTCTTTGATTCTGAGTAAAATTTCAAATTAGTTCAAGTCTCTCGTCTGTAACTTCTTTCTGTACTCAATTCATCTGTAGATGGACACATTTTGAGAAAAATATTTTGAAATCTGCCTTCATAGTGGCTTCTCTGAAAAAGAGAGTCTTCAAATGTATAACCTAGAAATTTGAAAACATATTACCACAATGATAGAACTCTCTTAGGTCTTCCCCTCAGTACATAGAAGTATAGTTCCCAGTCGGTGTATCAGTGTCTAATACTTAGTAGTTCTTAAGCCAGCAAATAAAAACAAGGAAAAATTAGCAGCCTTGGAAACAAATTAAACTTTATTACAAATAATTAGATGTCTGTTGTTACTTAATATGTGTTTGAATCAAAGGAAATTGAAGAGATAGAATAGAATAGGGATTAATGATGTCTTATCTTGGTCATAAATAAACATCATTATTTGTTCAGTAGAACATAACTATAAAACTCATGAATGTTTAAAGAAAAGGACAATGTCGCTGTTTTTCTATGATGTTTTCTATAGCAGTATAAATATTCATGACAGTACGTATCAGTTCAGGTTATCTGTGTGAATGTAAAATTTCATATAACTGGCCACTTAGTGTTCATTGGATCATGCTTTTGAATATGAATTTTCTGCTATCTCAGATGCACTATGGATCTGACCCAGCTCATGAATATTCACACGCACGCAACTGATCTTTCTGAAAGTAATCACATCCATAAAGATGAATATCTTGGTAGTTCTTCAGTAATGAGAACCGCATCGAGACGCTGGTCCCAGAACAGTTCCCCAGTCTCCTTGTTTTCACTATTTCTCTTTTTTGATTTTTTTTTTTGGTCAGTGGTACAAAGTTTGAAATATAAACACCTAACGCTGTGCATGATTTAGCCATGGTTGCATTTGTTTGCTCTATCTGTTATAGGCGCACAGAAAGGAGTAGAACAAAGATAAGCAGCGTCTCCAGTTCTAAGCACGTTTCCCCTGTTCCAGTTCTACCAGTTTCTCACATGCAGTGCTGCTCAAGCTGTTGGGATGATGATACCTATAAAGGAGAAAGGAGAAATGAGAAAGGGGGGAGGGGAGACATGGTTTCTGTGTCATTTTTTCAGAAAGTTTTATGTATTTATTTATTTGAAAAGCAGAGAAAAAGAGATTAAGAAAGATAGAAAGATTTTCCATCTGCTGGGTCACTGCTCACATGCCCGCAAGTGCCAGAACTGGGTAAAGCCCAGAATTCAACCCAAGTCTCCCACATGTGCTGTGGGACCCAAGCACCAGCACCATCAGAAAGAATAGCGTTCAAGACTTGAAACTGACACTCTTGTGCTAATTCCAGCATCCCAAACAGCAGCTTAATCACTATGCCACAAGCCCACCCCTCGGACTGCTTTTTGAGTAAAGGGAAAATTATTTTCTAAGCCAACTACATATCTCATATGTTAGACTTAGGATTCTGTGATCATGGAGTCCCGTAATTAAAATCATATATAATTTTAACCCTTGTGGAATCTCATATCATTATCGCTTCTCTTTCATGGTAATGAATAACGTATGTTTGCAAAAACTGTCCTGTATCAGTGGGTAATTTTAATTAGATATCAACCACCTGGTGCTTATTAGCACCCTACTTTAATTATGAATTAAGAAAATAAAAAAAAAGATTATAAAATAAAAAAGTAAAATGAAAGCCGCTGTTTATAAAGAGAGAATACCAGATAGTTCCTCTTTGTATCACTCATGTTGTCAAGCCCTGGATTGAATTTGGCCTCTTTTCAAACTATGTGCATTTTTTGTTGTTGTGTGAGCTTAATGGTAAAGCTCCATGGTAAAGAAAGCATTTATTTATTTTTAACTCTGGCAACATACCAGTTTATGTTTGAGTACCCCAGGGGAGCAGCAATACTTGGGAGCTGTGATCTTTCTACTGTGCCCTAAGGTGATCTGTGGGTCTCCTCAGCACTGCCACTGAGGAGGAGGAGGAGGAGGAAAACCAACCTGCCCCTTGCTCTGTTGGATGTGTCCTAGTGGTTCTCAGCCTAGAGCAGTTTTCCCTGCAGAGGCCATTTGACACCAATCTGGAGACATTTTTGTTTGTCACTACTGATGATGGCACTGGTACGTGTTGGTTAGAGGCCGGAGATGATGCTCAGGTTCCCATAATGCACAACAAAAACACTACCCAGCCAACAATGTCATAGGCATATTAAATTCTGTTAGAAGAAAGAATCCCTGCAGATAAAGCAGTGAAAAATGTATGCTATTATTTGTAAATAGATGAAGACAGATTCAGGAATTAATTATACATTTGGATTCATTGATTCTTCTGTCTTCTTTCTGTTAGCGACAATCGTGTTAAACGAACTCAACTGGACAAGTGCCTTAGATGACGTTTTCAAAAAAAATCGAGAGGAAGACCCTTCACTGTTGTGGCAGGTGTTTGGCAGTGCCACTGGCCTGGCCCGGTATTACCCAGGTAAGTGCTCAGTGATTCCGCAACCATCCAGCGAGACGTAAGTACCAGCTCCCATGTTCCCTGAGAATCCTGTCACCTTCCGCTATGTTTTAAGATAATGATTATTTCACACAACTTTCCTAAGGCACAGATATCCCTTCCTACATGGCAGTGACTCCATGAACAGGTCTCCTCAGGAGTGCGTTTGGAGCAGGAAGTCATCATGGATCCTGTAACAGTTCTGAGATGCAGGCCCAGCTGCCCAACCTGAGTCCAACTGTGTGTCACATTAGAGGACTGGATAGAGTTTTTAGAAACTAATTGAAACATTTCTCTCCAGGTTTTAAAGGTGCTTGAAATTTATTACAAAAGTACTCATGATTTTCTTTAGTCAATGCATATGGATTTGTCAAAATGAGTAAGACAGGAAATAAAAAGAAATCACAAGAAAAATAGAGCTTTCTTGTGTGCGTCATGTTGTATTAATTCTGGGGGCATTCACTGATCATATATATATATATATATATATATATTCAATGAAGAAGAATGTATTTTATAAATTAATAATTTTAAAAGCTTTTAGTAAAGTTCCTATATAGGAGGATGCAGAGAAATAAATAGTAACTTCTAAAACACAAATGAAAAATTAATCACATGTACATCCTGAGAACCTATTGAAAACACTTAAGTGGAAAGTCTGTTGGCGTTTTTAACTTCTCCGTATTTTAGAACAAGTTGACCAACACAAAATGCACTTTCCTTTTCAAAGGCGTGACCCAAGTTATGGGTTATATAGTAGATAATTAGGCATTAAATGCCCACAATATAATTTAAAACAGAGTTCTTGAAGCTTAAACTTTTTAAACACGTGTAACAAGTTGAACTGTTCAAAATAAAAAGTCACAGCTGTAAAAATGGATGAAATGAATATTAGAAGAGGCTTAGTATTCAAAGACCAATGAATAAAACTATCTGGGCATCATCTGGGTGAATAGTTCTTAAATTAAGTAAAGACTTTAAAACTAGATGGTAGCAAATGCCGAATGGTGAGATATGCAGTAAGTATTATTTGTAGAAATCCAGTGTTCCAGGAAAGTCCAAATTTATATTAAATATTGAAAAAATAAGTCAATTATAATACATCAATATTAATATCTGAAATGGGGAACTATCACATATCACATGTTATAGCAGTGAGATTTTTTCCTTATATAAATATATTTGCAACAAAATGGTGCAACTGGAGATCTATATGCTGAATGAAATAAGCCAGACCTGGAAGGACAAATATCACATTTTCTCGTATTTATGGAAGTGAATAGAGACAGAGTATAAAAATTGTGTGGATGTCATATCATTTGGTACTTAGTCACAAATATTGCCTAACGGAATGATACCATGTAAATGACAATATACTCTTCCCCCTTTAAAAAAAAGATGGAGAAGATGGAAGAATGAGGACTCTTGTGTTACTAGTAATGTTTTGTTCATTTGGGTGTTGGTTATATGTTTGTTCAGAGGATCAAAAAATTATTTATCTGTACACTTATACGAATTGCTTGGTATGTATACTGTATTTCCATAATATTAAAAATAATATTCACTATAATACCCTCACATTACTTTATTAACATGTTAAATTTTTAAAAATTGTTTTACTTACTTGAAGGGCAGAATAACAGGGGACAGGCAGAGAGAAAGGGAGAGGGAGAAAGAGAGTGATCTTTCATCTGCTGGTTCACTCTCCAAATGCCCTCATCAGCCTCGGCTGGGCCAGGCTGAAGCCGGGAGCTGGGAACTCAATCTGGATCTCCCACATGGGTGGCAGGGACCCAAGTACTTGAGCCATCATCTGATGCTTTCCCAGGTGCATTAGAAGGGAGCTGGATTAGAAACAGAGCAGCTAGGAGTTGAACCAGCACTGTAATATCAGATGCCAGTGTCACAAGTGGGGACTTAACCCTCCACGCCAGAATGCTGTTCCCAGTGTTAAATTTTATGTATCAGGAAACTAAATATTTTGATATAAATATATAAGATATATATATTTGATATATATATATATATATATGACAAAGGAGAAAAGTAATACTATCCATGTATATAATAAAAGTGTATCAGGTCTTAGAAAACATGAGTACAGTTATAAATTATAGGAACTAGACACCTTATATCCTATCCAGTAATACAGCAAAGAGAAGTTAGCACAACAAAGAGAAGACATTTAGCAGTGACTTAGAGATTCTAAGTCTTTTGAGATGTATTACCTTGGGGCAGGTATTGTGACACAGTGGGTTCAGCCCCAGCAAGGAACACCTGTGTCTGAGATCCTGCGCTGACTCTCCCTTCCACTCCAGCTCCCTACTGATCGCACAGCCAGGGTGGCAAGAGGCGACGGCTCAAGTACGTGGGTTCCTGCTGCTCCTGTCGCAGGCCTGAATGGGGTCCCTGGCTCCTGGTTTCAGCCCGGCCCAGGCCCATGTTACAGGCATTTGGGGAATGAACCAGCAAATGAAAGATCTCTGCCTGTCTTCTGTCACTCTGCCTTTCAGACAAATAGAAAGGAATAAACAGTGAAAAATATATTACTTCATCACAAAACTCAGCACGAACAGTTAAACGAATATGTGAGAGCAAATTAGGATAAGGATGAAAAACCAGAGCCCAGGACCCGAGAGAAATTGGTGATGCAGGAAAAGAAAGATGGAGAAGAGTTTCAGAAGAGACAGGAAGAGGGGAGGGAGGACGCACGGGCCCAGCGGGAAAGGCATGCTGTGGTACACCCACCTTTTAAACGTGGCTCTTCTGCAAGTTGCACTAAGTAACTTTCAGCTGACTAGTGAATCGTCTTCTGAACTTCCCTTCCTGTTAAATGCAAAGTCACGCACGGCAGCTTTGATTGTTCTCAAGTGTCCTGACATATGTTCACCTCCTCATGGAAAGATCTTGCCACCTGAGTGCAGGTGGTCCTGCTCAAGACAATGATGGTACAATAGATCAAATCTCTTTCGCAAAGCCATTCAGACACTGTTATCATCTTGAAACTGAACCCCTGTGTTTCCATGTATGCCAAGGCCTATTTTCAGTACACTGGACACTTTCACCAAACATAAAGAGTTTTTTAAAATCATAGGACTTCTTTCTTAATTCTTCTTAAATTGAAAGAAAGCAGAGAAGAGGGGAAGAGAAAGTTCCTCTATGTACTGGCTCATTCTTCAAATGCCGGCAATGGTTGGGGCTTAACCAGACAAAAGCTAGGAGGTTGGAACTGTGACTCAAACACAGGCGCTCCCATCTGGGGTCACAGTCATCCCTGCCAGCATTTTGACTGCTATGTCAAATGCCTGTCCCAAATAATATGACTTCAAAAAAATTTCTCAGTTGACTGCATTTCCTGTCTGATTCTAGCCTTTTGACGCAAGTCTAAATAAGATAAATTGCCTCTTTGGTCCTGCTTATTATCTGTTAAATCAGAGATTTTAAACTTTTGGTCCTCCTGATTATCTGTTAAGTCAAAGATTTTAAATCACAATCTTTAAATATTGTCAACCATCATAACCAAGACTGGAAACAGAAAATATGAGGGTACTTCAAAAGGTTCATAAAGAATGGAATTAGAAGAGAAATTTATTTTGGTGTGAAATATTTTAAAATCTGCATTTCTAAGAGGTCTTCCAAAAAGTCTATGGAAAATGCATATTGTGGGAAAAAAGGATGCATGACTTTCAAAAATGTTTGCACCAAAATAAATGTATTTTAATTCCTTTTTCAGAAGTTCTTGATGTACCCTCACATGTTCCTTGCTTTTAGTACACTGGGTTTTTTACAGGTAAGACTCGGCTTTTAGGCTAGTATCTCACTGCTTACCCATAGGACCAGAGTAGGTCTACTAAACTTCTCAGGTCCTACTCATCAGATCCAAAAAATGGGAACCCCAGTTGCTCCTCCATTTACCTGCTACAGGTTATTTTGAATAATGAGATAATATGTCAGAAAGTACTTTGGAAATGCAAACCAGTAGGCATTGCTACAACTGTGCATATCCACTAGATGAATGTTGCCTATGTCTAGTTTTCTTTTCATCAGTAACATAAAAGAACATAATTGGAGTTACAATCAGCTAACAAGCAAACTGAAGTAGAAATGTAGAAGATCTTAAGATGTTACACTATAATATGAGGCAGTAATATCACAAATTGGAGTTGGGCAGAACCGGTTGGTTTTAGCTTATGGCACAGTTCACTTCTCTAAATTTGCCAGAAAAAGTAAAGGGGCCAACCTAAAGTTAGTTTTCAGATGAACGGTGAAGAACTTTTTAATGTAAATATGACTCATGCAATATTTTGGGTATACTTGTACAAAATAAGTATTTGCTTCATATATTTTATTTTTACTTTTTTCAACTTTATTTATTTGAAAGGCAGTTAGAGGGAGAGGCCAATGGAGATCTTCCACCCAGTGGTCCACTCCCCAAATGACCACAACAGTCTGGGCTGGTCCAGGCTGAAGACAGCAGCCAGAAGCTTCTTCTGGGTCTCCCACTTGGGTGGCAGGGACCCAAGCACTTAGGCCATCTTCTGCTGCTTCGCCAGGTGCATGAGCAGGGAGCTGGATCAGAAGTGGTGCTGCTGGAACGTGAACTGCAGCCCATATGGGATGCTGGCGCAGGCAGCAGCTTAACCTACTATGCCACAAGGCCTGCCCCATGCTTTATATCAAAATATGAACTTAATTATTGATATCGGACATTTTGGTTTATTCTTTCTTTTTTAAAAATTTATTTGAAAAGCAGAGAGAGAGAGAGAGAGAACTCCTATCTGCTGTTTCATTCCCCAGATGCCTGCAACAGCCAGACTGGACCTTGAACTTAGTCCAGATCTCCCATCCAATTATTTGAGCCATCACTACTGCCTCCCTGGGTGCGTATTAGCAGGAAGCTGGAATCCAGATCAGAAGTGGGACTCCAACCCAGGCACTCCACTGTGGGATGTAAGCATCTCAAGAGGTGTCTTAAACACTATGCCAAATGCCTGTCCCTATTAATTTTCTTCTTTTCTGGATCTCCAAACCCCTTCTCTCATGTTCTCCATTTCTTCCTTTATAATATGGGAAAGTCTGCTTCCCTATTACTTCATGGAATCCTGAAGATCAAACAAAATCCTAAAGATCAGACATGCATCCAAACATTCTCCACCAAAAAAAAAAAAATAGAATTATATAATATTTTTTTTTTAATATTTCAATATGTATTTGTAAAGCATTTTTTTTTTTTATAAAGCTTTTATTTAAAGAATATAAATTTCCAAAGAACAGCTCATGGACCACAATGGCTCCCCCCCCACACAACTTCCCTCCCTCCCCCCACCCTCCCCTTTTCCCGCTCCCTCTCCCCTTCCATTCACATCAAGATTCATTTTCAATTCTCTTTATACACAGGAGATCAATTTAGTACATATTACGTAAAGATTTCAACGGTTTGCCCTCGCATAGAGACACAAAATGATAATACTGTTGGAGTACTAGTTATAGTATTAATTCACAATGTACAGCACATTAAGGACAGAGATCCTACATGATTTTTTTTTAAAAAATTGATTAATTGTCTATGCAATTTCCAGTTTAACACCAAGATTTTTTAATCATTTGCAATTATCTTTATACTTACGTCTCATGAGGGATCTGTCCTTAATGTGTTATCCAATATGAAGTGATGCTATTACTAGTACTGAAACAGTATTTTTACACTTTGTGTTTCTGTGTGGGTGCAAACTGATGAAATCCTTACATAGTATATATTGAATCGATCTTCTTTATATTTTTTAATTATGTAAGCTACCTGTTTTTATTTTATTTTCCTAAGAGAATTCTGGCCACAGAGGCATTGAAAATGATATTGTGCAAAAACAAGACCCCTCTGATTTGCAACAGCGTCTAAAAATGTTCCTGTTCATTGTTGAGATCCTGCTGCAGCAGGGCCACACAAGCAGCTAAATTCTGGAGCCAGGCAGCCAGGACATAAATCCCACCTCCACCAGTGGTTGTGGCCGTGACCTTTAGAAACTGGCTGATGTCAGCTGTGAGGCAAAGAGGATAATAATGGTGAAAATGTTGCATTGCTAAAAGAAGAAAAAGCCCTAGATATATTTCTTAGTGTATTGCCCAGATGTGGAGCAAAGTCAGAGGTGGTTGCCCACCCTCAGGATATTCATGTTTAAGATCCTTTAGAAGATGTGGAAACATCAGCTTCCAAGACAGAAGTCTCTCGAGCTGACATGATATAAAGACACTGTCCAGAGATGGTTCTGCAGAGTAGCTGACTTGATAACCCAGGGAGATATGAACTCTAACACCTGTCTCTGGGCCTGTCTTCTTCCTTTGGTTGATGTGGATGGCAGTAAGCTGTGAAAATCACTCCTGCCTGACCGTTTGCCTCTCCCTTCTTTCTTTCCCTCTCTCTCTCCTTCATCCACTTCTTCCCTTCTTCCTTTGCAATTTGGAGGCGAGATGGGCTCTGTGTTATAATAAATGAACACTGCTATGGGTGGAGTTCTTGATTCATATAAGCCACTTCTATCAGCTACATTTAATACTTTGGTCAGGTCATGCTCTGTCTCCATACCCATTTCTTCACCAGTTATACAAGGTGATTGAATAGGATGATTTCCAAGGTGGGCCCTAATGTCATCGCCTTAGGTGTCTAGCCCTGTAGCATTTGCAAAGTCCACAGTCTGTTGTGCAGGGTAGATGTAGTGATTTGCCTTTGTCATTCAGTCATAGGTAAAGCTGGAACCCAAGTTGATCTCATGGTTGTACACAGACTAGTGTACAACCTAGAGGCTGGGAAAGCAATGGGAGGAGATAATGGGGAGATTGGCCAACAGTTACAAAATCATGGTTGGCTAGGATGCATAAGTTCTGGTGTTCCATATAGTATAGTAGGGTGAATGTAGTTAACAATATTGTAGTGTATATTTCAATATAAATAATAAGATATGATTCTGAATGTTCTCACCACAAAGTTTTGATAAATGTTTAAGGTGATGAATATACTGTGTACCAAAATTTGATCATCACATAATGTATACATGTATCAAAACATCATACTATATCCCTAAATAGAAGAGATCTTTAATAAGTTCATGGAAAATGCATATTATAAAAAATATGTTAGTTTAAACATTTCAGTTTTTATACCAAAATAAACTTATCTTTTAAATCCATTTTCCAAAAACTTTGTGAAATCTCTTCTTATGTACAATTAAAAACAAAATAAGGGACAGACATTCCACCTTTTGGTTAAAATACCACTTGGGATGTCTGTGCCCCATATTGTGCATGTCCAGTTCCAACTTCCTGCTAATGCAAATGTTGGGAGGTAGCAGATGATGGCCCAAGTACTTGGGTCTCTGCCACCGTGTGGGAGATCTGGATTGAGTTCCTGGATCCAGGCTTTGGCCAGCCAGCCATGACTGTGGTGGGCATTTGGGAGTGAATCAGCAGATAGAAGATCTCTGTATCTTTCTGCTTCTCAAATAAATAAATAAATAAATAGGATTTTGTGGAAACAAAACTCAAAAGTTGAAGGAGCTGGTGTTGTAGCACAGTCGGTTAAACTGCAGCCTTCAACACTTGCATCCCATACAAGTTTTGGTTCTAGTCCCCACTACCCCACTTCCAATCCAGCTCCCTGCTAATATACCTGGGAAAGCAGTGGAAGATGGCCATGTATTTGGGGTCTTTCCACCCATGTGGGGACCTAGATAGGGTTCCAGGCTCCTGGCATCTGCCTGATCCAGCTTCACCTATTGCAGCTATTTAACAGGTAAACCAACAGATGGAAGATCAATCAATCAATCAATCTCTCTCTCTCTCTGCACCACTCAAATAAATAAATAAATCTTAAAAACAAGCAAACAAACAAAAACACTTGGGGCTGGCGCTGTGGCACAACAGGTTAAAATCCTGGCCTGAAGCGCCGGTATCCCATATATACACTGCTTCTTGTCCTGGCTGCTCCACTTCTGATCCAGCTCTCTGCTATGGCCTGGGAAAGCAATAGAAGATGGTCCAAGCCCTTGGGCCCCTGCACCCACATGGGAGACCTGGAAGAAGCTCCTGGCTCCTGGCTTTGAATTGGCACAGCTCTGCCCATTGCAGCCATTTAGGGAGTGAACCAGTGGATGGAAGACCTCTCTCTCTCTGTCTCTACCTCTCTCTGTAACTCTGCCTTTCAGATAAATAAAATAAATCTTTAAAAAAAAGAAAAACACTTAAAAGTTGGAACCCATGTCTCATTCATCATTCAGTACGTGCATTGTTTGAAAATCAGGTTAAGAGCTCTTTCCTTTAGAAGTTCTTAATTGATTTATGTAAATTAACATTAAAACTATTAAAACTGTTTTCAATCCCTGACAACTTTGTGAATTCTTATGCATCATAAAAACTGTAGGGACAGACTGCTCATTTCCCTATTAGCATCTCCTGAAATTGTGACAATTCCTACAGTCATTGAGACTGTAATTAAGACTCAGCCACTCATCGAAATGCCAAGCTAGGCAGCACTTTCTCTTTTTAGATAATTGGTTGCATTTACACACATGCACACACACACACACAAGCATAAAAGAGGAAAAGTAAAAACTGACTTCATCTCCAGATGACATTTACCAGATGTCTTATTAACCATTTGGTCTTTCCTTTCCCTGCTTTATTTGCTCATTTCAAAACCATACTACTATAAAAAAGGGACCCAGTGCATGTAGCATTAGTGTTGAAAAGACCTTGGTGGGGACATTTTCGTATTACTGTATGTGCTAGAATTATACTGGAATAAAATAAGACCCTGTGCACAAAATTTATAGGGTGACTTTTTCCCCATCTGAGCAGCCAGTTATTAGTAAATTATGCAATGCTTTTTGAAAAATAGCTTGAGGATATTTTAGTCAAATAGCAGAGGATAGGGTCCAAAACTCTAGTTGAGTGATGAAGGAGGCTTGAAGAAGTAAATACCGAATAAATTAGATAGACTAGAGTGATAGATTTCTTACAGAATTTTAGAAAAAGAAGAAATTATGGACTAGAGTCATGGGAGAGATTGATGAACTTTTTAAAAAAGATTTATTTATTAGAAAGAGTTACACAGAGAGAGGGAGAGACAGAGAGAGAGAGAGATCTGTTGGTTCACTCCCCAGATGACCAGCACAGTGCCAGGCCTAAGCCAGGAGCCAGGAGCTTCTTCCAGGTTTCCCCGTGTGGGTGACAGGGGCCCAAGTACTTGGCCATTTTCTTCTGCTTTTACCAGGCCATTAGCAGGGAGGTGGATCAGAAGCAGAGCAGCCAGTGTGCCTGCATGGGATGCAGCAGTGGCTTTACCTGCTGTGCTACAGTGCCGGCCTCTGATGAATTTTTGATTGAAAATAAGTCAAGACGAAAAGCAGAGGCAGGCATTGTGGTATAACTGGTTAAGCCACTGCCTGAGACACTGAAATCCCACATGGAGTGCATGGTTTGAATCCCTTGCTACCTTGCTTCCCATCCAGCTTCCTGCTCATGAGCATCCTGGGAGAGAGCAGATAAAGGCTCGGGCACTTGGGCCCCACTTGAGGGAGATTACAGTGGAGCTCCAAGCTCCTGGCTCCTGGCTTTGACTTGGCCCAACCCTGGTTCTTATGGCCATTTGGGAAGTGAACCAGCAGATGGCAAATCTTCCTGTCTCAGTGTCTCTGTCTCACTCTGCCTTTCAAAATAAATACATATATATTTTTTTTAAGCATGAAAAGCAAAATTTTTCTGGAAGGAATGAGGGCACAAAGTAAAAAACAAATGAAAAGATCTAGTGAATCTAGTTAATCTAATAAAGAGTAATATCAAACAATGAAATTTAGTAATACAAATTATGTGGCCTTGAAGAGAAGAATGGTTTGGGATTTGTTATGTAGGCAAAATAACAGACATTTTGAGCAGTTGAATACAATGGTTAAGACAGAGTTTATTCTCTTTGCAAGGAGAAAGATTTAGGAAAGCTGGACCAGATGGCATTGCTATAATAATGGTCAGGTGACATTTTAAAGATGTGAACAAAGGACCAGATAGGAATTTTAAAAGGAGAATCCTTAAATATAAAAGAAGAGGATATTAGAGGCTTAAAAAATAATAAATGGAGTTCATTACTGACAGAGTATAAATTGACTATGATTTTTAGTTTGTATGGATTGGAAAAGGTTGGAACTAATTACTATGTTGACATACAAGAAGTGTTTTTATTGTGTGTGGCATAGCACAGGCAGTTAAACAGCCACCTGCCAGCATCCTATATGGGCGCTGGTTCGAAGTCTTGGCTTCTCCATTTCCAATACAGCTCCCTGCTAATGCACCTGGGAAGGTAGCAGAAGATGGCCCAAATAATTGGGCCCTTGCCACCCACGTAGAACCCAGATAAAGCTCCAGCCTCCTAGTTTTGACCTGGCTCTGGCTGTTGTGGCCATCAGGGGAGTGAACCAACAGATCTCTCTCCTCTCTTCTCTCTCTCTCTCTCTGCGTTTCAAACAAATTAGTAAATTGTTTTTTAAAAAGTATTGTTATTGGGGCTAGCAGTGTGGTGTAGGAGGTTAGGCCGCCATCTGCAGCACCAGCATCCCATATGGGTACTGGTTAGAATCCTGGCTACTCCACTTCCAATCCAGCTCCCTGCTAATGAGCCTGAGAAAACAGCAGAAGGCCCAAGTACTTGTACCTGTACATTTGTGTGGGAGACCTGGAAGAAGCCCCTGGCTCCTTGCTTTGGATAGGTCCAGCTCTGGCTGTTGCAGCCATTTGCGGAGTGAACCAGCTGATGGAAGATTCTGTCTCTCCCTCTCTATTTCTGTAATTGAGCCTTTGAAATAAAGGAATAAACCTTTAAAAAATGTTATTTTATAAGTAAAGTGATTAATTTAGAATGATAAAGTTTAGGGCACTCACAGGGAAGTGCAAATGCCTCTACTTACACCCAAGCACTGGGTTTCCACTGTGAATTATGCAACTTATTTTATGGTAGAGGATCCAGCAATTGTGTTGTGTTTAGGGGATGTATATTACATATGCAAAATAATGACACACTTTTGATGTTATCCCATCATACCTTTTTGTGGAGGTGATTCTGTAACCTCATCTTTTGTTGCCTTTTGTAGAACCTCATTCTTTTCAAAATATCTTATTTTTCACAGGTAATAGTTGTAACAGTTGCTCACTTTAGATCCTGCTCTGGAATCAGCCATCCTTACATAGGTGAAATGATTTCTTTCTTTGCTCACAGAGCAGTTAAATAGGATGCTAATGTGGAAGCTGAGAGGTGCATGTAATGACTGGAGATAGAACCACATGTAAAGTATGTGAATAAATGTTGCTAAGAAATATGATTGGTTGGGAACTTTATATCTTTTTCTGTTCCTTATTCCTCTATCAATTACTAATTTTCCTTATCTTGTGTCACTCATTTTTAGATGCCTAAAACTATCATTACTTTTCAGTTAATTTTACTAAGAAAAGAAAATTTTATTGATTTAAAAGTCTTTGTCAAATAGTCATTTTTATTTATTTATTTATTTTGACAGGCAGAGTGGACAGTGAGAGAGAGACAGAGAGAAAGGTCTTCCTTTTCTGTTGGTTCACCCTCCAATGGCCACTGTGGCCAGCGCACCACGCTGATCTGATGGCAGTAGCCAGGTGCTTCTCCTGGTCTCCCATGCGGGTGCAGGGCCCCGATCACTTGGGCCATCCTCCACTACACTCCCGGGCCACAGCAGAGAGCTGGCCTGGAAGAGGGGCAACCAGGACAGAATCCGGTGCCCCGACCGGGACTAGAACCCGGTGTGCTGACGCCGCAAGGTGGAGGATTAGCCTAGTGAGCTGCTGCACGGGCCTGTCAAATAGTCTTTTTAGTACTTTTTCATATATGGCAAATGTAAGCTTGTTAGAGAAATATACCATTGTTGCCAGCATTGTGGCATGCTGGGTTAAGCTGTCGTGTGCAATCGTGGCATCCCATTTCAGAGCAGTCTCAGCTGCTCTACTTTTGATCCAGCTCCCTGCTAATGCACTGGGAAAGCAGTGGAAGTCAGCCCAGATACTCAGGTCCCTGTCATGGTGGGAGACCCAGATGGAGCTCTAGGCTCCTGGCTTCAGCTTGGCCCAGCTGTGGCTGTTGTGGCCTTTTGAGGAGTAGACAAATGAATGGAAAATCTTTCTCCCTCTCCTTCTTCCTCTTTCAAATAAATAGAAAAAAATTTAAAAGAATAAAGAGGAGGCCATCATTGTGGCATAGTGGGTTAAATTGCTGCCTGTGACATCAGCATCCCATATAGGAGCCTATTGGAGTCCTGGCTGCCCTCCTTCCAATCCAGATCTCTGCTGATGGCCTGGGAAAAGCAGCAGCAGATCACCCAAGTGTTTGGGCTCCTGCCAGCCTTATGAGAGATCTGGAAGAAGCTCCTGATTCCTGGCTTTGGCCTGGCCCAGTCCCAGCTGTTATGGTCTGCATGGAAAATCAATCAATCAGTCTCTCTCTCTCTCTCTCTCCACCCCTCCCCCTCCCTCTTATCCCCTCCCCTACTCCCCACCCTCCCATTCCCTAGTGTGGGACTCTTTTGAATAAATGAATTAATCTTAAAAAAAAAAAGTAAAGAAATTAACCATTAATACCAATGTAAAGGTAACTCCTGACTCATAAAATCAAGAAGATTTTAGAAACATAATTCTTGGTGCTGTGGCTCTGTGGGTTAACACCCTGGCCTGAAGCACCAGCATCCCAAATGGGTACCAGTTATAGACCCGGCTGCTCCACTTCCGATCCAGCTCTCTGCTTTGGCCTGGGAAAGCAGTAGAAGATGGCCCAAGCCCTTGGGCCCCTGCACACACATTGCAGACCCTTAAGAAGCTCCTGGCTCCTGGCTTCAGATTGGTACATCTCTGGCTGTTGTGGCCAACTGGGGAGTGATCCAGTGAATGGAAGACCTCTGTGTGTGTGTGTGTCTATGTCTCTCTCTCTCTGCCTCTCCTCTCTCTATGCAACTCTGACTTTCAAATAAATAACTTAAAAAAAAAAAAAAAAAAGAATCACGGCCGGCGCCGTGGCTCACTGGGCTAATCCTCCGCCTGCGGCACCAGCACCCTGGGTTCTAGTCCCGGTCGGGCCGACGGTTCTGTCCCAGTTGCTCCTCTTCCAGTCCAGCTCTCTGCTGTGACCAGGGAAGGCAGTGGAGGATAGCCCAAGTGCTTGGGCCCTGCACCTGCATGGGAGACTAGGAGAAGCACCTGGCTCCTGGCTTCAGATCGGTGCAGCGCGCTGGCCGTGGCGGCCATTTTAGGGGTGAACCAACAGCAAAGGAAGACCTTTCTCTCTGTCTCTTTCACTGTCTAACTCTGCCTGTCAAAAAAAAAAAAAAAAAGAAAGAAACATAATTCTTGTGGAAACATATTTTTTTTAATTTTAGAAACCTATCATTATAATTGCTGTGTAAATGGAAATTTGGCTTACAAAAATAGGGAGTTATTTCTTGGTCACAGTTCACATTTTCTGTAGGTGACATATGTTTGAGATTTTTGGATAAACCCTACCCATCACATACTTCATAAAACATACTGTGCTCATAATTATTTCTGAAACACCAAATGACTCACATATGGGCCATGAGCATGATTAAATCTTCGTGTGCCATGTAACATTATTGAATATTCCACTTAACCACACAACTTGTCTTTGTTATCTGATCCTCTTGATAATAGAGAAATGTCCATTTACGTTATGTGAAAATGTTTTGGGTGGTCTACATGGCATCTGTAGAATTATCAGCAAATGACTTCACAAGAGGTTTTTTATTTTAAAACTGATGGTGGTTTATCCTCAGCTGTAATGCTGCTTGTTGCCCATGAGTTTCTGTCCTTTGTTCACGTGTGAGAAGTTAGAGAAGACTTCAGAGACAGGACAGTGGAGACATCAAAGCCACCTGCAGGCCAAGGCAATGCCGTCATCGGAACATAGAGTCCCATTACTCAGAAACCAAGTTAAAATGTAAAGATTATTTGCTGAAGTCAAGATAGTCAGGCTGGGCACAGGAGAGAAGACGCTGGCAGAGCTCCCACTTCTGAAAGAACTGCCGTGTTCTGAGGTTCATTGCTAGGAAGAGTGCATTCTCAGGTAGAATAGACAAACCGGCATTGCCAGAGTGACGCCTGGCTCCCTGACCGTGCCTTTCACCGTCCCAAGATTCTGCTCAGCCTGCCTGCCAGGCTTCGTCTCTCCCCTCACAGGTTAGCTTTGCTCATACACTCCTGCGTTGCCACTGCCTCCTTTCAGTTGTTTGACTTTTTTATTTTGATCATCTCCAGATCTGCCTTTTCCTTCTCATATCCTCATGTGGTTTGTTTGCAGCACCCCCAACATTCAACATAAAATGCAGACACAGCCTCCCACATGAAGACTTTGCCAAAAGGAATCTTTCCCTTTTTAAACGAACATTTATTTATTTATCTGATAGGCAAGGTTGACAGAGAGAGAGAAAGAGCTATCTTCCATCCTCTGGTCCACTCCCCAAATACCCACAACATCCAGGGCTTGGCCAGGCCAAAGCCAGGATCGGGAAGTCCAGCTGAGTCTTTCACTATATGGTTGACAGGAGCCCAAGTGTCTGTGCCTCCTCTGCTACCTTCCATGTGCATTAGAGGGAGCTGTATGTAAAGTGTGCAGTAGCCAGGACTCCAGCTAGTGCTCCCATGTGAGATGCTGGCATCACAACTGGCCACTTAGCCTGCTGCCCTACTGCACTGGTCCCTGTAGTTCTCATAAATGGTCATTATCGCTTTTACTGATGGCATTCAGAAATGAGACGCTCACATTTTGCACTATTTTTCTTCCCCTCCCAAAACTCTTATCAGAAAGCTAGAGACATCTACAGAGAGCAGCATTTCACTTTTTGCAGGAATGTTAGACGCTCTAAGTTCATTTCAAAACGTAGCTTTCCCTATGCATGATTATTGCACGGATTATTCAGGGAATTTCAGTGTTTTTTATTTATTGTTCTTTACACTGCTTGATTTCCGATAATTCTGAGATATAAATAAGATACCACTTAAATGCCACCATGGGACTTTACATTTTAGCTAGCAATATCACAGAATAAATTATACTATTTAATTTTACCATTATAGAAGTATCTTCATTTAATAAAAAACAAGGGATATTACATAATAGGAAATATCTCTGCAAACTTCTAGGCAAAGATCATTAATAATTTTAATATAAACAATCTGAAATTATGAATAATATTAAAATTTAATTATCTGACTTATACTGTAATTTATAGCCTCTTAAGTTTTCTTCTTTCATTAAAGAAAGATATAAATGTCACGGAGCACCATAGCTCATATCGCAGTTCATTTCAATTAGCTGTTACATTGAAAACAGAAATCCTAGGTACATGTTATTTGTGCAGAATTCAGAAATCTAATCTTTAAACTCTAGTTACGTTGAATCATTTATCAAGTTCCTTGCTGGCCACTTAATTCTTTTTTTTTAACTTTTATTTACTAAATATAAACTTCCAAAGTATGTTTATGGATTACAATGGCTCCCCCCCTCCATAATTTCCCTCCCACTTGCACCCCTCCCATCTCCCGCTCCCTCTCCCATTCAATTCCCATCAAGATTCATTTTCAATTATCTTTATATACAGAAGATCAAATTAGTATGTATTAAGTAAAGATTTCATCAGTTTCACCCACACAGAAACACAAAGTGTAAAATACGGTTTCAGTACTAGTTATAACATTACTTCACATTGGACAACACATTAAGGACAGATCCCACATGAGAAGTAAGTACACAGTGACTCCTGTTGTTGATTTAACAATTTGACACTCTTGTTTATGGCGTCAGTAATCTCCCTAGGCTCTAGTCATGAGTTGCCAAGGCTATAGAAGCCTTTTGAGTTCACCAACTTCGATCTTATTCCGACAAGGTCATAGTCTAAGTGGAAGTTCTCTTCTCCCTTCAGAGAAAGGTGAAAGGTACCTCCTTCTTTGATTTCTTTGATGGCCCCGTTCTTTCCACTGGGATCTCATTCACAGAGATCTTTCATTTAGGTCTTCTTTTTTTTTTTTTCCCAGAGTGTCTTGGCTTTCCATGCCTAAAATACTCTCATGGTCTCTTGAGCCAGATCCAAATGCCTTAAGGGCTGATTCTGAGGCCAGAGTGCTATTTAGGACATTTGCCATTCTGTGAATCTGTTGTGTCTCCCACTTCCCATGTTGGATCGTTCTCTCCCTTTTTGATTCTATCAGTTAGTATTAGCAGACACTAGTCTTGTTTGTGTGATCCCTTTGACTCTTAGACCTATCAGTATGATCAACTGTGAACTGAAATTGATCACTTGGACTAGTGAGATGGCCTTGGTACATGCCATCTTGATGGGATTGTATTGGAATCCCCTGGCACGTTTCTAACTCCATTATTTGGGGCAAGTCTGATTGAGCATGCCACTTAATTCTTGTCTGCTGCCACTGTCCTGGCAGTGCTTACTAATCTCACTTCTCTCAGCTCCTGTGTGCATTTCTATCAGTCTTGGTCCCATCAGGAGGGAGAAAGAATACAGTAGCTTGAACAAGAAAAGTTCATTTTTAGAATAATGAATTAGTAAGTTTAACAGGGATGTGAGTAGTAAGCGATTGGCTAGAAGTGTTCAGAACTCTAAATAATATATGAATACCAGATATAATATTACAGAATCTACTAAATAGCAGCTACCCCTGGGCTGAGATACTGGGCTGAGATCTGACCTTCTTGTCCATGACCTGGTAAGGTCAAGAAGTCACTGTGAAGCCACATTGTAGGGGTTTGCTAGAAGTCTACCCTCTGGGGTTCTAGGTATCTCACTGGCAGTTCCTTGCTACAAAATCACCCGTGGGTTCTTCTGGCCATTTGGTATTGGGGAATCCGAGCCATACAGGAGCCCGGGCCTGGGGAAGCTACCCAACCTAGAGGAGCCTTGTGGAGACTGGGGGAACTGCAGCCCCAAAGGAGCAACACTCCAGCACCCTAGGAGGCAGACAGAGGAAGCCTGGCTTCTGAATCCACAAGGCAGAAACAGAAAGCAAACAGCCTTTTCTCGTCCAGTGTCTGTCTTGTATCATGTACTGGCAAAACTTGAAACTGTACCTACTAGGGGAAAAAAAAAGACATTTTTAAAGTGTTGAAAGGTTCCAGCGAGCAAGGGGGCATTTGCAGTTGAGAGGCTACAAATGTACCAGTGCCGCATAGTACTGCAAGCAGGATACAATTGCTTTAGATGTGTGCTCCTTACTGTTAAGACTTTAACTGGAGGAGTCAGATTTTATGGAGAGCTAGTTGAAAGAGAACTGACTTGTCTACCAGCATGCTTGTTACTTAATTCTAGGTCTACTGTCAAAAAAAAAAAAAAAAAGAGTAATAATTTATATCCCTGGCTCTCAGTTTCTGCAAATGCAAGAATTAAAGCAGATTTACCATTTGAGGTACACTCCCTCTGTCAGTAGAAGACTGTGGGAGGAGTGCTCTGTTAAAACCTACTGCTTCATGTAAATGTGATGAGTCATTTAAAAAGAATAAATCATGTTATAAGATAGCCACTAATGAGAGAGATTCACAGTCAAGAAAGGGCTTAGCTGTATAAATTTTTTTGACATATTCTAATTGGCC
Organism: Sylvilagus floridanus; assembly: GCA_949820135.1. NCBI lineage: Eukaryota > Metazoa > Chordata > Mammalia > Lagomorpha > Leporidae > Sylvilagus > Sylvilagus floridanus. The sequence goes on from OX463236.1 coordinate 36,099,708, forward strand.
AAATTATTTTAGTTGGCTGAGAAACCTGAGTAAAATCTTCCATAATTTCCAGATTTTCTCAGGAAAGAAAAGGGCAAAATAGATTGTGTCATGTATATCACATGAATTAGGCATTGTCCCAGAGTCATATTGTCTAAACCTGTTCAAGGAGAGATTTTTTTTTTAACGTAAGATTATCGTCCATTTTTCAGCATTCATTTTTCTCCATTTAATCAAAGGTGTGTGTGTGTGTGGGCGTGTGTTTGTGTATATGTGTATGTATGTATGTGTGCATGTAAACCTTTGTAAGGCATTTAAATTAAAATAATTGTAGACTTAATTAGAGTGAGTATAAATTACATTTAAGAGTCATAAAATTAGACAAAAACTTTTTTCTAATTCTCGCTAAATGATAAAGGCTGTGAAACCAAAAGAAGATTGTTAGTTTGTCCTTACTGCAGACAATGCAGAGACATGTAGAGTTTGTCATTATCAAATATGTGAATATGAAGGTTCCAAAATTAGGCTATTATATAATAACAATACCAGAAAAACAGTAGGCCCATAGAGACCGAGGCAGTAGGCTCTTGGATCAGAATAGCAGTGTAAGGATTAAAGAGTTGAAACTGGAAATTTGCTGGTATTGCTGAGGAGAAAAGAGACAACCGTCAACACGTAGTGAAACACACAAGTTCACAGCCAGGAAACACCTCTGTCTGAAAGTCACTTCTGAAATAATTGATGAGAAGCCTGCCTTATGTTGCTTTTGTCTGTGCTGCTGTATTGTTTTCCATTTTAAAAAAGAAAAAATATGATGGAAATCAAAATGGTGTCTCCCATTGGCGCATTACTGTAGATAAGTGAAATTGTTTATCAGGGACATTTTAAAAAATGCTTCACATTATTTTCAGAGAGCATATCCAATATTTTGGTTTAATTCTTTTTTTTTTTTTCTTTTTTAGCTTCTCCATGGGTTGATAATAGTCGAACCCCAAACAAGATTGATCTTTATGATGTACGCAGAAGGCCATGGTAAGAATTTTCAGCCATGTAAAAGATGAAACAGAATAAAGGATCCTTTTTTTTTTTTTTAATTAAAAAGTGGAAGGAATCTTTAGGATTGAGCTGGAATAAATATTACCTACTTATTGAATGTGCTCTGCTGGCCATTTAATAAATGTGGTTGTGAGTAAATGGCAATGATGGGTTCCAATAGGGAACGAACATGAATATTGTTGAAGTGATTGATTGCATTCACTGCATGTGGACTGTTTTCAGATTTCTCTTCAATCTCAGCCATAAACCTCTTTCTGCTGGTGGGTATTTACGTTGAAAGTTTCCCAATTTGCTTGGAGTGGAGTTTTACTCCAAGCAAAGATTAGATAGCCTCCATTGCTAGTTTGCCTCTAGCAGTGAACTAATGAGAACTGGCCCCAAGGTAAGGGCTGCCCCTGGTTACCTTCAGATAGCTTAGGTTTTATTTTTTTTCCAAAAAAGAATTTTTGTTTGTGTCTCACTACGGAAACAACTCATTCTGTTAACTCAACACTTGAAAAATGCCAATGATTGCAACTGGTCTCCTGGAGAAATAAGTTAATTTTTATCTTCTTAGAATTAAGTATATTTTGTTTGCATTTTGTTAAATGAATTTAATGTGTGGAACTTTTCTTTTTTTAAATTTTTTTATTTACTTTGAAAATCAAAGTAACGGAGAGGGAAAGGGAGGGAGGGAGAGGAGGGAGAGAGAGAGAGAGAGAGCATGCGAGCGAGCTTCCATCTGCTGGTTTACTTCCCAGATAGCTAGAAAGACTAGGACTGGGTCAGGCCAAAGCCAGGAGCCAGGAGCTTCATTTGGGTCTCCCATGTGGGCGGCAAGGGCCCAGAAACTTGGGCCATCTTCTGCAGCTTTTCCCAGGCCATTATTAGGGAATTGGGTTGGTACTAGAGCAGCCAGGACACAAACTTGCACCCACCTGGGATGCTGAAGTCACAGGCAGCAGCTTTACCTGCTATGCCACAACGCTGGCCCTGGATACATATTTTTAATAAGTTCATTTTATATTCTACTTAGTGCTTTATACCCTACTCCTTTCAATAGTAATGACTTTGAGTGTGTATTCTTCAGGAGATCCTTAATATTGTTAAAAAGAATATTATATGGTCGCTTACTTAAGAAATCTATTCTTGGACATTCAGGCTATTTCTAACTTTTTTTATAGGAGTCAAAGAATTTTTTTTTTTTAATTTTTTGACAGGCAGAGTGGACAGTGAGAGAGAGAGACAGAGAGAAAGGTCTTCCTTTTGCCGTTGGTTCACCCTCCAGTGGCCGGTGCACTGCGGCCGGTGCACCACACTGATCTGAAGGCAAGAGCCAGGTACTTCTCCTGGTCTCCCATGGGGTGCAGGGCCCAAGCACTTGGGCCATCCTCCACTGCACTCCCGGGCCAAAGCAGAGAGCTGGCCTGGAATTTTACAACTCTTTAAATGTCCTGCTAAACTTCCCAATGACAATTTACATGAATGCTGACAAGGTGTAATAGTGACAGGTGTTATTCTTATTAATATTACTCCAAAACGTCCTTGATTGTTGCATGTAGACAAAGACTACTATTCACATGGTTCAGGTTCAGGATTTGGTTGTCTGGGGAGAAACTTGAAGTTCAGTGCCAACAACCAGGAGAAGCAGTTAGTATCCTGAACTCTCATCTCACTGAGCAGCATGCCAGGTGGTGTGAACTAGTTTTGCCTTCGTGGGAATGTACCCACAGCCTCGCCAACTTCTCTTCTTATAAATAAGAGTGGGTATAGATTTTAAACTCTGCTTTATCAACACACAGTCCTGGGTAGATTTTTTTCTGTGCTTCATGTTGTCTGGAAACCAATTAATATGTTGCTTGGACGGCTTCTGAGAAGTAAGACTGGTGGCCAAAGAGACCTCCAAAATAAGTAGAGGGTTGAGTGAAGGTGCAGCTGTCACTGCTCGGGCAGACAAGCAACACAAGGTAGTCACCTGCACTCAGGTTTCTCTCCATAATTGCTCAACCATCTGCATAAAGCAATCACTCTTCTAGATTTCTTTCAAAGGAAGAGATTTTGATTTTTATGGCTGAGGTTGAATTTGGGAATCAACATTTTAAACTAATTCTCCCCATGATTCTTAAACACAGTAGAGAATCACCTCTTGAATTCTCATTAATAACATTACATAGTTCATTATTTCTAATTACTGGTTTGTTTCATTTTGTTGAGTTGCTCTTTTATGTTCTTAGACCATGTAGTTTTTTGCACTTAAAAATATGACAGTCTGTCACTTGTTAAATTGACTTTTCAATCCTGTGGCCCACGATTGGTGTTTAGAATAATTTTTTTCCAAAGACTGTCATTACTGAAGTTAAATTTTTCCTGCCAGTATGTATTAAAATGTTTCTTTTGTTACAAGTATCAGAACAATGCATTTAAAATCTCATGCCTCTGGCATCTCTGATGTTATGGTAAATATACCTTTCTTTAAGCTGACATTGTGAATAAAAAACCATCCTCTCCTGAGACAGAATAGAAGTATGTTTGTGCCAGGGAGATGCCTTACCTCAGAGATCTGTAAATATCATTGCAATAAACATCAATGTTTGATGATTTGCAAGAGAAAAAAGTATTTATCTCTCTGTTTCAGGTACATCCAAGGTGCTGCATCCCCTAAAGATATGCTTATTCTGGTGGATGTGTGAGTAGCCCAACATTCCATCTTTATACACTGAGGATTTGGGAGTGTTTACAAATAACAGCTATATATTGGAACCAAGACATCTTTGATAGGTCAAAAAAAGACCCTAAAGAATAATTATGTTGACTTATATCTAAAGAGGATATGTTAAGCCAGTAGCAAAGTAAACAAAATTTTATTATTAAAATGGAAAGAATCTACATTAGAATGGAAAAATATGGTTCTAAAGTTCAATGTTTGGAAAAATCATTTAATTCTAATTTTGCTGTACATTTTGAACAATATTAAAGAACAATATTGCTAAAACTAAGCAGTTTCTCTTAAAAAATGGAGAAAAATGTAGAAGCATTTAGCTGGCACTTTGTCATTTATGATTCAATTAACCTTTAGGAATTTGGTCACAAAAGAGATAAATATTAAATGTCAGTAGTACTGGGACTTTTTCCAAGGGAAATACTGATATGCAAGAAAAGCTCCAAGAGTTTTTACACAGGTCATTTTACTTATTTGTTTCATTGTTTCTAGTTAATTTATATGTCTGAGTGCATATGTACACATTTCTAATAAGATTGAGTATGCACATGTGGAACACTGAGAAGATTATGTCCTGTTATGGAGATGTACTTAACACTAATATCAACTAATTAAAGCAATGAGAGTAAGAAAGTATATCCTTATAGGTCTTCTGGCTCTTTGGAAGAAGAAAAATACAATGATTTGTAGGCAAATAAGTACTTATTAAAAGCAAATCTCAACATTTGGATTTTTCCCATTTTGATCTGAAATTTAAAAGTTAAAATTAGTTATCAAAGCCTTATAACCCACCTTGAGAAAGAGAGATTATTGAATTTGACAAATGTAACTTAAATGTTAATTTTTATTTAATTTGTTAAAAGGCATTTTAGCCACATGTTGCCTTAATTAAATTATTCTGGGTGTTAGAAGTGATTCCATGAAGTTCTTCTCATGCACAAATTGAAATGACAGTCCAATATTTTTTCATTCTATTGGTTGTATGGTAACTTCCAGAAATACTTTCTCAAATTAATATATCTAGAAGCCAAATGCATATCCTTAGATTGAAAATGTGTATGCAATTGAAATAACCATACATTGAAATTATCTCCGCAGAGATGTACTGAGATTCTTCTACATATAATGTCATAATGTAGAGACAGAGATGATCAGGATATCATCCCTGATCTCAAAAATGATTCAAATACAAGAGGAAAGCAAAACTCCATTGTCAAGGAACTAAGATAATTGTAGAAAGTAAGAGATAAAAACAGTGAGAGGCAGCGCTAAAGGAACCCACAGAAGGAAGATAGCACTTTGATGTATTGTTGGGTATTTAGTGGGTGACCATTTGGTATCAGAAGTTCCTAGATCGGGACCTGTTTCCAGGATTCTCGCCTGTTAGCATGTGGAGGAGGTACTGAGCGCTGGAGGGAGTGGCTGTTACTTCAGGAACTTCACGTTGTGAGGACTGAGCCAGAGAGGAGGGCTGCAGAGGAGACCACGGCCTTGGATACTGTGACGCAAAAGGAACTGGGGAGGTTGTCTGAGTAGGGAGGGAGAAAAGTTGGATGACCAAGACTCAGACTGGTTGATATCAGGGACATAAATCATTGAACATGTTGTGGAATAGTTGCAATATTGGACATTGAGTCTTAGTTTTTAGCAAGTAGGTAAAAGAGTGAAACTAAGAAAACCTTGGGAGCTAGCACAATGGAGAGGCGGGTACTTCCTAGAGATGAAAGGCTAACTCTGCAAGTTGGTGAGGTGAGTTCATAGAAGATCATAGAAATATAGAATATGTAGAGACAAGAGAAGGCCAAGCCCTAGAGATAACCGCATCAGGGAGCAGAACAGGGCATTGTTGCCCACCAATCTTTACTGGGCTTTATAGCATTGATTTAACCAAGTCAAACAATGGGCTCCTCAGGGCATTGACTGTGCCTCTTAACTGGCTAACAGAGCCAGTGTTTAAGATATATTTTCTGAATGAGCAAATATGCCATTAGCATCCTTATTTTTAATCATCAGTTGACAGGCAACTTTTATAATTTTTATGTACTGATTGGGGGTGAGGGGAGGGCAAGACTTCCTGTAATTCCCACTTTATCAGTCAGTCTGACTTTTTCCTCTACTGATAAAGACCAAGGTATCATTTGCATATTCTATAAATGACCTCACTGTGTTGTTGATAAAAATCCCTGGCAACACGTGTGGATCCCTTTGTCTGCTCTTACAGGAGCGGAAGCGTTAGTGGACTGACACTTAAACTCATCCGGACATCCGTCTCCGAAATGTTGGAAACCCTCTCAGATGATGATTTTGTGAACGTGGCTTCAGTAAGTAGAAGATGACTGTATTTTCCTGGTGTAAATCTGCAACTTCTGTCTCCACTTGACTTCAGGTCCTTTATGTTTGTATTGAAATATGCTGAGAAGTTTTTGGTAGCTCACAAGACTGAGCTGTCTTGTCTTAGTTCCTTATTCTCCTGTCTTACTGTGGCAGGCTCCTTTTTGAGTTTCTAAGAGTTGATTCCTAGGGGAAATAGTTGAAGTAATGAATATGAATGAAAAGCTTCTCACATTTTCTGCCTCTCTCAAGAGCATAAGCATGTAATGTGAGCCTCTTTCTTTACTCACTGGTACTGCTGAACTTCTAAGCAGAGCTTGGCAATGTGATTCTATCTCAATTTTCTACTCATTGCGGTGCTCCTTTTTCATCCTGGATACACATCCATAAAGTATTATATTTTGAAAGTGTGTTTTTTTTAATTAACACAAGAACCAATAGACATTTGAATGTATTCTTATTAAAGTCTTATTTCTGAAGATACATCTTCAATCTTCCTGCTCTTAGCTAGACGAAACTGAACTTTGATGCCAGCAAAACAAATCAGTGTTACATTGCCTCATTCTTAAAAAATTTTTTTTCAAAGATTCATTTATTATTTGAAAGAGTTCAAAGAGAAAGAGGGGAAGATAGAGAAAGAGAGAGAGAGAGAGAGAAATCAAGATCTTCCATCCACTGGTCCACTTCCCAGATGACCTTATTGACCAGTTGGGCCAGGCTAATGCCATGAGCCAGGAGCTTCATCCAGGTCTCCCCCATGGATGCAGGGGCCCAAATATTTGGGCCATCTTCTGCTGATTTTCTAGGCCATCAACTGGAAGCCAGGTCAGAAGTGGAGCAGCTGGGACTCGAACCAACACCCATATGGGATGCTTGCATTACAGGCGGTGGCTTAATCCACTGTACCACAGTGCAGGTCTCATCATGCCTTATTTTAACTCATAGAATTTACAGAAAATATTCCAATGTCTGGTGGACACAGTTTCATATTTGAAAGGGAAAAACCCATAGACATGTTTGTGGAGGAGGAATTTGCGGCAAGGCTGTTTTGTATTGAACGGATAAGAATGGATCTGTCTCTGAAATCACTTTGGGGGAAGATGTTGAAGCAGCTGGTTTGTGACAGATTTACTGCTTTCCCTGGAAGGGCTCCACCAGGGGATAAAAAGAAGGCAGGAGAGCTGGTATAATCCCCCATCAACTGCTGCAACAAGACTGATGTTATTTATTGAAAGGAAGGGAATTCAGGTCTAAAAAACATTTCGTTTGGTATCCCTGGCCAAGGGTAGCTATGGTAAACAGGACTCAATATCTAGGAGGCAGGATAAATTGAAGCTGTTTGGTAGTGTAAATAATTACGCAAGGAGCCCGGGCAAGTTCTTTTTGATGCTTCATTCCATCGGGGCTGAAGGACGCATCGCCGACACAGGAAGGAGTTGGGAAGACATCTTTTCCATCTAAATTTCCGTCTGTTTCACACAAACCTTTCAGGCTCTTTTAGTTTGTCTACACCTGACATTATTTAGTGAAACCTGATACTGCATAGATCTCTGATGCATGTCGTCTGATTTTACCATCTGACGGCCATGTGTCAGCTCACATTTGTTTCAGCAGAACACAAACAAGTAGCATGTAGTGATTGATCTCTCTAACAAGATGATCAGGAAAGATGCTTACTTTGTGTTGTTATAAACATTGTTCATTACAAAGGCACTGAGATGGTTGTTAACAAAATATTTTCTTTGGCGTAACAGAAGAGAAAGTCGTAAAAAGAGAAAGTCGTGAAAACATTATATTCAGTGCAGATTTGAGGAACATAGTGCAATGTGTATAAAACTAGCAGATATTAAATGTGGTTAATATCTTAATCTGGCTTTTTTCTGGGAAGTGAGCCTCACTCATTGATTCAGGGATAAGGAGTTTATTTGGGAGGTGATCACAGGGAGGCCACCCGAGGAGTTGGGAGTGAGGCAGGTGAAGGAAGGAAGCCAATTCAAGGACCTTAATTTACTGTAAATGAACTTATTCGGCTGAATAATTCTGCAAGCTACACAGAGCATTCGCTCCAGAGTTATTCTATCCAAAACCCAAAGAAGATGGGGAGTCCTATCCTGGTCTTCTCCGTGTGTCAGTAGAACAGACTGTGGCCACAACTGAACCCCCAAAAGAGTGTTAGGTGTTTGTTGTTGGAAGGCTGGCCAGCTGTCCTATCCAATCAGTGATACTAACAGTGGAGACTAGTCACAGATATGAAATACAGAAACAAAGGAACCGAGGTTCACGCATCCTGATGGTGTGTTGCTTGGGTCAGAACCAAGGTCACCATTTATGTTTTCTCTCCTCTAACAGCCCTCGTACCTTCCCTCCCAGTTGGCCAGCTCTTATGCTGTTAACTTATTTGGTGGTTTGACCAAAACATTCACCCCAGGAGCCTAGGGGTCTGTGCATTTTATGCCCACTCAAACAGCAGCTTCTGCATTTGTCCCTTCACAGTTGTCACTTGTCATGAAAGGCTAGAGTGAGTCTTCTGAGCCCCTGCATTGTCACCCCTCCCCACGTTGTGCAACTACAGACCTCATGATAATCCCCAGGTCAGCTGGAGTCCTGACGCTGTCGGTTGGATAACTTTGTTGTGTTTTGTTCTGCTTGCATGCTGGTGTAAGGCATGAGAGGCTCCTGGTGTCTGCATAGTAGCTGTGGACTGAAGTTGAGTGAAACCTTGCTGTGACCCTGGTAGGAGCATTGCCCAGCACGCTTCTTCTCCCTACACTCCAACAAAGCAGATTTGTGTTCAGTGAAATCCACAGTTGCAGGGATTGGACGTACACATTTCCCACGTGGATCATTTTGAGTTATGAGGAGAGGGGATGTTCCTACTTCTTCCCCTCGGTTCCCACACTCAGCCATTCTTCCTTTTGAGGGTAGAGCCATTGGAATGGAGGGGAAACCTGATTTGTAGCCATTTGCTACCTTTTGGTGAGCGGAAGGTAAAACTATAGTTTTGTCTTGAACAGATAGGCCTTTCTCACTAAACAGATTTAATGATATGGAGAGTCTTAGAGAGATATTGACAATGCCTTATGCACAGAAGTGTGTGCTATCCTTTCTCTCTGATGCTTTTTGAACGCTCAGGAAAGCTACAGAGTTCAGCTCTTATGTGTTCACACAGTGATAGGCAGTGAGGAAGCTAAGGAATGGTTCTAAAATCGATTGTGATGGTAATTTACCCACAGAGCCTCACACTTCTCTCTGCATCCTCGTGCATATGAGTGTGCCATTCCTTGAATGATTTACGGTGCCATCTGTATTAATACTTGAACAAAGCTGCCTTGAACCACAAGAGAGAAAAATCAAGCAGCTTATTTGTACGTTTCGATGTCTTAAGTTTCTTTCTCATTTTCAGAATGGTAATTTTCATGCTTAGATCATGTTATAAGATGGCAGAACTAATGCTGCATCCTTACTAAGTATTTCTGCTCTCTCCAGGGCTGCTCTTTGTTGCTGAAAGGTAGCCTGCTGCCAGGCAGGGCTGAAATGCAAGCTTAGTGTGGCTGTTTTCTAACTAATCCCCTTACATGCTTTGATAGGAGGAGTGGTAGATGGTAGGAACAGCAGTTCCATCCCAGCATGTTCTGATTTACAGGCAAAATTTCAGATGTTGGCACAAGAGAGTGGGATTTGTTTAGGAGTGTGAGGGAGTTTGACATCTGAGCAGTAAAGTACTGCACGCCAGGAGAGGACGGAAGGAAAAATGTATGCTGTCTGGGTGAAAAGTTAACAACCGAAGGAGATGTTGAGGCGTTTCAGGGAAACCACGTGTGTTCTGGCGTGAGCATCTGATCCTGTTCTCAAATTGTCGTGAGGAAGGTGAGGCACTTGGAGTGTTCTTCCTGGAAGCTGCTCTAGCGCCTGGTCCTTATCCAAGACTGTCAGGTTTCTCACCCGAAAAAAGGGGCGGGGGGCCCAAATACCATTCTTTACAACATCTTTGCTGTTGCTTATTTGAAGAACTGTTTCTTTAAAAAAATTTTCTAGCTTTTGTTAGATTTCAGTCACGGAGCAGCAGCAGTTCTAGAATCGACGTCTCTAAGTACAGATGTGAAATGAGGCTTGAGCTAGCATGGTTGGTACTCCACCTGGAGTCTTCCCTCTCAGTGCAGGCTACCGATTTCCTGGCCCAGAGCTCTGTGTGAGGCGGGCCTGTGGTTCAGGCATCTCGTTATGAACAAACCATAGTTCTCAGTATGATATTCTTAAGGTCTCAAAAGCTTTTGTTTTCCATGGCGTGCAGCACCAGCATTTGTTTTGTCCGATGGAGTAGAGACCAGCGGTTTGATGGGACAGTCCCATGGACACGTTGTTCCTGCATCAGTGACATTATAAGGCTTGTACCTGGTTTAGTGGTCTGCTGCCCACTCTTCTCAGACAATGCTGATTTTCACATGTCCTTGTAGAATTGCATTAGGGACAGTTTGGAAGCTTTGAAAAATACTGGTTATACGACCTCATACAAGTGTCTTCAGGCTTATCAATTTCTGTCTCATTCTCTTTTTCAAAAGATTTATTATATTTATCTCAAAGGCAGAATTACAGAGAGGGAGGAGGAGAGACAGAGATCTTTGGTCTCCTGGTTCACTCTCCAAATGGATGCAACAGCTAAGCCTGGGCCAGGCTGAAGCCAGGAACCAGGAAGTCCATCCAGGTCTCCCACATGGGTGTCAGGGGCCTAAGCACCTGGGCCATGTTCTGCTGCCTTCCTGAGTCACATTAGCAGGGAGTTGGATTGAAAGAGGAGCAGCCAGGGCTCCAAACAGCACTACACCTGCACTCTGTAGGATGTCAGTTTTGCATGCGGCAGCTTAGCCCACTGCACCAACACGGGCTCCATCTCTTCTTTAAATGTCGACAGAATTGCATGGAACTCGCCAAAGTGTCAGTGAAAGGAAAAGTCACATGGAAAGTGCCGTCTACGGTGAGTGGCGCTATCACTAATATTGCTGTTATTACCTTCTAACGCTCTTCTACCCACTGTCGGGTAACGGTTCGTCATGGACCTATCTTATTTCTTCAAGTCTAAGCATTAACAAGCAATTTGCTTAGATTTGTGTACAGCCTAGGATAGTAAGATAGAGACATCACCTTCCCCGGAAGAGATTTAAGCTGCAGAGTAGTTAAACTGTTGTCTCTCTCTGGAAGGGAGCAGGGGCCAGCCACCAGCCACCCTGGCATAAGATCAAGCCCTTATCTTGGGATTCCTGCCCCAAAAACACCTCCCGGCTTGCACAGGTGGCCCCTAGCCCTCCTCCGTTGTACCCTGCAGTAATTAGGGTTTGGGGAACTAGAGCTGTTGCTATTGATTGTTAAACTGCCCTTTGTCTCTGAGCCGGAGGGCTTCTGGTGTCCCTTCTGGTTTCTCTGAAACTGTAGGAGGCTAGCTTCTGAACTTGCAATGAGGGCAAAATCCCAGGCACGTCACAGTTCCAGGCTGGACTGTTGAAAATCAATGGAGTGAGTAGGGGCTGGTTTTCATACGGAGTTGCTCTGGGCGGCAAGTGGGACACAATTTTAATTGCTCATCTTTTTTTCTTTGAATGTGAAATACTAGATTTATTCAAAAAGAAATCAAATTGCCTGAGGAACACATCTGTAGTGATAGCACTTCTGATATGGCTCTCAAAAAATGGCCAAATAGTCACTTTGTCAATACATTTAGGAATGCTAATAAGTACTTGATGACATACATTGTCAAGAAAGAGACTGGATGAGCCAATTGCTAAAAGAACATAAATATCATGACAACTAAAGATAACATAATACTTAATGACAATTTAGATGATAACATTCATTCTGTGGACAGAAATAAAAATACAGGAATTCATTTTATCTACTACATTTTATAAAATGAGATATAATGTATTGATAAGCAGTGTTTTTATCAGTTCCCATAAAAATACTATGCCCAACCAGTTGGCCCAGTAAATGTGACTAGTCTTTTGCCCAAGGCCAAAATGGAAGGATTTTGAGACACTTGCACGCGATTCATCAGGCACGCATACATTCCTGCCCCTCTCGCCTATGGACACCAGTGGGCAAGCAGTGCTTCCCGGTTCCCTTCCTCCTCATAGGGACCATAACCCTGGCACAGACCCTCTCTCAGTTCATACCAGTGACTACGTCTGATGGCTCAGCATCAGAATCCTTTCTGCCTGCCTCCTCATCCTCTTCTGCTTCATACCCCACCTCCTCCTCTTCCTGGTAACCACCCTCCCACGTTCATCAGATGAAAGGCTTTTCCAATCTTCCTTGTACCCAGAACTCCATTGCTCTCTTCGCTGCCAACCTGTGTTGACCTGCCGAGATCCTTGGTCTCTTAAGTTGCATGGCCACATTTAGGGCCAGTTCCCCTTTTTCTTGCTGACTCATATTTTTAAAGGTTTATTTATTTATTTTAAAGGTAGCATTACAGAAAGAGAGAAAGAGGAGACACAAAGAGATCTTCCATCTGCTAGTTCATTTCCCAAGTGGCCTCAATGGCCAAGGCTGGGCCAGGCCAAAGCCAGGAGCCAGGAGCTCCATCCAGGTCTCCCACAGGGGTGCCAGGAGCCCATGCACTTGGGCCATCCTCTGCTGCTTTCCTGAGTGCATTAGCAGGGAGCTGGAGAGGAAGTGGAGCAGCCAGGACTTGAACTGGCTGCCCATAAGGGATGCCGGCATTGCAGGTGGCAGCTTAAGGGGCTGCACTGTGCTGGCCCCAAAATGATCATTGTTTCCCTTTCTTCAAAGGAATTTTTTTTTAGGATTCATAATTTTTTTTGAAAGGCAGAGTTGCAGAGAGAAAAGAAGAGATCTTCCATCCACTGGTTTACTCCCCAAATGGCCATAAGGCCAGGGAAGTGGAGCAGCCAATACTCTCTCCTGCTTAACCTGCTGCTGCAAAATGCCAGCCCCATTGCTTTCAACATCTTGCTCTTTGTTTACTCATCTCAGAAACAAGCCTTACAGTGGAGACACGAATGTGGACCAAGCTGATGGCATGAAAACACCCTTACATATTTCTACTGCTAAATGCTGGCAGCTGGCTTGATGCTGGAATTGATCATCTTCATAGAGAAAGTGAGAGCAAAAATAGCAACTGAGTATTCTGCCCCTATGATCCCCTATACCTGGTTCACACTCAACACACTCAGCATCAATAGAGAGCAGGCACTGTCACGTGTACTGAGACGTTCTGAACATGGTCCACCCAGGTTTCACCAAAGCCATATATTGCATCCACCAATCCCAGAGCTGCACATACCAGCATGCTCTATGACACAATCGCAAGACTAAATCATGCACTTTTGTTTCCCCACACTGTGCACGGATTGGAAACTGCTGTACAGGATTACAAAAATAGCAACTAATGCTCAATTCTTCTGCCATCTCTTGACAGTTGGTCACATTCCACTGAAGCATTCCGTGGGTGTTCAGCTAAATCTACAGTGCTTCTTGATGCTGTTAGTTGTTTTTCGCATTCCCCATAGTTCCCACATTCTTACTCACACCAGACTTCCTTTTAGGCATTTTTCCCTTCCTTCTCACACATGTGCTGGGCCAGCCTCACTTACCCTTGCTGGGAGGCTGGGCTGCAAGTGCAGTAAATCCTACTCATGAGCCAGGGCTCAACACAGGCCTTGGTTTGTCCTGAGCCCAAATAAAATAACAATATTTATCATGTTGCTGCAGCTTTGTTGCAAATGACATCTGGGAGACTAATTTCATTTCACATCTGGTGGAGTAACCATCCATTTAAGAGTTCAGGAAATCCTGATGTTTATCCATAGATCAGGTATGTCACAAATGAAAGGGTCACACTTTCTACTCTTGTTGTGTAATATGTCCTCTGGGCCGGGCAGTGTGAACCTCACCCCATAGCCACATCAGACAGAGGCTGTAAATGCAGAGCCTCAATTTCCAGCACCCAGGAGCAAGACTGCATCTGGCCAGCCCTGCAAGTGAGCCTTCCACAGGGTTTGATCCATTCACTGCTATTCGTAGACACACATACACATGCTCATTCTGGAGTTGCCACTACTTTCTGTCCATCGTAGCAGTGCTAGTTGGGTATCAGGATTCTTATGTTAACTTTTAGATTTACTTGTTTGAGAGGTAGAGAGAGAGAAGTCCATGTGGTTTGAGAGGTAGAGAGAGAAGTCTGTGTGGTTCACTCCGAAAATACTCACAACAGCTGTGGGTGAGTGGAACCTGGGAGCCCAGGAACACAGTTCAGGTTTTAGATTATCAGAAAAAGGGAATCAGACACATCTTTCTGGGACTTATTATAACTCCTCATGTTTATCACTAACCTGGATTTTAACAGATTGGTAATTTGCAGAATTCTTTATTCTGTGGAAGTTTGTGGGATATTTTCTTTCGTAGCTGTTGGCTTTTGGTGGGGGTTACAGAAAGAAGGAGCAGAATTAAGGTCATTTAGAAGAAGCAAAATTCTGCTACCAGAGACTTGTTCTTTAAAGGTAAAGACGAGTACTTTTAAAAACAGTCTGCATTGGAAAGACGCATAGAGATATTATGGAGCATGAAGAAATAACACTGAAGGACAGGAGAACGTAGGGGTTACAAGAACAGGCCAAAGAATCAAGGTTACTGAGTTTTAATTAAGCGATGCCAGAGGATAACTTAATTGCTTTGCAGATATAGGGATAGTTTATAGCCAGGTGTTGACAAGTCTGATAAATATTTTTTTCCTTTAATAATTACATACATGGTGTACTAAGTTTCTGGTACTTTGAAGTTGTTTATGTGGTTTTAAAACCACAAAGTAACATTTAAGGGAAGGCAGATACTTTAATTCTGAGTTATTTACTTTAAAAATATGAAGATTATGCTTGTGATTATAAAATAATCTGCAAGTATCCTACTGTAAAAATGAAAAGAAAAAATAAGAGATAAAGGAGGAGGGGGATGCTCAGAGCATAAATGGGAAGTATCAATCTGTATAAATGAAATACATGAAATTCATTAACTTTATATAAATAAAACTCTTTAAAGTTACTGATCCATTTGCTGGAGCCTGATGGACTGAGAAATGACTGTGTGTCGGTACTTATTGGTTAGTTTTTCAAGTTATATTCATTTTGTTTTAAGTATAGGCAAAAGGGGTGGTTTAGGCTGGCCTGAACTACACACAGAGTGGAATCCTTCAGAATTATTTGCATTCAGTTATTATATTTGCTCTTCATTATTTAGTAGACTTGAAATTCCAAAGAAAGAAAAATGTGAACTGATACTGGAAGTACTGATTTGCACAAAGCAAACACTTTAATCTTAATTGTTAATGAAATAACATCCCATTTCAGCCAGTTTCTCAGGGACTAAAAAAACATTTGGAGAACTTTAATGTAAACACTATAACTTAAAATACATCTTAGATGTGAAAATCTTTTTTTGTTACGATGTAAGGAGCTATGTCCTAGAGTAATAATTCATACAGTTTTTCTTAGAAACTTCCAATGCATATACTGGGCATTTACTTTTTCCTACAATTGGTTTCCCTTTCTAATGTTTTGTTCAGTAATTCATGCTTACTAACCCCCTTTGCAAATTATTGCAAAGCATGTTTTCACTCCTGCCTACGTCTGCCCCACTTAACCCTATGCTCAGGAATTGTCACTATTGAGTTCTTTGTCTATTCCATAACCAAGCCCCTTACTTTTCACCTGTGTATTTGACCTCAGTGGGGCCGAGTTACCAGGCAGTGTCATTCATTCCCCACTGCTGGTGGCTCTCACCACCGCTTGTTGCTGCCAGCCATATGCCAATTCCCATTTAGAAGCACTCACTGGCCGAGTCCATGAACATGTGTGTCCTTCCTGCGTGGTGCTTGCCTGTGCAGAGAGGCACTGCTTGGCAGCCCCTTCCCTTCCCCGTGGCGTAAATCCTGAAGCATCCACATGCAATTGGCAGACAGCACCTCCCCCAGCTCAGCTCTTTGCTCTGATGCTGCCTTCTCAGGGACGTCCTCCTGATCTCACTCCAAATCTGATTATTCCGTCACGTTAGCCATCCTCTGTCACATTACCACACTTCTCTTGTAACCACAGCATTGCTCTTCATCGGATGTTTCTTATGTGTGCTCTTTATTTGCTCTACCCCTGGTTCCCTCCTCCCCATAAATGAGGGCCTCTCTGGGTGCAGCACCACCACTCTGTGCAGGTGTTACTGTGTGTGCATCCTTTCTGTGCACACAGAGGTCATTCTGGAATTGACAACTGCTTTCTTTTCATCGTAGCAGTGCTAGAAGGGTATCAGGATTTTTGTGTTAACTTTTAGATTTACTTGTTTGAGAGGTAGAGAGAAGTTCACGTGGTTCACTCTGAAAATGCCCACACCAGCTGTGGGTGAGTGGTGTCTGGGAGTCCGGGAATGTTGCAGTTGATTTCTCAACAATGTTGCACTGGATTTGTTTCTGAGAGGAGCAGCATGGTGGGGGCAAGAGGCGCGGAGTCAGCACACAGATCCTGGGAGTCGGGTGAAAGCAGGCTTGAGGCTTGCAGCCTGCAGACTCGTTTATTTCAGTTAGTACAACATCTTACATAGCCAAGACCAGCCAATCTGGTCAAGGGGCGGTCTATGCCCCAACCAATCACAGCCTGTTGCCAGGCAGGCTCCGTTGCCAGGTGGGTTTCAAAGCCATCCAATCACAGCCTGTTGCCAGGCAGGCTCCGTTGCCAGGTGGGTTTCAAAGCCATTCCTGAGTAACTGACGCTTGCTTGCCAGTGGCCACCTTGGCATGGCCTTCTCATTCCACCACACAAGAACACAGTCCAGGTCTCCCAGGTTGGTGGCAGGGACCGAACTACTTGAGGCATCACTTGTTGCCTCCTGGGCTCTGCATGGGCAGAAAGCTGGAGTTGGAGCACAGCTGGGGATGGTTGGGAGGCATTCATATGTGGGACATGCACATCCTCACTGGTGCCTGACCACTGGTCTAGTGGTCGTATTTCAATTCATGATCTCTGTCCTTAGAAGACCAGAGCCCCTCCTTCGAGTTGTCAGGGCTGAGGTATCTCCAGTCTGCAAACAGAGATATGCCCATCCCTCTGCTCTGTAAGCAGACCAGTCATCACCACCCTGTGATTGCCATGGTTTCAACGAGGGCACGTTTTCCAGGTAATCAGCTCTAGGTGCCATGTACCTAATGGACATATTGATCAGGTCTGAATCACAGTGTTGTTAAACAGAAATTGATCCCAGAGGATATGATCATTTGATCATTTCATTTAGGTTTTTCTTTTGGAAGCTGACATTCAAATTTCCACAGGGCTATGAAAAAATATTTGTAGTAGAACTAATACCCATAAGATTACTGTGTCTTGAGAATAATGGAGTGGGAAAGAAAGCTCCCCATATTTCCAGATGGACAAGTTCTGTAGAATCAAAATTGCACTGTGGTTTATTAAGAGATGGTTGAGAATATATAATTGTCAGGCAGAGATGAACTAAACACAAATTGCTTTGAAGTGAAAGAGTAGCATGGCATTAATTGATTGCTGGCAATTCTTCTAAATGCATACGATTAGAGAACTGTAATATTTCTGTAGACAAATATAAACACAATGTAATAAATATGATACACAAGACTGTTTTTTTAGAAATCTGTAGAACACTCCAACAAGAAGGAACAGATTGAATATTGAGTATATCATGATTCAAATGAATGGGAACATTTGTTTAAAAATGAAAATTCTATTTAAAGGTTTGATGTATGATGATTTATCCTTGTAAGCAAGCATATTATATGTTTATAATTATAATATGATAATTCTTTCATTTGATTTATATATACAATAGTCCTTATTTATGGTTTTGTTTTTTATTGTCAAATTATCAGATGAGATCAGGTCATAATTTTGGAACTTCCGGTTCTTGCCCAAATTTTTGTTTCAGAAAGCAGGACACTGAAGCTCGGAGGAGATTGTGGTTGTGCAGTGATGGTGGCAGGGGTTTTGTGAGAAAAATGGCCTAGATGACACCTGTGTTTCCTAATTGAATTAGTGCAAATTCTTTATCAGTATGTTCTGAAATTGAAAAAAAAATACTTCTTTAGTTTTTATTTATTTGACAGGCAGAGAGGGAGGGAGGGAGAGAATCTTCCATCTGCTGAATCACTGCCTAAATGCCTATAACAGCTAGGCCTGTGCCAGACCAAATCCAGGAGCCCAGAACTCAATCCAGGCTTCCAGTGTGGGTAGCAAGGACCCAAGTACTTGAACCATCCGCTGCTGCCTCCCAGGTCTGCATTATCTGGAAGCTGGAATTAGAAAGCAGAGCCCAGACTCAAACCCAGGCCCTCTGGTATTGGATGCCCGAGGGGCATCTTAACAGCTGCATCAAATGCCCACCCTGTTTCTGTTTGGAACTTTTAAGGTTTATTTATTTATTTGAAAGGCTGAGAGAGAGAGAGGGAAAGAGAGAGACAGATCTATCTTCCATCTGCTGGCTCATTTCTCAAATGCCTGCCACAGCCAAAGCTGATCCAGACTGAAGCCAGATGCTAGGAACTGCATCCAGGTCTCCCATGTGGGCGACAGGAAAGCAGAAACTTGGGCCATCATTTGCTGCTTCCAGACCAGTGCACATCATTGCCAAAAATCATGGCTTAATAGCAGTACCTTTTTTGCTTTTATTTTTATTATTTTTTTAAACGTTTATTTATTTGAAAGGCAGAGTTACAAAGACAGAGAGAGACACACACACACACATATACACACACAGAGGGAGAGGGAGAGGGAGAGGGAGAGAGAGCAAGAATGAGAGAGAGAAAAGAGAAAAAGATCTTCAACCTGCTGGTTCACTCCCCAGATGGTGACACCAGGGACTTGGAACTCCATCCGGGTCTCCCACATGGATGGCAGGGGCCATCTGCTGCTTCCTGCCCAGGTGCATTAGCAGAGAGCTGAATTGGAAGTGGAGCTGCTGGTGCTCATATGGGATGCTGGCATCACAGGCAGTGCTTAACCCACTGTGCCACAGTGCCTGCACCTGTCTTTAATCATACATGTGAGCCTGTATTGAAAATAGAGAAAAGAAGTCTGTGAACATGCAAGATAGCAGAGTTGGAGTGTGCCATTAATGGATTCCATTCATTCCTGGGATAAAATACGACATCAGTGTTTCTCACTCACTGGTAAATGCAAATTTCATTTGATAAGGAAACAGTTTGTGAACAAAGTAGCCTGAGAGGCTGTGGTCACTTAGTTTCCTGGTATAGAAGTTCTAAGTCAGAGGTGATGACAGCCTTAGAAGCATGTCGGGAAGCTTGGACCCGAGCCTGTGCTGTGAGGTTCCTGTGTGGTTCTGGGCACTTTGCTGACATTATAGCCTCGTTTCCTCAACTGTGTCATAGGAAAACCAGAGTGCGTTGAAGGGCCAGTGATGATGCGTGTCATGTGTTCAGCATGGCACACATGTGACCCGACAGATGTCAGCTACTATTTTATTAATACAATCATTATTACATTGTATGATCATAATAATGAATATAGAAAAAGTAAGTTCACAAAATGATGGAAACAGTGAAGGGATAAAAGTTCCAGAAATATTCCCCAAATCTTAATTTACCATAAAGAATGGATCATGAAGCAATAATTATTCAGTAAAGGGAGAAATTGGCTATTTGCAAAGACAAATACCTGAATTCACTTGTCACCTCAGAGTACTGAAGAGAACAAATTCTACCATGGCTAAACACCAAGATGTAAAGTAAGCAAGGGAAAAAAAATGAAACATTAAGATAGATTATAAATGAGCACTTACCTGATGGGTGGATGAGTGATTTTCTTGGAGTTATGCTGTGAATTCATAAAAGGGGACTGGCACTTGGCAGAGTGCTCAGGCCACTGGTTAGAATGCCCCTGTGTCTCACATTGGAGCACCTGGGCTCAGTTTCTGACACCTGCTTTCTGCTAGCTCGTACTCTGGGAAGCAGCAGGTTATGGCTCAAATACTCAGTTCTCTGTCACCCACCTGTGAGACCTGGATTGAGTTATGGGCTCCCAGCTTTTAGGGGTTTGAAATGTAAACCAGTGTATGTGAGGTCTGTGTGTGTGCTCACGTGGACCTGCTCCCTCTGCTTCTCAATTAATTAAAATAATGGAATAAGTTCGCAGATTCAAATTAACAGAGGAGCAACAGGGGCTGACCTTGTGGCACAACAGGTTAGTGACTGGCTGTAGTGCTGGCATCCCATGTGGGTGCTGGTTCAAGTACCCACTTCTCCACTTCCCATGCAGCTCCCTGCTAACACAGCTGCAAAAGCAGTGCAAGATGGCCCAAGTTCTTGGGCCCCTGCACCCACGTGGGAGATTCAGATGGAGCTCCTGGCTTCAGCCTGACCCACCCCTGCCATTGCAGCAGGGAGTGAACCAGCAAGTGGAAGAACTCTCTGTTTCTCCCTCTCTCTGTAACACTATCTTTCAAATACCTAAAATAGGCCGGCACCACGGCTCAATAGGCTAATCCTCTGCCTGAGGCGGCGGCACACCGGGTTCTAGTCCTGGTCGGGGCGCCGGATTCTGTCCCTGTTGCTCCTCTTCCAGTCCAGCTCTCTGCTGTAGCCCGAGAAGGCAGTGGAGGATGGCCCAGGTCCTTGGGCCCTGTAACCCATGGGAGACCAGGAGAAGCACCTGGCTCCTGGCTTCAGATCAGCGCGATGCACTGGCAGCAGCGCGCTGGCCGTGGCGGCCATTGGAGGGTGAACCAACCGCAAAGGAAGACCTTTCTCTCTGTCTCTCTCTCTCACTGTCCACTCTGCCTGTCAAAAAATTTTTTTAAAAAAAATCAAATATATAAAATAAATCTTTTAAAAAAGGAGCAACAAATTGGGAAAAGAGACTTAAAATTCAAACTCTGTGGAAATTAATATATGAGGAAAAAGTTTTACTTGACTAGTAATCGATATTCAAGTAATTGAAATATTCAAGTACCCTTTTCACATGCACTTTAGCATAAACATGTTAAATGTTTAGGAGAATGCAGTGAGACTGGCAAATATCCTTTAAATTGGTGCAGTTTCTGGAAACTACTTTGTTGACAGATACAGAATTCGGAAGTCTTTTTTTTTATGATGTATTTATTTGAATGGTAGCGTTACAGAGAAAGAGACCACCACTTGCTGGTTCACTCCTCAAATGGCCACAATGGCCAGGGCTGGGCCAGGCTGACACCAGGATCTAGGAGGTCCATCGAGTTCTCCCCTGTGGGTGGCAGGGGCCTGCCCAAGGACCTGAGCCATCCTCTGATACTTTCCCAGGAGCATTAGCAGGGAGCTGGATCAGAAGTGGAGCAGCTGGGCCTTGAGCCGGCACTGCTGGCAATAGCTTTAACCCGCTATGCCACAGCACCAGCCCCAGAAATCATTCTTACCTGGGACTATATTCATACCTTTATGGATACTTACCAGCTTTTTAATGTACGATTTAGAATAATCATCTTGTTTGTATATAATATTTCCTAGTATCCCAATTTCTTGTGAAAAATACTTAAAATAGTTGTAGAAATATTTCTATTGGGAATATATACAGAAAGCTTAAACATAACCAGGATTCCCAAGATCATGGACCGGGTTCATGCTTTCCTTTTCGTTTCCTACATTGCCATCTTGTGGCCGCAGTGCAGATAGCATCCGATACTATAATTTGTACCGCTTATGCAGAATTGTTTAATTTACTTTGTTTATATTAATCATATTTTATATAATGCAAATGTAGTATACATTATTCATTATAATTGTGTATTATGTAAATAATTTTTACTAGTTTTTTAAATTTAAAAATAAAAGAAGCCAGGTTCCAAAACAGTATAGGTCTGGGTTTGAAATTTCCGTCCTTACCCATCATCCACACGGCTTGAGCTCACAGATTTTTTGCACCCTGTTTATTCTGTGTGAGCTGAAGACAGAAAGCAGAAGACTAAGATGTGCTTAAGAGATTATTTAGATACTGAGCCGATTCAAAAGCTGAGAAGTGTCACATTCCATTTTCCCCATTAGAAAGTGTCAGGGCTCATCAGGGCACAGAGTACCCTTAGGCGTGGCTGCCTTGTACCAGCATAGAATCCATGGAGCAGGAGGAAGATGGTCTTTGTGAAGCGGGCGCAGACTGAGGGGCCAAGATCCGGTGACCCCAGGCGGAGGGATTGCCTTTGTCCCAAGTCGTAGTGCTTCTGAGGTGGGACTGCGAGGACCCACTCCCCCATCCGTGGGACTCGTGACGCTCCACGAAGGGTGCCGTGCAGTTGCCCTCCCTGACATAGGGCACCGTCTGGGGCCTTTGCTGCTTCTTGGACCTGGCAAGATGTCATCGTTCATGTCCCAGGAACATGTGACCAGCACTAGTCTCCACTCCTCCACCTCCAAACCCCCTGACCCCCAACAAAACGGTTTCGCAGAATGATATGGTACCCAGCAGAGGACGTCAAAACACTAAATAGCTTCTGTCTTCACAAAACCAGGAGTGGGGTTTAGCTGATGTGAGAAATCAACAGTTGGTCTTGGCATCCATGTGTCTTCTAGTCGGATGTGTGTGCTTGCCTATGGTGTTTCATTGGAAGAGTTTTGGAAGCACTGGAATCTCTAGCTCATGTTTATCCCAGAAACTATTTCCAGCACTAAACTAACCTTTGAGATATGTGGTCTGTCAGAAATTGGCCTTTATTTACAGTTTACTCATGAATCAGGAATGAATTAGGGATCCTTTCTGATATCAGTGTTGAGCACACTAATTTTTTTTTTTTTTTTTTTTTTTTTTTGCTAAAGTAATTGTAAGTCGCTACAGGTGCAGTTTATTTAACATCTGCTTTTGTGCCAGACGATGCCAGGTGCTCTACAAACCTTCATTTGGCTGTTTTAACAGTGTTTACTTGGACAGAATATTTATATTTTTGCATGCCCCAGTGTAACAGCAGGGTGCAGAGCGAAGCTGTGGAGCATCCAAGTGTGTCGCTTCACTGTGCATCACCATTGTGCACTAGCTTCTAATTCTCTTAAACTGCACCTGCCAGAGGTTAAGCAGAGAATTCATAGGTTTGTTCCATAAGCATGCACAGCCTGCCAGTTAAGTGCTGAGGACGGAAGCTGCAGTGATGGGCTGATCTTCTTCAGCCGTGTGGGCTAATCATCCAATGGCAGAATCTCTTTACAAAGATAGCACACGAAGAAACATAGGACTACAGCTGTGTTCCAGAGAACGGGCGACAGGCAGGCTGATTGTGAAGTGATCTGATCTTGTCAGGGACAGACCTGAAAGCCTTTTGTGAGGAACGGATGTAGAACTTGGTGGAGCCATCAAATAAAGAAGGAAGGAGAGAGGTGGTGGGCCGAGGAGCAGCATGCAGGCTGGGACACGAGCTGCCGGTAGAAGGAGCAGAAGCTGTGTGGGACAAGCTCTGGGATTTCTCTTAGGTGCTCCTCTGAACCCTCATACCCACCTGTGCAGGTGTGCCAGCAGAGGTTATGCTTCGCGGTTCTAGTAGGCAGCCTATGCAGTTGACTGCTGTGGGGTCAGAAAGCAATCAGTGTGATGATAGTCTGTGTTTCTGATTACAGCACACACTATTCAGTTTTAGGGGTGGGTGCTGGGCACAGCAGTCGAGACCCCTCCCATGCCCGAGTGCCCAGGATTGAGTCCTGGCTTCACTTCTGATCCCAGCTCCCTGCTGAAGTGCACCCTGGGAGGCAGCATGTGGTGGTTCAGGTACATGGGTCCTTGTCATCCACATAAGATACTGGAGTTGACTTCCCAGCTCCTGGCCCAGCCCCAGCTCCTAAAGGCATTTAGGGAGTGAACCAGAGGATAGATGATCCCTGTCCACCTGTCTCTGTCTCTGCTGCTCAAATAAATAATTTTTTAAAAAAATCTTTACTAGGAAAATATACACACACTTTGAAAAAGAAATATTTTCTTACTAGATAACAAAGAAATACTTTCCTTAAGTTTATCTTCTCACTCATGGTACACAATTTCAAAATTTGTAATGCTATAGTAGTCTACTTTTGCTCTGAAGTTTTTAATATGTGTTTTTTAATATTTACTATGAATTAGTAATTCTTTTTTTTTTAAGATTTTTTTTTATTTGAAAGGCAGAGTTACAGAGAGGCAGAGGCAGAGAGAGAGAGAGAGAGAGAGAGAGAGAGAGAGATTGATCGATCTTCCATCCACTGGTTCACTCCCCAGATGGCTGCAATGATCAGACCTACGCCAGTCTGAAGCTAGGAGCCAGGAGCTTCTTCCAGTTCTCCCACATGGTGTAGGGGCCCAAGCACTTGGGCCAACTTGTACTGCTTTCCTACGCCATAGCAGAGAGCTGCATGGGAAGAGGAGCAGGAGGGACTCGAACCAGCGCCCACAGGGGATGCTGGCCTGCTACGACATGGCGCTAGCCCCTTGATATGTGATTTTAAATATATATGTAGGCTCTTGTTACTAACAGCTGCAATTTCAGTTGGGGAAAATGAAATTTTATATTTCCATATAGACATAGATAGGTGATGTGTCTTTATTAATATGAACATATATATGTTCTGAAAGGAGATACATCCAAGTTGCCTGTGGAGTACGTGCTTGTACAATTGAAAGCTTTTAAAACTTCTCATGACTTTCCCAATAAGATTTGCTACAGGGAGGAACACTTGGTATGCGATTCCTTTCTCTGCATTATTTACGAGTTTTATCACAAGTACAATTGTAGTATTTCTGTTATATGCCACTAAATTTGTATGTAATGAATTTGCATTTCACCAGTTAAAGTGGCTTAATGAGGTGCTTCACTTTTCTATATTAAAAGCATGTCAAGGCCCCCAACAAGACTCAGGGCAACACACCATTCAACTTTCACCTCCTGAGTAACTCGTACCTTTATGATGATCCATGGTTTAAGTAGATCAGCAAGTAAAATCCCTTGTAAGCATTTCTACTAATGTCAGATATTGTACTATTCATATATTGGATACCTATTTTCTGTAACTTTCAGGGGAATTCACATAAGTTTCAAAATGGAGCATATACAAGAAGGTTATATCAAATTCTCAAAGAAGGGGAAAGTGAGGAAACAGGCAGTGGCACCATTCATTTGGATGCGGCCAAGTTAACTTTTTAACATTCGAATCTATAGAAATCAGTCAGTAAGTATATTGGGACTTTCTCATTCATGAGAAGTGCCTGAAAGTGGAGCTCAAACTACAAATGAGACAGGTCTTGCCCTGTAAACTTGTAAACTGTCTTGACACTTTACACCTGCATGCACAATACTTTATGTCTGTGCCATATACTTTATGTACTGTTTGTCTCCATTCTCTACAGATCTTCTGTCACCTCCCTTCTATGTTTGTGTGTGTGTGTGTGTGTATGTGTTTATTTATTTGGAAGTAGAACAACAAAGAGAAAGGGAAAGAGAAGGAGATCTCCTAGCCACTGGTTCACTCCTAAAATGGCCACAGCAGCCAGGGTTTGGATAGACCAAAGCTAGGAGCTGGGGACTCCATCTGGCAGGGACCCAAGTTCCTGGGGCATCTTCTGCCTTCCCAGGTGCATTCACAAGGAGCTGGTTTAGAAGTGGAGCAGCTGGGACTCCACCTGGCACTCCCATATGGATTCCAGCATCACGAGTGATGGCTTAGCCACCCAGCCTGTGTAATGTATATGAGTTAGGTGGGCAGAGTTTAGTCCTCAGTTTCCGTCTCTGAGATACCCTGTCTTTCCCCTGAGACATGTCCCCCTCTCATCATCCAATTCAGTCCAGTCCAGTCCGCTGCTTCCCCTCCCATCTCCACGGGAACAACGTGCCCTTTACTTGGTTTTCTCCTGTACCCCCGCCTGCTCCACCTTTAATCCACATGACTTTCAACCAGATTTCCAGGGTGAAGATCTCTGTTTTGCTTTTAAATCTTCCATCAAAACCTCTTTTGAGTTTCACACTTGAAATGTCATCTTTTGTTGACATCTCCACTTGCGTATCCTGAATATATTGAAATCTTACCCTCAGCTGAACTCTCTCTTCCCTATTCCTGAATGTTCCAGACACCAGGCATTCCCCAAGTCCTCTGGCCACCCCGGTGCCCATGGCAGATGCCTGGCAGTTATTTAAGGTACCTACTGTGTTACTCAGTCACATAGTCAGTCCACCTCTGCACCTTATCAGTTCTTTCTCAAAAACGTGTCTTGAATCCTCCCTTTCTGGCCATCCCCACGAATAACAAAGCCACTGGCCAGGTGCTTCAGAATGTTTGTGAAAAAATGAAATTAAAAGATAAGTTTATCTTGGTATAAAAAAAAACCTTGAAATACATACACAAATTTTTCATATTTATTTTAAAATTATTTATTAGAGAGTATGAGATAGATAGATCTATCCCATCTGCTGGTTCACTCTCCAAATGTCCACAACAGCCTGGGTGAGGGAAGGGTGAAGCTGGAGCCACAAACTCAGTCCAGGTCTGCCATGTGTGTGTCAGGAGCCCGGCTCTTTGGGCCATCGCTGCTGCTTCCGGAGTCCACATTAGCAGGAAGCTGGAGTTGGGAGCTGTAGCCAGGTGTGAAGATGGGACACAGGCATCATAGCTGGTTGGTTAAACACTGGGCTAGTGCCAGCCCCATAATGTGCCATTTTCATGCATTTTTGAATAGTCCTTATATAAACATTTTTAAATTCCATTTCCATGACTTTTTTGAAATATGCTTCTATATATTTTCTCTCTTGCTGTCTCTCCCTCTCCTCTCCTCTCTCTCTTTCTCTCTCTCTCTCCCTCCCTCCCCTTCCCCCCCCCACCTCTGTCCCTCTCTCTTTTCTTTTTCCCTATATTCTCTAGTTCAAAATATAAACTTTATGAAACTTATCCAGCTGAGTGGAAATATTGTCTGTGCAAAACCAAATGGGGCTGTAACTCCTGCATCACAATTAAAATCCAAACAGTTTTTTAAAAACTCAACTCAGTCTGCACCCGCGCAGAGACACAAGGTGTAAAAATACTGTTTCAGTACTAGTTATTGCATTACTTCACATTGGACAACACATTAAGGACAGATCGATCTTCTGTATATAAAGATAATTGGAAATGATTAAAAAAAATTGGAAGTTACATAAAAATCAATCAATTTAAAAAAATAATATCATGTAGGATCTCTGTCCTTAATGTGCTGTACAATGTGATATAATGCTATAACTAGTACTCAAAGAGTATATTTCACTCTGTGATGCTATGTGAGGGTAAATGGTTTAAAATCTTTTCTTAACACATACTAAACTGAGCTCCTGTATAAAAAGAGAATTGAAAATGAATCTGGATGTGAATGAAAGGGGAGAGGGAGTGGGTAAGGGGGGAGAGTAGCGGGGGGGAGGGGAGGTATGGGTGGGGAAGCCATTGCAATCCACAAGTTGTACCTTGGAAATTTATATTCTAAATAAAAATCAAAAAAAAAAAAAACTCAACTCAGGTTGGCATCGTAGCACAGTGGATTGAGCCACTGCTTATTGTGCCAGCATCCTATATGGGCATCAGTTTGAGTCCTGGCTGTTCTGATTCTGATACAGCTCCCTGCTAATATGCGTGGAAGGGAATTTGAGGATAACCCAAGTTCTTGGGTCTCTGCCACCCATGTAAGAGATGCAAATGGAGTTCCTGGCTCCTGGCTTTGACCTGGCTGAGCTCTGGTCATTGCAGCCATTTCAGCCATTTGGGGAGTGAACCAGTAAATGAAATATTCTCTCTCTCTCCCTCCCTCTCCCTCTCTCTCCCTCTCTCTCCCTTCCTCCCTTTCTCCCTCTCCCTCTCCTGCTTTAGAAGAATAGCTTGTTTGAAGCCACCGTTACACTTAGACATAGCTAAGACTCCAGTGCAGAAACAGGGTTGGTTGGAAAGCAAGGCAGAACTGTGTTTTTGACGGAGACACAGTCCGCTGGAATCCCCAACACTGCCCTGTTGGTAGAGTGGTTGGAGTCCCGAGGAAATAAAGAAGCCAGGCATCCTTCAGACCGCCTTCTGTTGCCTTTCTTGTCATCACAGCTTTGGGTGGGGGTGGGGGGTGTGGATGACCCACCTCCCGTGAACGTGGTCTTCACGAGAGTCCAGTGCTGCATCTCCACACACAGCAAGTCGAGAGTGACCAGGGGCGAGTGTGACGGTGCCCTTGACCTTTCAGTCTTCTGCTGCACTTCCTGCCGGTTCAAGTGCCCTTGCGGGCTGGTGCTCCAGCATGGCTGCGCTGGCACAGCGGCGGCTATGCCCACGCGTCCACAACTGGACATCGTAGCTCTCAGGTGTGGGTGAATGTGGCTGGTTGCCCCAGAGAGCACCCTGTCTTGGCCTTTCCAGAGCCCCTCACAGCCTCAGCCACCAACCGTTTCAGATTGTACTGATGCTCAAACAGGCAACGCAGAAAGAGGGCTAATCCGACGTGCTGCCCACCACCCAGTCCCTTGTCACTCAGTGATTCACACCGCATTCAGTGTGTTTACAACCAGCTTCCTAATGGTCTTCCTCCTCTACATTTTGCTCACTTTAAATCCATTTCCCACTAGCAGTTAGGGGGGACACTTACAGTTTTAGATTAAATCATCTTGCGTTTGGCTTAAAATCTTGAATGACTTTCCAGTCAACAGCAAAAATGCTACTTCCTAGGCACTCCCATACACCTGGTGTGATTCAGCTCCTCTCATGCTCTCTCGCTCGCGCCCTGTCTCTCAGCTCATTTTGTTTTACTTGTCCTCATGTGCAATTGAATGGCGCTCTTTTCTTGATCTCCTTGAAAGACTTCCTCTTCTCCAGCATATACACACCAGGGCCTTTGCACAGGTCATTTGCCTGGGCTCTTTTTTCTCTGTCTTTTTCTCCGGGTCATTTCTCTGAACCCACACAGGAAATGCCATTTCTCAGGAGAATTTCCCCAAATGCTTAGACCTCTCCTCTGAGAGTGTGGTCTGGAGCACAATATCACATTGCTTTATGGAGAGTGAATCATAGATTGTCATACCATACTGGGAACACCACGGGCTCTGTGCCACAGTGCTGCTTTGGACCCTGAGCCTCTGTCTTTCATTAGCCTTGTGACTGGGGACAAGTTATGTGACCTCTCTGTGTCTCAGTGTGCCTGAGGGTAAAATGAGGATAATAATCATGATTGTTTTACACAACATTTCAAAGAGGAAATGATGAATGTTTGTAAAGTATGTAGTAAACTCAGCACATAGCAAGAACCATATAAGTATTTACTCCCCCCCCACACACACACACACCAGGAGGTGCCAGAAAATCCACAGATCATGGGTATTACCTTCTCATTACGTTTTCCATGAACTTTTTGAAGTCCCCTTGTATGTGGCATATGTGAGTACACCTGTGTATGCATGAATATTTTACTTCATGTCTGGAAGCATAAACTTGTCACATGCCAGATTTTTGGCATACAAAAGGCTGCTACTACATGTTCACTTAATAGATTGATGAGTTGTGCAGGAAATCTTATAATTAAGTTCTGTGATCTTCAGAGAAAAAAAAGAATAATGCATTATATTGCTAAGAATATGGATTCACTTGTGATTAACCCATAAAAATCATTGAATTATGTGTTTTTGATCTGAGAGTATCTTCAACATTTTATTTGGCCAGTCCTCTGCAAGTTTTTATTTTTATTATTAATATTCCCGTTTTACTTATGTGGCAGTCTAGACAAGGAACTTAGACCAGTGACAGAGTCCATCCATGGTGAGTTGATCATACTCACTTTAATATCCTGAATTGATTCGCAGTACTTCTACTCTTATCTTTTCTGTAATAGTCAATGAATTACTTTATAACTTACAGAGTGAATACTCTTTATGGAGTTGGTGAAATTACTCGTTTAGGGGCAGGTGTCTTGGAGTGTAGCTCTCTCCTCCCATAGCAAGAACTCAGTGAGCTGTGTGCGTGTGGCTCCCTGCATTCTTTACAGTCTCTGGAGAAAAGGTTGCTTTTCCGTGTTAGCACCCAAGGAAAGACTCAGCCATCAAAATGTCTAAACATCGCTCCTTGTCATTCAGTATACTGTTTTTTCCAACCAGTCTTTCTTGAGGAGAGGCAATGAAAATGTTCCACTTCTCCCTGAATCCTGGGCAGGCCTCTCATATTATTTCTGGATTCTAAATCTACTTCATTGCTTTTGGACTTTTGTCTGCATGCTCATCGCATTTAAGAACTGGAAGGCAGGCACCTTATGTAAGTCACATCTTGAGTTTATGAAGAAGGAAACCAGACTTTAAGAATGCAAGAGACAGGCTCAGATACTGGATGAGCTAGAGACATAGGAGAAAGTTACCACTTGGTCTTCCATGCACCTTTTTTATCCATCTGCTCACTTGTCTTAAAAGAGAAAGCAATGCAGTGGGATTGGAAAGTATAAAGCACAACCAATGAAAACGCGCTGGCTGATTTTAATGTTCACTTACATATCTTCTTCTTCTTTTTTTTTTAATCTCTTGCAGTTTAACAGCAATGCTCAGGATGTAAGCTGCTTTCAGCACCTTGTCCAAGCAAATGTAAGAAATAAGAAAGTGTTGAAAGATGCAGTGAACAATATCACAGCGAAAGGAATCACAGATTATAAGAAGGGCTTTAGTTTTGCTTTTGAGCAGCTGCTTAATGTAAGTATCAGTTCTGTGTGTTTTTTTTTTTTTTGGTTCATTATTGAATTATAGTATCTGAATTTCAATATCCCGGTAGATATTACTCTCTAGGGCTGTTTTTAATTTCCTTAGGAAAAAAGAAAAAGATTTGTCTAGGAAATAGAAGTCTTTCTTGAAATTTTTAAATTTAAATTTTTTAAATTTTAAACTTAAAATTTGAATGATATACAGAATATAAATTTTCTTTCAGATCTTTTATTTCCTTAATTTTTGAAAACTGTCTTAAAATTGTGCATCAGCTAATCATTTGATTTCAAATGAGCCCCAGAGAGTTAGTTGACCTATATAGAATGTCATTGCTTTTTCTTATCTCAGTTGCTATAATATTTATATCGTAATATTTATCTGGAAACTTGTGCTGTCAGTCACCAGTTAGTTTCAGGAAATATTTGAGAATTAAACTTCTAGTTTGGGTCTTTATATACAGAAAGGTCCAAATGGTAAATATATTTTGTTAAAGATTCATTTACTTATTTGAGAGGCAGTTACAAACAGAGAGGGAGAGACAAAGAGAGAGGTCTTATACTGGTTCACTCCCCAGATGGCTGCAAATGCTGGAGTTAGGCCTATCCAAAGCCAGGAGCTTCTTCTGGGTCTCCCACATGGGTGCAGGGGCCCAAGCATTTGGACCGTCTTCCACTGCTTTTCTAGGCCGTTGGCACAGAGCTGGATCAGGAGAGGAGCAGCCAGGACATGAACCAGCTTTCATGTGGCTTGCTGACTCTGCAGGCAGAGGCATAATGCCTACTATGCCGTAGCACCAGCCCCCATGTGGTAGATATTAAGGTGAACAGGAAGACAAGTCCCCAGAGTGGAAATTCCTTCCTGGTGAGAACCACCTGTCAGAATCTGTACTTAAGACCATCAGACACTAGGCTGCACTGCACCCAGGTATAGCATGTTACTGACACTGTGGCCAGTGTTTCCAGATGGTCGTGTCCTCTATTTTATTGTGAACTCCTTGAAAGCTCTCAGGAAGGTCTAGTACAACACGTGGGCACCTAATCCACAGCGCCCTAGAAAATGCCCACGCGGGCCATACAGTGTGTGCTAGAACAGCCCTGGAGGAGGGGCTCCACCTGCCCAGGGAAGGTGGGAGAAGTGTGGCCATTTGCTTAAAATGAAACTTTTAGGGGCCAGCTCTGTGGCCTGCCTCCTGCAGTGCCCGCATCTCATACAGGTGCCAGTTCAAGTCCTGGCAATCCAGTCTTCTGCTTTGGCCTGGGAAAGCAGTAGATGGCCCTGCATCCACGTGGGAGACCTGGAAGAAGCTGCAGGCTCCTGGCTTTGGCCATTTTGGGCAACGAACCAGCAGATGGAAGATCTCTCTCTCTCTCTCTCTCTCTCTCTCTCTCTCTCTTTTTCTCTACTTCTACCTCTGCCTCTCTGTAACTCTGCCTTTCAAATAAATAAATACATCTTTAAAAAAAAAAAAAAAAGAAAATGAGGTTTTTAAAGAAAGAGGAGAGAGGAAAGATCCTTGCAAAGAACAGAGTGGATGAAGCATGGAAGTAGGAGACAGCCCGATGCAATTATAGCATGGCTGGTGGTTCAGCAGGTGTGGGATATAAGCAGTGTTGTAGGGGGCATGGGGCGTGGGTTGTGATGTAAATGGAAAGGCCACACAGTGTCAGTTTGGAAAATGCTCAGGAGCAAACCAATAATCTGTAGTGTGAGAATGACGCTGCTAAGTGAGGAAGCCATGACGGAGGCCCCGTGTGGGGACTGAAGTGGAGAGATGCTAAGGAGGGCAACAGGGGTAGCTGATTGGATGGTGTGGGCAGGGGCTTAGGTTGCCCCAAGTCCTCTGAACTGGACTAGTACACGGATGGGGACACGGGGACCCAGATGAGGGAACACAGGATAGGAACCAGCTGAAGCTCCAGTGCGTTGGATATGGCTGCGATGTGTGGATTGGGATCTGAGATCCTACTGTTTCATACACACCATTCAGCAAACAAGTAAGGAGGCTGAACAACAGAGACATGCAGCATTGCCGTCTTCCAGGGCAGCCATCTTTGATGAAATAAGTATATATTTTTTAAAATGTATCTTCATTAATAAAAATTGGAAGCTCAAAACTGTGAAATCAGGCTATTTGATTAAGGTATATGTATTCTCTAGTAAAGGCATAGAAATTATTTTTTGTAAAAAGGGAATAAAAGTTCTTTTTTTCTTGAGTCCGTAATGGAGTTTTTCTACCTGTTGGCACTGTAATTCTTCTCGGCGTGGTTGGTTTGCCTGACTGCATTCCCTCCTGCCCAGTTTCAGTTGTGAAATAATCACGAGCCCCAGTCCTGTTTCCGAGGCGGCCTCACTGCAGAGGCCATGCTAACTCCCAGGCCCGTTACTGGCTGCTGATCAAATACGACTTAACTCCTGTCCGCCCCTCCTGCCGCTTTGCCGCAGTTGTCAGCGATGCCAATTGTGTATGTCTCATGGGTTCTACTTTCTACATGTGCCCTATAGATGGAAATTTTCCACTGAAATAATTCCCCGCAATGCTGTGGGCTCATCTTACTCAACCCTGAAGCATTTTGTGCTAGTTGTTCTACTATAACACACTACGGTGTCTGCTCCTTCTTTGTCCTTGCAAAGTTTGTCTTTAAGATCAGTGGCACAAATGAAAAATAGAATTATCACTTAGCCCCACAACAAGCTTCATTTAATTATTTTTTAGCATTTATTTATATTTGAAAAACAGAGTGACAGAGAGAGAGAGATTTTGATCTGCTACTTCACTCCCCAAATGCCCACAATACCTGGGGCTAGACCAGACTGAAGCCAGAAGCCAGGGACCCCATCTGGCTCCTCCACACTGGTGACAGGGGCTATGTACTTGAGCCATTGCCTCTGCCTCCCAAAGATACCCATTAGTAGGAAGCTGGGGCAGAACTGGAGGGTGGTCTCAATCCCAGACACTCTGATTTCAGATGCAGGCATCCTCAGCCCCAGCCTAACCTACTAACTATAATGCCTGCCCCTCCCCAGGAAAGTATGAATGGAGATATGAGTCTTAGAAAATGTTCATCCTTACATCAAAGTAGTTGGGTTTGATTCTCAGCTCCACTGCATCACCAGCTCCCCACCAAGACAGACCCTGGGAGACAATGGTACCGGCTAAGTAACTGGGCTCCTGCTAGCCACGAGGGAGACCTAGGCTGAGTTTCCAGCTCCTGGCTTCAGCTGGGGCTGTTAGAGACATATGAGGAATGAACCAGTGAAAGGAAGCTTGCTCAGTCTTTCAAATAAATAAATAAATATATTTTTAAAATACCATATATCAACCTACTACTTGTAATTTTATTAAGCTAAGTTCTTTTAAAAAAAAACTTTTATTTATTTGAAAAGATTTATGGATAGAGAAGAGAAAGAGAGAAGGTATGAATGATCTTCCATCCATTGGTTCACTTTGCAAATGGCTGCAATGGCTAGGGTTGGGCCAGGCTGAAGCCAGGAGCCAGGAGCTTCTTCCACATGCGTGCAGGAGCCCAAGCACTTGAGCCATCTTCCACTGCTTTCCCAGGCACATTAGCAGTGAGCTGAACAGGAGCTGGAGCAGCCAGGACTCTAACCGGCCCCCATATGGGATGCCAGTGCTGCAGGCAGTGGCTTAATGTGTAGTACCACAATGCCAACCCCTACATTAGGTTCTTTTAATCGATTAAAAGCCAGTTAGGTTAATTGTTTGTGACTGCATGATTCTTTGGACAATTGCAAGTAAAACTTATTGTGATATGTTTTGCAACACCTTGAGATCTGAGAAGGCTACTCAGTGAGAATCATGATGAAAGCAAAATAGTTTTTAGCTTTTCCCATATTCTAGTTTTCTGTAGCCAAACATCTATCTCTCCTGGGTGAAGTTATTAACATTTTATTTACACAAGTATACAGATGATCAGCAAGACCTAGTGTGTTAGCTTATGTGGATGTTTGGATTCCATAAGTATAATACCTCATGTATATAATTCCATAATTATAATACTTCAAAAAATAAAACCATGTCCTATGATAAAATCTTTCTTATTGTTATAAAACAGTCCTTTAGGTACATACTGATTTGTTGGCTTGTCAGCACAGATGAAAAGGACAAATCATAGAATGGATTCTAGTTAGGGGATTCCAGGTATCCTTTACAAAAGTATTTGGATGATAAATATGTAACTTTTTGCATAATCAAATTTTCAGATTGACTATGTCCAAATTTAGGAGTGGTGCTTGGATGTCAATGTGTATTAATCAATACTTGTGTTTTCACAACACTTCATTGAAAGCTTTTACTGCCAGTGTTCTAACAACCTAGTCAATAAGGCGTGAGCTAATATGAAATACAGAATCTTTTCGTCAATAGGGTAAAATGTTATCTTCATTATTTTTTACAACAGATAATGGGATTTATGTTCTTTGAAGAAAAAAGATAAAGTGTGGACTTTCAATGAGTGCTCACTAAAGGAGAATTCATGTGCTTTAAAAATATTAGCCATTTTAATGCCAAGACTGTGCTGTCTCACGTGATAGCCACAATCCCATGGGAGTGCCAAGCCCTTGACATGTGGTTGTGCAGAATCGGAATGTTTGCAAATGTTAAAATACACACAGAAGTTTGAAGGCATCGAAGGAAAAATCATGTATAACATCATAACAGTTTTTAAGTTGATTTCATGTTGAATTGATAACATTTTGGATGACTGCTAAGTGAAATTTATGGTTAGGAATAATTTGTTATTACTCCCCCTAAGGGGACTAGGAGGAAATTTAAAATTACATTATAGGCTCGCACTCTTTGTCTTTTGGACAGCACTGAGCGAGAGAGTTGACATTTGCAAAGTAGCTGAGCATTCAGAACGCAGTGATTTTTGATTTTTGATTCTCAGCATTTCAGCAAACACATTTTTTGCAGCCCAAGAAAGGCTAAGATCATTGTTTCAGACCTCACAGAAGTGCTGTGTTGTAAATTAATTGTTCATTTGAATGGCCTTCCGTGCTAATCCACCGATCTCTCCCGTCCAAGTCTTTGGGAGCCCTGGAGGTTTAGGAGGATTAATTGCTGGAGCTGAGCCTTTCAGGATGAGAAGGCGAGAGGTTAGGAGGCTATTCTGGGAACCGGCTTCAGCACTGGCCAAAGAATGGAAAGGCCTCGCGTGTTAGGGAGTCCCTCAGGGGCTGTCATTGTGGAAACAGAAAGCAAATAAATAGAATGAACACGAAGGGAACAAATGTTTAGAAATATATTGAAAATGTATATGAAAGGGAATGCACATTTTCAATTTGTATTGTTTGGGGTATAAAACAGCAGGCACATGCAGTTGGCATCATAACCATTGATTCGTTTAAAACCCGTGTATTAAGGAGTCATTGAGAGATGATAATGTGTGAGGCAGGGAGACAGCTTGGAAGGAAAAGATGAAATGTCCTGCCCCTGTGGAGCATATACTGCACTGGGGGAGCCAGCAGTGAAGGAAGAAAATATGGACTGGATCTAAGGAGACCGAAACGCTGTGTTGACGATTGCAGTCTGGAGGGAGATTGCGATGTAAAAGCTAGTTGTAGGAGAGGTCTCACTGATGGAGTGACATGGGATCAAAGACCCCAAGGAAGTGAGCTTGTGAGGGGAGGCCCTTGGAGCGGGGTGGGGGAAATACGCTAACAACAGGTAACAGGTTCTTAGAGTGAACTTGAACTTATTCTACTCGTTTCTCGCAAGCTGCTCATGCTCTTTGCATATTGCTTTATAGGCACAGTGATTATGGATGATATGATAGTACTGATTATTATTGTTCCTTTAACAGTATAATGTATCCAGAGCCAACTGCAATAAGATTATCATGTTGTTCACGGACGGAGGAGAAGAGAGAGCCCAGGAGATATTTGCCAAATACAATAAAGACAAGAAAGTGAGTGAAATTTTTATGTTTCAATTCTAGTATTCATCTAAGTGGTTTGTAACAGATAATGGGTAGTGGTGGTGAAGGGATAATTTTTGATTGAAAACACTAGTGCCCCAGTTATAAAGTCTTGTGAAACATGGATTATGCACCAATAGCTGAAGTAGAAAGTAAATAGGATTTTTTATGGAATTTACAGAACCACAAAATATTTGGACCTGTAAGTCCTATTGGATTCTTACACAGAGAATCAGATTTAAGGAATTTTTTTTTAAAAGAATGAAATCAGAAGACAATGAAAATAAAGGAACAATTTCAGTTTCTCCAAGATAAATATAGCACATAATATAACTATTAAAGATTGTGATAATACTCAGATTTCCTAAGTTTTCAGAAAAGTCTCTATGTATTATTTTGTACATTTACCAAAAAAAAAAAAAAAGGAAAAAAAAAAGGAAAAACTACATGCTCACTTGAAAACTGATTCAAGAAAAGACTGAAACCAAATCCTGTTATACTGTGTTAAGACTGCTGTTGCAGTAAGCCATGGAGATTATGAGAACAGGGTTTTAGAGTGGGAATGAGTTTGTTTTAATGCTTATTTTACTGCTGGAAAAGGATGCTTTGGGAGGGATCCATGAAAACCTATTGTCACTGTGGAGTATATCAGCTTTGATCAAACTCAGGCTATTTTTTTTTTTTCTTTTAAGAGTCTTATCACCAGCTTATTCAACTTTCTTACCAACTCTTCACATTGTTCCCAACCTGTTCTATTAAAATACTAAGGCTCCATTTATAACATATAACAAGAAATTTAAACTATTGCTTGTTATTTCAAAAACTCTGCCTAAAATTATGCATCTGTTCCCAAGAAAACCTCTATGGGATAAACTGCTCATTCTCTTAGTTTTGATTGGACTCTACCACTTGGAAAGATGTGTCCCATCATTAGTTCTGATGGGTTGTTTTGTGTTTGAGGAACACGCATGGGTTGATTATCTGTGTTACAAAGAGAGAAAAGCATGAATTAATAAAGTCGGTTTGGCAGACAAAATCCTATTCATATTGTGATACAGAGTTGACAAAAGTTTTGAAACACTTTAAGACACTCAGGTTCATTTAGTCTATGTGTATTTGAAAATGATCGAGTAATTGAAACATGGACCTATCGATATATGACTTCAAGTTAATTGCAAATCTTTTTCCTCAACTGTTTATATACTGCATGTGCTATTTCATGCAGTTTAAAGCACGTCTTAGTTATTTTTTTCTTTTGTTGTAACATTTGGTGATTTTATTTATTTAAAATATTTTAAATTTATATAAAGGGAACAAATTTCATGTATTTCATATGTTTAATTTTTTTTTTTTTTTGGACAGGCAGAGTGGACAGTGAGAGAGAGAGACAGAGAGAAAGGTCTTCCTTTTGCCGTTGGTTCACCCTCCAATGGCTGCCACGGTCGGTGCGCTGCGGCCGGCGCACCGCGCTCATCCGATGGCAGGAGCCAGGTGCTAGGTGCTTTTTCCTGGTCTCCCATGGGGTGCAGGGCCCAAGCACTTGGGCCATCCTCCACTGCACTCCTGGGCCACAGCAGAGGGCTGGCCTGGAAGAGGGGCAACTGGGACAGAATCCGGCGCCCCAACCGGGACTAGAACCCAGTGTGCCGGCGCCGCAAGGCGGAGGATTAGCCTGTTGAGCCACGGCGCCGGCCTCATATGTTTAATTTTAAGAGCATAAATAATGATACTTCCCACTCTACCCCCCCACCTCCCTTACTCCCACCCGTCCTCCTCCTCCTTTTCTTATTGTTCTTTCAAGTTACTTTATAATCACAAGCTTAACCCTCCACTAAATAAAGAATTCAATGAGTAGTAAGTAGAAAACCACTGTTCCTTGAAAGGGCAATCAACAATAATGAAATCTCAAAATATCAACTTCATTCATATGCTGTAACATTTGAATAATAGACCGAGATGCTGGTAAATTGTCAGTACTTTTCAAGTGATAGTTTGATTCTATGAATGTTTCTACCGAAGAAATCATCAGACTGCAAAGCAGTGCGAAAGTACAGGTGCATGATTGTAAGATAGAATGTACACATTTCACCTTGTTGAGTAACTCCATCTCATCATTGAAAATCCAGGGAAACCCTCACCTCTGGGGAACATTCCAGCACATCGCTCCTGCTGCCGGCTTGTTCATGTGCTGGGCCTCAGGTCCCACAACTCACTGTGCAGAGCCCTGCATGACCCTCACCCTGCACTGTACTCATGGGGTCTCCCTAGATACAAGATGTGATAATACTGGACCTGTTTCTTGTTTGACTGTGGAATTTAAGCTACCAGCTGAAAGCACACATTCAATTATAAAATAAATTAAGTACTTTTAACAAAAGTTGGAAATGTGAGTCTTATTATAGGACAAATTCATAATTATCAATAGACCAAGGGGAAAGGAATATTCTTCTTACTCAAATAGTCTAATAATTTTTATACTGCCATGTTATCTCTTCAGGAAAGAAGAGATAACAATGAAATAATGGTAGGAAACTTCAATTCTCCACTTTCAGTATTTGATGGAATATCCAGAGAGAACATCTGTAAGGAAAGACAGAACTTAGAAAGCAGTTCTGAGTTCTGGAACTAGCGGACAAACACAGAGCCTTCCACCCCTCAGAAGCAGAAGGCATTCTTCTCAGGTGCTGAGCAGTGTTCTGCAGGGTGGATCACATATCAGTTCACAAATCAAGCATTAACAAGTTCAAGAAGATGCACATCGTATCAACTATCTTTAATGACCACAATGGAATGAAACTATAAATTAGTAGCAGAATGAAATTGCCTCTGAAGATGCCATTATCTTAAGGATAGAAAACTCTAGGAGTGGATATTGGGCACAGCAGTTAAGATGTTGCTTGGAACCTCCACATCCCATATCAGAATGCCTGTTCTTGAGTTCTGACTCCACTTCAGATTCCAGCTTCCTGCTGATGCACACCATGGGAGGCAACAGGTGGTGGCTGAAGTACTTGGTTGCCTGCCACTCGTCGATTTCTGGTTCCTGGCTTCAATATGGACCGGCCCCAACCATGGGGGCTTTTGTGGAATAGACTAATGGATAGAAGAGCTTTGTCTTTTCTATGTCTCTGTCTCTTTCTCTCTGTGTGTGTGTGTATCTCTCTCTGTCATGTATCTAATAAAGGATTGATAGATATAAAATACATAGGAACTTAATTCAATAGCACGGAAAACCCCATAAAATTAATAACCCTATTAAAAAAAATGGACCAGTGACCAGTGATTATCTACACATTTATCCTAAGAAGATGTACAAATGGCCAGAAAATATTTTTTAAAAAATACTTCAGTATTACAGATCATCAGGGAAATGCAAATCAAAGCCACAGTGAGATATCACCTCACACATATCAACATGGCTCTTATGAAAGAAACCAAAGACAAGGGTTTGGGAAGGATATGGAGAAATTTTCACCTTGGCACACTGCTCCAGGGAAGTCAAAATGGCACGGCTGCTATTTTAAGCAATATGGAGGCTCTTGAAAGAATTAAATCTAGAACTACCATAGAATCCAGCAGTCTTACCTCAGAGTATTAATCCAGTAAAGAACAGAAATCAGAATCTTGAAGAGCAGTCCCCTGTTCATTGCAGCACTCTTCAAAGTGGCCCAGAAATGGGAACAACCTAACTGTCCATTGAAATTTGAATAAGTAAAGAAAGTGCAATATGAACACATGCAGTGCAATACTAGTCAACCTTGAAAAGAAGGGAGTTCAAGGTTATACAACAACATGGATGAAACTTGAAGACACTAAGTGAAATAAGCGATCACAGAAAGAAAGAAATAACAGAAATAAGTTTCCCACTTACACGAGGTATCTAAAACAGTCAAAATCATAGAATCAAAGAGAGAATTGGTAGCTTCCAGGTGCTGAAGAGGCGGATATGGAAAATTACTCATCCGTGGAAATCAGATTGCAGTGAAGTGCAATGAATGTGCTCCAGAAATCTGCTCTGGAACCTTGTTCTAGTCAGCCATGATAGCTTCTGCTCTGAAAAGGTGTCGAGGATAAATCTCATGTTCACCATTCTTACTACAATAAAATACAAATTTAAAAAGATATTAAAATTACAAACTTTAAAGGAAAATTTAGTGAGCTCTTCAAAAAGATCTGCAGATGTCTGTGAATCCCACTTTCTGCCCAAGCCTCTTGCCGGGATTACTGAATTCGCCATTTACATTCATTTTTCATTCAGACAAATCAGAAATCCTTTAGAGCAACCCAGGTCAGTACGATGCCGGAGCATCCTGAGAGCTGATGAATGAGACTGTGGATAAGTGGCACCATGGAACAACACCCCAAAGACCTGAGACACGGGGCAAAATGTTTGGGATATTTTGTGGAATGTCCTCCTCTTGGGAATTAATCTACCTGATTACAGAGAGGTTCAGCTTTACAACTGAATCCATGTTAATCTTCTCACACAGCTGTTCCAAATTAAAATATGTCCACATTCTAATCTTTACCTGCAGCAGTGCCATTCCTTAGAGCTCACCCATGTGGATAAGACCTCCTTAAAAATGGTGCCAAAATGAAAATGTGCTCTAACAGAGCCCAAACAAATGAATAAAGGAAAGTGAAACCAGACGCAGAGTTGAAAGATAATCTCCAGGACCAGCAACATAAAAATATTGAATTTTCTGTAGAATAGCCAGAGGAGCGCTTAGCAATGCACACTTGAGATTACTCAGTCAACTAAAATTAGTTTTCTGTTTCTTAGTTTAATTCTCAGAATTAATATAAAATATGTATATACATTCTAAATTAATAAAATTTCAAAATAACTAGCAAGTTGAATGAGAAGAATAGGTGGTCAAAAAGCATATGATAGAAGAGGAATCATTTTCAAAATAATGTGTAGCTAAAGGTGTAATTCCTTGATGAGAAATGCATTATTTTTTAAATGAATTTTTTTTAAAGATTTATTTATTTATTTGAAATTGGAGTTACAGAGGCAGAGAGAGAGAGATGGAGAGAGAGAAAGAGAGAAAGTCTTCCTTCTGTTGGTTTACTCCCCAAATAGCCACAATGGCTGTAGCTGGGCCCATCTGAAGCCAAGAACCAGGATCTTCCTCCAGGTCTCCTATGCGGGTGCAGCGGCCCAAGGAATTGGGCCATCTACTGATGCTTTCCCAGGCCATAGCAGAGAGATGGATCAGAAGTGGAGTAGCCAAGACTGGAACCAGCGCCCATATGGGATGTCGACACTTCAGGTGGCGGCTTCACCCACTACGCCACAGTGCCAGCCCCACATTATTTCTAATACATTTATTTTTAAAGATTTGACTTCTTTAAAAGACTGAAAAAGTCTTTTCCTATATTGCACCAGATCCAAAGGAGAGAGAAATAATCTATAACCAAATCAGAAATGGCTGAGTATGCATATGTGTCTTATATAAGTTGTCAGTTTTTCACCATATGGTAGGTAAAGGTAAAATAATTCATTGCATTCTCTACTGTGTCTCTGCCTGGCTGTTCCATTCGGCCTGAGTGAAGCCTTTGGAAGAAGTGATTAAACATAATGAATGATATTTAACTTGTAAAATATTGAAATCCTACTTAACAAATGCACTGCTTCTGAAAGCTTTCATTTCAGATACTTTGTCAGTTTCAACACTTCCATTTTTTCAGTATAGAAAGGGCTACGCTTTTGTTCATAAAAACCAAATATATTATTAATGCTGAAGTTGTTGTGGAGATGAAAACAATAGAAGTCATCCATCTAAAAGGCATATTGTCTGTACATGTGTGTTTGACAGTAGGGATTCGCATTCATTCTCTTAGAATGAAGTGAATGCTGACAATTCATTCCCTAAGCTAAGGAAAATCTTAACAGATGCACTTCTCCAGTTTTTCAGGAATATTACTTTCATACATGTTAAACTCTCCTTAATTTAATGTCTATAGAGTAATGAAAAGTGAGGGGTAAGCAATGTGCATAGTGCCACATGAGCTTCAGGGTGCAGGAAATAGACCTGAAACGATTTCTAGGTGCACTTGTGCCACCTAGAATTGGGATTGCCCATTGTTTGAGGAAAAGCTACCATGTTCTGCTTTTTCCGTGGCCGCCTTCTGTGTAAGGAACTCTGCTTCCAGTGTGTCTCCCCAGAGAAGTCTTCCCCGCACACTGTCTCTAGAGTGATCCCTGTTCTGCGGACAGTCCTTCTCATTCTCATTTCAACACCTTGTTTCTTCTTAGCTTCTTTCCTGTTGCTAAACCTTTTTGATTATTTTCATGACTTAGTCACATTTTGATTTGCACATCCGTATCGATTCCAAGCCCCGTGATACAGGGATTGTTTGAGTTCGTAAATGCCCATGAATCCTTAGGTTCAAGGATATACAGGAGTTGCTCAGTGTTTATGGATATCATGGCCATGCCAAGAAATACGTAGGAAATATGCTCCCAAGGTAACTGCAAGGAGTACGTTATAAAGAAATTGAATATTCAATATCAACATAATACTCAATAAAATATTCACTATAATTCCATATAAATGCCAAAGAATTCAATAGCTTTGTTTTTCTTTTGAAATGAAGTCACTAAAAAAGAGCAGTTTTCCTTTCTAATTAGAATACAGAATAAAGCTATGTTGATGCTCCACTCTTGCCCACACCATCCAGAAGGACGACAGAGTGAAGTCTCCATACCAGACCAC
Organism: Sylvilagus floridanus; assembly: GCA_949820135.1. Classification (NCBI taxonomy): domain Eukaryota; kingdom Metazoa; phylum Chordata; class Mammalia; order Lagomorpha; family Leporidae; genus Sylvilagus; species Sylvilagus floridanus. Next base: position 36,143,105 of record OX463236.1, read on the forward strand.
TGTATGGATGGCGTCTTTTCTTTTGCTCTCATCCATCCAACACATGCGCCTTCGTAAGTGTTCTCCTTAGCAGTGTCAGTGAAGTGTGCGGTGCTACGCAAGGAGGACACCTGAAACACCCACCGTATGGCTTCACCTCTGACTTCTCAGCTGATCATACTCCTTACAGAGCTACAAGGTGCCTAGAAATACAGTGTGCTCATGGCTTATCCATCGCTCATCAAGGACCAAAGCCTCCGCCCCCTGCCCCGACGTGTTCCAGGAACCCCTGTGGATACTTGAAACCACAGAGAGTACCAAGCCCTATGTATATTACATTTATTTCCTCTGTAACATATCTGTGATGAAGTCTACTTTAAAAATTAGGCACAGCAAGAGATTAATCATCACTAGGGTAATTAATAACATATTTTCCACCAGAGTATAATAAAGTGATGTGAATGGGGTCTCAAAAGAGGGCAAATATTAAATATTAATAGTTTTTGGGGCTAGCACTCTGGCATAGTAGGTTAAGCCTCTGCCTGCAACGCTGGTTCTTGTCCAGTTGCTCCTCTTCTGATCCAGCTCCCTGCTAATGCACCTGGGAAAGCAGTGGAAGATGGCCCAAGTCCTGGGGCCCCTGCACCCACGTGGGAGACCTTGGAGAAGCTCCTGGCTTCTGGCTTCAGATTGGCCCGGCTCTTGCCTTTGCAGCCATTTGGAAAATGAACCAGCAGATGAAGACCTTTCTCTGTCTCTCCCTCTCTCTGTAACTCTACCTCTCAAATAAATAAAATTTTAAAAAATATTAGTAGTTCTCTGTGACAGTTGATCACAGATAAGTGCAACCACAGAAAGTGAAGCCCTGGGGGGAGAGACTACTGTGCTACTATGTGGACAGAGGGAAACGGAACGTCAAACCACTCCCCTGTAATCTGATAATGTGAGGCGCTTCGTAAGCATCACTACTAAATTACAAACACCGCTGGTATCTCCTGCTTTCCACCCAGACCTAAGACATGGAAGGGGAATAACATCAGCTTCGTCACTTAAGATCCTGCTCCCCAACTTCTGTGACTACTGCATTTTGTTTTCCTTCTTAAACAGCTGTTTTGTGAGCAAAGGCAACAAATAATTGATGACATTCCTGCCTCAGTCAGACCCTGCAAAATTTCACATATTCTATAAGAACCCTTTGGCATTATTTAAATCGGACATGACCCTCTAAAATTTACACAAAAATGTGGCCCCCTAAAATTCCCCGGAAGTGCTATCGGGTGCCACGTGTGCTACCGGAATTTGGGGTGCAATATGATTTCACCATATGCTTATTAATAAATCCCCAATATTAATAAGCCCAGGAAGATTCTTGCCTAATATTTAGAGAAGAATTCTAAATACCAGCACAGATAAACGAGGCAGCATGGTACATTTTGAGCCTTTATTTAGTGAGAAAGAGGCATAGAAGAGTGAGCTTTATTAAGAGAGAGAGGTAAATCTGGGTTCACACCGAGCACCAGGAACCAGCCACGTGGAGGAGCATCTAGGCCAGGAGGCACAGGGCTACAGCAAGCCCCCTCCTGGCAAGAGGCCAGGGAAGAAGAGAAGGGCGGGACTCACCATGTCCCAGGCTTTTAAGGGAGCCAAAGGGAAGTGGTTAATTAACCTGATTGGCTGGTGGGCACCCAAGTGTGGCCAGGTAGGAGGATGAGCTCACACAGGGGCGTGGTGAAGGTATCAGGTAGGGCGTGAGGTGAAGACGTGGTCTTCCAGCTCACAAATCAAATCAATTTTAACCTATATGCCTGCCTACCTCATTATGATAATATTGAACCTTTTTTCATTACAGCTTTTAGCTGAAGATCATAAAGTGAGCTCAATTTGCTCCTCTAGAATGGCTTTATTTGGAGTTATTTTCAATTCTTTGTGAGCCAAGAAAGGCTGATAGTGGACCACCAGTGGAAAATGCTAACTCATGAAATGGTGGTATTAATTATCATTATCATCTTTTCTACCATGGCTAATATTTATTGAACTGATAATTTCCCATATAAAAGTGCTTTACATTTATTAGTTCATTTATACCTGAAGTGCCCCTCACTGGTTGTCCCTTTCTTCCTCCTAGTGGCCATCTTAATTATCATTTGCCTTCCTGGAAACTTCCTTCAAGTCCTCTGGCCAGAGTTTTCACCAAAGGCTCTTGCTCCTCAGAGCCTGAACAGCCCAAGATGGATTTTTCAAAATTTTGCCAGTTGCAACTAGCTTTCAGACTCTTGGACTTTATATAGAGTAATAGAATTTCCATGAAAGCTGGATTTGCAGACTTTTGTTTGTATTGCGTAATATTGTAAACTAAAGGTGAGGTCCACCAGATTCGGGTATACTTGTGAATTCTGGTAACCACTGTAGATTTTTACCCTAAAATATTCAGCCCAATCTCGTATTTTCATAGGCACGATGCCAAAAATTTTAGTACACAGAGTAGATTAATAAAACCCATCTCTGACATAATTTTTCTGACATGTTTCGATAGCTGAAGTTTTTATTTTATTGGCTTCCTTTCTTCATAGACTCATTTCCATTATACTTTGGAGATTTGCCTATTATAAATTTAACTTGAACTCTGGGTAACTGATAAGTGTTGAGGTGACAGTTTCCAGTAACCAGATTCTGCTGGGAAACCAGAAGTTCTTATGGCTTTTTAAAATAGGTTGACCTTGTGTCTTTAAAAGATTCTTAATTGAAGACAAGTATTTGAATTTTCAACAAACAAAACAAAATAGAAAACAGATTAGCAAAAGTCAGAAATGTGGGATTTAAGTTTTAAATCTGTGTTCTATTATAGGCAACAAAGCAGTAATAACATTTTAAGTAACCAAATTTGCTGATAATTAAGCAGTTTCTTGAATCAAGTAGGTTAGGCATGTTGTATCAAGCAAAGTTATTGGAATTATAAAACTCTGCTCAGGGAAAAATTAGTTTTTGAAACAAATGAAGTTAAAGATATGTAAGTTTACAACGAATAATAAAGACCAATTTTTTAACTTACAGATTTAATCTTATTGAATATGCTCTTCAGATTACTATTGCATTTATGCTTATAGAACTAAGCATGCCTCAAGAACAAGAATTCTTTTATTTCTCTTAGTGTAACACAGAACATAAATGGTACAAGTCTATTAAGAATATTTTATGCTACCTAAAAATTTTGTTCAGGAACAGTTATTATTTCTACATAATATTTAAAGGATAGAAGTTTACCATGCCATATAAATAGAACAAAATAGCCCAAATTACAAAATAAGAGAGAGCTGCTGGGCCCGTTTTGGCTCTGTTCTTCCCACGTTACAAGGAACTGACCCATGTGCTGGATGACCCCAAATCTTGTCTTACTGCGATCCCTCAAGGCATGGAGTAGAGACCACTCATGAGACTTCACTTCTGTCATTTAATCAGCAAGCATGTATTTTGATTGTGTGTAAGTCACTACAATAGATGCCACGTTGGACAGTCTTGGAACTGTTTTAACCAAATCAGAGTTTCTTCAGCGCCAGCCACCCATGTTCTTTCTGTCGAAGACCTGCACTCCAGCATTCTGAAAAACATTTGTCAAAGCTGATTTTGAGTATGTATCTCATGTGTTCCTATGCTGCAAACCTCATGGAAGCAAACATTTTCACAGCAGAGCCCACCGGAAAGTCACACACCTTAACTGAGAAACATGTAGCTAGCTTTCTAGGAACTAGAACAGAAAATTTCCAGTGTGTCTCTGTTCCATGAATCTAATGGTGTGATTATAAATGCACTATGCCACACAAGTGGAGGAGAGGCCCCCCCCACGCAAGTTAACTTTGCCTGTATGTAGTCTTGGCCTGATCTAAGGAATTTGCTTAATTAAGACTTTAGATGAAATATTTAGCTTGTCTGATTACATATCTGCAGCCATTTTTTTATATAAAATATTTATTTGAATGACAGAGTGGCAGAGAGAGAGGGAAAAGATCTTCCATCTGCTCTTTCACTCCCCAAATACCCACAAGAGCTAGGGCTGGACCAGGTGCAAGCCAGGAGACTGCAATCCATCCAGATCTCCTCCATGGGTGGCACAGACTCAAGTACTTGGAGCCATCATTCACTGCCTCCCAGTGTGTGTGCATTAGCAGGAAGCTGGATCAGACGTAGAGGTGTGAACCAAGTACTTTTTTTTTTATTAACAGAATTATTTTATTTATTTGAAAGAGATACAGAGAGAGGTAGAGACAGAGAGGTCCTCCATCTGTTGGTTCACTCCCCAGGTGGCCGCAACGGCCAGAGCTGAACTGATTCAAAGCCAGGAGCCTCTTCCAGGTCTTCCACGTGGGAAGGAAGGGGCCCAAGGACTTGGGCCATCTTCTGCTATCCCAGACCATAGCAGAGAGCTGGATCGGAAGGGAGCAGCTGGGACTAGAACCAGCGCCCATATGGGATGCCGGTGCTTCAGCCCAGGGCTTTAACCTGCTGCACCACAGCTCCAACCCCAGTGAACCAAGTACTTTGATATGAAATGTAGGCATCTCAAATGATGTTTTAACCTGCTGCACCACACCACCTGACACTGGAGCTATCTTATATAGTTTAGATTGTTTTAATTTTACATAAAATTCTGCAAACACACTGGTAAGAAATGAATACTTCAAATACATATTTATGAGAACCTAATGTACCTAATGTTTTAAATGGGATGGATTTCAAGGAATCACTTTATTTTTCCCTGTTTTTCAAAACTAACAACTGGGCCGGCGCCACGGCTCAATAAGCTAATCCTCCCCCTGCAGTGCCAGCACACCAGGTTCTGGTCCCGGTTGGTGCACCGGATTCTGTCCCGGTTGCTCCTCTTCCAGTCCAGCTCTCTGCTCTAGCCCAGGAGTGCAGTGGAGGATGTCCCAAGTCCTTGGGTCCTGTACCCACATGGGAGACCAGGACAAGCACCTGGCTCTTGGCTTTGGATCAGCATAGTACGGCAGCCACAGTGGCCATTGGAGGGTGAACTAACGGTAAAGGAAGACCTTTCTCCTTGTCTCTCTTTCTCACTGTCCACTCTGCCTGTCAAAAAACAAACAAACAAACAAAACAACTAAGAACTGTACATTTACAGAAGTGGAAAACATCAGAATAGGGGGATCAGCATCTCTGGACGTTGGCATCTGGAATTTTAGAGTTAGTTCATTGACTGTTCCACAGGGTGGCAGTAACACAGTGTGGAACAGGAGGGATGACAATGCCTGCAGTTCCAAGTAGAAAGTTAATGTACAGTAAGATTCTTTTAAATTTCACCTATTCATTATATACCTGTACTATAAAATGTGTAATGCAGATGTTTATGAAATCAATTAAGTTAAAATTCTTCTTATATGATTAACTAAAGTGTGTTTAAAGACTATGATAGTAAGACATAGGACAGTGGACCAATTTATGAAAAGTAGGTTGCATTTGTACTTCTTGAGATTTCGTTAATCCCTAAGAAGAAAATTCAGAAAAATCATGCGTTTAAAGTGGCTGCAGTCAGGCCAATTAAAATTGAGAAAAGAGGTATCAAATATACATTGATAATACAGGAATGATTCAGTCAAATAACACAGCTTGTGTCAAATCACCAAGAACATATGTGAGAAAAAAAGGAACAAAAATAAGCAAGAAATAAAAGATTAGAATATTTTTAAGCATTGTAATTAACTGAGACAGAATGTACACTTGCATACTCAACCCTCATCCTAAATAGCTTAACTTTGACAACCTCCCAGAGCTAGCAAACACATGGTAGTGAAACTTTTGTAGTAAAAGATACAGCAACAAGCTTTCCTTACTGTTTTTCTTTTTTGCTAAATTAAAGTGTGTATTTGGACTATCAGTCAAAATAGTCACGTGGTTGGATTCTAAAGTGCAGCTGTCATGTTGTTAAAAACGCTTGCCTCCCACAGATGTAGGTCTAATAACTCATTTAGTCTTCTTCATTTATGTTTTTACTGAAAAGTATTTCATGGAAAATATTTTAATAGAACACTGCTGTGATACCAGGAACCATTACACAGAGCTGTGCTTTCATGTGAAAAATGAGGCCTGTATTCTAATGTTCATCATGAAAGATCCACCAGATTTTTTTTTCCTTGCCCTGAGTTCATGAGATGATTGTGTAAGGTATGACAGTTAAATTGAATTATTAGTTAGGGTGGCCAACCCGCTTATAAAAATATATCCATTTCAGAGTAAGGTCAATTATGTAAGCACAACAACACTACATCAGAATATTCAGACTGCTCCCCAAGTTGACTCAATTGAAAAGTTAGATGAAGAAGTTGCATTTTTTCTTTCCACTTTTTTTTATTGATATTAAGGGAAAAAATTCCATGGTTTTCATATATACAGTTTTAAGAACATACTGGTACTTCCCACGCTCCCCTCACTCCCACCCTCGATTCTCCTTCTTTCCTTATTTTTCTTTTAGTTTTTGCAATGACATACTTTCAGTTTACTTTATAATCACAAGCTTAACCCTCTGCTAAATAAAGTGTTCCACAGTAGTAAGTGGAAAAACCACCCTTCCTCAGGAGTGTAGACAAGGGCTATAAGCAGAAATTTCAGGATGAGCATTCCCAGAGAAAGAGACAGGGAGAGATCAAGGAGGCCAAAGGGAGAGAACCAACCTCTCCTGTTAACTTGGAATCAGTCATTTAATACTTAGAATACGAGAGCATGGAAACCCAGATGGCAAACCTGGATGCCTTCATGAGTGCCACAGCAACAGTCAGGACATGTTTTGAGGGCAGGAATTAGAATGTGATTTGTGTGGTTAAAACTGGCTAAAGAACAAGGAACACACAGGTGATCTCTTTTGAGATTGTACTCCAGAATCATGTGTAAAAGGTTGAAAAAAAAAAAAACAGGATGATTGGAAAAGGTCAGTTCAAATACTCAGTAGGCATGAATTAGGGAAAAGCTGTAAACCTTGTTCTTGGATTTGGAACTCATAGAAAATTGATATTTTGGATAACTATGTTGAACTTGGGATTTGCTTTAGTATGATTACTAAATTAGTAAAAGATCAACAAATGTTAAATAGCCCTTTGGTTTTTTTTTTTTTTTTTGGTATCAGTGAATTTATCTTTTATATACTCAAACAATTATTTGAATGCAATGGTTCTTAACAAATATTTAAATAATTATGATTTTAAAATGATCTCAGTTGAATTTTAAACTATTCACAGACTTGAAAGCATGTTAGAAACAGTAATTTTGAGTCTCTAAAAACCTTAAGAGCTAAAAATACCTTTTTATATATCCCAGCCATTTTTTCCAGAAAATAAGTCATACACAAACACAATCATTTGTATATACCCTAAATATTTTCATGGTGTGAGGGTAGCAAAACAGTCACTAATTTTAGTTGATTCTAGCAACTTTCTGTATACATTTTCATCATCACATACCCTGTGGAGTAAGGAAATATTTTTTGCAGGGACCAAATGTGTGTAATATGTTTTGATGAGATGAGACAGGTAAGGTTGAGTTAGACCTGAAAGATGGCATTTTCTACTAATGAAACTTTAGCTAGGGGATAAAGTGCAGAGCACCCATGTGCTAATTTAATTTGGCAGTTGTAGTCTGTGTTTACAATAGATCATGTGGTTTCTCTCTAGTACCTTCCTGAAGTCTCCACTGGCCTCAATTTCTCTTGTCACATTAATCAACCAAAAAGCTTGCTTTTAATTGTCTTCACTTTGACTGTTTTGTTTTGACATCTAGTACATTTTATTCAACCTTACAGATAGCTGTTTTTCAATTCATTCAGGTACGTGTATTCACATTCTCAGTTGGCCAACATAATTACGACAGAGGACCTATTCAGTGGATGGCTTGCGAAAATAAAGGTGACAGATGTGTTTTCTTAACTACATTTCACTAGAAGAAAAAGGACTTGCTGCTTGTTTTCAGGTCTACATATTACTGTATAAAATATCCTAAGTTGTATAGAACTTTTATAGGACTTAAAGCAAGAATAAGGCTCTGAACGTGTGTTCTATTGAGAAAACACACAGCAAATTTTGATGGGACCATCACATCCTATAAAAGTTTAGATATCTGATCATGTTACTGCACATTTATAAAAAGATATATTGTATGCAATGAATCCTCATAATACTTGTCAACTAACCTTACGTGAAAAATCAGGAATGAAAGAATAGCTGAATTTTATAAAACTTAGGTATGAAAGAGTGACAAGAAGATTCTGAGTGGTTTAATTATTGCTTTGGAAAATGTCTTCTCAAATGTGCCTATGTAATTAAAATTTTGTGCAGGGAGCCCATAGTTCCTTTGTACTCAAAAAGAAATGTTATTTGGAAAATAAACTACAAAAAAAATAGCAACAAAAAGACCTGAATTTATTCTGAATGTTATATTCATGCAAATATTCGGGGTAAATACAATAATCATCAGATATATAACCAACTGCATCTTTAATAATTTTTCCCATTAAAACAATATTTTAATGGTATCAGGTTCCTTATTGTTATATAACATTAATTTTGTTACTCATCCAAGATATGTAGCAGTTTCTGATAAAGTCTACATATTTGCTGTGTGCGTGCATTAATCAAATAACTTCTTACTATATTGTCAATATTGGTGATTTTGTATTTGCTCAACTAAGAAGTGAAAAATACTTTTTTCCTTCAAAGACATAAAATGTTTTCTGTATCTCTTTACTGTATTATAATATTTACATATATATGTTCATATATGTATTTCAGGTTATTATTATGAAATTCCATCCATTGGAGCCATAAGAATTAATACTCAGGTATGGCTTTTAAAACTTGTTTACATTATTTTTCATAGTATAAGATTTCTAGGTTAAAAATGCTCAATATGGAGACAGTGTTTGTAACTAAGAATGGAAAAAAGATTCACAGTCTTACATTTATGTTAAAATGCTAAATGTCAGGGTTAATGTATTGGTTTTTATTTCATGAAAGTTCCAATGGTTTTCAAACATTCCAAACTCAGATAAAAATTATGTGTATGAGTATAATGTTATACTTCAATGTTAAAAAACATCATAGAAAATGCATAGATCAGATTTACTAACAATTTCATCTCATGCAATTTGAATTTAGTTCTAATGCATATCATTTAAATGAGGTTTTTTAAGTTGTAGGTACCCAAATAGAAAATTAAACAGAAAGTGTTATGGATAAACCATGTTAGATTATCAGAATTTTGATAACTCCAAAATAACCCCTTGGAGATCTGTTTACATGTTTAAAGTTTACAACAAAGATGATTGTTCTAACCTCCACTCAGTTGACAACATACCTGTTAATTTTTTGTAGAACAAAGAAATTTAACTTATATATTATTTTTAAACACTCATAAATTATGGTTTAAAATCATTGACCAATTTTGAAAATAACTGAAAAATCTTCAAAATAGACTAAGTCACAATTGAGACTATATTAAATGGGATTTCTGGAAATGCATACTTAAGATGTTGAATGTTGAAATGAAACAGCAGCTACATTAGAGTCTGCCTTCTATATTTGGCATAGTATTTAATTTATTTTCTGATATGTTTTAATGTAGTTTTGAGTTTCTTCCAAATAATTTTGATATGAAAGCAAGTATGTAGCTGCTCTGTTATTTCATGTTTGTACCATTTCATGGAGCAAATCGCAGAACCTTAAACAGTTCAGATTAGTATGAAACACTTCACAAGGAGCATATTTTACTTATAAGCAGCTGTACCTCGGAAAAACAATGTTCTTATTGTTACTAGAAAAAAGGAACTAGGTTAGATATATCACATTAATCATGTAAGTAGAATATTGTTGCTTTAGAGTATGTAGATACACCAGATATGGAATGCCCAAAGTAAGAATTAAATGATTATATACTTGCTCTCTTAATTTTGATTCCACATTTATTTTTAACTCTCAATTACTTTTTTCTCTATGGTGATCTTTTTTAACAAAGAATTCCTAGTTTTCAACCACAAGTGTTTTTTTAATGCATAGGAATACCTAGATGTTCTGGGAAGACCGATGGTTTTAGCAGGAGACAAAGCTAAGCAAGTTCAATGGACAAATGTGTACCTGGATGCGCTGGTAAGAGGCTGGGTTATTGAATATTGAACCAAACTATCATAAGCACAGCCGACTACTTCTCTGTACATGATATTTCTCTTTCTCTCTTCATCAGATCCTCTTTATAATGCCTTCTAGCACAAGCTTCTTTGAAGGAATTTAGATAAACCACATAAAAACCTAAACTTGAATGTGTAAGAGAACCACAAGCCTAATATACTATTTTTCAATTGCTATGTTGTTTGCTATGTACAATTTCCAATCCAGCCTATTGAATCTATGAATATTTCAGTACCTTTCTGACTTTTGAATGTAAAAATCATGCTGAAAGTATGTGAACAAGAAGGTATCTCTGCAGATGTTGAGCAAGAATACTGAAGAAGTGTTTTTTGAAGTAGAGTTCTGCTTTTAAAGTAGAAGCACCTCCACCAGACCTTCTAACGCTCAGAAGTGCATGCAGTGAGATACGCAGCAATCATCATAACCCACTTACTTCTTCATATAGAACTTCTTGTTGCAGATTCAACCCCAGACATTTTGAATGAAACTGTACCATTGAGGTGATGAAATTTGCTGAGAAACAACACACACACATAAATTGCTCCTTGAACAGCTCATGTTTAATACAGTATTCCATCATATTTTAAAGCAGTGATTCCCCCACAAGCGGTGATTTACTCATCACAGGTCATTTGGAAATGTCTTTGGACATTTTTGATTGTCATGGCTGGGGAGAGGGAAAGGTTCCCACTGGCATCTAATGGGTAGAAGCCACAGACACTGCTTAACATACTACAGTGTTCAAAGCAGCCCCCTTCCACATGCATGCAACAAAGTATTCTCCAGGGGTTAGGTGTTAGGGGCAGTGGCCAAGATGCCACATGGAACACCTGCATCCCAGATCAGAGTACCTAGATTTGAGTTCCAGCTCCACCTCCAATTCCATCTTCCTTCTAATGCAGACTCTGGGGGACAGCAGATGATGATGGCTCAAGTAGTTGAGTCCCTGCCACCCACACGGAAGACTCAAATTCAGTTCCTGACTCCTAACTTCTGCCTGCCTAGCTCCAGCTGTTGCAGACATTTGATAAGTGAACTAGCAGATGAGAAATCTCTGTTTCTTTCTCTCCCTCCCTCCTTCCCTCCCTCCTGAATAAAATGAAAATAAATAAATACGTTTTTAAAAATAGTACAATAATTATCCAACTGAAAATGTCAATGAGGCTGAAGTTGAGAAATGTTTTAATGTAATCCTTACTTTCTTGATAGAAAAATTTTTAATTATTACACTTAATATTATTAATATGTGTAATCTTTACTAATTACTTACTAAATAATATTGGATATAATGAAAGCACTAAGCCCTGAAAAGTCACTGCTGATTCAATACCCTTTCCCCTACTTGGAGTTCAATTACATGCTGTTACTACTTTTCTAAACGCAATGATGAACCTCAAGGGGCAAGATGCAATCCATTTAGAATTACTTATCATTTGGTTCTTATAAAATAAACATATACAGGAAGTTAGAAGAAAAATAGGCACTATTAGCAGCAGCCTTGCATGCTAGGAAAGATAATATGCAGCTTGCTTCCCTTAAGCCTTAGCTAAAATTACTGTCCAGTGTTCTTTCTTGACATCACTTATTTACTTAAGGTCACATGGTCATCTAGAGCTTTGGCCAAAATGCTTCCCTTTTCCCAATCCACTGCAGAACTGTGTATAATAGAGTCACTAATCATGCCTTCCTATGGTTCCTATGGCCAGAAGTTCATTAACCCACATGTCTGCATTGCTGGTGAGGTTCATCCTGATAGCACAAATGACTTAGGAGGAAACATGGGTTCTAAATGTACAACAAGGTGAAACTCAATGTAAAAAATAAAAACAAAGACCATGGAACACATGAATTGACTCTTCATTGGGCACACTGAGCATTTTTTGTACTGGTTTGGGAATAACGGACCCATTGTGTGTTTTAAGTTATTTGTTTAAAATATCTACATCCATCAATCAGATTTGAATTGCAAGTCAGTCATGTCAACAGTTTTATTAAGAAGGAAGATTTAAAAATATTTCAGTTCCAAATATATTCATAATGAGAAAATTCAAAGAGCTCTGGAATTTCAAAGAAGTTCCAAGTTTAGAGAGGTGTAGTGGACTATGATTAAAATTGATGATATTTAGTTGAGCATAGGAGTTTCTGTAGTGGTGTTGAGGTGAAGGAATCCAACATAAAAGCAGTAGAAGTACTGGGTGTATTGATTGACCAATACCTAGTTACTCATGAAGATCAGTTTCTGTACTGAGAGATCAGTGCAGAAACAAGACTGGGACAAAACTGTGGAGGGTTGTTTCACTTGGGAGAAAAGTGAGCCTCTTTGTATAAGAAGAGAATCATGTGCATTGAAGAAAGTAAGTGTTAAATGAGGTGGCAGAAATCTTGTTTTATTTCTCTTTCTGTTTTCTGGAGATGTGTGAAGTGCCCAGGAATAGGATACACATTTTGTGCCTCTTAAGAAATGAGGGAGAAAACAGAAGTTGATCATGAGGGAGTTTAGCTATGATTGTCTTAAATCTAATACATTAGTAGTCTGGTATCTTCTTTTTTTGATACATATTACTATTTTTAGGAGCAAATTATGGTGTTCTGGATAAATGCAAAAGTAATGCAAAGAAAAAGATTTCATCCATATATAGTTTGTCTTAGACTACAGCATTTTAAATCTTTTTCTTATAAGCTATAATTGAAGTCAAGATCTCACCAGGAATAATCTTCGCTGAATTATCTTGTGGATACTAGATTTTTGTAATAAACCTTTAATCTAATTATATTGATGGGGGAGCTTTGCATTTGGGATATTAGTATACATAGTTAAGTATGTTTTGTTATCAGATGTTCTTGTGTAGGACTAGAGAGCCAGTGTGCCCTACTGTGTCAGTTGTTCCTTAGTTATATTTGCCCCAAATAATTTGTTCAGTCAGAAGCCTCTCTGTCATTGTCCCTCCTCCCCAGTGCAGTTTCCATTGGTTTTGGGCTTCCATGTGCACGACTGTGAATTATAACCCCTCCAAGACATTTTCCCTATGCTTCTGGCTCTATGAGACCGTGGTCTTTGTGAGATTTGGATTTGGAAGCCACTGTTCACACAGAGATTACGAGTGTTTTCAAGTCTTTGAAAATCCACAATTTCCAACAGTAATTTTTAAATTATTCAAAGAAGCAAATTTTGTTGGAAATCTAGTTTTAGCATGAAATACTAGTTATATGTGGTGTATGTGTGTGTGAGAAATGGCTGTAGCTGTCCGTAATTGTTTAAACAAAGCAACCTTTGACTTAGATCATTTTATTTCACTACTTTCTGTGGGTCCATTCATATATGAAATTATCTATACACTGATTAAAAGGATGGCATTATTTTTGTTATACTAAACTGCTAGATGAGAAAACTTTCCAGTTTGATGCTTTTATTCGTCTTTTCTACACCATTTTACTCTGTCAAAAAGTTCTATTTGTTTTCAGGGTTATTTGAAATATTGCTTCTTTCTTTTGAATAGCGTAGTGTTTACCTAAAATATCCCAGAAATGAACTACCAGTTTCTTGTTTCTGCTGTTTACCATGTTATTCAGCTACACAGTTGTGATTTAGCCTGAAGTCTTTGGCATAAAAAATTTAAGCATGAAGCAACAAGAGAGAAGGGTAGATAAATCATTTCGAGTATTTTAAGATTGCTCTGCTGTGGAGGCCCCTGAGATTCATTCAACTATCACTATGAAAAACTGTAGGCAATGGTTCCTAAAATGTTTAGCAGTTATTAATCATTTGTGTAAGTAGATAATTTTTTACTTTATCTGCAATATCCCAATAGAGTATTATTTTACATGCTACAGGCTTCAGTAGCTGCTTAATAGGTCTCAATTATTTCCAAGACATTTTTGCTTGATTTTTTAAAATAAGCTTTAATAGATATTCGAAACAAGTGACTCGTTTTTGTGACTTTTTGTAAGTAACTACAGACTGAATGTTAAATATCAAAAGCTAATGCAAATTGTAGTGTTCATTTGCCTTTTCTCTCTGCATCTATTTTTAGGAACTGGGACTTGTCATTACTGGAACTCTTCCGGTCTTCAACATAACTGGCCAATTTGAAAATAAGACAAACTTAAAGGTTAAAAGTTAATTGATAAAATTAACAATAATAAATGATAAGCTGTGACGTTTAAGCCCAATGTTGATAAGATATTTCTATAAGGACGCACATACAGTTTTACTATCTGACAAGGCCAAAAGTCAAAGCAACAACAGCCTATGTGGTAACCACCTGGGAAAAAGGAAGTACAGTCACACTCTCTTGCCCTAGAGCCAAGATTGAACTTAACTCTACTATGACCTTATGCAAACACAAAGTTGTACCCTGGAAGTAATTACGTGATGAATGGACAATAATATTGTGTGCATGTTTTTAAAGTGCATCTGAGATATTCATGGAGTTCAGAAAGAAAAATCCAAAAACCAAAATCATAGTGATGTTTGCATCGGGTACATAGGTATATTTATTAAATCATTCCACTTCAACTCCCAAGCAATCTTTTTTTTATTCATTCTGTTACCTAAAGATCTGATTTAAATTAAGTTCTCTATTTTTTATTTTCTAAGATACAGGAAAAATAACAAGTTTCTTAAAAGCACTTAACTTCTATAACACTAGTAATATAGCCAATGCAATAAAATGCTATCTACTTAAAAAGTTCTAAAAATATGTGCCTTGTAGCTGTTCTGTTTCTTATGTTTCAGATATTTATGATTTAAATATAGGACTGTATTCCTTTATCCTATCTTGATTCAGGGAGAATCTGAGAATGTAGAAGTTAAGATTGTATTTTTACTACTAGCTACTTCTTTTATGGTGAATGTGGTTTTCCTAACTTGAAAGAATATTCGTCTCCAATTTATAGAAAAGTCTACTACACTTAGGTGTTGTTTGTTCAGTTACTAGAAATCTCAGTCGAACTCATTTTAATAATGTGGCCATAGAAGGCATTAGTTATTTATTTCTATTTGGAAGTCCATTACCATTCCTAAAACCTGTGTGCTCTAAGTGTTGCAGTTCATTAAGGAGTAATTCTCTGTGTCCTGCAAGTACACTTCAAGTATGAGTTTACAAATCTCACTATGGACTTCGAAACAGATTGCATTACTTGGGGAGTTTTTTGCTCAGATTAGGATTGGTTCACAGGAAACAGTGAGGTTGTTGACAGAACTTTCGCAATCGGCACCTATACAAAGTTTGAAGTTTTTTCATAACCAGTAACTAAATTTTATAATCTTTGTAAACATCTCAACTTATTATTTTATGCTTTATATAAGTTTATTTAAAATCAGTATTTCTGATTCTAAATGTTAACATTGTTATGTCCCATTGGATATTATGATAATAATTTGCCATGTAATCTCCTCAATTTAGAATTAACCCTATGATGCCCATCATTTGGTATTTGGAAGTTATTACTGGCAGTTAGGAAAAGTGTTTTGAGGATCTTATTACCAATAAGATGACAGACATACTTTCGAGATAGTCACACATGCACAGGTACGATCAACATCAAGCATCCAATGTGTTCTGGTCCAATCTATAAGCTAGACATTCTCATAGTTTCTTAATCATAGTTCATCATATAGTCTGTGCACACACACATCCATAAAAACACCCTGAGCTACAATTGCTGACTGTATAGTATCAATTAAATATTAGGAGAAAAGGATACAAGAAGTCTCACATAAGTTCAATCACCCATTTCACTTAAGTTAAATAATCATGGTGATAACATAGTGGAAAACAATTCAAGCAGGGAATCTTTGTAAGTTGACACCCAATGTGACTTACTCTATACTGAATTTACATTTAAGGTAATATGGAAAACAACCATTATCAAAGGAAAAGGATGAATATATAGTGAGAGAGTGATTATGTAGAAATAAGTAGTCTCTTAGTGTAAAATGCACTAACTCTGCCATCTTATTATAGAACCAGCTGATTCTTGGAGTGATGGGAGTTGATGTGTCTTTGGAAGATATTAAAAGGCTGACACCACGTTTTACAGTAAGACACAATTTATTCTTTTAGTAACTTTTCTCTTTTAGAACTTAATTTACCACAACCATAAACACTTAAGTAATTCTCAAAAATTAAGTAAAATTATTTTAACAAGGAAAGCAAATGGTTAAGAGCACCCTTAATATGTGATACCAGGTTATTCTTCAACATGTTATAAAATGTGTATTTAATAATTGTTAAAAAAGTATAGATTTTTGATTGTGTCTCATTAATCTCCATCTAAACTTTTTTGATTATTTTTCAGCTCTGCCCCAATGGCTACTATTTTGCAATTGATCCTAATGGTTATGTGTTATTACATCCAAATCTTCAGCCAAAGGTATTTATATCTATTATTTATTTACAGTCATTAATGTTTTATAAAATTAATGATTTATATTCTTAATAGGATTGTCATTTTTAAATTTCACTAGACAACACTAAACTTGAAAGAACAGTCTGTAATGGGACTGTCTTCTTGGATATAACAAGACCATAGATGCTAATGTATGAAAGTATGAAAGCAGTTATCATTTTCTCTTGCCAGTTTAGCTGAACTAATATCGCTATCTAAAGACAGTCATTATTACCCACTGACCGTCAGTTTCCTACATCCCCCTGGTGACTGATTAAGGCTGTATGGTAGTGAAAGACCTTGCTCCAGACGTGGATGTGAACCTGACAAACATCAGCAATGCTCCTCTGAGTCCAGGCCAGTTTCCAGTGCTCTTCTCTCTGCTTTCCATCTCCAAAGGGTTTTTCTTTATACTTCTAGCCGCCTTGTGAAGTAATACAGGAAATTCAATAAGCAAAACACATGTGATGAGCTTCACAAATAGGAAATGTTTATTACCAATGAGTTATTCTGGAAGAGTAAAATTCCATAGAGGGACCATTTTATTTTATTTCAAATGCCTATTTTCCTGTGATATAAAATATTTTCGTAACTTACCTCATTCATATCATTTCACTGTTCGTTAATTCTTCACAGGGCATTGATGGCAAAACGTATTTGGAAGTAAAATTAGACAAAATAGTAGATTGTAAATGCAGTTTTATGAACATCTTTTAAGCTACAGTTTCACATTGAAGATAATACTGAAGATACTTTAAACCATGCAGACTAAATAGTGTCCAAATCAATAATTAAGAACCATTGATACTGAATGCAAAAACATTAAATTAATTGCACTTTGCTTTAATATGATAAATAATATTACATGTTGTGATTAATTTTCTATTGAATTCTTCTCTCTTTGGAACTTATTTATATATAAAATCCATCATGATATAAATAAAGCAGCTAAGCAAATATAACTGCTAACCAGTGTTTATTATGTTTAATATAATGTGACTATATTTTTCTAATTTGTTTGAGAGACAGAGAAACTGACCAAAAAAAAAGAGAGAAGTAAACAAAGGAAAAGGGTTCTCATCCCATTTCACCCCCAGGTTCCCACAATGACTAGAGCAGAGCCAGGCAGAAGGCCAGAGCTGGGAACTTGATCCAGGTCTCCCATGTGGGTGGCAGGAACCCAGTTACTTGAGCTGTCGCCCGTGTCCCCCAGGGTCTGTGTTAGCAGGTAGCTGGACTGAGGAACGAGAGGGTGTTGTGGAACCCAGATACTCCAATATGGGATGCCACTATCTTAACCTCTAGGCCAAACACCTGTCCCATAAATACATTGTTTTTATATAAGTATTACATAGGCATTGATTTACATCATTGCTGACTCTCATGGGTCTTTAAATACATGTCATGTTAAATTCTCCTTAGTAGAGTTGTTTACCATTAGGTGATCAATCTATGACTTTGCCATAGCTGAAAATCTTTTATCTTTTTAAATCACAAAAGAAATCTAAATTTTTCCAATATTTGGTCTTTGTATATCCAATATGTTTTAAATTATATTCCTCAAAGCAAAATAATTTAAAAGGATAAAAATGCAATGTGCTTAATTTTTGGAAAGATTTCTACATTTGTAGCTACTGTATACTTTAACTCGCCCCCTCAAAAGAACTAAAATGTATCACAGACAAATGAAAAAACAAGAAAAATGTACGTATGGTGGATATGTATAACTCTATCATCTGATGGTAATATCATTTAGGTTGTTTTCATAGTAAAGGAGAAAATTATTAGTATCTGCCTATTTGTTCTATATGTTCTGTAACTTCCCATGCCTTTCTCTCTTTTTATTTTTTCCTGAATCATTGGAAAAATAATCTGAGACATTTATCTTTCACACATCCCAAATACATACTTTTTGCAGGGGGAAAAATCAAACATTAATGGTTATTTTTCTTAAAAATAATTTTTTACTAGTATGAGCATCTTAACTTATTAAAGATATGTTTGAACTTTTATTTTCTCATCATAAACTCTGGTAGCTATCAAGTATTTTGAATTTTAATTACATAAGTGAGACCTGTTTCTAGTCAAGGAACTATCTGATCAAAATTGATTACAGGATGGAACCTTCCTTACTTATGTCAAAATGCAGTGTGAATGAATTACCATTTTTCTGTTGCTCCAGCCTATTGGTGTAGGTATACCAACAATTAATTTAAGAAAAAGGAGACCCAATGTTCAGGTAACTGTAAATGAAGACAGACATAGCTGTGCTTTCAAATGCGCTAAATCAGAGTTGAAATGAAGCTTATATTCTTAAAGCCTATGATTAAAGCAGTCTTTCCTGACAGCAAGCACCCAAGCATGAGATTTCTCAATCAACTGGGGCCAAGGCATTATTAATGGTGGCAGTGGGTATGCACTGGCTAACTAAAGATTGCTTAGTAAATTATGCGATTATAATGTTAACAATCAGAGTAATCATAATGAGATGGCATCTAAAAATATAGTTGTTATTAGTTTAAAATTAATGTCAAATCCATGTGATCCTAACAGTTTGCTTGTAAAATTATTGACTTGTAAGTGAAAATAAAAATACAGTTTCTAATTGACAGTCTCCGTAAGTCATAAATTTCAAGCCCACATTTCTTTTAGTTTCTAAAAATGTAATTTTGGATTAGAAGTTATAGGAACTTCTCTTCAGCTAAATAAAAATATTCAGCATTAAATATAAATAGTGTGAGTTTTATTGTCTGGCAAACTCACTGTAAAATCCTGTCAACAAGAGTTAAAAGTTATGTATATACATACTTCTATATGCATACTAAAATATTTAACATAAAGTAATACATTCTACAACTTAGTAAGAGAATTTTAGGTTCTCTAGTAATATTAAACATTATTGAAGATTGTATATGTAAGCCTACCTTTACTTAGAAGAAAATAATTAGAGAGGCAGAGGGAAAGAGAGGGATGTGGAGAACAAAGAAAAACAGTTCACTTCCATCTGCTTGGCTCACCCCCAAATGCCTGCAGCAGTCCCAGGCTGGACTGGGCGGAAGCCTGGAACTAGGACTCAATTCAGATCTCCCAAAAGGGTAGCAGGAACTCAACATTTGAGCCATCAACACTCTCTTCCAGCGTTCACCTTAGCAGGAAAATGGAGTCAGAAGCAAGACTGAGGCATTGAACCCAGTCACTCAGATGTGGAATGGGGGCAGCTTAACTGACACCTTACTCTTTAGGCCAAATACCCATTCCATATGTTTACTGTTTCTTTAAAAATACTGGTGATATTGGGATGGGCAAAGAACAGATATTAAGAAGAGGTCACAAAGCTGTGAGTTAGTGAACTAGTCTGGTTCTCCCCCAGTAGCTAACACCGTATTCTTTTGCAGTTCACTAAATTATGTACTCCTTCAGTTCCTTTACCTGAAAAGGAGGATTGAACTAGTCATTGTTTTCTACCTACACAGCATATTAACTGTACTAGGCAGTTAAGTCGAGGAAGTGAAAACTTCCTGAGAACTTCCATTTCCTGAAGACTTCGGATTTAATTGGGCCAGGAGTGGATCCCATAACTCTGAGTAATTGTTAAGGCTCCCAGGTTGTTCTAAAGTGCAGTCATTGAACTGTGGTAGAAGTTTCCATTCTCTTGGCGCTCCAGGACTCCACGACAGTCTTGAGTTTTTTGTCTCAGCATATGAAAGTCTTTCTATTTTCCTTGATTTCTATAGAGATTAAAACTAGGGTTATGCCTGTTTGACATGTTATATTGTTTTGTTACTCTTTTTGCATGATTTTTTTGATTTATTATCTTAAATATTACTTTGCAAAGTCATGTGCATTTTAGTGACTTTTTATTTTTCTAGCCATCTCATATTGCATGTAAATATTATGTCAGAAGTATAAAAAAATAAACAACCTGCAACATGGTTTGTTTTATTTTGGTTTTCATTCTATGAAAACCCCAAATGGCAAGCTAGCAACCACAGAATTTTCCACAAAAGTCTCAATTTGGGGAATAATTTTTCAGTTGTGAAATATTTATAATACTACTAGTAGTTGCTTCAATTTAAAATTTGTTAACAACATTGCCTTCTGCCTCTTATTTCCACAAATGATTGTGGTCATCTGTCCATTGATACTCAGATGTTACAATTGAGAAATATTATATATTTAAACTATCAAGCAAAAGTAGTGGGCACACAGGCTCTGATGCCAGCTCTTGAGAGACTCTCTCAGTGCTTTCTTGTGAGCCTGTGGTACTTCTGAATGTGTCTGGCACTTTACCTCTGAAGGGACGTGGACAGCGTGGTAAGCCAGATTGCCATTTAACGTTCAAGTTCTGCACTGACATGGCTCTGTATGATTTCATTTTCTTCTCTGTGTCTTTGGATGCTGGATTGGGACATGACCTGCATATTGCCAATGCTCCCCGATAACGCCTCCTCCATGCATGCCGTTTGGGTCTGGTCATGCTATGCATTATCCATTGCATGTAAGATCAAGATTCTTCTTTCTGTTTCCATTTTGTCATGTTGATTTCTTGGGGCTTTGTGTTGCGGTGAGTTTCTTGAATTTTTTTTCCTTTGATGTGACAGTATTTGTGAGTAGACCTATGTCATGAGACTTCAGTAAGCCATTCTGAAAAATACCATAAACTTGGAGAATCCATTTGTTGGGAACTTTCTAGGTTTTGTTTCTGAAACAAAGACTTAGAAGACATTTCAATATTGATTTTTTTATTTTCTTGTCATGAAACATGTTAGTCACTAGCATTTGTTTCTGAGGCAAAGATGCTATCCAACCAATGGACAGAAATTTCACCTTTGAAAAATGCGATTCTTATTTTGAATGTTACAAAAACTCCTGGTCTCCACATATGAATGAGATTGCATAATACTTTTCCCCTGTGCTCATAGAAGTTAGAAGTAGAATGGTGACTATCAGAGGCTGGAGAGTGATGGGAAAGGTTGATTAATGGGTACTAGATTAGAGTTAGGTAGGAGTTACAGGCTTCTGCATTCTATTGCTCAGTAGGTGAATAATAAACTGTTCTGTTTATTTCTTTATTAAAAAGCAAACAACCTAGAAGCTATGATTTGGATGTATTACCATAGAGATAAGTCAAATGTTTGAGAATTTAAATATATTTGCCCTGATTGGATGTTACTATATATCTATATCTATATCTATATATATATCTTGCATATATATATGCAATATTTCATATATTACCCCATAAATATGTATCTGTTTGGTTTTTAAAATAAATATAATGCCTGTTAATTTTTTAAATATAAAGTTCATTTCCTCTGGGAAAATATTATGGAACCTTCTAATTATAGTATTAGAATCCATAAGCAGTGAATTTTTTTTCACAATGTCAAAGCTTATTTTTTAAAATTTGCTCTTACAAATCCTCACGGCCGGCGCTGTGGCTCAACAGGCTAATCCTCCACCTTGCAGCGCCGGCACACTGGGTTCTAGTCCTGGTCGGGGCGCCGGATTCTGTCCCGGTTGCCCCTCTTCCAGACCAGCTCTCTGCTGTGGCTCAGGAGTGCAGTGGAGGATGGCCCAAGTCCTTGGGCCCTGCACCCCATGGGAGACCAGGAGAAGCACCTGGCTCCTGCCATCGGATTAGCGCAGTGCGCCGGCCGCAGTGCGCTGGCCGTGGCGGCCATTGGAGGGTGAACCAACGGCAAAGGAAAACCTTTCTCTCTGTCTCTCTCTCTCTCTCACTGTCCACTCTGCCTGTCAAAAATAAACAAATCCTCACTTACAGGAATAAAATGTTTTCATTGTTTAAATGGAGTTACTTTTTGAAGAAGACATTTTTGTCATCATCATAAAATAGATATATGCTATGTATACTGTGTTATTCAGTGTCTAATAAAATATGTTTAACCTTAAGACATTGTAAATGATTGTCAATGTCTTGAGTAGTCCATCCTATTAAAGCAGTGTTTAAAATAATGATGTTCTACACATCTTCTAGAAGATCCTGTGGGCCAATGTTATAAAATACTCTGTTGACCCTTGCCTAACACAACATAGCTTTTATTTATTACTTCTAATTATCATATTTGAGTAATATATGTTGCAATGAACATTAAAATCTAGTTTCTAAAATGTTTCAGTTGTAAAATTATGTACATAACACACATGACAATTGTGCTGTTGCATTGAATGTTGAAATGTTAATCTGGCACGTTACTTAATTTCATAAGAGTTATAAAGGGATAAGTATATTCTGCTTGTTTATCCAGTAGTTCAGTAAGTCTTCATTTTGTGGGTGTGAGATTAAAATATCATGTGGATAAATTTGGCAGGCTAACAGTATAACTTGATAAAATTATATAAATAATGCGTCTTACTCCACAGTGAATTTTATTATTGGACATCAGCAAGAGGAAGCAGGAAGTAGGAGTCAGTTTTTAGTGAACCCAGAGGTTGTTATTCTCATTAGATTTCAATTGCAGAAGGTAATCATTGCTAAATACTTTATGACTTGACCACAAATTTTCTCTTACCAAATTTTCACTTAATGTGAATTATTAAAATATAAAATTTATGAGTTTCAAAAATATGAAGCAAAAGTGCATCTTTCCCTGATTTTCAGGAGGAAGAATAGGTCTGATGGTTTTTGTTTTACTTAGCAAATCCAAACCTAGTTCTGAAAAGCATTTTCACTTTTGTAATTTCTTGTTTCTTTACAAAATATAAATTTAAAAACATGCTTATAGGTTACCTTAGTTTTGTTGCCAAATAAGTTATCCAGTGGCTGTATTTTGCCTCATTGCAAAGATAAGAAAGTTGCAAGTGGATCTCCAAAAATCATTCACCCACACAAATTGTGGTTGTAAATATAATATGTAATACAACACTCTGAATGTGACTCTCTTCAGTTGGTGATTAATAAAAATGTGCTGCATTCAAATATCACTCTCTTGTTTTGACTACTTAGTTTCATATATTTTATATGAACACACCATTACATAATTTTAGTCAATTATTAATGTACCTTAGGTAAGTAATTTTACTGAATTTCATACACATCAATTCGATTGCTGTGTGGCAGCATCCCCTTTTAAATGTCATCATGCTTGGTTATGATTGTTTTCTGTGTAGAACCCCAAATCTCAGGAGCCAGTGACATTGGATTTCCTCGATGCAGAGTTGGAGAATGACATTAAAGTGGAGGTGAGTGTACCCAGTGCGACTCCACCCATATCTGTTGAGATGCTTTGTGTGTCACAATGACTGTCAGGAGATGTGGGCACAAAGAGAAATGATCTTTGCCTGAAAAAAAAATATATATCCCTGAATCGTGGACTCCAGCTTTCAAAAGATCATCTGCGAAGGAATACATATTCTATGTTGAGTGGACCTTTAGTTTTCTTCATTTCTTTTTCCAAGGGAAGAAGAGATGTTAACCGTTTCAACACAAATGTGACTTGTAAACTTCGATCACAAGCTCAGACCTAGAAGATGTCACTGTTCAGATGAAAGAAAAGTAGAAAGGCACCCAGCCACTCAGCCACATGATGAGCGGCGTGAGGAGAAAAGCTGCCCTGTGCCCCATCACCCTTTGCTCCATCCGTTTCCATGTTGTTTCTAAACCATGTCATTGTCTCTGAGGGAGTCTTTCATAGTAATAAGCACAGTCACATTAAACACAAAAATAACATTTATTGAGTGTAAAGCTTATAGAAGGGGTCTTCAAAATATTAAAATATTAATGGAAAACGGATGGTATAAAGCAACTGTGCATAGATTGCAAAAAATGTTGCCCCCAAATAAATTTATCTTTTAATTCCCTTTTCCATGAGCTTTTCGAAGTGTTCTCATATGTCAGTCATGGACTTAACAAGAGCCTTTGAAATAGGCATTGTGTTGTTACAGTGTCTCTTCTACTGATGACTGGTTTGCGGTACAGAGAATTTATTTAGTTTGTCCATTGTGAGTCAGCCAGTTGGTAGCAGAATCATTCCTTTGCCCTCCAAAGCTCAGCAATTTAGGATTTTTTTTTTCCAAATGGATTATCTCCTTTTCTTATCTATCCAAAGGTCACTATGTTTTTTAAAAAAATAACTTGTCACAGTATGTTTTAATTTGTATTTGACTCAAACGTTTTGCACATTTAACCTCTCAACAGAATTTATTTATTTACTAGGAAGATCATAGACTTTGTAGTGCCGGAGTGTTTTAAGAGATTCGTGAATGTTTGTTCTAAAGCATTTGACATCATAAAGTAGGAGGAATAAATAGTGAAGAGCTAGGTTTCTAGACCCTAATCCACTGAGTGACCTTGTTGATCTCATTTAGTCTCTCTAAGCTTTTGCTTTCTCTCAGTCATTTAGTATTGTGGTTGAATGAAATAATGCCCGGATAGAGCTCTGCAAAGGGTCTGGTTAGTGCCAAATGCTTTATCAATGAGCTCTCATATGTGGATGCTCAACTTACATGGAGAGCCATTAACTAAATTATGATAACCATGTGTGTTTTCTTAAGATTTATTTATTTGAAAGAGATACAGGGAGAGAGAGCAAGAGCGAGCAAGTAATCATATATTCTTTAAATTCAGATTGTTTACACCAAATTTATTTACTTGTTATCTGTACTTTTTAAAGCTAAATGTAAATCATTGGTTGAGATAGAGATACATAAAGTGAAAAATAAGTTAAAGAAAATTCTAAGAATTTGAAGCAGACTGGTTATTGGTTATTCTGTTTTCTCTCTCTTAAAAATTTACTTATTCATAGCAGAGTTAGAGAGAGAGAAAGAAAGAGAGATATCCGTCTTCCATCTGCTGGTTCACTCCACAAATGCCTGCAATAGCCAGGACTGTGCCACAGCTCAGGAACCTTGAACCCTATTTGGGTCTCCCCTGTGCATGGAAGGGGCCCAAGCACTTCGGCCATCTCTGCTGCCTTCTCACGTGTATTAGCAGGGAGCTGGATCAGGATCAGAGGAGCCAGAATTCAAAGCACATTCTAAGTTGCACCTTAACTTGCTGTGCCAGACTATTACACTTTGTGAATAAATATGACCTTGTTCATTTTTAAGAAGTTGAGAATTTTTTTAAGAAATGCTATATTAAACCCAAGTAGGATTTTATAATTTTTTTCTACCCCTTAGGTTTTTTTGTGTGTGTGTGCCCTGTCCCATATGACAAATAATCACAAAAACTAAAAAGTGTAGAGAATACTTTTAAAAATTTCTGTCTTACATGAAACAGGTTGTGTGAGTCAGGCAGACATTCTGAGCATTCTATATTAATTGTTAATTCTGTACATACATGTACATTTCCATAAGGTAGTTGACCGTACTTTTATTAAATGCCTTAAAGAAACTAATGAGTAACTGAAAATTGTTCACTGGGATTGTTTTCATCTTCTTAAAATAATGTAAACTGACTGTAATGTAATAACTTGGAAAAAATTTCCACTGAAAAACTGCAGTTAGAGGTACAACCAACTCACTTTTATTCTGTTTTAAATAAGTCAAGAATCTTGAAAAATCAGCATTTAATAATTGTGCTTTGATAGGTCAGTTTGGTTCCTGGAATAAAAATAATTATTTCATTTTTCCTTAGATTCGAAATAAAATGATTGATGGAGAAAGTGGAGAAAAAACATTCAGAACTCTGGTTAAATCTCAAGATGAGGTAAGGAATATACTCGAATATAAAAATATATATGAAGAACAGTTGATATTGATTTGTCTTTCATATTGTCTCAGTATTTACATAAGGACTGTCTAATAAACAATTATTCTTTTTAAAGATTCTTTTGAACGATCAGTTTATTTATTTATTTGAAAGGCAGAGTGACAGAGGAGGAGAGAGATCTTCCATCCACCAGTTCACTCCCCAAATGGCCCCAACAGCTAGGGCTGTACAGGCTTAAGCCAGGAGTCAGGAACCTCCGTCCTGGTCTCCCACACTGGTGGCAGGGTCATCTGCTGCCTCCCGGGTGCATTAGCAGGATACTGAAATGGAAACAGAGCTGCCAGGACTTGAACCAGCACCCTGGTAAGGGACCTGGGAGTCTGGAGCATCAGCTTAAGTTGATGCACCATAATGTCTATTGTCTGGAGAGAAATTTCCACTGATACATTTTTTACCCTCCCCTTTTTATAAAATTATCTTTGCATTCTTGATGTATTATGTTATTAACCATATGTTATTGAAATTGTATTTTGTGTCTATTGTATCATAAGAAATAAAACACAGTATAACTTTGTGACATTGTTTTAGACCACACTAACAATGCAAAACTGAACTTTATATTTAAAGGTTTTATATTTTATATGATTTATAGATACAGATTTCCTAATTCTTGAGTTCCACTGTTAACTGTTTTCAGTTTTCGTTTTTTGTTAATTTACTTTTTCCTGATTGGATTTACCTTCCTTTTGTATTTATATACTTTATAATTTTCCTCCATTGAACCCAAAATTAAATCACATTATAATACAACTCCCCACACTAAGCCACAGGTTTATGGTAATAATAATCCTATGTTCTGTTTACATGTAAGAGCTCTTTTTGTATAAGACATGTGTCTGTCCATTATTAGTTGCATGTGGAGTACATTCAGATATTCACATATTTAGGGAAATATGTGAATATTTTGAAAAATATGTAAGATCCAGAAGCGTGTGAGCTGGAAATTTGATTTAAGCTTTTATGTTTAGCTTTTGTCCTCTCTCCACAACCTCATCCTTTTTTAGATGTACACATATCTCCTGAATGTCTCAGCTGCTCTTTCCCTAAGAGCAACTTGGGATCTAAATAGGATTGTTTGTTAGCACATGGTTTTCCTCACTTTAATATCATTATGAGGTATTGGCACTAAGGCTCAGCGGGTTAACGCCCCGGCCTGAAGCTTCAGCCTTCCATAGGGGCACTGGTTCCGGACCTGGCTGCTCCACTTCCAGTTCAGCTCTCTGCTATGGCCTGGGAAAGCAGTAGAAGCTGACTCGAGTCCTTGGGCCCCTGCACCCTTGTGGAGACCCGGAAGAAGCTTCTGGCTCCCAGCCAATCGGGGAGTGAACCAGCAGATGGAAGACCCCTCTCTCTCTGCTGCTCCTCTCTGTGTAACTGTGACTTTCAAATAAATATATAAATCTGTAAAAAAAATCATTATGAGTTCCCAGTACCAGAGTACAAGGGAGGTGTATAAATTCCAGTCCTCGTTGAAGTGTCAGCTCTGTTTCCTTAGACATTAGCCCTGCTGCTTACAGCCCCACTCCCTAAGAAGGTTGGAAGCCACTGAACGGCTCTACCAACTTCTCAGGCCATTTCACTATAAGAACTCTTTGGCCTTGTGTATGCTTTCCTCAACTTACAAAGTAAGTTGTACTAATTCGCATTGCTATTTTCCCTCTGCTAGTTTACTGTAAATTGCTTTTGTTGACCACTGTTCAACTGCAGGCTGTTTTCCATCTCTGACCCTTTGGGTTTTACTCTTGAGCACGCTGTCCTCAGTAAATACAGCTGCTCAGCTTCCGTTCCTCCGTGGCTCCCCCTCCACATTTCTGTGTCTTTGTCTTTGCATTTCAAGGCAAGTTGTTATTTACTCTGTGAATGAACACAGTTTTTATCAGTATCCTTTTATTTATTTATTTATTTACTTTTGAGAGACAAAGACAGATATAGGGAGGGAAAAATAGAAAAGAGCTCACCTCCACTGGTGCACTCTCCAAATGCCCACAACAGCCAGGGCTGAGCCAAGGCTGAAGCCAGGAGCTGGGAACTCAATCCAGGTCTCCCACATGTGTGACAGGGACCTAATCAGTTGAGCCATCACCTGCTGCCTCCCAGAGTCTTCATTGGCAGGATGCTTGAACCGGGAGTTCAAGAGTCAAAGCCAGGCTCTCTCAAGTGGTACACAAACATCTTATCTCATGTCTTAACCACTGAGCCAAATTGCTGCTCCTCACTGTATATTTTATAGATGATTAAAATAATTACAACATTACACATGCATGTCATTCCTTCAAGTTTTTATTTATTTTCATTTATTTGAGAATAGAGAGAATGAAAGAGGGAAGGTGTCTTCCATCTGCTGGTTTGCTCTACAAATGGCTCTAGGAGCTAGGGCAGGGCCAAGCCAAAGGCAGGAGTCTGGAATTCAATTGTAGAATCTGGAATTCCCATGTAGATGGCGTGGACCCAAGTAGAGTCATCTCCTACTGCCTCCCAGAGTATGCAGTGGTAGGAAGCTGGACAGGAAGCAGAGGCAAGACTTGAACCCTGGCACTCCAAAATGGCAGGCAGGCATGCCAAGCAATGTTTAACCTCTTGTACAACACCCGCCCATATTACTCTGCTGTTAAGATTCTATCTTAACAGGAAATTTATCTCTGTTTATCTTATTGTGGTATTTGGTAGAGACATTTAAGATGTGATGCATCTTTCAGATTACAATGTGATTTCATGTAGTTTTACCCAAAGAAGCAATTTCAATAGGCTGAGGTCAGAAATTAATTGTGAAGCACGTAATTTTTGTTGTAGGAAATCACGTAACTTTTCTTTACCTCATTTTCTGTATCTATGAGATAGGAAAAGCCATCTTACCACATCTCACAATGCTTGGCACAATGAGTTTGCAAGTAATTTTAAATTCCACACAAATGAAATGTTTCCCATGGAAACTGTCTTCGCATGTGACCTGTTGAATATTTTAACCCAAAATCTGTCTCAGATTAATTTTTAAGCATTTTTCTCATGGTCATGTCTTCTAGGAATCCAGCTACTCTGCTAAGAAGTACATGCATGCATCAAAAACAGTTTTTAATTATATGAATAGTCAAATCTTTAATGCATATATACATATCCTCATTTATTTATCTATTGTAGATTTTAATGGTACTAGTGAAATGTTTAAAATCGGCATTAAAGCATCATTTCTTAAATTTATGCTCAACGCTGTAATTTGTGGGAATATGAAAGCCATAAATGCTTTTGAAAAAGAATGTAAAGCAGTGATAACCATGTCATACTTTTTTCTAGAGATATATTGACAAAGGAAACAGGACATACACATGGACTCCTGTCAACGGCACAGATTATAGGTAATTAACGATGTTGATAGGTACATTGTAGGAAAAGTGCTTGGTTAAGTGTCTGTCTTTAATCTTTAGTGGTCCATTCTCCAATGAGTGAATATAGTCTTTAGGTGTTCTTAAGTACTTTTTAATGCAGCTTTCAACAAGAAAATTATTCTTTGCAATATAAGTTGTATTGAAGTTCAGAGTCTGATTTTCAGAATGGCAAAGGTAGAAACAAACTATGAATAAAAAATTTGCAAGTGAAACTGTGTATGATAAAAATCTGTATATTTACATTAGGAATAATAAATATTGAAAAAAATCCCCAAAATATGTAATGATCTTGCCACACCCCTAACTTAGCCACCTGTTCTGAAGTGTCAGAGCTGCAACATCATCTTAAACTTGAGGTTTGCTTATAACTCTCCGATTACCAGATAGTTTTCCATCTGCTCCGCTAACAGCCCCGTTCCAACAGTGCTTTGACTCAACTGAGTTGTGAAACCCCTCTGTCCCTTCTAACTTGTCGCTGCCTTGCCCTCTGCATGGCTTCATGCCTCCTTATTCTGCAGCAATTTCTTGGATCTCATTGTGTCGATTCACTTGCACACTCTGTCCACTCCCTTCATCACATTCAGGTTTGGCAAACCAGTGTGGCACAGTGCCAGTCTTGGGTATCTTCAAATAATGGCCAGCTCCATACCAGTACCTGTCCTTTTAGCTAAAAGTGCCTAAAGAAGATACTCACCGACTGGTATATCACCTAAAATTCATGACATCTAACCACAAGTGAGCTAGTTTAGTGGTGCGTGGTGAACTCTGTAACAGTAAGTTTGAGGTGCTTCTAGGTTACTTTAGATAGCTTCTCTTTCTGCCAGCCTGTAACACTTTGCCTTCATCTTCTCTCAGGTGACATCTTTTTTGCTTCCCATTTTACTGAGAAAAAAAGCAGAAGTGGTCAGAGGGAAGTCCCACTCCCACGGTGCCTCAGTACTTACATCCTTATGTCCATCTTCCATCTCTACTCCTGACCTCCACACCACAGCAAGGATGATCTTAACACTTGAGTTACCCTGTTTCATTTCTCACCCTGCCCCCTGCCCCTACCAAACTTTTGCTGTCACATTTAGCATAAAAGGACAAGATCATGGCCACCAGTGACTTAAATCAACTGGCCTCACTCACCCTTAGCTCTTGGAATTGATCTTCCAGATGCTGCACTGAATCCGCTCTGGTTAAGCCATGTTATCTTCCTTGCTAACCCTCATGAACGCTGGTACCCTTCCTCTTTAAGGCCCTTGTACTTGCAATTAATTCTGCCCACAGTGACCTTGTCATTCCCTCATCTTGTTCAGAGCTTCACACACTTTCCGTGTCCTCACCAAGGCCTTCCCCAGCAGTCCTATCTAAATCCTCCTGCTTCATGTTTTCCGTAACCCTTGGCACACCACACACACAGAGCTTGTACATAGGAACTTACCTGCACTGACTCTCAGTGGTCCTCTCTCACTTCTGAGTTCTCAGAGGGACAGGGATTATTGTTTGCTCTCTTTACTTCTGAATCTCCTGCTCGTAAGACAGTGGCTCATAATAGGCAGTCTGCAAATATCTACAGAATTGAGCGACTTCAGTTTGAAGAAGTTGAAGAATTTTCAAATTGGAGGAATTTTCAGTCTGTCTCATCTTGTCAGTTTCATTCAGGGGTGTCCAGAACTTCTATTGCAATGTGAAAGTGTGGAGGTGCCTTTGACTACACATTGATCTGCATTTAATATGTAACCTAATTAGTATACTGTGGCGGAATCAGCGATTCCTCTCCTAATAAAATAAAACCAACTCCCCAGAAAATATAAATAACTTTTTAGATGAGCCTGCAAATTTCCTAGAGCTAGGGGTTTCCTTGAGCTGCAGCTTGTTCTCGCAGGAACCTGTCTCCTTTGTGTTCCAAGGATGCACCTAGTACTGAAGGCGAGAGAGTACACAGCATTGTCTTCACACGCTGCGTGCCAGTGTTTCTGCACTTTCAGTCTTTGACATAGTCTTAGATTTATTGAGACATACCAAAATGACTGCTTCAATAATTTTATTTCTTTCCATCTATGGATTCCTATCTCTGTCCTTTCCGGCGTTTCTCTACATGTCCACAATCTTCAATTATACACAGAAGTCAACTTTTTTCCTTCCTTGTTTTGGATTCTTTCAAACTCTAAGTTTTGGGATATACTTGTCAAAAGGCGTCGAGAGAGGAGATCTCGGAGCTGTGTCTGGTGAGAGACTGTGCACTGTGTGGGAATGTGTTCTATGCCTTTGTTGCTGAGGTGACGTTCTAGGTTAGAAAAGCTGGATCTTTTTGATCCAGCAGTGAGTCAGCGGCACCTGGTCCTACTATGTGATAGGGACCTTTGGGGATATTTTCATTCCTCATGTACCCTCCTTTTAGGTATCTAAAATTGTCTCGCAAGTGGCCTCTCCACTCAGTCCCTCCCTCACAGCCCCTGTGGTAGTACACACACATAGTACAGGCAAATTAATGTTCTTAGGTTCTTACATTGTCAATCCCTGTTCACAGAAACACTGGTCTCTTCCCATTTTCAACCAAGTTAAATGGGGTCTTCAGCTCTGCTATTCACATCACACCTTTCCAACACATCCTGTCAGCCCTGTCATTTCTGCCATTTCTCTCACCATGTGAATTTCCATTCCCTATGAAGGCCCCAACATCCCCACTTTTGCATGTTTTTCTCAGGCATAGCTTCCCACATCTCCAGCTTGGGGCCAGATTAGATCTGCTTCCATTGCAAATACTTCTCTGAATTTCTGGACAAACCAACTCAACAAATAAAAAATTTAGAACAAAATATCTCATACAAGTAGAAAAAATGATAGGCTTTGGTTTAATGAATAAAGTATCAAATTGTACCTGGTGATTCTGTGTCCTTAAGCCTTGGCTGAATGTAGGTACCATATTTTGTGATAAAATAATTAACTATTTTAGTAGAAAGCTTTCTCTGCTTTAATGAACTGTTTCCTTTTATGGGGATAAATGATTAAGTTGAAGAGTATGGCATAAGTGTGTCTAAATCAGGTAACTATGTTTATGTGAGGCACAGAAACATTGCATGGGCTGTACCCTCCATCTGTTGGTCACTTGTTTTATTAAACTTTAAGAGGAAATAAAGCAGTCTTGGTCTATTGGTTTTATATGACAGAGAGACAGCAAGCGTTGCAGGTGACAGCACTGCTGAGTCAGAATGTTGGTAAAGATCTTATCTGGCAATATGTTGAAGAAATGACTTGACTTGAGATGGAAATAATTAAATTAAGTTTAATTGAATTTTTCTGTAGCAAAAGATTATAGCTATTAATAACAAACTGAGATTTACAGCCAACAAAATGTATATTTGATAGGCCAATTTTAAAAATTCTGTTGTGTTCCTCACAGGTTTCCACGCTATTT
Organism: Sylvilagus floridanus; assembly: GCA_949820135.1. NCBI lineage: Eukaryota > Metazoa > Chordata > Mammalia > Lagomorpha > Leporidae > Sylvilagus > Sylvilagus floridanus. The sequence continues at coordinate 36,176,168 of OX463236.1, forward strand.
TTTATGTTACATGACATGTAACCCAAGCTTGCAGAGTGATACTGTAGCAGTTGCATGATATACTGTTATCGGTTCCAATTAGAAGTTTCTCTTAGCAATAAGTACTGATGGAGCCATAAAAGTGTCCTAATTTCCCTCGAGAGGAATTTGTAGGAGGCAATCTTCAAATATTCAGTAATTCTGCTCTCCGTTCTATAAATGGCAAGTGAATCATGAAAGGTCATCTTACTTTCAGACTGATTACATTGCTTCTTTTAATTTTCATCTCTGCCTCCACTTAAAGGGTGTTACCCATAAAATTAATGTGGAAATCTTCATTAAATCTGCGTAGCATTTTATTTCCCTGACCTTTTCTCATAAGGAAAGTGGATGAATTACTTAATGATGGAGAAAGATTTGGGAATTGGAAGTAACAAGCATTCACTCATTTTGCTATCTTTATTGCATAATAAATTTGAAGCAAATAAACCTCTGCTATTTTCTTTCCTGTACATAGAGTGGATTTTTAATTTATATGTATAAGAAAGGAAGTCTGAAATTGTATATTTCATCCTATTCTATCTTGTCCATGAACAATATATAACCCAATTACAGTTTGGATATCCATCCCCAAAGCTGGGGTTACATGAGGCTTGAGTGGTTAAAAAAAATCTGCAAAAGTCTAGAAATACTGAAAAGCCTAGAAAAGCACACCTTTTCCTGTGCAACACTAACATCTGGAGTAAATATTAAAAGTGATTGCCAAATTATGCCCATAGTTCTCATTCAATAAGTGTGGCTTCTGGGAAATAGTGTACATTTTAAAGGTACCCTCATATTTGCCACAGACAGCTTACAAGTTTATTTCTATATTCAGTGGTTAGCAAAGGTCATTTGCACTGCACGTGTGGATGTGGAACACTTAATCATGCCCTGAGCAAGTGTACTAGCCAGTATTGGGGGTAGAAGAATCACTTATATACATTTGTGTTACTAGAAACCACGTGATATTCTGACATCATTTAACAGTTCCCACAATCCTGCATTTTGTTCATTGGCAATTTCAAAAAGAAAGTTACCTACAGGATGGCTTCTTATTTTTGTGCAGTCTCCAAGGTGAGATTTGATGATAGGCTTGTCTGGCATTCCTGTGTCTAAAGCATTCTGAATTGAGGCTAATGTTGACCCTAGAAATCTCCAGCTTGGTTATCTACCATCAGGCCAGAGTACCCCCATGACTCTTACAGATTACACAGTCAAGATGTATTTCCCATTGAGCCTAGTAACAAACTGCCAGATAACGGAGAATATCCATAGAAAATGAACTTGAAACAAATACCATGCTCTTGTGATATAACTGAGTGAGAAACAATCGGATAAGCAGACAGTCTCTATTAGTGCTATAAAAGAATCTGAATTTGCCCATCAGTGGACACTGGGGAACCTGCACAACAATTAGAATGTTAAAACCATAGGTGTGTAATCCCTTGACAGAGTATATTTCAGATGACTCTATGATTGTTCAATGGTCATTCGTGTTAATAATTCTTCCGTTTGTATTTTAATAGTGTCTGTTTGCTGCAAAGCAGTGTAACAGTGTGTATAACACATTAAGGAGGGAGCATCCAATTAGTAGGATATATGTAGCTATTTAAACCTACCCCTAGTGGTCGTCTATTTTTGTCAAAATTCAAAATATTTAACTATAATCTTCTGCAAATATTGTAGGGATCAGTGACACTTCCTCCTCGGCTAATTTATGGTTGCATCTAGTAGCTTATTTTCCACTTGTCTCTTCTGGTTCCCTACACCGTAGACAGTTGGATGACTCTGGATGGCAAGCCTGAAATTAAGGATTCAATTTGCTGAATGCATTTTTCTCGTCAAAGTAATATGTCTTTTCCTTCCATGAGGAAGATCTTTGGATTTTCCCATGAACTTGATGTGTCTTTTTTTTTTTTTTAAGTTATGTTTCATTTTTGTTTGTTTGTGTTTATGCTTCTCTTGTTTCTATTGCAGTTTGGCCTTGGTATTACCAACCTACAGTTTTTACTATATAAAAGCCAAAATAGAAGAGACAATAACTCAGGCCAGATGTAAGTACTGTGAAAGCAACTCCAGGCTCTATTTGTTATCTCCCAGTATCAGATGTTTAAATACGTCTAGATTTTGGAATACCCAAGGCTTCTACATTTTAGTAATTGTGATTACCAAATCGGCAGCAATGATTCTAACCCATTCCAAACATGCAAGGAACAAGAAATATTCTACATGGATAGAATATGAGCAGGTACTCCAGTCTCACTGGCAGTCCCCTCCTCCCGTCCCTGCCTTGCTATGTGCTCATAGAATCATTGCGGTGCTGTGTCCTCTGTAGCGTCGTGCTCGGGATCTGCTAGCTGGCGCAGAGTGTTTCCCATGCTAATTATCAACATGCTCTCTAGTCGTGGCACTGTAAAGCTTTTCCTTTTCTGGTCTTTCCTTCTTTTTCATTTTTCTCTTTTGCATTTGGCCAGAATGATACTGTGCTTGGCAATTAACTTTCTTTTCATAATCCAAATTAATGTCTCAGTAACTCCAATGGACTAGTTTTTATTTTCTTTAAGCTTCATTTGGAATGTGGAGTAATTGTTAATAGTCCATATTTCTTTTAATTCATCTTAATTTTGTTTCTGGTGACTAAATTTAGTGAAGTCAAATGACCATCATATCCTTTGCACATCTCCCAATTATTGTTGACAATCTAATTTTCCTGTTAGGAAGAATTAAAACACAAAAAAGTATGTATCTTTTTCATCTGACTTTAAAATAAACTTCAGTTACGCTCATTTCTTTGTCAGTTATGTTCTGCTGTCTGCAGGCCTGGTGTTCATAATCCATTGTGGCTATCTATCAAACATTTATATTTGCACTTTCACTTGATAGATATGATGGTCTTTTAACAACCAGCAATTTTGCATGAGCTAGTTCTTTACTTGATACATGTGAGGGGATAACTAGTGAAGTCTTTGATGATAGGTAAGTGCTTCTGTTTATAGCCTGACATTGGTACTGCATCTGCATTAATCACTTCGCAACACAGGCCCTAGAAATAACCACAGGACAGAGAGGGTAATCAGTCATGATGGACAGGACAGACTTCCCAGTCTTCAAACCTAGGTGTCTTTTCTCCAGACTACAGCTGTACATAAATGAACCTTTGATCTATGCACAATATTTTTATTCAAGAAAGTCATTGAATAAAATATTGTTTGTGACCCCCTTTGCTTTACCCTCTTTTTTTTTTGTTTCCCTGCTTTCTCTTTCTGATGGATTTTCACAGCAAAAAAGGGCAAAATGAAGGGCAAGTATTTTCTTGTTGCTCGATTTCTTTCTTTTAGTACACTTGACAATTCCACTGATATTTCCATTCCTACTGGGTATTATCCTCCGTGCTTCTCATGTGCTAGATTTTCCTCCATGATCACTCAGACCTGGGCAGCAGAAAGAGGGGAAGAATATGCTTGTGTTTCCTATGCAGTCTGTTTCACATTCCAGTTGTTTTCTTAGAATTAAAAACAGGTGTTTTTTACTCTTGTACTTACTAATTCATACCTCATATGAAGAATGTTATTAATTCACTAAAGATAATAATGAGCTTGCTAAGATCATTTTCTTTGTCAAAGTTGGTAAATTTCACACTGAGATTTTAAATAAAAATACCTATTAGGTAATATTGATATTCTCTTTTTAAAAGACATCTTGGTTATGGTAAGGTTAGTAAATGAGAAAATTATAGTATTTCCTCTGATATAATTATTGCAACAGATGCTGTGAAGTTAACCTGTGTTATGTTTTTATTATAATATTGGGAAGCATTGAGGACCTTTAATATTCATTGATGTGTTTCAATTTTAGGATATAAGTAGTATATTTTACATTTTTTAAAAGATAATCTTTTAGTACCTTCTGTCGTCATAGAATTTCAGAAAGTATGCTCCAGGTTGCCACTCCAATCCCGTGCCATTATCTTTTCAGATTCAGAAACACTGAAACCGGATAATTTTGAAGAATCTGGCTACACATTCCTAGCACCAAGGTTGGTTTTTCTTTTCTTTTTTGTCTTAGCACTTGTATGCATTGGAGGCCTTCAACAACAATCTGAATTAGGGTCAAGACTGCTATGTATTAATCCCATGTCAAATCATAGAACCAACTTTAAACAGAATCCTGTTTGTTCATTTAAATACTTACTGAGCAATTACTATGTGTTACACAGTGTGCTAACTCACATATACTGTGGTGAATGAAACAGATACTGGCTCTGCCCTTGTAACAGTAACACTTCATCTGATAGTAATCATAATGGAGAATTTTGTTATTTTCACTGATGAGAATATATACAAGCTGCTACTTCAGAAAATTTGTGGAAAATGAAAGATGTGTACTTTTGGTGCAATTTTGAAATATATGCATGGTTTTTTCATAATATGCATTTTTCATAAACTTTTTGAAGTCCCCGGTATACACAAATGTGTATTGTATATCTCTGTACCCTTAGATATACATAGATATGGGCAAATCTGTATTTATAGCATATGTCTGCAATGTTTGAACCTCAAGATTTTTTTAAAATATTCAAACACAACTGTATGGGAACACATTTTAGTTTGTTATTATTAATTTGTTAAATTTGAGATGCAGAGAAACAGAAAGGTAGAGGGCAGGAGGAAAAGAGATCGACAGAGCTCCCATCCACTGGTTCAGTCCCACATGGCCTCAACAGCCAGGAATGACTGGAAAGCCAGAGTCAGGAAAGGGCTAGAATCCAACTAATTGAGCCATCGCCCTACCTTGAATGGTCTGCGTTAGCAGGAAACTGAGGTCAGGTGCCAGAGTTGGGAATTAAACCCAGGCACTAGGATATAGGACAGGGGTGTTTCATACAGGGACTTAACCACTGAGTAGGTGCCAACCCTGAAAACAAAAATCTTAATACAGTGACATTGACTCACATACTTTTTCACATGAACATGATTATTCCTCCTAATTTTACCTCTCTCTCATATAGTGCCCTCTCTCTATCCCTAAATAGTCAAGTTTTGATGTGTTAGCAATACATAGCCACAATATGCAAAAAGACTGTTAAAGCAGCTCTCTTTTTCAACTGTCTATCTCTATGGTGATATTTTTCTTCATGTGCCAAAACAAAATCTTGCAACTTATTGGATACAGATGCATATGTGTCTTAAGTTAGGAATTAAAAGATAATTTGTTAGTATATAAAATGGTACAACTTTTTGTTTACCAATATCTTAAATACAGTAAGTTCTCATTAACATTATTAATATTCAATTATATTCAGCAGCATGAAATATCAAACTATTTTTGGTGCCTCCAGATATACAGTAAAAATTTGATTTTAGAATCTAATATCCTGAAATATACTTTTCCCCCCCAGAGATTACTGCAGTGACCTTAAACCTTCAGATAATAACACTGAATTTCTTCTAAATTTCAACGAGTTTATTGATAGAAAAACTCCAAACAACCCATCCTGTAAGTATGTATTAATACACAACAATTGCTTCAGTGCAGTTATCTCCAAAAGGCCTGAAGTCTTTGTATTGTTGTATTATATTTCTATAATCATGTTAGTGCGTTGGTGATGTGATTTATTTACTGCATGACTTTTTAACGGCAAAATAATTTGAGCCTTAATTTTATATATGAAAGAAATGACATTTCATCATTAAATGAAATCAAGTTTTTTGTTTTTGTTTTTGTTTATTTTTGACAGGCAGAGTGGACAGTGAGAGAGAGAGAGACAGAGAGAAAGGTCTTCCTTTGCCGTTGGTTCACCCTCCAATGGCCACCGCGGCCAGCGTGCTGCAGCCGGTGCACCACGCTGATCCGAAGCCAGGAGCCAGGTGTTTCTCCTGGTCTCCCATGGGGTGCAGGGCCCAAGCACTTGGGCCATCCTCCACTGTACTCCTGGCTACAGCAGAGAGCTGGCCTGGAAGAGGGGCAATGGGGACAGAATCTGGCGCCCCGACCGGAACTAAAACCCGGTGTGCCAGCGCTGCAAGGTGGAGGATTAGCCTATTGAGCCACTGCGCCAGCCAAAATCAAGTTTTCAAAACATAGTAATATATATTTGCAATAGCTAAATGTAAACAGGGTATGCTTTCCTTAACTACTCTCAAATTTAGGATATTTAATTTTGTCTTATCTTTTGAAGATTTCTTAATTGCTCCTGCTATGTAGAGGAACATACAAATTTGTATGAGTCTTAACATGCATAGAATAAGAAACAAAAATATCAAGATATATCACTTAATGTTTTCCTTTCTTTCTGACATTCTGTTTTGATCACAGTTAAGTATATATCTTCAAAAGAAAAAACCAAGCTGTTATTTCCCAATTTATGGAGTAAAAAAGTTCAGCTAGAGAACCAAAATTTTAGTCACTCATTTTTAAACATTATACTTGTCTTTCAGATAAATGTGCATCATTCATACTATGACACTTCATAGAGATTTATGGATTTTTGGATTTTAACATGTTTAAAAATCTAAACATTTCTTTCCTAAAAATATTGATTGTAAAAGCACTGTCAGGAACAAATGCAGTTTAATGAAAATCAAGAGAGGAAAACCAAGTAAATTCAAATTTACTTTAGTGGATATAATTTAGTGGATATAATTTAGTGGATATAATTTGAAGGAAAAAAAGAGCACATACATCTAATTGACTTTTTGTTTTCTGTGTCTTCCTTCCTATCCCTTGTCTCTTTTCCTCCCTTCTTTCTTTTTCAAAAATCTATTAGGAAGCACTTTATTATCAAAAACAAAACAAAAACCTTTTTCTAAAGCTGTCTCTGAAATTTAGATTTCTCACAAAGGAGAACAAATGTCTTCCCAGAGCCTCCACTTTGGCAGGAATTAGCTAGTGGCTTCAAAAGCCACTTCGAAAGTCAGTCATGGGTAGCTGGTCTACATTGGACATAATTCTAAACTTTTCTACTCATTGTGCACTTTCTCTGAGCAGTTATTTTATGTCAATGTTTATTTCCTGTTAATAAGTGATAAGCATTTCCAAGCGAGAACTAAAATATAGGATTGTAGAATATTTTTAATTGGATACAAAATTATATAACTCTCATACTCCTTGCAAAGATGAATTTTTCGTAAATATTTCAGAATACCATGAAAATTGCAGTCATTCAAAAGAATGTGTGAAAAAGATTTTTCACTGCCTCTAGTTTCTGGAGAAGTCTAAATATGTTTAAAATAGTATTTCCAGTGTAATTCATACTTGTGTTGTCTGTTCCCATCTTTTTATTTCTCATCACCATTTGTCTGCCTCCACTGTAATTCAGTAGGAAATGTTTGAGATGATTATATGTGAAGAATTGAGAATTTATAATTATTTTAATTAGAGATCATTTTATAGGCATTAGCTCATTTTTACATTTTCCTTTGACAATATTACACCCCTATGTTATATATTTCTCTCAATTAAAATTGGAAATCTAGAAAATTAGAAATTTAGAAAAATTAGAAAATGAATACAGAATATGTTCTTGAATTAAGAGGAATATTCACTTTAACTTGATTTGGAGCTAGAAAATATAATTTTTTCATTACTGTCTTAAAGAAGTATGTGAGTATAATTGAAGATACCTTTTTTCTGTGTTAGGTAATACAGACTTGATTAATAGAGTCTTGCTGGATGCAGGCTTTACAAATGAACTTGTCCAAAATTACTGGAGTAAGCAGAAGAATATGTAAGTATTTGTTCTTATTAATAAAAATAGATATTCTACCTTTGAATTTAGTCTTTCCTTGAGAATCTCAAAATCATTTTACAGTTGTGGAGAACTTGCATTTTCAATTGTGGGTACATTTCAGTATTAATACCCTTTGTTTCTCGGCTTTCCGTGTATATACCCTTCAGTGTAAATAAACCAAATTAAATAAGCATGTTTGTGCATTCCAAAATCAATTATGAGCTACTCATTCTTAAGAAACTTGTTTTTAAAATTTGCATGCTGCCATTTCTCCCATGTGCTTTCAATGCACCAAATACCAGCGCTCTTCACTCCTTTTCCCTTGCATATGCTTCTCCCTCTACAGTGACATCTTCTGTTCTCTGTCATGCTGGTTAAGTCCCGTTCTGTCTTCAAAACATAGCTTCATCTTCATTTCCTGAGGAGCCTTCCTTAAGCAGCCTCCTGTTAAGGACTTACTTCATAGATACTTCAGTTATTAAGACATAGTTTTGCATCAGTTGGTGTGTTTACTTTGGCTTCCCTTATTTCAGGAACTTGTTTTATTTCTCTTAGTATCTGCAATACCTAAGTTAATATCTTAGGATAAATTCAATTTGGAAAAAAAAATCTTCTTTTCATGTGTTCCAGCAAGGGAGTGAAAGCACGGTTTGTTGTGACTGATGGTGGGATTACCAGAGTTTATCCCAAAGAGTAAGTTCAAATGACATCTGTAAAAGTAAGTGCATTAGAAAAACTGTACCAAGGATCTGTACATTCCTGTATTAAGAAACCGTTCTCCAGAGAAATTCATCATCGTTTGTAGATGGCACTGGTGTCATTGTTGTCAAGAATTTGCAGTATTAAAATACTCCATTCTGAAAAATGGAATCTTAGGATTTTTTCAATGATATAGGTATTTACATATATATAAATGATATAGGTATATATATAGAAAATGATACAATGATATAGGTATATATATAGGTATATATATATATAATGATACAATGATATAGGTATATATATATATAAATGTTTACAAGATGTTTAAAGAGAATTTTCTCTTGGTGGACACAAGCTCAAACTAATTAAATTAACATAATGATTTAAACTATTAGCAGGATTTGTATGGCATGCCATTGTTTCCAGTGTTCTTTGATGTATCTTTCTCTGTAATGGTCGGAAGTAGACCAAGGAAGCACCAAGACTTACTAATGCCAATTGGTCTTGTTCATACTTACCTGGATAGTAAACAGCTGAGTAAGACTAGGAGTCAGTGTTTCTGATTCTTGATACTGTTCTGATATATTGCTTAGTAGTATCACTTCCACTGTCAGCTAGCACCAACTTCCTTAGACACACCTGAGATGTAGACGTTACCTGTAGAGCTCAATGTGTCCACCAAGGGAAAAGCAGGTTATCATGTAGATTAATAAATATGAATGATGAGCCATTTCCTCCTTAGGGCTGGAGAAAATTGGCAGGAAAACCCAGAGACATACGAAGACAGCTTCTATAAAAGGAGCCTCGATAATGATAACTATGTTTTCACTGCTCCCTACTTTAACAGTAAGTATTGCTTTGGAATTCAGCTTCCTCGATTTATTTTTCAAAAATAAATTATTGCTGCTACCTGCTTTCTCCCAAATCAATATATTTTATGTTAACTGACCAAAATGACTATTCAAAAGCCTGCATTATATGCGAGGCATTAGAAAAATAGAAAAGAAGCATCCATTTAGTTGAAGAGATAAAATTCTTAACACAGCATGCAATTACGCAGTCGCGCAAAGGTAACATTTCTAACAGGCATGCATGGGCAATAGAAACACATGCAGAGCATCCTTCACGGCACAGCTGAAAAATATATTGGAAGAATGCTTAATGAACTAAATAAAATAGAGTAACCGATTAATTATATTTTATCAGTATTAATTACATACTGTAATATTTATAAAATACTAAAAATATTCTTTGAGTTATTTCCAAAACATCTTTCTAATTTAACTCCTTCACATCTCTGGGAATAGGTCTTACTTACCCGCATTTTCACAAAAGAGACAACTGCACTGGAGCTGTGCTGTGGCATAGTAGGTTAATCCTCTGCCGGTGGTGCAGGCAACCTATATGGGCACTGATTCGAGTCCCGGATGCTCCACTTCCAATCCAGTTCTCTGCTATGCCTTGGGAAAGCAGTGGAGGATGGACCAGTGCTGGGGCCCCTGCACCTGCATGGGAGACCCAGAAGCTCCTGGCTTTGGATCAGTGCAGCTCTGGCCATTGTGGCCATCTGGGGAGTGAACCAGCGGATGGAAGACCTCTCTGTCTCTCCTTTTCACTGTCTGTAACTCTGCCTCTCAAATAAATAAAATAAAAAGGGGTGGGGGCAACTGCAGTCTGGAGAATTTCAGAGCTGTGTCCAGGAACATCTACATTATAAAAAGTAACACTAGTTTTAGGCACTCAAAACCAGTCTTTCCTCTTTACTTTTTTCCTCTTTACTTCTGCAACCACCCCAGAATTTTGGCAGATGGTAGAAAGCCAAGATTTAATGTGCATGCATTATGTTGCAGAAGTAGATAAAACCAAACTAGGTAATTCCTGTCTCCAAATCAATTAATACACAATTCATGGACATTCCAAGTAGCTTGGTTGGTATATAAAGAAAGAAGAGAGAAAGAAGGAACCATGCATCTCTTTATGTGTTGTATAATCTATAATTTTTAAGTAAAACACTATCCATCTGTACATATTGATATAAATTTAATATTGTTGTCCACTTTATTTTCTAGATAAGTCTGTTTTCTTTCTTTTCTTTTAGAAAGTGGACCCGGGGCCTATGAGTCAGGCATTATGGTAAGCAAAGCTGTAGAAATATATATCCAAGGAAAACTTCTTAAACCTGCAGGTAAGCATACACACTATACACATAAACACAATCAAAATTAAATGTGACCTGACGTCTACACTATAATCTCGGATCATCTGAATGCCTCAAACAAAATGTCAGACATGCAAATTGAAAAAATATGTAATTTGCTATCTATCGAATTGGGGATAAAATTAAATTGATACTATAAAGGGCTGAAGAATTTAAGAAGTATTTTTATATATAATCAACAAACATTTATGGAATCAATTTAACATAATATATTAGGATTTTAAATGCACAACTTAAAACATTGGATTGATCTAGGAATTCTACTAGAGAAGTCTCTCCTAATACTTTCAAGTAAATAATAAAGCTACATGGCCAAGGACATAAATATTTGTAATAATTTAAAGATTGAAAGTTAAACTTCTGTCACTGGGGGAGAACATAAATTATGGCATATGTACTCTATAGAGTCCTATCAGAGAAGATTAGGAAGGGATCTGTTAAAAACTTGCAAATAAATGTATAGAAAAATGACTTTTTGGTACAAATTAAATAAGCAAGTGAAAATTCATAATAAAATTAAACATTAGAAGTGGAAGTCAGCTGAGGTGGGTGAATACAATAAAGTAAAAACTTGTTGTTTTTTCATTATATTATTTAATTTTACTTGAAGTTTAGAAAAAAAAGCATATATTAAGGAGGCCAGATGGATGAGAGATGACCATCCTACTCCAGAGGGCAGTTTTATCCCATTAGTAGTTCTAGTATTTGGTTCACCCCATCACTCACAACTCACACCTGTTCCTTCCTTCCCTCAGTTGCTCATTTACCAGTTATTCTCTCAGCCTGTTACACATGCGAGGGGATTAGGGAAGCTTCTTAAAATACATCACTTGAATGAAGTCATATTTATGAGGATATCTTTGATATTATTATTATTACTATCATTATTATTATTTTAGCTTATAATATTAGATAATTGGCCAGTGTGTGGCCAATGAATAAATTGTTTTGTGAATATAAATGATTGATGATGTAATAGTTCAAGAACAATTAGCATCGTTCCTTAATGAAGAGCTCCCCCAAAAATCTACAATAACTATTCAGTCCAACATTTTTTGGCTGTTGTACAAATTTTCTAATATGTTATATAGCAAAGATTGTATTACATCCATTTCTATCTTTAATTTTTCAGTTGTTGGAATTAAAATTGATGTAAATTCTTGGATAGAGAATTTCACCAAAACTTCAATCAGGGATCCGGTAAGATAGTATTTTAAAACCTCTTATGCTACACTTATTCTCAAAATAAAATAAGAAAGCTACAGGTAAGGTCCTTATAGAGCAGCAAAATAAATTTTCAACACCCTACATTGAAGCAAAGTTATGAATTCTGTTTTTTGATAATTTTTTGTTTGATCAATTAATAAATTATATGTTTCTTTTTTATAACTTAAAATTCTAATTTTTCATGAAATGTTTCTTTTTTATAACTTAAAATTCTAGTTTGACTGGTATTTTCTAATGTTAAAATTATTTTCTTACAGACTAGACTGTTATTTATTTTTATTTTTATATTAAATAAATTGTTCCAAAACTTCTAATTATAACTGTAGTAACTAATGTGATATGATATAGTTAAAATCCAACTTAAAAAAAAAAAGCATGAGATGATAATTGTATTTCTGTATTTCAGTGTGCTGGCCCAGTTTGTGACTGCAAACGAAACAGTGATGTAAGAACCTTCTTACTAAATGTCTTTTAACTTCTATGTTCTTATATTGCTCTGACTAAGCATTTCATGATAAAGAAAAAGGTGTGAGAATTTTTAATCAAATGCTAAATTCTGTGAATATGTGAATTCATTAATATAAGTGAATTTGAACTTATATGCTTTTAATTTCTAACTTTAAATGCTTCTATTTTTAAAAATATTTTCATATTACGGGAAGGTGAAGAATAATCTCTTGTCAATATGGGTGGTATTCACTTACATAGAAAAATCTATATGTTCCCAACTCTGAAAACAGTGTTTTTAATTATCATCTTAGTCAATAAAAATTATGTAAATTGATTTTCATGCATGATTTAAATTGGGTAATATTTTCCCTGTTTCAAGGTCAATGAAATATTGTTTCTCAGTTGTTAGTATTTTTTGTTTTGCCTTCTGCTTTCAGACCTCTAATTATCTAACCAAACATTTCTAATACAAAAATGTAGTGTTTTATCCTACTTGCTTTTCTTTCTTTAATCAGTCAAGTATGTTTCTTAAAATGTTACTTAAAAGCATTTTTATAAAAAATCAAGACTGTGTTTAAAATAACAAAATTATACATGATTAAATATTTTAGTCTGTATCATTTCCTGGATCATTTAGATGACCTTGAAGTGCTAAAACTATTTCTGATTTGTTCTGAGTCAGTTGATAGTCTTACTAGTTAGCCATGTATTACCAAGCCTTGGTGGTCTGATAGGAATATGAGCATTGAAATCATCTGAATAAATGAGGGCACTCAGAAACTTCATGCAGAACTAGAATTCAATGATAAATTTCTTTTGGTGCAGACATTTCTGAAATCCATGCATAATTTTTTCACAACATGTATTTTCTGTGAACTTTTTGAGAACTCCCTCTAGGCACAGATTTCAAAATTGCATACACCAAGACAAGCTTGTCTTTGAATTCCTTTTTCCATGAACAATTTTTTTTTTAAATTTATTTGACAGGTAGAATTATAGACAGTGAGAGAGAGAGAGAGAGAGAAAAAGGTCTTCCTTCCATTGGTTCACTCCCCAAATGGCCTCTGCGGCCGGTGCACTGCGCTGATCTGAAGCCCGGAGCCAGGTGCTTCTCGTGGTCTCCCATGCGGGTGCAGGGCCCAAGCACTTGGGCATCCTCCACTGCCTTCCAGGACCACAGCAGAGAGCTGGACTGGAAGAGGAGCAACCGGGACTAGAACCTGGCGACCATATGGGATGCCGGTGCCACAGGCAGAAGATTAACCAAGTGAGCCATGGTGTCAGCCCCTTCCATGCACAATATAAAATACCTTCGTATGTTCAAGAGAAGATACAGTCATGTGGATGTTTCTCCTATTTTTGTTGTAATTGTATAACGGAGTCATTTGATAATGTAGCCTCTTAACCCAGACGTCTTGACTGTGGACTTTTCTTTTGATAGGTAATGGATTGTGTGATTCTAGATGACGGTGGGTTTCTTTTGATGGCCAACCATGATGATTATACCAATCAGGTATGTACGTGTGGTAAGAGAAAAGTAGGGTCAACATTGCAGTACCTCTTCAAACATTATTGAAATTGATGAATTGTGTCCATTCCTTCCGCAAACGTAATATCAAGCAGAAAAATACCTAATCTCATTTTGGTGCTTTCATGGTGACAAATGCAGATTTTCCATTGCTTTTGTTTTTTAAACTCCTGAGTTGTTTCAGTTCATATTTTATTCATATTTCTTTTCACTGTATTGATTTAGGTATTCACATCTGGTTTAAATTTGAAAATTTATTTTATGATTCTTTTCTTTAGATTGGAAGATTCTTTGGAGAGATTGATCCAAGCTTGATGAGACACCTGGTCAATATATCAGTTTATGCCTTCAACAAATCTTACGATTATCAGTCAGTGTGTGAACCTGGCGCTGCGCCAAAGCAGGGAGCAGGCCACCGCTCGGCTTATGTGGTCAGTAGTACCTCCATCAGATGAGCCCATCTCAAAGGGGTCCTCAAGTGCAGGTGAAGGTAACGTCATCTTTTTTTATGTTTTATAGCCATCAATAGCAGACATACTGCAGATTGGATGGTGGGCCACTGCTGCTGCCTGGTAAGTCAGTTTTTGTGTTTGGGTAGTGAGAGAATGCATGGAATTGAAATGGTAAAGTATTTGATAAAAATGTGGGTTTTGTGACATGTAAGTTGTTATTATGAGAATAGCTTTGTCATTTCTTAGAGGAAACACAGGTCATGTTTATGAATTGTTTAAGTGATCACTGTAGTACTTGTAACTTACAGTTATTCTGTTTTGTATATGAAAGCAATGTTATGCTCATGTAAACATTAGCCGCTTTTAGAAACTTCCTTTCTCTTTGGATGTGCTGAAACTTTTTCTTCCCTTTGTATGATACTTAATTCCTTCCATTTTAAGCGTAGTGATCCATAAAAAAATCCCTAAATACTTTCTTTTTAATTTCTGAAATAGTGTGCACATTGGTCAAATTCATGCTGCCTCTTTACTATTAAATGCCAGGACTGGCATAGTTTTAGAGGTAGTTGGTGCTGAAAAGAATCCAGTCCTTTCTTTTCACTGTCCCGCGCTCCCTACCTCCCTCACCCGACCTGTGCCCCTCCACCTGTGGGAATAAGACATTGGAACTGTTTCCTGAGGCTCTGGCGAAGTCTGGAAGGTCAGAGTTCTCACTGTGCAGTTCTGGTCAGTCAAGTAGCTGGGCTTCATCTCTAGTCTGGCATCTGTTCTCATCCTCCTTTCCTCCCCCCCCACCTTCTTTCCTTTTTCTTTATGTATCATCGCCCTGCTGTGTTATCCTACCCTTATTCCTTGGAGGTTAAATTATAACATTCATTTAAAAAGTGAGGTTTTTCTTTAAGATAAAATTAAGTGTGACTGTATCATTTTACTAAATCAGCAATCTTTTACATTAAAAATTCTGTGTTCCCTCAAAAATGGTTTTTTGTGTTTGCATTTAAGTAAGTTTTTCAAATCTCATAGTGATTCTGAAATACTTGATTGTCTTTATCCTCTTTTATGACTAAAGTCTCCATTCTGCCTCCATCTCCCCCCCCTTTTTAAAACTAAATTCAGTTCCAGTGATTCTGTACTGATATTAGAATGAAAGGTGACATGTTCTACGTGTACTAATTTCTTGAATGTCACATTACTTATCTACAAATAAATTCTATATTATAAAACAATTGGTAGTTCACAAGCCCAAATCCACAGCATAAGGTCATTTATGTTTGCCTTGTCTTTCCACCACAAAATTTTTAAAACTCAAATAAGAAACCATGGATGTAAAAACCCGCACCCAGAAATATTAGCATTCTCCCTCCAAGAATTAACTACTTCTGCTTAGTAGTGTATAGTAGGGCCCCTCCTCCCTTCCTCCTGAACACTAACTTCATGACCTCATTTACAGATTTAAGAAGATGGTTGCAATGTTTTGTATAATTTATGAAAACTTACATAAATATGCTCCTAAATTTTTGATTTCTCCCAAAAAGATGTGTATATGTAAGCAAGTGAAAATACTCAGGTTTTCATTGTGTGTTTATAAAGGAAAATGTGTAGCCTTTTATCAATTTTTTTTTTTTAATTCAGGTCTATTCTTCAGCAGTTTCTGTTGAGTTTGACTTTTCCAAGGCTCCTTGAGGCAGGTATGTGAAGACTCAGCTATTGTCATTGTAAAGGTTAACAATCAAAAAAATTTGTTTTGATGTGCTGAGTTAACAAGCTCAAAGAGAATGTGTATGTGCATGGGGGGATATGTATGTGTGAGACACAGGGTCCATCCATCTCCTACTCTTGCAAGGTGGAATTTTTTGTCAAATATTTCTTAATGTTTTAGAAACTTCCTTAGGCCATGTGGCCTCTATTTTGTAGCTGTTTGTAGTTGAGTTCATTTACTCTAATAATATTTATTGGGTACCTCTTATGGGTTTTCTTCATATGACAGTCAAGGGTTTTGCCTTCTATTTTGACTTTGCTCTGGGAGAGATGAAGGCTCTGGGGGACAGACGACAGTGTCTGCTGATGACAGTGGTCTGTGTTCTGACTCCCTACAGCTGATCTGGAGGATGACGACTTCACCGCCTCCATGTCAAAGCAGAGCTGCATCACTGAGCAAACCCAGTATTTCTTCGATAATGACAGCAAATCGTTCAGTGGGGTATTAGACTGTGGAAATTGTTCCAGGTAACGTGTGTCCTTATTTCTGGAATAATCTTATTTCACTACAAAATTGGTTTCACTTTTCTAATCATTCAGAAAATAGTGGAGATTGTTGTTGGGGTTAAACAACTGTTTTAGATTGAAAATGTGGAGGGATCGTCTGTCACTCTGTAAGCTTTCAAAATTAGAATTTTTCAAATTAATTTTGACTTTTGTAAGTTATTCCTTTACCTATAATAATAATTATATGGTCAAGTTAATTGATTGTCTCTTTAGGCAGAACATTTAAAAATTTGATTTTATTTTAATGCATTTTTGTCAAAAAAAACTCATTTAAAATTTCTAGTATAAAGTTGTAGAATTATATTTTAATATATTTAAAAGATAATTCTAAATCAAATATGATTCTTAAATAGTGGTCACTAAACAGGTTTTCAAATATATATTCTGGAGTTTTCTGTTTGTTTTGCTTCTCATCATCTGACATGAAGAATTTAATGTTATTTTTTTATTTGAAACTGAAGCAACTGGCAGAAAATAGCATTTTTGAGGTTCATTGTTTATGTTTGTCAGTATCTATAAAACATTTGTGAAAGTTTGAAAGATATTAGAATTTCATTTATGAACTACACTGAATCTTCTCTTAACATTGAATCTTCACATTAACATGAGAATTATAATTATCATGCGTTTGCTGTGATGCAATGTACTAATAAATTCCTGAAATATTAAATAAAAGTTTGAAAGAGAGATAATTTAATTTGCTTGTAGTGGGATAAAAGAAAAAGACAAGATGAAGAAGAAAGTGATAATCTACATCAAAGTATCCCTGAGAACCAAGCCGTAAGCCACAACTTACAAAGCCTACAGTAAGGGACATTTTGGTGTAGAGACCAGGGCAGGTTACTCTTGAAGGCATGTTAACATAGAAAAGTGGAAATAGGAGGATGTGAGGTAATCTGAGACTGTGAAAGGGCTGGAATTGTTTGCTAGGGGATCCCCAAAAGTAGTCACTAATTATTTGAAAGGAGTTTACTGAAAATATCATGAGCCTTTAATACACACGGGTCAGTGTTTTATGACTTGAATTTAGCAACCGTCTGTGTCTAAGAAGGAGATAGAGGGCATGAAAAGGAATGGAAAGGGGAGGAGTCAAGCGCAACCACCTTGTTTAGAGATTAGTATATCAGACCATCAACTCCAGGAAATGGAACTGCAACACTTCAGTGTCTGTGTCAAAGTTTCCATGTCCTTTGGCTTTGCATTAGTTGATATCCAGTAATAGCAATGTGTACTTCAAAAACCAAATTTAAATTGGGAGGTAAAGGTCAATGTAAGCAAGACATTAGGTTGAATCACTATTTTCTTATGCTTGTGTTCCACATTCAATGAGGAAAAAATTCCACCTCTTTTTTTAAGCTTTATTTTATTTATTTGAAAGGCAGAGTTAGCAGTAGAGAGAGAGTCTTTCATTTACTGATTCATTCTCCAAATGGCCGCAGTGGCCAGAGCTGAGCTGATGCAAAGCCAGGAGCCAGGAGCTTCTTCCATGTCTCCCACATGGCTAAAAGGACTTTCCACTTGCTTTCCCAGGTGCTTTAGCAGGGAGCTGGATTGGAAGTGCAGCAGCCAGGACTCAAACCGGTGTGCATATGGGATGCCAGAACTGTAGGCTGCGGCTTTAACCCGCTGCACCACAGCACCATTCCCAAAACCTCACTTCTTGAAAAATAAATAAATAAAGCCATAAAGAAATTGTTCAGTGATATACTCACATTTTTATGTTGGTTACAAAGGAAGGCAGAAGCAGCTTGAGGTGTGGACAAAGGGAATGGAATTTAAAGCCCTTGATTCTCTCTACATCTGTGTTGTGCAGTGCAGTGGTTATCGGCTACGTGTGGCTGTTTAAATTTCAGTCAAATGAGTTAAAACTAATATTTTGATCCTCAGTCTTGTCACATTTCAAGTGCTCAGTAGCTTCTTTGGCTAGTGTTTGTTGAACAGCACTTCAACAAGATATTTAGCCATTTTTATGTTCTGGTTTTCTTACTGTAAAGTAAGTCAACCTTGGTTCAATTTCAGTGATAAATATCACAATTCTTTAACCATGTCCCATGAAACATTTCATTCTATGAGTTTCAACTGCTAGTGCTTACTATGCAGTGAGAACTAGCCCTTGGAAAACAAAAGTCACACTTAAGATGTTTTCTGTTGCATTTTTTTTTTTAGTATTCAGTTGAGAGTGGTAATATGTTTAGGCTAATATATAAAGACATAGTAATTTTTCTCTTCTAAAAATACTCATGCTGTTGAACTAATTATAAGGGTCATGCACTCTGTGTTTCATTATACCATTTTAATATCCAAGAACCTTGGAAGATTCCCAAAAGATATTTGTCATTCTCTGTGGTATCTTTATATTTATTTTGCAGAATCTTTCATGTAGAAAAGCTCATGAACACCAATTTAATATTCATAATGGTAGAGAGCAAGGGGACATGTCCCTGTGACACACGGCTGCTCATACAAGCAGAGCAAACTTGTATCCTTTGACTCGGAGAAGTTGGGAACAGAATGGCCCCCGAAAGCAATGCATGTTTAACCCTGTCACAGGCATTATGCTTATAAAGAGAAACATTAATTAAAGTGTTGTGATCACCCCGTGGAGACAGAAGGGACCCCCTCATCCCAGATTTGGCTTGAATGTCAAGGGTGATTGTGCGTCATGTGTGCAGGCGGAGGAGAATTCACAAGTAGTTCCTGCTATCCCTGACTGCTTGAACTGTTGTGTTGGATGAGAGTAATGGCATAGATGGCTCTTGTTCACATTGGGAAATAAGTGCATTGTATCATTTATTTTTAATCATGTGAGAACAAAAATAACTTCATATTCCTTAACAAGTCTCTTTAGCTGATGGGCCAGATCCTTGTGATATGGTTAAGCAACCCAGATATCGAAAAGGGCCAGATGTCTGCTTTGACAACAATGTCCTGGTAAGATGAAACTTTTACTGGATTAAAATACTGCCAATTAATGGTCAGCATCCACAGAATTTAAGGAGATAAGTCGCAATTTTTAACTCAAACTTTAACGTCTTAATCATAGTTTTCCTTATTAACATGATGTACTTTCTGGTAGATAGGTTTTTGTTTTGTCATTTCAATAGTTTTCTTGGTTAGCATATACTTAACAGTTGCTTCTTCTATCTGTCCTTCCCACAGAAATTGTACTTTCAAACACAGTTCCAATCAATTTACTAATAATCAAGGTCTAATTATAATGACTTTGTAATAAATAATAACTTATAGTATATGTTAGTTATGGTATATGTGTTGTCTGCCTTTATTTATATGCCAATCCTGAAGACATGAAAGTTACTTTTATTATAATATTTTATTATTTTGTATTAATTTCCTGTATTTAAAAACCTGCCATCCAGTTATTATCCATTAATTTATACTTCTACTTTCTCTTAGAAGGGTTTCTTTATTCTACTAGACATTAGATTTGTATTATTTACCTTAATTATTTTTTCTTTCTATTGTTTTAAATTACACAGGTCAGTTACACAGAGTTAATTGGATTAAATATTTAATGTATATTATCTAAAGATGATCACTACTATTTCTATAATTCAGCTATCTTTTCCTAATAAACATTGTTCTGACTTATTATATATGTAATCAGCTTTATACTTTCTAGATTATTTTAATTATTAAGAAAAACTTTATTCTCAGATGGACACAAAAAATGCTCTGCCCACTTTTTTATTATTGATTTTTAAATCCTATATCCCCCATGTTGTTTCTTCAAGGTATACCTTTGCATTAAGTGTCTTGCACACACATTTCAGCATCCAAACAGAGCATTATCATCTCATGAATGATTTATTCTGAAAAGATGTCAGAACATCTATTGATTTATATGCATTTAGAGAATTATTTATTAATTTAGCTTATGTTTAGCTGCTCTAATATATATAGCCGCATTTGTCCCAGAAAGGGTAGGAGATTTTCAGTTACATATTATACAGTTAGATGATTTAAGTTAAAAATGGGACAAAGAAGAAAGAAAATCAGTAGTGACCATTAGGACTAAACAGCAAAGATTTGTTAGCTAGTAACTTCCAGTTATCTCTGAGCACTATTGGGATCATTCTTCCTGATAGGAAAAGTGATTCAGAATCTTCAAGGTTGCCCATGCCAACTCATTGCCCAACTGTTAGCACTAGCTTTTTCAGTCTAAAGATTAAACTCACTCAGAAGTAACTTAAAAAGTATAGAAACCCTGTTTATCACCCAAAATATTCTTATCCCAGGAAGCTACCTCTTTTAATCAAGGCATTAAAAAGATTTAACTGATAAAATTTTCCAACGATTCAAGTTCTTGCCCATTTTCTATCAGGTTGTGTGTGAAAGTACAATTCCTGCTCGGTGGCTTGGTGTGCTGGTACTGTGTTGTGTTTCTTTAGCAGTGGAGTATGTTGGTAATGCTTATCTGCTACGGTCACTGTGATTCTGCTCTGAATGGAGGCTCACATGAACTGCTAACTGCCAGCAAATTGCATGAAATCTCATCTTGTATGTCTTCTTTTCTGTGTTTTCTTTCCTTTTCCTGTACTTGCTACTTTGCCCGTTATTAATAGGATCAACTTATATGCACAACGAGTCGTGCCTGTACCATGATGTCAGCTCCTATCTTCATTTTACTGCAAGTTTTCATGTGGTGTGGATGGTCAGTCACTTTCTCTAATTTTTCTTTGTTTTTGTTTTTGGCTTGAAATTTTATAAAATAACCCATATCCCTAAATTCACAATAATAAATGTCCTGAAACCAGGCTATTCAAATTCCAGTGCTACTGTTGCTTTGTAAGTGGCTGATTTCAAATGGTGTGTTAAGTTTCTAATCCTAAACAGAACATATCATTTTCATGTATTTATTTAAAAGTCATTATTTTCTCTTTAGGTGTTTGGGTATTAATTAAGTCAACATGGAAAAAAATTATATGTCTCATGATATCACTTTTACTAAAGAATCCTGATGCCAATTATCAGAGCTAGACATTTCAATTTATGTTCAGAAATGCTAACAAAAAATTATAGAACCATTTTAGTTGTTTAAGAACTTCTGAATCAGTCATTCTGATTTTTCCTTGCTTTTAAATGAGTCTTGTTTTAAAAACTCGCTGGATTTTTACTCCCCAAATATTGACATTCTGAGTGAAAAATTTTAGTACAGGTGTTTCTAAGTTCATTATATTTAATGTTGCTTATGTTATTTACCAAAACTTGTCATTATTTATTAACCTTTTGAAAAAAATTCTGAATTTTATAAGCAGCACTAGTATCAAATGTTTTAGGACTTGGATCTCTTTTCATTGTTTTATTTATTGTTTTGAAATTTCTGATGCTCTAGCATCATCATGATTGTGTTACTAGAACACTGTTGTGTTTTTTCTTCATTGGTCTCCAGGTATTCATTGCTTAGGGAACCACTAGATGGAGATGTGGCAGTTACTATGCATGGAGGGAGCTGATGAGGGTGGGCGAGGAGGGGGGAGTGTGGGTAGCAGAGGGAATGAAAAAAAAAAACAGATTTGTTCTGAGATAGTAAAATAAGTTTTCATTGCTGAAAATCCCAGTTAAAGAAAACCCTAGCTGATTTTAAAAAGTAAATGACTGAAACAAAACCCACATTCTCCAAGTACACATTTGTAAACTTAATACATAGGCAGCTATTTAAAATTTTGATTTGTTGAAGAAGAAACTATGTAATGAAATTGTATGTTTTGAAAATTGTCTCAGTGGTCATAATGTAAATGAACAAACTGAACAAAACAGTATCAAATTATGTTCTGTGGATGAGGAATAGTATAAAAATCGGATACATTTCACCTGTGAGTCACAAGTTTACGCCATTGCAGTATTTTCAGGTAAGACTTACAGGTCACCAAGGAAGGGCAAAATTTTTCGAGTGCTGTTGCCAAATGCCCATCCCCTTTTTACCTTTATCTTAAAAAATCTTTAATTACCAGAGAATTTTTGAATTTTTATCTAAGACTCTACTGGTAATATTTTTCTACCATAATGTTTTTCTTTTTCACCATTGTTGTTTCACAAAATAAACATCAACGTAGGCTCAATGGAATAACATCAGTACATTTGGGCAAAACAAATTGCAGGTGATAGAAAGAGCACATCTGGGATTCCTTGTCGTCACTCTGTCCTTGAGAAATACTTAGTGATTCGTCCCGAGAAGGCAGTGTTGATGGTGTGTACTTTTCATTAGCAAAACTTGGTTAGTTATTTTAAAGTACAGGTATCAGTATGGAACAGTGAATCCCATTAATGTGATTTGAGTGTTGACGTGATGTCAAAGGAAAGTATTATTTTCTCCAAAACCTTAACTTTAAAAAAAAAACAAAATATTATGAATAAAAATATTGCCAGGATAGTTGACAGTTGTTTTTCGCATTGAGGACCAATAAAAGTCAAGATCTAAACTTCAGTGTTAGTCTAGCTGAAATTCTCAATTTGTGGTAGATTAGGTTCTGCTTACAGGAACAGGAGGAAAGATAGTGTAGCCTCCAGAGTGAAGAATCTCTAATGCACTTAAAAAATGACTCAGTCTGCATCTAGGGCCCTCGTACTCTGTGCAATCCAGAAAGGGTTTATAGTTACAAAGCTCCAACCATGAGGACTTCTTTAACAGGCAAATGTAAAAATGAGACCTTCTGACACAGGCTTTTGGAGAAACTTCAGTCTTCCTGAATAAAAATAACAAACCTGGGGCTGGCACAGTAGGTTAAAGCCATGGCTTTTTAATAGTGCTGGTTCGAGTTCTGGCTGTTCCACTTCTGATCTAACTCCTGCTAATGCACTTGGGAAAGCAGTGGAGGATGGCTCAGGTGTCTGGGCCTCTGCCACCCATGCGGGAGACCTGGAAGATGCTCCTGGCTCCTGGTCCAGCCTGGCCCAGCCCTAGCTGTTGTGGCCATTTGGGAAGTGAGCCAGGGTATGGAAGATCTCTATCTTTGTCTCTCCTCTCTCTGTAACTTTGCCTTTCAAATAAATACATACTTAAAAAAAAAAAGAAAACTAAAGAACAAACCTAAACTTTATCAAGGAAGAAAGTAAAACAAATCAGTTCTTTGAGAAATATTGTTATTTTTTTCAAATGCAATTTCTAAAAGCACATTATTGTCTTCAGAAAAATAAACAAATAGTAATCAGTCTACATTTGATGAGTTAATAAGTGTTAAGATACTTTGGCAGAGAACAAATCATTTGGGCATCGTTTTTATTTAAAGAGTCATTGTGCAGTATCCATCTGCCTAAATAACTTTAAATGTAAATTTTCTTCGAGACTTACCTGAATTTGGAAGTTAGCCATGATTTGGTAGGTGTCCTCGCTAGTGATTTGCCTTCGAAGGAAATGAAATGACAGCTGTAATTCCCAAAGAGCAAACACTGAGCCTTACGACCGTGCCACGTTCTGTTGGTGAGATGTATTTCTAAAGTTTTAACTACATCGCAGATGGCTAAGCTCCTCCTGATTGCCTCAGATTCTGTTTGGGGAAAGACAGGCAAGACAAAGGTTCGATGATGCTTCTTTAACATCAGTAAATTGGAGAGGTTTGCCCTATTGTTGTCCTCCTTGAACAAACTAAACCTTGACACGAAGTCACATGAATATAATTATGCTTTAATTTTTTTACTTTTAGCAAGTCATTTAATCAGTAATGGAGAAGGAAAAGTAATAAAGAATTCTCAGTTGATATCTTTATTTAAGAGTCTTTTGAGAGATGTTGCCTTTGAAGAATGCTAGTAAAATTAGTCTATCATATTTTAAAGCCAAAATATATGTAAAATGGCATAGCATTCTTTCTCTGTTTTAATGTGCTAAGCTGAAACAAGATACCAATCTGTTATTTGCTACTATAATAGTCTTTAAAAATAAGCCTTGTACTGGTGTCAAACTCTAGAAAACAGAGGAAATGCTGAGGTTTCTCCCGCATCTGTTCTTTGTGATTCAGAATGTATCTCATTTACTTCCAGAGAATAATTTCTAGTCTCAGTATATGTGGTGGCATCATGCAAAACACATGCGAAAACATGATCAGGAAACTGTTTAAACAACCTACAGACGACAGGGACTTCAAATAACTTATCTACAGGATCACCTCCCAGATTGGAACACACTTATCTCATCACCACATGGAGGAAATGAAACCCTCCCCCCAACAAAAAATTTTTTTAAAAAAACAAATATAAAAATAATGAAGATCCAGAGAGAATATTTTTCTTTCCATAACACATTTCTAAACCATAAAGATGTGTTTTATGTTAAGAATTTCCTTGACAAAATCCACCCTTACTACATAAAGGAGTCTCCTTTGCATGCTAATTTTTCATCCATCTAAATAATTCTTTCCTGGAACTAGGGACTGCTTGTGGTACTCCTCCGAGTGAGTGTTTCATGTTGGCAGCACTTCTAGCCAGTCAGTATGTGTGCCGCCTTATTGAGTACCTACTGTTTACTTACCAAGGACTAAAACTGCACACCTACTATGTATCAGGCCACTCTTCTGAGTGTGAGATACTTGAGCTACACTAACGCAGTGTTTTAACCTGCAGTTCAGATATGACTGGGTGTCCTGTTTTACACCTGGTTACTGCACCTGGAGAGAAGAACATTGGAGCAAAGAGCAAGACAAAGGCCCTGTTGCAGAGACATCCTGAGTTCCCTGGAGTAGAGTGAGTGGTAGGGGAGAGGAGAGGAATGTGGGAAGGTGAAGGTGGAAAGGCAGCCAGACCCCAAACCCCAGAGAGAACACAGGCTTTGTTCGGGACTGTGGATGCTGTTCTGACAGTGATGAGAAATTTCAAGCAGGCATAAAAGTTTTTTATAGTTTTCAGGAGACTATAAAATGGCAGGATAGAAACAGTGAGACATGTTTTGCAGAAGTGTAGGCCAAGAAATGATGGTGGTGGCGGCTTGGACCCGAGAGAGAGGGAGAAGTGATGGGTCTGGGGGTATATGTTGATGCCAGAGTTCACAAGACATGCTGATGGTTGATTTGAGATGAATTACAGATGACTTAGTCTTTGTACTTTAGAAGTACTTTTTACTGATACTCAGAATAATAATATTTTGGAGCAAGTAAAATTTTAAATCTCCATGAGAGATCCAAGTAGTGATCTGGAAGTCAGAGAAGAATTTGGGGCTAAAGATACAAAAGGATGTTAGCAAATACATGAAATTTAAAGCCATGGTACTGGGTGAGGTGACCTACACAGAGTACACATGAAAAATAAAAAGAGGAGAGAGCGAGCTGACCCCCTGGAAAAGTCTAGCATTTAGAGGGCATGACAAGGAGGAGCTCAAGCCAAGGGAGTAAGACTGACCACAAACAACTTTCCAGGAAAGCCAGAAGAGTATGTTAACCAAAGATACATGACAAAATATATTTTTAAAGAGTTATTCATTAGAAAAACGGAGTGACAGAGAGAGGGAGAGAGAGAGAAAATGAGATCTTCTATCTGTTCCCTGGCCAAATGGCCGCAATGGGCCAGACCAAAGCCAGGAGTTAGGAACTGCGTGGTCTGCCACGTGGGTGGCAGGGGCCTGGCCAGAGTACTTGGGCCATCTTACCAGGGGTATTAGTAGGAACTGGATCAGAAGTGGAATGGCCAGGACTCAAACTGGCCCTCAGATATGGGATGCAGCTTAATGTGCTGTGCCACAGAGCTAATCCCCACGAGAAAATACTTCAGGGAAAGAATGCTATGCATTGTAAAATGCTCCTGACAGGTAAAATAGGAAGAGGGCTAAGAACTGTTTTATGATTCTATTTAGATTGAGGAAATAAGCTTTTGAAACAGTAACATTTTCCTTCATAGATGCTTTTCTTCCAGTCTTGTCTTTAACAAATGAAATAGGAGTTCTACTGCCTTAAAATAAAATTCAAGACAAAATTTTTGTTTACCAGGTAGCAGGTGTGGTATTAAATCCCAAGCCAGAGGTCTTACTGTTTAGATGACAAGCTTTGTAAAATAATTGTGGGGAATGAAACTTCATGTGGCCATGCATTCATTTACTTAATCTATTATTTTGGGTCTTGGAAGGTACACCTTGGATTAATGAATTCCTAACAGATGTTTAGGAGGATAAGATGTGAGGTTTCTTAAAATGTAACCCACTATGTTAAAAGGAATTAGAGGACAAAAAATGTTACAGAGTAAAGAATAACTTTGCATTAGAAGAGAAACAAATGAGCCACCACTACACTGGCAAATCCAAGTGAGCATATTCATTGTTACTAGTTAATGGTTCTCTAAATAAGATAAACCTCTCTTTTTAGCTTATGTCTTCATTTTAAATACATATTTTCAAAAGAGGACCCTTTCATTGTTTATGGTTCAAATATGTCACTCTTTAATTCTAGATAGAAATCCTGTTGCTACAAATGCAGTATGTGATCACCTTAGAAATGGGATATAGAGAAGTTCATTTCTTAAGCAAACTGTTCCTTCTGACATATTCTTCCTACAGTCACAATTCTTGGGAATATGAAACATAGTATTAACTTTTATTTTTATTTCTTACATTTAGTAATATACAGAATTTTTGTTACTATGAAATTGTTTTACTTAAAAATGATATACTCTCATTACTCAACGTAACACTTATGATTAAAGCATTTTCTTTCATAATCATCTAATCTGCAACTAAATATTTAAAACACTTGACAAATGCTGCTATTGAACCATAATATCCAAGACACTATCATTTATTTTTTAATTAAAGCAGTTTTGAAAGGTAAGTTTAAAAATGGGAACAATAACGGGTTACTCTGGAAATATCATATGAAATGGCGTTCACATGTCTCTTTCTTTCTTTCCGATAGGAGGATTATACCGACTGCGGTGGGGTCTCTGGATTAAATCCTTCCCTGTGGTCCATCATCGGGATACAGTTTGTACTGCTTTGGCTGGTTTCTGGCAGCAGACACTGCCTGTTGTGACCTTCTAAAACCAAATCTCCATAATTAAACTCCAGACCCTGCCACAACATGATCCCTCCGCTATGTTAAAGTAGGGTCAACTGTTAAATCAGAACATTAGCTGGGCCTCTACCATGGCAGAGCTCTAAGGCGCAGACTCATCAGGCACCCACTGGCTGCATGTCAGGGTGTCCAGTCCTGAAACTTGTGTGAATGCTGCATCATCTATGTATAACATCAAAGCAAAATTCTATACGTGCTCTCTTGGCCAATCTGAGAGTTTGTTGTTGCATTGTTGGTGATACATGTAAAAGGGCTCCCCATCCAGTTGTTTATGAATCATAAGAACTGTCTTGATTTTGACCTGGAATTTTGACTTGCTGCAGTTCTACCAAGAAAATCTATTAGGGGAAGGGGGAGGTTGTTTTTGCCTTCACTTCTTCTGTTAAAAGTTAATCCCTGCTTTGAGTGGTTAGTGACTATATATAACAATATAATATAAAGAGAGAGAATTAACATTGGACTGTGGATATATGAATAATGGCTAATTTTGTACCAAAAAAAAAAAATGCCATGAATAAAATGCCTTATGAAGAATGGCTTCTCTGCCAAAAGCAAAACACAATTGATGACCAATTAAATTTTGGTGGAGTCACGAATTAATGATTGAAATAACAACTAAGAGATTATTAAACTAAAGGTGCTTGAGGGTACAATTTGAATATGTGACGTATTTCCTCATACATGTAAGCCCTTGAATGCTTTGATGTCACGTTCCTTTTGTTCGCAGTACAGCTAGGTAGTGCTAGCCAGATATTTACACATGCTATAAGAAAAGCTTGTTGGGGGGAGGGGAAATGTTTTTCTTGTGACAAATGAACTTGGGTTACCAAGGGTGTTTGCATGATGCTGCTGCTATTTTAACTTTTCAGTTTGTTTTTCTCTTACTGTAGAGTGTAGTCCTTTGAAAAGTTAACTGAGTGACATTATTGTTATGTAAGAATCTGAACCTTGCAGTTTAAATGCACCTCAGTCATCTTCTAAAATGTTGTTAAACTACTCTGAATATACTGTGCAATGTCAAGTGCTGAATGATTGGGTTAGGTAAATGGTGAAATGAGAATTAACGGATTTTATACAGATTCGTGCTTTTGCCTGAAAACCTATGTACAGATATTTTAAGTACATAAATCAGATTTGACACATTTATTTTTTGAAAAGCACATATATGTTCTCAAAGAAGGTTCATTCTGGGTTTCCTCTTTGTTCTTTTCGATAGTAGCATGGACAATCCAAAAAGCGCTGCTGCTTGTGCCCCTCCACTTTAAATTCTATTATCATTTGACAGAAATTTCCATATAACCTGCTGAGGGTTTTACAGTAATCTGAACAAATAGGAAACCTTGAATCTTTATGTATGCACATGAACACTTGATTGTGAATAATAAAAATTGTTTTTATACAGCCTCAGAGGTGAAAATGGTTAGCGTAGTAAATCAGATATTTCATTACAGGTTGACATGGTAGCAGAGTATTACTTATGCTTTTAAAAATTATTTTCAGGAGCAAACAGTATTTGAAGAAGTAAAAATAACTAATGTGTAACTCTAGGGTAATGAGTAATTTTACTGAAAGCTGAAAGTATGAAGTTTTTTTTATGGTAAAATGCTTTTTTTTTCATCTTTTGAACATGCCAAATAATTGGTGTGTGTAAATGCTGGAAATTTTCTTATATATCATTTTTAAGTCAAAGTTATTAACATTATCCAGCATGCTTTAATATGCTCCACATATCAAAGGTAGAACCAATTCTTTAGCATAGTTGAAAAGATATATTTGTTTTGTCTTTAGCTTTGCATACATTTGTAATTCCCTCCCACCACCAATATGCCCTAGATACCATTTGTGTACATCTCCTTATTTAAGATTTTTTTTTGTTAACTTAAAATGGGGTAGGGGGTAGGGAAAGTGGAACCACTTTGCCAATGATTGTTCTAAGAGTTGACATCAGTTACCATTTCTAATGCACTATCGTGATTTTGTAGTCTCATTCATAACTGGTATCAACATCTTAGAAAACACCAAAGTGATAGAAAAGAAAAATACAGAACTTGTCACTATATTGACAATATGTTTAAATCATGTTGTTTGTTAATTAAATACTTAAAACTTATTGTAACTTTTGCTAGACTTTTAAATCATTGAAGTGTTGAGAAGGGGATATCAAAACAAAAAAAAAGATAGTTTGTGTATATAAATGACTCACATTAAAACAATTGAATTGCTTCCAGCATACAACAGACTACCTTAAAATTATGTTTAAAGTCTATAAAATATATTTTCATGGGTAATGTCAGTTATATAGTACGTTTCCATCAACTGCATTATTGTTATATTAATCATAGGTAAACTTGGCATCTCTTGACAGAACCCTATTTGATTTCTGTTCCCATCAAAATATACTTATATGCATGAGTCTTGCTATAAACCTCTATTTTCTGTTATATGATGAAGTTATATCCTGTGACAACCATGTACAAGGAAATAAATGGGGTAAGAACACACTCTCTGCCTAAAAGTTTTTCTCATGACTGATACTAAGTCCTCATGGCTTTAGAATACTTTTTTGGAAGACAGTAACTCATCCCATCAACTTGTTATTAAATTTACTGCTGGTTTTCTGTGAGTTCTGTTGATAAGAACTATAATTCTACCCTATTATTAATATTGATTCCCAAAGACAGAACAAGAGATCAATAAAAAAGGTCTTAAACTGTTTTCACTTTTTTAATTTTTGCTATATTCATGTAGCTTAATGCACTTTATTACCAAAACACAGTCAAAATCAGTCGTGCATTGACGTTAACATTTCACATTAATGATTTCTTTGTATTTTCTTCATTTGAACAACCAGCATTACTGCCAAACACCAGTCGTGGTCCATATTTGTAACAGGTTTTTAACATGACATAGTTAGCAAGTTTGATTGAAAAGATTTTTAGGTCCTGGGCCTTTAAGATTTTGGTATGATCTTTTTTCATGTTTCTAATGCTTGAGGCATTATTGCTTAACTTGGAAAAAAACAGTGTTGCTGCCATTTGTAAGTTTTCCTATAATATTCCTTTTATTAACTTTCAACTGGCCTTATGGGGTTCAAATAGGCAGTATCCCTTTTAAGTGACCTTTGCAACCCAAGTGTTACTTGCTTATTTGATGCTCTCTTGTATGTTACATCTCATTTAAATCTTCGTATTGTCTCCACCAAAGCTCAAATTCTGTCTTAATTTAAAACTCTTAAGCTATTCCATTAATCATCTTAGTTAACATTAAACTGTCTGAAAGTAGAGTCAGATCTAGTGAGACAAAATGGATGTACTTTTTTAAATGTAGAATAGAAAAACTATCTCACTCAAATTTCAAATATTTTATTCTCATCTGGAACCTGTATTGTTTCTCCTAGCAGAATGTTAATATTGTTAATATTCAATGTACATTTCTGTAAAGAGCAAATCAATAAAATGAAAATATCAAATGCTGAAAAATTCCAAGAGTTTTGAAGAATTAGACAACTCCTGCTGATGGTTTCATCTACTTCATTTCTAATTCACGTAATTATCTCGAAGAAATTCCACTGAGACTAATGGGATACTGTCTTGCATAGATGCCAATTGAGTTTCCAATGTGACCTGGCAAAGCTGTCTTCTCGTGCTGTATGATTGTTGGATCATGCTTTTAGAATACTTTTATTGAAATGCTCTGTGTGCATTCCAGTGAAAGGCCAAGTGGCTTTTGTGAACAATAGATCTCTTCTCCCCCTTTATTATGTTCTCTTGACACTTTTGTGGAAATTAACTAGCCTGATAAAAAACATTTTGTAAAAATTTGTATAATACTGTTATAAAAATATTTATAATCCCAGAAAATGTTGTGTTAAATCTTGTGCAAAAACAGTATATTCAGAATAAAAGTTTATCATTTAAAGTCACCACACAGTTTGGGTCTTTTGCTTTTTTTAAGGTCAGCTTGAAAGATACAGAAGGCTGTGTCATAAATATTTTTTATAAAAGCAGGCCTTTCAGGGGAAAGAATTCTGGTTTGGGGAGATAAAAACCTGGGGTTACAGAGTGTTTTTTGTAATTGCAAACCTCATCTCACAAACCGCTGCACTTGTATTTCCTTGATGTAACTCTGACCCTTCTCACTGGTGCCCTCGGCACTGCAGCATTTGGGAACGTCAATCACACTTTGAACTTCGATTGTGAGAAACATTTCCTAGGTAAATATAATGTTTACGTGGATCTTTAGAGACCTTGTGGGAAATACGAAAGTACTTCAAAAAGTTCCTGGGAAATGGACTTAGATGTTTATTTTGATGCAAACAAAATTGAAATCCTAACGTAGTTTTTTCACAATATGCATTTTTCATGACTTTTTGAAGGCCCTTCATATTCATGAATTTTTAAAAATGCACCAAAAATAACAACTTTGAATTCTGTTTTCTAAGAGCTTCCTGAGGACCTTCATAGTTTCAAAGAAACAAGGTAGAATTTCTGAAATCCGCATATCTTTCATACATCTAACATTTAAATATTTCTATTTTATAGCAAATAAGGAGACAATGAAGTGTAAGAAGTCCCCCCTGCAAAAATCTGTTGGGTTGCGTTTATACCAGTTTTTGGTGCAATTGAGTACAGGCTAAATCTATTTTCTTTGTCTGTCTTGGAAATCCTATGGGAGTGAACAAACACACCTACTTGTGGGTGGAATGCTATTGATGGTCATTACTGGAAGCCTGGCCCCCACCATGTCTGATCAAGGCATTTTAGCAGAAAAACCCCTACTTAAAACTGTAAGGTGGATAACATTTGTATTTTGAACATCTGGCTTCATTCTGTACTAATTTATCTCCTCAATCAATACTCTTACTCTCCAGAGACCCTCATTTCCTCTATCAATCATCTTGATCCATTTCCACCTCTTCTGTTGGGAACTTGCTTTATCAATGCTTTCTTAGGTGTATTCAATCCCATTTCTTTGCAACCTTTTCCCCCTCTGTCTACAAACTGATTCAGAGTACTTACTTTTATTGAAAACAAACATCTATTGCTGCCCATTAGTGCTATTTGTTAGACTTACAAACCTGGAAAGAAAATATTTCATATCCACAGGACTACTGTTGATAGTTCTTTTGTTTTGCATTATACTCAACTGATTTTAAAATTTTACATCCATAAGACATGTTATCTCTGGTCTCTAGTTTTGTGCTAACATCAGTATTGGGTCTTAATAATTTCAAAGTCTTGGACATGTCTTGATTCCAGAATATTGTGATCTCAAAAGTGGAGTTATTCACAGAACACCTATACCATTTCACATAAATTGGTATGCTACTCAACAATGCTATTTATTATTGAATTGGACTTTTTTAAAAATGTACTTAAGGACTTTAATGTTCCTACCATAATTGGAAAATCAATACAACTTGACATAATTAGTAGGTGTGTCCCATTAAAGTAAACTCATAGCTATTGCAATGGGAAGAAATCAGTCAGCATATGCCTACTGTCAAATGTGCCTGTTTAACAAAGTATGTCTGTAGTGCACTTATTATAATGATAGATTAGGCAGATTTTTATAGTTCTGCCATTAATGTTTTAAAGTATAATCTGGATTCAAACATACAACTATTAAGTATTAATATGTTAAAATATACATGGATGAGATATTTTTCAAAGGTGTAATTTTCTTTGGTGTGTAGGGTTTTTTTCCCCAAAAAACACTTTATCATGATCATAACAGTTCTGTGGTCAATTTAAACATTTTCCATTTTTCTTTTAAAATCTATAATAGTTCACCATGAACTTTATGTAGTAGGAATAAATGATTTAAAACATTTTTATTGTACCATTATATGAAATTCCGTAAAAATAAAATGTACAAAATAAAAAAAGATTCTAAGTCATACAGACCAAGCAGTTAAAAGTGCTCTAACATGACGCTGTCCAGAGGAATTGAGTCTTACGTAAGGCCACTGGCTTCTTTTTGTCAAAACTGAACCAGAAACCATGGCACCAGACGCTTTGTAACTCCCTGCAAGATGTAGAAAGAAAATGTATGGGTTGGAGACAAACTAGAACAAGGTCACCAATGTCCTCTTTTGGGAAAGACCTCTCTTTTTTCTCTGTTTAGTTTTTTATTTTTTTTAAATGACCTTCCTTTTGTGAAAGTATGTGGTACTTGATAACTATTGTAAACAACAAATGTAATACTTGGTAAACTTGCCATCCCCTCTGCTCCTCATCCATCTTTTTAAATTTACAAATACACCAGTCTGGAAGACGTCTAAACCCAGTAATCACTAACCCAGTTCTCATGGTGAAGACAATGTAGGCAAGTGGCGAGTAGAATCTGTTTAGACTTGGATCATGATTTCACCACTTACTAGTGATGAACCGTGGGCACCTTGCATAATGTCTCCAAGCCATATTATAGAAATAACAGTAACTACATCGTAGAGGTGCCATGATGGGAGCAAGTGGTATCATTCATGTAGAGCAGTTAGCGTAGAGCACAGTACTGTTGAAGCACGCGATTTTACCATCCATTGTATTTTTTCTAAAGATTTATTTATTTGAAAGAGTTACAGAGAGAGGTAGAGACAGAGAGGTCTTCTATCCACTGGTTCACTCCATAGATGGCCACAATGGCCAGAGCTGCGCCGATCCGAAGGCAGGAGCTAGGAGTTTCTTCTGGGTCTCCCATGTGGGTTCAGGGGCCCAAGGAGTTGGACCATCTTCTACTGCTTTCCCAGGCCAAAGCAGAGAGCTGGATTGGAAAAGGAGCAACCGGGATTAGAACCAGTGCCCATATGGGATGCCGGCACTTCAGGCCAGGGCTTTAACCCACTGCACCACAGCGCCAGCCCCCATTGTATTTTGAGTAGTTAATGTTGCGATGACCTTCCTCTTCGTTGTTAAGTATCATTTTGGTCCAGAGCCCTAAAGATCCTAACCATCTGTGCCATTAGTTTGTCATTTAAAACTTTAATTCTTTATCCAGCTGAAGTTTCTAAACTTAAAAACACTATACAAGATGCAAAAGGCCCCTGCCCTTAATGGAACTACTGGTTGGGAATACTAAAAATTTAATAAGCATTTACAATTGCATGAGGTAAGCGCTATGATGTAGGAAGTAAATGTACTATACATCTAATAGAAAAATAACCTAGCAAGACAGAGTTGGCCAGAGGAGGCAGCCGTGATTGGAAGCTGATGGAAGAAGCTTGGCAGTACTTAGGAGCCTGTGGAAGCCAGGAGCTACAGCCAAGAAACGTCAATTCAGTGACTGTGGATGGAGATAGGTGGCAGGAGGCAGGTTAAAGAGTGAAAAATGAGGCTAGAGAGACAAAGGGCCGGTGCTGGGCAGTACTCTCTGGATCACATGAGGTGTTGATCCAACTGGAAGCCACTGAAGTTTTGTAGGCAGAGAACAATATGATCATGTTCACATTTCAGGATAATCCCCTGGAATGAAATCTTGGTTCTTACTGGTAAAAAAACATACAGAAAAGGAGAGCAGTTCAGTGTAACTCAATGAAGTGAGAAGACTTTGTTGACTGGCAAGAATGAAGCCATATAGAAAAACATGGACCAGTTCTTGAAATACTGAGAAGAGGGGCCAATGCTGTGGCACACTAAGTTAAAGTAGCTGCCAGTAGCACAGGCATTCCATTTGAGTGCCAGTCCCGGCACCTCCACTTCCAATCCAGCTCCCTGCTAATGCACCTGGAAAAGCAGCAAAGGATGGCCCAAGCCACTGCGCCCGCCCCTGCCACCCACTTGAGAGACCCAGAAGCTCCTGGCTCCTGGCTTCAGCCTGGCCCAGCCTCCAGCTGTTGCAGCCATTTGGGAAATGAACCAGCAGATTGAAGATCCTCTCTCTCACTCTCTCCTTCTTTCCCTGTGTGTGTGTGTGTGTACGTGTGTGCAGGTCTGTGTCTGTGTGCCTTTCCTTCTAACTAACTCTGCCTTCCAAATAAGTTTTTAAAAAAAAAGTTGGAAGAGAAAAAAAGAGTATGGCATGGTTCACTTACTGGTTACTGTAGTAGGAGAAAGGAAAAAAAAAAAAACAGGGTGATTCAGGGTTCTGAAGTTTAACCTTGTGGTTAGGATCAGTTAGGTGGGTAGCCCAGGACAGCTGTGAGGGAGGCTGGACAAATCCAGAGGCCCCAAGAGTATGATTCTTAGTTTTTTTTTTTTTTTTTAAGATTTATTTTATTTTATTTTATTTTATTTTATTTTATTTTATTTATATGAAAAACAGAGTTAGAGAGGGAGAGACAGAGAGAGAGGTCTTCCATCTGCTGGTTCACTCCCCAGATGGCCGCAATGGCTGGAGCTGCGCCGATCCAAAGCCAGGAGCCAGGAGCTTTCTCCGGGTCTCATTTGTGGGTGCAGGGGCCCAAGGACTTGTGCCATCCTCTACTGTTATCCCAGGCCATAGCAGAGAGCTGGATTGGAAGAGGAGCAGCCGGAACTCGAAATGGTGCCCATTTGGGATGCCAAGGTTTCAGGCCAGGGCTTTAACCCCGCCGGCCCCAAGTATAGTTCTTAAGTAATATATTATTTTGCATCCTAATGGAAAATAACATTGACTGTCAATAAATTTCAAGCATTTAGTTAGTAGATATGTAAACAACCTTAAGGAATTGCTAAATAATTATGAAAAGTAAAAAAAAAAAAAAAAAGATCAGGCCGTATATATCCCTTAGACTTTTTGAAATAGTTTGTAGATATGGTGCTTAAATCTTTATTAACAATTCAGTAAGTTTCAGGTAATAATAATTTATACAAGGAATACATGACCAAGAATTTCTAATAATTCGAAATTATATACTCTGGTTCTTGCATAAGCTTGAGAATAGAATTAAAGGGATAGGTTTCTGGAAAACAAATCTACATATATTTTCATATTGTCAGGCTGTGTTTTGTGGTGGTGGTTTCACTTTATTCTTATTGTGATCATATATTTAATTTCTACCCTAATATTACAATGTTTTAGGACATTTTTTTCAGTATTTGCACAAATGCCACTATTTAGTAAACACTTAGGTGGAATTAATTTATCTTAATATATTTTAAAGTATAATGGTGAATTTTTTTAACATTTAATACTTCCACAAATCAGTTTAAGTTTTTCTGAAGCAATAAACCATAATATGCTTTTTCATTTTTTAAGATTTATTTATTTATTTGAGAAGCAGAGTTACAGACAGAGAGAGGGAGAGACAGAGAGAGAGGTCTTTCATCCCTTTGTTTATTCCCCAAACGGCTGTAACAGCCAGAGCTGAGCCAATCTGAAGCCAGGAGCCAGGAGCCAGGAGCCAGGAACTTCCTCTGGGTCTCCCCTGTGGATGCAGGGACCCGAGGACCCTTCTAGGCCACCAGCAGGGAGCCAGGTCAGTAGCCAAACATCCAGGAACCTAACCAGCACCCATACAGAATGCCCTTGCTGCAGGCAGAATCTTAACCTACTATGCCACAGTGTCAGCCCCTGTGGTTGTTCAATAGTTGGGCATTATCTTGTTTACAATTAAAATTGGACATTCAAATGACAGAAAAAATATAGTCTATAGTTTCCTTGGTAGCACCATCAGCCTTTTGGGCCGAAGAGTTCTGCATTGGCACAAGAAGATCTTTGAACTAGCCATTTGAGGCCTGTGTCTTTGTCCATTAGTTTTCTCCTCTGTGCCTTAATTAGAACCTTTCTCCTCCTACAGGGTAGTTATTGTTGATGGTGATTCTCTAGAACTTCTAACAGCATGAGCAATTTTATTCATTCAGCCATATGTTCATTGTAACGTAAGTGATGATGTAGAATAAAGGCAATGGTGAACAAGATTCTGAGAGATTCCTCTAGGAAGATTGCATTAGTTTTCTATTCTCCCTGCATCTTCTAAAAACTGAGCCATAGGATTTCAAAATCAGAATTAGCATAAGAAAATTTGAAAATGCAGACTAAAAATAACACTTATGAAGACAATGAAAGCATGCCTAAAGGACATGTGCACAAAACATTTGAACACTTAACCTAATTTTTCAAGCTCACTGAAAGAAATGTAGAAAACTGACAGAAGGTACGGAAAAAATCATAAATCCATGTTAGTGCCAACAAATAATGTAACAGAATTCAGCAAAGACTTACACATAAAAGGAAAAAGATCTTTCAGATTTGCAGAATAAATAGAGGAAACACTGAAGCAAATAAACGACAGATAATGTTTGTGATAAACAGAAGACAAAATAAGGAGAAAATTGTCAGAATTGTTAAGACACTTTTAAGAGGAATTAAGGAAAGAATGGTATATAAGATTTTGGCCAAGAAGATACAACATGCAAAAAGTAGCACTACCCAAAGAAGATAACCAAAGATAACAAAATCAATTTTTAAAATTACAATGGAAAAATTTAATTGTTAGTATATTTAACTCATCATTCAGTGATGTTATTCATTACCTTTTGTAGTAGGTTGACTCATGGCCACTAAAAGAGTGTCTGTAATGTACCTAACCTTCTAGGTTTTGAGTGTAAGCTTACTCGGAACAGGGGTCTTGGCAGATAGTAAGCTAAGACTTTCTAGGTGAGATCCCCTCGGATTATAATGCGTGGATGTTAAATCCAATAGCAGGTGTTCTTATAAGAGGCAAGATAAGGCACAGAAAGATGAGATGAAATAGGAGTGATGCAATCAAATGCTGGAAGAGACCAGAAAGCATTTTCCTCTATGATCTTCAGAGGGATCAAAGCCCGGCTAATACATTAATTTAGGACTTGTGCCCTCCATCACTGTGCATACATTTTTTTGTTTTGAACCAGCTTTGTGGCAAATTGTTACAGTAGCTACAGTAAACTGATATATGTGATTTACTTTATATTTGTATTAGCAGCCTGTGGATCCAGTAACCAATTCACAGAAAATGCAGGGCTAAGGAACAAATTACATGTCATCAGGGAATACAGTTTACAAAATTCAGGCTAGGAAAAATTCTACAAAGAAAACTAATCTCCTCAAAAAAATAAGTTACGAGAAACAAATAAGCAAAAGGTAGGAGCCTATAAATAAAGAAACTTAAAATTAGGCAAAAGAGATCATATCAAACTTAGAAGCTTTTGCACATCCAAGAAAACAATAGAGTGAAAAGCCATCCAACAGAATATGAAAAAGAGATTTGTAAGCTACTTATGCAACAAGGGATAATATCTAAAATACCTCAGTGACTCAAAAAACTCAACACCAGAGCCCAGTGTTGTGACATAGCGGGTAAAGCCACCACCTGCAGCACCAGCATCCCATTTGGGTCCTAGTTCTTGTCCTAGCTGCTCCATTTCTGATCCAGCTCCCTGCTGATGGCCTGGGAAAACCAGTGGGGGATGGCTCAAGTGCCTCTGCCCACATGGGGGACCTGAATGGAGTTTTGGGGTCCTGGCTCTGGTCAGGCCCTATTACATGTATCACTCAAGAATCTATTACCAAGTTGTTGCCACAGAAGCTGTGGCTCATTTTCGAATTTTTACTTTTATTTTTTTCAAAGAAATAAAAATAAGAAATTTATTTTTTCTTGAAAATATTGTATTAACAATAAATATACCTATTTATTGATTACAATATAATATTTCCTTTTTTGTGTTTCTAGCGGTGTTTTTAAATTTTTTTAATTTGATGATTTTTAACATTTTGCCATATTCACTTCATATGTAGATGTTATACACATACATTTATATACTATTTGTTCTTGAAAACATGATTATTAATATCACATAACAGGTTCTTGACAATGATCAGAAAGTGGAGAAAGAAGGTTATTTTGTCATGTAGATGGCATAATCCAGTGAAGACAAAATGTATAACCATCTATACGGTAAAAAAGTTCTGATGATTAGAAAACGGTTAAATAGGGTCCCGCACTGTGGTGCAGAGGGTCAAGCCGCTCCTTGTGATGCATTACACCGTATCTGAGTAATGATTCAAATCTCAGCTGCTCTGCTTCCGATGCAGCTTCCTGTTACGCACCTCAGAAAGCAGCAGGTGACAGTCAAAGTACGTGGGCCTTGGAAGACTCCTAAATTCCCCTAAATCGTGGCGTAAACAAAACCACAAGAAAGGCGTTCAGTCACTCTCAACAACGTGAAGCACAACACCATTAGCCACCAGGTAGGAAGAGGAAAGAAGCAACACATTTTGATTCTCAAAGATTTATAGTGAGCAGTACAGGCAGGGCTCGGAGATCTCAAGTACAAGTGGTGTTGTCTCACTTGTCTGTCTCACAGCCTGATGTGGGTGTAACTAGAAAAATTTTGTTTCTTTAAAAAATTCTCTTTTGCCCTGATATCTCTGCCTCTTCTTCCATGGTGAAATGTCATTGTGCCCAAATGACATTAAATTGAAGAAAACATTAGACATCAGCAAACCTATATTATAATTACAGGTTAATACAGATGAGATACCAAATTTATTTTTGTGTGTGTGTAAAAATGTATATATACATTACCAAATATAGCTAAACTATTACCCCCAAATGGACTATTAGCTATATAATGCAGTGAAAGTTTGCTGCATGGATTTGTATTATATTCTTTGCCCATTAATGGAAGTGATAAAGCTGTGAAACAAGAATGGAGAATCAGGAAAATTATGAGTAAAAAAGCCATGAGAATGATTACAGCAAACCCAAGCATACACAGCTTCAAAGTGATCCCCCAAGACAATGCTGTGTTTTCAACACTACGGCATGTATCCCTCAATACCTAAGTTGCGTGTCCTCATGGTCTCTACATAACAGTAATGTCTCAGGGCCACTCTACCCAGAGATAATGTCCTTGGGTGCACAATGACACTAAAAGGTTAATTGAAAATGATAATATGTCAGGTACACTGCTGCCCATTTGAGCACATCTGAGTCACTCCCCCGAAGCCCAAGGAATGTGTGAGACCCAAGTTCTCTCAAATGTTATGTTTGTCTCCTTGGGTATTAGACTTGAGATTAGTATTGGATCCCTTGTCATGTGCTGGGAGCCTTGTGATCAACCCTGTGTCCTGCTATGTTAAGATCATGGATGCCTTAGTTTGTAACGCTAGGGCATTTATTCTCACCACACCCGGGTTCTCAGATATTATCCTCTGCTTAATCTCTCTCCTTCCATTGCCATCAGTCACAGCACAGGAGTGTGGGCTCCACAGAGGAAATTCTACCGCTTCTATCAGAGTTATTCCTAGAGTTACAAAAGTTCCAATGACCTCAGTTGTCACTTATTTTGTATATTTCTCCTTCAGTCTGTTCACAAATGTGCGTTATGAATGTTTAGTTGTGCACCTTTCAGGCGGTAGACTATTGATTCTACAAAAATAATTTCATGAAACGACCACTAACGCTTGACCTTCATTTTTTAGTTTTTTAATTAAACATAGATGCAGAATATTATTAAGCTTAATCTAAATGTATCACAAAAATGACAAAATCTCTTCCTATGATGTCCTTGGCAGTATATAAATCTTTGTTATTATCTCTCTCTCTCTCTCTATATATATATATATATATATATACACACACATACACTATAATCTGTTGTGTGTGTACATATATATATAAGATTTACTTATTTATTTATTTATTTGAAAGGCAGAGTTAGAGAGAGAGAGAGGAAGAGAGAAAGAGAGATCTTCCATCCTCTGGTTCACTTCCTAAATGGTTAAAATTGCTGGGGCTGCGCCAGGCTGAACCTGGGAGTCTGGCTTGACTTGACTGTGAATCACAGATAATATTGTATCCAGAAATTATATGACTTTTTAAAAAATATATTTATTTATTCATTTGAAAGGTAAAGTTTCAGAGAGGGAGAGACAAAGGCAAGGAGAGAGATCGTCCATCTACTGGTTCACTCCCCAAATGGCCACAATGGCCAGGACTGGGCCAGAGTGAAGCCAGGAGCCAGGAGCCAGGACCTTCATCCAGATCTCCCACGTGGGTGCAGGGCTCAAGCATTTGGGCCATCGTCCTTTGCTTTCCCAGGCACATGAGCAGGGAGCTGGTTTGGAAGTTGAACACCCAGGACTCAAACCTGTACCCACATGGAATGCCGGCAGTGCAGGTGGAGGCTTAATCCACTTTGCCACAGTGCTGGCCTCACCTGATCTTCTGATGTGGGCAATGAACGTATTAATTTCCAACCCAATAATAATGTACCTCCTTTAGAGGATAAAAACAGCACTAAGCACAGACTAGTATCCTGTGCAAATAGGACCAGGATTTATTTAACAGTTAAGGGGATAAACACACATTCACACACGAATGTGGGCTGCTCCACACTAAGAAATACCCAGCATGAGTGGGCCGAAGAGTTACCCCAAATGAGTAAGAAAAACCCAAAACAAGTACCTGTGAGTAAGTGCAGGCTCATCCCAGTGTGTTCTGAGGCAGAACAGAGAAAACGAGAGCAGTACCTGGGAGCAGGGGCTGTGCCAGAACGAGGGCTTTCTCCTGTCTTCCACAGGTTTTTCTAAGGAAGAGGGTGGGAGCCCGATGAGACCTACAACTGGGGTGGGATCTGAGCATGTGCCCTAGTCCTGGGTGCAACAGGTGCATCCTAGGAAGGTGGATGTAGCAAACTGACAGTTAAAGAGATAGAGTTCCATGGCAGTGACACAAGAATTCCCCCGGGGAATAGGATTTCTAACTAACTGCATAGTTACAGCATATTACTTCTGTGGTCTCAGCTGTAAGGTGCCTTTGCCCCACCCAACTGTGAGTCCTCAGTAGCTACGCTGGTGCCAGAATCTCAACCATCTTTTGCATCTCATCTGGAAATTTTCTGATCTTCCCCATACTGGAGACAACCAAGGATCTCTGTCCATACTGAGTTTTACCTATGCTATTGCATAGCTGACATGTGCTAAAGGGTGAGTAAGTACACAGTGAAACTGTACTATGAATATGCAAACTAGATTTAAAAATGATAAATTACTGGAGTAAATATGACCGAGTTTTATTTGTAAAACAAAAGAATCTTGGGGGATGGCGCTGTGGTGTTCTGAGTAAAGCTGCCACCTGCAGTGCCAGCATCCCATAGGAGTGCAGGTTCGAGTCCGGGCTGCTCCACTTCCAGTCTAGCTCTCTGCTATGGCCTGGGAAAGCAGTGGAAAATGGCCCAAGTCCTTGGGCCCCTGTACTCGTGTGGAAGACACAGAAGAAGCTCCTGTCTCCTGGTTTCAGATCGGCACAGCTCCCTGGCTGCTGCGGTCATTTGGGGAGTGAACCAGTGGCTGAAAGATCTCTCTCTCTCTCTCTCTCTCTCTCTCTCTCTCTCTCTCTCTCTGCCTCTGTCTCTAACTCTGTCTTTCAGATAAATAATTAAATCTTTAAAAAAATAAACTTGAATTCACATTAGAATAATCTATCCTTTAAAAAATTTTTCTTGAGAATCCACTTTTATTTTAGGCTCACTATAACCCTGTGAACTCTAGTTCCATGGTTTGATTATATATAGTAGATACAAATTTAATATTAGGGCTTATTCTGTGGCATAATAGGCTAAGCCTCCGCCTGTGAGGCCGACATCCCATAGGGGCACCAATTCATGTCCCAGCTGCTCCTCTTCCAATCCAGCTCTTTGTTATGGCCTGGGAAGGCAGTGAAGGATTGCCCAAGTGCTTGGGCCCACACACCCATGTGGGAGAATCAGAAGAAACTCCTGGCCCCTGGCTTCAGATTGGCCTAGCTCTAATTATTGTGGCCATTTGGGAAGTGAACCAGTGGATGGGAGACCTTTCTCTCTGTCTCTCCCTCTCTCTGTCTGTAACTCTACCTCTCAAATGAATAAATTAAAAAAATCTTTAAAAAATTTCCTATTTATACAACAGCAATTAATTAAAAATAAGATAATTAGTAGCTGGATACAAATAAGAATTTAGCTATTACTAAATAACAAGTGATCTAATACACGGTAATGTGATCTAGGCTGTTTGCAGATTTCAAGTCTGACAGTGTCTCTGAGACTCACAAAATGCC
The DNA here is from genome assembly GCA_949820135.1 of Sylvilagus floridanus. Taxonomy (NCBI): domain Eukaryota; kingdom Metazoa; phylum Chordata; class Mammalia; order Lagomorpha; family Leporidae; genus Sylvilagus; species Sylvilagus floridanus. The sequence continues at coordinate 36,219,766 of OX463236.1, forward strand.
ATCAGAATGTGGATCCCTAAGATTAAGACATAAATACTTTAGTTTTTCACAAATGTTTCATTCTGGCTCAACACTATTCCATAATAAGACATTAAATGACACCACACTTGCTATTATTTGATTTAGGACAAATATGTGGTACCCTTTAAAGATTATTTTAGTAGTCAAAGTATTGCATATCTAATATAGGGCCTTAGGGTACAGAAATAAAATCTGTGCAAATGATATTTTAGCCTTTGTATTAGAACTAATTAGTTTTCCTCCCTAGTTAAGTGCATTATTTCTAAAAAGAAAATCTTGATTATCAGCTACTATAAATAAATATAAAAATATATGTATATATAAAGGCCTCTTGCTTATTCTTTGATGGTATAAAGAGAAAGAAAAATTACAGAAGAGCTGCAACTTCTTATGAGACACATCGGTCAGCAATGCTTTCAATTGCATTGTTGCTATTTTATTTTCATCTCAGAGTGTGAAAAGTGATTTGTATTTTGTAAGTCATTTTACAACATAATTGTGGAGACCCGGGCAAAGACAAATCTGTTCTTTTTGGAAAAAAAAGACATCAATTTTTCATTATCTGATCATAGCACCTTCTTATACACTTATACACACTTCTTCTTCTTCTTTTTTTTTTTTCTTTTTGACAGGCAGAGCTAGACAGTGAGAGAGAAAGAGACAGAGAGAAAGGTCTCCCTTTTTCTGATGTTCACCCCCTAAGTGGCCACTACGGCGCTGGCACGCTGTGCTGATCTGAAGACAGGAGCCAGGTGCTTCTTCCTGGTCTCCCATGCGGGTGCAGGGCCCAAGGACTTGGGCCATCCTCCACTGCTTTCCTGGGCCACAGCAGAGAGCTGGACTGGAAGAGGAGCAACTGGGATAGAACCGGCGTCCCAACGGGAACTAGAACCCGGAGTGCTGGCACCGCAGGTGGATTTATAGCACCTAAGTCTAGAAACCAAGGGATGAAATGTGCTGAGGAGTCTGTGTTACCCATCATATTCCCAATGCTGAGCTCTAGTGACGAATTCACACGGCCCTGTACTGTGTGCTGTGTGAGTTAGACCCACTGTAACTGACTCCAGATAGTGGTCCACATGTGGAGTTATGAATCACCATCCTTTCAGCATTTCTACAAGCAGATAAGTGTACACAAGGAGAAAGTGGGCAAAAATAAATAAATAACCACCAATTTGTATTCAGTGAACACAGTAGGCCCAAATGTGAGGAAAGAGGGAGCCCATAGGGCATAGCCAAGTAAATAATGAACCAAGTTATAGGTATTTGTGGAAAATGCAATACACAGATGTCCAGCAGTCAGTACACCTGGTTCCCAACCTTGACGCTGTCACTGACTACCCATGTGAGTAACTAAACTGTAAATTAATGCTTGCTCCCTACAGCTAAGGTAAGGAGAGAGAGGGAACACTTTATCAGACGTGAGCTGACAGGTGCACCCAGCGAAAAGTATCTGCCTGGTGGGCAATGCAGAGAACAGGGGCCAAAGGGGATTGTTTAGGCCCATAGACACCAAGTCCTGTCTGTGTGCAGGTCCAGTGCCAGATAGAAAGGTGAAGAAGAAGGACAAAGGCTATGTTAGAGCCAAATCAGACCAGCGGTTCTCAGCCTGACTGTACAGTTGTAGCATCTAACTCAGGCCAACGACATCAGACACTTATGGGTGAAACCCAGATGTGTGAAATTTCATATAGCTCCCCAAGGAATTTTAATAGGCAGCCAAGGACAGTAACTAGTGAGTTTTGTGGTATTTTCCAGTTTTGCCTGTGAGGTGGCAGATCTTAAAATGTTGTGCCAGTTCTCAGACCTGCCAGGGACTCTCAACCCAGCCCTGGGAAGAAGGTACGCAGCGTAGGGCGCACCAGGATTAGCACAGAGGATCAGGGGAACAGAGTAGCCTGTGCATCCTGAATGAAACTGACGGCACCTCTGAGAAGATGAATGCACTCATCCCTAATACTAAGGGAGGGCCCTGGCAGAGGAAGCCCTAGCTCAGTGCTTCCGTTAGCACAGGAAACTGGTTAGGAGAAGGGCAACAGAGCAGGCACCATGAGCTAGAACAAGGGGAGAAGCAAAACGGGTTGATGAAACGTCTGCCTTGCTTTTGTCATCAGGAAAATGAGGTTGACAAAAAAATGACTTGGCATATTCGGTGCCCATGTAAGTCATGCGCTCCACTCAGAACCCCTCACAGGCCACTTGTCTCCTAGGTAAACTTTTATTCATTCCTTTCATCAATAGTCTGAAGCATTCATTCTGAACCATACCCTCATTCACAGACAATTCTAACATGACTTGGCACAATTATGATGAGACCTTAGCTCTAGTTATTTTGAATGATGCTATACCAACAGCTGCTGTGATAAGAAATTTCTAAAAAAAAATGAGCTTTCAAAAAATTCGAAAGAAGTGGTAGTATAATCATTTATTTAAGACATGGTACCAGCTGTACTCTGGAGAATATAACAAACATTTAGTTATATAGTAAAAGGATAAATACAAAATTAATATGCAATATTAGAAGCCATTTTATAAACATCAAAAGAGAATTAGAATAAAAAGAATAAAAGAATAAAAAGAATTTTAAAAAACTAACACAAAATATGGAAAAATAACTTTAAAAATGCTACTAAAGTTCTTAAAATAACTGAATGGTATTTGTTGAGCTTATAAGAAAATCGACAGTGGAGTGGGTGTTTGGCATGGTTTTAAGATGCTGTTTGAAACACAGGCATCCCGTATTAGACTGTCTGGGTTCGAATCCTATTTCTATTCAGGATCCAACTTTATGCTAATGAATACCCCAAAAGGCAACAGGTGATGGGCCAAATGCCTGGGTCCCTGCCTCCCTTGTAGGAGATCTGGACTGAGTTATGGGCTCCTGGTTTCACCCTGGTCCAGCCCCAGAATTGCAGGCACCTGAGGAGAGAACCAGTAAACAAATCTTTGTCTCTGCTTCCCTGACTTTCAAAACAGAAACAACTAAATACATATTTTAAAAAACAACTGCTGCAATAAAAATGTCTGTTATCACGGGAATTAATTTTTAAAGTTAATTAGAGTAAGAGAAATACAATAGCAATTTATTTTTAAAAGTTACCATGGTGGGGCTGGCACGGTGGTTCACTTGGTTAATCCTCCACCTGTGGCACCGGCATCCCATATGGGTGCCAGGTTCTAGTCCTGGTTGCTCCTCTTCCAGTCGAGCTCTCTGCTGTGGCCCGGGAGGGCAGTAGAGGATGGCCCAAGTGCTTGGGCCCTGCACCCCATGGGAGACCAGGAGGAAGCACCTGGCTCCTGGCTTCGGATTGGCGCAGAGCCAGCCGTGGTGGCCATTTGGGGAGTGAACCAACGGAAGGAAGACCTTTCTCTCTGTCTCTCTCATTGTCTATAACTCTACCTGTCAAATAAATATATAAAAAAAAGTAACCATGGTAATTTGAAAGTTCATAAACAGAGGCTGACGCTGTAGTGTGGTGAGTTAAGCCTCCGCCTGCAGTGCCGGCATCTCACGTGGACACCTGTCTGTATCCTGATGTCCCTTTTCTGATCTAGCTCTCTGTTATGGCCTAGGAAAGCAGTAGAAGATGCATGTGCCTGGGCCCCTGGACCTATATGGGAGACGTGGAGGAAGCTTCTGGCTCCTGGATTTGGATCCGCTCAGCTCTGGCCATTGAGGCCATTTGGGAAGTGAACCAGTAGATGGAAGTCCTTTCTCTGTCTCTCCCAATCTCTGTTTATAACGTTACCTCTCGAATAAAAAATAAATCTTAAAAAAAAGATTATAAGCAAAAATACCCATGTAACTTGCTTTTTCATAAATCAAGATGAAAATACTGCAAGAATAACATTTGGGTTGTATGGAAGAGGAGGCTAAATGATTGAGGCTGTGGAAAAATACAAATGCTCGCCAGGCAGGTGTCATTTTCTCTATGAAGGTATTGTCTGCTAGTGAGCTAATCAAAGATCTCAGACAGAAGTGTGGTCCATGTGATTTGGTTCTTGATTTCTCTACCCCCTTTTTAAGAAATCCATGTGTAAAAACCAGTCACAGAGGCTAGTGGTGTAGCACAGTGGTTTAGGCCAGCACTTGAGATATTGGCATCTCATGTCTGACAGTAGATTTAAGTCCCTGATGCGCTGCTTCAGCTTCCTGCTAATGTGCCTGGGAAGACAGTGGAAGATGGCCAAATGTTTGGGTCCCTGCCATCTGTGTTGGAGACCAAGATGGAGTTCCTGGCTCCTAGCTTCAGCATGGCCTTGCACCAGCTCATGTGGTCATGTGGGGGAATGAACCAGTGGATGGAAGATCTCTTTCTGTGTGTCTCCCTCTCTCTGTCATCCTGCATTTGAAAGAAATAAAATAGTTCTTTTTAAAAAGTCACATCAATTCAATTTGCAATAGATGGCATTCACGTTGCTGGCCAACTCTATTTCCCTTACCCATCCTGATGTGGCATTGCACTTTGTTATAATGGGGTTTCTTAATAAGAACATGTGTCTTCTTCTCTCATCTGACCCATGTTTCTCAGTTTGCGTCTTTTCTCAAGGTCTTCTTTTCTCTGCCCAGAGTCAATCCCTACCTTGATCTCATTTCTCTCATCCTTCAGTTTTTCAGATAATAAATTTCTTTCCCATAGGTTCCAAGATCAACAATACTGAGAGAATCCTTCCTGCTCAATGATTTTATATTTGCTGCTGTAAGGTAGAATAGACATCTGTGTCCTGCCCTGACATACTCATTCTCAATACACCTCAGTGACTTCATCCTTCTATATTTAATGTCTCTGTCAGAAAATAAATGACTATGAAATATTTTCCCAGTTTTCATAGTTTTAAAAACGGTCAGCCTATGAAGAGTTAATCATGTGCTACATGCCATGTGGATTTGTTCCATGCTTTGAGCTCCATTATTAATTTATTGAAACATGGAATAGTTTGCAGTTTCATAATTCACTGATATTATTTTAGATGTATGGTATATTCATGAGCTTTGGGGGGAAAACCATTTAGAATAGCAATATTTTAAGCCAGAAAATGAAAACACATATTATTTTTCCACTGAAAACATATTTCTAGCTGACATTATTTTTTCTGATGATCATCCATATGGTGGAGCCATAAGTAAGTCTTCTAAGACTGATGAGACATGGTATTACTTTTTAGTTTAAATTTGTGTTTTTCTGTGAGTACAAATTGCATTTATATTAATGGAGGGGTGAAGCAAAACGTATTTTTCACAAAGAGGTTCTTTTTACATTTTGTAGTTTATCTACATCATTGTTGATAGTTATAGCAAAGAAAATACATTAAACATTTCTCTCCTCTTAGTAAACCTCCACTCCATACTGTTCATTTAGAAAGGATAGATTTTTGTTCACCTGAAGCATAGAATTTGGCTCCAGGCCACTGAAACTGAAAAATTACCTCTAAAATATTCGAAGTAACAAAGCAACTGTACTGTCTGTATTCCTTTTTATTTTTTGTTTCAGAAGAAGTCATTCATTTTATACCCTTTGAGCTACATGGTTAATTTATCATTAGCATTCATTTCATGATATATTTTAGGAAAGGCATATGGTTCCAACTAAAATATAGAAGTGATTTCAAGCCAAATGAAAAGTTTGTCTTATGAAACATTTTGGAATATTTTTGCCAGTGTACATAATTTGCTTAAAGGTTGCATAATTGCTGTAACTTTTTTATTGCAAATGTATTTCTTGCCTAGGATCAAGAAATTTATAAGAAATGGAGGGAATTTTACTCATTAGAGGGAAGGAGGAAGAGGAGGAAAAGAGGGATGAAGAGGAGGAGAGGACGGGGTGGGGAGGAAGGGGAACAAACAAAACGAAATGGTAATCAATTAGGCTAATGGTTTTAATGAAATTAAGCAAATTAGTTATAAGACAGCAGATCAATGACCTCAATGATTCTGATGACAGTGAAGTGTTGGGGACAGAAACCTTCTTTGATGAATTAAACAGAAATTTGGGATAAGAGATATTAACATCATGTTATTTTTATATTTGAGCTAAAGTGTTTGCATTTTGCAGTAAATAATAGTAGGAATGAAGTTTTAAGGAGAAGTAGGGCTCAACTATTGGTTTTCGAACACTCAACTAATTCACACATGAAATGAAACTGAGAAATTATTAAAATGACCTGCAAAAGACTTTGAGGGAAGCTAAATGAGGCAGTCACTGTCACTAGTCTGTGGATAAAATGGACATGGGTCTTTCTATCTTGTAGATTACTTTTTAATTCAATTTTAAGGCTGGCGCCGTGGCTCAACAGGCTAATCCTCCGCCTTGCGGCGCCGGCACACCGGGTTCTAGTCCCGGTCGGGGCGCCGGATTCTGTCCCAGTTGCCCCTCTTCCAGGCCAGCCCTCTGCTGTGGCCCGGGAGTGCAGTGGAGGATGGCCCAAGTGCTTGGGCCCTGCACCCCATGGGAGACCAGGTAAAAGCACCTAGCACCTGGCTCCTGCCATCGGATGAGCGCGGTGCACCGGCCGCAGCGCGCCATCCGCGGCAGCCATTGGAGGGTGAACCAATGGCAAAGGAAGACCTTTCTCTCTGTCTCTCTCTCTCACTGTCTACTCTGCCTGTCAAAAAAAAAAATAAAATAAAAAAATAAAAATAAAAAAATAATTCAATTTTAGCCAGTTTATAGCAATTATGAATTATTTGCGTAACCATACATTCTTTAATCACAGATTTTCTTAAAACTGTATAAAAGAAATACATGAAAATTTTCCCTTTATATAAATAAAAAAGTTAAAAAAAAAGAATTACAGATTTTATTAGCAGAACTACAGACCTATACTTGACACTCTTTGTAATCTTTGCAAAATAAGCCACTAACCCAATGAAAATAATTGCATTTAATTACAATGGAAATTTGCTTGAAGTACAACAAATGCAAAATTGCTTTGCTATCTTTGACACTGCTCAGACGTGAAAGTCTGGTACAATGAAAATTTACTTTCACTACAGTAGATCTCCCATGCAATGACCAAGCCTTACAGAATGGGGAAATAGTGAGGTTGCAGCTCAGGTATTATGTAGAAAAATGTGGTAGTATTTAAAAGTCCACATCTTCCACTGTGTGAGATGAAATGGACTTGTCTGGACCTAAAGAAACAGATTAACTTCTAATTGGTTAAAGTTCTCCAATATCTGTAAGATACTAAAAATATAATATTCTGTAAATCACAAATTGAACAATTTCAATAAGGATACAGAAACATTATAAGATAAACTGCATATGCAATATACCATTACTTCTACCCAAATGTTTCCAGAATAACCTCAGAGCATTATAAAAATGATGGAGTAAGTCAGAAACATTCTTGTGTATATGTATATATTTATAGAAAATTCTACAAAAAAATTTAAAAGAAGCATTATTTATTTATGTTACAAACCAAGAAAGTGGCACCAATAACTTTCTATGTAACAAAAGTATAAATAGAAATCAAGTGTTGCATTAAGCTATTTACTATTCGCCCATAACAATTTTTATATAGTTGGTTCCAGGTTGTGGGGTCATTTTGATTGAACTGATATTTTAATGGGAACATCACACATCTTAGCAGCTTGATTTTGTCTCAGGTTACTTTGTTTTACATCAAAGAAAGTTCCATCTTGTTTTACAAATTACCCCATACCTAACAGGTTCAGAATTATCATTATCATTGTTGTATATGGTGCTTTAAATAATTAATGTTTAGTTTTGTTCAGGTAAATAGGGAACATTGCATGTGGTAGTACTGCTAGTTTCAATTCCTAGAAAGTTATGTTTGTAAGTAATCTATGACAAATGTTTGTGCCTAATTGGTGAACCCTAGAAGAAATAATTTATTTATTTAGAGTGCTGAGTTTAATGTATATGAGTTAGATCTGCCTTCTTAAAGATATTATTTTGGCCTCCTATGTGTCTCTTTAATTGTCTTCCTGCTTTATTACAAAGTGAAAAATAGAAATTAAAATTCCCTTTGCTGAACTTGCTGTTTCTGCTTCTTTTACTCCTATAAATTACATTGCTCTGTTAACTAAAATCTGTAGTCTAGCTAACAAACCAAGAAAACAAGAGAGGAGACTCAACTTACCAATGAGTAATCAGCTAGGATATCATTACTGATCCCCAAAACAGTAAAAGAATAGTAAAAACATATTATCCAAAGACCTAAGCCCATAAATTCAATAACTTAGATGAAAAATATCAATGATTTGAAAGATACAAACTACTAAAACTCATCAAAGTAGATAAACTGAATAGTTCTATTAGAGAAATTAAATGTAGTTAAAACCCTGTAAAACATAAAACTCCAGGATCAGATTATTTCAATGGGGAATTCTATCAGATGTTTAAAAATAAATAACATCTGTTCTACGTAATCATTTCCAGAAAACAGAATCACAGGGAACGCATATTAAGTTTTCATAACTCCAGCATGTTCCCCAAATCAAAGTCACTACAAGAAAACTTTATCTTTGTTGGATATAGACACAAAGAACCCTAACAAGATATTAGTGAATTTAATCCAGCAACGTAACAAAAAGTATAAAACATCACGACCCACTGAAATTTATCTACACAATGAAACGACCGTTCAATTTAGGAAAAATCAATCAGTGAATTTGGTCAAATCAGCAGATCATTTAAGAGAAAATACATGATCATTACAATAAGTGTAGAAAAATTTTTTGACAAAAAGCAACACACTTTTGTAATGAATACTATCTGTGAAATGTAATAGAAGATGGCATATCTAACCTAATAGAGAGTACACTAAAAGTCTACAGCTACCATAATATTTAATTGTAAAAATCTGAATGATTTCTCGCAGAGATCTAGAATATGACAAGGATTTCCTGTCTTACTACTCCTATCCAATAATATATTGAAAGTCCTATTTTGTGCAATAAAATAAGAAAAATAAAGCATATACAGATCATGGAGGAAGAAATAACTCTTTATTCAGATAAAATGATTTCTTATGTATCAAATTCTAATTAACCTTCAATTATTTCCTAGAAGCAATCCATGAATTTAATCAAGGTAGCAGAAAGAAAAGGAGGCAGAGAGAGAGAGAGAGAGAGAGAGAGAGAAAGAGAGAGGTCTTCCATCAGCTGGTTTATTCCCCAATTGGCTGCAATGGCTGGAGCTGTGCTGACCTGAAGCCAGGAGCCAGGAGCTTCTTCCAGGTCTCCCATTTGGGTATAGAGGCCCAAGGATTTGGGCCATATTCTATTGCTTTCCTGGGCTGTAGCAGTTGGGACTCAAACCAGCGCCCATAAGGGATGCCAGCACTGTTGGTGGTGGCTTTACCTGCTATGCCACAGCACCGGCCCCCGACAGTTACAATTTTTAAACTTACCTGTGAAAGATACCATTTAGACAATGAAAAGACAAATTTCAGACTGGGAGAAAATATTTGCAAATTAAGTATCTGATAAAGGGCTTGCACTAGAATATATGAAAACATTTTAAATTCAGTAATAAGAAATCAAGCAACTCGACAAAAATCTCAACAGAACTTCAAAAACACATAAATGGAAAGTAAATATATAATATGATATCCAATATAATTTATAATTAGGGAAAACCAAATTAAAATACTAATGAGTTACTACTACGTGCCATTAACACAAATAACTGACAATACTTACAGCAGTCAAGGCTATGGACCATTTATTACTTAAAGGAATTAAAAATAGTTCAGACATTATGCAAGAGCAATTGGTATTTTTCTATAAAGTATAGATTTTAAACACATGACACAGCAATCACACTTCTAGGTATTCACTCAAGTGATTTGGAAACTTACATTCACACACCAAACTTTCTATAAAAATCTCATTCATAATCACTAAAACTGGAACCAATTAGGTTGTTTTCTGAAAAGGAAATGGAAAAACAAATAATGAAAAGCTATTCAGCAATAAAAAGGATTGAGCTATTGTTTCATGCAACATGTATAAATCTTAAATGCATTTTGATGAGTGAAAAAAGCCAGACAGAAAAAGGTTACCTATTTTATAATTCCACTTATATGGCCTTCTGCAAAAGACAATGCAGTCAAGATGGAAAACAGATCAGTAGTTGCTGATGTTAGTTGAGAATGCATTGGGGAAATTTTCCATATGATACTAGGGTTATGGATGCATGACCCTGTCCATTTCTCAAAATCCATGGAATTATACCCAAAATATAATGTATGAAGATGTAGAAAATTTTTTTAAAAAATCAATCAGGATGTTGAGAAACTCCAGGAAGAAATGCATTCTGTGACAAATGAAGGCGACTATACTGCAAATAAATGAGGTAATCACATTGAAGAGGAGATGGAGTGGCTGATTTAATTGATGTTACTAATTATAAATTAATTATAAATAAATAATTAAGATGAATTGCTGATGGTGATGGGTCATATCTGTGGCGCGATCTACACCCGAGACACCATCCTAGGCTCTAGCACTGCCCCTCCACTGCTGCCATTGCTGGAAGCCAGGTGACCACATGGCCCAATCACAGCTGTCAGCTCCACCCCCACCCTATTGGGATTCGCTGCTCCTACTTCCCTAACCACCCCCCCAGCAAAGGTTTCACAGGAGCTGTTCCCAAACACGTGCTCTCTCTCTCTCTTAGGCTCTGCTCCTGTCTCTCACCACTTTTACCCACTCCCTCGCATCCCCCCGCCCAGGTCTATGGGAATTCCCCCACCAGACAATAAACCTTTCCTCTAACGCTGGTGTTTGGTGTGTTTTGTGGTGGCCTTACACTGTTGCCGTGACTCAGATAGGCCACCACAAAACACAACAAACACCAGAGTAACAGAAAGGGTTTATTGGCGGGGGAAACCTGACAGACTGGAGGGAAGGGGTGAAGAAGGAACAAGAGAACACGAGTCCAGAAAATGGGTCCTATTATACCTTTGTTGGGGTCAGGTAGGGAACTACGAGTAGTGAATCCCATTAGGGTGGGAGTGGAGCTTACAGCAGTGGTTGGACGTGGGACTTAGGACCAAAGTCTACTGTTCAATGTGGCTACAAGGGCCAGAGCCTAAGATGGTGTCTAGGGCATAGATGGCACAACAGATAAAACAGTGCCATTTTACTAACAGGCATTATAAACAGTCATAAAGAAAAAGCTACAACGGATCCTTTAATGTAGGATAGAAATCAGAGATGTTGTTACAAACTCAAATTTAGCATATACATACATATGATAAATAAATATATTGAATATGTATACTGTGAAAATTATACACTGATACCCTAATTGAACACAGATGGGAATTTCCTAACAAAATTTAACACAACAAATTGCAACATATAAAAAGGGTACTATATCATGAACAAGTAGTGTTTATCCTAGAAAATCAAGGTTGGTTTTATATTTAGAAATAAATCAATATAAGTAGCTATACTGACAAAGAGAAGAGTGGTAGACTCAAGATGGCAGAATAAGAGGTTTCTTGTTCACATGTTCCTGAGCAACAATAATTTCTTAACCATCCATGGGAAAAAGTGCCTTTGTGGGAGCTTTGGGATCTAGGTAACAAGTTACAAAATGCTGGTGGAGCCCAAGACCTAGAAGAGTCATGTTGAAAAGGAAGACATACTCCCAGGTAGTAAGATTGCCAACTGTCATGCCATTTCCTAATTTAGAAATGACCCAATTCCCAAATAGGTTTGGCTGCAGCCCCATTTGGCCTTTGTCTTAGTATAAGAACCATCTTCCAAAGAAAACAGGAAATTACCTCACTTGCACCTTGAGAGATAAGCCCATCAAATTTGATACTGTATGTGTACCTTGAAATGATCTGTAACTATAGCCTCTCTCAGTTGTTGTCTGAGAGTATTAACATACACACAGTCACCCAGAGGGAGGCATTCCCATGTGCGCTCCCAGAGGTAGATCTACCTAGGGGTTAGATGCAAATCACAACCAATCCCTGGTACCAGGCCCGGGAACCAAGATCTCATTGAAGCCTCAGGGAAGTCATGTAAACCAGGCCCAGCCTCAATCAACTGTGATCCTAGAGGAAATCTCATTATCCTAGCAACCCAGCAGGAGATTGTCTATACCTGACAAAATGAGTCTGCAAAGACTGGAAGTGTTTGCTCCTTCAAATGCACACACATGGACACAAGGCTGCAAGAATGGCAAAGCAAGCAAACAAATGAACATCAGGCAAATGACAACGCAATTATGGAAACATTAAATTAAAGCTCCAGTAACAGACTCCAAAGAAATGAAGATCTACAAATTTAAAATGAAATATAATTGCTGAAAATAATCATCCTAGCACTGCTCAATGGCCAGAGACAACTCAGTGAAATTGGAAAAACAATGCATTAACAAAATTATAAATTCCTGAAGAAATAGAAACTATAAAGAAGAATCTAAGAGAAATGCTGGGACTAAAGGAGCAATGGGAGAATTGAAAAATTCAAGAGAGAGTTGTAGGAGTAGATTTGATGATGCAGAAGAAAGAGTGAGCTCAAAGATCATTTGAAATCAGCAAGTGAGAGGAACAAAAAGAGGAAAGAATAAAAGAGATCATAAGGAACCTGTGTGCCATCATCAAATGGGCAAATATACGACTTATGGAGTGCCAGAAAGAGACAAAAAAGAGAAAGGAGCAGAAAGTTCCTTTAAAGAAATACAAGCTAAAAGCATCCCACATCCTGAGAGGAATATAGGTATCAATATTCATGAAGCTCAAAGATCAATTAGGATCAGCCCAAAGAACAATAGCCTGAAACACATTTATAACTGAATTGCAAAAGCAAAGACGAAGAGATTCTTGGAAACATCAACAGAAACACTACTCATCATATACAAGGGAATCCCCATTAGGTCAGCAGAGAAATTCTCAACAGAAACTTTGCGTTCTAGGAGGCAAAGCAGCACTCTAATGAAAGGGTTGAAAGAAAGGAAAACCCTGATGACTGAGAAAACTACCGCTGGTAAAGTTGCTATTCAGAAATGAAGGCGAGACAGACATTTTCAGACCAAAAAATGCTAAGTGAGGGAGATCACCACCTCTAGAAATGCCTGATGAGAAATGCTGAAGAGAATTCCTCATGTTGTAACTAAAAGGTGCAAATTAGCAACAACAAGAAGCTATAAAACTCAATGGTGGTGTGTAAATTGCTTTTAATTTAGTGTAAAAGTTAAAAGGCAAAAGTAAATATAACTAAAGCGACAACAATTTGTTAACAGATGCACAAAATAAGAAGATGTAAGATGTGTGACCAACAGCATGAAATATGTGTGGTAGGGAGAAGAAATGTGCAGTTTCTGCATGCAACTGAATTTAAGTGGTTATCAGCTTAGCTAGAATAGAATATCTTAAAGGACTATTTTTGTGGATAAGCTCCATGGAAACTACAAAAAATTTTCTAGTAAATAAATAAATGTGAAAAGAAGGAATCAAAATATACCCTATTGGGCAGGTATTTGACACAGTGGTTAAATAATTGCTGAGGATGCCTGCATCGCCTATCAGAGTGCATGACTCAAGACCCTCTTACTCTGCATCTGATTTACCTTTTTGCTAATGCACACCCTTGGAGGCAACAGATGTTGGCTGAAGTGCTTGGGTTCCTGCCACCCACATGGGAGACCCAGATTGAGTTTTCAGCTCAGCCCTGGCTGTTGTGGCCATTTGGTCTGTGCACCAATATATAGAAGATCGATCTCTCTCTCTCTCAAATAAAAAGAAGAGAAGTAAGTAAGCAATTGAAACAGAAATATAAAACACTCCAACACCTCCACAACTCACAAAGAAATAGAAGAGGAAGCAACAAAGGGACTGCAAAATAATAAGAAAGCAATAAACCAAATCACTTTAGTTACTCATAAGTAATTACTTTAAAAGTAAACAAGTGTGGCCATTTAGCTTACAAATTAAGACACCACTTGCGATTCCCATGTTCCATATTATAGAGCCTGGGTTTGAGTGTCAGCTCTTCTCCCAGTTCCAGCTTCCTGCTACCTCATACCTGGGAAGATGTAGGTGATGGGTCAAGTAGTTGGGTCCCTGCCACCCATGTGGGAGTTCTGGTTTGCATTCAAAATTCCTAGCTATGGAATGACCCACCTCCAATCACTGGAGATATCTGAAGAGTGAGCCAATAGATATGTACCCCTAGCACCCCAACATCTCTTTTATGCTTCTTAAATTAAAAAGTAAATGTATTGCACTCTGCAATTAACAGAATTCCTGAATATATAGCAAAAACGAGATCCAAAATATGATGCCTACAAGAGACTCAGTTTAACATTAAGGAAAGCATAGGCTGAAGGTGAATAGTAGCAAAAGATATTTTATAAACATGGCAGACAAAAGAAAGAGTAGATCTGCTTATATCAGAAAAAAAAATGGCTTTCAGACAAAATCTATTACAAGAGGAAAAAATGGTCACTATACAATGATAGAGGATCAATTCATTGAGGTTATAAACAATTATAAAATCGTTTTAAAAATTGGTATATGCACCCAATATCAGAACACTTAAATATATAAAGTAAATGTTAATAGAAATGAAGGTTGAAACAGGCAGTGATATAATAATAAAGAGAATTTCAATACCACACTTTGAACAACAGAATTATTCAGACAAAAATGAGCAAGAAATCAAAAGATTTGTATAAGCAAATGGACCTAAAATACACAAAATTATCTATCCAACATCAGCACAATACATTTTTCTGAAGTTCACAAAGGACATTCTTTAGGATAGACAATATGTTGGGCAACGAAATCAATCTTAACAAATTTAGGAATATTGAAATTATCTTTTCTGAGCAAGATGGCATAAAACTAGAATTAATGATAGTAGAATTATTGGAAAATTCACAAATACATGAGAATTAAACAAAACACTCTCACTGATCAATCAGTAAAAGAAGCAGTCAAAACAAGAATCAAGAAGTAATAATACACAAATAAAATTCCAAGCACAACACACCAAAATGTATGAGATGCTGTTCTAGAAAGGGATTTTATAGTGACAGATGCCTACATTCAGAAATCAGAAGAATATCAAATAAGCAACCCAACTTCATACATTAAGGAACCAACCAGAAAAAAATTAACTAAACCCAAAGTTATTAGAAGAATGGAAATAATAAATATTAGAGTAGAAACAAAACAGAGAGTAGAAAACATAGAGAAAATGAAATTGACAATTAGTTTTTGAAAATGATAATAAAATTGACAAACTTTTAGCTACTATAATCAAGAAGAAAAGAATTCAACAAAAATTATAAATGAAAGAAGAAACATTATAACTTACACAACAGAAATACAATGGATTATGAGATTAATATGAACAAATGCATGGCAACAAATTGGATGGCCTAGACGAAATGAGTTTATTTCTAGACAAACTGGAAGACTGAATCATGAAGAAATAGAGCAATAAAGAGCAAGTTGAATGAACTAATGCTTGAAATTGTTTCGGTAAAGACAATCCAATGACCAAATTGCTTCACAGGTAAAGTCTGCCAGGTATATAAAGTAGTATTAATACCAATACTTCCCTGACTCATCCAAAAATTTTCACAGGAGGGAAAATTTCCAAACTCATTGCATGAGGCCCACATTACATTTACACCAAAGCCAGATAAGAACACTACCAAAAAAATTACAGCCAATGTCACCGATGAGTGAGTACAGTTTCAAATTTTCAGCATATCACTTATGACTGTATTAAAAACAAAAGGATAAGCATTCTTTTCATGTCTATTTAACATAGTACTGCAAGTCCTCGTCTAAATAAAGAAAAGGCATCCAAATAGGAAGACAAGAGAAGCTGACTCTGTTTGCAAATGCCTTAATCATATTTACAGAAAACCCTAAAGATTACAGCAAAGAACTAGGAGAACTAAGAAATTGAGTAAAGGTGTAGGATACAAAATCAATGCACACAAATCAGAAGTGTTCTACACTGTAACAGCAAATTATCTGAAATTGACATCAAGAAAACAATCCCATTTACCATAACATCAAAAATAACAGAATACATCAAATAATTAGCAAAGGAGATGAAAGATATGTACACTGAAAATTACAAGTATTTGTGAAGGAAACTAAAGTTACAAATGATTGGAAAGATGTTCTTCCTATGTTCATGGATTGGAAGCATGAATACTTAGAATGCCCATATTACACGGAGAAATATCCTGACTGAATGGGGTCCCTATCAAAATTCCAGTGACAGTTTTCACTGAAATAAAAATAAATCCTAAAACTCTTACCTTCATAGGACAAAGAAAATTATAAAATTACACTTCAAAAATAAGTGTTTTTCATTAATTATTGTAAGGCAAAATCAAAGCCACTTCGCTTCAAAACTGAATAAGTTCAATTTGTGCAGATCAAATTTAATTCTCCTCCAAATAACTTTCATTATAAGACTGTGCATAGCTCTAGTAATTTGAATTTGTGATGGGTGTTTCACATGGTGGCCCACATTATTATTGGCAAATGCTTACTTTTGATCATTTTCTGTTTGACAGCAGGCTACAGAAAATCCAGACTCCCAATCCATGAACATGGGAAATTTTTCCATTTTTTTGTATCTTCTTGATCTCTTTCATTAATGCTTTGTAATTCTCATCATAGAGATCTTTGACATTCTTGGTGAAATTTATTCTAAGTTATTTGATTTTTTGTAACTATTGTTGAGGAACATTTTTGTGTGTGCATACTGTTGAACTCTTTGCTTAGGATAGAGTTGGTCTTCTGTGTATAAAGTTAATTGAAAATGGATCTTAGTGGAGAATGGAACTGGGAATGGGAGAGGGAGGAAGTGGAGGGGTGGGAGTGTGGGTGGGAGGGCAGGTATGATGGGAAGAATCGCTATATTCCTGAAGTTGTGAAATGTTATGAAATGTTATGAAAAGTTATGAAATGCATGGTGTGTATTCCTTAAATAAAAGGTTTCTTTGGGAAAAAAAAAAAAAAGAAAATCCAGATTCACAAAGGCATCCCTTAAGAAACAGAAACTGAATGCTCCCAGCCTCTTCTCCAGATAATGATGGCTTATGTCAAGGCAACTCAGAATTCTTTAAGACATTTCTTTGAAATCATGTCAAATCTTTGCTTTTGTCGGCAAGGCTGACATCATCTTTGGCAAAGTATATCTTATTGATGTCTATATGGACAAGAAATGAATAAAAAAATTCACCTTTCATTTTTGAGACTGAGTAGAAAGTCATCTTCAAAAGACAGCTTTGGGGCTCCCAGGTGTTTTCAGATAAATTCCCAATTCATTTGACAGAAATATTTTGAAGTATAGAAAGTTATCATGTTATCTATCTCCCGTCTCTTCTTCTAGGTTGGCAGCTTACGAAATGAATTTCTATATGTCTCAGAAGACTCCGTAATATTGCCACCAGAAAAGTTCTCCTGAATGAACTCTAAAGTGTATATATTTAAAAAAAAAAAAATGGGGCCAGTGCTGTGGCGCAGTGGATAAAGCCATCACCTGAAGTGCTGGCATCCCATATGGGCACCGGTTCTAATCTCGGCTGTTCCACTTTTGATCCAGCTCTCTGCTAGGGCCTCGGAAAGCAGTGGAACGTGGCCCAAGTCCTTGGGCCCCTGCACCCATGTGGGAAACCTGGAAAAGTCTCCTGGCTCCTGGCTTTGGATCCGTGCAGCTCTGGCCATTGCAGCCAATTGGGGAGTGAACCAGCAGATGAAAGACCTCTCTCTCTCTCTCTCTGCCTCTCTGTGTAACTCTGACTTTCAAATAAATAAATAAATCTTCAAAAAATGATTTTTCCTTTTAATTGTGTGGCAGAGAAATCTTAATGGAAAAAGAAACTGACTTTGAGTCATTGTATGTGTGTGTGTGTGTTGAGGGTGAATACATGGCCCCATTTTCCAGGCAGAATATTGGGAGAGCTGATTAAGAGGACCAAGAATTTCATTACACTAGGGAACATTACAAGAAAATGTGTGTCTATGCTTGCGTCTCTTGGTATGTTCTGCCAATACTAACTCTTGGGAATTTAGCAAGCATTGATGACAATGGCTTTGATAAAACCCTCACTTCCAGATTAAAACTAGAGTCTCGGTTTTACCTCCCTTACTCACATGTGATGGAGGTCTGATGTGCCCAGATGCCTCCCATTTCTTTTCCCAGCCTAACTCAATTTTATCTCCATCCTTATGCCTTTGTCCATGTTATTTTTTATTTTAATTCACAAATAAAAATCCTAAGGATTTATCACATAGAATATGATGTTTTAAAATCTGTGTACATTGCCCATTTTGTCGGTAGAGGCAGGAGGCGGATGTCAGGTTGGGACACCAAGTGGTCAGCTGCTAGCTGGTTGGTGCTTGTGGGTTGTGTGATCCGTGCCTTGTCTCTCGATGGAAAGGGAGGGAGGCCTCTATGTGGAGAGGCAGGGCCACTGTAGTTGCAGGCGTGAAGTCGCTAGGACTTCTCTCACGCTTGTGTGCTCAGGAGACTCAGGTGTTGGCCTCAGCTCCCAGGCTGAACTCAGCAGATCGGCCCGTGAAAACTTCCGTACTGAGACTTCCCTACTGGCCAGAGAGCAACACCTCGGATCCCCGGCTTGGCAGCAAGGAAGAGGCCAGGTGGGGGACATCCTGCAGTCTGAGAAGTGGACTGAAAGGTGACAAAGAAGCTGAAGATGGGTGGTGCAGAGAAGTAGACCATGCCAGCCCCTCAATCCAGAGATGCCGGTAAGAACCAACAACAGCTCAACAGACAGAAGACCAAGGCTCAGAATTCCCAGATGCAGATTGTTCCTAAGGAAAGAGAAAGAGGACGTGGTTATAACTCGTCAGCAGCTGCATGGCAGACCACGGGAGTTGGAGGGGAGAACAAAAGGTTCCCAGATAATGAAAACTGGAAGTCCTAACTTATTTTTACGCCACAAGCTAATCAGAACTATGCTGGAGCCAAAGTCAGTGAGCAGCCATCACCAAGTGTTCTTCCCAAACCACCAAGCCGCCGGGTTTCTGTTTCCTTTAATCTTTCAGATAAAGAAATAATGACATTCAACTTTAAACTTTACTTAAAGTGCATGTATAAGATAAAGTGCTAATGTTTAAATTGGCCTGAAACAAATTTAACTAGGGAGTGTAATCTATTTGTGTATAACTGATTAGTGTAAGCATACCTCATCTCATTTGTTTTGTTGTATACACTTTGGTATAATGGTAGTATCAGTACAACTTAAAATAACTAAATAACTGTACTTCATGCTAAGTTTCCTCACCTGAGTAACTGTGAAGTGAAGCCGTTCAAGTTTGGATTCCCATTCAAGCTTAGATTTAAGCGAAAGGCAAAGAAAATACGTTTTATCTTGTGTGTTAGGGGAAAGTAACTAAGATTGTCATTCATGGATCAGTAGTGAGTTAAGTCGGTGAATCAAATCACCTAAGACATACAAGTATCGAGAACTATTGAAACCTTTGAAAGCTTATGTTCTAGAAACACTCAAACTAGTAACATGTCAACATTCTAATGCACTGCCAAAAGAAAATGTGAATTCTCCTTAATGAGTTACAGTTTAGAGGATTATGCAGTGGTCAATGTGGAAAGGGCCCTCAAGGGTTAGAATGAGGCACAGTATACCCCGTCGGCCTTCTTTACTGCGGTGGGAAAGGTGTCTGCCAACGAATGCATCCAGACCATTTTTCATAGGAACAGTATTTAATGGTCACTCAACAGCTTTCATACACATTTTTGTATTACTGCACTGCACAAGCTATTCTGACAGTGATCTGGCCTCTTAACATCTCTGGGAAGCTTGCGTAAAGTGGGGGATTGTATAATGTGAAAGTTTTAACTATCTAGGGAAGAAAGAGCCATGTAAATACATGTAATATTGTGGCATATGTAAAGTGTTCTTGGCTTTTAGGCTCCGAAGAGTATTTTAGTATGAATTTCCTGAATATAAGACCACGGACTGTTTTTATTCTATAGCCTAATTTTAAAGGTCTAAGGTATTTTTAGTTGGCCCCATGTAAAAGTGCCAGTGTATGTAATATGGTTTGGATGTAAACTGTATTTCAAAGGACATTGTAGTGTGTAATGAGTTTTATAATATAAATGAAAAAAAAAAAACACTTTCTATTTTTAAGAGATGTGAAATACAGCACAGGAATTCTGCCTTCTCCCGCCTCGTCCCCATCAAGCCCGAAGATGAGCTACCCTGGAGTTCCTCCAGTCTTAAAGCTTCCTTTTGGCTTTCACAAATTCTTAGGATCTATGACACAAATACACTTAAATGTGTGGTACCAGTGGAGTTTCTTGTGTGTGAGAAATGAGTAAGTAATCCAGGGGACCACCTGTATGAAAAAGGCATTTCTTGGATATAAAACCTTGATAACGTTTTACCAACTTGAAAGGTAAATTCTAAATAAAACTCTTAACTTAAAATTAACCCAGTTACACTGTTGTTCAACTTAAAAATTCTGCATGCTAATGCCCTCTTTTTTATTTCCACTTTATTTATTTCATGTTCTTAAGCAGAGTGATCAAGTTTTATTTTTTCAGATATATCAGATAATTTAATGCCCAACTCAAATATTTGAATAGCCTAAAGACAAGCTTATACAGTTCATTTTATTTTTTTGACAGGCAGAGTTAGACAGTGAGAGAGAGAGAGAGAGACAGAAAAAAAAGGTCTTCCTTCCGTTGGTTCACCCCCCAAATGGCCGCCATGGCAGGCACGCTGCGCTGATCCAAAGCCAGGAACCAGGTGCTTCCTCCTGGTCTCCCATGGGGATGCAGGACCCAAACACTTGGACCATCCTCCACTGCACTCCTGGGCCACAGCAGAGAGCTAGACTGGAAGAGGAACAACCAGGACAGAATCCGGCACCCTAACTGGGACTAGAACCCGGGGTTCTGGTGCTGCAGGCAGAGGATTAGCCAAGTGAGCCGCGGCACCGGCCAAACTTATATAGTTCTTTATGTACATAATATGAACTTGAAGGATAAAATTAAAAAAATAAACATATCCTCTCAACCCCCCCCCCAAATATATGTGCACTATGGACTAAAGAAATGGAGCTAATATACACATTACTTCACACACTTGTTGTTTGTTAGCAAGGACAATTAAATCTATCCTCAGGAGTGTTCGGATACATTGCTGTTAACTATGCTCATCCTGTTCTGCACCAGATCTCTCAACTTGATCCTGTTTAGCTGACATTTTGTATCTTGTGACCAACATCTCCCCCGCTTTCACCTTCTCCCAATCTCTGGTAACTACCAACCTTCTCCTTACCTCTATGAGTTCGACTGGTTTTAGACAACTGTATATAAGCGAGATCATTCAGTATTTGTCTCTCAGTGCTTGACTTGCTTCACTCAACATGATGCCCTGCAGAGTCATCCAGGTTGCTGCAATTGAGAGAATTTCCTTTCCTTTTTTTTTTTAATGGCTGAATAGGATTCCTTTATTATAGATTGCGTGTTTTCTTGATCCATTAATCTCAGGCACTCAGGATGATTCTGTGTCTTGGCCATAGTGAATGATGTGGCAGTGAACATGGAGTGCAGACAGCTCCTCCAGACACTGATTTTGTTTCCTTTGGCTATGTACACAGTTGTGGGATTGCTGGCTGTTCTGGTAGTTGTATTACTTTTTAGAGGATACTCCATACTGTTTTCCATGATGGCTGTACAAACTTGCATTCCCACCAACTGTTTGCATGTATTCTCTTTTCTTCCTTGCCAACGCTTGTTATTTTTCAACTTTCTGACATTCTAACAAGAGTGTGGTGATATATCATTGTGGTTGTCATGCACATTTTTCTGATGATTACTAACATTCAACATTTTGAAATATAACTTGGCCATAAATATGTCTTGCTTGGAAAGATATCTATTCAATTCTTCTGCCCATTTCTCTATCAGGTTATTTATTTGCTGAATGCATTGTTTATTTTTTATATTAATCCATTATCAGAAATGTGATTTGAAAATATTTTCTTGTATTCCTTTATTTTTATTCTTACTTATGCAGGGTGACAGAGAGATGGAAAGACAGAGAGAGACCTCCTATCTGCTGGCTTTCTCCCAAATGACCACAATTGCCAGGTCCAGCCCAAAGCCAGGAGCCTGGAACTCCAGCAGGGTCTCCCACATGCATGGCAGGGGCCCAAGCACTTGAGTCATCCTCTACTGTTTTCCCAGGTACATAAGCAGGGAGCTGGACCAGAAGCAGCACAGCCAGAACTCAAGTCAGTGCTCTGATATGGGATGCCAGCATCTCAGGTGGTAGCCCAATCTATTCTACCACAATGCCAGTCTCTTCTCCTATTCCTTAGTTTGCCTTTCTGTTTTGTCCTTTGTTTCCTTTGCTATGCAATAGCTTATTTTCTTAAATATTTATTTATTTATTTGAAAGTCAGAGTTACACACAGAGAGAAGGAGAGGCAGAGAGAGACAGAGAGAGAGAGGTCTTCCATCTGCTGGTTCACTCCTCAATTGGCTGCAATGGCTGGAGCTGCACGGATCCAAAGCCAGGAGCCTGGAGCTTCTTCCGGATCTTTACATGCAGGTGCAGGGGCCCAAGGACTTGAGCCATCATCTACTGCTTTCCCAGGCCATAGCAGAGAGCTGGATCAGAAAAGGAGAGCTGGGATTAGAACTGATGCCCATACGGGATGCTGGCACTGCAGGCAACAGCTTTATCCACTATGCCACAGTGCCAGTCTTGCAATAGCTTTTTAGTTTGATGTAGTCCCACATGTTCATTTTTACTTTTGTTGCTTGAAACTTGGTATCGTATCTAAAGAAATCATTGTCCAGTTCAATATCAGGGATATTTTCCTGTATGCTTCATTCTAGTACTTTTACAGACTCAAGTCTTCTATTTAAGTTTTCATAGAAATTTTACAAATATCTGGTGTGAGACGAGAGCCTAGTTTCATTCTTCTATGTGTGGATATCCAGTTGTCCCAGCATTGCTTATTGAAGACTGTCTTTTCCGTGTTCTGTATTCTTGGAATCTTTGTAAGCCAGTAGAGTTGTTCCTGGACTCTATTCTGTCCCATTGGTCCACATGTCTGTTATTATGTCAAAGGCCTCTGTTCTGACTAATATAGTTCGGCATTATGGTTTTAAGCAAGTAGCATGATACCTCCAGCTTTGTTCTTCCTGGTTAAGATTTCTCTGGCTATTCAGGGTCTGTTGTGGTTCCAGAATAATTTTATGGATTGCTTTTTCTATTTCTGTAAGTAATGTTGCTAGAATTTTATAGGAGTCCCTTTTGATCTGTATATTGCTTTGGGTAGTAAGGACATTGCAACAAAATCAATTTTTCCAATCCATGATCAAAGATTTCTTCTCATTTATTTGTGTCTTCTTCAATTTCCTTCATTAGTGTTTACAGTTACCAGTATACAGATACCACATTTTTGGTGAATTTATTCCTATGTATTTTTGCAGGTATTATAAATGGGATTTTTTTTATAACGCTTTTATTTAAAGAATATAAATTTCCAAAATACAGCTTATAGATTACAATGGCTTCCCCCCCCATAACTTCCCCCCCACCCGCAACCCTCCCCTTTCCCGTTCCCTCTCCCCTTGCTTCACATCAAGATTCATTTTCAATTCTCTTTATATACAGAAGATCAGTTTACTATATATTAAGTAAAGATTTCAACAGTTTGCCCTCACATAGCAACACAAAGTGAAAAATACTGTTGGAGTACTAGTTATAGTATTAATTCACAATGTATAGCACATTAAGGACAGAGATTCTACATAATGTATTTTTTTAAAAAATTGATTAATTTTCTAGGCAATTTCCAATTTAACACCAAGATTTTTTTTCATTTTTAATTATCTATATACAGAAGATAGATTCAGTATATACTAAGTAAAGATTTCATCAGTTTGCACCCACACAGAAACACAAAGTGTAAAATACTGTTTCAGTGCTAGTTATAGCATTACTTCACATTGGACAACACATTAAGGACAGATCCCTCATGAGACGTAAGTACACAGTGACTCCTGAAGTTGATTTAACAATTTCACACTCTTGTTTATGGCGTCAGGAATCTCCTTAGGCTCTAGTCATGAGTTGCCAAGGCTATGGAAGCCTTTAGGGTTCGCTGACTTCAATCTTATTCCGACAGGGTCATAGTCAAAGTGGAGGTTCTCTCCTCCCTTCAGAGAAAGGTACCTCCTCTTTGATGGCCCCATTCGTTCCACTGGGATCTCACTCACAGAGATCTTTCATTTAGGTCTTCTTTTTTTTCCAGAGTGTCTTGGCTTTCCATGCCTAGAATATTCTCATGGGCTCTTGAGCCAGATCTGAATGCCTCAAGGGCTGATTCTGAGGCCAGAGCGCTATTTAGGACATCTGCCATTCTATGAGTCTGCTGTGTATCTCGCTTCCCATGTTGGATCATTCTCTCCCTTTTTGATTCTATCAGTTAGTATTAGCAGACACTAGTCTTGTTTGTGTGATCCCTTTGACTCTTAGACCTATCAGTGTGATCAACTGTGAGCTGAAATTGATCACTTGGACTAGTGAGATGGCCTTGGTACATGCCACCTTGATGGGATTGTATTGGAATCCCCGGGCACAATTCTAACTCCATCATTTGGGGCATGACTGATTGAGCATGTCCCAAATTGTACATCTCCTCCCTCTCTTATCCCCACTCTTATATTCCACAGGGATCACTTTTCACTTAAAATTTAAACACCTAAGAATAATTGTTTGTTAATTACAGAGTTCAACCAATAGTACTAGAATAAAAAAATTACTAAAATGGATAAAGTATTACATTGTACAACAACAGTCAGCACAAGAGCTGATCAAGTTACTGTTTCTCATAGTGTCCATTTCACTTCAACAGGTTTCACCTTTGGTGCACAATTAGTTGTCACCAATCAGGGAGAACATATGATATTTGTCCCTTTGGGACTGGCTTAATTCACTCAGAATGATGTTTTCCAGATTCCTCCATCTTATTGCAAATGACCGGATTTCATTGTTTTTGACTGCTGTATAGTATTCTATAGAGTACATGTCCCATAATTTCTTTATCCAAATGTATGCTTTGAATTCCCTGTGATCTTTTGCTGTGAGGTTCCCTTTGTTTACCTACTTTCATGTTGATGGCCGTGTTTCTATGTTTCTGTGTGTAACACCTCTTTAAGTATCTTTTGCAGGGCTGGACGAGTGGCAACAAATTCTTTCAATTTTTGTTTGTTATGAAAGGTCTTTATTTCACCTTCATTCACAAATGAGAGCTTGGCAGGATATAATATTCTGGGCTGGCAGTTTTTCTCTCTAAGTACCTGGGCTATGTCTCGCCATTTCCTTCTAGCTTGTAGGGTTTCTGATGAGAAGTCTGCTGTGAGTCTAATTGGAGATCCTCTGAGTGTAATTTGACGTTTCTCTCTTGCGCATTTTAGGATCTTTTCTTTCTGTTTCACTGTGGTGAGTTTAATTACAATGTGTCGTGGTGAGGACCTCTTTTGGTCATGTTTACTAGGGGTTCTATGTGCTTCCTGTACTAGGATGTCTCTGTCCTTCTCCAAAGCTGGGAAATTTTCTGCTATTATCTCACTAAAAAGGCATTCTAATCCTTTCTCCCTCTCCATGCCTTCAGGAACTCCTAGAACTCGAATGTTGGTTTTTTTTAATAGTATCCTGTAGATTCCCAACAATATTTTTTAGATTTCTAATTTCCTCTTCTTTTCTTTGGTTTGACTGTATAGTTTCCTGTGCTCTGTCTTCTAAGTCTGATATTCTCTCTTCTGCCTCACCCATTCTGTTTGTAAGGCTCTCTAATGTGTTTTTCATTTGATCTATTGAATTCTTCACTTCATTATGATTTCTTGTCACTATCACAGTTTCATGTTCTACTAGTTGTTTCATTTCAGCTTGATTTCTCCTTAATATTTCATTTTCACGAGAGAGATTTTCTACCTTGTCCATTAAGGATTTCTGTAGTTCAAGGATTTGTTTTTGAGTACTTCTTAGTGTTCTTATCAATTTTTTGAGATCTGCTTCTTGCATTTCTTCTATCTCATCATCTTTGTAATCTTGAATTGGGGTGTCTTTTTCATTTGGGGATGCCATAGTGTCTTCCTTGTACTTATTACCTCGGTTTTTGCGTTTGTTGTTTGGCATATTGGTTTCTTCACTGTGGTGTTTTTTTCTTGTTATACTATGACTCTAGATTAAGTGGACTGTCTGCTTTTGATGGAGCCTTAGAGGCTTGAGATGGGTGTGGCCTGAGAGCTCCATTTGGTTCCTCAGGGTTGAGGGTGTGTCAAAGGAGACACTCCCAGGTTAGGCGTGGTAAATCTCTCTCTGTTACTTTTTTTTTGGTTCAAAAGGGAAGTAATTCCACACAGCTGAATGGAATTGGGGGTGGTTAGCAGGCGAATGATATACCCACAGGAGCCAGATATCGGAAGCTCTTTCCCAAGGACCAGAGAGGGAATCTTTGCAGCCCTTTGTGTGGGCTGAGATTCTCCTGTAGTCTCCCACTGGGCTGCCAAGGCTACTGAACTGTAGCGTCTCTGGAGAGTACTCACATGAATTCGTGATTTCTGTGAGTTCTCTCCCCCACTGTCTCTTTTTTCACAGTCTCAGTTCATTAGCACCACACATTCATTAGGTTCTACTCTCCTGTTATTTCACCCCTCCCACCCAGAGTCAGGTTTTTCTGCTGGCTCGGGGCCGGTGCCGACCCGAGGTTGCCCTGCTTATGACGTATTCCAAAATGGCACCTGCTCTTTGTCTTGCTCACCTTTGAGAGGTGAGCGGAGAGAGAGAAGCTCGTGTCCGTATGGGTCACTTTTTTTTTTTCCCTCTCTCTCTCTCTCTCTCTCTCTCTCTCTCTTCTAGTTAGCCTGGTGAACTTTTCCCCGCAGGGTTTCAAGCCTTGTTCGCTCTAGGCTCCCTGTTCCGCTTCCCTGCTGGTAATTCGGGCTATTGATGTTCTGCTCACCTCGTGTTCCAGTGCTGGTGTGTTGAATCTGCTGCTGGTGTCCCAAACTGCGGGCTCCCATGCTCTCCACGCAGGTCCACTGTGAATCACCAGTTCCGGAAGGGTTTTCTCTGCTGTATCTTCCCCTACTCTTCCTTGAACCTGCAGTATCTCCACTTTTATTAAACTGTCTCTCCCCAGACTATCGGTGTGCTCCCTTCCTATTCCGCCATCTTGCTGCTCTCCTACTCTCTTTCAAATAAATAAATAATTCTTTCAAATAAATAAAATCTTTAAAAGCCAAAATAAATAATTAATCCCTTTCACAGCTCAGAAGTGCCCAGCTCCTGAGTATAAGCTCCCAGAAAATGACAAATCCCCTAACACTCATAAATGGGATTTTTAAGTTCATTTGCAGATGGTTTGCTATTATTCATAGAACACTACAGAATTTTTGCATGTTGATTTACTATCTTACCAGGTTACTGAATTTGCCTATTATTTCTAAATATTTTTGATGGTATTGTTAGTGTTTTTTTCTATTTAAGATGATGTTATCAGTGAACAGAAATATTTTAATTTTGCCCTTTCCATATTGGATATACTTTTTTTCTTTCCAAATGACTTTGGCTAGAAATTCCAGTATCATATTAAACAGAAGTGGTCAGAATGGGGAAATTTGTCTTGTTTCTTATCTTAGAGGAAAAGTTTTCAACTTTTCCCCATTGAGTGTGATATTAGCTGTGGCTTTGTCATATATAGCTTATCTTATATCTTATTCACTTTGTTTTTGCCATGTGGCAGGGGAATTGGCTCATTATAGTTTTTTTTTGACACTATATTTTTTAATTCAGTAATTTTTGAACATTGTCCATGACGAAAATGTTTTTCATCTTAATAATGTTCTCTTTCTGCCCCAATACCAACTCTATTTGATGTGATAGTCTTTCTTAAACCTTAATAAATTTCTTAAAACATGATTTACAAATGTTCCATTATATTCTCTAGTCTTTCCTTCTCCTAGTCTCTTGCATTGATTGACTTTGTTCTGAACTTTGAATCACACTGTGAAACACTTTAACCAATTGTTTCAATAATATAACAAGGATCTTAAGGCATTTTAAAATGTTTATTAACATGTAACATGTGGGTGTATTAATGGGTATGGTGCAATATTTCAGCTATTTATACAACAAAAACTGATCAAACCAGGCAACTAGCTCTTCCACTTGATTATCTTTTCTTTGTGCTTGGAGCCTGCCAGCTCCTCTTTACCAGTTACTTACACAGTGAATAGTACCTTATTATGAACTATGGTCTCCCATCATGCTGTGGAACACTGTGTCTCAACAAGCACAAGTTTTCTAACCTCCCTCTGTCCACTCTACCCTTGCTAACTTCTAGTAACCATTATGTTAAGTCCAGATGTACTATTTTTTGCAGTGCCACATCTAATAGAGAACATGTGGTATTTGTCTTTCTGTGTCTGGCTTACCTCAATGTAATTATCTCCATTTCTGTACATTTTGCTTTAAAGGTCAAGATGTAATTCTTTTTTCATGGCTGAATAATATTCCATTGCAGACATATACCACATTTTATTCACTCATTTATTGATACAGAAGGTTGATGTATTTCTTGGCTATTGTGAACACTGACACAATGAACATGGGAGTAGAGGTAGCTCTTTGATGTGCTGGCTCCATTTCCTTCAGATATATATTTAGAAGTGGGATTCCTAGGCCATGGGCTAGGAATGATTTTAATTTTTGAGTAAATCCTATACTGTTCTCTTTAGGAGCTTTATCAGTTTGTATTTCCACCAACAGTATATAAGGGAACCCTTTTCTCCACATCCTTGTTAGCATTTGTTATTTTTGGTATTTTTGATATAACCATTCCAACTAGAATGGTATGATATCTCATTGTGCTCCTGGTTTGCATTCCCCTGATACAGAGAACTTTTTCATATACCTGTTGGACACTTTATTTTCTTTTCATATATGTCTTTTCAGATCCTTCATTTCTTTTTTTTTTTTTTTTTTTTTGACAGGCAGAGTGGACAGTGAGAGAGAGAGACAGAGAGAAAGATCTTCCTGTTGCCGTTGGTTCACCCTCCAATGGCTGCCACGGCCGGCGCACTGTGGCCAGGGCACCGCGCTCATCCGATGGCAGGAGCCAGGTGCTAGGTGCTTTTCCCTGGTCTCCCATGGGGTGCAGGGCCCAAGCACTTGGGCCATCCTCCACTGCACTCCTGGGCCACAGCAGAGGGCTGGCCTGGAAGAGGGGCAATGGGGACAGAATCCAGCGCCCCGACCGGGACTAGAACCTGGTGTGCCAGCGCCGCAAGGCGGAGGATTAGCCTGTTGAGCCATGGCGCCGGCCTGAGATCCTTCATTTCTTCTTTTTTTTTTTTTTAATCAATATGAATGATTTATTCCTAAGAAACATACACTGATTTTTCTACCATTGACTTACAAAAAATACAACTAAATCAGTTAAATGAATTCTTTTTTTTTATTTATTTTTTATTTTTTATATAAAGCTTTTATTTAAAGAATATAAATTTCCAAAGTACAGCTTATGGATTACAGTGGCTCCCCCCCAACACAACTTCCCTCCCTCCCGCTACCCTCCCCTTTCCCGCTCCCTCTCTCCTTCTGTTCACATCAAGATTCATTTTCAATTCTCTTTATACACAGAAGATCAGTTTAGTACATATTACGTAAAGATTTCAACAGTTTGCCCTCACATAGAGACACAAAATGAAAATACTGTTGGAGTACTAGTTATAGTATTAATTCACAATGTACAGCACATTAAGGACAGAGATCCTACATGATTTTTTTTTTAAAGAATTGATTAATTATCTATGCAATTTCCAATTTAACACCAAGATTTTTTAATCATTTGCAATTATCTTTATATACAGAAGATCGATTCAATATATACTATGTAAAGATTTCATCAGTTTGCACCCACACAGAAACACAAAGTGTAAAATACTGTTTCAGTACTAGTAATAGCATTATTTCACATTGGATAACACATTAAGGACAGATCCCTCATGAGATGTAAGTACACAGTGACTCCTGAAGTTGATTTAACAATTTGACACTCTTGTTTATGGCGTCAGTAATCTCCCTAGGCTCTAGTCATGAGTTGCCGAGGCTATGGAAGCCTTTAGGGTTCGCCGACTTCGATCTTATTCCGACAGGGTCATAGTCCAAGTGGAAGTTCTCTCCTCCCTCCAGAGAAAGGTACCTCCTTCTATGATGGCCCCGTTCTTTCCACTGGGATCTCACTCGCAGAGATCTTTCATTTAGGTCTTCTTTTTTTTTTGTTTTTCAGAGTGTCTTAGCTTTCCATGCCTAAAATATTCTCATGGGCTCTTGAGCCAGATCCGAATGCCTTAAGGGCTGATTCTGAGGCCAGAGTGCTATTTAGGGCATCTGCCATTCTATGAGTCTGCTGTGTATCCTGCTTCCCATGTTGGATCATTCTCTCCCTTTTTCATTCTATCAGTTAGTATTAGCAGACACTAGTCTTGTTTGTGTGATCCCTTTGACTCTTAGACCTATCAGTGTGATCAATTGTGAACTGAAATTGATCACTTGGACTAATGAGATGGCCTTGGTACATGCCACCTTGATGGGATTGTATTGGAATCTCCTGGCACAATTCTAACTCCATCATTTGGGGCATGACTGATTGAGCATGTCCCAAATTGTACGAGATCCTTCATTTCTTAACTGGATAGTTTTGTTGTTGAGTTTTTTTTTAAAGTTAATATGTATTCTGGATCTACATGTTTTGTGAAATGAATAGCCTATAAATATTTTCTTCCATTCTATCAGTTGTCTGTTCACTCTATTTTTTGTTTCCTTTGCTGTGTAGAAGCTTGCTAGAGTGATAAAACCCTTTTTATCTACTTTTGCTGCCTTGCTTTGGGGTCTTATAAAAATGCCTATATTAATATCTTGAAGTTTTTCACTTGCTCCAAGAAACTGAAATGAAGGAATCCTTGCAAACTCATTCTATGAGAGCAGAGTTACCTTAATTTCCATGCCGCACAAGGGCAAAACAAAAAAGAAAATTGCAGACTAATATTCCTGATGAATACAGACGAAAAATTTTCAACAAAGATTAGAAAACCAACTCCAAAGACATTAAAAAAATCAGCATTGTGCTCGAGTGAGACTTATCCCAGGGATGCAGGATTTTTTCAGAATACACAAATCAGAGAATGTGGCACATGACGTCCATGTAAGAATGAGAAGCCTCTGATCATCTCAATAGTTGCAGAAAAATGGTTCAGTAAAATCAACATTCATTCATGACAAAATCCATGAACTAATTAGATATGAAAGAAACATAACTCAATATGATAAAGGCTGTATATGATGAGCCCTAACCAACATTGTATTGAATGGAGAAAAGCTGAAAATGTTGTCTCTAAGATCTGGAACCACATAATGAGGACTACGCTCACTGCTTTTATTCAATTTATTTCTGAAAGTTTTGGCCAGAGTGACTAGGAGACATACACATTTGAAAGAGAAAATCAAATGATCCTTGTTTCCAGATGATATGATTTAATATATAGAAAAATCTAGCATTTGGACCAGAACTGCCATCTTCTGTTAATTTGCCACAATGACACACACAATGAGGAAGATGAGCAGCACCTCATACATGCTCTCCAGACCTTTTAGAAAACATGGAGCTGTTCTTTTGGCCACATACATGGACATCTACAAGAAAGATGATGTTGTAGTCATCAAGGGAATGGGTACTGTTATACAAGGAATGTCCCATAAATGTTCCCATGAGGACGCTGCATGCCGTTGGCATTGTCGTAAACAAAGAAGTTAAGGGCAAGATTCTTCCCAAGAGAATTAGTATGTAAGCTGAGCCTATTAGCACTCTTAGGAGCCAGGATAGCTTTCTGAATCATGTGAAAGGACGCGATTGGAAAGAGAAGGAAACCAAAGAGAGAGGTACCTGGATTCAGCAGAAGCCTCAGCCTGTTCCAAGCAGAGAAGCCCACTTTGTCAGAACCGATGAAAAGGAGCCTGAGCTGCTTTCCTTATGAATTCATGACATAATAAGTACATAAAAAATCAAAGACTTTTGGACTACAACATTTTAAAAATAAAAAGAAATAAAAGCCTAAACACTCCAACAAGACTATTAAAACTAATAAACAAATTCAGCAAAGTTGCAAGATATGAAATCAACACACACAAATCACTAGCATTCTATACACTCATAACATACTTCCTGAAACTGTAAGAGGAATCTCATTCACAATAACTACAGAGAATAAAAAAGGTAAAATATCTTGGAATAAAATTAACTAAGAATGTGAACAACTTCTACAATAAAAACTCTCAAACACTAATGAAAAAAAATGAAGAAGTCGGAAAAGTTGAAAGACTCTCCATGTTCATGGATTGGAAGAATTAATATTGTTAATATGTTCATACTACTGAAAGTAATGTACAGATTCAATGCTATCCCATCAAAATACCAAAATAATCAGATTCTTATTATTTTGAGTTGATTTCTAAAGCTTAAGAGCTACCCACTTTGTAAGGAAAAATCCAGGAGATTTCTTCAAAGGGATTTCCACTTCCTGTGAACTCAGATGGGAACTGGTAGAGACAAACAGAAGAGATGGAGGTGTGAGTGTTGAGTGAATTTCTAATTAGATCTTTGTTATCCAATCTCCTTTACAATTCTTCACTTAGAACAAGCAGTAACACAATACCACTGAAATCACCTTCCCAAAGCCTGTTGAAAGGGGTAATAATTTAAGTCAACTTTTCTGTGTTAAATAACTATCTGGTAATTAGGGCATTTTCATAGCAGAACAGTGTCACTAAATCTCTGCCCAAGTCATTCAGGCTATGGTTAGAGACAAATGAGTGACAATGAGTCTAATAACTTAAGTAGGACATTTTGATCTCATGTCATCCAACTGCTTTATGGATTGTATTTCCCTTCATTTAAAAAAGTAAGATGTCATGGATAAGGGAATTGCATTATTTTCCTCCAGGTTCCCGTTGTATCTCCAAACTGGAGTACTAGGGCATGGAGTAGTTTAAGAATTCACCTCAAGTCTGAGACAATTCCTTGTAAGGCATGGTAAATTCTGTTTTTTAAAAAAATATTTATCTTATTTATTTGAAACACAGAGTTAGAGAGAGCGGGAGAGAGAAAGAGAGATCTTTCATCTGTTGGTTCAATGGCTACAATGGCCAGGGTTGGGCCAAGCCAAAGCCAGAAGCTAAGAGCTTCTTCGTGTCCTCCCATGTGGATGCAGGGCCTCAAGGACTTGTGTCATTTTCTGCTGTTTCCCAGGTGCAATAGCAGGAAGCTGGATGGGAAGTGGAGCAGCTGGGACACAAACCAGCACCTATATGGAATGCTGGCACTGCAGGCAGTAGCTTTACCCTCTATGCCACAATGCCAGCCCTGGTAAATTCCTGGTGGGAGGGAAGAGACAAGTCTTATTCTTGTTCTCTTGAGCTATTTGTTGTCTGAGTCAAAGTTGTCTTGGCAAGATTTGACTATCCATGAGTAATTTTTTTAATTTATTTATTTGAAAGGCAGAGTTACAGAGAGAAGGAGAGAGAGAGAGAGAGAGAGAGAGAGAGATTTTTCCATTAATTGGTTCACTCCCCAAATGACTGCAACAACTGTGGCTGGGCCAGGCCAAAGCCAGAAGCCAGGAGCTTCTTCTGTGTCTCCACAGAGGTGCAGGGGCCCAAGCCCTTCGGCCCTCTTCCACTGCTTTCCCAGGTGCATTAGCAGGGAGCTGGATCAGAAGTGAAACAGCCGGGATTAGAACTGGCACCCATATGGGATGCTAGTGCTGTAAGCTGAGGTTTCAACCTGCTGTGCCACAGTGCCGGCACCTGCAATGTGCTTCTTAAAATTATGGCAATACATTTAGACTTGCAGAGTGTCCTGGGTCCAGACAGCATGTACAATGGGAGAGACTGAGACCCTGAAACAACGTTGACACGTGGTCATCTATTTCTGCAAGTAGAATTTATGCCCCGAGGACTCATGCCTAGCATCTGCTTTTGACACAGAGCAGCTGCTCCCCTCCAACTCCCCCTTTTCTTCCATTAATGGAAGAATTAATTATTCCAAAACTTCTGTGGGTATTGGCAAGGGTCATGGACACTGGAAGGCAATCTTCTGGCATTTCTAATTCCACCTACCTAATAGAACATTCTTTTGCCCTATTGCTTGCCTGGTCATTCTATGTTTCATTAGTTCTATTCTTATGCACAAACACAAAAGGAAAATTAATGAACCCCAGAAAATTTAGAAGTAGGCTGCAAAATTTTAAACTATATGAAAAATATATTTTCATTCCCCTTGAGAACATGTGCTATTATATTGCTGTCTGCAGGCTGACCCTTTAATTGAGTAGGTTGTGCAGCATGATATGGGGCACCTCTCATTTTAAGGGGCAAGACCCTTTAGCATCATAATTCAGAGCCAGAACTACCTTGTGTTTACTTGGATATGGAAATAATCTTGTCTGGTGCACAGCTAGGAAAGTGCAGTGAAATCGGGGTGAAAACAGCTGTCAAGCATACCCATAGTTCTACCGAGTGTGTCTGTAAATGGTGTAATAATCATGAATTATTTCTTATACAGCATGAGGTATTCTGCAATTTGCTATTTTAAAGTCAATATTGGCCTCTTAACCCTTCCATGTTGGGGAGGGAGAGAGTCTCATAACCAGAGGGAATGGTAAAGCAATTGCCCAACTTCATTGTTTCCTTGGTCAACCTAGGCAGACTGTTGGTGATGAAACTATGGTGATGTTAAAAAAAAAAAAAAAAAGATAAGTCTGAACACTCATTCCCAAAGCAGAATTGTTAGCATATCTGAAGCATCTGTACTGGTGATAACTGTCAAACTTCGCACTGAAAAATTCAAAGTCTGAACTTGAGTGGGATATTAAATATGAGGACTCTGTTTTCAAGCACCGTAAAAAGTGAAACAGAAAAAAATGCAAAGCCCTAAGGCAAATATATTGTGCTGACACTTGAAACCCTTACAATAGATTTTATTTATTATGCTTTTGAAAAACAAAGAACTAGAAATATACTTTCCATTTTGCAAGGTGAGATATAGTCTCTCTCTGATAATAAAAATGTAAAAATAAGGTATTTTATGTATTGAAATCCCAATGAATTTGAAATTTGCAAATGATCTCTTTCAGAGGACCTCAGGACAATAGTTTTAAAACCTCTGGTGACTATAGAATGATTCATAACCAGAAAGAGCTTGAAAACTGTTCAGCACTGATGGTTTGTAATACAAGTTGAAATAGTCCACATTGAAATGACCTCTGGTGAATTGGACTCAGGCTGAAAAAACTGTTTTGCTGGGGATCATGTTAAGTGAGTGCTAGCAAGCAGGGAGACAGGTGTTTCCTGTTCCCAACCACATGGCATAACCATATAGATTAGCCACAGGGAATCTGGCCAGAAGATTTTTTTTTTTAGAAAAAATAAAACTTAATTCAATTTACAACTTCTCATATGGAAATTGGTTTAGGTTTAAATTGTATTCTAAATAATTTAATACCCATAATTAAGATTTATGCTACTTTTCTTCATTTCTAATATAGCCGTATGGCACACTATCTCGGTTCCATAAACGCTAAGGACAGGTCGGCTTTTACTGCATCCCATTTGGACTCCTCACTGATGTAGGAAAATTCACTGTTGCTGCCCTAAAGGTGGAGTTTCAATCTGGCCATTTCAGGAAGGGAGGGGGAGGAACCCAGAGACCATTGAGATGGGCAGACAAATCCATATTTAGACACATCTGATGCTATTGTTTATGGATGACCCTTCAGATGAATCAACCAGAATTAACATATGAATTGCTTGAAAATGGGAGAACTTCATTTTTGCCCATCCTGCCTCTGTAGTCGGTCAGCTATGAAAGGCAGCTCAGATCACCAAATACTGTTGCTTTCACATTGCTTCAAGGATTTGTGTTGTGTCAACCAGACAATCAGCAGGAGGGAGTGCTTTCTGGGGATAATGCTAAGAGTGACACGTGGTGATGAAGTGATCTCTGTATTTCTGTGGCTCTCATTCCTCTGGAAAACACTCGTCCAGCAGACTCTGGAAAGTCAAGCTCGGCAAGGCACTTAAGCAAGAGAATTTCCAGATTCTGCAGCACTGCCCTGCTGCATAGTCCAGTAAATCATCTGATTAGGTGAAAGGCAGCAACAGAACGCAAGGGGCAGACTTAGCCCTGTGCCACTCAGTCGGACAACAAAGTGAAGGGTCTTGGTTTGTCATGGAGGAGAGGCTGATATAAGGAATTCCTAAAATATCATTCACTTAGGAATATAAGTTGTGTGGAAATGGCGAACCCTCCAAAACAGCAGACTCCCCCCATACTTTCTTCCTAGAAAGCACTAAACGTTAATTACAGCTGTTGTGTCTCGGTGGGGCTGTGAGGACAAATCTGTTTTAGCGGCCCCGCCCAGGGGCTCAGTTTGGGAGTCAATCCCAGTGCCTCCAGCCACTGTAGCTCTGGGCGATTCAGGGCACTTCCCAAGGACTCAATTTCTTCGCTCAAAGACAGAAAATCTGCATGAAGAGAGGTGAAGTGATGATTAATTGAAAACTAGATGAAAATTCTGTACCAAAATTCTGTACCAGCCATCTGGAGGGTGAGCCAGACAGAGGTCTTTTGTCTTCTTTCTCTCTCTTTCTCTCTGCTTCTGCCTCTCTGTAGCTCTGCCTTTCAAATAAATAAATATTTTTTTAGAAAAAAATTCCTAATAATGTTAAGGTGTTCTATGGGTTTTGGGCTTTATTTTCTAATTTGTATGGGACTCTACCTTGCTACTCCTGCTCTTCTTTATAATCCTGGCTATGAAACCTTGAAGAAGGTGGCACTTTGGTAAAAGAAACTGATGGTTTGGTTTTTATTTTCTTTGTTGCTTCCCATCCACCTTTTTTTTTTCTTTTGTGCTGAGTCCTGAATTTTGTGGGCCCTAACAGCTATGCACTGAGGATCTGCCCACACAGGTAGTCATTTCCTGGGCTGTAGGCTGAAAACACAAAGACTCTGCTTGGTGGCAAGGATTTCTTCAACTCTGGGCAGATGTGAGCAGATTCGGCCAAAGGTAAGGGGGTGGGGAATAGAAAGCCTTCCCTGAGCAGTGCTTTGCTGGTACCTTTCAAAGTGAGTGTGTGTGTGTGTGTGTGTGTGTGTGTAATACCTCCAGGTTACAAAGCAAAACCAAACCACAGTTATGTAATTCTAAAAGATTCCTAAATCAGTATTGGCATTATTTTTAAAACACTAGACTTCAAAGAAATAACCCAAGAATTCTTATGACCTCATACTACATATATTCCATTAAACACACAATTTGTAAAACATATTTCAAATGGTTGCTCCCCAGGGAATACGCCTTTGTGAAGACCATACACATGGATTATTTCAACTGTGTGTGGTTCTTCTTCATTTTTCTTATTTCTTCACATACAGGACAGGCCTTGTAGATGAACAAAGATAGGGAGTGTTTTCCAGGACAAAATTATCTTTGGGCTGTGATCAAGCATGAGAAATTTCCACCCTGAGGAAAAATATTTGAAGGTTACAAAGTGAATGTCAGTTCATGGTGAGTACGACTTTCATATTGTAAACATACTGTACTTCAAATATATCTTCTATGGAGAAGAATCAGAAACTCCTAAATTATGTATCCTCTGGTAATATACAGATTAATGATCTTCCTAAATGTTAGGATGGCCAAGAGTTACAGATGCTCCCGTTCTGCAGGTGAATGGACAACACACCTATGACTGCAGGGAGAGACGGTTCTCGTTTTGTGACTAATCAGCTTTTGTTAGAGTGGCACTTCTAGCCCCACGCCTGTGCCTGCGCACTGTTCCACTGAGGCAGATGGAGGAGATTCAACTGAACAGAGTGCTTTGATTAATTAGCAGCTGCCATGGGTCAGGGGCCAAGCACGAGAAAGCGAGAACTGTCTGTAGTTGATGGTAGTTACTGCATGGGCCAGGCAGACACTTTCAAGTCGGAAGAGCTGGCAGTAGATCACGGTGCTCCTCCTTGTCTGCCTAAGCTTGGACTCCTTCCTTAGCATTTCTACAGCTCGGTCTCCTCATCTGGAAACAGGAATGAATTGTTTATCAGGAAAGTATTTATTGGCCTAGCCAAGGTTTTCTCTACGGTACTGGAAGTCACGGAGCTGTGTGTTTCTTATGGATGGATCTCTTCTCCAGACCAGCCTTGGCAGCCCATGACCACCACAGGGAAAGGACCCTCAGGAGACTCGGTGGGAAATTTAGTGTGAACTAGCATACTAAGAAAGTGAAGAACACAGCGGGGAAAAGTCACATGGAAGGAAAGCCTGAGGAATATCACGATACAAGGCTGCCAACACGGTGTGAGAAAATGTGTTTAAGCTCTGCAACAAGCGATTTGTGGCAGGAGGAGGGAAAAAAATCACAAAGAAAAATTGTAGCTATAAATTATGAAGGATTTCCCAAGAGCATGTGGAGGATGCATGGTCACATCAACC
Organism: Sylvilagus floridanus; assembly: GCA_949820135.1. Lineage (NCBI taxonomy): Eukaryota > Metazoa > Chordata > Mammalia > Lagomorpha > Leporidae > Sylvilagus > Sylvilagus floridanus. Next base: position 36,258,377 of record OX463236.1, read on the forward strand.
GGACACCCGGATGTCTTTTATTATTTTTTTAAGATTTGTTTATTTGAAAGTCAGAGTTAGAGAGAGGGGGATACAGAGACAGAGAGAGATCTTCCATCTGCTGGTTCACTCCCCAAATGGCCGCAACGGCCAGGGCTGAGACTAGCAGAAGCCAGGAGCCTGGAGCTTCTTACCAGTTTCCCACGTGGGTGCAGGGTCCCAAAGGATATGGGTTGCGTTCTGCTGCTCTTCCCAGGCCATCGGCAGGGAGCTGGATCGGAAGTGTGACATCTGGGACATGGCCTAGATTGTCACGAACAGCTGTTGTGAGATTTGTGTCCTGGGAGGATTCACAAAATGACCAATGGCAAAGGAAAAACAGTGGCAGCTGAGATAGAGGAGTCATTATTTCCTCTGAATCCGGGAAAGTGAAATCAGGACAGGCTGTCGTCGTGTGACCGGAAGTGACGAAGTGCTAAGAATCCCACCAGGAAGGCAAGTTTTGGAGCTGAAAAGAACATTTAAATTCTGGGAACTGAAAAGAGCATTCAAAACATGACTGCCTATTTCAAGCACATTGTTTAAAGCACATTTGTTCGTGTTTGACTTGGCAGGTGAAATTGATATCATTATGCGTCACATGAGACTTTCTATTCTAACCTATATAAATATTTAAAACTCATAAAAATAATAAATACTTTTTAAGTACATACCATATGCCAGGTACTGTCAATTCACTTCCAACTGCTTTTGATGATTAGAAATAATCTATTTAGGGTTCCTAAGAAGGTAACCCCTCAAAAAAAGTGTAGCTATTATTTTTCCCACACCCACACTGTTGGAAACAGAGTATGAATTGGAACCAATCTGTGCTCTTTTACGTACCGTGCTACCTTTTTGAATTTCTGCAAACTGGTTGAATTCATATTCTCAAATGGATAGATCACTGTTAATCCTTTTATTTTATTCTGTTCCTATCCTTTACTTGAATTCACTTTTCTCACTTTCCTGTATGATCTCAGCCTGCCCCTAAGCAGTGCATTAGTTTTTATAATAAAACCCAGGTTTATAGATATCATTGTCTTTATTAACTCATAGATACTAGGAATAAAAGCTAATATGTGTATTATGGACATAGGAAATACACACACACATACATACAGCTGGAAATAACTGTTTTCTCTTATTTTATTTTTTTAAAGATTTATTTATTTGAAAATCAGAGTTACACAGAGAGAGGAGAGGCAGAGAGAGAGAAGTCTTCCAACTGATGGTTCACTCCCCAATTGGCTGCAATGACCAGAGCTGCACGAATTCAAAGCCAGGAGCCAGGAGCTCCTTCCGGGTCTCTCACATGGGTGCAGGGGCTCAAGGACTTGAGCCATCTTCTACTGCTTTCCCAGGCCATAACAGAGGGCGGGATCAGAAGTGGAGCAGCCGGATCTCAAATCAGCACCCATATGGGATGCCAGTGCTTCAGGCCAGGGCATTAACCTGCTAAGCTACAGTGCCGACCTCTCATTTTAATTTTAATTTATCCAATTTTAAACAAGATTCTGGTATATCTTTTTATAAATATTTATTTACTTATTTGAAAGTCAGAGTTACACAGAGAAAGAAGGAGAGGCAGAGAGAGAAAGAGAGATCTTCCATCTGCTGGTTCACTCCCCAATTGGCCGCAATGACTGGAGCTGTGCGGATCCGAAGCCAGGAGCCAGGAGCTTCTTCCAGGTCTCCCACACGAATGCGGGGCCCAAGCACTTGGACCATCTTCCACTGCTTTCCCAGGCCACAGCAGAGAGCTAGATCGGAAGTGGAGTAGCCAAGACTAGAACCAACAACCATATGGGATGCCGGCACTGCAGGTGGCGGCTTTACTTGCTACACCACAGCGCCAGCCCCTGGTATATCTTTTTAAAACTTCCAAAAGCCGGGGTAGCCTTTGTGGTGCACTAGGTTAAGCTGCCATTTGCAACACTGGAATCCTATAAGAGAGCGCTGGCTTGAGTCTTGGCTTCTCTGCGTCTTATCCAGCCTTCTGCTAATGAGCCTGGGAAAGCAGTAAATAATGGCTCATGTACTTGGGCACCTACCACTTAGGTGGGAGACCCGGATGGAGTTCTGGGTTCCTGGCTTTGACCTGGCCCTGCCCCTGCCATCGTGGTCATTTGAGGAGTGAACCTGTGCATGGAAGATGTCTTTCCCTCTTTTTCTTTCTCTTTCTCCTTCTGTCACTTTCAAATAAATAAAATAAATATTAAAAATATAAAAATTAAAAACTACCCCATATTCCCTATCATTAAGGTGTCAAAATCTTGATTTTCAGAAAATAATCATATTTGAGAATCCAAAGGAAAATAACAATATATTTCAGTTCCCTTAGTGAAATCTGTTATGACCAAGCCACATTAATATTTTTGGTTTAATGGACATTTATAAAACTTTTCATAACTGTGTTGTTTGGATATGATTTTTGGACTAGTGAAAGCTAATATCGCAAACAAAAAGATAAAAATGTAGTCTTCCTCACTTACAGAAACTGCTCTTAAGGTCATATTCTCCTCTCATATAGGACATGTGTTTATGAATTAATAATGTTTATTTTGATTCAAATTGGAAATTGATGTGACCTTTGAAGAATTAAAAAACAGAAAAGTATATAGAAGATATTATTGAATACATATTTATCCTGTCATTCCAAAATGTTCATTATTATCATTTTCTTTTTTTTAAGATTTGTTTTATTTATTAGAAAGGTAGAGTGTAAGAGAGAGAAACAGAGAGACAGAGAGAGAGAGATCCATTTCTGTTGGTTCACTCTGCACACAGCTTCAATGGTCAGGTCTTGTAGAGTTTGAAATCATGAGCCAGGAACTCCATCAAGATTTCCCACATAAATGCAGGGGCCCAAGCACTTGGGCCATCTTCTGCTGTTTTTGCAAGCACATTTAGTGGGGAACTGGAAAGGAAACAGGGGAGCTTGGACTGAAACCAGACTCTGGATATGGGATGGGATGGTGTCATAGGCAGCAGCTTAACCCTCTGAGCCACAACACCGACCCCTCTTTTTTATTTTCATCAATGGAAGCATATTGTGTGTGTTGTATTTTCACTTACCATGTTAGTAACAGTATCCCATCTAAAAGTTCTTTGAAAATATATTATACAATTTACGTCTACAACATAAAATGAAATTTGGTCATTTCTCTATTGTTAGACACAAAATTGAGTTCTAGGATTTATTGTTTGTATTTTTGCTAGAATAAATCTATTTGTAACAAACATTTGTGTACCTAATACTTTATGTGCATACATGGTTGATAACTCATTTAGAATTATAATTAGAATGCAAGATTCAAAAAATCATTTCTGAGGCTCTTAATACAGAGAGGTTTTGTATGGTCAGTTGCTTTCACGTGGATTCCTTTATACTTCCTTCTAGCTTTTTTCTTATGTTTTATTCTCAAATCCTAAACAAATCTGAGTTGTAATGGTTATTTTTGTATGGAATGACACTCTCAACCTTATATTTTCCTAACATCATGGAGTGTGATTCATTTAAAAATATTCTTTTAAAGAAAATTAATATAGCCCTAAAAACATTCTCAATAGTCACTATGTATTTTTTATGTAGTTTCTTTTAAAAAAAAAACTTCTTGTAAAAATCATTCTTTTAAATTATTAAATGAAATAGGGCAAGTTCATTTGGATAAATCTGTCCAGAGATCTCCAAATGTACAGAGTGAAATAAACATTTATTGAATTTTAACAACCTGGATGAAGTTTCTGGATCCAAAATTCTCCTACAATGTTTTAAAAATCACCATTCATTTTTTAAAACCAGAGCTTAAAACAACGAGGGCAATGTTTATTAGAATATTTGAATCTGTAAGAACAAAAATGGAGTGTGTTCTGGGTGTAATAGAAGGATGGGACCTCATCTTGCCTTTTATTTCCTCACTGTTGGCCTCTCCTCTATTCTCCTGTCTTCCTTTAGCAACTGTTACAACAATGACACTGCATTTTGACCTTTGCTTTAAAAAACAAGATAATTGGTGGCCTGCTGTCTATATAAATGCAGAAGGTGTTGAAACAGATCACACCATGGCAAATACATCAGAGATGGGACAGGCACTTGGTGTAGTGGTTAAGCTGCCAATTGAGAGATGACTACATTCCATATCAGAGTACCTGGGTTCAACTCCCAGTTTAACTCCTGAATCCAGCTTCCTGCTAGTGTGCACCCTGGGAGGCAGCAAGTAACGGCTCAAGTACTTGGATCACTGCCACCCATGTGGGACACCTGGATTGAGTTCCAGGCTCCTGTCTTATAATTAACCCAGTGGATTAATAATAATAACCGGTGGATGGGTGATCTCTGTTTCTCTGTGTCTCAATCTCTGTCTTTCAAATAAATTAAATCAGTAAGTAAACAATTTAAAAATATGTCAGAGAAATCAGTATAATTTCCTGATTTTTCAAGAAATATTTTTAAAATCATCCTACCTGTTTAATCAATTAAATTGCCTTACATTTAATGCTATATTCTCAAAAGAATACTTAAGGCCTATAAAATCTTGAAGGTTAATTACAACTGTAGGGGAAATAATGCATTGGAAAAAGCTTTTAATGAATTATTCCAGGCCAACTCTGCACAGCTTATTTTAAATCCATTGTAGGAGTATATTTAGCTTTGCAATTTCAGACAATTCCATCATAGACATCTCTGGAAGGATTTGTGTTTATTCTTTTGGTATTGATCTTTCTAACCTCTTCTTTAGAAAATTTATTTATTTATTTATTTGTTTATTTGAAAAGTAGAGTGACAGAGAGGGAAGGAGAGACAGAGACAGAGATCTTTCATCAGCAAGTTCACTCCCCAAATAGCCACAAGAGCCAGGGCTGGGCTAGGTTGAAGGTAGGAACCCAGAATTCCATCCAGGTCTCTCACATGGGTGGCAGGTACTCAAGGACTTGGACCATCACCTGCTACCTTCCCAGGCACACTAGCAGTTAAGCGAGATTGGATGCAGAGTAGCTGTGATTCCAACTAGTGCTCCTATGTGGCACCTGCCTCAAGTATTTGTGCTTGTTTTTACAGTAGTCATAACTACTACTGTACCTCACAAGACATCCAGTAAGTTAGACTTTTGAAACAGCTATAATAACAATGACATTTTCTCAATTTGGTGGTTAAATTAATTGCTTAATGAAAATTCGTTATTACAGACACTCTGTCCTAATTCTGTCCCTGTGTATCATGAGGTTGTTAATCAACAATGCTTCTTCACTGTCACTGAATTGGATGTTGGATGGAATAATGATTGCAATGGCTACAGGTCATTGAGGGACTGCTCTGTGCTAAACCTTCCACAAGTAAATTAATGAAAACTGTATGTTCAACATCAGTAACCCATTGTTGCTATTAGGAAAACAAGTACAAAACTATTCAACAATTTCCCCTTAGTCCCAAAGCTTATAGACAGCAGAATCAGCATTTCAAACCCAGATTTGGAAGCTCCCAGAGTCTTGCTTTGTACACTAAGAACTAAGACCCATCTCTTTCTGTGGTTAAAAAAAAAAAAAAAAAAAAAGAGGGACTCGGGCAATAATACAAAGCAGGAGAGGTATTTTCTACATGAAGTGCATTCATTGCAACTGCTGGGAAAACATCACCCTCATGTTTTCACGAGCCTCTAAATTCATGGTGTTGACAATTTCTGAATGTGGGACAGTCGTTTGGATACCACAGAGCAGGTGAGCCACAGGGCTGGCTGACCCAGTCTCTGCATCTATTCATATCTTTTAAATGATATTGGACTACAGTTTGTCTCCCCGTGAAACAATCCATGTGCAACCCTAGCTCTGTGTTTTCTCTCCCAATAGTTTATAGGAAGAATGCTTCTTTTTTTCTTTTCTTTTGACAACATACCTCCTTTTCTTCTCATCAAGAGGTCACAATAGAGTAAAACAACTTGAGTAAAACATGTAACTTAGTCTTAGAGGCATGACTTCCCTCTCTGAGATTGCCTCATTATGTATGGAAGCTGTAGCAATCCAAAAAGGGTGCTAACCAGCTTTCCATTATAGCTCCAGGCTAAAGACGAAAGTCAGCTTACAAATACACATACATGGTTTGCTGGTGTAACTACAGCTTCAGTGTTCTCAGTCCAGGCTAAACTGCTTTAAATTAGTAAATAGATTCTTTCAGGGCTGCTGCTGTGGCACAGCGGTAAAGCTACCACCTGCAGTGCTGACATCCCACATGGGCGCCGGTTCAAGTCCCGGTTGCTGCCATTCTGATCCAGCCCTCTGCTATAGCCTGGGAAAGCAGTAGAAGATGCCCAAGTGCTTGGGCCCCTGTACCCCTGTGTGAGATCCTGGAGGAAGCTCCTGGCTCCTGGCTTCAGATCAGCGAAGCTCTGGCCATAGCAGCCAAATGGGGAGTGAACCAGCAGATGGAAGACCTCTCTCTCTCCCTCTGCCTCTTCTCTTTCTGTGTAACTCTGACTTTCAAATAAATTAATAAATCTTAAAAAAAAATAGATTCTTTGTTATCTATTTAGGTTTTACTTTTAAATAGTTCTATATTTATTATTGAATTAAAATACATGCACAATAAATGCTGATTGTAAGCAAACAAAATCTGTAGTATATAATATATAAAATTTCCCTTTTCCCCTAATGCTTTCAATGGCCTAGTATAATGGTACTTCTTGATCTATGCTATTTTTAATTTCTTTTAATTCATTAAGGTGAATTCATGTACTAATTTGTTTTCCCTTTCCTTAACAGCATCATATAATTTCATCAAGTTGAAGGACACTAATTTGATAAAAAGAGGTGTTCTGCGATGAACGCCGTCCATCTTAGCCAGAACTCTCTTAGCTGCCAAGACAGCAATCTGATTTGTAATCGCTTAATCAGTGACATCCAATGGATCAGTCACATGCAGTGAGAACAGATAAGAAGAGCCTGGCACACAGTCTACAGAAATGTCAGCTGCCAAGCTCAAAGAGCAGTGCAAACCACACAACGGCCTGTTGGATTTTGTCAAGCACCGATCCCTTTTTCTCTCTGTTAGTCATATTGATTGTCTTTGACCACAGATGGGCTTCCCTGGATGGTAGGCGGAACGGCCATCTGCAGCTCTGTCCTCAACAACTCCCACCTCTGAAGCGAAAGAGAAAAAGCATTCTGTCTCCTGCTTAATAAAAGTCTTTCCACGAGGTTCTGCCTGGGCACCAGGCTCCACTTGAACCCCCAAGGCTGGGGAAGGAAATGTTGTTGCTGACCTAGCTGGGGTCCCTGCAATGTCTCCAGTGCCTGCAACGGTCCACTCTCAACAAATATTTATGGAATAAAAATTCCAAAGATGGCTTTGTTCAAATATGATATAAACATTGGGAAAACATTTTCTAAGTACTTCATAAACATCCTGTGTCTGTAATGTACAACTATTATTATAATTTTATTTTTAAAATATTTATTCATTTATTTGAGAAGCAGACACACACACACACACACACACACTCAATGAGAGAAAGGGAAGACAGAATTTCCACGTGCTGATTCACACCCCAAGTGCTCCCTGTAGTTGGCAAGGACAGGAGCAGGGAGCTAGGAGTCCAATCTACATCTGCCATGTTGGTGGCAAGAACTCAACTACTTGAATCTTCGTCCTGCCTTCCAGGGCCTGCATTAGCAGGAATCTGGAGTCAGCAGTCGGGGTCAGAGCTGGGTACTGAATGCAGGCAGTGCAGTCCAACATGGGATGTGCTTTTCTTAACTGCTAGGCCAAACTCGTGTCCCTCTTCTACAAATTTAAGACATAATATAAAATCGTCAGTGTGTTCACCGAATATTAAAAGATAATGATGATAATATATTTTATATATAAGGAGACTTCAAACTAATTAAGGAAAAATGGCATTAAATGAAAGTAAACCTTTTTGAAATGCATGCATAAGTTTTTTATATAATGCATTTCCGTTTGTAACCCTTTGGTATGGTTAATACATTTAGGGGCTGGTGTTGTGGCATAGTCGGTTAAGCTACCTCCTGCTACACCAGCAACCATATGAGCGCTGGATTGGGGCCTGGTTGTTCCAGTTCCCATCTAGCTCCCCCTGCTAATGGACCTGCAAAAGCAGAAGAAGACAGACCAAATACTAGGCCCCCTGCACCCATGTAGGAGATCCAGATGAAGCGCTGGCTCCTTGCTTCAGCCTGGCCTAACCCTGGCCATTGCAGCAATTTGGGGAGTGAACCAGCAGATGGACGATCTCTCTTTCTTTCTCTTTCTTCCCATCTCTCTCTCTCTGCCTTTCAAATAGATAAATAAACCTTTTAAAAAACCTAACATTTAATCCATCTGTTTATAATAATAATAATTTAAAATAATAATAATAATAATAATTATTTGCTTCTTTGATGCAAAATGCCTGCAACAAGTAAAACTGGGATCAGCTGAAACTCGATCCCGCTGTTCTATTTGGGTGGCAGAGACCCAACTATCTAAGCCATTCCTGCTGCCCCGCGGTCTGCATCACTGGAAAGCTGGAATCGGTGGCCAGAGCCAGGCATTGAACCCAAGCACTTACTGGTGTCAGACATGTGCAACTTAACCACTAGGCTCATGCAAGACAAATTAAAAACTGATAACAACAAGCACAATTTTACTGGTTGTGTGGCAACTGAAGTCAGCTATTCATTGGTAAATTATTGAATATACCTTAATAAAAAGTTAACAATGTAAAGTCTTCTTTCTCTCCTTTTAAAATGTATTTTATTTTTAAAATATTTTATTTATTAATTTTGAGATAAAATAGTATAATCAAAGGAATGCTGACGGCACTGAATGAAGAGTTCTCCAATCAAATGGAAAAAGCCCAGAGTGCAGCAGGAATATAAGCAAGGGCGATACACAGAAATCAAAGGAAGAGCATTGTGGGGTAGCAGGTGAAGCTGCCAGTCACAGTGCTGGCATCCCATACGGGTGCTGGGTCTTGTTCCTGCTGCTACACTTCTGATCCAGCTCCCTGCCAGTGGCTCAGGAAAAGCAGCAGAAGATGGCCCAGGTGCTTGGGCTCCTGCCACCCACTTGGGAGACCCAGAAGAAATTCCTGGCTCCTAGCTTTGGCCTGGCCCAGCCCTGAGCATTGTGGCCTCTAGGTCGTGACCCAGGAATGGAAGATCTCTCTCTCACTGTCTGAATCTTCCTCTATCACTGTAACGCTCCCTTTTAAATAAATAAATAAATAAATCTTTAAAAAAATCAATGGAAATAGATGTTCAACTTCACTCATATACATTTTTTAAATAGTCACAAAACCATTAAAATTATAGTACTATATAATGCTAGCAATCTGACAAATATTTAAGGCAAAGTTTGACAAAACACTTGTTTTTTTTTTTTCTTGTAGTTTTCTACCCCCACATATTGAATATGTATTAAGTGTGAAGTCCCAGTGTAGTAGACAAACATCTATTTGTTAAAAATTCCCTGCCATCATTGACCTGATAATGTGAATTTCAAGGGGTCTGCAAGATGCCATTTTCTCACTTGATGAGTTTGCCTTGATGAATCTGTATGATGTTTTCTTCATCTCCTTTAACATACATTAATTACCTCTTCACAAATATTTAATAATCCTCTTTATAAATTCAATTAACCTTTAAGAATATAGAGAACCTGAGTTAATATCTTCTCAGCAACTATTGATATTGTTCGTTTTCATGTCGTGCAAACTGTAGGACCATATAAGCCATGGTCTCAGACTTTTCAAAATTGACATCAGATTCTAATTACTGTAAGTTGAAACACTTCTAAGAAAACGTGTTTAAACTATGAAATATTTGAAAACTTACATCTGTTGTGAGACACATCACCATTTTGACGTCAGTGCCTTAACCACACACGCTGCTTTTTACTTGAATATTAAAAAAATTCCCCTTGATGGTGTGTTTATGATCCACAACTAGTCTTGGGAAATGCCTTTATCATTTTCTTATGATGAGTGACTCTAAAGACCAAATAGTCATCATCAAACAATTTGTATTGGTTTATGTAGCTGCTTACAGTCTCTTACAAAAATAAAAAATAAATATCCTGTGTACTTGGGGGGGGGGGAGAAAGAGAGAGACACTGAAAGAGAGAGAGAGGGAGAGAGACTGAGAGAACTCTCAGTTGCCAGATCATCTCCAAATGCTTGCAGTGTCTAGAACTGGGCCAGACCGAATGCAGGAGCTTGGAAGTCCACCTAGTTCTCCCATGTGAGTGGCAGGAACCCAATTACTTGAGGCATCATCTGTTTTTTTCCCCACAGGCTGCATTGGCAGGAAGCTGGAGGCAGGAGTTGAATCCAATTCTCTGATGTGGTCTATGAATATTTTAACTGTTAAGATAAATGTGTGAACTTTTAAAAGGAATAAACCATGAAAATGCCAACTTGCAAAACATGAGTATTCTCACAACTATGAATACATCCTATCACCTCCACAGCTATCATAGTGATTTGAGCTACCATCACCTCCAGCCCAAATTATGGCAAGATTATTGCAACTATGTTCCAAACACTTGCTCCTAGAATATGTTCAGCACTGCAGCGGAGGATCCTGGTAAATAATCTCACTTGTCCATCTTGAACCTCCCAATGATTTCCTAGGGTATACAAAGTCAAACTTGAAAAGCCCCTCTTCTGTCTCCCTTAGCCCCAACCTTCAGGATTAACCACTTAACAAAAAGAATTCCCTCAGTTGAGGGAGCGGCACAGCTGATCCTCCACTGTTTGAATCACCAACTGAAGTCATTTGCTTCTCCAATAGATAAAACCTTGCTTGCCAGTATTGTCAGGAAGGGTTTGTTTAGGGGAATTCCAGGTTTGGGTGGGGAAAATTCTAGGTATCTGGCAGAATATTATTATCACCTCTATGTAACCCTTCGACCCCAAACTTACTGGTGCCCACCTGATCACCATAAAATTTCCCCAAGGAGCACAGCACCAATGGCCAATCAAAGGAGAGCCACTGAGCACCACAGACCACCCAGGAACTTGGACACAGGCTAAATACTCACCTTTCAGCTCTAACTTCAATCTATGGGAGCCTTTACCCCTAACCCTTTGGGAAGCCCATGGATTAAGTGATAGATGACTGACTCCTTGCTCTGCATTTTGCAAATAAATATCTTTTCTTTCACCACCCCAATGTTAGTAATTGGCTTTCTGCACATCAGGCAATGGGACCCAGATTTGCGGCTTCTATGGCAATACCTCCAAATAGTTTGGAAGGTTGTTCTGCAACACTTTTCAAGTTGCTACATGACCTCATGCAACAAATACTCCTTCCAGACCTTGCTAATTTCACTCCAGCCAAATGTGGCTCCTGAGTGTTTTTTAAGCAAGCTAGTTGGTTACACTCTTGGTTGCGTGGGTCTTACTTACCATCTGCTGCTACCTCTGTATAGAACACTCCTTACCAATAAATCCATATTGTTTGCTCCCTCGTCTCATGAACAGGTTTAAGCAGTCTGTTTTATAACACTTATAAATAAACCTGTTAAGCTTCTCAGGACAATGCCAGCATTTGGATTTAAAACAAAACAAAGCAAAACTAAGCAAGTGCATTTCTTATTGATGATACCTAAATGGGCCTTGTAGCACTTTCATCACACAGCAGATTCCATCCATTTGCTCTACTTCCCTGAGCCATCCTACGTGTTAAGTCTGTGCTTTCCATCATGTCTCTCTTCTGTGTTATACCTTTAATGTCTCAGTGAGTCCCCCTGTGTTTGCTGGTATTCTGGCAGAACATGGTTCAGAACTCAAATGGGTAATTTAAAATATATATATATATATATATATATGTATTTTTATTTATTGGAAAGACAGAACAATGGGAGAGAGAGAGAGAGAGAGAGAGAAAGAGAGAGAGAGAGAGAGGTCTTCCATCTGCTGACACTCTCTAAATGTTTGTAATAGCTAGGACTGGGCCAGGCTGAAGCAAGGAGCCAAGAGCTCAATCTGGGTCTCCTACCTGGGTAGCAGGGGCTCAAGTACTTGAACCATCATTGCTGCCCCCCAGAATCTGCATTAGCAGAAAGCTAGAATGGGGAGTGGAGCCAGTACTCAAACCCAGAGTCCAAGCATAACAACTGAGCCAACTGCCTGCCTTCAAATGAATAATTTAAGAGATAATTAGGGATTATTTATAATGAATGGGAAGGCTTAAGGGATTGCAAAAGCATGGAGAAGGACCCAGATGTTAGCAGCAGCTGGAGTCCAATGCCATGCCCTGGAGAGATGGCAAAAGGGAAAGAGCCATTGTTTGAATGTAAAAAGCCGAGTGAGAAACCATCTCCTAGTTTTGCAGAGAAGTTGCCTGCCCAGAACTAGGAACTATAGACAGAGAGACAGAGGCACCAGGGAAGAGGAAAGACTATTTGGCTTCCCCCCTTTCATCGTGTGATGCCTGCTAGGGCCTCACATCGACTGCACTCAGAGGCCAGAGTGAGGGAATCCAGGAGATGCACCATGGCCTTTGAGAGCACAGAGTGGAGAAGAGAAAGTCCGAGAGCACATCTGGAGGGTTAAGTGGAGAATGACCACAATCACAGCTGTCCATTCCTTCCCCCACCCTGCATCTACTTTGTTTAAAAAATGGCTGTACCAATATATGATTCAGTGCTATAAGACTGAGCATTTTAAGGCTCCATTCCCATCAGTAGGGATAAGGAGTAATTGCTCTGTACTTGGAAAAATTGGCAATGCTTATGACTGTTCCTTGATCTCAGGGGTTTGTCAGCTCTTCTCTCTGCTATATTGTAGTGCAGGTTAACTGTGATGGTGTTGTTGGTTGGTTCCGAAGACACTCTGCTGTGTCACTGCAATGCATCTAAGGTGCTTGCTTACTTCTGTGTGTCACATCTAGCAAACAAAACTCTTCTACTTTCCAGGGAATGGACCAACTATTTCTACTTTTCTCTGTATTAAGAAATCCAGTGATTTGTGATTCAGTAGCTGTGTATCATGCATGAGGCACTTATTTGCTCTAATCGTATCAAGAAGAGCATGTTGGATTAGCTCCAGTTCCTGATCATCTTTGAGAAAATCCACAGTCACGATCCAGTACCCGTGCTGTTTTAGAATGCCTAAAGAGACAAGTTAATTAGGGACGTGAGAAGAATCGCAAACTCTGCATTTTCCCAGATGTTAATGTCAGTGGTAATCTCTGTAATTCTCTTAGAAATGAAGTGTGCCCTTGAGTGTGCTATTTTGGATGGACATCTGCATTTATAGGAGCTTTAGCTCTAATTTTTCTGTCACACTAGCCCTTTCTCCAAGGTCAGGTCATGATGTGGGGAATTTTACCGGTTACTGAGTGTCCATTCCCATGGTGCCTATTTGGCCTGGGTATATAACCACAGATGGATCTCAGGTTCCACTGGGAGACTGATTCAGACTGGGACTCCAGGGATCAAGTCACATCAATCAGCTTCCATTCTAATTGGTGAATATTGGTGACATTTTGAACTTCTAAACAAATAAGTGCCTCACTGAGGTTAATGCCTCAGTGAAGAGCCTGCATCTAGTTTATTTTATAATAAAATCTATGTATTTCCATCTCTGTTGTCAAGTTCTGCCATGCCAGAATCCCAAGCATAACAGTTGAGTCAAACACCACTGCCCCTCCATGTGAGGGGAACTTAGTCATGGTACAGCTTGCAGATACATGGCAGAGTCAATTGCTAAATGACCACAGCCACAATGTCTCTGGTTTAGGCTTACTTCTTGCAGCGATGGTCCAGGAGTATCTTATAAAAATCAAATTCAAAGATCTCATCTCCATGCATCATTGCCCACTTGATCTCTGGCCTATGAAGTCAGTCACTACACATGAGTAAGATCTACAAAGCTTTGAAGAAGAGAGTACCTTTTGGCCTTCCCAAGAAGAGACAGAAGGTAACTGAAGAATTTGCAAAACGTAGGTCCAGTCCAACATTCCGTTCCTTCTCACTCCTTGCTTTAGCACCCTAGGAATTCTTCTCGTCCCCATTTCATTGATAGCATTTCACCATTGAGTTCCATTTTCATTCAGTAAATGAACCAATGAGATGGTTAAATCTGCTTCGAGGCGCTTGAGCTAACATTAAATTTATCCCAAGTGAGTTTCCCTAAATCCTGCTAAAATCAATCATGTTTTATCCTATTTGTCCTACTACTCTTGTAACTAATTTCTCCCTATATTGCCTAAACCCATCACAATGCAAATAGGCCAGATCCTTTGTGTTTAAACTGCTTAATGGAGTAGATGGCATGATTTTATGTTTGAGCTATTTTAAGATGTAAATCTCCATATAGGCCTGTAGGTAAGAGAAATTGGTGTAACATCTAATGAGATCCATTACAACTTGTTTTTGCTGAAGTTACTTAAAGTCTTCTAAAAAGGAGAAGTTTGTTGTCTTGATGGGTAGGGTGGAAGAAGAGGGAGTTTTCACTTCCCAAGAATGTTGAGAAGGATTTGCATTTTCTGTGATTTCTATTTATTTGGATCTGCTCAAATGTCCCCATACCACCCGTTAGGGTCCCACTAAGCCTATATTCTTTACTTAGGAGAAAAGACTGAAGGTATTTCCCATATCAATGGAATTGCAAGTCTTGAACCATAGTAAGCAGTCTTTGGGCTGGATGTCAGTCAGGTCTCCTCCGTAACCACGTAAGATAATCCTTTCACAACTCCCTTAGTACCTGTTGAGTCTCCACCCATGCTCTCAGCTCGGACTTCCAGGTTTTCCGCATGCAGGTTCATCAGAGAAAACATGCACTTTTCATAATTCTCACTGTCACTGTTATGGTGATAGGTTGCACTACCAGAAGCTTTGCCAGTGCTACAACTCCTACCCACAATCCTGTGCCACTGCTAATGATAATTTGAGGTATTCTAATATGTTTGCAAGCCACAAATTAGCAGCACTATCTGATTTTATTCCAACAAGGAGACTTTGTTGCTTGTTTCCATCAAATATGAGATCATTAGTTCCTAAATCCAATTTACATCTGTTTCTTGTGGCCAAAGGCAGTTAAAAATAAGTTATCAGAAGTAATCTAGGTAGGAAACAATAGTGTCAAAAGAGTATTCAGCAATTTAGTGCAGGAATTGTTTAGACAGGTGTCATCAGAATAAAAGGAAGCAAGAGGGTATGGAAAACCACTTGGGGAGAATCACTGCATGGAGCGTTAACCTTCCTAGTGTTCCTGGGAGGCTGGGATAGTGAGCAATTAAGAGAAACTGGGGAAGTCTGTGTCCACAGAGTGGCAGTTGTCTGATTTAACTATGGCTGGGAGAGTAGATCATAGCCATGGGCAAATCATAATCCATGGTGGGGTGGGGGAGAAGTAAACAACCGGAACCCTCTCACTTTTGACTTCCAGCTTGTAACTTCCAGGGTCCAAACTCAGATGGAATCCAGAGGACGAGATGGCCTGGTTGTTGAAGCACACAGAGGCATCCAGAGTCATAGAATAAGACAGAGAAGTGTGGAGAATGGATCTGAGTAGGCAAATGGGATGGAACTAGTACCTACTCTGACCCTCTGAGCACCTATGGAAAACTACAACATTCCTTGCCCTAGCATTGTTTCTTTAGGATTCCCTGTTTTATTTTCCTGCATAGCACATAATATTTTTAATACACTATACCATTTCCTTCTTCATTATATCTGTCTCCTCCACTGGAGTGAGGATTCCATGAATTTTCTGTTTTACTCATTGCTATATCCCCAGTGTCTGATTAATGCCTGGTGAATAATAAGGCTTCCATAAATGGTGGGTGACACTATTTCAAGCATAACTATAACTGTTAAATTTTTAAGTGCTCAAAAGTTGTCTGAGGACTTAAGGAAGACTCTGAACATGTACTCCGCCAAATAGAATTAACTTTTTATATCCTAATATCAAATGAAAATGTCCTCACTATGTTATGAGTTTATAAAATTTTATGTCTACTGTTTTAACTTTGTTGTTTCAAGATTTATTATGAAAGGCTAGAGCATTAAGATTTTTAAAAGGTTGGTGACTGCTTAAAATTTCGGATTGTTGGGCCGGCGCCGTGGCTCAACAGGCTAATCCTCCGCCTTGCGGCGCCGGCACACTGGGTTCTAGTCCCGGTTGGGGCGCCGGATTCTGTCCCGGTTGCCCCTCTTCCAGGCCAGCCCTCTGCTGTGGCACAGGAGTGCAGTGGAGGATGGCCCAAGTGCTTGGGCCCTGTACCCCATGGGAGACCAGGAAAAAGCACCTGGCACCTGGCTCCTGCCATCGGATCAGCGCGCCATCCGCGGCAGCCATTGGAGGGTGAACCAACGGCAAAGGAAGACCTTTCTCTCTGTCTCTCTCTCTCACTGTCCACTCTGCCTGTCAAAAAAAAAAAAAAAATTTCGGATTGTTCTTGATGACATTGTGGATTCTTATATTACAGGCCAATAGAGTGGATTTTCTGGATAGGTGATAGCATTCAACATGCATTGAGCATTAAAATACCACCAAAGTGTGGTCACATGTGAGGCCCATGGAGCATCTACTATATTATACTTTCTGTTGAAATAAAGATAATGCAAACCAGGGCCAGCATTGTGGTGCAGCAGATCAAGCCACAGCGTACAAAGCCAGTATCCCACACTGCAATGTCAGCTGAAGTCCTCCTAGCTATTCTGCTTCCTGCCAAAGCACTTGGGATGGCAGCAGAATATGAAGCATGTACTTGGGTTATCACCACATAGCGAAAGATGAGGATGGAAGTCCTGGCTTCAGGCTTTGGCCTGGCCCAGACCTGACTGTTGCTGGCATTTGGAGACTGAAACAGCTGATGAAGATCTTCCCTTAACTCTCTGCTTCTCTCCATCACTCTGCCTTTCAAAGACAGAACTAAATCTTTTTAAAGAACAAATTAATACTAGCAGTTTGGAAATCCTCTGTTATATTTAAACAATCCAATAATTCAGATTTTTATCATTTTGTTCGAAGGAGAGATGGAGAAAGAAGAAAGATTGGGATCTCTCTCTCTCTCTCTCTCTCTATATATATATATATATATATATATACTCTCTCTCTTTATGGGTGTGTATATGTGTGTGTGTGTGTGTGTGTGTGTGTGTGTGTCTCCCACAGGTCTCCCATGTGGGTGGCAAGAACCCAAAAATTTGAGCCATCACCTGCTGCCTCCCAGAGTGCACATTAACAGGAAGCTAGAATTGGGAGCAGAATCAGGATTTGAACCCAGGGCCTCTAATATGAGATGTAGGTACCCTGAGTGGCAATTTTACTGCTGTTTCAAACACCCATCCCAATAATCCAATACTCTCAGTGTGTTTTAGCTACTTGGCTCCTCCAGTTTTGATTTACGGGTTCAGTTCTTCCTTGCTCTTTGACCTTCTAGTTTGATGAATTGCTATCATTTCATCTACGATTTTTTTGCCACACTTATGAAAAAGCCTAATTTGTCAGCATACTTTCAGAGTATGTTATGCTTTTGTAGCATTCTTATTTTTCTAAGTAGATGTTTTTACAGAATCATTTTTAATTACCCCAGCAGGTCTGTAATCACACACAGTACATTATTATTTCAGTAGGACATGAAAAACAATAACATTGTTGATTGCAAGAGCCTGAGGAAAGACCTGATTACAATTCGGAAGAACAAAGACAAAAAAGCAGATGAATAGATACAATTTATTATAATTGAACATTAAGAGGTCACTGCAGCTGCACAGACCATAAGAACAGGTGGGTTTTTAAACAACACTGCTTTGTTTACTTATTTCTTCCTTGCTTTATAAAAATAACACATGTGTATGCGCACTGGAGAAATTTTGAAAGAATATGTCAAGGCAAATAAAAATCTATGCCATTTAGAAAAACCTCTCTTAACATGTGAATCATCTCACTTTATAAAGAAACTATGGTATATGTACATGTGATCTTATTTAGAAATAGAATCCTTCGTAGATTAACCAGGTCAAGATGAGGTCTACTGGCTTCCGTCTTAATCGCTCAAGGCCAATGTCTTTATAAGGAAAGGTAGCACTGAAGACAATGATGCTGTGGAGACACCACTTGAGGGTTGGGGCATTGGCAGCTGTTGTGCTGTCAAAACTAAGACACACTAAGGACTCCTGGCTTGGAGAGTCTAAGAGGGCCAGGTAGACAAACCTCTGTAGGCTGGTTCTTCATTACAATAGATGTGTTTTTCCTTAGTGTGGTTTTGTAAGATGTATTTGTGAGGGACCTCTCCTCACTCAGAGAGTGCCGTGTGAGTGTAGAGTTGTGTGAAAACTTGAGGGTTTTCCTTCTCATGTGTGACTTTTCCACCAAAAGCCCCGGCACAGGAATGATTGCCCTATCATTACACAAACGCAAGAGCTGCTTTTAGGCTCTCTTCTTCCCTTGTCTTGAATGGCAAGTCTTGTGAGCCCTAGCTTTAGTTGGAACTCTTATTTTCAACGCTACACTGGGTTCAGAGTCAACGCCATGTTCTCTCTTGCTATGGGCCATTAAACTCCAGCCTTCTACATGTGGGAGTCTGTATTTGTGTCCAGTTCCTCCATCCAAAGCATAAACTAGTGAATTTTCCATTTTGTCTTTATGTTGCTTCTTTGTTTCTGGCATGAAAACTTCAAATTTCCTTCTGGAAGCTTCAATTCTCGTTGTTTACAGTTCAGCTATAATAGGAACATAGATATGTAATGTTCATTATTTCTTAGTGCTTCTAGCTAGTATGGCTAGTGTTTGCACCTGAAGCAAAAATACAATCATTTGCATTTTTCAAATCATGAAATTAGATAATGACATGTCATTCTATTGTTTGGGCTTTGGCACTTCACTGTATTTGTCATCTTACTGTCTCCTTGTGGAATTCACTTTCAGTCTTTATGGAATGATTCCTGGAGTAGTTTTCTTCAGGAAGTGTTTTGACAGTAAATGAAATTCCTGTATGTAAGGGAAATTTTTTATTCTATATATCACTGAAAGTTTAGCTGAGTATAGAATTCTGCAGCCAATATTTTAAACACTTTTACTAGCCGAACAATTTTTATTTGGAGTTGTGTTAAGTTTCTTACTGCTCACAGCTTCTACTCCCTATAGGCTTGGAGCAGTTTTGGTGTTGTGCTACCTCCCGTGGTAGACTTATTCCTCATAGTTTTGTTTACATTATTGGTTACCAAGTCATTTTTAATTTCATCACCTCTTTGCTGTTTCTTAGAAATCCTAACAACTTCTAGTGCTTTAAAATTTTTATTTATTTTAAGCATAACATATTTGATTCTCACATTCATAAGTGTTTGCATGCATACATGCATAGATACCCATATAGTCATATGCATATAATTTTGTTATTATGACCCAAATATCTGGGGAAAGAGGGTGCTATTGTGGATATTCACTATCTGAAGCGAAGTTCTCTTTTGTGATATCTTATGAAACACATTTTTCCACTTAAAATCTTTAAAACTAGCAAGACATTTAGCTCAGGTTAGACATACGGGTGCCATTAACTCATGCTAGTGTTGTGCATATTTACCCACCCCAATTCAGTGGCTCAACACAGCGCAGGTACTGCTCATATCACAGGTTGTCATGGGTTCTACAGATGGTGGCTGGAGCCCAGGCTTCTCCTTGTTTTGCCACCATATTGAACACATTTCCTCCAGTTATTGCAGAAGAAAGAGATCATCATGTGGATGAACATTCAGGCTTGGAAACAGCCAACATTCGTTCCAGCACATTCCCGAGCCAGAGCCAGGTACTGATTCCAACCTACTTGATTGCAAAAGGCCAGAATGCAATGATCCAAGCGAGAGATGTAGGTGTTGTGAATAAGCTATCCTGCACAGATGAAGTTAGCAAGAGCCACAGGAAATCCTAATATTAAGATGAACCACACCATTACATTACAATGTCCCTGTGGTAGTGGTAGCAAGATGTAGTCAAGTTCTTTAAGTCCTGCCCTGAGAGAACAGCAAGAAATTGTGAGTTCACAAAGGGTATACGGTTAAGAGAGGCAAAACACCAAATGCAACACATTTTGAATCCTGCTTTATTGGAAGAAAAACCTAGATCATAGAAGAAGCATAATTCTCTTTCAGTACTAAAGATTTATAGAACAATGGATACTTTGTGTAACTTCATATCACCATTTCTTGAAGGAGCTAAGTATTATATTGCTGGAAATTATTGATATGATTTGTTGTAAAGAATTTTACCCAGTTCTCATCTTTTAAAGTGACATTCACACACATACATGCATACTTATTTTTATGTTACCTGAAAGCAAAGTTACCCGCCCAACTTTGCCTCAAGATGGCTTACATACTTCGTGTCGAACTTGTGTAAAGAAGTGGTTGTGGTTGAACTCTAAGTACAAGAAAAGCCACCAAGCCAGAATTTTCTCTTCTTAGTCATAGCCCAATAACTAAGCTGACTCCGATCCCTAATCACTGTCACTCTTTTGTTAGATTTAAATTTACCTCCAGAGACAGCACTAGCATTATAGTTGAAGTTTTTTATCTTGAACACCATACTCCTTATGTGCTTTCAGTTTTAAACTTTTTTATTTATTAGAGACTCAGTATAATGCTGATACACTCGAAAAATGATCTTCAGTCACTAGACAATGGCTTCCATTGCTGAACCCAATGTGCAGTTAAGTTGCGAAAGAGCCCCATTTGTAGTCAACAAGGGGAAGATGGAGGATGAATCTGGTAGCAAATGGCCAAACTCTTAGCACTACATAGAATCATGTCTGAATTTGTACAGGGGGTGGTTGCAAGTGCTGAAACTCTGGGTCACAGAAGGGCCACAGCAACAAAGAACTGTAACACCTGTGGTTGGCTAGCAAGGTTAAAGATAACCTTGCATTGAGAAGCTCAGATATTCCTCAATACTCTTGACATTATAATCAATTATTTTTTGTCTCTAATTTGATGAGGCTCATTCTGGCAAGTTCTGTTTCATTGATGCTGAGTATGCCAGAAGCAAATTTTTAAAAATCAATACAAGTGATAGGTAAGTGTGCTCACTGCACCACTTTTTCAAGTTTCTTGTTGAGAAATTTTTGTTGTTATTGATGTTGTTTCAGGTGATTGTACACATCACACTGTATAGTATATGTATTTATTATGTAAAACAGTATAAATTCACATCTATATTCTCAGTAAGTATTAACATTTTTAAAATTTATAACTGACTTCAAAGGAGTTATAGAGTTATTGTATGTCTCTGTAAACTTCTGCTTGAGGAAAAGTAATTAATGTTATTTTGATAGCAGACACAAGGTGTCTGTTTGCTTGGGAGGCTGCCAAATAATTAGCCTCCGGGAGGAATTGCCCAGATGAGAGCTTTATTTACTTGTGTATGAAAGAGACAGTGGGGAAACACAGTTCCCTAAATAAACTGCCTTCTTGGGAAGCTGATTTCCAGGGCTTTTATAGCCAGGGTTACAGGCGTGTCAGGGATGTAGGTAAGGGAAAGTGGGAGGGCCCTTCCTGTTCAAGCCACACATATCTGCATACATTGCTTGTTCAAAACTCCCACTCAGCCTCCTCTCTTGGAGCTTTCCTTGTGTGTGGTGGTCTGGCCCCCTGAGTACCAAGTTGCAAGATCAGCTTTTGGCTTGGTACTGTGGCCTATCGGCACTGCCACAACGTCATCCCATATAGGTGCTGGTTCTAGTCCTAGCTGCTCCACTTCTGATCCAAATCCTTGTTAATGTGCCCGGGAAAGCAATGGAAGATGGCCCAAGTGCTTGGGCCCCTGTATCCATGTGGGAGACTTAGAAGAAACTCCTGGCTCCTGGCTCCTAGCCTTAGACCAACTCAGCTACAACTATGTGGCCATTTGGGGAGTGGACCAGTGGATGGAAGATCAGTCTCTGTGTGTGTGTGTGTGTGTGTGTCTCCTCTCTCTATAAACTATGCCTTTCAAATAAATATTAAAAAAAAGATCAGCTTTTCTGGAACATCTTCTGAAAAACAAGCTCAAATGAATAAACTTTCAGATTTGCTGATCCTGTCTTGCCCAATCCTACACCCTGCCTAGCATTCCTGTTTCAAGTATGAAGTATTAACGCAGTATTAATGCATGGAGTTCCTAGTGCCTCTCCCATCTCACACTCTTCATGAAGATTCATCTACATTGTTCAAGTTTTAGGTGAGCTGTACCCTGCCATCACTAAAAAGGTCCCCAAATCTTCCAGTTGGTATTAAAACAACAAATTATTCTACCTACCTCTTTATCCTCGTATTCTCTCCTCTGTGTGTTTCTTACAGGATCCCTTGTCACTGGATTTAGGAACCACCTTGGTACCCAGGATGATCTTTTATGGAGATCTTTAACAGAAAATGCCAGATACAGAGACAGACAAAGAGGGACAGAGAGGGAAAAAGAAAGAGAGAGAGAGAGAGAGAGAGAGAGAGAGAGCGAGCCTCCAACCACTGGTTCATTCTCCAAATGGTTGCAGCAGCTGGGGGCTGGGCCAGGAGCCTGGAATTCCATCCAGGGCTCCCAAGTGGGTGACAGGGGCTCAAGCACTTAGATTATTTAAAGCTTCTTTCTCAGGTGCATTAGCAGGAACTGAATCGGAAATAGAGCAGCTGGACTTGAACTGGCACTTATATGGGATGCCAGTATCGCAGGCAGTGGCTTAACCCACTGGACCACAAGGCCAGGCCCAATATTCTTCAAATAAAGTCACTCACTTGTTCCAGATTTAGAATGCATTCATCTCATTTGTGGCCCAACACTTAACCCACTACGGACACTAATCCAGAATTTACAACATAGAGATGGTAACTATAATATACTATGAATACAATTATGTGACAGTGCTTATTAAAATATATAATAAATATGTAGGAATTAGCTCCTAATATAATTTTTAAAATTTGAAGCCAATTTTTAAATTTTTAAATTTATTTTTTAATTTATTTTTTATTCAGTCATAGACAGTCATGTTCTTTTGACCCCTAATAAAAGTCCATCATGTATGGAGTCACTCTCCACTGGGAGCTAGATTATAAATTCCTGGGGAAGGAATTTACCCAACATTCACTTTGTAGAGGAAGAAGGGATTCTGTGTGAAATACCTATTGCCCTTATAACTTACACTAAATAGCAAGATGAAAAATTTTCCATAATTTGGAGAGACAGCAAAATAATAATAGGGCTGTGCATTGGGCTTGGGGTGCAGGGCGTTGTGACACCAGCATCCCATGTCAGGGTGCTGGTTTAAGTCTCAGCTGTTGTGCTTCCAGTCCAGGTATCAGCTAATGCTCCTGAGAAAGCAATGGCTGATGGCCCATGTGCTTGGGCCCCTGCAACCCAGTGGGGAAACCTGAGTGAATGTCTGGCTCCTGGCTTCAGTCTTGCCTAGACTTGGCTATTGCAGCCATCTGGGGAGTGAACCAGTGGATGGAAGATCTCTCTGTTTCTCTCTGCATTTCAAATACATGAATACATTTGAAACATTAATAGTCTCACACTGAAACATCCATTGACTGTATTCCACTGTCACATTGATTTAGAAGTTAAAATTAATACTCAACACTAACTTTTTTACAAACCTGGGCAGAAATTATTTGGGCTATAGTGGGTGACAGTTGATTAGCTCAATACACACCTTACAACTTCTGACTGTTTATACAATCCAGTAACCTTAAATTTAAGTATTCCTGGTGGTGCTTTATTCAAGTCTTTGTGTGATTTCCTTAAAATAGTATTCCTAAACATGAATTTGAAACACCAAGACAATACTGCAAATCTTTTTTCCTAATTGAGAGCAACATAAAGTTTAGAAAGCATGTTTCACCTGTTCACCAAGAAAAACAGCATAAAATAGTTGTCAATCATCAGTATAACAGTGCTTTCTTCAAGATCTACAGGGACCTAAGTGGTATATCTTGTGATATAAAGAGTAGAGAAGAGCCAACACACTGGGGAAGTGTGTGTGTGTGTGTGTGTGTGTGTGTGTGTGTTTGAACAAGAGAGAGGGGGAAAAAGAGAGAAGGAGGAGAGAGAGAGAAAGAGAGAGAGAGAGAGAGATCTGGGGGACATAAGCAATTTCGTTTTGCTAGGAAATTTGCAAGAAAATTTGTTTTGCTTATTAAATATTTTTCAGAGCTCATAAATAGAACATGCAGTTTTTAAATAAAGTGATATAGTTGGGCTAACCTTGTCTTTTTCTGAGTGGGACGCATTCCTTGGGCTCAACCTCCAAATTTTGATGGTTTGTATCTAATGTGGACAGTTGGGCTCCATTTCCTTCACAGACATGCACGTGACGGATCCAGGGAGACAGGCATGTCTTTGCCAATTCCTCCTTCTGTTAAGAAGGGCATGCTTTGCTCTCAGGCACTGCTCCAGAGGAACAAGACTTATCAGGAGATCTGAGTATGAAGAAAAAAACAAAGAATAACAGGGATTCAATGATCTGACGTTGAAGTGATGTTTGAGACATCTGAGGAATTTATAACATTCTCAGATAGGCTGAACCTGTGAACCACACTGTAAGCTGTCTGTAGTCCCGACAGCAGCTCAAGATGCATCCATAGGAGGGGAAATACTCAAGTCTGAAGGCAGAATCTCTCATGATCTTGTGCACGTCATGGCGATGGATGGAGTGGCATCTTATATGCAGCCTGCCTAAATCCAGCAGACAGAGGGTGTGATACTATCAGAGCCTAGGGTCCTTGTTCTCATGTGACAGCATGAGAGAAAGCAGGGGTTGTCACCAGTGGTGAGTCACATCCTATAGTGAATCCATGACGATCAAGGAGGAACTTTTGTATGTTGGAAAAAAATGCACCCCAAATAGTAAAAGTATAAGCATTTTGTTCCTGCAGGCCCAACCTGGACACATTTTATTTCCTTTCATAAATCACTAGCATTAACTTAACATTAGAGGAAAATACGTACGGATGTTAAGCTGTTTGCCATGAACTAAGAGAATGTAAAGCTACAAAAAATTGATAACCCTCTGTGGTTTCTTGATGCATTCTTTGCAAATAAATCAAGCTGCATGTAAATTATCATTTAAGCAGAAAAAAATGCCAAGAATTCTGTCCATGAGCATAAATAAATTTAGCTTAGTGGACATTCTGTATAGTATAATTTATAAAAATAATATTGTTCAATTTAACCTTTTCCCTCTCAAAAGAAGATGACAGCTTTTCTACAGTCTGGCTATCCTGATTAGATGATACGTCAGGAATTCAAACAAAAGGGACATTTTTTTCCATTTAAGTTTTTCTGAATTATTATTGCCTTCCAAAAATTACTAAATAGAACAACCATCACAATAATGTTACTACTGTCATAAGCTATGGATAATCAGGATTCATGGAAGAGGTTTAGTTTGTAACTTTGATTCCTTTTGGTGGGATTAACATTTTCAGGGTTTCCTGAAATTCATGCATGACACATTGTTACTGTAAGTGATATTTGATTTATGGTTTCTGATGTTTACACTGAGTCTATATTTAATTACCGATAGTAGCTGGTTGTCAGAAAGTCATGTATTCGTAGAAGATAAAGACAAAAATTTGGATCCCCTTTAAAACATTTGTAAATGTAGGTCTAATTAAAATGCATCCATTACCAACGTCCCTTTAAAAACTGACTTTGACGTACAATATGTCCTTATCATAAAAATTCTTTGGGAGGCAAACATTTTCTTTCACCACTACAATGACTTATCAATTTGTTTCATGAAATGTTTACTAAAATCAAGGACAATCTTATTCTGGTAAATATGATGGAAACATAATCAATAATGGACATCACAAACACTAGGTCTAAAATGAAACTAATTAATATTTTTATATTAAGATACACTTATTTGGAGATGACTTTAAAACTTCCTTATATCAATTACATGGAGTTTAGTTGAATTAAACCAAGTTCAATGTTGAATATGCATTGTATATGCACTTGATTTTCAAAGACTATATCTGTTACTTAGCTTTTTCACAAGAATAAATTTGCAAAATTTGGACAAGTACTTGCTTTTGCAATAGGTTTCATAAGACCACCATTGAGCATATTTTCTTTTCTTTTTTTAAAAATTTTTTATTAGTTATTTTTAAAATATTTATTTATTTATTTGAAAGTCAGAGTTACAGAGAGAGAAGGAGAGAGAGAATATCTTTCATCTGCTGGTTCACTCCCAAATGGCTGCAACGGCCGGAGCTGTGCCAATCCAAAGCCAGGAGCCAGGAGCTTCTTCCAGTCTCCCACGTGGGTGGAGGGGCCCAAGGACTTGGGCCATCTTCTACTGCTTTCCCAGGCCATAGCAGAGAGCTAGATTGGAAGAAGAACAGCTGGGACTAGAACCGGCGCCCATATAGAATGCCAGCGCTTCAGGCCAGGGCTATAACCCGCTGCGCCACAGTGCTGGCCCTGAGCATATTTTCATTTATATAAATTTATGGTGAAATCGGCTTATTTCTTGTTGTCTTATCAATCTATAAATATTCTTTACCCAAATGCACAAAGTTTTCTAAATGTAATAGGCCACCAGATCTTTTGGCTGCAAGAAAATATTGTTGTCACTCGTGTACTGAGAAATGAGTTCCTTAAACAATCCCCTATGTCTGTGTGTATGTGTGTTGGAGTGGTCCTATTCCTTTGTGTATGTGTGTGTATGGAATATATTTGTTTGCTAATGAAGCTACAGAGCAATCATTTTACTTCTCTTTCTATAAACTTTACATATTGTCGCAGTCATTGAAACCATGGTGATACAGCAAGGCTGTATCAATGTTCAGACAGGCTAAACAAATTCAGGCACAGAACAATATAATTCATTTCTTTATTCTCTTTTTTTGCAAATAAAAGTTTTAAGTTATTATTTTACTTATTACTTTTTGATATAATATGTCTAGTTCACATTATAGTCAAAGGCTTAATAGCGCTACTAAATTAAGAGGTCAACAAATAGAAATGAAAAGACCTATAAAGTAAATTTTAAAATAGTTACCAAATCATTAAAGCTATAGGATTATATAATTCCTATCAATTTGTGTAGCAAAGATTTTAAATGAAGTTTGAAAAAAACACTGTGTTTTGACACCTGGATTTTTTTTTTCCCCAAGTACATACAAAAACAAAGGACCCAGTAAAATGAAGCCCATATCCCTGCAGCCTAATTTCAAAAGTATGTCTGACTTGTTCATCTCTTGCTTTTCTCCAGTTTATTATTACACAAATTCATACTCTATATTGTTTCATCTGTGCATACTTCAGTATATCTCTAAATGACAAGTATCTTTTAAATGAAAATGCAGGCACAATATGATTGACACCTTAAAATGAATAGTTTATTCTTCCTCTGTGTACTTTTCAAGTGATTGACTCATTACTCCTCATAATGTTCCAGTCTAAATTTTATGTTATTGGGCTGTTCTATTATTTTAAAAAGTTACATCAACAATAATAACAGTAGTCCACAGTAAGTTAGTGCTGAGGCAGGTACTATGCTAATTATTTTATTGGTGTTAAATATTTTGTCTTCAGAAAAACTTTGTAGTAGGTGTTATTACCTTTGTTTCTGTTTGGATTGAGATCTACATGACATAAATTTCTGAAGTCATGATTTCAGTGGTAGAACTGACTCAATTGCAGGCATCTCTTTCCAGTGTCTCTCCTCTTTCTTATGCACTTTCAATATAATTTAGTCTATTGAAGGTAAGGAGAATGTTAGTAGTAGATTTGTCCCCAAGAAAGTAGACCACCTTTTTGTGGAATTGCATGTGTATTTGAGTACTAAAATTCTTTTACTCCTTCTTTCTTTCCTTTTCATAGTAAATTATTCAAATTTTACTCATCAACTCAAGAATGCCTATCCACTTCATAAATTTAGTAGGAGCTCCCATTTTATTTTCTGAAAAATAGTTTATTCATACTTTGACATATAAAACGAGAGCATTTTTTATGTTGCTAAAATATTTCAGAGCCAATAATATTAGCAAATTAATTTGACAGAGAGAGAAAGAGAGAGTCTTCCATATACTGGTTCACTCTCCAAATGCCCGCAATAGCTAGGTGTGCACCAGGCTGAAGCCAGGAGCCAGAAACTCCACCCTACTTTCCCACATCAGGGGTATCAAGACCTGACTACTTGGGTCATCTCAGCTGCCTTCCCAGGTGTGCTAGCAGAAGGCTGAATTAGCAGTGGAGCTGCTGGGACTGAAACTCACACTCTGAAATGGGATCCTGGTGTTGCAAGTGGTGGCTTAACCCACTGCATCACAATGCTGGCCCCTAAGGAATTAATTTTTTTTGACAGGCAGAGTGGACAGTGAGAGAGAGAGACAGACAGAAAGGTCTTCCTTTTGCCGTTGGTTCACCCTCCAATGGCCGCCGCGGCCGGCGCGCTGCGGCCGGCGCACCGCGCTCCTCCGATGGCAGGAGCCAGGAGCCAGGTGCTTTTCCTGGTCTCCCCATGGGGTGCAGGGCCCAAGCACCTGGGCCATCCTCCACTGCACTCCCGGGCCACAGCAGAGGGCTGGCCTGGAAGAGGGGCAACTGGGACAGAATCCGGCGCCCCGACCGGGACTAGAACCCGGTGTGCCGGCGCCGCAAGGCAGAGGATTAGCCTGTTGAGCCACAGCGCCGGCCGGAATTAATTTTTTAAAAGACATTTCAAGATATAATTTTACTGAATAAATTTAAAAACAGATTCCACAACTGAGGTTGACTTCTATCAGAATATAGAGTGTAAAGCTTATCAGATTCAAGACCCCAAAACTAAAGGAACTATCAAAAATTTGGAGAATGATTTAACTGATCTTCTGTATATAAAGAGAATTGAAAATGAATCTTGATGTGAAGCAATGGGAGAGGGAGTGGGAAAGGGGAGGGTTGCGGGTGGGGGGGAAGTATGGGGGGGGAAGCCATTGTAATCTATAAGCTGTATTTTGGAAATTTATATTCTTTAAATAAAAGCGTTATAAAAAAAAATTTGGAGAATGCACTAAAAGCAGTGAACTGCACACAAGGAACACTGACTACAGAACGGGCTGGAATGAATGAAGCTGTGGTAAAGTTTTATTTGAAGGCATGTATGTGGTTGGGATGTGCCTGGATCGATAACTCCAACTGTTCTGTGTATTTTCACCTGGTGCTGCCATTGTTCTGAAGCACCAAAGCAAATATTAATCGAATGACTACAAGCATCTTTTCCAAATTATTCCTGCACGATGATGTATTATTTCAGTTATTAGGATTATCTGCTGCAATAGGACACCATTCTGCCAAGACTTTCAGAGGCTACAGAAGTAGATACAGCTCAATATCCTCAAATGGAGAGCTTGAGAACATAGTAAGCAAGTATGCGCTATATGAATTACATTTAAAATGTTCTGAATGTGTTTGAATGAAGGGAAACCATAGCAACAAACAGAGTAGAAACCAGGACAGCTTTGTGGATGGGATTCTTTATTCATTTTTTAAGCCCCCTTTCCTCTAGCTAACAAGGCTGAAAACCTTGGAGGCAATTCACATTGCTTTCTGTGCATTAGCTTGCATTTCCAGTGAGATATGATTGCTCCTTATTCTACCTGGGGACCATTTATTTCTTCATTCGCAGTCAGCACCATAAATCAGGACCATAACTCATTGCTAAATTTTCAATTTCTCTCTTTGTTGAATCTAACAAAGCTGCCAAATTGATCTTCCTACAGAGCAGTTCCGCTGTTATTAGAATTAGGGTGCACAGGAAACGCAGCTGAGAGGATGAGAATTCTTTGAAAAGCATCGAGCCCTTCAGAAATGAACATGTTATTACTGTCCAGGCCTGTAGTTCACAAGTTTTAATGTATAACATAGTTACCTGCAGGGCTGGGGAAACCATGCACTGCTGAATCCTGCTCCCAGATTTCCCTGTTCACGGGGGCTGAGGAACAGTCCATGAGTTGTGTTGCTAAGAGCTTCACAGAGACTAATCAGGACACTGATGTCAGACCTTGTTTTCAGAGGCCTGGTGAGAGGACAATGCACCAGACCCATGAGCAGGGGCAAGTCCTTGGTCCAGTGCCCTGTGTGCTGCAACACTATCCTTATGGAAGTTGGATGGTTCACTGAAATTTAATTTTATTACTATTATATCCAACTGGGGGCTGGAACTGGCTTGAATTGGCTTTCAAGGACAATTTAATGGGACAGGTGTTGTGGCCCTATGGATGAAGCTGCCACTTGGGATGCCCACAATCCATATTGGAGCACTGGCTCAAGTCCTGGCTGCTCAGTTTCCAATCCAGCTCTCTGCTAATGCACCTGGGAAACAGCAGATGGTGGCCCAGGTGCTTAGGTCCTTGTCACTCACATGGGTTATCTGGATTGAGTTGCAGACTGCTGGCTTCAGCCTGGCCCAGACTTGGCTATTGTAGCCATCTGGGGAGTGAACCAGCAGATGGTTCTCTGTTTGACTCCCCCCCCCCCCACTCTACCTTTCAAATAAAAAAATAATAATAAAAAAAGAAAAAGCAATTTTTTTGCATCAATTCTGAACTTTGGGTTCAGTGACATCATTGTATCTCAAGTCAGCCAAGGCGTCAGTACTTACATGATGAAAACAGACAGTAGTCACAAGTCAGTTTTTCCTTTTTTTGTTTCCTAAAGAATTTATTCCACCCTTCAATATCCCCTTTTACTTACAGTCACATACCTTTCCTCAGTTATATTATCTGACTTTGTACATTTTTGCCAAACAAACAGATCTTGGTTTCAAATAAAAGGAATCATGTTTTGTATGTGTTTCACAGCCAGCGGCGTTTGGTAATCTCTGGAGATGGTTTTGATGGTGTCCCCGGGGTGAGGTGAGTGATTTCTCTGGCAGTTTGTGAGCATAGGCAGAGAATGCTGCTGGTGGCCCTATCATGCATCGAGCAGGCCCCACAGCAAAGAATCATCCAGCCCCAGAGGTCAACAAGGCCGATGTTGGGACTCTTCTCTGTACAGTGTCTGTAACTTGTTTTCTTTACTCTAAATGTTTTACCCACAAATATCTTACTTCATTTTCAAAGCAAGAGTTTAGTATTTGTTTATAATTTTTATGATGTATTTTTATTTTAGACTATGACTTTTTTTTACTATTGCAATGATTATAATACCAGATTTTTATTCATTGGTTTCTTTTTTAAAAAAAAGCATTTAATTGACAATTTATAGCTTTATATTTTATGGCATATGACATAATGCTTTGCTCTCTCAATATTTCTACTCACATATATATAGTAGAATGACCAAATCAAGCTAATTAACTTGTGTATTACATAACACATTTCTTTGTGATGAGAACATATAACATCTACTCTTAGTGATTTTCGAGTACATAATGCATTGTTATTGGCTATAGTCACCATATTATACAATGAGTACGTTTAATTTCCCCTTTCTGGTTTTGGACGGTGCTGGCATTCTTTTATGATTGCCAGCGCACCAATGATTGGATCCATACAAAATTTCCATAGTGTTTTGGCTGCTGTAATAATTTTGGAGCTTCTCACCCTGATTGGCCTTTCACAGTCTATCTTTACTGTGAATGCTTTTATGAACCCAGGCTTTAGAAATCAATTGACTGGGAGCAAAAGCAATAGTGATAAAGTTTTGCTTTAACCTGATTCCACCTTTATGGAAATAACTGTATCATCAGGCACTCAGACAGGAAAATAAAAGAAAAGAGTGTACAGGGAATACAGCCCATATTTTTCTGCTTTCCTTCTACTCAAGAGGCTTTTCCTTTTTTTTTTTTTTAAAGATTTATTTATTTATTTGAAAGTGAGAGTTACACAGAGAGATAAAGAGAGGCAGAAAGAGAGGTCTTCCATCCAAGAGTTCACTTTCCAGTTGGCCTTAATGGCCGGAGCTGGGCTGATTTGAAGCAAGGAGCCAGGAGCTCCTGGGTGGGTGTAGGGGCCCAAGGCCACGGGCCATCATCTATTGCTTTCCCAGGCCATAGTAGAGAGCTGGATTCTAAGTGGAGCAGCTGGGACTCGAACCAGCATCCATATGAGATGCTGGCATTGCAGGCTGCGGCCACAGTGCTGGCCCCAGGCTGGATGTTTTTAAAGACCGTGTTCTAGGCCCTGTTCTCTTCAAGCTGTAGCTTCTCCAAAGGACATTTCTTTTCTTTTTTTTCTTTTTCTTTTTTAATTTATTTGACAGGTAGAGTTACAGACAGTGAGAGAGAAACAGAGAGAAAGGTTTTCCTTCCATTGGTTCACTCCCTTAATGGCTGCTACCGCTGGCGCCGCGCCTATCGGAAGCCAGGAGCCAGGTGCTTCTTCCTGGTCTCTCATGCAGGTGCAAGGGCTCAAGCACTTGGGCCATCTTCCACTGCCTTTCTGGGCCACAGCAGAGAGCTGGACTGGAAGAGAAGCAACCGGGACTAGAACCTGGAGCCCATATGGGATGCCGGCGCTGCAGGTGAAGGATTAACCAAGTGAGCCACAGCTCTGGCCCCTCCAAAGGACATTTCATCCAATAGTCTTCATTAATCCACTTTGAAAATGACTCCCAAATTTGCATATTTTTAATTCCTTTAAAATGTTTTATTCTATTTTTTAAAATTTCAAATTATTTTTAACAGATTCAGTGTGATTCGTATGTACAATTCTAAGAACATGATGATATTCCCTTCCTCTCTCCCTCCCTGCCTCCACTTCTCTCACGCTTCTTATTTTCCCCTTTCTTTATTTATTTATTTATTTATTTATTTTTTTTTTACAGGCAGAGTGGACAGTGAGAGAGAGAGACAGAGAGAAAGGTCTTCCTTTTGCCGTTGGTTCACCCTCCAATGGCCGCCGCGGTCGGCGCGCTGCGGCCGGCGCACCGCGCTTGTCCGATGGCAGGAGCCAGGAGCCAGGTGCTTTTCCTGGTCTCCCCATGGGGTGCAGGGCCCAAGCACCTGGGCCATCCTCCACTGCACTCCTGGGCCACAGCAGAGGGCTGGCCTGGAAGAGGGGCAACCGGGACAGAATCCGGCGCCCCGACCGGGACTAGAACCCGGTGTGCCGGCGCCGCAAGGCGGAGGATTAGCCTGTTGAGCCATGGCGCCGGCCCCCTTTCTTTATTATTGAAAAACTCTAGCTTGAGATTGAAGCTCACAAAACCCACAATTCACTTGACATTCCTATTTGGATGATATAAAAATAATTCTGACTCAGTATTTACAAAAAGTTTATAATTCTCTCCCTAACTATGATCCTCTAACATTTTAAATCTCATATATTCCATATTTAAAATACTTTTTGTAATCCTTGCAACCTCTTCATTTAAAAGCTGTCTCCCCGGGTTCAGCTTCTGTATTACCCATTCTTATCTCCCCATCATACATTCTTCTCACTAGATAGCTGTCTGAAAATACTTTACCTTTTAAAAATCTTACAATGATTTCCTATGCTTTAGGATAATAATCAAAAACTTTGATGTGTTTCACAAGCCAAAGAGCTTGAAGTGACTTGTTTCTTTCTCCAGGAACATTTCAAACTAATCCTCCTTGGTCTCTCAGTGACAACCATCTTGATTTTCTTTCAACAAACAGTCCCTGGAGGGTCAGTGCCTTTGTCTTACATCACTACTCCCCCATTTTTGCTTGTAACTAGGATCTTAGTTCCAATATCATTCCATTGCGAAAGTATGCAGAAGAACTCTTTTCCTATAGTGTATTTTGTTTCATGGGTTTTGATGGAGTTATAATTTCATAAGCATTTCTGCTTTGTTTGATTAATGTCAATCTTCCCTCAACAGACTATATGCTCCACAAGAAGCCTGTTTATGCTCACTATTTATAGCACCAATAATATCCAGTAATGACTCAGTGCATATTATCAATTGTTGAATAAATGTGTCCTATAATGTGGAACAATGAGAACATATTTTTTCTTTTTTAACTTCCCTACCTCTGGTAGATCAGCAAGAAGTATTCTTTTCTACAATCTTCAAGTCATTCTAAGAACCTGCCTTCAAGACAGGACTGTAATGATTCTTAACTCTAGCTGCATATCAGAATCATCTAGGGGGCTTTTAATAAATACCCATACCCAGGCTCACTGCAGACCAATTAAATCACCATTTCTAGAGGTGGGGCTCAGGCAACTTTTTTTTTTTAAAGTTCCCCAGGTGATTCTAATGTGTAGCCAGGGTTGTGAAATGTGGCCTAATGGATGAAACCTGAATACCCATCTGTTCATAAACACACAAGCCATTGCTCTCCGCCTAGGACTTTACTCTTTCCACTTGAATGGTACTAGTTTGCATTCATTCACATATTTATTCAAAGAGGATAATGGTAATTTTAAATAATAATCTATTACCAAATGTTATATTTATTACCCTAATGTTGAGTAGCATATAATGTTATTGGAAGAAAACACTTTTTACTATGGGTTCTGAACAATAGACTCATTCCAGATTCTGACTTAAATTTCTTTCCCCTGAGCTGATAGAATGGGTTTAATTATAACTATAACCCTAGGATTTTTCTCTTTGCTCATCCTTTCATTCTGTGTATTACTTGAACAATGTGGTAGCTTTTTCCCACTGGTTGTGCAAATGTGATAAAGAAGACGTGGTTTATGCAAGAAAACCCATGAACTACTTCTGTCAAAGAGGTACATCCACTCAGACATGTT
The DNA here is from genome assembly GCA_949820135.1 of Sylvilagus floridanus. NCBI lineage: Eukaryota > Metazoa > Chordata > Mammalia > Lagomorpha > Leporidae > Sylvilagus > Sylvilagus floridanus. The sequence continues at coordinate 36,293,034 of OX463236.1, forward strand.
TCTCTTTGGGGCCTGTACTGTGGCCTAGTGGGCTAAGCCTCCACCTGGCCACCGGTTTGTGTCTGGGCTGCTCCTCTTCCTATCCAGCTCTCTGCTGTGGTCTGGGAAAGCAGCAAAAGACTGCCCAAGTGTTTGGGCCCCTGCCACTGAGTGGGAGACCTGGAGGAAGCTCCTGGCTCCAGGCTTCGGATTGGCCCAGCTCTGGCCACTGTGACCATTTGGGGAGTGACCCAGCAGGTGGAAGACCTCTCTGTCTCACTCTACCTCTCTGTAACTCTGAGTTTCAAATAAACAAATTAAAAAAACTAAAAGGAAAAAGAAATATTTCTCCTTTAACCTGAAACTGACAGGGACCCTTTTTGAATTGCTATAACCAGGCGAGAGGACAGTGGTTAGAGATGTGGTTGCAAAAAGAGAAGCTGAGGAGCCGTTGGGGCGGGCAGGAAAAGTAGAAATATTTTAAAAAGACGTGGTGAAATCAGGAAGCGTTCCCTGAAAGGACATTGCTGCCCGAGCAACTGAGTCATCCTCCCAGCATTGTCTGTCCTAGATACGGTGAACAGGAAGCGAAAGTTCAGTCTTGCTTACTGTCAATTACCGTCCACATAAACAGACACAGGAAGATCAAATCGTGCTGCTTAGCCCTCCTGCCCTTGGACGTTTTGATAAATATGTTAGCTGTTTACTCAACATAAATATTAAACTTCTGGACCCCGAGGCCAAATTTGAGAATTTCCCTTTTGAATTCTCCGCTTTGAAAAGCACGCTCCGTTCCCACACGTTGGCCGGCAGGGTGCTCCAGCTTCCCAGCTCCGTGCCTTGCCTCACTGTGCTGGCGAAAGGGGACAGCATCCTCAGCACGCAGGCCTCTCCTGAACGTAAACTTGGTGCCAAGGAGTAATCCCCTTGGGTCACTAATGGATATTCACACATCTGAGAATGCTGTTAGGAAGCTTCTGAAGTGGAACGGGATTCCAGCTGTCGCAATCACAGGCTGCTCGTGTTTCCTGGGGAGACTCCGGGGAATCCAGCGACTGCCTATTAGCGAGCCGTAAATCTCACCAGCAATGATAAAGCTGATGCCGATGCTCCTGGAAGAAGTAGGAACGAGTGAATTGCAATTAAAAAACAGGACCGTGAACCTTGGCCTTTTCAAAGGACAACAGGCCCGGCCAGTTAATGAAGAACATGAGAGGATAAGCGGCAACTGTAAACATTTCTTATATCTCCCTTCAGTTATCATCTTGGTTTCAAGCAGCATCAAAGAGGGTCCAAATTAGTCTGCAAGTCATATCTAAATCTCCAACAAATATCATATCGTTTTCAACTTTTTCAAACGTTGGCTTTACATGTGATTTGGTCACTGTTAAGACGAGGAGCTGAAGTGTTTGTAAATGCTAACGTCAAGGTATCGCTGAAGATTATTAAAGAGCTTCAGAAACAACCATCCAAAGAGGAGCTGAGTGTAATTGTAATGGGAAAAATAAAACTCAGAATATCACACAGTTTACTCGATGTCACAGGTTGATGGCAAAAAATTCATGGAAAATGGAAATAAATGATAAATTCATTTTGCAACCCCCAGATGAAACCCATGCTTAGTTTTTCCATAATATATGCTTTCCATGAAAATGCTGAAGACCCTTCACACAGGAAGCTTGATGACAACTGCAGCGGTTTTATTACTCTGCCCACTTGACAGATGAGGAAACTGAGATTTAGGGAGGTTGAGAAATTCAATGGCAACTTCATAAGATCGAAATGACAAAATAAGGACTGGAACCCATCTGCTTTTATCTGTTTGCAAAGGGTGTTTTGATATTCCCTGACGCTTCCTACTGTGAATCTCATTGGGTCCTGCTGCGGGAGTCAAGGATGGGTGAACATTTGAAGATCAGGGGCTGGCACTGTGGTGTAGCAAGTTAAGCCACTGCTTTCAGCACTGGCATCCCGTATGGTTGCTGGTTCGCATCTCAGCTGCTCCACTTCTGATCCCGCTGCCTGCTAATGTGCCTGGGAAAGCAGCAGAGGATGGCCTAAGTGCTTGGGCCTGTGCGACTACATGCTCCTTGCTCTTGGCTTTGGCCTGGCCCAGCTCTGGGCCTTTAGGGCCATCTGTGGAATGAACCAGTGGATGGAAAATCTCTTCTGTATGTCTCGCCCTCTGTCTCTATGTAATTCTGCCTCTAAACTAAGTAAATGAAAACCTAGAAAAAAATTTAAAGATCAAAAAAAGAGGTGCATACCAAATCTCAAATACTCCCTTAGATATGTTGTGGTTTTTTTCATGACAGAATAGTGAAAACACAGTGGAATCTGTTCAAACATAAACTGATTAAACTTTTGGAAAATGAAGTGAGCTCTCCCATTCTACCCCAAGGAGGCTGACTTATGAATGACCATAGTGGAATTGATCTTACGGGGATGCAGGGAGTGAAGTGTGATGCTTTGGCTGAAGTACAGTGAGGAGAGGTAATACAATTTAAAAGACCTAAGAACAGAAGACACAGGAGTGGTGAAGAATATCTCACTTCATTTATACTTTCCAGAATTTTTACATTACTTTTATGCTTAGTCTTTTTTGGGGGTGGGGAAGAAGAGCCACTCTAAAGAAGGTGCAGAGCTCTTCAAAGTAAGAAGAAAGAAAATTCTATATCCCACCCAATACCAAATGCACCCAAATGGTAAAATAGCATCTGAAAGATAGGGCCATCCTAACTGTGGACAAACAAGAACTTAAAACCATTTGAGATGGGGTGGAGAGAAGCTTATGATTTTATGAGGGACTTGTGAAACATTCTCTCTGAGCTGGATAGTTTAAACGTTTTTGCAGTTTATTTAAACTTGATAGCTTGACTTTGACTTTGATAGTTTGACTTAAACTTGATAGTTTGACTCCTTAGACTGTAAGTGAAAAGCTCACTGGGTAAAGTTCATTCCCAAGAGCATGGGACATTCAAGTGAAGAGCATATTCCAAGGTGAGGAGGGTCCTACCTGGTGAAAACAGTAATTTTGTTTCTTTGAAAATACTTTTAATCTTTTTGACTAAAATCTTTCAGTTGGTTGTTTTAAGTAGAATAAGTGACTGCTCCTCTTTATATAATGAAATTCCTGTTCTATTGCCAGCAATCCATTGGGATGATTCAGGAAAAATTTGGCCCAGAATATTTTACAATTGCAAGTCTTATTTACTTTGGCTGTCAAAAAAACAATTGAGACAGATGAGTTCCTCCAAAATCTAAATTCTGTGTCAGATATATGCCATTTCATTTCTTAATTTTAAAGGATGCTTTAGAAAAGGAAAAAAACAAGAATGCTATCTGATTGCTTCTCAGAGAAAAACTTCATTCATTAGACATAACTACTGCTAAGATATATCAAAATGGGTTCCCTGTGCTGAAACCACATAAATGTCACACAGTTTATTTGAGTAAGAAGATTGTGGGATGAGAACATTTCAGGCATGGAAAGCCAAGACACTGTGGCAAAACATGTCCTACATGAAGGACTGTGGTGGGTGAGACCCCAGGGGAAAGAAGTGGTCATCAAAGAAGGAGGTACTTTTCTCTGAAGGGAGGAGAGAATTTCCACTTTGCTTATGGCCTTGTCTAAATACTGCCAGAGATTGTGGATTCAGAAGTCTTCCATAGCTTAGGCAGTTCATGTCAAGCACCTTGGGTGACCACTGATGTCATACATAACAGTGTTAATTGTTAAATTAACAACAGGAGTCACTGTGCACTAACTTTGTATGTGAGACCTTTGTCCTCAAAGAGTTGGATTATAACAATGTCTAAATGCTTGCAAAAGCTGTATCATTCTCAGGTGTTTTTTTTTATAGTTAATTAACTTTTCAAAAAAGAAGTGAAATTAACTTCAAGATGCAATGATTTTGAACAACTCTTGTTTCAACTTTTTTTTTTTGGGGGGGGCTGTGGTTTTGTTTTTGTTTTTTTTTTTTCCATGCAAATTGTTGAACTCCTTTATAGAGTTGGCTTTCTGTGTATAAAGTTAATTGAAAATGGATCTTAATGGAAAGAAACAAAGCATTCTCCATTTTTTAAGTGTTTTTGCAGGATGGTGGCAGCTGGGGTAGGGTGGGAGTGGGGGTAGGTGTGGGGGTGTTTAGCCTTCCTGGCTCCTGGCTTCAGCTTGGCTTGGTGCTGGCCATTGCAGCAATATGGGGACTGAACCAGCAGATGGGAGGTTTCTTTGTTTCTCTCTCTCTCCCCTCCCCAATGAATGAATGAATGAATAAACACATAAACAAATTTTTAAAGTGTTTTCATGAAATAAAAAAAATTTTACCAAGAGCTTAAACAACAACTACACATGTACACTAACAAGAATCTCCTCAATGTTAAAATGTCTGTTTAAATCTTTAATGTCTATGTGCAGAACTGTAAACTTGTACACTTAAAATTTTTATAGTTTCTTTTACTTATTTTTTATATATTTTTTATTTGATAGCCAGAGAAACAGACAGAGCTTTTTTTTTTTTTTTTTTTTTGGACAGGCAAAGTTGACAGAGAGAGAGAGAATGAGAGAGAGAGAGAGAGAGAGAGAAAGGTCTTCCTTCTGTTGGTTTACCCCCCCGAATGGCTGCTATGGCCGGTGCTGTGCTGATCCGAAGCCAGGAGCCATGTGCTTCCTCCCAGTCTCTCATGTGGGTGCAGAGCCCAAGGACTTGGGCCATCCTCCACTGCCCTCCTGGGCCACAGCAGAGAGCTGGACTGGAAGAGGAGCAACCAGGACAGAATCCGGCGCCCCAACTAGAACTAGAACCTGGGGTGCCGGCACCGCATTTGGAGGATTATCCTAGTGAGCCACGGCGCCGGCGCCAGCCTTTACTTATTTTTATCAAATATTTTGTGCCAAGTTCCTACAAAGTTTTAGAATTAGCTTCGTATCATTATTTTAATAGCTTCCTAATATTTTGTGAAATGACATATCCTCTTTTTATTGGATGTACATGCTGGTTTGGATATTTTACAACTGTAAATTGTGATGCAATAAAATAGTGCTTCCACTGCAAATTAGAAAGGAGCTGGATTGGAAGTGGAGTACCTGGGATTTGAACCGTTGCCCATATGGATGCCAGCTCTGTAGGTGGTGGCTTAACCTTCTGTGCCACAGTGCTGGCCCCTTGAAGTATGTTTTTCTAGACTTCGCTTTAGTGATTCGTGACTGCACTGCATAATGTAGCATCTATACATTGGGTAGAGCAACCTTCTTTATTTTACTTAATGTTTTACAAATGTTTTATTCTTCAACTATTGTCATAATTAAAACTTACTAATTAAGAATAGATTATGGGGGGCGGTGCTGTGGCCTAGTGGGTAAAGCCGCTGCCTGCATTGCCAGCATCCCATATGGGTACTGGTTTGAGTTCCAGCTGCTCCACTTCTGAACCAGCTCATTGCTTGCTGGGCAAGCAATGGAAGATGTCCCAGGACCTTGGGCCCCTGCACCTTCATGGGAGACGTGGAAGAAGCTCCTGGCTGCTTGCTTCAAATCAGCCCAGCTCTGGCCATTGCAGCCAACTGGGAAGTGAACCAGTGGATAGAAGACCTCTCTCTCTGCCCCTCCTTCTCTCTCTGTGTAACTCTTTCAAATAAATATATAAATCTTTTAAAAAATTATTTATGAGACAGACTGATGCCGTCTACTGGTTCACTCCTCAAAGGTCAGGTCAAAGGTTGGAGCTAGTCCAAGTCAAAGTTGGGTGCCAGGAACTCCATCTGGCTCTCACAGGTGGGTTGTGGGAGGGCAATTACCTGAGCCACCATTGCTGACTCCAGTGTTTACTCTAGCAAGACACTGGAAATTGGGAGCCAGAAACAGGTGTCAAAAACCCAGGCCCTTGGTGTGGAACATGTGCATCTTAAGCAGCAGTTTAAGAGCGAGGCACTGCCTGACTAGTTCAAATATGTGTAATGACTGTATAATATTCTTTATTGGTGGATAATCTGCCATCATTGGTCATTCAAGTTACTTCCAAATTATTATTACTATGTTCAAAGGAAGAAGCATATACATGTTTTGTGTAGTTATTGAATTATTTCCTTTAAGTGACTTCCTGGAAATTAATTAATAGAAACTGGTGTGCACTTAGAATTGTAATCTTTTTACTCAGTTGAACTTCTTGCATTTCTAATGAGGTAAAATATATTTTCCTTTCTCAAACATATTTTAAGCTGTTCAATGGTGACTTTTGCTGTGTAGTAACTTTGATTTCTGTGTTTTTAGGTAAATAAATTGATCAGTCCTCCCCTTTACAATATTTGGCCTGAATTTCTTTTTATCAAACATAGCTCCTCCTGCACTAAGATGATGAAAATCATCTCACAAATGTTTAATATTTTATACATTAAATGTAAACTTCTAATAAAACCAGATTTGTGTGTATGTGAAGCAGGGGTAGGTGATATAGCTACATTTGTTTGGGTAATTCTTTCAATTAAAATTTTAGTGTGTGTGAAGATACTGCTGCAATTTCTTTCATGTCTGTTGATCCATGTGTTTATTCTTACTCCCTCTGACAACACACAGGGCTTGTTTGTTCCCTTTTATTATCTGATGGGCAGATCCCTTGCATTCTCTTTCAAAACTTTCTCTATTTCCTTATATTTATTTTTCAAGTAAGCTATAACATGAATTAGTTGAAGAGCACACCCTGAGAGTGGAAGCCTGGTAGCACAAGATAGTCAAACTAATTTGATAGAAAACTCACATCTTCACAGATAGGGTCTCCCCATTCAGCAACAATATGCGCCTAACTATTCACATTTTCTCTCACTTTTATGGTTGAACTTTTCTTTATTTGGATCCTCCCTGCATTGGTCTTTAGGTTATTTGGTTGAAAGCAATGAAAAGAAAGATTTCAAATTAGTAGTCCCTATCTGTAAACAAAGGAAAATAAGTTCATAATAAAGAGAGGGCCAGAGTGACTGTGGGGATCCTGAGAACAGCCCATGGTGGTCATCTCTCAGTCCCACGATAGAACTAGGATGTGGCTGTAGAAGGAGGGAGGAAGAAGGGAGAATAGAGGGCTCAAGTGGAAGGTCCTCTTTGTAACCTTAGTGTCATTGTCATTTGTAACCTTAGTGTCAAGTTCTGGGCTCTCTGGCTTCTCACATTCAGATGTTTAGTTTGAGCATGTGTACTAGATTCCTGTCATTTTTACCTGGATGATTTGAATAGAATTATAATTTTAATTCATGATGATTAACTGATTAGGCCTGTCATTAAATAAATAGATGACTTAAAAAAATCTGACTTTATTAAATTTTCAGTATTCTTTTAATCATGATGATACTTTTCTTTGTTTTCTTTAAATTCTCTAGGAATTCTCTAATATTACATACAGGTAATAATAATTATTTTGTTTTTTCCATCTTAAACTTTATGTTAAATATTTCCTTATTGTGTTGCCATATAGGGTATAACATAATATACTGGTTATTGTCATTTTTTTGTTGTTCTTAATTCTAAACAGAATTGCCTTTAGTAGTTTACTGTTCAATATTATTTTTTAATCAGGTGTATACTTTTTCCCAAATTAGGAAAAATTATTTCAATCATCAGGCTATGATTATAGCTTAAAACTAATATTGGCTACTGATTTTTCTGAAATGCTGCTTAGTATATATTGAGAGGTAGCTTTTTTGCCATTATTTATCAAACTAGTTACTTTTATCAGACTTGTTTTGTTGACTTATCCATGCACTCCTGACATAAAGTCTCCTTTGTCATGCTAATTACTTTAATAAGAACTTTGGACTTTTTCATTTGTTATTGTTGTATTTCTATCAACATTTTGTGTAAGCTTTACCAATAATTTTGTTGTGGCCAGTTTGGTAGTGATTAGTTTTGAACTTTCATTTTCCTTTTAATATAAACCAAGAGTAAGCTTTCTATTTCTCCCCTCCCCCTCTATGCTAGGGTTTCCCAACCTTGGTTTTCTTGGTGTTTTGTGTCAGTAATTTTTTGCTCTAGGGATACCCCGTGCATTTTACAATGTTGAGAGGCATTCCTGGCCAATATCTTCTGGAAGACAAGAGGAGTTCTCCAACCTTGCTCAACTGTGACAATTAACCATGTCTTCTGATGTCAACAAATGTTCTCTCACAAGCCAAAAACCACCTTCTGTTGAAATCCATGGTACATATTTTGGAAAAGTTTAGAGTTGGTCTTAAGTTCTCTGTGGAGTCATTTGAATATGGGCTATTTTATGGGGTGGCATGAAGTTCTTTGCAAGTTCTGGGCTCTCTGGCTTCTCACATTCAGATGTTTAGTTTGAGCATGTGTACTAGATTCCTGTCATTTCTACCTGGATGATTTGTATTTTATTGATGACGAGGAAATTGGAGCTCAAGTTTTGAAATTTCAGACTCTACAACGGAGCTTTAAGAAGTTTAGGGAAAGTGGAATTAAAAGATAATACCCTTTTCCTATGAACTCTTTGAAATTCTCTCATCCATTTACTAATGGAATATTTTCCAACTAGTAAAAACAGCAATATTGTAGTAAGAAGAGGGTAAGGGATAAAACTGAGGCCTAATGTGATATGAATTAAGAAAAAATATTATCTGAAAGAATTATCCATAGAAAGGAGACTCAAGTTTCTAGCCTTAGCTCATTCTAACTTTGCTTTACTTCCTAGATAATAAACAATTACCCATCACTCAGAGGCTTTAAAACTAGATTGCAGCCATCCATCCCAGGAAGCAGACAGGCAGCATGTCCTAAGCAGCTCAATGCAGAGGCACTGGGAAGGAGCTGACTATCCCTCAACCTGCTCCTTCAGGAGGTTTGATTTATCTACTCTCAGCATGCACCCTGTCCACTCATTCATAGCCCTGGGAAGCAGCTGGGCGGTCTACCAAGAGGGCTGGCCCACCATAGTAAAGGGGAGGCACTTGCCCAGCTCAGTCACTCATAAGAACCCCATCTCCACTTCAAGTGCTACCACAATTGCCCAAGTACCGCAGGGAATCCAGGCCCCTGTTTAATCCTCCCACACTGATTTATACCCTTCATCTACCACAATTACCAAGCTCAGAGTCACTGGTAAACACGCGACATCTCAGAGAGTTGCATCCCAGCCTGCAGACAATTCCACAAACCCCTGTAGCCCAGGCTTTGAGACATTTAGAGGCATCAGAGACATTGATTGTAGCAGAGAAAGCTGCATGGGAACTATACGAATATGCTCACCTGGAATCAAAGCCAATGCAGCCTTCCCAGCTGAAATTCTAGAAGTCAACACCAGGAGAAAGACTTTTACCATTAAAGTCACTCCATACAAATGGAAAAGGGAATTGATTTGCCTGCTTCACAAATAGCAACTTAGAGACACGAGCAGCATGAAAAAAACAAGACTACAAAATACCCTCAAATCAACAAAATAACTTCAAATGAAAAAAATAACCTTCAAATGAACAAAATAACAATGGATCCCAAAGGAAAGGAAATCAATGGATTACCCAAAAATAATTTTAAAATAATGATTTTAAAAAAACAGTGGAATACAAGAGACTAGAGATAGAAAATACAATGATATTAGGAAGACAACTCATGACCCCAGAGAGAAATCCAGCATAGATTGGGATTATAAAAAGAATCAAACAGAAATCCTGGAGATGAAGAATTCAATGAATGAAATAAAAACAGAGTTGAGGAGTGAGTCTTGTAGTGCAAAGGGTTAAGCTGATGTTCGGGATACCTGCATTCCAATCTGAGTGCTGGTTTGAGTCCTGGCTCCTCCATGTCTGATACAGCTTATTGCTATTGCACCTGGAAAGGCAGCAGATGATGGCTCATATAACTGTGGGAGACCCAGATGGAGTTCTGCACTCCCAGCTTCAGCCTGTCCCAGCCCCTTAGCTGTTTTGGGTATTTGAGGAGTGATCTACCAGATGCAAGATCTCTTTCTCTCTCTCTCTCTCTCTCTTTCTATCTGTCTGTCTCTCTCTCTCTCTCTTTTTTTTTTTGCTTTTCAAATAAATAAATAAATCTTTAAAATATTAAAATACAGGTGACAGCCTCAATAGCTGACTGGTTCAAACAGAAGAAAAAAAAATTAGCTTGGAGAGAGGTCTTTTGAAATAACAAAGTAGAAAAACATAAGAAAGAATCAAGAAACCCTTGGGACTTTGGGGACAACATTAAGCAAACATATTTGCATTGTGGGTGTTTCAAAAGAAGCAGAGAGAGGAAAAAGCATAGAAAGCTTATTTAATGAAATATGAGCAGAAAACTTCCCAAATCTCAAGAAGCATATGGACATCTAGGCCTAGGATTCTTAAAATCTCTAGGGAGATTCAAACAAAGAAGTCCTCCATTGAGGTATATTATAATCAAATTAGCAAAAGTCCAAGACACAGAGAATTCTGAAACCAATAAGAAAAAAGTATTAAGTAATATATTAGAGAATACTTATTATTACAGAAGTTTGTGTGTGTGTGTGTGTGTGTGTGTGTGTGTGTGTAAATCTGACAGGCTTGGAGAGAATGTGATGATGTATTCAAATCTTGAAAGAAAAAAAGAAATCTGTCAGCCAGAATACTACACTCAGAAAATCTATCCTTCAGAAGCAAAGGATAAACAAAGACTTTCCAAGACAAGCAGTAGCTTAGGGAACTTCTCACTACCACATCAGACTAACAGACACACAGAAGAAAAAGAAGATTGACTATCATTGTGAAAATTCAGAGTATAATATTCACTAGCAGAACAGGTACACAATAGGGACAGAGAAAACCATTATCAATACAGAAAATCACCAGATAATAAAGATGAAGAGAGAGAGAGAGAGAGAGAGAGAGAGAGAGAGAGAGATTGATTCAAAGTCTCTACAAGTGAACCAGAAAGAAAAATCAATAAAATGACAAGAGTTTACATTGGCTGAAAGAAAAAAAGAAAAGAAAAGAAAGGCCCCAATGATGTGCTGCCTACAAGAAATTCACTTCAATGGAAAAGGTAAACATAGACTGAAAGTGAAGAGAAGATATTCCACAAAAAGAGAAACTAAAGAGTAGGAATAGTAGCAAGTAGCTATAACTACATCTGCTAAAATAGAATCAAGGTTAAAATATGTAAAAAGAGACAAAGAAGGTTACTGTACCATGATAAAAGGATGAATTCAACAAAGGATATAATAATTGTAAACATGGACCCCCCAACATTGGAGCACCTCATTAAATAAAGTAAACATTATTAGATCAAAATGGATGGAGACTCCAAATAGTCAGGGACTTGCATTCCTCAATTTCATCAATGGATAAATCATCCAGACCAAAAAAAATCAAAGAAACACCAAACCAAATGGACCAAACAGCCACTCATAGTGTATTTCCTTCAATAGCTGCGGAGTACACATTCTTCCCATCAGCACAGGGAACATTCTTCAGGATAGACCACATGGTAGGCCACAAAACAAATCTCAACAAATTCAAAAACGTCAAAGTCATATCATGTATCTTCTGGGACCACAACGGAATAAAAACAGAAATAAACAAGAAGGACTTTAGAAATTATACAAAGATGTGGAAATTAAACATAATTTTGAATAACAGATGAATCAATGAAGATACCAACAGGGGAATTAAAAAATTCTTGAGACAAATAAAAATGGAAACACAATATACCGAAAGCTTTGGGATACAGCAAAAGTAGTACTAACAAAGAAGTTTATAGCAATAAGCGTCAATAACATAAAAATCACAAATAAGCAAGCTACTAATTCAACTCAGGGAATTAGGAAAACAAGACCAAACCAAACCCAAAATTAGTCAAAGGAAAGACATAACAAAGATTGAACAGAAATACACAAAATAGAGGTTAAAAATTACAAAAGATCAATGAAATAAAGGGTTGTTTTTTAAAAAATTAACAAATTTTTAGCTAGACTAACCAAGAAAAAAAGAGAGAAGACTCATATAAATAATGTCAGAGAAGAAAAATAAGACATTACAACTGATACCACAGAAATACAAAGGATAATTAAGGACTATTGTGAGCACCCAAACACCAATAAATTTGAAAATCTAAAATAAATGGGAAATTTAACTATGGAGACACAGAAAACCTGAACAGACCAATAATGGGTAATAAAATTGAATCAGTAATTAAAAGTTTACTTACTAAGAAAAGCTCAGGGATGGATGGCTTCATAGCTTAATTTTGCAAAACTTTCAAAGAGCAACTTATGCTATTCTTTTCAAGCTATTCCAAAAACTTAAAAATGAATGCATTCTTCCAAACTCAATCTCCAAAGCTGCCACTATTCTGTAACCAAACTAGACAAACACACAAAAAAGAAAGTTAGACTAATATGCATGATAACATAGATGTAAAAATTATCAATGAAATATTAGCAAGCTGAACCCAAAAGTATATCAAAAAGACCATACACCATGATCAAGTGTGGTTTATTTCAGGAATGCAAGAATGGATCAACAAATGTGAAAAAACAAATGAAATGTACCATATCAGCAGAATTAATAACAAAACCATATGATCATATGAATGGATGGATGCAGAAAAGCATTCAATAATATTCCACATCTCTTAATTTAAACAACTTTAGCAAATTAAATATAGAAAAAATATAGCTCAACACGATAAAGGCTATATATGATAACCTATAGTCACCATCATACTGAAAGTATTTCCTCTAAGATCAGGATCAAGAAAAGAATGCCCAATGTTGCCACCATTTATTTAAATATTTATTTATTTATTTGAAATCAGAGTGACAGAGAAAGAGGTGAAGTAGAGAACAGAGAGATCTTCCATCTACTGGTTCACTTACCAAATGGCCAAAATGGCTGGGGCTGGGCCAAGTTGACCAGGAGTTAGGAACCCCATCTAGGTATCGCATATGGGTTTGCAAAACCCAAGCACTTGGGCCATCATCTATTTCTTCCCCGGTGAATTATGGATCAGAAACAGGGCAGCCTGGACCCAGACCAGTGACCTGATTTGGGACGCCGGCATAGCAGGCAGTGGCTTAACCCACTGCACAAATGCCTCATCATTTTTTTAAAAAAAAAAAAATTCTTTGAAAAGCAAGGTTACAAAGAAAGAAAGAGAGACAGAAAGAGACAAAGAGAAATCTTCCCTCTACTGGTCCAGTCCCTAAATGGCTTCAACAGCCAGGGCTTGGCCAAAATGAAGCCAAGAGCCAACAACCAGGTCTGGGTTTCCCACGTGGGTGTCAGGAACCCAAGTACTTGGGCCATCTCCACTGTCTTCCTAGGTGCATTAGCAAGCTGGCATCGCCAGTACCGTGTTGATAACACCAGTCTCCATTTTCACCAGTTTTATTCTGTGTAACACTGGAAGTCTTAGCCAGAGCATATAAGCAAAACAAAGAAATAAAGGGCATCTAAATAGAAAAGAAAATAATCAAATTATTCCTGTCTGTGTACGACATGATTTTATATATAGAAAAACCTAAAAGCTCTATTCACCAAAACCTGCTAGAATTGATAAGGAAAGTTAAAGTATACAAAATCAACATACAAAAATCAGTATCATTTTATATACCAATGATAAGCTTGAAAAAGAAACAAGAAAGCAATCTCATTTTCAATAGCCATAAACAAAAAATACTTTAAAATAAACTTAACCAAAGAAGTGAATGATCTCTACAATGAAAGCTGCAAAACAGTATTAAAAAAATTGAAGAGGACACAAAGAAATGGAAAGATGTCATATTCAAGGATTGAAAGAATCAATATTGTTAAAATGTCCATACTATTCAAAGAACTTTAAACAGTCAATGTATTCCCCATCAAAACACAAATGACATTCTTTACACAACGAGAAAACAAGCCTGAAATTCATGTGAAACCACAAAAGACCCCTTATACCTAAAGCAATCTTGAACTCAAAGAATAAAACTACTGACATCACCATACCTGACCTCAAAACATACCACACAGTTATCATAACCAAAACATTGTGGTTCTGATATACAAACATGCACAGAGACTCGTGGAACCAAAAAAATCCATGCATCTACTACTAACCAATGTTTGACAAAGGGCCAAAGACATACACTGGAGGAATAGTCTCTTCAATAAATGGTTCTGAGAAAACTCAATATCTGTATGCAGAAGAATGAAATTAGGCCACTATCTCTCTATATATATACAGACATCTACTTGAAATGAATCCAGGACTTTAATATAAGCCCTGAAATGATGAAGCTAGCAGAAGAAAACACAGGGGAGTATTTCAAGACATCCATCAAGGTGATGATTTCTTGGATAAGACCCTAAAAGCACAGGAAACCAAAGCAAGAATAGACAAATGGGATTATATCAAACTACAAAACTTATTCATAGCAGAGGAAATAATAATTAAGAGAAAACTTACAGTATGCAAGAAAGTATTTGCAAACCAATCATCTAACCAGAGTTTAATAATCAAAATACATAAAGAGCTAAAACAACTCAACATTAAGCAAATAATTCAATTAAAATTTACAAATGACATAAATACTATTTTTCAAAAGAAAATATACCAATACTCAACAAGCATATGAAAAAGTGTTAAATGTCAGTGATCATTTTGGAAATAGAGGTCAAAACCAGAAGGAAGTATCATCTTACCACAGTTAGAATAGCTATACCCAAAAAGGAAAAAGATAATAAATGCTGGTATAAATGTGGAGAAAAGCACTTCATACATTATTATAAATGCTAAGTTAGTACAGCCATTATGGAAAACAGTATGGATACTTCTAAAAAAAAAAAAAAAGAAAAAGAAAACTACCAGATGATCCAGCTCTCCTGCTAATGGATTTCTAATCAAAGGAAATAATACCAGTAACTCAAGAGATATCTATATTTATTGCAGCATAGTTTACAATAGCTAAGATATGGGATTATCTTGGGGTCCTTGACAAATGAATTGATAAATTATGGAATATACACACAATGGAATATTATTGAGCCATTAAAAAATAAGTAAATCCTACGCTACAAGATATAGGCATAGGCAAAGACTTCTTGGAAAAGACCCCAGAAGCACAGAAACTCAAAGCCAAAATTAACAATTGGGATTGCATCAAATTGAAAAATTTCTGTACTGCAAAAGAAATAGTCAAGAAAGTGAAGAGGCAACTGATAGAATGGGAAAAATATTTGCAAACTATGCAATAGATAAAGGATTAATAACCAGAATCTACAAAGAGATCAAGAAACTCCACAACAACAAAACAAACAACCCACTTAAGAGATAGGCCAAGAACCTCAATAGAAATTTTTCAAAAGAAGAAATCCAAATGGCCAACAGACAGATGAAAAAATGTTCAGGGATCACTAACAATCAGGGAAATGCGAATCAAAACCACAATGAGGTTTCACCTCACCCTAGTTAGAATGGCTTACATACAGAAATCTACCAACAACTGATGCTGGCAAGGATGTGGGGAAAAAGGGACACTAACCCACTGTTGGTGGGAATGCAAACTGGTAAAGCCACTATGGAAATCAGTTTGGAGATTCCTCAGAAACTTGAATATAACCCTACCATACAACCCAGCCATCCCACTCCTTGGAATTTTCCCAAAGGAAATTAAATTGGCAAATAAAAGAGCTGTCTGCACCTCAATGTTTATTGAAGCTCAATTCACAATAACTAAGACATGGAATCAACCTAAATGCCAATCAACAGAAGACTAGATAAAGAAATTATGGGATATGTACTCTATAGAATACTATACAGCAGTAAAAAACAATGAAATCTGGTCATTTTCAACAAAATGGAGGAATCTGGAAAACATCATGCTGAGCGAAATAAGCCAGTCCCAAAGGGACAAATATCATCTGTTCTCCCTGATCGGTGACAACTAACCAAGCACCTAAAAGGAAACCTGTTGAAGTGAAATGGTCACCATGAGAAACAATGACTTGATCAGGCCTTGTCCTGACTGTCGAGGAACAACTTACTACTTTATTCCTTTTAGTACTTTTTTGTTCTACTTAATGCCATTGAATGAACTCTTTAATTAACACACAATTATTCTTAGGTGTTTAAATTAACTGAAAAGTGAACCCCATTTAATATAAGAGTGGGAATAAGAGAGGGAGGAGATGCACAATTTGGGACATGCTCAATTGGACTTTCCCCTCATGGTAGAGTTATAAACGTGCCAGGGGATTCCATTCCAATCCCATCAAGGTGGCATGTACCAATGCCATCTCACTAGTCAAAGTGATCAGTTTCAGTCCATAACTAATCATACTGATAGGTCTAAGAGTCAAAGGGATCACATAAACAAGCCTAGTGTCTGCTAATACTAACTGATAGAATTAAAAAGAAGAAAACAATCCAACATGGGTAGCAGGATACATAGCAGACTCATAGAATGGCAGATGTCCTAAACAGCACTCTGGCCTCAGAATCAGCCCTTAAGGCATTTGGATCTGGCTAAAAAGCCCATGAGAGTATTTCAGGCATGGAAAGCCAAGACACTGTGGCAAAAAAAAAAAAAAATGACCTAAATGAAAGATCTCTGTGAGTGAGATCCCAGTGGAAAGAACAGGCCATCAAAGAAGGAGTTACCTTTCTCTGAAGGGAGGAAAGAACTTCCACTTTGACTATGGCCTTTGCCTAAATAAGATCAGAGTTGGCGAACTCAAGAGGCTTCCATAGCATTGGCAGCTCATGACAAGAGCCTCGGGTGATTACTGATGTCATAAATAAGAGTGTCAAATGTTAAATCAACAATTGGAGTCACTGTGCATTTATTCCCATGTAGGATCTCTGTCCTTAATGTGTTGTACAATGTGAATTAACAGTTAACTAGTACTCAAACAGTATTTTATACTTTGTGTTTCTGTGTGGGTGCAAACTGTTGAAATCTTTACTTAGTATATAATAAATTTATCTTCTGCATATAAAGATAATTGAAAATGAATCTTGATGTGAATGGGAATGGGAGAGGGAGTGGGAGATGGGATGGTTGAGGGTGGGAGGGAGGTTATGGGGGGGAAAAGCTGCTATAATCCAAAAGTTGTACTTTGGAAATTTATATTTATTAAATAAAAGTTTAAAAAATAAGTAAATCTTGTCATCTGTGGCAAAATGGATGGAATTTGGGGATATTACGTTAAGGGAAATAAGCCAGGCACCAAAAAGACAAAGACCACATGTTCTCATTTATTTGTTGATACTAAAAATATTGAATTTATAAAAGTAGAGTGTAGAATTGTGGTCTCTAGAATCCATGAACTGTAGGAAGAAGAATACCCAGTGCCAGAATAACTTATCTAGGAGTAAGAAGTTTTAGTGTTCTATGTCACAGTAGGCTAACTGAAATTACAACAATTTATCAGGTATTTTATAAAAAACTAGAAGAAAGGAGCTTGAAAGTTCTCAACACAAAGAAATGATAAGTGTTTGGAGAAAACAGAAATGCCAGTTATCCCATTCTGATCATTTTACATTGTATACATGTATTAAATTATTGCACTATATTCCATAAATATGTACAATTATTATATGTGAAATAAACACATAAAAAGTGGGGAAAAATCCCTTGAATGCTTATGTATATGTTGAGAGTTAAATTAAGGCTGAAGAGAGGCTTGTACAACAAAACAAAATGTTAAATCTAACTAGTAAGTGTAGTAGAAGCGTTTAGAGTCCTTAGTTCAGAAATTCAACTAAAAACTATTGCTTAGTGCTAAAGTGAGCAACATCAAAGTTAATGCTACCTGAAAGGAAAAGGAAATTGGAAAACACGGACACTGGAAAGGTCTTTTGTGACTATTTTGGGTCTGTCACACTATCCTGATGTAAAAATAGTTATATGTTATTAGTCATTAGTATCACTAATAGGTATTATTGTTAATGAAGACAAAATCAGACAGTTAACATACACAGAATCCCCTTGGCTGTGCACCTTTTGAAAAGGCAGTTGTGATTTATTTAGCAGACACATCATCAGATCGCTAGTAGCTCCTGGGATCCTGATCTGCTGTGCCTCAGATAGGCATGAGGTTGACACTGGGAGGTCAGAGCACTAGCAGGGGAAGGCACATCCAGCCAAACAGGTACAACAGAAACAATGGCTAAAGGCAATGTTGGAGTAATAGGAAATGCAGCAGCAGGATTCATTTTGAAACAGAAGCATACTTGTAGTCTCAATCCAGTTACAATCTCAGCTACTCTGCTAGGCTTTAGGGACAAGGCACATGTCCTAGAATGTTAAGAGTATCAGTCAGAAGCATCTGCCCAGGTAAACAGACAGGGACCCAGGCATCAGAGTCAAGATTCAAATGAGAAGGAGGTAAAAGCTGAGTTGGCAGAACACAACTATAGGTCATTGCAGGGGTGACGTATGTTTAGTCTCACTGTTGGCTAGAGCTCCAAGGATCCCACCAGGATGCAGAGAAATGTTGAGTCTGCAGGTGGTTTGCAAGGAATTCCAGCTGTGCGGAAATCAGGGGTTCAGCCTTGAAAATTTTGCTTGACTGTGCATTCAATATGAGCTTATTTTTGGATGCCAAAAAATGTAATAGAGTTGTTATCTCCACATTGGGCCATAGTGTTAAAATGAAAGAGAGAGGTCTAAAAATGCTGTATTTGCTTAGTTCTGCATATAAAATTCTATGTGGCATAGTGACAGGGTGACAGACAGTTTAGGAACAAACTTAATTGCTTGGGGTGTCGGGCATGTAATGTAAATGAAGCAGACTCAGCATTAGAACCAGAGGGGGGGAAAGAGAGAGAGAGAGAGAGAGAGAGAGAGAGAGAGAGAGAGAGAGAGAGAGAGAGAGAGAATACAAAAAGAAGAAAGGAAAGAAAGAAAGCAGGCAGGCAGCCAGGCAGGACAAAAAAGAAAACAGAAAACCAGCAATGTGCTGAATGGTCACTGCCACTTTGCCTGCCTCAGATTTGGGAAGGCATAAAAATCTGGTGCAGGCTGCTGTGAAATGCACATTCACCTGTGGAAAGTGGCAAGTCCAATACATACAGGGCTTTTGCTCTTGGGAACTTCAAATATTTCACAAAATGTGGGGTTCATATATTCCTATGTTCTATCTTCTGATTTTTAATATTTTCAATGGATTTTTAGCTCTCTGTTGGTCAAGAGAAGTATGATGCAAACATGGGTCACCAGTGTGGAACTACCCCTCAGAGTGGCAGACAGTAAAACATAAGTCGTGGTTTTTCTGCTCAGAGGAAAACCTTAGGAATTGTTGAGTCCAGACAAGTAGTGATCTACTTCAAATATTATCAAGACTATCAGGTGGCAACATTTTTAAATTTAATTAAAATGCAAAATCAAGAATAATGAAAGCAGTCTTTAAAACACAATAACTGAAATTTCTGCACTTGCAATGTTTAAAAATGAAAAGATCACAAGACATATACAAGAAAAGGGTATGGAAGTTCCAAAGAGTCTTGTTGTGCATGGCCAAGCTGTAGCTGGTGGGTGACAGTCACTGATGCAATGAGTGAAGGCGTGGATCTGTAGGACACCAGGGTCATCAGTTTCCAACTTGTGGCACTTCCTGCCTTTAAGTGGCAACTGTGCCCTTTCTGGAATGCAAAGAACTTAAGTACTCTTTCCCTCTCTGCATCCAACTCTCTGCTTCTCAAATGGGTAAGTAAGTATATTCAAAAGAATCATTTAAATGGGGCAGACACTTTGCTTTAGTAGTTAAGAAACAACTAAGATGCTTACACCCTACCTGGAAGTTTGATCCCCCACCTGGACTCCTGTTTGCAGCTTCCTGCTATTGGAGAGCCTGGGTGGGAGCAGTGATGGCTTAAGCAGTTGTATTCCGGCAACCCCGATGGCGGGACTTAGATTGAGTTCTTGGCGCCCAGACTCAGCTAAGGCCATTGCAACCATATGAGCACTAGCAGATGGGAATCTTTCTCTTTGTCTTTCTGCTTCTCATGTAAAAAAAACAAATAAAAACTTTTAAAAAGAATTGGGCTAGTTTTTGGTTATATATTCTGCATCACTACCCCATATTTAATGCCAATGTGATAAGTACATTTGCTACTTCAAAACATTCCTTATATTAATATTATGTTTAAGAAATAACATCTATTCCCTTTTTCATTTTCCCTTTTGTTTTCTTTGATCATTTTGAGTTTGCTACTTGCTTACACATGAATAGCAAGATTGGTCAAATCTGTGGTTGGAAGTTTACAGAGATGGGTTAAAATTATGAATCCTGTACTTATTAGTCATGTAAATTAACTAATTCCTATCTGCCTTAGTTTTCTTTACTAGATAATATTTGGTTTGGTTTTCTAAAGTAAAGTTAATTTTACTTCTGTAATAAAATATAAATATCTACTCCACAGAGTTGAAATAATTATGGTCCATATTTGCCCTAAGGTTTGCAATCTACATTTAGAAATAATCCAAATTCACTTTCAAGTAATACCACATTGCTTAATGGGCAATGCAAGTAGTTTCTAATCGATTTTCCCAATTCTTCCCTCTAATCCTGTATAAAATTAGTCATTAATTTCACTTATCCATAAATTATAATCATCAAATACATTGCTGTTATTGTGTTAGACAGACTGTTATCTGTTAGAACAAATAAAAATAAGAAAGAAAAAATATTATTTTATCTCTTATCCTTTCTCTAATGCTTATCCTCTTTTTACTAGGTATGAGTTTATGATCTATAAAGTTTCATTCTCTCTGAAGGACATTTTTAAAGCAGATCTGCCTGTGACAGATCTGTTGGTCAGAAAAAGTGTTTCTGTTAGTCAGAAAAAGTTTTTCATTCTCCTTTACTTTTAAAGGGTAATTTTGCAAGCTATAGCCTTTTGAGTTGGTAGGGGTTTTTGTTTTCTTTTAATATGTTGACTATTTCTCTCCACTCTTTTTCCTTTATGGAGCTAGGGTTTCTGAATGTAATTCTAATTCTACTTGCTATTCCTCAGTAGGCATGCTAGTCCTTTTTTTGCCTGACATTTTTCAAGATTTCTCTGTCTTTGACTTTTTTACAGTTGGGAATGTGATGTGTCCAACTACTGAATGTTTAGTATCTATTTTGCTTATTATTTTCCTAGTTGTTAGATATGTGATTTGGGGTCTGTTATTAATTTTTGAAAAATTCTGAGCCATCATTACATCAAAAAATTCCTCTGCTTTGATTCTTCTCTGTTTTTACCATTATACATATGTTACATCTTTTGTAATCATCTCAGCTAATGGATCCTATGTTCCATTGTTTTTCATTCTTTTTTCCTTTGCATTTCCATTTTAGAACCTTCTATTGGCATATGTACCTCACAGATTCTTTCTACAGCCGTGTCATCTACTTATGGACCCATCAAAGGCATTCTTCATTTCTGTTACAATGTTTTTGATTTCTAGCATTTCCCTTTTACTTTTTCTCAGAATTTTCATCTCTCTACTTGCGGCACCCATCTGTTCTTGCATGTTGTTCACCTTTTCCATTATAGGTCTTAGTATTTTAAAAGCAGGCAACTTAAATTCCCAGTGTTTCAATTCCAAGATCTTTGTGATAGCTGGCTTTGGTTCTGACTTTGCCTCATTGCAGTGTGATTTTTGATTTTTAGCATGCCTTGTAATTTTTTCTTAAAAGCCAGACACGATTGTCACATCAACATATATAGACATTTCATGTGAGGGCTTATGTTTTTCTCTTGGTGGTTAGAGTATGTTTGTGCTTACAGTGCTTATATAGTTGTGGTCTCAGTGGCTACGATTTCCTTTTGTGTCCCTGGTTTCGCCTCTTATGTGGTCTTTCAATTTTCTTAGAGACTACTTCAGTAGGGTCTGAGGGCTGTGGTTCTTTGAGCTGTGCTCCTGCTGTTCTTTAGGAGTGCTACTGATGTGGCAAAATGGGCAGGCGAGGTTTCTAGGAGCCCTGTGATAGGTCTCAGTCTTTTTAGGGATCTCAAATTGAAAATTTCCCTCCTCCCAGGTGGTTAAAGTCCCAATCAATTAGTCCATGTGACACCTCCAGCAACTGCTCAGTTATAGGTGTTGAACGTGTTCCCATGGTTCTGCTCTTGGTGAGCTGTCATTCTCAAGGAAGAGGAGTAGGAGTGTGGGTGGGAAGAATTACTGTGTTCCTAAAGTTGTATTTATGAAACATGCAAATAAATAAAAAGAAAAGAAAAAACCTCTTCCTGTCTATCTTTCCAGTTTGCCTTTGACCTCAGTTCCCTGGCTGACCTAAGACTCATTGTTTCATTTGCTTGGCTTCTTTCATGTCTGGGAGTGATGTCTTCCAACTTTCAAGTTTCTTATGTGTTGAATAGAAATCAAAAGTCAAGCAGCCCATTAGAAACAATAAATATTGTGTCCCTTCATATATGAATGATTTACATACACATAGTTGTTATTAATTTTTATTTAAGTCTTTTGTTATTTTAAAGAAAATTCTCAAATTGGGAAAAGCTTTATATAAAGGAAAACTTGGATATGTTTAACAAGACACAATTAGATACATTTTCTGACTCCCAGGCATTGAAAACTATATACTTTAATTAAAGTATTGAAATGAAAACTCACATGTAATTTGTGTGAAATTTGTTGATTTTCATCTAATAGTAAAGTGACACCATTAGCTCAACTAGTGCCTTTGTGTACTAAGTCTGTCAGCTGCTGGAATCCAAGCAATTGAAGTTATTGTTCCATGATGGAAAGTTCTTTTGCCAAGTAAGAACATTTGCCTAATCCAGAACTCAAGGTTATATTTACAAACATTTCTCCCCTCACACAATGAGGTTTGTGAAATAAAATTATGTATACTTTGCTTATAGTCACCATTTATTTTTCATGAGTTAATCTTAGCTCTCTGAATCTCATCTTAGATGTGGCTCTTCCAACTCTGAGATATTATTCAGTCTACAAAGTCAGTTCAGAGTTAAAAAAAAAAATAAATCCTGAAATCCCACTTGGCATAGAAGAGCAAGTGCAGCTTTTTCGGCTAAACCCACTCTTCTCTTGAGGGGAGGCAGGATCTGCATCAGATCTCTTGAAGCCCCACCGTTGCCTAATCAATAAGCATGGTTTCCATTGAGATGTGCATTCTGATGAAACCATTCACAGGGTGTGCGCTCAAGATAGCCAGTAGGAGCCACATCTCTCTAGCATGGAATTATGCTTTGATTGATAATTCGACTAAGCGGATACTAACTCCCTTTAGCACAAAATCTCTCTGCTCTTTTTGTAAGCATCTATTGCGCTTAATAGAAGCTTTCCAGAGTGAAGTATTTCACAGAACTCTTTTTGTATTGCAGTAGTACAAAATTGCTTCCTAGATAACCTGGTTTGGTCTCGTTCATCCTGCTAAGGTAAAAACATGTCCCCTCTTAAACTCTGTACACATCCTAACAAATAAATTGGCCTCCTTATTTGGGGGCTGTCAGTTCTGTTTAAAGAATGTGGTCAGAAAACCAAGCTGTGTTAATCCAGTGTACCTTTCTGGTGGAAAGTCTCTTGGGGTGTGTGTTTTAAGACCAAGGAAATATTTGAAGGCTTTAAATCTGATCTTTCAGACAGCTGTACTAATAATTTTACTAAGAAGCTTACAGGAGAAGATGAAGGAAATAAAAATCTATAAAGTCTTTGGTTGACATTTGAAAAAGAAATTGGATGTAGTCTCCTTAGCCTCAGAGTGGCACATTACATAAATTGCAGCACCATCACCAGATTCAATGGGGGCAGATACAGCCATTGGGAAGCATATTTCTAAATATGTAAGAAAAAGTGAATATGAATATAAATGAAGATCAATATGCATACTGATGTGCATGTAGCATGAAAGAGACAGACAGAGAGAAATGTACCCATGTGTATGTTACACATATACTAAAAAGTACCATTTAGTATACCTTGATTGAAAGTGGTCTTGAAAATAAACATTATAGTTAAATAAATAAACATCATATCATTTAGTTCAACGCTTACATAGACTGAAAACTGAGTTTTCAAAGTATGAAAACATCTCAATAGAAAAAATGAACAATGCAGTTAATCATTATTACATGCTTATAAAAATGATGAAATCTTTACTTAGTATATACTGAATCAATCTTCTGTATATAGATAATTAAAAATGAAAAAAAAATCTTGGTGTTAAATTGGAAATTGCCTAGAAAGTTAATCAATTTTTTAAAAAAAATATATCATGTAGGATCTCTGTCCTTAATGTGCTATACATTGTGAATTAATACTATAACTAGTACTCCAACAGTATTTTTCACTTTGTGTTGCTATGTGAGGGCAAACTGTTGAAATCTTTACTTAATATATAGTAAACTGATTTTCTGTATATAAAGAGAATTGAAAATGAATCTTGATGTGAAGCAAGGGGAGAGGGAGTGGGAAAGGGGAGGGTTGCGGGTGGGGGGGAAGTTATGGGGGGGAAGCCATTGTAATCTATAAGCTGTATTTTGGAAATTTATATTCTTTAAATAAAAGCGTTATAAAAAATTGTCTTTTTTCAGATCACATCATTGACACAGAAATGAATTACTTCTATATATGTCTTTATGTGGCTGAAGTGTGCCATAACAGACCAAAGACCTGAGATAATGGTTATTACTTTTTAGAGCAGACAAAACAGTAAGTTATAGAAAGATGGAGAGAAGAAGAAACCATGGGTAGAACAGGAGGAAACAGAAGAGAACCACAGAGTTCATGATGAGAGGTAGGTCTCGGAGGCTGTTAGGGGAGTTAGTGAGTAGATATCCCACCTTCATGCTTTCAGGTTGGACCAATGAACTGTTGCTTTCCCACTGCTTTCTTTTAGTTGAACAATTATTTTCACCTGGATCATTGCTCCTTCACTCCCCTGACAGGTGACGAGGAAGTGAAAAACCCGGCAGACGACAACATGATTCTCACATGGCAGGCTTTGTGGACTTTCTGGAGCAATGGACCACAAAAGCCTTGGTGTAGTGGTGTGTGTGTGTGTGTGTGTGTGTGTGTGTGTGTGTGTGTGTGTAGGGGTTAAAACTGATTGTGTCTTTACCAAAAATAGACCCTGACTGTCACTTTCTAGGGCTGGGGCATGGTGGTCTGGGAGATGTTGATCAGAGGGTTTGAACTTTTGGCTATATGGTAATTGTGTATTATGGGTATCTAATGTGCGCCACAGTGATCATGTAATATCTTGTACTGCACTGTTGACTTGAACTTTTATGGAAATAGATATCAAGTATCCTCAGTGGACATGTGTGCTCACACCTGGTAACTATGTGTGTAATGGATGTGTTGATCGCAATAATCATTACACATGGCTTTTGTACAGTAAATCCTCATAGTGTACACATTGTACACTTTGGATATATCAATTTTACTTCAGTAAAGCTGTAATAGAATAATAACATAATTGTGTTATATACATGTTATATATATTTTTCCCTAAGAAACTGAATCAACTAGGCAAAGATATATAGTTTCCTTATTTGTATTTCATCTTTTTTCAATTTGGAATTTTTGTGTGGAAGGTAAAGCCAGCATTCAAGATACTGATTAACAGTACAGAGTGAGGATTGTTTTGACCAGAAAAAGAGGTCACAAACACAAAATCAACAGGGCCAGTGCTGTGGTGCAATAGGCTAAGTATTCCATATGGGCACCAGTTCCTGTCCTGGCTGGTCTTCTTTGGATCCAGCTCTCTGCTATGGCCTGAGAGGATGGCCCAAGTGTTTGGACCCCTGCACCTGCACGGGAGACCTGGAGGAAGCTCCTGGATCCTGGCTTCTTATAGGCCCAGCTCTGGCTGTTGTAGCCATTTGGTGAGTGAACCAGCACATAGAATACCTTTTTTCTCTGTCTCTCCCTAAGTCTGTAACTCTACCTCTTAAAAAATTTAAAAATGAAAAAAAGTCAAATTTATATTTAATTATATAAAATAATAACTTTCATTAATGAGTTAGCATTTAAAATAATAGGCATTATATTATTATATTATATTATATGATGAACTAATATCAGTAAAATATTCACTAAAGGATACAGATTAGTTACTTTGCACTTTGTGGCCAATAAATTCATCCAATTTTTCATGCCAATTTTTTTGTGCAAAAATATGCATTAAAATGTTGTTCAAAATCTATGCAAATAAGAATAAGAACATTAGCCACATTAGCCTTAACTGACTGCATGCATGATCTCATTAAATGCAAGCAACAACTCTGCATGGTTAGTATCATTTTTATCCACATTTAGTGCAGTGAAATCTACAGAAATCACAGAAATGACTTCTCGTGTGGCTTGAGCCCTTGACCTGCACCCTGGAGTTGCAGGTGTTTATTTCCATTGTACCAGGTTCAAAATACATGAGCCAGGAAAGATTTTAGGTATATGCTTCTTTGTCCTATGTAGAGACTTAAAGAAAGAATGAAAAAGTAAACACACAAGCAATTTTTGAAATGATGTTTTAATGTTTGGACAATACAGTTCAGCTCAAGATGTCCCATAAACTATTCTAAATAGGCGTTTGTAGACACAGGTCCCTTTATCAGACAATTACCTGACTGTCCAACAAAACCACCTTCTTAAACATTCCAATATGTTGTTAAGAAAAAGATATGAAGTGTGATGTAAAGTATTAAAACACTTAAAAGCATGCCTGCACTTCTTTGGTGAGTGCACATGCCATTAATGAAGGTATATAAACTTCAGAACATAACAGCAGTGTGAGGAGAGATTTACTTCATGTGAGATGCTCTGCCCTCAAAGGGTTAAATGTGAGCAGAGTTAAAAAGCAGAAATCAGGCTCCTATTAGTCTTGAACACTAATCTTGTTGACGGCTGGAGTGTTTCCTTATTTTATCCATATTTATTATATTGAAGGAGGGTTATGCCATGGTGACTAATGACCAAACATCTGGACCTAGTGACCCTTAAAATCCTGCAGCCATTGCTGTTCACAATTAAATACCACATGAACCAAAATGATATTTGGGCTTCACCAGGACAAATTAGTGTGGCAAAAGCTGAAGAAAGAGCCTCACCTCCAGCTTTGCAGACACCCCAGCTTCCAGACATTTTAAAATACAAAACTGAAAAAGTGTAATGCCCTGAACACCCCATCCTCATCCTGGAGCAAAGCAAAGTGGAAGGCTTATTTCCCTAAGAGAATGAGTGTGGGGGGCTGATTGCTGTGAGTCCCGGGAACATTTGTTGCAGAAATTGTACCCCCCAGGATTTTTGATTGAGCTGTGGAAAATGAGAAGATTTCATGTTAAATAATCGGTAAACCTCATTTCCAGAGCAATTAATTCTGACTATAGACCGATAGTGAAAGGGAAGAGAGGGTAAATGTTGTCATCACCATACGGAGTATTCGTTAAAGATGAGTGAGTTTGTCTTCCTCCAGCTACAAAGGCACAGAGGCAAGAGAACAGAAAGGATCAACAATAAAAAAGACAGAAATTGTCAAACAGAATGCATGAAGAACACGAGTTAAACAAGAACCTTTGTGGTCGTGCACATCCTGGGCTGAAAGATCTTCTCTCTTCCAAGCTTGTCTCTTTTCCTCTCCACTGACTGAGAGGAGGAAGAGGAGCTCTGGTCGGATGCAGGCAAAGGTGTAGAAGGTGGCCTCTCTGCTTAGATAGTGGGAGCTGAAGGCTTCATGATTTAACTTGGATCTGAAGTTCAAATCTGTCTCCCAGATTAGGGGAGACTTCCAACATAATGATAAGTGTTGGATTAAGAAGCTTCAGAGGGGCCTGCGTTATGACATAGACTGTTAAGCTCCTGCTTAAGACACCAGCATCCCATACTGTAGCTCTTGTTTGAGTCTCAGATGCTCCACTTCCCATCTAGCTCCCTGCTAATGTGCCAGGGGAAGGCAGAGAATGATGACCTAAGTGCCTGGGCCCCTGCCACCCATGTTGGAGATCTGGATGGATCTCCTGGCTCCTGTTTCTGGCCTGGCCCAGATTTGGCTGTTGCAGGCACTTGAGGAGTGAATTAGTGGAAGGAAGATCTGTCTCGCGTTGTCTCGCCCCACCCCTACCTTCACTCTGCCTTTCAATACATAAATAAATCTCATATATATTTATATAATACGTTTTAAAAACCAGAGAATAAATGTACCAATCATATCAGCCCACAGCTTCAACCAAGAAACCCACGCCTCTATTCTGAAATTCAAACTAATACAGAAAAAATACAAAGCAGCAATAACCAGCTCTCAAGCTTCACGATTCTCTGAGGTGCACAGCAACAGGTTTTGGATAAGACAATAAGAGAATGAAGGGGAATTCATATAAACACTCCTTTGGGAGGATTATCCAGTCGTAACCCATATTAAATATGAAAAAGATGCAAAGAAGTCCCAGGCCTGCCATGAAAAGAATGCTGCCATAATTGTAAGGACACAGTATGCAATATAGGGTAAAAATCTTACAGAATATCCAGAAGAAGAAAGATGCCTTTCAAAAATACTTTCACATCCAGAAGAAGCTCAAAGGAACATGAGATCAGTGAAACAAATAAAATAACAAGGATGAGGTAGTGAAATAGCAGAGTGATATAAATTAGACTAGGAAACAGGACACAAATTGTGACCAAAATCTTAGCATTACAGAATTGACAGCAGAACATATAGATCTAAAAGCTAAAAGAGCAACATAGAAAAGACAATGTTTAAAAAAGTAGTTAGAGAAAAGATGATTCATACTGGGTTCAAAATTAACACCAAATTTATGGAAAACTAATGTTCCTGAATTCAAGAATAAATCATTAGGGAGTGATAACAAATAATAAACAACAGATTTTCGCAGGTACATTTATAGAAAATCAGTAGAAACAGGAGGCTAACTCAAGAAGTCTTATATTTCAATAATTAGACACAAGATTACAGATATATAAGAATGTAATGAATGAGCTTGATCTAAATAGATAAAGAATATTGTATCACAGGAGTATCACTTCTCAAAGTTATTTCAATCACTTATTTATTTATTTATTTATTTTTATTTATTTGAAAGGCAGCAGGATAGAGACACAGAGAGATCTTCCATCTGCTGATTCACTCTCTTGAGTGCCCACAACAGCCAGGATTAGTCCAGGCTGAAGCCAGGATTCTGGGACTCAATTCAGGTCTCCCCTGCGGGTGGCAGGGACCCAACTACTTGAGCCATCACCTCCTGCCTCCCAGAGTGCTCGTTAGCCAGAAGCTGGACCAGAGCAGAGCCCTGGAGTTGGGATTCAAACATAAATGCCCCAATATGCTTGCATCCCAAGTGGAATCCTAACCACTGCATCAAACGCCTGCCACTCAAGTTATTTTCGAATATTTTTAAAAATGGTATTTTTAGACAACACGTTCCAACACGTGTTATAAAACCAATGGCAACCAATGAAATAAAGTGTCCAGCCACTGTGTATTAATGGATAGGCATATAATGATATTTAATATCAGAATATAAAGTGTTCAAAATGAAGCTACAACATGGAAAGAGTTATACCTGAGCTCAGAAAAGAATTCATAGCATTACACTTTAGTGATACGTGCTTGGATGCAAAATGTAAAAGATCAAGCATTTAACAGAAGAAAATAGATAAATGACAAAATAAAACTAAAGAAAAAAGAGGTACAAATAGAGTTTAAAGCAGAAGTGAATGAATTAAAAAATGAAAAGATAACATTGATAAAGCATAGAATCATATTTAAGATCAAATAATTTAAAATAATGAAACAAAATGAGGAAACATAATTTCACACACTTATAGAAGGCAGAGTAGAAAGGCACAGATACAGAGGCAATTTAAATAATTTCAGCATGTTTTTGTAAAAATATATGCAGCTCATTGCAAAAACTGGAAGAAATGGAAAACATTCTACAATAAAAATCAAAATAATTAAGTCAGTCACCAAAATAACAAAAGCATGGCCCAAAAGAAGAGAAAAACATTGAACAAACCACTGACCACGGAAACAAATGGCCACTGAGTGTTTGCATTAGCATTTTCCCCAAAGTGCAGGGCCTAGGTGAATTCTCAGGTAACCTCTTTTTTAATCCTTGTAGGAACAGACACTGCTGATATTATCTCATGTGCTCTACAGCAGGGAGCTAAGTAAGTCAACTTTCACTCTAATTACAAAAAAAGAAGAAAGAAAAATTTGTCATGACTGTTTTACATGCTTGCTCATATCATCTAATTTGAGTTTTCAAATAAAAAAAGCCACTTATAAAGGATTCCCTAAAGTCATCTGTTCTACTTCATGACTTGAAGGTACAACAGCGATTCAGAAACTGTACCTTCCATAGTCCGTGCCCTTTCTTCCCAACACAAGGTAGCTCGGATTTGTATCCCATCAAAAGAAAAGTGAAACCCAAATGAATATGGATTCTTCCGGTAGATCACACACATCCACAAGTATAATCTATCTGTCTACCTATCTATCCCATCTATATATCTATATATCTCACTCCATATGAATATGTGAAACTGGTGACAACGGTATCAACTTCAAGAGTCAAGAAGCCAAGTCAATAAGTGTTTGTTTAATGCTCACCTCTTCCTGACTGAGTAGTTTGCAATCCATAGGAAACCAGCTGGAGAATGCTTAAAAACAACAGATCCAAAGGTAGACGTCATAGATAGCAGACGTCGTAGATAACAGATAAGAAAAAAGCAAATTATCAAAAGAGGTTAATAGATGTACTAAGAAAAAACATTAAATTTTCCAAATTTTACGGAACTCTCTCAATGGGACTATTTATTTTGCTCAGGTGATATATCACACATCCAGACCAGCATTGTGGTGAGACAAGTTCAACTTGTTTATGAAATAATTCTGAATTTCTGAAATGCGGTTACCTCTTTTCCATAAACGAGTTCAGCAGGCACCGTTTGTTGATAAGCATCATATGGGAGACTGGAGGGTTTGCCATCGTCAGAAAGGAAATCAATCATAGGCTTGAAAATAGAATCCACATGTGCAGACTTGCAGAGTTGCTTGAGCCACCGGCCAACACTCTCTCATCACACTATATTAGCTCTGCTCTGTCCAAGGAAGATTGTTAATGGTGAGTCTGATTAGACTATGAAACTTGATCCCAAAGGCACACACAGAGACGCCATCTCATACGGCATTTAAAATAACTTTAGGACCTGGAGGATATCATTCGGTGTTAAGAAGTAAATCTCCATCCAAACGGAGTGAGCCGTTTTAGGAAAATTTCGAGGGACCGTGACCCACTGTGACCGGCACTGTTCAGGACAACAATTAGAAAATAATTAATTAAAATTTATGGGTGACTTTTGTTTCTTTTTTTTGCAAGAAGAGCACCATATTGTTGGTATTTCTTGGTCGATAGTAGGAAATATATATTGTTTTGTCTCCACACTTCCCTTCTTCTCTCTCTCCCTCCCTCCCTTCATTAACAAACCTATTCTGTTCCAAGTCCTTTCACAGGATAGAAGAGGCCATTGCTACAATCACAGTATAGTGACAGAGACAGACACGATGTATAAATCTGGATCCTTCTGATGGCAAATGAAGAAAACCGAACCTACACTAATTTCATCAGAGTACTACCTGTTAGTAAGAATGGCTGAAATACATATGTATTCAAATGGCTTCAGCCACAGCTGGATCCAGGCACTCAAATAACATCTTAGGACTCATTCTCTCCCATTTAATATGTTAGTTGTTCTCTTCTGTTGAATGGCTTCGTTTTATGGCATGCTTCCAATAAATAATGACAAATAAGACTCACACATTTACATGATGTTCAGAAATTGGGATATCAGAAGAGAGACCCTGTAGCTTTAAGCATTCACATTACTTTCTAAGTGGATTTTGGTTTTTACCATTTGCAGCATTTGTTGTCCCCGAGCTACTCATTGTATCCTCAGAAATGTAGTATTGTGATGAGCTTTGATATGGGTCGAGTGCCCATCCTGCCATGAAGGGTTTGAAGCCAGTTTCCCCCTGAGCCATAGGGACTAAAATGGAGAGAAACAGTTTACCAAAAATTATGTGGGAAGATAAAATGCCCATAAGTAAGGATATTTTTAAGGTATATTGATGTAACTTAGCTATTATGAACATAGAGATGAGCTTAATCCAAGCATGGAGGAGGTGGTGTCCAGTATTCTAGAAGGATGGGGAGAGTCACAGAGGGGTTTAGAGAATAGGCTAAAGTTGGTTTAAGTGTCAAAATAGAAAGTAGATGCTTAGTTTTAGGCCAAGGTAGCAAAATATAAGAGAAAGAAGAGGGACCTTGAGTAAATGTATAGAGACTGTATACATGTATATGAGAATCTGGGTATAGTTCATTAATTATGACAAAGATACTAATATGAGATGTTAATGGGGAAATAAGGAGTGGGTATTTGGGAACTCTTTTATATTATTACTTTACAATTTTCATTTTGGAAATTTAAAACTATTCAAAAATAAAATATTAAAAATGTATAGAGACATGGGGCTGTCACTGTGGCATAGATGGTAAAATCACTGCCTGCAGGGCCAGCGTCCCATGTGGGCACCGGTTCGAGTCCCAGCTGCTCCACTTCTGATCCAGCTCTCTGCTATGGCCTGGAAAAGCAGCAGAAGATGGCTCAAGTCCTTGGGCCCCTGCACCCCTTGGGGAGACCTGGCTCCTGGCTTTGGATTGGCCCAGCTCTGGCTGTTGTGGTCATTTGGAAAGTGAACCAGCAGATGGAAGACTCCTTTCTCTGCCTCTGCCTCTCTGTAACTCTGCCTTTCAGATAAATAAACAAAATCTTTAAAAAAGTTATAGAGATAACAAACAACACAGAAATCAAATTACTTTGTTATGAACTTATCAAGTGGTAAAGCCTTAATCAGCAAATAGGTCCATATGTAACCGTGTCTAACTTTTATTCAATGAAATTTATAAAGTGACCAAAGGCTCCGCAATTGTCTTTCTAAAAACTTATTTTTTTGTTTGAAGGAGAGATACAGAGACAGATTGTTCATCGGTGGTGCACTCCCCACATGCTTCCAACAGCCAGAGCTGGGTCAGGCCAAAGCTGGAAGCCAGGAACTCAATCTGGGTCTCACATGTGGGTGGCAGGGACCCATGTACTTGAGCCAACAGCTGCTGCCTCCCAGTGTGCACATGGGCAGGAAGCTCAAACCAAGAGAGGAGCCAGTACTCAGACCAGGCATGCAGTTACGTGACACAGATGTCCCAAATGGCATCCTCACTACTGCACCGAACAGCTGCCTTGGTTGAGCAACTGTCAAATCAGATTCAGTAAAATGAATCTAACTTGAATTAGGGAGATGATGGAATGAAAAAAAAAAATTTTCCCCTTAGGCATTTGACACACTATTGATGCTTTTTGTGGAATTAAGAGATAAGGACTTGTAGCCGGCACCGTGGCTCAATAGGCTAATCCTCCGCCTTGCGGCGCCGGCACACCGGGTTCTAGTCCTGGCTGGGGCGCCGGATTCTGTCCTGGTTGCCCCTCTTCCAGGCCAGCCCTCTGCTGTGGCCTGGGAGTGCAGTGGAGGATGGCCCAAGTGCTTGGGCCCTGCGCCTGCATGGGAGACCAGGAGAAGCACCTGGCTCCTGCCTTTGGATCAGCACAGTGCGCCGGCAGCAGCGCGCCAACTGCGGCTGCCATTGGAGGGTGAACCAACGGCAAAGGAAGACCTTTCTCTCTGTCTCTGTCTCTCTCTCTCTCACTGTCCACTCTGCCTGTCCAAAAAATAAATAAATAAATAATAAGAGATAAGGACTTAACAATTTGAGGTTTAATGATGCTACTTTCATTGGTGGTTACCAAACAAAATGTGGATGATGTAAAGTAACCTCTTGTTTGTACCTTCAGCATTTAAAGATAATCTTCTGGTTGAAAGAAAATCATCTTACATGACAAAAAAAAAATGTTGATTAAAATCTAGAGACTCTTCGATGTTACCAAACATTTACTTCCTTTTCCTTCTGAGTTAATGTTTAACCCAACTAGAATCCTTTTCTAAAGTTCTGATGCCTTTACACCTTGATCTCCTACATCTGTTTTCCTCTGCCCAAGATGTCATTAACATTTCCCAGTTCTCTAAGTCCTCAAGTTCATGGTTTGATGATTGCTAATGGAGGCTCTAGGCAATGTGCAATGCTGACAAATAGCTGCGCCTTATTTTTCATTGATGTTTCATACTTCCAATGAGAACCTCACAAACGCACATAACATGTACCTTTGATAGCATTCTCTTCTTATCAAAAACACCATCCAGGCCGGCGCCGTGGCTCAATAGGCTAATCCTCCGCCTGCGGTGCTGGTACACCCGGTTCTAGTCCCAGTCGGGGGGCCGGATTCTGTCCCAGTCACTCCTCTTCCTGTCCAGCTCTCTGCTGTGGCTCGAGAGTGCAGTGGAGGATGGTTCAAGTCCTTGGGCCCTGCACCTGAATGGGAGACCAGGAGAAGCACCTGGCTCCTGGCTTTGGATCAGCACAGTGCGCCGGCCGCAGAGGCCATTGGAGGGTGAACCAACGGCAAAGGAAGACCTTTCTCTCTGTTTCTCTCTCTCTCACTGTCCACTCTGCCTGTCAAAACAAACAAACAAACAAACAAAAAAAACCCACCATCCATATTTATACCTTTTCACCATGGGTGAGGAAACAAGGGAACAAAAAATAAGGAAGAGGGATACTGATCGCCTCCATTTTTAGTTCAAAAAATGTACGGTTCACTAAGAACTCTGTATGAATTCAGAGTGTACTTTTGGGGCCGGTGTTGTGGCACAGTGGGTTAAATCACTGCTTATGATGCAAGCATCCCATATTGAAGTGCCAGTTTGAGAAGATGGCCCAATTACGAGGGCCTCTGCCTCCCACATGGGAGACCAAGAAGGAGTTCCTGGTTCCTGGCTCAGCCTTTGCAGCCATTGAAGGGAGTGAATCAGTGGATGGAAGATGTCTCTCTGTCTCTCCCCTTCTCTATTTCTGTCAATCTGCCTTTCAAATAAATGGATATATAAATCTTTTAAAAATATATTACTCTAACAAAGGTTGTGCTTTCTTTGATATTTGTTTTTATGATATTTATTCATTTCCTATTCCAATGTATATATGTGCATGTATTCTCCTAATAAAATTGCCATGTGTGATTTAGTCTTCATTTTAAAAGAACTTACTTAAGATCTCTCTTTTGTTATTTAGGCATTTTCCATCTTTTATTAAAATTAATGCACACATGTCAATGTAACATAAATATTTTCTCATTGTACCTGTGAGTCAAATGAAGAAACCTCTGTAAATAAATAAAATTTCTAAATCTTTTGCTTGGAACAGGCCAGTACACTCTTAGGTAATGGGGCATCTTAATCTCAGGCAGATGAAACTTGACGGCTGAGAAAGGCTGCACAGGTATTTCAATTAACAGTGTTCTTGATGAGCTGAAGGATAAAACCAGTGAGCAATGATTAGTGTTGGGATTTCCAGGAACCCAAAACATTTGATGACCAGTTTGATCACTTTTTAGCAGTTTGGTTTTGAGCAAATCAATAAACTTTCTTGAAATGCATTTTCTTTCTAAGCAAAATAAAGATATCTAATTTTTCAGGACAACTGGGAAGATTCGATGAGAAAAATGTATATAAACTTCTTTGCAGTGGGTCTCCCACATCATAAGTAGGTTCTCTGTAAAGAGGACTGTTGTCTGAAAAACCTACCTTGAAGGAGGTAGAATAGCTCCCAAGGACATGGCAAAATGAAGTCAATGAACACGTATGTAAATAAAACAAGCACTGGTCAGATAGAAAGTTCCCCAGCCATAGTCTGAGAAAGAGTTTCACTTTAGTGCACACTTTCCTGGGTCTAGGGGATGGAGGTATTGGTGCAGGAGGCTGGTACGTCTTCAGTGTGCAGGTGTACACATTTGATTGTCTTTGGAGGGTGCCAGTACACATTGCGTGATTTTTCAGTCATCCCCCAAAGCAAACTGGTGTCAACAGTTTGTCTGAGGTGCTTTTAAAACACAGCTCCCATGCCCCACTCAAAATCCACATGTTGCAGCTAGATACTACATATTTTCAGAAAGTTCGCTAAAGATGCAGATATGTACGTTTGTTAGATGATACAGGTTATTCTCTCTGTTCTAATTCTGTATTTCTCACTTCAAGTTATGGTTTGGATTCCCATGAGAGCCACTATAGAAAGAGAGTTGGCTGCCTCACATGGGGCAATGTCTCCAGTTTCCAATGCCACCATTGAGAATTGCCCTTGTGGCTTACCCAACTTTTACTTTGAGTTAGACTAATATATTTATTATGGACCACCTCTGGTATGTTGGCCAAATAAGATCGTCACACTTCTTGATTGTGAAGATCAGATGACTGCCTAAGGGATCTGTTGAATCCTGAAGCAGAATCCGGGCAGATGCCAATCTCCCCAGAGCTGCCTTCTCTCTATAGACCACATTGCTGGCTGTAAGGTCTACACGTCCTGAGTTGACATGCTCATGTTGTACTTTGAGTTAGTATTAGTTATCGCTGAGTTTCAGAGTGAACAGGGCTGACCCCTCATTCAGCGAATGAATTCCATCACAAAATATCATGAGGAAACTCCAGGGATGCAGGCTCTTGAGTGGATATTGGAGGATGCACTGCTATTTGGCATCTACAGTTATATTTGTGTGGTGCCAGGACAGGGGTTAAACAGAACCTCTGTTGGAGAGGGTTAGGGCTTGGTGATCTGATAAGGGCCTCCACATATGCATTGCCCACTTTATGATAAAAAGAGGAATTCTCTATTTTGCCAACCTTTAAAAAACAAAGCAAAAATGAGGGACTCAAGACCATTAAGTAATACTTAAAAATAGTCCTGCTGCCTCAGCAAGCAATCCCCGTGTCGGCACAAGGCTTGGGGTGGACCACATGATCTGGGCAGACGGCTAGGCTAAGTTCAGGGTGCTGTACTGGGCTCATAGGCAAGACTCACAGTGGAACTTCATTCCCAAGTCCCTGAGTAGAGAGGGCTATTCTGGGGCCAGGTCTCATGCATAGGAGCTGTGGCTCTGGGTTGAGTTAAAAACCAGATTCCTTCCTTCGCAGGCAAAGCCAACTCCAGAAAATATCAAAATGTCAAGATTATGCCATGGTAAGTGTATTTTTGCCATAAAGTCTTGCTTAGTTCCCTAAATTGACTTCAGCATTTCTGATGTGACAACATGTGCAGCTCCACTTCCCCTCCCAGTGCTGATTTCTGGGGGAGTTGAAACTCAGTCCTGTATTGTCTCATCCCAGTTCCAGATAAAACTATTTTTAAAAAGTCTAAGGGAGACGCTCCCACGAGGGTGCAAGGTGCCTTCTGGCAGGCTGCCAAGATCCCTGAGCAGCTCCACAGAGAGCCATGCAGGCCGGGCTTCTGTAACTTCTTCCCTCTTTAAAACGTTTTTAATGTTTGGTTTAATATGCTCTGGGAGGTGTCCCAAACACGATGACTTTCCCTTGGATCTGTGCTCTCTTCTGAGACCTGAGTGGAGGTTGTTATAAACCAGCTGATAGGAAACGGAGACTGTGCCTCTTCCCCACCCCGTGGCCAAGTGCAGACAGGCAGCCCCCACCCCTGCCCTACTGTCCTGAGCGTCACAGCTTGAGTTGTGAGTGGAAGAGCAAGATACAGAGGTGCAACGGGAAAACACATTCAGCTCCCTTGCTTTTTGTGTTAACGGGCGGGCACTTTGTGTGCATGAGGAGACAATGCACAGAGTTTTCTCTGAATAGGGCCGTTTGCATCTCAGCACTGAGAAGAAAAGCGGTAGGTGTGAGTATGTGCACGTGTGTGATTTGTGCAGCTTCCAGGGCTGTGCCGGCTTTCACCCGCCAGTCTCTGTGGCCATGCCAAGCACTGTAGGAGCCCTCAACTCCCCTTCCTGATCCTAACACCTAGTCTGGGAGGCATTCTTGTCCTATTTCACATACAAGGCAAAGGGAAATTAAATGAGTGTCCCTGGAAGCTAAGCTGATATTCGATTCACTTTGCCTTACTCCAGTCTTTATATATTTTCTTCTTAATCTTCTTATTCTTCATTTGAAAGTTAGAGAAGGAGAGAGAGAGAGAGAGAGAGATTCCATTTTCTAGTTCACTCTGCAAATGCCCCCAGCAGTTGAGATGGGCATGACCAGATCCAGGATCCCAAAACTCCATCAGGTCCCTGATGTGGATGGCAGGGGCCCACGTACTTGAGCCATCACTTACTGTCTCCTGGGGTGCATATGAGCAGGAAGCTGGAATTGGGAGCTGAGCTGGGACTTGAGCCAAACATTCTGTTAGGGGATGCAGGTTGTCTCAAATTGCATTCTAACTGCTACACAAAACACTCAACTTTTAATATACTTCCTATATTAACTCTGATTATGATTTTAAAAATCTCTATAATTAATAGTATTTCATATAAAGAATTCTGTGTGCAAAATTATGGAATGGAAGAAATCTATTCTTTTTGCTTCAAGGTTGCTGATTGATAGATAATTTGCAAAAATTTGCAAAAATTCTTACTGTAGAAATCATAACATAAAGCACAGTCTTGTTTGTTTTCTTCATGGTAAGAATAAATAGAAGAAATTATATTACTAATTTTCAAGTGTACAAAGTCTACTTACGTACATGTTCATTAACTACAGAAATACCAATAGGAGGGTCAAAATTAAGCAAAATCATAAGATTTCCTAAAATGGAAAATATAAGCATACAACTATGATATTGTTTTATGGTTAAATTTGTAATTAAATTTAATTGAAGGTCAGTGTGGTTTATCATTCTCCCATGCATAAAATGAGCTAGTACCCAACTATATTAATGCATCTCTTCAAGGAGAGAAGAGAGAAATGCAGGTAACTTGTAAATGTTTAAAATTATTTCTGGTGTTGATTTATTTTCTTATGTTATAAGTTAAAATTTTTAAATTTCCATGTTGAATATTCATGAGTCTAATTATCAACAAAATATAAGTGTAAATTTATTAAAATGTTTTTAAAAATTTATTTTATTTATTTGAAAGTCAGAGTTACAGAGAGAGGTAGAGACAGAGTGAGAGGTCTTCCATCCGCTGGGTCACTCCCCAGGTGGCCAAAACGGCCGGAGCTGTGCAGATCCAAAGCCATGAGCCAGGAGCTTTCTCCAGGTCTTCCACATGGGTGCAGGGCCCAAGGACTTGTGCCATCTTCTACTGCTATCCCAGGCCATAGCAGAGAGCGGGGGAAGCAGAAGTGGAGCAGCTCAGAAGTGGAGCAGCCGGGACTTGAACCGGCGCCCATATGGCATGCTGGTGCTTCAGGTCAGGGCTTTAACCTGCTGAGCCACAGTGCTGCCCCTATTAAAATGGTTTACAAGTTTATCTGCAAGAGCATCTAGTTGTATCCAATTATGCTCACAAAAGCAGGCACCTGGGTGTTTCCTTATGCATCTGTTCCTCTGGTGCTGCTTAATGAGACAAAAATGCTGAGAAATGCACAGCATATAACAATCAGGAGAGGAGAAGTTCTGTCACCTGCAAGTGGACAGAAAATCAGGGTGGCAGGGGCTGTCCTGCTTAACCCTCCAAGAAACTGGAGATATCTGTCTACTAATTTGAAGTTGTAAACATCTGTTTATTTGTACCCAACTATTTTTTAAAAGGTTTATTTATCTGAAAGAGTTACACAGAGAGAAGAGGATACACACACACACACACACACTCCTTACATCAGTTGCTTTACTCCCCCACATGGCCACAACAGCAGGGCTGGACCAAGCTGAAACCATGAACCTGGAGCTTCTTCAGGACACCTACATGGTGGCAGGGTCCCAACACTTGGGCCATCCTCTGCTGCTTCCCAGGCCATCAGCAGGAAGCTGGATCAGAACTGGCACAGCCAGGACTTACCCATATGCACCCATATGGATACACAGCATTGCATGCAGCAGCTTTACCTGCTATGCCACACACCAGCCCCTTATCTATCTTTTTTTGACAGGCAGAGTGGACAGTGAGACGAGAGACTGAGAGAAAGGTCTTCCTTTGCCATTGGTTCATTCCCCAATGGGCCATTGCGGCTGTCGCGCACCGTGCTGATCCGAAGCCAGAAGCCAGGTGCTTCTCCTGGTCTCCCATGGGGTGCAGGGCCCAATCACTTGGGCCATCCTCCACTGCACTCCGTGGGCCACAGCAGAGAGCTGGACTGGAAGAGGGGCAACTGGCACAGAATCCGGCGTCCCGACCGGGACTAGAACCCAGGGTGCAGCGCTGCTGGCGGAGGATTAGCCTAAGTGAGCTGCAGCACCAGCCCCAACATTTTTTTTAACCTTGAAATACCTTTTCCTCTATTTCAAAATTTTTATTTATATATATGTTAATTTTTATGTCATGTATTTGAAAGGTATAGAGACAGAGAGAAAGTTTGATTTCTATTCATTGTTCACTCCCCAAATGCCTGCAACAGCAAAGGTGGTCCAGGCTCAAGCCAAGAACCTGGAACTCAATTTAGGGCACATATGGGTTCAGATACCCAGTCACTTCAGCCATCACACTGCCTCCCAGCATGGGCATTACCAGGAAGCTGGAATGGATAATGGAGCTGGGCCTTGAACCTAAACCCTGCTGTATGGGGTGTGGCATCACAGGTGGTGGCTTACCCACCATGTGAAATGCCTTCCCCTTTTAAAAATTATTTAAATCTTTATTAATCAGATTTCTGAATTTAAGCATAGTTAGTGTGGCTTGCTCAATTTCCTAATTTTATGATCCACTGAAGTTATCCCGTATCTGCATACATTTGTGATTTTCTCATTACAAAGTAATAGAAGATAGAATTTTAAAGCTATAATCTCATAATAATAATAGTTAACATGTGCTGTAAGCACTTTACCTAATTTAATAGTCACAAGAGTCCAGTAAGATAAATACTATTATCCACAGTTTACATTGAGGGAACTGAATTCCAGAGAAGACATATACTTAAAAAGACCAAAAATAAATGTTATTTTTCCAAAGCCACTATGGACAGAGTTGGGGACAGGAATAAATTATCTTTTTTTTTTCTCATTTCAGTCCAGCTCTTTTTCCACACAGACTTGTAGAGAAGATTTAAAATATTTAATTTTACAAAATCAAGAAAACATAAACTATCAATGACTAGATCTAGCCTAGGATTACAAAATATCATAAACACATTATGAACAGAAAGATGTCATAGAATTCCAAGCTTTAAGTGTTGAAAAAAATTTTTGCAAGTGCAATGCATTCATTCACTTTCCATTACTATAACAGATTTCTTAGGCTGGATAATTTACAAAGAAAAGAGGTTTGTTTAGCTCAAAGTTTTGGAGACGGCATGTCCAAACATGAATGGCCCTGGCACTATCTGGTCTCCCCCTTCATGGTGGGTGTGCAGGTGAGAGAGAAAGAGAGTGAGAAAGAGATCACTTGGCGAGACACAAACAGAGAGTAGCAGGACCTTGGGTTTGCTCTGATGATAGCTAGGGTCCAGTGGCAAACATGTAAATCTC
Organism: Sylvilagus floridanus; assembly: GCA_949820135.1. NCBI lineage: Eukaryota > Metazoa > Chordata > Mammalia > Lagomorpha > Leporidae > Sylvilagus > Sylvilagus floridanus. Next base: position 36,334,507 of record OX463236.1, read on the forward strand.
TTTCAAGGGTAATGATTCCAGGGGCTGGCGTTGTACATAGCCTGGTAAAGCCACAGCCTGCGAAGCCAGCATCCCTATGGGTGCAGGTGTGAGTCTTGCAGCTCCACTTCCCATCCAGCTCCCTGCTAGTGACTTGGGAAAAGCAGCCAAGGTATGGTCCAAGTGTTTGGGAGACCCAAATGGAGCTCCAACTCCTGGCTTTGGCCTCGCTCAGCTCTTGCTATAGCAGCCATCTCGGGGAGTGAAGCAGTAGACGGAAGATTTCTCTCTCTCTCTCTCTGTAACTCAGGCTCTCAATTAAATAAATAAACTCTAAAAAAAGAAGACGACGATGAAGGTAGTGTCCCAGCAAAACATAATGACATCCCCTTAGGCCCTACCTCTTTAAGGTCCCATCTCTTAACAGCACCACCCTGGAGAGCAGCTTCCAACACATGACCGTCGGAGGATAAACCACATCCAAACCACTGCATGCATCAGAGTAGAGCAAAAGGAGAGAAAGATGGGCAACTGAATCTTCAGCTTCTCAGTGACATTGATTTCTTTTATAACAGTGCTCTCTGTGGTCAGGGAGGTCACCCACCTTGTGAGAGGCCCACAATATTCTCTTGTTCCACGCTGCTGCAGCTCTTTGCGTCCTGCAAGGTGGTGATGGATGGTTTTCTTTCTTTTTTCTTTTTTTTTTTTTTTTGACAGGCAGAGTGGACAGTGAGAGAGAGAGACAGAGAGAAAGGTCTTCCTTTGCCGTTGGTTCACCCCGACACACACACAATGGCCGCCGCAGCCATCTGGGCTGATCCGAAACCAGGAGCCAGGTGCTTCTCCTGGTCTCCCATGGGGTGCAGGGCCCAAGCACTTGGGCCATCCTCCACTGCACTCCCTGGCCACAGCAGAGAGCTGGACAGGAAGAGGAGCAACCGGGACAGAATCCGGCGCCCCGACCGGGACTAGAACCCAGGGTGCTGGCGCCACAGGCACACGAAGGTAGTGTACCCAGCAAGACCTAATGACATCCGCTTAGGCCCTACCTCTTTAAGGTCCCATCTCTAGCCTGTTGAGCCACGGTGTCGGTGATGGATGGTTTTCAAAAGGCGGTTCCCAACCCTCAGCTGGTAACACCGCCCACCATACTCTGAGCTGAGGATCCAACAAACTAGGACTCTAAGTGGTGCCTGGTCTGGGTTCTCTTCTTTCCTCTTGATTCGTTTTCCTTCTCAACTGGCCTGTCGCTCTTCCCGCTGCTCTCTGAGCTCCACCTCCTCTTTGTGGTGGCCCGAGAACTGCGGGGCGCTGTGGTTGCAAAGGGCCTGATGGTGTGCTGGGCCCAGTGCACACGCTTCTCAGTCTTTCCCTCTCACACGGCTGTGGGTCCTGCTGAGTCCCACTGCTCCCCAGGCTCCTGGAACAGGAGAAGCAGGAGGAGCGTCAGTGCGCTAAGGGAGAGGCTCAGAGATGCTCCCTGCCAGGTCGGCAGGCAAGGCCCAGCCCACAGCCCTAAGTCACCAATGTGCTTGTGCCTACGAGTCAGAAACTACATGTCTATCTTCTACTGTTTCCGTAACTACGAAATAGCACGCCAGGCAAACACTCGTAGCGAAGACTTTTCAACTTATTGATGGGTTCACTAGCCAGGTATTTGTAAGTGAAAAGTACCACCCGGACCCCCCCCCCCCCCCAAAAAAAAAAAAAAAGTTTGCATACTCTGTGTTGAGTTGAGAAGGATCAGGTTGTCATTTGCAAATTACAGATGAGATCCAGGGACAAAACAGCCACTTATCTGGGGTCCAGATAATCGAACGTGAATAAATGAGATTTCTGAATAAGATGCTTTAATTTCCCTTATGTAAAAATCGGAGTAGTGTAGTTCTCCCGGCTTCCTGTTCTTTATGGGAATGGCACTCATTCGTGAGTGCGGGCGCACTCAGCGGGTCTCCTGAGCCACAGTCCCAGCTGGGCTTCCGGCATTGTCCCGGCCCTGTCTCTCTACCACCTAAAGTCCACCACGTCCTGACTGAGCTCTGGTTCTCACAGCCACGATTTTTCTTCTAGTCATCTGGAAGGGACCAGAGGTTTGGAGTCATCGCCTACTGTTTCCACTCCTTCAGCGTCTAATTATGACCTGTCCCTCAGAGTTATCATTCCTTCATCTGCGCGTCCCGCTTTCACTCCCGCGGCTACTTCGCTACTCTCAGCTTTCATCGCCTCCGATGTAAATTACTGCACGAGCCTTCGGGGTAAGTCCCTCGCCTGCAGTCCATCATCCAGCACTCTGGCCTCAAATCAGTGGCCCGTCAATGTCCACAAGCCACTAGCCAGTCCAAACACTGCCGGGCTGTCTGTGTCTCGCTAGTCTAAGTCTCCATTCCGAGAGTCAGGCGTACTCCACGCTCCAGGGAATCTTTTCCTGCCACTCCCACACGAGACACTGCTTTCTGCTTCAGAGCTGTGCTGTGAATTATTTTCTCTTCCTTCCTTCCTTCCTAGCCCTTTCCCTTTTAGTCAACTGTGACCATCATTGGAGGCTCAGCTCGGAATCCTTGTCCCGGATGTTCAAGGAGTACAAAGCGCGTAATAATGAGTTCTCCACTTTCTGCAGTCATATGATTTCATCAGTATTGCCTGTACTGCTCTTAACAGGCAGTACGATGTGTTTGTCTTAACAAAAAGACTGTAAATACTCCTTGTGATATTAGTCGTACTTTTGTAGGATCAGAACGGTTGACAGCACAGTACTGTTGACACTAACTGATAGATTCACTAACCAGGCATTATTCTTTTTTATAATTATGGAGAAACCTGGCAAGGATTTCTCAGTATCAAATTCCTCAAGAAGGTTGATACCTATTCTAGCCTATATGTGTTTCATGATTTTAGCTTGCCTTATGTACTTACCCAGAGCTAAATATTCTGAATATTCACAAATGACAGAAGTATCCTAATGATAATAAATAGCAAACATTGTTTCTCCAATATCAGAGATTTACATGCAGAATTATATGATATATTGAAATTCTTCACTATTTCAAAATGTAACTCTGAGGGCTGTGAGATAGTCTCTCTTGAGTTGAAATAGTAAAATTCTCTCCATTGAAATATCAGCATAGAGGAACATATTGGGGCCAGCATTGTGGTGCAGTGGGTGAAGAATGTGATACCAGCATACCATATTGGAACACTGGTTCAAGCGTTGGATACTCTGCTTCCGATCTAGCTCCTTGCTAATGTGCCTGGGACAGCAGCAAATGACAGCACAAGTATTCCGGCCCCTGCCACTGATGTGGGAGATGTGGGGTGGATTCCTGGCTCCCGGCTTCAGCCTAGCCCTACCCTGGCTATTATAGCAATTTGAGGAGTGAACCAGTGGATGGAAGATCTCTCTCTCTCTCTTTCTCTCTGTCTCTTTCTCTCTCTCTAACTTTGCCTTTAAATAAATAAAATAAGCCTTAAAAAATAGATGAACATGTGTATATAGACACATGCCTGCATTGCTGTATTTTTGTTTATGTCCACAGTATAATTTCAAAACCAAAAAAGTCTCACTTAGGTATCTGAATTAAAAAACCTAGTTCAAGTTTATGCTGTTTCTGCTACTTATTCAAAGTCTTTGCAAAGGCAGAGAAGAAACACGTTGTTTCTAGTAAAATGAAACGGTGCATAAAATCCCCAGCAGTTCAAAACTTGGCATTCTGGACTTTTTCACGAATTACAACTGCAAGTTTAACAGCCAACCTTTGGGACTTCAGTGCACCAGGTAGGGGATATTGTTCCATAGAATAATTGCTCTCCAGGGAAAAGGCATTTCGGTGACTTTCATGTTATAAGGCAGCACGAGTCAGTGGGTCATTAATCATTAGTGAGTGTCACTGAAGAGTTTAAATATAAAGAAAGAGTCCAATGACATTAAAAATCAGGGTGGAAAAGAAAGAACTGTGCAAATTTTCATGACAATCTGATATACTGACACTAAAGTTTCATACCTATAATATATGCAATATCAGGTCTAAAATATAAAAAGAGAAATTTCAAGACTGACGTATTACATTAGATAAAAATTATGCTTTTGAAGTTAATTCTTTCATGTGTGGAAGAAGAGCAGAGTGAATGGAAACCCAGTAATGCATTTTTGTTTTAAGATTTGCTATTTATTTGAAAGGCAGAGTGAAGGGAAAAGAGGGAGAGAGACAGAGAGAGAGAGACAGAAACAGAGACACATAGAAAGAGAGAGAGATCTTCCGCCTACTGGTTCACTCCCCAAATGCCTGTGACACCCAGGGCTGAGCCAGACTGAAACCAGAAACCAGGGACTCCATGCCAGTCTCTCACGTGGGTGGCAAGGGCCCAAGCTGCTTCCAGGCTCATTGGCAGGAAGCTGAAGTGAAGGCAGAGGAGCTGGGACACAAACCCTGAACTATGATACAACATGTTGGGGTCCCAAGCGACCTCTCAACCCACTGCTCCAGCATGAAGCCTGGATAGTCTGAAATACAAATCCTCATTCTTTATCTTGGATTTGATTTTGTTCCTGAACTTTTTAGAAAGTTATCTACATAAGCCTAAAAGAAGCAACTTGTGATAAAGCCAAAGAAAAAATCAGATGTTTAAATAAAGTGAAGATTTTATTCATTTATTTGAGAGGCACAGTTACAGAGAGAGAGAGAGGGAGAGATAGAGAGAAAAGTCTTCCATCTTCTGGTTCACTCCCCAAGTGGCCACAATGGCTGGAGCTGAGCTGATCCAAAGCCAGGATCCAGGAGCGTCTTCTGGGTCTCCCCCATAGGAGCAGGAGCCCAAGTACTTGCACCATGCTCTACTGCTTTCCCAGGCCATCAGCAGAGAGCTGGATTGAAAGAAGAGCAGCTGAGACTAGAATTGCCGTCCATATGGGATGCCGGTGCTGCAGGTGGAGGCTTAAGCTACTATGCCACAGCACTGGCCCCAGGTGAAGAAGTATTACTAGGAGGAAAAGGAAGGGTGTTATCTTTTCCCCAAGTCTTAGCTTAAAGATGGCTACTGCAGTCATGAACTAACTCTAGCCCTAAACTCACAAGATGATCAGGCAAAAAGAGAAATAGACTAACCGAACGCCAGGCACACACACACACCTCCTGGCATTCATTGGCAGGGTAAGTGATGCGGTGAGGTGGTGATCACAGGGGGTTTCTGGGTAAATCAAGCCAACACCTTGGGACAACGTGAGGGAATTCACAGAGGAGCCAGGCGGAGAGTCCCAGCAGCTGGAACAGCCTGGCAACCTCTCCCCAGTGGTAGCACTTCTGGAAGTCCCATTTTGTTGTGGCTCTAGGAAGGCAACAAATGTCCCAGTGACAGAAAGTCTGACTGTTTCACTTAGGCACCAGTGGCTGAATGACTAAGTCTAACTTGAGTGCTGTCCTTGCATCTATGACAAGTGGCTGTCTACTCACAGCAGCCATCTGTATCCACCTGTTCCCTTCTCTTGTCCTCATCATGTGCCCTTTCTGCCACATGGATGCGTGGCTCCATGTAGACCGTATCAGGTCAGGGTAAATGTGGTTAAGCCAATGAACAGTGCTGAAGGGAGAGGGAATACTGAACTGAGAGTGGGACTTAGTAATCCTGTAAGAGTACAGATCATTGCATGAGACAGCATCTTTCAGAAGAACATGAAACAATCTATGGGAAATCTATGCCTTCATGTCTCCTGGCTCCTACCCCAGGGCAGTGAGCAGCAGGCAGGATGAGGAGTAAACACTGCACCTTCAGGGCTGCAGGGATCTAAAGAACCACCCCCCAAAAAAGCAAAAGGACACCAGAGACCTTTCCAAATGGTCCCATATGTGCACAGTGCTCAGAATTTCAAGTCCAAAGATACAGCAATGCGCTGGGTGTAGGGAACACATGAACCACTCAGTTGATATGGCGCTGGCTCCCCAGGTGGGAGAGCAGGCGTCTGACCAAGCAGCCCACGGCAGTGCAGCACAGAGCAGGAAGTGCATCCACCCAAGCAGAATCCACGTCCAGTCTAGGTGCAGCAGCAAGACCAGCAGTGTCTTACCTGACAGGCATTGAGTCCTCCCTACGTACCCAGGCCCATCTCAGGTGCTCACAGCCACCCTACTGAAACATGTGAAGACGGTTCCGTGATTTTACTTCCTTTTGCTTCGTATTTATTTTCATTTATTTGAGAGAGAGAGAGAGACAGATATATCCATCTATCTACCTATAGATATCAATAGATAGATATGAGAGAGAGAGAGAGAGAGAGAGAGAGATCTTCATCCAGTGGTTCAATCCCCAAATGCCCACAACAGCCAAGGCTGAGCCAAGCCAAAGCCAGGAGCCAAGAAGTCACTCCATTTCTACCATGTAAGTGGCAGGGATTCAAGTACTTGAACCATTATCTGCTTCCTCCTAGACTGTACTTTTTCAGGAAGCTGAACTGGAAATCGAGGTGGGACTCAAACCCACCTACTCCAATATGGGATGCAGGCATTCTCAAGTGGTATCTTATCTCTGCACCAAATGCCAATCCCTATAGTTGCCAAAGTTCCTCAGGGTGTCAGTGATAAACTCTTGATCTTAATTCCCATCAAGACCCTCAAGAATTGTTTTGAAACAGATGCGGAGGAACCGGCATTGTGGCACAGAGGGTAAAGCTGCCACCTGTGATGCCAGTATGCCAAGGGAGCACCAATTCGAGTCTTTTTTGCTCCACTTTCAACCCAACTCTCCCTGCTAATGGCCTGGGAAGGCAGTGGAGGATGGCCAAGTACCTGGGCCCATGAACCCATGTGGGAGACCTCAAAGATGCTCCTGGCTCTAGGCTTTGACCCAGCCCAGCCCCGGCTGTTGTGGTCATTTGAGGAGTGAACAAACAGATTGAATATCTCCCTGTCTCTCCTTCTCTCTCTCTCTCTGTAACTCTGCCTTTCAAATAAATAAGTAAAACTTAAAAAGATGCAGAAACAGGATAAATGCAAAATCAGAGCTTCTTGTGTATACTTGGTATCTAATCAAACATTTAAAAATAAATGCTAAATATATTATCAAAAAATTTTTAGTACAGAATTCAAGAAAAAAGGAGCAAAATAAATGAGGCTGTAGATGAAAGTGAATGTCAATATAGGAAAAACTAAAGTTTTTTTCTAAGAGAGCCTGAAGTTGCTTTCTCTGGAAGCTGTGATAAGCACTTTACCTATCCAAATATGATCACAGTAATTTAATTTAATGTATCTAGAACTATAAAATATGCAAGTATATTTATATCTATTTTACTTGCACAAACATGTGCACCCTACACGTGTCCATAAATGATTTTGGAGGTTCATTAGAACCATTTAGTTGACAGTGGTTCTTGGGCAAGACTTCTCTCGTTAGTAGAGAATTAATTCCCGAACATGTGTACTCAAGGGTTCAACTAGGAAATATGGCCTTTCTTCATGTGCAGTGCTGTCCAAAAGGCTCGTATATTACTTTACTATGATTCAAAATTGTATTCCTATTACGCAGATTGAAGTGTTACACTGAATGTGTAGTGTTTTGAGACCCTTTTGAGCAATGAATTACTGGGTTCTGGAAAAATCACACTTGTGGGATATTTTTAAAATTTAAATGATGAACACTTTGCTTTAAGATTTATTTATTTATTTGAAAGGCTGAGTTACGGAGACAGGAGGTGGTGGGTAGAAACAGAGAGAGAGAGAGAAAAATCTACTACTACTGGTTCACTTCTCAGATGGTCGCAATGGCTGGGGCTGGGCCAGCCTGAAGCCAGGAACCTGGGACTCTTCATGTTTCTCATGTGGGTGGCATGAGCCCAAGCAATTGGGCCATCCTCTGTTGCTTTCCCAGGCCATAAGCAGAAAGTTGTATTGGAAGAGGAGCAGTTGGGACACGAACTGGTGCTTACATGGGATGTGGGCACCACAGGAAGAGGTTTAACCTACTAAGCCACAGAGCTGGCCCCAACGCATGAATTTCAAAAAATCTCTTGTATTTCTAAGTTCATACTTTTAATTCTATTTTCATGGAATTTTTGATGTTCCTTAGAATTGCTTTACTCTTGATATAAATTGTTATGTATGCCATGATTTAAAAAACAAAGATCAGGTCATTTAGAACACATATTTTCTGGGGAAAAATTTATACAAATGTAGTCTTCTACATGTGAGAGGCATAAAGAGGAGTATGTGTGCATCAATTTTTTTTAAAGGTTTATTTTATTTATTTGAAAGGGAGATAGAGAGAGTTCTTGCATCTGATGATTCACTCCCCAAACGGCTGCAACTGGCCAAACTCAGGTGTCTGGACTGGTTTCCTACCTGGGTGGCAGGAGTCCAAGCACCTGGGCCACCTTCCACTGTGCCTAGGAGCATTAGCAGGGAGCTGGATTGGAAATGGAGTAGCCGGGACTCAAACCAGCTCTCCCATATGGGATGCCAGAGGTATAGCCAGTGGTGAACCTGCTGCCCCGCAGTGTTGGCTCCAAACAGGAGTCTGTTTGCATCAGCACCGTGCTTAATTGGAAATTTGTTCTGTGGGTAAATTCCCAAGACCAAACTTCATATCAGGTTAGGGAGGAGAAGTCTCCCTTCCTGTATACACAGGTATACAAAGGGCCCCTTTCTTTCATTCCTCAAAAAATGAAGCAGTGATGAAGGGTAACTAGGGTGTTGCAGAAAAGAGGCAAAATCACAATTGGAGAAAAAGGTAAACAATGAGAAGAATATAATAAATTTGATGTAGAAAGAAACTCTTAGGACCAGGCACAATGTATGGGCTCAGTGAAAAATCAAGATTTGTCCATTGTTCCGAATTCATTAAAGACTTTAGGATGGCCACAGCTGAGTATTATACCAAAGTGAGACCTTCTGAACATGGGCCCCTGGGAGACTGCACCAGCTGCACACACATGAAGCAGCCTTGCTTGGAGCACAGATGCAAACTTGAATAAGTCTGTACAGAATACCATCAGTCGGTTCCACAAAGGAAAAGGAGACAACATCAAGAGAAGAGCAAATAGAGACAAAAGAGAGCTCGTGGAAACTGCGTGAGTTTAAGGATACATCAAAGATCTCCTTCAGTTTATAAATGGGGCCGAGATCTGCTAAATGGCTGTGACTTTAGCCTTAGCCTCTGCATATCCAAAACAAGTGAATGTCTGCTTCCATGCCAACTTTAGCATCGATGTGAAAAGGGATTGTGCTTAATGGAGTCTCGTTGTCATATCAATGCCGGTAGGAAGCACTGATTAGTAGTAGTCATTTCATTAAATGTGTTTTTTCTTTATCCCTGTTGGACCCAAAAGAATCGTGTGTGTCTAATATGTTGAAATGCTTTCAGTAGTCCATGTAAAAAGGCATATTTGTTATTTGCAGAGTGCGATTCTGTAATATCTGTGATTACAAACTGCTGTTATATGAAAAAAGTAATTTTTAAAAAATTAAGAAATAAGCTAACAATTAATTTGAACATGAAACAAACATTCATATCTCAAATCCGTAGGTGCTAGGGCCACAGTAGAGCATATGAATGTTGTAACTACTTCAAGCATTTTCACCTGTTTATGTTATTGGAAACTCATGGCAGTCCTCTGTAGGAGGCAAAGATCCCTGTGTCCATCTGAGATTTGAGAATAGCAAGGCTCAGAGAAGTTAAGTGACTTGACCAGGGTCTCCTATGTAAAGTGTGTTCAGGTGTAAGCAGCCAATCCAGAATCTGTTGCATAAAACTCTGTTTACTGGATGCCATACTATCTTTTTAGGAGAATTATGGATGTCTTGTGTTAAACTGTTATTTCATAAATGAATTGGGAGAAGTAATTATCTTTTTTTGAGTCCCAAAAGGGATGTCTATTCTTAAGGAAATGGGAACACTTGATCTAAATAAACCATTCAACCTGAACGGTTTTTTAATTGTCTAAAGACTCCTGGAAAGTTTATTTCAGATTGGTGTCCAAGTTGCATCAAGATGATTAGGAAGTGGGTGTTGACCAATGTGGAAGCTGGAAGATTGCCAGGCTGCCATGTCTACTTCAGACAAAGCAGTTTTATTTGTCTTCCATGGCAGGTGTTTATCTTCAAAAAAAGAAAAAAAAAGATTTATTTTATTTATTTGAAAGGCAGTGGGAGGGGCCAGCACTGTGGTACAGTGGGTTAAAGGCCCGGTCTGCAGTATGGGCATCCTATATGGGGGCCGGTTCGAGTCCTAGTTGCTCCACTACTGCCCCAGCTCTCTGCTATTCTCTGAAAAAGCAGTAGAAGATGGCCCAAGTGCTTGGGCCCCTTCCCCCTGCATGAAAGACCCAGAAGAAGCTCCAGGCTCCTGGCTTTGGATCGGCCCAGCTCCGGCTGTTGCAGGCATTTGGGGAGTGAACAAGTGGATGGAAAAGCTATCTCTCTCCTTCTCTCTCTCTCTCTCTCTCTCTCTGCCCTGCTTCTGCCTCTCTGTAAACTTAAAAAAAAAAAAAAAGGCAGGGTGAAAGAGAGTTGGACAGAGAGATAGAGAAGTCTTCCACCCACTAATTCACTCCCCAGATATTCACATCTGCCAAGGTCCAGGTTGAAGCCAGTAAACAGACATTCCATCTGAGTGTGGCACATGGGTGGCAGGAGTCCGAGCACTTGGGTCATCTTCCGCTGCTTTCCCAGGTACATCATCAGGAAACTGGATCAGCGGCAGAGTGGCTGGACTAGAACCAGTGCTCTGATATGGGATGCTGGCGTCACAAGGGGCAGCTTACCCTGCCGTGCCACAATACTGGCCCCACAGCCCTCTTTTGAAAGAAGAATTTTATGGCTTAAATTAACCAGCTCCAACTAATAAATAAAATGCTGGAAAATTAGAGGTACACTGATATGCAATTGTCAAAAACTAAGATTCTTATCCACGGTCTCAAAGACAGCAAGCGAGTGATTAGAGATATTACTCCATGTCTATTGATCTGCTTACTATAAATATTTATGAGTGTACCTTGCTTATGAGTTCAGTTTTAAACTCCTTTTCATTTATCCAATAGTTTGAAGAATACCATTTCTTCAACATTGATGCTAACTGAAGCATATTAGATAGCAATATTATTTTACAAAAAGTGAGGTATGATCATTCATGGTTATAAGTTTTTTAAAATTTATTTTCAAATCTTTCAAGCTATTCCTGACATCATCATTTCTCCATTTCCTATTGTTCCCGGTTCTCAGCAGTTCCACTTTTTTTTGGTGCACACAAACCGTGATCATATTTTCTCCGGAAAAGACCCATCTTCCATAGCCAGCCACGTGTAAAGCCAGGATTACTTATAAGTGCTTAAATCATGCATTTGCACCTGCGTGGCAGAAATGCTGAATTGTACAAATGATTTGCTCTTGCCAAGTTCATGTCTACTGGAGCCAAACCTAGCACAACTGTGGCGTCTTCTCTCCCTCGCTGCTCCTAGAAGTTTCTCCTGTGCTGTGTTGGACCCGTGTACTCCAATCCCGTTAATACATTAGCCATCAGTTGTTAAGCTCCTCTCCTGCACCAGGCACGTTACAGATATTATTTTTGAAACTCAATACAACTCTGCAAGATAGTTATTTGTTTCCATATTTCTCAGACGAGAAAGGTATCGGTCAAGAAATTGAAGCAATGAGTTACAGCGACCATCTCTGTGTTTCATTGCTACTTTATCACTTCACTGTCTGGGGACACTTCTTTCCGGACCTTGAAGAGAAAATGTGACACAAAATTTGATATGTTCCCTTCAGAGTGGCTTTTTGTGAAAAAGCAAGGCAGTCTAGACCTAGTTGGGAAATTAATTGTATCACATGGAGGAGTTGCTGAATATTGTTTTTCTTCATATTAGTTTACCCTTCTGATTTTTTTGACAAGATCAATTCTCAAGCAGCAGTATTTTATCCAAAGTATGTCGGATTTCTTTATCAAGTAAACATTTCTTAATAGTTTTACTTTGCAAAACTGTCAACTATGGATGGTGTTGTTTATGAGGGTTATTAACCTTCTGGTTAGTGCCATTGTTGTAAGTCCTTCAAATGCATGTTTCCTTCTAGGTGGAGGATCTGCCCTTCAGGCACGATGTCACATTTTTGTGTCAAATTTGTTGCTCAATTTGGTTCATTTTGAATACATCATATAAAAATTTAAAAAATGACTTTAATGCAACAATATTTATTGTTTTAAGGTTTAATGCTGTTCTGAGTTGTTTCAGTATTTAATAATGACATGGGGGAAATAAATGAATGATCTACTTTTCCATAGATATATGATTCTGTTACCTTCAAGAATCAGGAAACCAAGTCCCAGAAGGCATTTGAAGAAGCCTGGTTATTGGGGAGTGAAGTGCTGTCCTATAAAGCACATTGAAATTACTGGAAGTAGCAGTGGAATTGTCTCTTATTTTCAGAGTTATACATTTATCTCTGTCATTTTATAAAGAACTTTCTATTTTTATTATATAAATTAATACCTTAGGTCAGGTTCAATTTTTATTTTACTGAACCCTGATTTTTTTTTAGTTCATTGTATAATTCTACAACATCCTATTTGGTACCAGAGGTAAAAAAATAAAGTAGCACATTGATTTCTATTGATTCTAGCATGCATGCATAGGTAGCACTAGAATTCATCGGCTGGCAAAGTAAATGTTCCTCTTATTCTAGTTTATACAGTTTGTTCAACATAATAATGGGAAACTAAAATAATTCTTTAAGTTATAGTTTAAGCATTTAATACTTCATAATCAGACTTTATTATTTTAAAAATACAAATTAGATAATAAGAAATAATAAATTAATTAAATAATAAATAAAATAATACATTTGATTAGAACATTCACTATGTTTGCTCTTCCATTTTTTAAAAAAATATCCTAGGATGGCACTTTTTTATATGAGAAATTTTGAAAAAGTTGTCCTTCAGTTTATAAGCTACTATTTTAACCCTCTGGTTAAGTACACCCACATTTTATCAATTACGTTGATAGATGCAGAATAGGTTATAAGGGACACTATGGTATTGTAAAAAAGTGTTCTGGACCTTGAATCAGAAAAACAGATTTCTAGGTCATGTTTACCAGGACTGGCTGGGCCGCTGCAGCAAGTGGCTTCACAGACCTGAGATTCCTTGCTTAATCTGCCAGAGGCAGTGCTTAAACCATTTCATTTCCAGCCCTTCATCATCTAATATTCTAACGAGACTATTCTTTGTTCCCCTCCACTGGGAAATCGGAGTGACAGAAAATGATGGAGGAAGCACTAGAATATAAGATTTCATTTATTTTTTAAAGATGTCTGACTAAAAACCAGTATCATAGTCTTCAGAAGGAGTCTCTCTCTCTCTCTCTCTCTCTCTCTCTCTCTCTCTCTCATTGTCTCTATAAAGTTTAAATATTGAAGAATTGCCCTGTGTGTGTTCTTAGGTTCACTGGCAACTATTAACTTAATGTGACATTTCCTTCTTACTTTTTTTGGAGAAATCAAATTTAAAATTAAACATTATAACCCTTATTATTTCATTCTCTGTAACGGCATCAAATGGTTTACAAATGAGATTAGTATGTATTTGAGAGAGAAATTTGCAGGTTAACCTTCCTGATACTGGTTAATTGCAACCTTCTGTTAGTCTATAGTAACCTTATTTCCAGGGTTAGAGCCAGTTTTTTGTATTTGTTCTTCCAAAGGGACCATATGTCAAACATCCTTGGAACAGGGTACAATTTAAATTACTGGTGGTCTACTAGTTATTTTCACTCTAGGAGAACAAATGCCAGATGCAGTATAGGCTGACTTTAAGAGCATTTTAAAGAGAAGGAAGGGAACGGTCTCTTTCTCAGATCATGGGATCCACCCATGGCTGCTCTGCATAAAAAATCTCATTCTGGAAAAACTCAACTCATATTTATCACCATGTCCTTTGAAATGATTCCATGAATGAAGTGTAAAGCAGTCTCCCGTAAGCAAGACATAGCTCACTTGTGATCCCTCGCAATGACTTGGATTTGCATGTCTTATTTAAAGAGGAATTGGTGGTACTGACTGTGTCAAATCTGACTCCAGGTTACTTGATGATGTCCTGTGGTTTTGTTTGGAAAATCAGGATGAACAGAGATTTGATGATCAGTTTACATATATTGTCTGCAACAGTGGATTTGCTAATTAAGCATGAAATAAGTTTGAATGCTAAAATAGGGTTTTTTTGGTTTTGTTTTTCCTTCTCTGTTGGGCAAAGGATTCCTGGATATTTAGCTGATATTTTCTGTTTCTCTTTACAACTCCTTCTCCATTTTCCTCCCCTGATCTCCCCACACACACCGCTTTCAGGGTGACACCCACACTCAGCATAAGCCATTAAATGTGACTTCTGCTAACTGCTCAGTGAGTTCTGGTGTGAATTGAGGGACCACCGTGGCCAGCTGTGCAAGCCTTTGATCTTTTATTTACAGTTTGATTTCATGTTTTGGTGCTGGAGGAGAATTCTTAACCAACACCGGTTAAAGGCCTGAGAAGTCTAGAGAGATTCTTTTCAGCCACTGTCTAATTAGTGGGAATCAGTGACTAATCTTTTCAACACAGGCTACAGCCCAATGAAGTAAATAACAACCACTTATTTTTTCCAGCCCAAAGGAAATATGTACACTACTTTTCTAAATATATTTCTCTTGTGCCTTGACTTTTTTCTAAACTACAGTTATATTGTCACTGAGAGTAATTTAAATAACGTCTCTTTATGCTGAATATTGTCTCATGAACTTATTAAAAATCTGCAATGAATCTGAATTGCTTTTGCATTTTTACATAACAAATGAATGAGATTCTTTAAGGCATTACTTAGGGAAACCCATATCAAATAAGGAATTTTATTAAAAGAAAATATCTATCTAAAATGTCTTATATATAACATATATTTTAAAGTTATTTTCAATTAGAAGTAAAGGTTACAGAAAAAAAATCTTACAGGCATGGTTAAATTTGTTAGCATTTAAATCTGGAAAGTATAAATACTTTTATGCATTTGATTTAGTAAAGCATACATACACATACTCACTGATGTGCACACACTCAAGGATACTGAAATAATATTCCTGGAAGAATAAAATTAAATGTAAACTTTTTTTTGAAATCCATTTAAGAAATGGGGTACAAGGTTCTGACTTCTGCTTAGCCCAGCATTAGCTATTGTGGGTATCTGGGGACTGAACCAATGAAAGGAAGATCTCTCTCTCTCTCTCTCTCATTCTCCCTCTCTCATTCTCTCTCTCTCTCTCTCTGGCTCTTACTCTGTTCTCTGCTTTCAAAATAAATAAATCTTGAAACACATGCACAATTTGAAATCTGCATAATTTTCTCATAGTATGTATTTTCCAGGAAGTTTTTGAAATCTCTTTGCATGTATGATTAATCAATATTTACAGAGCAGTTTATTCAATTATCTCTATCTTATGTATAATTAAGAAACTATATGAAATGGAGGAATATTTAGAAGCAAAATGATGTAATTCTCTTACATATAAATGCATTTCAAAATCAAACCTTGGAACCCACAGCGTCTAACCTGTTTCTTAATGAGAAAATGTTGTTTTAGAGGATAAGACATTTAACTCAGAATTAATTACAATAAATCTACATAATGCAAAACCTACTGTAACTTCTTCATCACTTAGTGGGATATTTCTTTTAATATTTTTATTTGTAAGTTTCTATTATATTTGAAAGTCAGAGAGAGAGAGAGAGAGAGAGAGAGAGAGAGAGAGAGATATTGTCCATTCACTGGTTCAGATACCAAATACCCACAACAGGCAAGCAGCAGCTAAGAGCTAGGAATCCCACTCAAGTCTTCCACATGGGTGACAGGGACCTGATACTTAAGTCATCACATCGGCTAACTCCCCAGGATGCACATTATTAGGAAGCTGGATCCCAAATACAGGAGCAGGGACTGAACCAGCTACTTGGGTATGAAATGCAGGGCTCAAACTGGGCATTCTGATAGGAGATGCAGGGGTCCCAGGCGAGAACTTTAACAGCTAAATCAAGTGCCTGTCCTGGAGTATCTTGAGTGATACAACCTCTTGAGTGTCACAACACTGAAGATGCTGGAGGTGTGACTACCCCTTTCTGCCCTTTGCAAGACTACTATGTGTCATAGAATGGACTCCTGGAAATGTAACTGGGAGTGATTGTCCAATGAGCATTCTATCAAAGGGCATCCATTTTCTTGCTGTTACTCCTTTGTGCCAAAAATAACATTTGCATTTGTAAAAGCTGATTAGTGCCAGAGTTTCTGTCTTTGTTCTTGGCTTTTTGTTTGCTTCTTTGTTTCACCATATCATAAAGAAATGGCTAATTTTGGCATTGTATGGAGTGGATAAATCTGTTGTGAGATGAGACTTGAGAGTTGAAAAAATATATTTTGATGCAGCAGGTTAAAATGCCACACAAGACACCAGCATCTTGTATCAGTACTGATTGGAGTCCCTGCATTCCACTTCTGATCCAGCTCCCTCCTAATGTTCCAGTGAAAGCAGTGGAAGATGGCCCAAGTACTTGGGTCACTACCATCCACACAGGAAACCAAGATGGAGTTCTAGGCTCCTGGCTTCAGCCTGGCCCAGCCGGGTTCAACGTGGCTATTTGAGGAGTCAACCAGTAGCTGGAAGATTCTCTCTTTCTCTCTCTCACTGTGTGTGTGTGTGTGTGTGCGCGCTCCTTCTTCTCTCTGTAACTGCCTTTCAATACATAAATAAATGTTTGGAAAACTTTGAAGACAGCATAGATAGATAGGCAGACAGACAGACAGACAGACAGACATGGCCAAGCTGAAACAGGGAGCTAGGAACTCAATCCATACCTCCCATGCTGGTGGCAGAGCCCCAGACTTCTTGGCCATTAACACTGCCTCCCTGTGTCCCCATTACCAGAGGGCTAGAATCCAGAGCCTGAGGCTGGCATCAAACCAATGCACTCTGATAAGAGATGCTAGCATCACACCTGGTATCTTAACTGCTAGTCCAAATGTCCTTCCCAAACCTAGGGAATCTGATCACAGATAGAATGGGAGGGGATTTGGTCTGAGGCTCTGGAAACTCATCAGAACTCTCTAGGCCTCGAAATACCATGGTTGTGTTTCAAGGTCATTCTGATATAGGATATATTTGAATACCGATCATGGAGATAATGGAGAAATGTTGAATGTTATCAAGTAGTAAAAGAAAGAGGTGACAGGAATGTAAACTAATACAGCTCGATAGCTGAAAAGTAATAAAATATTATTTGCAAAAGAAAACATTTGAACAAATCGTGGTGATTGATTTCATAAAAGAGGGGAAAGAGGAAATGATTATAAGAACTGATGTTTCTTGCTTAAGAAATTTCCACCAGAAGAGATAAGGAGAGGCAGCGAGGGTGTGTGAAAACGATAATGCATTCTCTTTTGGGCATTTGGGAGAGATTTTCACAACATCCATGAGGTTGGTGCTCGGTGATTGCCAACCCAAATCCTGATCCCAGGAGGAGGTAGGAATGCGACGTAAGATAAGTGTATCATGGCAGAAGTCAAGGAAATGGTAGAGGAGGCAAAATGTAATCATTACAACAGTAACAACAACAATATTAATAATAATAAACAGATGCCATCTGTCTCATATTAAGTTCTGCAGGAGCAGAGCCTGAGACAACAGTCCAGGTATGAATGACTTATGAAGGAAGTCCCTCATGGGGAAGTG
The DNA here is from genome assembly GCA_949820135.1 of Sylvilagus floridanus. Lineage (NCBI taxonomy): Eukaryota > Metazoa > Chordata > Mammalia > Lagomorpha > Leporidae > Sylvilagus > Sylvilagus floridanus. The sequence goes on from OX463236.1 coordinate 36,352,202, forward strand.
TGGGAGGAGGTGGGAGGCAAGGCAGAAGGAGAGGAAGCCAGACAAAGGCAGATTCCTGCAGAAGGCAGCTTCAGGCTGTCAGAGTGTTGAGGGGTCCCTCCAAGAGGCAAGGGAGTGGGGGTCCCCTTAGTATTGTTTAAAAATTCTGAGGCTCTTCCAGTTCCCCCTCTGAAGAAAATGCACAAATGCAGGATATGGAAGGGAAAGGAGTACAGTGGATGGATGGATGGATGGATGCAGGGAGGGAGGGATGGATGGAGGGATGGATGGATGGATGGATGGATGGGAAGGGCACATACTGGATGAAACAGATACCTTATACTCTACCAGGGAAACTCTGTGGCTATATTGTGATGTGTGTTGGGAATACGAAGCACTATTGTGAAGGGAGCATGAGGTGATTGAAATAATTCTGGGGTGGGAATGAAAAACTTTGGCTCAGAGTATCTTCTAGGTCCAATGCAACAGGAAATGGCATTTCTTGGCCTCTTTATGTAAGTCTTCCAATTGGTTATGTGGATAAAATAATATTTGCCTTCCTGACTTGGAAGTAATGTAATGAAAAAGTAAGAAAAAAATTTAAGCTTGAATTGAAGAACAGTTTTCAAAATCTCTTTTTGGAATGTTGTGACCACTAAAAAAATAATTGTTAGTAAACCTTATATAAATGCCAAATATTGCCATCAAGACATTTCTCCAAAACGATATCACTACAAGTATGATTGAAGGATGGGAGCGAATCAGCTTGATCAGTAATTATTAAAATTTATCTATTGAAAATAAATACCACTTGTTCAAACTCCCAAGAAAGGAAATTTCTGTCATCAAACAGCTAAGAACTTTGCAAAACCAAACACAGTGTCTATTCTTGTCATGGTGAAAAGTAGGCTGGGAGACAGGTGTTTAGCCTGGCAGTTAAGGAAGTACCTGTGTTTGCCACCTGGTTTCCACTCCTGACTCAAGTTTCCTGCTAGTGTAGACGCTGGGAGGCATCAGTGAGGACTAACATGACTGGGTTCCTGCCCCTATGTGGGAGACCTCAGTTGAATTTCCAGATGGAACAGCCCTGGTCATCAGTCATTGCAGGCATTTCGGAGAGTGATCCAGTGGATGAGAGCTCTTGAGCTCTCTTTCCTCCTTTCAAAGACATAAACCTAAGAATTAAAAGCAAATAGAACAATGGATGCACATCGTAGAAAATTAAAGCCACTTAGTAGCTGTGTGTTTTTAAAGACATCATTTAACATTTTTAGCTTCAGTTTACTTGTCTGAAAAATGGGGGCTGATACACATGTATTGGAGTTACTTGAGTTGTTAAATGAATGGGTTGAGAAACTTCTGACTCAGGGAGCTCAGAATCTGCTGGCATATGTCCATATGGATTATAAACTGTTGAGTGCCATGGAAGGAGTTCAGCAAATACATGTTGAATAAATGGCTGAATCCTATGCTATGATTCCTTGGCTGCTAAAAAGAATGAGACTACTGAAGAATGAACAACGTGCTCTCTTCTATTCTGTCCCATAATAGTGTCCAGTGCTCAACCGAGATTAGGGAAAATGGATTCACTGTGTGGTTAAAAGAATCTCCAGTAGATTGTACCATCCTCACAGCTCATTTCCTAAAAATGGGGCATTGGGATTTTACTTTTATCTTATGCATTACATATAGGTTGAAATCATTATGATTTAAGTCATTTATAAAAGGTTTTTTTTTACACATAAGTTGGTATCTGGCCATTGGTCTATATTTTTTAGTCAAGAAGATGGCCTAGATGATGTCAGTTGAATTAGAAAAATTTACAAGATTAGGGGCCAGTGCTGTAGAGTAACAGGTAAAGCTTCTTCCTGCAGTGCTGGCATCCCACATGGGCATTGGTTCAAGTCCTGGCTGTTCCACTTCTGATCCAGCTCTCTGCTATGGCCTGAGAAAGCAGTGGAAGATGTCCAAAGTCCTTGGGCCCCTGCACCTATGTAGGAGACCAGAAAGAAGCTTCTGGCTCCTGGCTTCAGATCTGCCCAGTTTTGGCCGTTGCGTCCATTTGGGGAGTGAACCAGTGGGTGGAAGATCTTTCTCTCTCTCTCACTCTCTCTCTCTCTTTCTGCCTCTGCCTCTGCCTCTCTGTAACTGTCTTCCAAATAAATAAATAAATATTTTTTAAAAAATTTACAAGATTCAAAAGATCACCTAAATGTGATTAAAAGGAAAAAATCCCTTTCAGCTGCTTCCTCATGTACATTATCTATGAAAAGCTTCCTTTTCTCCACAATGTTTTCTGTTTGGTAGCAACCTGAAGTTGTGCTCAGCATTTCACAGTCTGCTATCTGCTACAATAAAACACTTAGTGGAGGGAACCATCCAGTCCCTGCCCCGGGAGTAGTTGGGGATCTGTGTGTCTAAAAACATCTAGATTCTGCACTTGTTTCTACTCCCAATTAAATTCTGCCACCTATCAGTACCCTACAAAGCCCACAAAAGACGTTAGAAAATGGCTTGATCCTAAAATGAACAGAGTCCCACAAGTTCTGTGTGGATCAAGCCTGGCACGGGAACATGGCAGGAGTGGGAGAGAGGGTGGCAGCTGGGCTACGTCACCCTCTGCTCATCCAGCTTGACCAAGGGTAACCACGAGTTCCAAAGCCAACGCTTATTCTACATGTCCCCACTTGTTGTTTAGTCTAATATACTTTCTGCTTAGCCAGTTCCATTCAAGATTGTCTAATTCTCTCCCATTTGGCTTTGGCAATGCATTCTTGTCAATGGGTGACATGCTGAAAAGTTTCCATTTTTCTCCTTGAGAAAGAATGTGGAACATGGACCTATTCAATTTTGGTTCAAGGGGATTCCATTTGCTAAGACTTTTCAGAGAAAATAATGCTAATGCTAAGAGTAGCTGAAATCATTTGAGTACTTGATATGTGAAAGGCACTGTGATAACATCAAAATTTATTTAACTTTTAAAACAATCACCAGGGGTCTACAATAGCATAATCCTCAGAGACTGGGCTCTTGTAATTAAAAACTCCCCAAAACAATAAAAAGTGGATCATTATCTCTCAAGCTTCACGGAACCTATAGAAAGTCATGCACTGAGTATGTAATAGAAAAATCATATGCAACCAAGTAATATATCTTTAGTAGTTGCTACAGGCAATTGAGGGACATCCAAAGACAAATGTGAATGTAGGAATCCCCGGGGAGAATATCCATCTTTAAAAAGAGAGACTAAGAGCAAGAATTCAAGGTAGGAGCATTGGAATGGAAAAACAAAAAGGAAGAAGCATTTCAGAGACTGCCAGGAATCAGCCTGGCTCCTGCCGAAGGGCCAGAGCCTGAGTGGCACTCGGGGGTGCACAAACTCTGTCTTCTCTAGACCAGTGGCTTGAAGGCCTCCTGGGAGTTGCAGAATTCTTGAGTCAAATGACCCCTGGTTTGCTCCCGCTGAAATTGCTGGCCCATGTGGAGTATCCAGACTGACAGCAGACTGGGTCTAGAACCACAGCTTGTCATTTTGCCCTAGTTACTTTTCCTGCAAATTGAATGTCCATGCTGACAATGTACCACTGTTCATCATGTTACAGTGCTACAGTGCACATGAGTGATTTCCATGGCATCAGATCCTTGGATTCTTCCCACAAACTGGAACATAATAGGTGCTCAGGGAATGAATAAAAGAAAAGCCAAAGAGGAAAATCCGTGTGGTTGATATAGCCAGAACTTTTGCTTTCTTGTTCCTCACATCGAGATTTCTCAACTTTATTTTCTGCTATAATCTTTCTTCTCCCAGATTAAGTCTGCAAAAGACCGAGATGGAGAGTCCTGGGTCCTTTCTCCCTACTAGTAATTATTTCCTCCAATCAGGATGTAGATTCAAGGGTGGCCAACACTGTCAATCACCCTGCTACCCTCTTTTGAAACTCACTGATTATGGGCAAAGTGCTTTGCATGTAATCACCTCAATTACTCAGTAACACTTCCTGTGTGCTTTCAGCTGGGTTTTGCATTTGGATTTTAAAAGCAACTTTCCTACTCTGTCCTGACAATCTTTTAAAACCGTACTTGGAAAGCATAGAAAAAAATACATGTTAGGCATGGCCACACATCTAGTTGTCCAAATTTAGCTTACCCTGTCTAAAGCTTTCTTAAAATCGCAGCAGATAAATAGGGATGGGAGAGACATCAGAATGAGTGGGTCTTATTTTTTTTTTCCTTTTTCTTTTCTGAGGGTTAATCTGAGGGTGCAGATTCCAGGGAGATTGCAAGCTGGGAACTTGGTCAGCAAGCAGGCTGCTGCATTTGAAACCATTCATTTTGTGAGAAATTCCTCTGGCATGAGGTGCTGGGGTAACTTCATGGACTATACTTCTCTGGCCTTGAACTTGGCTCAAAACAAAGCACAACACAACAAAAAGCAAAAAAAAAGAGAAAACCTCCAAAAAACAAATAAAGCAACCACAGCAAAAGGCCGTCTCTGCTGGAAGGTCCACGAGAGGGAATGAGAGCTTCCCAAGGAGCTCCTGTCTTGATCCCTGAGACCTAGAGGCCCTGCTGGCGGAGTCTGCAGCGGGTGGCTGCCAGCTTCCTCCTGGGCATGTGAGCTTGCAGGACTGGGCTGAGAACTCCTTTCCCTATTGGCTCGTTGGCCGCAGTTCTTTCAGAAGAACCAGTCACTGGAGCCACACAGTGCCAGGGGTCACAGATCTCCCTGGGTAAACCCAACACACCAGTGGAAACCCAATCCTGGGCAGTGTTAGCAAGTTTTAGTGGTTGCCTGTTCAGTGATCTCCCCCTTTGTTTGGAAAATTCACTCAAGACTCTATCAACATCACCTCACCTGTTTGGCACATGCAGTTATTATGCATCTATGATATTGCGGAAACGGTGCCTGGCACTGGTGGTAGGGAACTAAACAAGACGCGGCTTCCAATTCTGGAGGTCATGGTTGAATGAAGTAGGGGCTCCTTCTAATGTCAGCAGCTGGAACCCTCCTCTTCCTACCCCACCTTGAGCTTAGACATTCATTCTCACGAGGTTATTTGCGGTGGGACAAAAATCAAATGATGCCAGAACTGCCTAAACTCTATTTTTAATAGCCCTGTCTATAACATACTCTAGGCAAAATCTCCACACTCCAAACTCTGAGGCTCCATTCTTAATGTGTGTCAAATGAGAGAACTCGAAGCAGAATTCTAAATTCTTCACTTGGCAGCTTAGTCATTTCCGATTGCTAAAATAAAATACCATAAGTTGGGGTGCATATAAGCAACTGAATGTAGTCACTATTTATTGACTTGTTTGCTGCTTCATCACTAAAACACAATGGCCTGGGTACCTATGTTTATCGTGTTCACCAGTGTATCTTATTTACCTAGAACTATAATTAGCAGAAAATCATTATTCATTACATTCTTATACAAACAAAAGATGAAAGAAAGAAGAGAATCTTGAAAGCTCACAGATATATGTGAAGGTCCCTGATTAAATATTGAGGTTTCCAAATTCAATGAGATCTATTAGTTGTCATGAAAGGGCTATTCCTTGGCAATAAAGAATCTTCTGAGAAGAGAACTTGGGCATAGAACCAAATGAAGGAATCAACTCTGGGGATGGGTCAAAGGTACAAGACTGGTCCGGTGTCTGAGGCAAATAAGAACACAAAGTATGGTAACATAAAGTGATGGAAACCAAAGAGAAAATGCTTCATAGTGAATATTAGCGACATTCATCTAAAATTAAATTATTCTTGTTCAGTTAACTTCAAAGACAGAGCTACGTAAGCCTTATCTAGATGCTAACATAAATCTAATTTTCTTAATTCTTATTAAAAATAAATAAATAATATGTTTTAAAATTACTTTAATGCATTCTCATTTTTGGTCACAAAGCTCCTTGAAATAGTTCTATAATGAACTGTGGATTTATGTATTTGAGAGGCCGAGTGGTTGGGAGACAGACAGAGAGAGAATGAGTTAGAGAGGGAGAGCTCCCATCTGTTTGGGTTCATTCCTTAAATATCTTCAGTGGTTGCAGCTGGACTGGGCTGAAGCTAGGGACCAGCAGGACAATCCACTCATCTGAGTCATCCTTGCTGCCTCCCAGGAGCAGCACTAGCAGGACGCTGGAGCTGGAATCAGGAGCAGGAGTTGAGATTGAACCCAGGTACTCTGATGTGGGAAGTGGCACACTAACCTATGTCTTCACTACTAGACCGAGTGTCCAATGCCACAGTGATGTTTTAAACATGCATTTGGCCTGTGTCCTTTTATATCATATTTACATAGTATAAAATTATATGATGACAGAGAAAATGATAATATAAACTGCATATGGGTTATTCCATATTATATATGGAATTATCTTTATTTACATTAGAACATAATACTTGGCCTATGACATTACCTCACAAAGCTTGTAAATAATGAATTTTTTTAAAAACCTCGTGAAAAATTTGAAATCCATGCACAATTTTTTTCATAACATGCATTTCCTGTGAACTTTTTGAAGACGTTTCATACATGATCTTTATCTTCTGGAATCAGTAGTCTTATTTATAGACAAATGTATTATTAGCAATAGTTCAATAGATAAAAAAGATTATTAAGAGTGAAAGTATTTCTATTGGCATGAAATTAAAATTAAATTTCATTTATTATCATTTTAATTTTATTTTAGTAAAGCTCCGTGCCTTATGAGGTAGTTGCTTAATAATTTAGTTTTTACATTTGCTTTAATTTTTAACTTGTATTTTAAATCTCTTTTTTGTTATGATATATTTGGTGGGAGTCAATAAGTGGTCTTCTCTGTTTTTATCCCAAGAACTGTAGTAAAATGAGCAATTAAAGCAGCATTGTGGTGCAGTGGATTATGCCTCCACCTGCAATGCTGGTATCCCAAATGGGTACTGGTTCGAGTCTCAGTTGCTCTACTTCTGGTGCAGCTCCCTGCTAATGGCCTGGGAAAGCAGCAGGTGATGGCTTAAGTACATGGACCCCTGCCACCAACATGGCAGACCTGGATGGAGTTCCAGGCCCCTGGCTTTAGCCTAGCACAGCCCTGGCTTGGGGCCACTTGGGGAGCAAACCCAGCGATTGGAAGATCTCTTTCTCCCTCTTTTTATCTCTCCTCTTTCTGGAACTCTGCCTTTCAAATACATAAATCTTTAAAAGATAAACAAGTTCTATTGTTTTTAGAAGTCATTTTCCTTTTTGTCCTTAGCAACAATCCATTTAAATTATAGATACATCTGGAAAATTCACAACCTCTAGTCTCAGGACCAAATCCTGTATACATTTTTAATCAGAGTAGTAGAAAATTATGTTAATTTAAGCACATTATAAGGAGACACATTTGAAAGCTATGGGGCTGATCTCTATTCTACTGAAAGACACTTATTTTTCATTGTTAAAAATATCGAGTCATTAAATTTTGTGGAATTCATATTTTAAAAATACTCTCCTGCTAGAAGTTCTGAATAAAGCTATCAAAATCTCTGGAAAAGAAAATAGTTTTGAGTTCTGACCTTTTAAGAAAAATGACACTAAAGTATTATTTTAAGAAATAGTTGTGAACTTACTATTTATAACCTCTGCACATACCTTGAATATGTGAGTGTATGTTTATACATATGTATTCATTTTTTTAAAAAATTATTAATGATGGGGCCGATGTTGTAGCATAGCAGGTAAAGTCATCGCCTGCAGTGCCAGCATCCCATATGGGTGCTGGTTAAAGTCCTGGCTGCTCCACTTCCCATCCAGCTCCCTGCTAATGGCCTGGGAAAGCCGTAGAAGATGGCCCAAGTGCTTGAGCGCTGCACCAATGTGAGAGACTCAGAAAAAGCTCCTAACTTCTGCCTGTGGATCAGCCCAGTTCTGGCCATTGTGGTCATTTGGAGAGTGAATCAGTGGATGGAAGACCTCTCTCCCTATGTACCCCTCTGTCCCTGAGTCTCTTTCTCTTTCTGTAACTCTACCTTTCAAATAAAAAAAAATCTTTTTAAAAAAATTTAAAAAAGAAATTTACTTCAAAATAACTGGAAATTTAAAAAAAATCTTAGTGATGAATAAAATTGAAAATGTAGCACAGAACATATAGAAAAAATATTGATTTTAATGTATTTTTTCTGTAAGTATTACATTTTAATGATTATTATGGCCATCTCAGTCCAATATTTTGTGCCTAATGTTGGCTGAGCCAATGTAAAACATAGGTGATTTTATCAAGTCTTACATGAATTCGAAATACAGAGGAAACAGGAAGATAGGATAGGTGACAGTTGCCCCCTCTTTGAGGTGCTCCTCATCTGTCTCCCTCTAGTTCTTGACATAGATTTACCCCCACAGGGTTTTGATTATCTGCCAGAATGACCAGAACTCAGGCAGAAGCAAATCTGTTCTAGAAGTGTTTTGTTTTTTTTTTTAAAAATGGAATTGTAGGTACATGAGAGATAAATACTAAAGGAACTCATTATTTTCCCAATTAGCTGCAACCTGTTTTGCTCTGCTGGTTGACTTCAAGAAGTTATTTTTCTTCCTCATTTTAGACTTCCTTCTGAAACCTGATTTTTTTCCTCTTTGTCTTTTTTCTTTTTCACAGGCATTCTGCCAAATCTTAATAAATTTAGTGAGGTCTGGCAACTGTGTTTATATTTTTGTGAACTATGAAGAGCAAGGGTTCATGGAGTAGATAGGAAAAGAGTGTAAAGTGTCATTTAGTTAATTTAAAACACATTATTGGACACTTATTCCTGATTTTAATGGCATTATAATTAAATTTTATACCAGTTGAAAAACAAGGAGCTATGGTTTTAAAAGTGAAGGAATATTTCAAAGACTGTTCCTAGTGATTTATAGACATTTGTTATAGCTGCTTTTATTCTCATGTTCTAAATATCTTTATTTTAATGACATTATTTTCCTACTTGTAGATTTCAGTTTTTGAAAAGCAGGCAAAAATTCTATGATGAAATGTTTACCTGTTAATATTACATAATCATATCATATATAAGCATATGAACTGACGACCTTTCAAGCATGGGTTAAAAAACAGATTACATGGGAAAATAACACTTTAAAATTACAGGCTTTATGAGGATTTATTACGTGGGAATGGTTTTACTACATCATTTTAATACTGCCATAAAATATATTGATGTACATTTTATATTTTATTGTTCCTAAATACCCACAAAGTATGTAAACGAAGTTTCACAAGGGTGCCTGAAGAAGGGATACTACATCAGCACCGAGAGACCACAGCAAACAAAACCTGGGCAAGGAGAACGTGCATCTGGGCAGAAATACTATGCTTTGCTCCCATAGTACCCAGCTCGGCGGGCTGTTAAGAGGACTAAATGATTTGAAGTTTTATAAAGGTCTTTCCCAGTTTGGGATATTTAATAACACGTCAATAGATGGTGGGTTCTTCATTCTAAGAATTGAATCCTATTAACATTTCTTTGGTTTTTAGCTCACAAACAGAGGTAGTCAGAACTCTTCATGGATTGGATTATGTTTACTGCAGTTTTTATTCTTCTCTGGATGTGCTGGTTTAACAGGGCGTTTGAGTAGCTGGAAGGATGGGATGGGGTGAATCCTGTGAGGCAGTAGTCATTTCTTGGGCTAAAGGAGGCGGAATCATGGCCAAATGTTCAGAAGGTATAAAGTCGGGGATTTCAGATCTATATGATGGACACTTTCTAATAGGACAGTGCACTGCTCGGCAACACAAAGAACTGGCCGGCAGGGTGGTTGGTGGTTTGCTTGTCTGTGAAGAAATACGAGACAATAAGTGACTAGTAGTTGAAGATGTTGTTAGCAACAACAGGTAAACTAGGATTCTAGAATCAATGTTGTACTTCTATGTTCAAGAAACTTGCAACCACAAACAGGGTTCAGAAAAAAAAAAAATGTTGGGTGAGGTAGAAGTAAGTGAGGATAGAGTAGTTTTGAGTAATAATTGATAGCTGGCTTGTCCATGTCGTCACCTCCCAGATGGGGAGCAATCCACGTTATTATTAGTGGGTAGGTTTCTCCCCATTTCCCATGTGTAACCAAAGTTAAAATTAGAGGAAACCCCTGTCTTCTGTCCCTAGAATGTTGTGCCATATTTCACTCTTTTTTTTTTTTTTTTTTTTGCCAGAGTCTTTTTTTGTTCAAGAGAAAAATCTGGGTTCTAGTCTTAGGTTTGCCATAGAATCAGTGATTGTGATTAGCTCAGTGCCTCACCTGTTAAGTAAAGATCATAAGAGTTTCCATTGACATGGCTCACATGAAGGGAAAAAGAGAGGAGTGGACACTGTGGTGAGACAGGATAAGCCACCACTTGGGATTGGGTCAGAGTGCCTGGGATTGATCTCTGCCTCCACTTCTGATCTAGCTTCCTGTGAATACACCTGGGAGGCAACAGATAGAGTTCCCAGCTTCCAGGGCTAGCCTGGCACAACGCCAGCTGTGTGAGCATTTGCATAAAAGATCTCTCATTCAAATGCATAATTTTTTTAAAAGCATGATGTACTTAGAATGGGGAGTCTGATAAACCCTATTATTCTAATTGTTTGTAATTAATTTATTTAAAACATTTTAAAATAAAGTCAATATGGGAAGTAGTCTGGTTTGTTTTTACAAGATGTATTTCTCTATTTTGAAAGGCAGAGCTACAGAGAGAGAGAGAGAGAGAGAGAGAGAGATCTTCCATCTACTGGTTCACTCCCCAGATGGCTGCAACAGCCAGGGCTGGGCCAGGTCAAAGTAAGGAGCCAGGAACTTCTTCTGGGTCTCCCACGTGGTGCAGGGGCCCAAGCACTTGGACCATCCTCCTCTGCTTTTCCCAGGTCATTAGCAGGGAGCTGGATCAGAAGTGGAGTAGCCTGGACAAGGGACATGAACTGGTGCCCATATGAGATGCTGGCATTTCAGGTAGTGGCTCTAGCAGCTATGCCGGCCCCCTGAACACTTTTTAAAGTTATTTATTTGTTTGAAATGAACAATGACACACACAAACACACACACACACACAGAGAGAGAGAGAGAGAGAGAGAGAGAGAGAGAAATCTTCCATTTATATTCACTCCCTAAATGCCCTCAACATCCAGGCTAGGTCAGGCCAAAACCAGCAATCAGGAACTCCATTTGGGTTTCCCTAGTGGGTGGCAGCAATCCAAGTCCTTGGGCCATCATTTGCTTTCTCCTATGTACATTAGCAGGAAGCTGGATCAGAAGCAGAGGTGAGAGTCAGTCCTATCCACTCTGGTACAGGACGCGAGCCTGTCCCTTTTAAATTACAAAATTCCAGTAATTCTAGTTATTTTTAAATTATAAAATTCAATGAAAATAAGGTTATAGAAACTGGAAAACAATGACTATTATTCACTAGCTATGGTGATACCCAAAACTAGCATACCTGAGGCAGAAACAAAGAGAAATAAATCTAGCTCTACTTACTTACTTAAGAGTTTAAAAAGTCACAAGAAATGTAATGCACAAAATGGAAATACAAAATTAAATGTAACAAAAGCATGAAATAACTTTAAATACATATTTATTATTGCATATAATCTCTAGTGGCTCTCTGCAGGTTATTATTGTTAGACGTATTGGTAGAACATGATTCCTCCTTTGGATGGAGAATATGTCTCTTATTTCTCTGAATGACCTCATATCTATTAGTACATTGGACACTCAATAGTTGTTCGTGTTATTTCCCGGCAGGTGCAAAAACTGGAGCAGGTTTTCACAGATGATTTATATTTGTAATAAGATGCATAAATACAATGGTCATGCAAGGCATAGTAGATGGGCCAATAAGGTAAGAAAGGGGTGGATAAAGAACTTCCAATCAATCCCTTTACACCCACAGAGCCTAGAGGATGTGGCTAGGCTTTTTAGCAAAACCCATTTGTATTTGACAGCCTTTGTGCAATTCCTATAACCACTTCTCTGCTCCTTTTAAATAAACTATTTGGCAATTTTTTTTTGTTGCACTATTACATCAATTTTTCAGTTACATTTTACACTACAACTTTTAAGTCTACCTCCCAAAGGAGGGCTCTGGGAAGCCTTGGGGTATCAGATGAACTCTGGAATAGTGCCAGACATAAAAGAGTCTCCAAGAAGGATAATACTGGTTGTAAAATCCTCCTGCCTAAGGAATCTGAGTAGATAAAGGAAAAGACAGTTTTGCAACTTCCCCTTTCAGAGATACAGATCTCTGTCTTTCAAAACAACACTATTGTTTGCTAATCTTCCTGCAATGTCAAGTGTAATTTTTGTGCTTTCTTCTGATTACTTGGATAAACAGCACGTTGCAAAATGCTTCTCTTGGAGTGTCATTAATGCACCATTGCACAGGCCATGAAGAAACTGCTAGGTCAAGATTCCCATCATAACCTAATCAGCACAAATAGTTTCTAAAAACACAACACTTTCTTATATTAATCCTGAAATCGAGACTTATATGGCTGCTTACTAAGGATAATGCATAGAAGAGGTAAATTGGAAAGATACAGTGGGAGATAAGACCTGACCGCTCCCTAGAAGGAGTTTATAAATACTCGGGGAAGGAAGACACGTGTGTGGATAGATGTCTATTGCTGTTACAGCAAAGTTACTCAGCTACGGCCGACGTGGCTCAACAGGTTAATGCTCCGCCTTGCGGTGCCAGCACACCGGGTTCTAGCCCTGGTCAGGGAGCCGGATTCTGTCCCGGTTGCCCCTCTTCCAGGCCAGCTCTCTGCTGTGGCCAGGGAGTGCAGTGGAGGATGGCCCAGGTGCTTGGGCCCTGCACACCCATGGGAGACCAGGATGGCTCCTGCCATTGGATCAGGGCAGCGTGCCGACCGCGGTGACCGCGGCGGCCATTGGAGGGTGAACCAATGGCAAAGGAAGACCTTTCTCTCTGTCTCTCTCTCACTGTCCACTCTGCCTGTCAGAAAAAAAAAAGTTACTCAGCTACACTTTGTCTTGTTCGGGTAGGTCTCAAGTTAGAGTGACAGCAGGCCAGTGTCCTTTCTGAAGGCCCTGGGCATGATGGCTTTCCTTTTCTAGAGGCTGTCTGTGTTCCTTTTTTCATGCCCTCCTGTCTCCTTCTTCAAAGCCAACCACTCTAGATTTCTCAGATTCTTCTCTTAGCTATAGGATCCACGGGGTGGGCTCCCCTGAGCAGCTCCGACCATTCTTCCCAACATCCTTCATCAGTCACAGACGTGAAGTCCCTTTGGCTATGTAGAACATCACAATCACCAGCTCCCAGGTTAGACCTGGACATGGTGGGGAGCCATTACTCTGGCTACCACAATATATGGCATTACTGTGATATCTTCATCACTTAGTAAAGTCCTCCACTGTTGCTTTCAATCAGTGGTTGAAGAAAATGATTCCTGAAGTGGGGTGGGCCTTGTGGCACAGCGTGGGACGCCCACACGTATATCAGAGTCCCTCTTTGAGTCCTAGCTCCTCAGCTTTGAATCCAGCCTCCTGTTAATGCATCCTGGAAGGACACAGAGGATGGCTGAAGTACTTGAGTCCCTGGTACCCTCATGGGGGACCCAGATGGAGGTGTAGGCTCCTGACTTCAGCCTGGCCTAGTCTTGGCTGTTGTGGGCATTTGGGGAGTGAACCAATGAATGGAAGATGTTTCTCTCCTTCCCTTTCTCTCTCTCCCCCCACATTCTCTGACATTTTACTTTTCTTTAAATAAAAATAAATAATTATTTTTAAAAAGATAAATAAAATAGTAAAGATATAAAGAAAATATATTAGGTTTATTATCTATTAGGAAATAGACACCATTTATACATAAATTTGAACCACATGGCTTTTGCTACAGAACAATTTACTTATTTCAAGTCAAAGATTTAATGATTTTAGTTTAGAACTTGTAAGTATATGGCTATAGATATACCGTTGAATGTTGTTATGACTAACAAAACTAATTTCTAATGTTAATGCATGTTCATCGCTCCTAAGAGCTGAAATCATCCTCAATGTAGCATCAGTGGGTGTGGCTGTTGGGTTTTGTCTTAATCTGTGTGTAGAGGCATGCAGCAGAGAATGGTGATCTGTGAGAGTTCTCAGAGATAGAACTCCGCATGCTTTCAATTTCTCATTTTGTAAACTGGGAGATTTCAGTCACCTAAAAATCTGGACTTCTGCTATACGATGAACTGGCTTTCCTTCGAGTAATTTATAGTGGTTTTGAAGAACAGATTTCAGTTGTACGGTCTTTTATGTGTCAAATGTACTCGTGTGTAAATATGTATATACGTGTTTTCATGAGCTAAATGGTGGTTCACTAGTATCTTGGAAGACAGACACCAAACACTTGGACTATATTAAGTGAAAACAAACAAAGCCTATTTAAAGTCTAAACAGCTTTTAAGAATCAAGAAGATACTCTTAGACACTGCAAGGGTCTGTGATATACAAGAGCTAATAGCCATTCATCAAGTACTCTAGATTGACTACAAAGTATGGCTAGCTTGTTCATTTAAAATTAAAAAAAAATTAAAATTTTAATGTTGAGAAATGAGTCAAAATAAACTTTTGGATAAAGTGTATTGGTATTTTGTCTGTCCTCTCACTTTGTTTTTTTTTTTTTTTTTTACTGACTTGCTGATATAATACACAAATTACACAAATTCCCTTGGTTTTTGGATGCTACATTTCCCTTAAGTAACTTCAAGAGCATTATTTCAATGACATTTATCCAGGCAAGATGCCAATGCAAAGTTGAATAGACTGAAAATTGCTTATGTCTTTTGAGTGTTTTATTTATATGTAATTTCTCACAAGCAAAATCTTATAAATGGATTTATGTGGCCTTTTTCTGCTTTCCTTCATTAGTTAAGACAAGAATGCATATGGACAATTTAAACTCATATTTTGATTTACTTAAAATTTCTCACAAAATATCAGCAGACAGGGGTGCTGCTGTGGCGTAGTAGGCTAAGCACAGGCATCCCATGTGGGCACTGGTTTGTGTCCCAGCTGCTTCACTTTCGGTCTAGCTCTCTGCTGGTGGCCTCAGAGAGCAGAGGATGACGGCTCAAGTGCTTGGGCCCTTGTGCCCACATGGTAGACCCAGAAGCAGCTCCTGGCTCCCAGCTTTGGATTGGACCAGCTCCGGCTATTTTGGCCATTTGGGTAGTGAACCAGCAGATGGAAAACCTCTCCTTCTCTGTCTCTCCCTTTCTTTGGTACTCTGCCTCTCAAATAAATAAATAAATCTTAAAAAAAAAAAAAAACTAACACAGAATTTGGATTAAATAACTGTTAAGTGCTACAGTATTTCCTAATCTCATTATGCCAAGATTCTAGTTTCCCTCTGCATGGTAATGTAGGTATTTTCTGTTTGAGGTTGAATGATCAAAAGAAAATTGTAAATATTTGGGTATCAACAGGAATAATAACTACAATTATAGTGGGTTTCCTAAATACATGCTTTGAATGTGCTCTGTAGGCCTGCTCTCCATGGTAACTGTCTTGACCCTCACTCTAATCACTTTGCAGATGACTAGCGAATTCATTTGTCCAGCTTCTCTCAGTTAGTGGTGTCATGAAAACTTGTACCAGCTGGCCTGCCCTTTGGCTATCTCACTGTTTACATAAGAAAATAAATAAATAAATCCATGGTGAAACATGTTAAATGGTAGAATGTGAAAGCCGTACATTATACAAAACTTCGGAATTCAGAATTGAGCAAGATGCAAAGCTTTCCTCTGGTGATAGCCCTCTGGATAATGCTGAGTCACCAGAAGGCGTGGCCACACTTAGAAAGTTAAGAAGTGGCCTCTGAGGAAAGAAACACAGAAAAAAAAATTAGAATACCTTTAAGTGTAAGAAATATTCACCTAAATAGGTTAATTTGGGGGATGAACAGATGTAACAGATATTTTACTTTACTTTTTTTTAAAAAAAAAGAATTTATTTACTTATTTGAAAGTCAGAGGTACACAGGGAGAGAAGGAGAGGCAGAGAAAGAGAGAGAGAGAGAGAGAGAGAGAGAGAGAGAGAGAGAGAAAGTTTTCCATCCGCTGGTTCACTCCCCAACTGGCCACAACGGCTGGAGCTGTGCCTATCTGAAGCCAGGAGCTAGGCGCATCCTCTGGGTCTCCCACGTGGGTGCAGGAGCACAAGGACTTGGGCCATCTTCCACTACTTTCCTAGGCCCTAGCAGAGAGCTGGATCGGAAGTGGAGCAGCCAGGACTTGAACCGGCACCCACATGGGATGCCAGCACTGCAGGCAGCGGCTTTACCCGCTACTCCACAGCGGCAGCCCCTTACTTTATTCTTAATAGAGAAAGCTGTATTTCTCTTATTAATATAAAAATAAGAAATAACACATCAGTGGTGCAAAAGAGATTCAGAAAGTTTTATGTAACTTTCTCTTTTATCAAGGAAAGAATAAAAGAAGCTTAAAGAGTGCTGAAATCTGGGGTTCCCTGTAGTGGATGTCCCACTCAAAGTCATCATATTCAATACCTGAGGCTTGATTTTGCTTTAGAGCTGTACCGTGAGACCATCAAGCTCTTTCAAGAGCATTTTTTCTCCCTTGATTTGGGATTAGATTGAAACATCAGACAACATCCTTCACCCATACTTTGCATGCATCATCTCCTACCATTTTGGTGTACTCCATATGTCTATAGCTCTGGTTTACATAGGGAATTGCAAAGGCATGCAAATAGGTGAGATGAGTGGATAGGGAATACAGGTGGTTTCAGGAATCGTGGGTTTGCTTCTCAGTATCCAGTGCTCCATGGTTGGAGAAAAATGATCTTTCTGGTGGATTTGTCAGTGCCTTACCTCTGTGAAGCCTCCTTAAGTCCAAAGAGGGCAAATACCTCCAGTCTGTCAAGGATGCTACCTTTCAGAATGAGGACTCTTAAGACCACAGTTTAATAAATCAAGTAGTAGGTTCTTCAAAAACCTGGACAATACTTCCTTATTGAGCATAAACTAGACAATGCAACTATTTAAAAAATTTACCCAGGGGTTGGCATTGTAGGTTACTGCATCCCATATACTGGTGCCTGTTCCAGTCCTAGCTGCTCCACTTCCCATCTAGGTCTACGCTTTAGCACCTGGAGAGACAGCAGTGGGTGGCCCAAATGCTTGGGCCCCTGCCACCCACCTGGGAGACCCAGATGGGCTTCCTGGCTCTTGGCTTCAGCTTGGCCCAGCCCTGGATGTCACAGGCATTTAGGGAGTGAATCAGCAGATGGAAGATTTCTCCCTCCCTCCTTCTCCCCCTCTGTCACTCTTTCAAATAGGTTAATAAGTAAATAAGATTCTTTAATAAAATTACCAAGATACGTTACAGGGAACTACACTATCCTAGCATTAGTTATGTAACTCTTTAAGTAATCTATAAGTAAAGCTAATACACAAGATACGCTGTGTATAGTCTAGCAAATTATGAAGAAACAAAACACACACACACACTGTCCACAGAAGCAGCATTCCAACAAGGGGAGCCTTTTTCTCCCAAGTTTGAAAAAGTCATTCCTGGTACTGAGTGCCATCTGGAAAAGGGGGCTGCCTCAGATATCCCCAAGACCACAATAAACATGCAACATGTACATATAGTAAAAGGAGCCCTTGATTTTATGACGTGACTTTTAAGATGCAAAATAAATGGGTTACACAGTTGCCTCAAAAAACACCATATTGTGAATATCTCAGTTGTGTTACACTCATGAATTTATCATCGTTGGATTCGAAACTCAGAAACAAAGAAATGGATGCCCCAAGTTCCTGCACTTGACTCACATGCCGGTGTCTACCACAACAGGTGTGGGGGGGGCTTAGGCTTTATAAGTCTGGAGGCCCTGCAGTTCTAACAAAGCAGCCCACACCTGGACATACATAAAAGCCGGCCTTGACACTCTCGGTGAGGAGTGTTCCTTAACAGGCCCCTGGATTCGGAGAATGGCCCCTCCTGGCTCAGAAAACTGAAAACGAAGCTTCAGAGTTTAGTTCTAGCTCAGATTTCCTGGTGTTCTCCATGGCTGTCTTCCCTTTACCACCCAAAGACAAAGCACAGCTCAACTCATAGCTGTCCTTTAGTTTGGGACTAATTCTTTTTTTTTTTTTAATAGAGGAGCATCTTTTTTTTTTTTTCTTTTAAACCCTCTCTCCATACTTGTTTTGCTCTACCCTCTTTATTTTTCTTAAGATTTATTTATTTATTTGAAAGTCAGAGTCCTGCAACCCCCACCCCTACCCAGGCCCTGCAACACACACAGAGAGACAGAGACAGAGACAGAGACAGAGAGACCATCTACTGGTCTACTCTCCATTTGGCTACAATAGCAAAGGCCAGACCAGGCTGAAGCCAAGAGCCGGGAGCATCATCCAAATCTCCCATGTGCATAACAGGGGCCCAAACACTTGGGCCATCTTCCACTGCCCTTCCTAGGCCATTAGCAGGGAGCTGGATCACAGGTAGAGGAGCTGGGACAGGAACTAGTGCCCATCTAGGGTGCCAGCATCACAGATGGAGGCTCCACCAGCTACACCAAAATGCCTGCCTGGAGACAAATTCTGAGAATATGCACCAATGCTATTGCTTTATGGGCAGTGGTGACTGCATGAAAAGAAATTATTTCTGTTTAAGTATATATGACATATTTCTAGAGAAAAAATAAACTTGCTATTTTTATGTGCATGACAATTCTTACCCTATCATGATGTACTTGAATTGTTACTGTTGTTTTCCTGGATGCTGCCTTGCGGTCTCACCACAAATTCTGCAACAGACTTCCTGGGAGTGTGGCAAAAGTCGTGGGTGACTGGCTGCATCTATGACTTGACTGAGTAACCATTAGAATCCTTTTAGTGGACATTTAAAGTTGAATGCATGGAAAAACCACTTTACATTAATCAACAATGTGTCCAAAGTCCTGTCCATTGCTTTCAATTAGGTCATTTAAAAATATATATTTATGTGAAAGGCAGAGAGACAGAAAAAAAAAAAAAAGAGACACAGATCTTCCATCTATTAGCTAACTTTCCAGATGCCTGCAACAGTCAAGAATGAGTCAAAGTTAGGAGCCCAGAATTCAATCTGGGTCTCCCTTGTGGGTGGCAGGGGCCTACACACTTGGGCCATCACCTACCGCCTCCCAAGGTGAGCATTAGTAGGAAGCTTGAATTGGAAGCAAAACTAGGAGTCAAGTCCAGACACTCTGATATGATGTGTGGCCATTCCAGGAAGCATCTTTAAAAAAAAAAAAAGATTGTATTTATTTATTTGAGCGGTAAAATTACAGACAATGAGAGGGAGAGACAGAGAGAAAGGTCTTCCATCTGCTGGTTCACGCCCCAAATGCCTGCAACGCCGCAGCTGCCAGTCTCCCATGTGGGTGCAGGGGCCCAAGGATTTGGTCCATCTTCTACCACTTTCCCAGGCCATAGCAAAGAGCTTGATTGGAAGAGGAGCGGCAGGGACTCGAACCAGCGCCCATATGAAAAGCAGGCACTGCAGGCGGAGGATTAACCTACTGTGCCACAGCGTTGGACACCCGCCAGGGGGCATCTTAACTGCTAATGGCTGGCATGGTTATTCTCTCTCTCTTGACATCTTTAATTATTATTGTCTTACTTTGCCTTTCTGCTGGAACCCAGAACATTTGATGATGTTTACACCAAACATCTTAGATTGGATCAAAATTATCTAATAGAATTTTCTGCAATGATGGAAATATTCTGTATCTGCATTGTCCACTATGGGAGATGCTACAGACACATGTGAGGTGACTGAGCACAAAGAGAAAACCTCGATTTTACTGAATTCCCACTAATTCACTTTTGAAATTACATAGCCACATGTGGCTTGCAGCTACTATTAGGCAATGTAGGTCTAGGTTTGGCATGGACATTGTATCCATGCTCCATAGTTTTGCAAATAATTATGGTCATGCCTGCTTGCAATATTTTCTGTTTCTTATTTATGTGTTTAAAAGTGATTTTTGTCTGACCCAGATTGTAAAATTGGATGAACTTTTAATGTGAATATTTTCTATTTTGCTAGTCATCAGTATAAATCATCCAGCGGTGAGGCTTTGAGAAGAAAGATGCCAATCTAGAGGGTAGAGCCTACAAAGAGGGAGAGAATGAGGAGATAAGATTGTGTGGAGGGGCCCATGCTGTGGTGTAGTGGGCTAAGCCTCCACCTGCAGCACCGGCATCCCATATGAGCACTGGTTCGTGTCCCAGTTGCTCCTCTTCTGATCCAGCTTTCTGCTATGGCCTAGGAAAGCAGGGGGATATAGCCCATTGGGCCCTTGCACCAATGTAGGAAACATAGAAGAAGCTCCTGACTTCAGATCAGCCCAGCTCCGGCTGTTGCAGCCACTTGGGGAATGAACCAGCAGATGGAAGACTTTTCTCTCTGTCTCTCCCTCTCTCTGTCTCTCCCCCTCTCTGTCTGTAACTCTGCCTCTTAAATAAATAAATCTTAAAAAAAAGATTGTGTAGGGGCCGGAGCTGTGGCTCAGCATGTTAGAGCCCCAACCTGAGGTGCTGGAATCCCATAAGGGCATCAGTTCGGGTTCCAGCTGGTCCACTTCCAGTCCAGCTCTCTGCTATGGCCTGGGAAAGCAGTAAAAGATAAGTAGAAGTAAGTGCTTGGGGCACATGGGGGACCTTGGGGAAGCTCCTGGCTCCTGGCTTTGGATTGGCTCAGCCACTGCCATCGCTGCCGTTTTGGAAGTGAACCAGCCGATGGAAGATCTCTCTCTCTCTCTGTGTCTCTGCTTCTCTCTGTAATTCTGTCTTTCAAGTAAAAAAAAAATCTTAAAAAAAAAGATTGTGTGGAGAGGATAAGCAATGCTGAAGATCAAACAGATACTTCTTTCTTTCTGTTTTCTTTTTAAAGATTTATTTGTTTTATTTATTTGAAAAGCAGAGACGGAGAGACAGAGGGATAGGTGGATCTGCCATCCGCTGATTTACTCCCTAAATGAGACTGATGATCAGGGCTGAGATAGGATGAAGCCAGGAGCATCGGAGTCTCCCACATGGGCGGCAGGGGCCCCAGCACTTGGGCCATCTTCTACTGCTTTCCCAGGTGCATTAGCAGGGGGTAGACTGGAAGAAGAGCAGCTGGGACTTGAATCAGCTATGATATGGGATGCAGGCATTGCAGGAGGCTGCTGAAACTGCTGTGCCACAATGCTGGTCCCAAGGGCGTCTTTCCTAGATGTGGGAGGAAAACACGGTATAGAAATATGGAAACCACTAATGATTCAGTTATCAAGTAATAGAGCTGGAAGGAATATCAGAACTCTTTCAGTGTGGATCTATTTCCATGTGCAATAGCAGCTGATAGCAGTAACTTGATACCTGGCTTAGAATCACCTTGTAGTAACAGATTCACTTAAGCTACATTCCTATCATCCCTAAATCTTGATTTTCTTATTGTAAGTCACTGATGATAATAATACAAACCTCTGATAGACATATAAGTTTTTTCCAGAGCAAGGGTAAAGGGTAAGTGAAACAATACATAGTATCTGTCATATACTCAAGAGCATCTCATTTTGGTGGCAGGAAAACTGGGATGTTAGGAGGCTGACATCCCAATTAGTAAGAGACTTACAAGATTCATCAGGGATTAGAAGCCAGGCATATAACTAAGCATACTATGGGCCTGGGAGCTGCAAACGCAATGGCATCTCACATGTGCCAAGCACTGAACAAATGACATGAACAGTTCAAGGGCACACAGTATTAGTGATTGCAGATCACAGATCAGATGAACCTATTTGCCAAGTTCATTGTCACAAATGTTTCTTGTGGTTGAGGATCTGAAGACAAAGGTGTGTGTGTGTGTGTGTGTGTGTGTGTTTAGCCAACTGCAGCCTTTGAAATATAATAATTAATAATACAGTTAATAATAATTAATAATTCTCTAAAGTTGCTGTAAGGATTAAATAAGTTTTTAAGAGTACTTAGCATCATGTTTTGCATACACTAAAGGTTCAATGCGTATTTGCTACGATTTCTTTTTTTTCATTTTTTAAAAATGATTATTTATTTGAGAGACAGTGTTACAGAGAGGGAGAGGGAGCTACAGAGAGAGAGTTCTTTCATCTGCTGGTTCACCCCCCTCGCCAGATGGCTGCAACAGTCTGAGCCAGGCTGATCCGAACCAGGAGATTCTTCTGGGTCTCCCTCGTGGGTACAAGGGGCCCAAGCCCTTAGACCATCTTACACTGCTTTCTCAGGCCATTAGCAGAGAGCTGGATTGGAAGAGAAGCAGCCAGGACATGAACTGGTGCCCACATGGGATGCCAGCACCTGCAGGCAGAGGCTTAACCTACTATGCCACAGCACCGGCCCCTACCTATGATTTAAATAAAGAGAAACCAAATAACTATGGTCAAAAAGCAATGTAAGAGAGTGGGCATTTGACCTAATAGTAAAGACACTGGCTAGGATGTCCATGTGCCATCTGGGAGTACTCGAGTTCAGTCCACAGGTCTGGGCTTCAGCTTCCTGCTAAGGTGTTCCCTGTGGGGCTGTGGTGACTACGCAAGCGTCTGGGTGCCTGCCTCCCACGTGGGAGAGCTGAACTGCGTTCCTGGCCCTGATGGGTATTTAGGGAATGAACTGGCAGATGGAAGCACCCGCTCTCTCTCTTTCTCTCACTGTCTATTTATCAAAAAAAAAAATTTAAAGAAAACTAAATAGTTAAAAAAAATTAAAAGTAATTAAAGAAAAGTATGCATGTATACTTTTATCTCTGTTAATGAGATCCTAGTGGAAAGAATGAGCCATCAAAGAAGGAGGTACCTTTCTCTGAAGGGAGGAGAGAACTTCCACTTTGACTATGACCCTGTCTAAATAAGGTCGGAGTCAGAGAACTCAAAAGGCTTCCATAGCCTTGGCAACTCATGACAAGAGCCTTGGGTGATTACTGATGCCATAAACAAGAGTGTCAATTGTTAAATCAACAACAGGAGTCACTGTGCACTTGCTCCCCATGTAGGATCTCTGTCCTTAATGTGTTGTTCAATGTGAATTAACAGTATAACTAGTACTCAAACAGTACTTTACGCTTTGTGTTTCTGTGTAGGTGCAAACTGTTGAAATATTTACTTAGTATATACTAAATCGATCTTCTGTATATAAAGATAATTGAAAATGAATTTTAATGAAGAATAGGATGGGAGAGGGAGTGGGAGATGGGAGGGTTGTGGGTGAGAGGTAAGTTATGGGGGGGGAAAAGCCACTGTAATCCAAAAGTTGTACTTTGGAAATTTATATTTATTAAATAAAAGTTAAAAAAGAAAAATATGCATTTATACTTTTATATAGGTTTAAGTTGTGTTTACTGTATTTAATTTGACAATGAATATTTTTAAGATACAGGGCAAGCGTTCTGGGCCAGTGGATTAAGCCTCTTCTCAGGATGTTGGCATCATACATCGGAGTGCCTGGTTCAAATCCTGCTTCTGCTTCTGATACAGCTTGCTGCTTAGGCACACTCTGAGGAGCAGCAGGTGATGTCTTAGGTACTTGGGTTCCTGCTACCCCCGTGGGAGACCTGGATGCAGTTTCCGGCTCCTGGTTGAGCCTAGCCTAGCCCTAGCTATTTCAGGCATGTGGGGAGTGAACCAGCAGTTGGGAGATCTCTGTGTGTGTGTGTGTGGGGGGGGGCGCATGTGTTCATGTGTCACTCTGCCTTTCAAACAAATAGAAATACACTTAAAAGAAAGAAAACAATTAGAGCAAAGATATTTTAAAATGTGTGATCTAATACTGTCCATCCCATTCTGGTTTTGCCTCAAACTCGTAACTATAAATGTTACTATGCTTATAGACCACGCTCTGCTTTCTCTGAGAGACAGGAAAAATACCTGCCAGAATTCACTTACAGAAAATCCAGCATCTTCCAAAGCAGCTTTAATTCCTAATAAAGCGCAGGAGACCTAGTCGCGGCAATTCAGGGTCATGGCCAGGCAACGCAGAGACCCAGAGGTCCCCAAAGTGTAATGACAATAAAAAGAAAGGAAACTGGCTACTTGGGACACCAGAGAGACACTGACAAATGACTTCTGCATTTGTCTGGTTCTGTTTCTATAAGGAGAAAATGATAAAAGGGCAGGATTAGCAATAGGAAGAGGCAATAGAAAGAGGGTCCCTCCAAATGACTTCCCTTAATCCCTATCTTTAGATAGCCTTCGACCTCAGGGACCTATCCGGCAGGTGGGTTTCTCTGTGGGTCAGGGGTGGGAGTGGGGAGGGTAGGAGGGAAAGGAGGGAAGATCGCTTTGTAGATGACCTTAATTTTGCCTATAGCCGCTTCTGCGCAGCCCCCCGGAGCTTCGTGTTCTGTCTGCTCGCCTGCTCGCCACCCCACTGTCAGCGGTACAGACTGGGATCGCCACTGACACTCATGTCAGACATGCCCGGGGCAGCGCTGTCTCACTGTCCATCAGAAGTAAAGCAAGCTGCTGCCCACAGTAGTCAGAGCATCCACCTTGTGGGGCAGAGACAAACCTTCCTCCTCCGGGTGCAGTGAGAGGTGTGAGTAGTGCTCTCGCAGCCGGCTCTCCAGCCCTGCACCTGGACCTGCGGGAGCCATGGGCGTGCGCAGGGCTGGGGGCAGGAGAGGAGAGGCCCACTCATGATTTCTGATTTCAAGCACCATGAGGGATGTCGGTGGACGTTAGTCTCAGAACGGGCACACATCCCCATATGCTTGGGTGTGTGTCGAGGGAGCCAGGAGTACAAGCAGGCACAGTCCAACCTCGGTATATTTACCTGTCAGGAATCAGGCAATGGACAAGGTGTCTCTTTCAGACGTGTTCCGAGAGAGCATCTGCAAATAAAGTAGACCATCTGCGTGATGTGCACGTGTGTACGTGTGTACGTGAGGCACCGGGGGTGAGTGTGTGGCCACTGGGGAACTGAGCACAGCTCCTGATGAAAGCCGCCTGCCCTGAGCCTGGGAGAGGGGCAGTTCTCCCACCTGCCTCCTGGCCGCTTGTGTTTGTTGATTTTCCTTCTGCAGTCCGGTATCCCTTCCTTCACTTACCTCTTTCTTACCTGGCCTGGGACTTGCTTCAGGCTTTGCTCCTCCCTCCTTCCCCAAGCTGTAACCCCGCGGGGGGTGGAGGGGAGGGGGAACCGGTGTCAGGGTTTGGAATGTCCAGACTGCTCTCGCCGTGACACTGCCCAGATGAGGAGCTCGAGGACATTTGGCTGGAAGACAGCCCTTTGCTCTCCTCTGATGCTGCTTCCCCTTCCCTCCCCCACCCCCCCAGATATGTAAACACACGTACTTTGCTGTCTCAATGGAGCGAATTGGTCCTCGGCCTGTGCCTGCAGATTCAGCTATTGGGCTGAGCCTGGCTCCTCCCTTCCGACTCGGATAGGAGCCACTGGGATCTGGAGCTGGCTTCCAAATGGAAGCTGGCCTCTGGCCAGGTGACCTCCTCTTTGTAAGTTTCTTTCCTAGGCAGGGGTGGGGGAGGGGGGAGGGGGAGCTGGGGTCTGTGTGGTGGTGTTGGTGGGGAGGGGTGGGGGTGAGGGAAGGAGGGGCTGGAGGAGAGTAAAAGGGCTGTGTTAAACAGTTTCTTACCGTAAGAGGGAGTTCAGACCTAGATCCTTCCAGTTAATCACACAACAAACTTAGCTCATCGCAATAAAAAGCAGCTCGGAGCCGAGCGGGCTCTTTTGGGCACTGACTGCGAACAGGATTCTCTCAGCCAGGCAGCTCCTGCAGTGGGATCCGCCGGCCGGCCAGCAGCACCATGTGGGTGTCCAAACTTGTGCCAGTCCTGCTGCTGCAGCAGGTCCTGCTGCATCTCCTGCTGCTGCCCATCGCCATCCCCTACGCAGGTCAGTGCGGGTTTTCCGTGATGACAAGGATGATGATTTTGACTTTCGCTGAAACCCTTGCTTTCTCTCCACCACACTCCCTGGACCTGGCTCCTAGCACCCTTTCTGAACTCAGTATGGGGCATTGGTTTTTAAAAACCTCTCATTATACTTTCTTTTGACTTTCTTTTTTTTTTTTTTTTCTCTGTGG
This sequence comes from Sylvilagus floridanus, assembly GCA_949820135.1. NCBI lineage: Eukaryota > Metazoa > Chordata > Mammalia > Lagomorpha > Leporidae > Sylvilagus > Sylvilagus floridanus. The sequence continues at coordinate 36,378,243 of OX463236.1, forward strand.
AAAAGCATTTACAATGATAATTAACATCCCACAGTGGCACATCCCCTCTTCCCCACCCTCCCCCCTGCCAGCAGCCAACCCAGTCCCCAGCCCTGCTCATTTAGCCCCAACAGTCCTGGCTGATGCGGCAGCTCACTCCGGCTGCAACTTTGCGGGTTTGAGCAAGTTCAAAGCTGAAGATGGGGTCTGGTCTGAAGACCCGGAGAGGCATGGTCTGTCCGGCAGGGACTCATCAGTCCCCTGACAACCCACCACCCCTCATCCCGCAGCCAACCTGCTAGGGTAGAGTGTGACTTTATGCAGGTCTTCATGGGACGAGGTAGATTAAAATCTATGCATATGCACGTTACAGAAATGAAAGAGAAAGCCTGTCGTCTGGCTCCCTCCCTCTCTGGGCATGCATGCCAGCTCTTTTGGAACTGTAGTGCGCGAGAAGCCAGACCTGTGGGACTTGGATGGGAGCTGCATGATCACTCCTGTCAGTCTCCCACTTTCTTGCTGAGACTTTGCAGGTTGGGGAGGAGTTGCTTTGGCGCTCCTGTGTCCAGAGGTTTCAGAGATACCGTTGCTGCTGTGGGAAATTTTCCCTTGTTATCAGGACAAGAGGAAACATCTGTATTTGGTTGTATCACACCGTGGCGGCTGGGGTGCCAACAGGAGAGGCAGTGAACACACGGGGAATAAAAGAAAGGGATAAATGACCAGATGGTAGACATGGATTTTTTTTTTTTTTTTTTGCAAAGAAGCAGAGCTGGTGCATCTTTTGAGATGAGATAAGCTAAATGTGAAATTTATCAGACCTCTGATCTACTTTCTGACGCAGTACAAGGGTTGAAGATGCCAAGAATTTGCTAAATGATAAGGCAAACCACTTGGCTTTCTTCTGCTTTGTGAAGTGGTCCTTATGACACGGTTTGGGGAGGGTCGGTTTGGGGAGGGTCGATTGAAAGCACTTAGGTTGGATTCCTGAAGTGGTGAAGAGAGCAGGTTGTCATGAAAAAGGATTCTTCTAGGGCATTGCTGGTGTAGGGGATTTCAAGTATAACCTGAAATCTGGGCTCTGGTTTTGATGACTTGCCTTTGAAAAGATTAAGATGTTGCTGTTCTGGAGGAGAATACAATTACCTGGAATTATCTGAGCTAAAGCAAGGGAGCACAGTGTGGAAAACCCAAACAGTAGATCTACCGTGGACAACCTCTATTTGTTTCTGGCATGCATTATGAAGTTTTGGCAGGAGATGCACATCTGTAATTATATTTCACTTTGGCTAATGTTGAAATGACTGTGTTTCCTGAGTATAGGGAGAAATCAGCCCAAGAGTGCGCTGGCAGGCAACAAGAGGCCAATTGAGAATTACAGATATGTTGTGACTAATTCTTGAAGTGGATGATGCTAAAATTGTCATCAGAAGAGTGGACCTACTTTTGTTTGGGTGGCAAGTTTGTCTTGATAGTTTTTTTTTTTTTTTAATATCCTTCAAAATGAAAACCACTGGGAACATTCTTAGGATATATATAGAAATGTTCTGGTTTTTATGTCATCTAGTACTGAACATTTAGAAGTTTTCTTTTTCTTGTTGTTGTCCCTTGCTTTGGTTACATTTTTGGATTTATTCTATGAATCTATAGTTGCACATATTGTAAATTCATAATTGTTAGAAAAACAGAGACTGATGTAATATATTGACATGCAGTTAGTTTCCTAAGAAATACTCCATGTTGTGCATCCAAACCATCCTTGTAGGAGTTGGTTTCTATAGAATTACCTTCTATTCACTGTCATCAACACTGGAAACAAGTAGCCAATCCTCTGTAGCAAAAGAAGCATAAGACAGCACCTGATGCCAAAGAATCCTTGGGATATCAAGATAGACAAATGAGAAAGGAACCTATATTTCCTGAGCACATGTCATGGACCAAGTTCTGAAGTAAAGTTTATTTAATTGTGATGAGACTGGCATTTTTGGATTTATTTTACATATGGAAATGGAGGTTTAAAGATGTTACTTATCTTTGTTCGTTAACATAGTAGTTGAGATTCCTCCCCAAGGCTGTGGGAATGAAATAAGTGATTATGGTACCCCCAACCGTGAAATTAACTGAAACTTTCTTTTGAAAAAATTTTCTGGGTTAAGGAATATTAACAAAGAAAGAGAACCATCCCTGGGTGTTAGAAATGTGATTATACTGTGGCTAAGAGTCCATTTCTAGCTTGACAGATCAATATAGGCTTAAGGAATAGATGGTGTCTAAGGTATGAAAAGATGGGCAGAAGCATGGCTGGAGAAGCCAAGTACCTGAAGGCATAGTTATGAGAAAGGGAAGGGATACCCCAGAAAGACCTCCACACAGCAACTGAGAGTAGTCTCTGGGGACAGGTGTACTGGGTGAGGGAGTTGCCTGGACTGGAACCCTTAGTGTGATAGAATGGATGGGTTGGGTGTTCTGCTAGACAGTGTGGTCTCTATAGAGAAGGTGTTTACGTTGACAGGATGATTAACTCAAGTTGGATTTCGGAGTGTCGGCTCCAGTCGCTGAATGGAGGGAGAGTTGTAGGCAGACGCAGACAGTAAAGTTGGAGACCCGGAACCAGCAATGGAAAGGAGGAAGTGGAGGAAGGAGCCATCTAGAAGGGCCCCTATTCTCACCTGAACATCACCTGGTTTTGTAAGTCTCCTTGGAAGAGACCACTGTGTCGCTATCCAAATACCCGCATTTGCTTTTAGTCTGACACCTTCTCTTCTTGACATCTTAATTTGTGAACTAGTTGCCTTCCCTAAAGAAGATTGTGGATTTGGGAAACTCCCAATAGAAACATGGAGACTCGTTTGTAATCCTTGTCCCTGGGGAGTTTAAAATCTCCAGCCACAAGCATTCCCTTCCATTAATTATTTGTATACTTTCATCTTAACATCTTGCCGCTTGGAACTGTTAATCACTAATCATGCGGGCAGGTTTCTCGGAGTATGTGAAGTCAGAGTCCTACTTCTTTCCACACCCTGCAAATCCTTTCCTTGCATGATTTGCCTTTGAAGTCAATGGTTAGTCCACACTGAGAAGAAAATATATGAGGTATTGAGAGAAATGAGTGTGAGGCCAGGGACTGGGGAGGAGAAGTGTGTCTTTCTTCAAGCACCTTGATACTTTTGACCCCACTTTCTGTGTGCAGGTTTGCACTAGGATTCTAATGATTTCAGTTCTCAAATAAGGACTTCAGGTTCTTCAGGAAATAGAGCTTCCAGAATATTTTCCCATACTGGATAAAAGGAAAAAGACGTTACAATTTAAAGCATGACAAATTTGCAGTGATCTCTCACCCTTTGATTTCATTTCAATATTTTGTTTATAAACTTCAACTAACAGTCACACACACACAAAAATAGTAGAGAAAACTCTGATCCAAAGATATTTTTGAGTTGCTTCCCAAATTCAGCTCGGCTTTTAACTGTTTTCAGTAAAACAAGCATTGGTTGTTAATACATATGGTAGAGAAAGTAGAAACCATTTTCAGCAAAGGAATTTTATTTTTACGTGACTTCTCTTTGGACATTTTCTTCCTTTGAATAAACAATTAATTTTATAAATGCACAGGTTACACACTGAGCAACTTGCTCTAAATTCATATTTTAAAGCAATTGGTAAAATTGCTGACATATCAGGAAAAGTTTCTATGCCACATGTAATGAGAAGTGAATCCTGGCATCTGGTTCCGATGGACCCTGATTAATATTTGCAGCACCAGAAAAGCCTTTCACTTCTCTCTATTCTCTAATAAAAGACAATCATAGACTTATTTGCTTTTCCGAATCATTTTTGAGCTTTAGATGAAAGGTAGTGATGGAAAGTTTATCAGCAAGCAAGAGTAGATTTTTTTCTAATGAGGAACAACCACACATCCACACATTTCCATAGAACAAGTGAGGCTCTGTAGAATTAAACACAACCAGCCATTCCATGGAGATCTCTTTTCTGCAGCACAGTCATCCTTGCTTGCCTTCTTTTTGCCTGGTGTTGAGAGAAGAAACCACTGCACCCACCAGATGTGGTTCTCTTGTGTTTGATAATAACAAATGCATTACGAATGAAATATTTACCTTAGATTTTTTGAATATTTTAGTGCTTTTTCTCTCACCCTTATACATGTATAATTAATGCATCAGGTCAATTTTAATTCTATATTTTTAGTTAACAGAATTCATTTGAGAATATATACATAAAATTCTTTCAATTCACTGGGCAGATGTTTTTAACAGATTTTTCCATGTTAACTACTATTTATTTATTTAATATTTTATTAATTTTTTGAAATAACATATCTTAATCTGTATTCTACTCAAAGGCTTAATGGCTCTCCCAAATAAGTTCAACAAATAAAAAGTAACACTGCTATTTATTTTTAAAATATTCAAATCCATATAGGAAATCAAATGATTATTATGCTGTGTAACGTTTTACAATGCCAAAAAAATAGTGTAGTGAGGTCAAAGAAGGAGAAAGTTTAAATGGAAAAACTTATCTCCCATTAACATAGTTCTGTGACAGAAACCAATTATGCCTTCTTTGCTTGGGAGAATAACAGTTTCTTCTCTTACACCATAAATTAAGGGATGAAATTTCAAAAATAAGACTGATACTTCGTTTATTTGTAACATTTTTCTTAACCAAATTGATTTCCAAACATTTACTTGATGATTACAGTTTAAATAACTCCCATTAGTTCAAAGTTAATATAACTTCCATTTAGTAGATTGAGTAATTAACAGTTCAAGTAATTAAACAGAGTCATTTGGCAAGTCAATAAGAATGCCAGAATTATCATCTGTCTGCCAACCTTATGCAAACCATTTGGTCTGCACTCCATAAATAACATGCTGATAGATTGTTTGGTTGATTGAATTTTGATGTTAGAATGTCTTTTAAATTATGTTTGTAGTGTCATAGCCATTGCATTTTGTAGGGCAAAGAAAAGCTAAAAATGAAAGCATCATTACCAGAAATGGTACAAGTCTTCTGGTGCTAGTGATCAGGGTGTTACAGAGGACCAGACCTCTGGAGGACTTCATCTTTTCTTTTCTGAGAACTTCAGGTTAGGATAGATGATAATGAGTAGTATGTGCATGTTCAATACACCAACTGGAGCTAGTGGGTGCTGACAAACCTAGGATTATGATGCCATCCTCAGCTCCTCACTCTGCTATCCATATTTCCAAATTTTCTGCACAAACTTTCAACCTCTCATGTTGAGACATTTTGCCACATAGAAAGACAAAGCAAAGCTTTGCTGGTCTACCATCCAAGTTTCGTCTCTGTTGAGTGCTCTAACCCACACCTTCAGAGAATGTTTACACACCATGCTTTCATACACATTCTTAGCGATTCCTAGATAAAGGTGGCATGGTTCACAGTGGGGGTCTGAAAGTCAGGCAGCTGGGTTTCCCCTGCGAGATCTTCTAAGTGGTCAGTTCCTTGACCTGTATCTGGATCACTGCCTTTGTTCGTAGGGTGTTCAAAAGCATTGACAGGCAGAGGGCGTGATCACATCTCTTGTTATTATCCAATAGCTGCCATCTATTATATGTTTGGATCCACACTGTGAAGATGGTGGTCATGATTAAATTTGAGGTTACTTTGGGCAAATTCAGAAAAAGAAACAAGTTCTTGATACTCATGCACAAGATGAAGCCTTGCCTCAAGATGAAGAAGTCTTGCATCATGGTTTAGTTCTGTTTTCAGGTTTTTTTTTTCCCCACTAGGAGGCTTCATGCTATCTAGTGGCCTTGCACTTTGATGAAGAAAAATGAAACTGCTGCATTAAAGGATGAAGGTTTACATACACTTGATTCACAGCATTTGGCCTGATCTCAAGATAAACAGATCAGTGCCACTGAGAAGCAGTGCCCACAAGCACAAACACTGATGTAGTAAATAAGAGAAGGGCTAATACCTAAATGGTCTGAAATACTTCAAAGAGCAAGTTAGAATTATCCACTGTACTGTTGTTAGTGAAAAGGTTCTCACCTGTCTTTGAACTGGCTTATTTAATTAATAATGTAATTTGCATAAAGAATGATTATAGAAGAAAATGCAAAATATGAATTTGAAGTATGTTGTGATATGCTTCTGGCACCAATGCTTTTGGGTTGTTTGGAAAATGTCACTTCTTTAGGATGAACTATCCTACTTATTTGATAATTATTTCTTTAGGGTTCATTTGATTCTTTAGGATGAACTCTGTTCTAATTTTTGAAAGCATCATTCCTTTGAAAGACTGTAGGTGAATAACTCCCTGCTTACAATATTCCTCCCTTGCTCTTAACTATTCCTCACTTCATTTTTTGCCTGCAATCTTTGCAAGACTAGTAGACTGCCAGATAACATCGTTATCTTGTAGATGATTCTTAAGCATTTTTTCCCATATGAACCTTCCAAACATTTCTCCTAAATGTATTTTAAAAATTTTCCTATTAATAGAGGGGCAGAAGAAGAGAAGAAATACACTTCATGAATTTAAAAAGTCAGCAAAGACGATTCTTATCAAAGAAGACCCATTACTGAAGATAAAAACTAAAAAAATGAACACAGCAGACCAATGTGCCAACAGATGTATTAGGAATAAAGGACTTCCATTCACTTGCAAGTAAGTTATTTAATTTTGTTCTTAGCATAATTTCCCAAATACAGCATGTGCACATTATAATCATGTTTCTTTTATTAAATGTAATTTGTCCTTAAAATTGTAAATGTGGTCCTCATTTCACTGGAAGATTTAGCTGTCAGTGATGGGAATATGGCTTGAAGATGGGAGATCATAAAAACTCTATATTCTGCAATCCAAAGAGTCTTTACTTAAGGAATTTATGCTTTCTCATATGAAAAATCGAATGTGGGGTCCTGTAACCCAATGAGATGGACTTTTATCTTTTTCACATTTTTAAATAACGTATTCAGAATAAACTTATGTTTTCTTGCAAGAGGAATGCAGAAATTTTCAGAATAGAAATTGAGCAACAGCCAGAATTTACTGCAATTTATATCATTGTCTGTAGGGATTTAAATCAAAGGTGTTGAAAGAATTAGATTAAAAAAAAAAACACCTCTAGAGGATTGGCTTGGCCTCAGTAGCCCACACTGTTTCAGAGGAGTTAGGGAATGACGATGAAGTTTCAGGTGAAATGTTGTAGCAATTCAGAGTACTGAGGGCACTCACCAGAGAGCTGCTTATCTTTTGCTTCTCCCCCTGCAGGCTCCTAAGGAGGAATCCCCATAACATCGGCAGTGAGCTTTAGGGAGATTTGTGGTTTTGAGTCAGGTGACATTTTCATGTGACTAGCCCCCCAGATTGCTGGAAAAAGCTGCATTTCTTGTCTTCATAAGCCTTCACTACCCTCACACGTGTTCTATTCTTTTATGTCCTATTGTGTTCCATTGCTAAGACCAGGATTGCACACATAATTCTGTCCATTTTGAAATTTGCTCTGTGACATTTGGATAGCAGCACATTGCATGAACACAGGGTTTAGTGATTGCTATGATCAGATTTCCTAATTTCATGTGGTCTAGCCCAGGGAGATGAGTGTTAGGAGCAGGAGATGAAAAGACAGGGGCAGAGATGGCCATTCCCAGGGGTGGGCAAAATGCAACCTACTTTCTGTTTCCACTGCGAGGCTACCACTTTGAGGGAGCATTGCCTGGCCAGGGGAGTGAGAATTGACTTTGCAAGAATATTCCCAGGGTCATGTTATTCCCTGACTTTCCTGTAACTGCCTGAGTTCTCCTCTGAATCCACACCCAGCTATGGATGGAGATGTACTTCTGTCAATCCTGGAGGTTGCAATGGCATTTTCCCCCTTTTGGAGTTGAAAGGGCAGAGAAGTGAAATGGAAGAACTGCACTGCTTTGTTGTATATGAAGTTTCATACTTGCCTACTGTATTCTAGTCAAGTTATATTTAGTCTCCAAATTTATGATTACCTATGCAGAAAACCACATGTTCCAAAGTTCTTCTGCCCAGAAATGGTTACATCCTTTTCCTCTGTCTATTGTCAAATACGTGTATGTATATATATATATATATATATATATATATATGTATATATAATATATTGTGTACATGTACATAGATTATATATATTATTTGGGATTGAGAAATAAATTAGTTATTCAGAATTCAATGGTCATACTATGATACTCCAAAATTAAATCTTTAATAAATCATAGTATCTTGTTTGCCAACTTGTTATTTGGACTGGAATTATTGAAAAAAAAAACAATGAAAAACACCATAATCCTTTAAAAAATACCAACAGATTTGTGTGAAAGCATCTAGGAATTGAATAGGCATGGGTGGACCACTCTCAAGCATTCCCTGTGAGGAAGTATCAACATGATTGACTTTACAGGGATTCAAGTTCCTCTTTGCTGAGCAGAGGTGACCAGAATGCCTGATTCTAAGCTCTGCAGACGATTGCCAATTCATGAACTTACTTAAGAGAATTAGTAGGCTTTCTTCTAGTGCTGACTGAGTAACTGGTACTGCATTAGTCCCCCAGGGCTAAACAACTATAAAATAGACAAAGTAAATTCTTGAAAAGAAGATGATAATTCAAAGAAGACTAGGATAAAGACTCTTACATTTTAAAGGAGATGCAACTCATGGAATTTTACAGCTGCCCACACTCCATATGGAGATGTACAATACAACAGAGAAACACATTTCAGAGGGAGTATGTCATGGCAGTGGAATGAGAGAAAAGAGGTTAATGACATCAGTAAACTGGAAAACCTGTTACCCACTTTCCAGATGGAATCACTTTGTAAAAAATGCTATTACTTCTTGATATCTATCATTTTGTTCTTAGTGACCAACCCCAAAACCAGTGTAATACTTAGGAAAGCTGATTGTGGAGGTGTCACCTGCCAGCCATTTTCTTTGATTTCTTTGATATCAAAAGCATATTCTGTAATCTTAACACTTTAATTAAAATGCTTATAGGAAACATTGCCTTAAATAAGCAGTTATCCTTCTGCAAATATTTCTATAGCCTTTAACAAGCTCCAGTGCTTTATAGCTCATTAAGAAGCCATATTTATCCAAAAATTTCCAAACTTATTTGATTTCAGAGCCTCTAGGAGTATCTTCCATCCACTGGTTCACTCCCCAAATGGCTACAGTAGCCAGGTTTGAGTCAGGTTGAAGCTAGGAGACAGAATCCTGGTCTCCCACATGGTGGCAGGACCCCAAGTTTTGGGGCTATCATTTGTTGTCTTCCCCGGCATATTAGCAGGGAGCTGGATTGGAAGTGGAGTAGCCAGGACTCGAACCAGGGCTCCATTATTGGATATTGGCTTGCAAGCCATGTTATTACTCACTATGCCACAATGCCAGTATGTGGGTGATAATTTTTGTAATGGACCTTAGGAAATTCCACTTTAAAATATACTTAACATGATTATAAATTTTGGAAATTAATCATGATGTCTCAAATTGAATCATTTGCATATAACTGTAGACAAAACCTTCCAACTTGCCATGCTTGTAACAAAAATAGTCTTCATAAATAACCCAAGTAGCTGTGTTATATAGTGAAATCCTTATTTTTCAATAAGTCATTTAGAATAACCCAAGAACATTTCAGAGTATTCAGTCTGATATTTAAATCCATACTGGCAAAATGTTAATTTTGCTCTTTCTTGTTTGGCCATCAGCATGGTAAGTTTAAATATCACTCATATTTTTATGTGTGTATGCATCTGTTTTTATACTGCCCTCCTGGGTAAACCATGTGCTCATTGTTTAAAAGCTGTATAAGTGGTGGTATTGCTTTTACTCATTCAGATTTTTTTTTTTTCTTTCAGGGCCTTTGTTTTTGATAAAACAAAAAAACGATGCCTCTGGTTTCCTTTCAATAGCATGTCCAGTGGAGTGAAAAAAGAGTTTGGTCATGAATTTGACCTCTATGAAAACAAAGGTAACTGACCTCCCCCTGAATAATGCATTAGGAAACAAAGTACAAAATACATACAGTAATTTCCTGCCAAAGTATACTTCCCAACTGGTTTTTCTGTTGTATGCTGTATGTGTTATGAAGTCATTTCATCAGTTAAGACAGGTGAAGCTGGTACAGTATTTTAGACTGAAGACTTCCTATACTTTCCATAATCTAGAGGCCCTCCCCCCGTCAGTGATTTTCTAGGTGTTTCTCCTAGAACTGGGATTCTCCATGTTAATTGTAAAATATCCTTTCTAAGTGATCAGTTCAAAGTACTCCATGGCAAGTTTTGAACTTATTATAGTATTTTATGTTTTAATAAACTCTAGATAATCTAAGTGATGGTGATGAATACTGATAACATAAAAATGGAAATTTTGGAAAACAGAGTAATTCATATACTGTAAAAATCTTTGAAAGAGGACTTGAGGCCATATTATATGTTAATTTTGTCTATTATGGTGGTCTGCAATTGTATTGAAAAGCATTTGTTTTGTTTGAAAGTATAATTATATAAATGAAATAACTGTGGATTATTAACTATGAGTTCTACAAATTCTCTAATCACTAATAATTATTGTGGATTATGCTTGTGAAAACAGCACTTATTTCTATGTTTCTTCAGAAAGTCATACTGGGTTCCATTAAATTTGAATATTGGGTACTACATACAGGTGCTTTCATGTCAATAGCATACATATTTAAATCAAATAAAAAATTAACTGATGGTAGAAAATGAGGTAATCTCCTTATACCCCAAGAATTTGCAGTTCTTACATGCAATGATCTAATACAAGACCAGTCTTACTTCAGTCTTTCTTCTCGGTTGCTAACAACTACATTTGCCGTTATTTGATAGGAATATGCAGCTTGTTACTAAAAGTTGTATAAATTGTGACAGCAGCAGCGGTAGCAAAAGTATGGAAAACAGTCACCCAGTGTTGTCATCTTTTACACATGTGGTGCTACACAAAAAGCCACACAGTTTTGTTGAGATAAAGAACGTCGTTAATTAATTTTATTATCTTAAGAAAATTTCTGAATTCAATATAGGTTTTAAAAATCACTTAGTTTTTGTTTCTAATATTTTCTTAAGTCTGTATATTTGAGTAAATCACAAATGCCTGGCTAGGTCAGAGATTAATCTCTGTATATACTCATAAAATTAAAAATTCTCACTCATCGGCCTGTTCATTTGTTTTGGATTGTTCTGGAATGTGCCACTCAGAAAATTCTAGTAGAAGCTTTAGGCAGTATATTTCAATGTTAGTTGAAATTGTGCAGAAGTTTGAAATGGATTTTATTGTGTTTTTTCTTCTTCCATGCATATAGCCTATGCTTCACATAGTTATGACATCTTCCTCTGCTTTCTTTGATAGACTACATTAGGAACTGCATCATTGGTAAAGGAGGCAGCTATAAGGGAACAGTGTCTATTACTAAGAGTGGCATCAAGTGTCAGCCCTGGAGTTCCATGATACCACATGAACACAGGTAAGAATAGTGTGAAGACAAGTCTCGCATGAGGCCTTTAGGATAATTCTACAGTTCTGTACTAGCTTGCTCAACTTTATTGCCTCATATTAGGCCGAAGATTATGTGAACTCAAGATGGTGATCTAGAAAAAGATGAATACATTTACCATTAATATATGCCCTAATATTGTCCTACCTCATTGCTTCAATGTGTTGGTCACAGTGTTTATGAAAACATAATGAGTATTTCATTCTTTCCCATTTACCCTTGGAGAAAGTGCAGCCTTATGCACACGGGCAGGTGGACTGTGCACAAGTGAAGGTGGATGAGATTCTAGCCTCAGTGAGAGCTGAGTGTTCTTCCCCTTAAGTGGATTCCGAGCTTGACTGTGCATTAAAATCACCTACTGCTCACCTTTGAGGAAGCCCATCTCCCAGGTGTTAACTTGGGTTAGTTATAGCCAAAAATCTCCAGGGGAAATAAGTCACCAGTATTTCATAAACTCCCCAAAGTACAGCCCACATTGAGAACCATGACTCAAAGCTTGGATCAACCTGCTTCCCTGTTTCACCTGTTGTCCAAAGACTCCACAAAACTTCTTCCATAGAAGCTAAGTTTCTTGTCTGAAGAGGATGGTTGTGTTCATTATAACAGATGGATTCTATTTAAAGACTGGTAAACATAGTATCTATCTGTTCATTAGACTAGAGTTCTCCTCCTGATAGGAAAAAAAACAGACATATCTAATGCCTGCCGAATACCAAATATAGCCTCAGATTTCAGAACTTCACAAATAATTGCAAGAAGAACTAAAGTTCTTTAAAACAGCTCTCCTCTGGTTTGTGAACTCCATTGAAAGGTTTTTGTTAACCACGTGCCAAGTGCCTTGCTGAGCAGTTGACTTGGTTTATTTTATTTCATCCTCAGGAGAACCACATAGTGGGTAGTTTTGTTAGTTCTATTTTATATACACGGCGAAAGGAAAGCACAAAGAACCTTGTAAATTTTCAGGGTCATAGACAACTAGTAAGTGGTTTCCCTAGAATGGAAGCCCAGCCAATATTACTCTATAACATGTGCTTTTAAGAATCCCTGGGTACGAAGCACTTGGCCTATCCATACAACACATGCTGTGTCTTCTTTCAGTCATGGGGGTGATGACTCTGCCTTGATGAATTCACTTTTTATTCTATTCCACTCCTTTGGCATCATTTTTGTAAGCTGATTTTACTTTAGTAAATAGAAATGAGTAAATTGACTAAAAAATAAAGATTTTCAAGGTTTCACGCTGGGATCAGAACATGTGATCCCAGCATAATTAACACCAGCTAGTAAGTGTCCAAGGTGAACAGCCCTATAGTGTTCAAATAACAGAAAACAATAATTTTCCCAAATTACTTACTTACAACTACACAGGAACACCTCTGAAATGTAGTATTATCTTTACATTACAAACTATGTAATTGGGTTTGTTCTCTTAAGGGTTTGCAAGATGATGCTCCTTGCATGGTAAACAAAACATCTTATTTAAACAGATAGATCTAAGTTTTCATGAACAAAAGAATAGCATTTGAAATCAATCCTACCTGGTCCGGGAGAGTGCACTGGGTTGACCTAGTAGAGGTCTGATTTCAACCCAAGTTCTCTATGATTGTGATTCTCTGCTAGAGGAGTAGATGTGAAATAGATCTGTCTGGGAACTGGCTTCCAAATCCGATCAGCTACTTTACCAATGACTATTTCCTACTGATACACATGTTTACAGTCCAGAGGATCTTTTCTGTTCATCAAATCCTCTCAAGACCAACACTTAATTTTCAGCAATTAGCAGCCTATTGGAATATCTGAATGATAGCTTGACACTTTTAAATTAAGTGTTAACTCAAGATTAATTTTATGGGAAAGAGAAAAAGAAATATGCCTCTGTCTGGAGGAGGGATTTATTGTTGACTCCCTAAATGGAAATATTTGACGAGTGACTTAATAGGAAGATGATGATAGATGGTGAAATTAGTATTGAAGCTTAATCAGAAGAGCAGGTGACCTGATATCTACATCTTTATCCTTCATTAGCCACCCAGTATTCATAAATGAAGCAGATGATGGAGCAGTTCAAGTTTCCTTTGAACATAGTCTATATTAAAAGAAAAGAAAGGGAGGCTAGCACCCAGAGGACGTAGTTTATATTTCAAAGTATATTTGGGTATAACCCAATTTTAAATATTTCTTCACTTATCTCTCTTAAAGCCTGCTAGCAGCAAGGACAAAGACCCAAAAATAGTCTTATGCAAATAAAAGCATATTACAGAGCTACTGCCTGGCTCAAGGCTTTTGTGTAACAAGTTCTCATAAGCATTTGTCGAATGAACACAGCTAATTGAACAGAGCAGGGCTAGCTTCATCCTCTGGCCAAGCATGGGATGCTACAGATTGGCAGCCCAAACACGTTGTTAATTTGAGTAACAGGTCAAAGACTAGGGGTCTTCAAAAAGCTCATGGAAATTGCTTGCTTTATCAAAAGAGTATGTATGGCGTGTCCAACAGACTTTGAAGTAAACTCGTATACCAATGAAGAGAAGAGACGATGCGGACTCTTTAATCTGCATCCTGAAGAATCGGTTAAAAGTTACAGACAGAAGCTCATCTCTTCATTTTATTAACTTTGGTGGCGACACTCGTTCTGGCTGTTTCTCAGTTTGATTTCCACTTTGTCTCTTTTCCTTCCCACCTGTATGTTTCATACTAACCTATTGACTGATTCATTCACTGCTTCTTCCCAGCTTCTCTTTGGCTTTACAAATCTGCTGGAAAGGTATATGTGTGTGTGTATTGCTTTCCATGTGTGTAGGGAATGAAAACTCCTCTCTAAAACATTCAGTATTGAGTATGTGTCTATTCAACTTGTGCAAAACTTGGTACAGAAATCTTGTTCAGTCTATAAATCTTATAAGTGAAGACATTGAAACACTCATAGAATTAATAAATTGTCTAAGGACCAGTGTCATATATTGTCAGCTGCTGTATATGGAGCAAAAATGTTGGCTTTGTGATTAATAATAGCTTATTCTTTGTACTGTACCAAGGTTTTTCATAAAAGAGTTACAATAGAATTTTTTGGTGAGAATTTAAGTTCTGCTGTACTTTATGAAAATATGTAAAACAAAACTCAATTTTGATTCTATCAGAGAAAAAAGTGCTTTCATATAGATTTGCCATGAAAAGTGAAGTGTCAAAAAAGAAAGAAAATAAAGTTGAAGCAATGTAACAATCAAAAGTTATGCTAAAACACTCTGGAACAATGGCACTGAAACTAAGACAAAGCACAAATGACTCTATTTTTTTAAAACAAATTACTGTTATGAACTGTGAAATGATAAGGTTTAATTGCATCATAATTTTTGTCATATAGCCTAGTGTCTTATTTTCATTTTCCATATTGAAATGATAGTGAAATAATAATATAGATTTTTTTTTATCTGAAGGCATTTTGGAGTCACTAATGTTTATACTATTTAATTGGTTCTTTAAAAAGATTTATTTAATAAAAATACTACTCTTTTAGAGTAGGCTATTTCTTTGTGACAGATAGTTTATATTTTCTGAGGACTTGATTATGGTGAACATTCATGTCCAAATGAAAGAATTTCATTGGAAAATATTGCTGGATACGAATGCATGTCTGTGTTCATTCTATCCAAAATATTTTTTTTAAAAAAGATAACTTTTTAACTAGAAGTTGTATTGGGTAGGGAAGACATTTCATTCATTCATATTTACTTACAGACAAAAATCCTTGGTTTTTATTTAGTTAAGTACCCTCTAGAAGTCAGAGATCAGTAAAAGCAGAAATAAAGCTTTGTAGCAAAAACCAAACTGAATATTAAAAATGTGACTGGATTTGCAAAAAAAAAAAGTTTACTAGTAAAATTATTATGTTATTTTGCAAGAAGTCTGAAAGACAAAGTTACTATTATTGAGTCCACTGTAAAATACTTTGGCTTTTCTGATGTGTTAGAGTACTTTATGCTAGTGACAACATGGTAATAAATATTGCAGTTACTGCACCCTATCACTGGGAGAACCAAGCCCAGTCATAGCAGACTTTTCAAGATTTTTGAAGATAATAGACAATTAGGACAGAGTAGAGACTGCAGCAAGAAGTAGAATTTATTAAGTGTCAGTATATAATCTGTCATCTCTCTGAACTTCTCAAAACAACTATATAAGTTATAAGGTTTTTAGTTATGGTTATACTCAGTGTGCAGGTAAGCAAATAGGCTCATAGAGGTTGAATTTTTAGCTGGGATCTTCTCATAAGAGAAAGAGCTGAAGTTTGAGTTCTGGTTTAATTAGATTCTGGAGCTGTTTTTTATGTTAGTTCATAAGTTTGTTTCTCAATTGTGTAGGGGGCCGGATATGGGTGGAGGAGAAAAGGGGGTATTTTTCAAAAGTAAAACAATCAACAAACAATAAGGATCTCAGACAAGGAGTAATAATAATAGCAAAGTTTCAAAGTCCCTTGCAATATCCTCAGGTCTTTGCTAAGTGACCTTGATCCAATTATTTGCGTCCTTTGAGTGGAGCTTTAACTGAATATTAAACAACGTGAGTTCAGTTCTGGTGTGTTCGAGTATTAGCAAATCAGAGTAGTTATTCCTAGCTTGATGCTGAACATAGAACTGCACAGTGAGGTGAAGGGTATCAAAATTCAAATATTTTAAGAATGGGCAAAAATGGCAAAGTCCAACTAGAGGAAGGCATATGGGATAAAGTTTCTGTGCTTTCAAGACAATATACCTACTCATTAGTAAAATGAATAGGCCCCACATAAAGTTGCATGCTCTTATACTGTAATGATTATCATTTTAAAACTAGCTTTTTGCCTTCGAGCTATCGCGGTAAAGACCTACAGGAAAACTACTGTCGAAATCCTCGTGGGGAAGAAGGGGGACCGTGGTGTTTCACAAGCAATCCAGAGGTACGCTACGAAGTCTGTGACATTCCTCAATGTTCAGAAGGTAAATGAACCTGAATGCCACGTGGGGCACTCTATTCCCCCTCTGTGTAGAACTGTAACTCCCATTAAAGGTGAACAGAAACAAATCAATCACCCTATATGTGTTGTTTATTCCAGTGCAACTATCAATCATGATTTGAGCCTTTTTATCCAATGTTTTGAAAACCATCTGATGATCACCAGATGAAAGCAAAGTGAAGGAGATAGTTGTCAGTCTGAATTCCAGCATAGCCTGAGACCTGCCTCTGGGGTGGGTGGGAGAGGAGGCTTGCCTACCTCCTGTCCTTATTAGCAAGGCCAGTCCTATCCTTCCAATAGCTGGTTCTGCTCTAAACTGCTCTGAAGTGGGGTTGGCAAGGGTACATGAATCCAGAAGACAATATAAGCTGGACATCCCCAGGTGTGTTATGGTGGAAATGGGGATAGAACTGCTTGACACATGGACTGGACATGCCATTCAGAGTAGTATCTGAAGAGACCAAGTAGAGGATCCCAGCCATCTTGAATGCAGAAACCCTAAGTCCACCTCTGTACCTCTTCCCCAGCATAAGGGCATTGTCCACTGAATGACTGGCAAGATGCAAGAGTGACCATTGGGGCAGTCTATGCGGTTTTTATTTTTCTTAGTTATCTAGCTACCGAAAAGCTAGGTTTTCCAGTTCCATCAGAAACTAAAACTCCAAAAATACAAATGAAGCATGGATTTTCATTATATTAGAAGTTGATTAGGGTTTTGAGATTACTTTGGGTTGGGGAGGGGCTGCTTGAATGCCATGCATTTTTATAGTAAGAGATCTTACTGTGTGTTAATCAAATATTTTTTGAAGCATTTTCTTCATGAATATTCATTTAATACTAGATTGATATTTATTACATACAAAGTAAAGGCCATTGTCATCTAATTGTCACAGAGAAGGTGGATTTGTTTTCTGCTGTTGGTTAATTTAAAGTCATTGACTTCATGTGCTAGAGCCAGTTCCATTTCTGTTTGTAAATTCTTACTTTCCATTCCATATCATATTCTGTTCCCTATAACTTCTTCATTGTTTTCTTTTCTTTTAAAAATAATAAACTTATCTGTGATAACGTCATGAACAAGTCTGTTTTGTATGAATAAATCTGTAATTAATATTTGTCTTAAATATGCACATTAAAAAAGTCCTTACTATTAGAGGGATCTGCATCACCACAGCTTTCTGAAATTGAAAATTATTGGCAACAAATATATTTATTGGTTTTATTTGACCTGGAGAATTGTTTTCAAACTCAGGTTATATTCTAAAAATCTTAGCATTTTATTTTATTTTCCTAGTCTTTATGGGAAGGTGATTTTTCAATCCCTGGTTTCTAAGAAGATACTTAATAAAAATACACAAATGTAGATCTGGGACACTAGGTGGTTTTGAATGAACCACATGCTAGATAAGAAGTAATGGCATCAATTGTATTTTCTATTTTCTTGTTATGATGCAACTCTCATCCTCTCACAGTTCCAGGTCAGCATATCCTAAGCAAAGGGCATTGCTCCTTAGTACTAATGGCTCATGATGCCCTTGGCCACTGTTGCACTAAATGTTGCAGATTTGCAGTTTCTGGAAACAATTAGAGGTCTGACGAGAGTAGAACAACCTTCCCGTGGGAAAATGGAATCAACACCTGCCCCGTAGGCTAACATGTTTTTAGTGACTGTGACTTGAATTGTGATATTTTAAAATCCAGATAAAATGAACAAAGTTTTATTCAATGAAGAGGCTCCAAATTAGCACTGTCAGTACATTAGTAGAGAAAACATCATTATTTTTAAAATAGATAATGCAAAATGTACAAAATAAAGTGCATTTGATATCCATTTCTACTAAAATACATGAGAGGTAGAAACCTCAAAATCTAATGTAGTTAAACGGTGTAATGGTTGGCCATTTTCATCTGTGAATATTAATTTATTGAATAGCAAACTCCAAATGCTACTTGTTATGGATGACTTAACAATTATCAAGCATTCTGTATATTTAAACTTAAACAAGAAAAATACCTGTGGCCAACTTTTGTGCTGTTCTTTGGAAAAAGACATAAATAGCAGTATGTATTTTTTGACATTTATGTTACTACATTAAGTTCTTGTCTAAATAGTCATCTGAAATTTGGCTAATATTTTAGATCCTAAAATTATCTGATAGCCAATTATTAATATTATTTTTTAAAAATTTAAACCTGAAATACAGCAATCACTCCAAATGAAAACCACTGATCTTTTATCATATTTAGAAACTTTCAGTTGCATAGGGGAATGAATTCAAATGATACATTGTATAACATGGTACCTGTAGTCATAATATATTGAAATATACTAAGAATTGATATTAAGTTTTCTCACCCCAAATGACTATGGGATATTATATTTATTATATACCAATTAGCTAAATTTGGTCAATATACAATTTATCAAGTACATCATGCTAGTTACAATTTTTTACTTGCTTATTTTTTTTGAAAAGAATCCTACACAATTATGTGAAGAAGAAATGAGTAATTAATTCAAAATTACAGAAAGTTAAGGCATATAAGATCCAATTTTTTGCTTTAGTATTTGCTTGGGATTTAAGGTAAATAACTTATTAGTCATTGGAGCAGATGCCAATTATGATTGTCAAATATTCAGGTAAATACATTTTCACTAAGCCATCATCATTATTGTTAGATATCTTAAACTTAAAAATCCCCACAATTTCAAAAGTTTAGGTATAGAGTCTAGAGAAAAAATTTTGAAAACAAAAATTTAAATAAAGCTGTTTTTAGAAATGTGGGTTTGTGAGATTATTTATATTTTAAGCATTCATTTTGCTAAAGAAATCATCTGCATGGATTTTTCCAAGATACCCTTTATGGGAGTAAAATCAACACTGATTAACAGTAGATTCAGATACTTTGAAATAGTTGTTTTACTCATTAAATCCACATTGCGTATGGGTTTATGACTAAGCAAAGGGAACACAAATTTTGAGTTTTTTTGCTAATTATCATGGTGAGAAATTGTAAAATTTCTTGTTCTTATAGTGCGATTTAGGTATAGTTTTTGTTGTGGTCTTCTATTGTTTAGGCCAGAGCTATACTTAGAAAGTAGATTGCATTTATGAACAGAAGCTATTATTTAGTTTGAGTCCATGTGATGTGGGACAGTGCTTTATTTCTCACTACTGCTATTATGTTGGAAGCACTTGTTGGAATGGTTCAATGGTGCACTGGCAATGATAGAGCCAAAGGTGTGATCTTCACACCCTTTTCCCTATTACACAGTTCAACTGTACTTGTTTCCTTGAGTAGATGGATTAGGTTCCCACTTGGATGGCTTGACGTTGAGCTGAGAACATGTAGATGTTTCTTAGAATTCCACAAGCTTGAAAACTTAATATGGGGTCCAAATTCGGCTTTCTGGAGTGATATTTATAACTAACCTGATGGTTTGGTTCATGAGTAAAAGAACAAACTTTTCATTTATTTCCCTTGGATAAGTGGACCAATCTAGTGGGTTTTCCCTTGGCCTTCTGCTCCCCCCCCTCCAATAAGAGGCCATTTAACAGCAGGCAACTTGCTGTTGCAAACAAGAGGCAAAGCTAACGATGGCAATGCTGGAAGGGGCAGGGATATCGACTCCTAGCATTATTGCATTCAGTCTGTCTTCAAGTCTGGCCAGTCAGGATGTGTAGGAAGCAAGTCAAAGTATGGAGGTCAAAAAGGCAATGTGTGATAGTGGAAAGAACACTAGACTATGGGTCACAAACTCATGCTCCAGACACAGGTTTGACATTCTGTTTTAGGTAAGTTCCTTAAGACTTTTGTGAGCCTCATTTTCCTCATAGCACCAATCAAGGATATCTTATATGTTAGAAGTGTGAAATCAATTATATAGATAGATAGATAGAAACCTATAATGTATTTTGCATCTTGGCTGTTTCACAGGGTATTTTGAATTCCACTCCAGTAACTTTCTTAGCCTTCCAAAGGCTAACATTATTCTTGCTAACTGTTTTTTGGTTATTTTTATATTGTTACGCCAACAAATCACTCTCTGCACTTTACTAGAAATTTAACATCCTCATTCATGTTTCTGAGCCATTTTATTTTTTTTTCTTTATACCTTTCCAATTGTCACCCATCCTTCAAAGGCTGGGTAAAACCCAATCTTTCTTAAACAAAAAAAAGCATCATTATCACCAAACACTGAGAACTTTTAGTGTGGAGTATATTATCTACAAATTTGGTACTCAAAGTGAGGTACAGGCATCAGCAATTTTGCCATCCCCTGGCAGCTTTCTACTAGTTAATGCCTCTGCCTACATTAACTGAATCAGGACTTTTTCTTTCACAAGATCTAAAGGTGATTTTTATGCACATTAATGTTGTGGAAACATTGATCAAACACTCATTCTGGAAAGGAGTCATCCAATAGTCATCTGCTTCATTTGTGTAACTACTTTTCCTTAAGGATATTACAGTCTACAAGTTCAGAAAAAAATGTCCTATACTAATGCCAGTAGAACTGCTTCTCAGAAAATAATTTTATTTGCTTTCATTAGAAAGAAATATACTATTATAAACTGTTGAAGAAAACATAACAGATATATTCTGATTCCTGAGTATTATGCAAGAGTAGACACTACACATACGAGTGTTTATGTTTAATGTGTGACTATAGAATTCTCTCTTACTGTTTCATTCAATGCGAAGGCACAAATAACAATGGTAGTGCCCTATCATTTTCTTTGAAGATATCAAATCTTGCATTCTTTTAAGAAAGGAAACGAAATAAATCTGTGCCCATTCAAATGCAGTAAAAGCTGTAATGTGATGATGCATAACCTGTGTTGGACATTTCAATGTGGAGAAGATCTTGGTTGACCTGAGCACCTTTATCAATATGCTCCTGGAGGCCTCTCATTTACAGCTCAGGTGCATATTGTTTGTAGTCTGGCAAATCCAAGTATCAAATGAAGGGCAGCTGAATTGGCCCCTTGTCTTACTTAGTTCATGAATTAACCTACATGAAAGGAAGTAGATGGATCAAGTCAAGTGGTCATGCATTTCAGAAAATTAATAGTCAAGGCTTTATTTGATTATAAAAATCAAAAAATTCAAAAATGATGATTCTGAGATTACATTCCAAATTACTACACATACTTGCTAGGCTGGCTCCTAATGGGCAAAATGAAACACTGATATCTTCCCCCACTTTTGCTAAAGTTAAATGATCAGTAATCACAAGATACAAATTACGTGTTGGGGAAATTTGCCGGATTTGTAGGAAAGCCAAGCGATGATTTATTCCACAGGATGCACGCTATGCTACAAATCAACCTATCCATTTGAGAAGTCTCATTTTCAGCTAGTTGAGGTGTTGCAGAGTTTTCGATGTGACATAAGAATCCAGCCAGAACAATTAATTGACCTTCTAGAATCATCAGTGAGATCCTGCATAATTAGATCAGCTTATAAATTTTAAAAAGAATGAGTATGAAGAGTTCAATAGTAGGTCATTTTCTAAACTAGATAAAAACATGAGTCTGCCCAGCTATTCAACATGGATGTTCGCTAGCAGGAAGGAGTCATGAATTCTTTTTTAAAAAATATCTGCGTTTTTCCAATTGTACCAGAATTCCATCTGAACCCGGTCTAAAACCAGTCAGTTCCTGATTATGCCATAAACTGTCAGAGTATGACACGTGCCCAGTGTACATTGTGGAATTCCTGTTTATGTGTTTGGAGTGGAGAGGGAAACACTATTGTGCTGATAGTACACATACTGAGACCCTTACATTTTAGAGCAATAATAGAAAAATCCCCAGGGTCTATATTTCCAATTTCTACATAACTTTTTGCACAGTTATTAAAAGTTAAATGGACAACATCCTGACACTCAGGTCAATTGGTCTGACAAAAGTTACAAAAATCTCACTTAAGCCTTGTGAAGTGTTCTGCACGGTGTATTTTATGCCACTGGTGATGGACATTAAACTCTACTTTAAAGATAAGAATGTGTGTAGGGTTCTGAAATCTACTTGCGAAACAGGTGATTTACTGTTCTTTAAAAGGGACAGTGGTGTTCTTGATTTTGCTGTCACAAACAATTAACATGCCCTACTTTAATTTTATTAGTTGAATGTATGACCTGCAATGGGGAAAGTTATCGAGGCCCCATGGATCACACAGAATCAGGCAAGATTTGTCAGCGCTGGGACCATCAGACACCACACCGGCACAAATTCTTGCCCGAAAGGTAAAAGCACTGAACCATGCTTCCCACAATTCTTTCCACAAGCTGTTATTTTGCTCCATGACAAGCAGTCATGAACATTCTCTTTCTATGACACTCTCCTGGTGGGACTTAGACTTAAGATTCAGGACTCCCTGCTTGCTCAGAATTCTTCTGACTGAGGTGTTGGAGTCAGGGTACATGGAGGAGACTCTTAGGGCAAAGAGATTTATAACAGGTGCATGAGCACACAGGCCACACTTTCAATGGGCTTTGGCTGAGGAGATTAAGGTTCCTAAGATCAGGGTGGTCCTGAACTTGGACCATTGCTGAGGTGCAGAGTGGAAGCACTAACAGAGGCTCCCTCTTTCCTGTCATTAACATTGCTAAGATAGCCTATTCAGTGATGGTCATTTTGACAGGCCTGTGTGGTAGGAGGAGGCACCATAGCTAGGTATAGACTGGTCTCCTTGTAGACAGCTGCTTCAGAGACTCAGGTACTCTGGACTCACATAGGTAACATCATGATCTAGGTCATGTTCATAGAGAGGGAATGAAAGGTGGAACAAAAATTTCATGCTTGTTTTCTCCTGGGGCATTATTTTTATTGCTTTCTTTATTTGAAAGGTGGAGTGGCTGAGAGAGAGGGAGAGACGGAAAGTGAGGGAGAGAGAGAGAACTTCCAACCTCAGGTTCACTCCTCTAAAGCCCACAACAGCTGAGCTGAGCCAGGAGCTCTATCTTTTCTCCCAAGTGGGTGACAGAAATCCAAGTTCCTAGGCTATGTTCTGCTGCCCACCAGGTGCCTTAGCAGGAAGTTGGATAATAAGTGGAGGTGGATTTTAACCTCTGGAACTCTGGTAGGATGTACATACATCCCCTACGGTGCCTTAACCCACCATACCACCATGCCCTCCCTTAACTGGTATATTTTGAAGGTGCCAATATGGATAGCCAGTATGCTGAAGTTAGGCAGTTAAGTCTGTCTTCTTCCCCAGGAATAGATTTTGAGCTCAAATAGTTCCCCAAACTAAGGATGTCTACAATTTATTTCATAATCATATAAAACTTTTAAATTGAAAAAAAAAAAGAAATTCCAAGAAATCCCTTTATTTTTCTGATAAAAGATAAAAACCATGATGAAATTGCTGGAAGTTGTATTTTCTTTCTCTTCCCCTTCCTCTATTGCTTTCTGTTTGTTGTTTTTTTTTTTTTTAAGTGAAATTAAAACTCACTCTGGTGTATCTTTTAAGAGCAATTTTTCCATACCAGAGAGAAGAGAAGGGATATGGTAGCAATTAGTATCAAGTCACTAATTCAAGACTAGATTTAAAGGGAGGTGGGCTGGGCTGGGGAGAAGGAGTTGGGCTCCTTGCTCTGGTGGAGTTGAGGGCATGACCTAGAAGGTTCTGTTTCCCACATTGGGCTATCATTAGTAACAGAGCTATTGAAACCCCACTTGCAGTGTGAACTTAAAGCCTGCCCTAGTGGAGGGCCTGTTTTCTTAATGAGCATTCTACAGGGGGTCATGTTTATGTCATCTGTCCTTCACTGGGGCTCTGTGAGAAGGGGACTCTGTTTGGGACCTCCGTTGGTAGACAAGTACCAAGTGGACCTAGCTTAGCAAAGGGGATGCCAGTCTGCACTTTGGGGAATGTGTCAGTTAGTCCATTTAGTAGTCAGTGATTAGCGGTCCTTGCAAGGCAAGACAGAGGAAATGTCCTTCTGCCCTAGCTAGTGGTATCCACACTAAGAGGGGAGTTGTTTTGCAAGCCGAGGGCTGGGTGGTGACTCCAGGCAGATTTACGTGACACTTTTCTTGGTGTGGTTTGCAGATACCCCGACAAGGGCTTTGATGATAATTATTGCCGCAATCCTGATGGCAAGCCGAGGCCATGGTGCTATACTCTTGACCCTGACACCCCCTGGGAGTACTGTGCAATTAAAATGTGTGGTAAGTTAGGGTCAAATTTATTGCTTCCTTTTCCTTTCATGGACTGGATCTAAGCAGGCGATTATTAGTGAGGCAGGTTAACAACTATTTTACTCGATGCTTTCACATGTGCAGGTTTTAATGTTTCTAAAATGGGTTACATCATCCTACCCCATCTTTTGCATTTGTCAGAGAGCCGTTATTTTGCAAGAGGTAAAAACAGAAGTTCACACATAAATGGAAGATGTGTATGCCATGTGAGAAAGTCCTAAATGTTCACATGCTGTCAAGAAAATAAGAAAAGTCCTCAGATGAAGAGAAAGCCCAGGGCAGGTGTGCAGCATCACACTCAGTAGGACAGCAGAAGCTAGGGCTTTGCTTCTTACCCATCAGTCCTGCATCCTTCCCACCTGTCTTCCTTGGGGACTCAGCGTGAGCTGGCTGGGAACTCCTCTGGTGATTGACAGAGGCTGCAGTTGAGAAGAGTTAAGTCCAATAGGAGCTGCACGCGGATGTCTTCAGTCTGCCGTAGCTGGTCCCTAGGCCCCTGGCTGTCCTTGCACCCAGCCTGCATGATGACCCATCCTGTGTTTTTAATCAGTCTCTACTATCCTTTTCTTTTCCTTTTTTAAAAAGATTTATTTATGTATTTTTAAAGTCAGAGTTACACAGAGAGAAGGAGAGGCAGAGAGAGAGAGAGAAGGAGAGGCAGAGGCGGGGGGGAGAGAGGGAGAGAGAGAGAGAGAGAGCGAGAGGTCTTCCATCCGCTAGTTCACGCCCCAGTTGGCCACAACAGCCGGAGCTGTATTGATCCAAAGCAAGGAGCCAGGAGCTTTTTCCGGGTCTCCAATGGGGATGCAGGGGCCCAAGCACTTGGGCCATCTTCTACTGCTTTCCCAGGCCATAGAAGAGGGCTGGATCGGAAGTGGAGCAGCCAGGACTCGAACTGGTCCCCTTACGGGATGATGGCACTGCCCTTATGGGATGCTGCCACAGAGCCAGCCCCTTCTATAAGGTGGTCCTTGTCTAGCTCTGCTAAATTTATGCTGAAAAAATTTTTTTTTCTTGTGATATCCCTTGAAGTCCAGATGCAGGGTCCTCTCCTCCATGGTTAAATGACACATTTTTGCTTTTCTCTGAAATTGTGTGAGGAGACTTCATGGAAGTTTAAAAAGTTCATGGAAAATGGAATTAAAAGATGTTTATTTTGATGTCTGAAGTCCATGTAGAGTTTTTTCATCATATGCGTTTCCATGAACTTTCTAAAGACCCCTCTGTAGACCTGTTTTTGTTTCTTTGAATTCAAATCTCCTTTTTTACAACTGGATTCTAAAGTGTTTTCAGATCAATAGATTTCATAAATACTTTAAAGTGTCACACTGTTATAAGTTAGCTTGATAACATAAAAGTTTGCATTTATATACAGAGACATAAAATAAATCAACTGCCTAAGGTCGGGCACCTGCACCCAGGGTAATGTGCATAGTTATGAGGACATGGATAGGAATTTGCATCTCTCCCCACAACAGTATGATGATGATATTCTTCTGGACAAACTTGATCCAGTGTTTTTCCCACTGTACCCATGCCAAGGTCAATGTCACTCCACTGTGACTTGCTAATAAAAGGAAATGTTGTGGACACCTGCTGTACAGCCCATAGAAAGGGGATGTGCCAGGCATATGTGGACTCACTTTAGGGTCTAGAAGCTTCTCAGAGGGAAACACAGTGTTCCCAGGAAATGCAATCACCTGCTTTATCCTTGAAAATAAACAAGGGTCCTGTGACAGTATTCTGTCTGTACAGATTGGGCTAGTTCCACTCATTGACTTGTTTAATCTTCGTAATCTTTCCTTCATCCTAGACCAGTTAAGGACAATAAACCAACTGTTTCCCTTGTGTTGTTTTGTGTTTTAGGTGATCCTATAAGTCTTGTCTCTGCAATAAGACCAGTGCCAACACACATCTGTGCACACACACTCACCTGCAAATTCACCCTTTGACTGGCATGCACATACTAACACACCCAAGTGTTGCCCTCCTCTTCAGTTCAAAAACAATATTTAGGATATTTTAAAAAATATATTAGGAGAGAAGACAAATAGCATTGATGCTTCCTGACTATTAAAGTCTTATTTTTATTTTTTGTGAAAAAAGCAATTGACCAATGATGAAATTGACATGCAATAAATCTAATGGCTTTCTTAGAGAGTAGTGCTTATCAGATA
Organism: Sylvilagus floridanus; assembly: GCA_949820135.1. Lineage (NCBI taxonomy): Eukaryota > Metazoa > Chordata > Mammalia > Lagomorpha > Leporidae > Sylvilagus > Sylvilagus floridanus. The sequence continues at coordinate 36,405,133 of OX463236.1, forward strand.
TTAATTCTAAGCAAATCATCATAGAATTTGTTAACCAAACTTACAATATTAAGATTAAAATAATCTGCACTTTGGGAATAGTTTAGAAATACTTTATTAGAGGATGATATTTTAGTTTAAGAATATGTGTACCTGTGATAATGGTATAAAAATAAAAATAAAGCGATGGTTATTTTATTGAAGTGAATGAAGTACAACTGGTACTCTGGAAACCTTAGATAATCTTTTTTGAATGTTTTTTCAAATGTTTATGCTGATATATAGCAAAACTTGAAGTGCAAAACCAGGAAACTTGGTGGTGGTTTCCATTGTGTCTTAGTTTACTATTGAAAGATAACATATTACCAAAGATGTTTTTATTGTCTCATAGCGTCTGTGGGCCATGAGTCTGATGTGACTCAAGTGGGTTCCTTGCTTAGGGTCTCACAAGTTCATGATTAAGGTGCCCACCAGTCTTGCCGTCTCATCTAAGACTTAGCATCCTAGTTCAAGTTCAATATCAGTTTCTTGTGGTTGTGGCTGAGATCTCCAGCTTCAAGAAGCTGCTCACCATTCTCTGACATATGACCCAGCCCACAGTCTGGCAGTTTCCCTCTTTATAGCAGTAGCATGGTTTTTTTTCCCTTCTTACTTGCACTGGTTGTAACAGATAATTGATGACTACTTTATATTTCTATCATTAAATTCTTGGGTCAACTTTCTGGTTCTATCAAGCTAGGTCATCCTTGATTTTTAATGTGTTTAAAGAAAAGATTATTAGAGTTGATGCTTGTGTCACACTGTTGATGGTTGAATGAAGGTGGTTAAATTCTGATTTTATCACATGATACCTGTATTAGAAAATCATAATTGCCACAACTTATCCAACACCTAGAGAGAAGCATTATCTATATCGTATTGATAGTGCTTATTTCAGTTCTACAATGTGGCTTTGATTAGGCCAGGTGTGGAGACATGTGTGCTCACAGCAGCTCTGCGGTATTGAAGATGTGGTGGGTGAGTTTACATGGGTATGGAGTAACAACAGAGAAATTAAAGAGGATGAGAAAAGCTCAGTTGATATGAGGTAGATCAAGCAGGAAACGAGAAGAGCTCATCTGGTTGCCATGAATGGAAATTGAAGCAGGGGAAGTGGTCCTATCTCCTTTAGGATTGAGAGCAGTGATCTCCAAACTGCTGTCCAGGAGACCCAGGGCCATAGGAAGATTCTCCGAAGGTTCTGTGGGCATGGACAGCTTAAGGGGCTTGAGCTCCCAGCTCCTTTGCTTCTTTATGGATTCTTCTCCAAAGTCCTCTGTCTGAAGTGATAGGGCTCCTCAGCAATCAGGGAATTCAACACCCGAAGTTCCTTTTCTTTACTGCCTTTTCCCACTGTACTGAACTCTTATCCCTCCTGGATTTTGTGATAGTGCATTGCTCTGGGGACATTAAAATTAGTGATCTTTAAAAAATACTTTAAAAATGTTGCTTACTGTGCACGACTAATAATTGCATATCTATGCAGAATATCTACTTACACATACACATGTGTGAATTTGCATGTATGTATGTCTCTGTGCATTTAGTATATTGTGCATTCATTTCTCAAATCCTGTGACCATAGGAAATTTAAAAAAATTAACTTCAACATATGAAAGTCTTTCAGAGAACTATGATGAGGTGAGGCAGAACAGGCTCTCCAACATAAAAGAGAAGCCAGTCTTGTGAGTCAAGGCAATAGGCAGGTGAGAAAATCAAGATGAGGAAGAATAGAACAATATCAAAAAGGTAGACTGCAATGCAGGGGGCTGGTGTTGTGGCACAGTGGGGTTAAGCTACCACTTGGGACACCCCCATCAGAATACCAGTTTGAGTTTCAACTGCTCTGCTTCTCATCTATCTCCCTGCTAATGGGCCTGGAAAAGCAGCAGATGTTAGGCCAAGTACTTGGGCCCCTAAATTCAGCCTTCTGAATAAGGTCATGGAACATCCCCAGTGAATAGTAATGGCAGAACCTGAGCCTAAGTCAATGCCTCCAAGCTTGAGGAGAACACCAAGAGGGTTGTTGGCCCCTTCTCATGGCATTCATTCAATAAGTACTTTCTGAAAAGCCATTATTTGTCAAACCCTTTCCTTCGTTTTGGGAGACAGAAGGGAACACATCAGACCATGGCTTATGGGAGAATTGAATTTTTAGAGCTTTAGCACAAGTGAGCAAGCAAAAGTGGAAGCTGTGTTGGTATTGGGATATTACACCTTTCAGACCTAAGATTTGAGTGCTGCTGTCAGTTCCTCATTTGCTGAGTGAACGATAAATTTGTCCCTGTCATTTGGCATCTAAGCTGCCATGTTACAGGCAGCGTATCTAGCCAAGGGAAGGAGGAATGTCTCTTGTTGTCTGACGGATGTGTGTCAGGGCGCCCTGGGACAGGCCTTCCTCACCTCCCTTCACCCCATCTTCCTCAGAAGGAGTATCTGCCCAAATGTCAGCAGCCCACAAATATTTCAGCTATGTGACTCTTAACAGAGTTCTGGGCATAGGGGATTTTAAAACATTGCGAATATATAACAAGACTGAAAATCCCATCGAGTGCCTGAATGAAGCATGGAGTTTCTTAGATTTGCCCCTGAAATAATTTCCTATTCTGAATAACAGTTTGTTCTATCTGTTCATTCACTGCTTCTCAGAGAAATAAAAAATTGGTTGATACTAATTGTGTTTCTCTGAAGTGAACTTCAATGGGACCTCGGTATTTGAAAAATTGCCTGGTGATTGATGTCCCTTGGTACATCTCATTAATTAGTTACACCAGTTCACAAACTATACCTTTATACTATCTATTGTTATTGGGAAATCCAAGTTATTTATGTGGGTTATAAAAATTAATACTCTACTGGAAATAAAAACAGTCTTCAAAAGTTGATTAATACATTAACAATTAAGATTATAAACTCATTGGATGTTAATAGATATATCCTGAATGAAAAATTCTATATTTTTCAGGAAATAGGGAAGTCTTGGCATTGTAGTCAAATATCTTTAATGTCACCTAAATAGAAAACAGTTAGGATTTTTTTCATATTTCCTTCTGCCTTCAATATTTTAATATATCACACATCAAAGGGCTTCTGGAAACTCCACTTTGAAGTACAAGTGTGTGTGTGTGTGTGTGTGTGTGCATGTGTGTGTGCTTACATGAAATTTTAAATCATTATTTTAATTGTATGGGATACACAGTGATAACTGCATACATATAATCAATGTTGAAGATCAAACAGATTAGTCAGCATTTCTATCACTTTAAATACCATAAAAATTTTTGATGAAGACTTAATAACTGTACATACTTATGGTATATGGTAATGTGATATTTCAGTAAGTTGAATTGTACTGATTGAACCAGAGTAATTAATGTTTCCCCCTCTCCTTGTCATTGCTTTGTTTGGAATTTTTGAGCTACTCTTTTATTTGTTCATAAAATATGTATTGGGTTATTGTGAATGTCATCACCCCATCATGTTATGGAACACCAACACTTACTCCTATCCAACTGTGGTTTAGCATCCATAAGTCAATCTACTTCTGTTTCTCCCCTCCCCTATCCTGCCCAACCTCTCATCATCAGTACTCTGCTTTCAACCCAGTTGTATATTTAGCCTTCACACATGAGAGAGAATATGTGGTAATTGTCTCTTACTCTAACTTATTGAACTTATTATTTTTTTTTTAAATTTTTGACAGGCAGAGTGGACAGTGAGAGAGAGAGAGAGAGAGACAAAGAGAAAGGTCTTCCTTTGTCGTTGGTTCACCCTCCAATGGCTGCCGCGGCCGGCGCACTGCAGCCGGCACACCGCGCGCATCCGATGGCAGGAGCCAGGTGCTTCTCCTGGTCTCCCATGGGGTGCAGGGCCCAAGCACTTGGGCCATCCTCCACTGCACTCCCGGGCCACAGCAGAGAGCTGGCCTGGAAGAGGGGCAACCGGGACAGGATCAGTGCCCTGACCAGGACTAGAACCCGGTGTGCCGGCGCTGCAAGGCAGAGGATTAGCCTAGTGAGCCGCGGCGCCAGCCAACTTATTGAACTTATATAATGGTTTTCAGTTCAACCATTTTGCTGCAAATGAAAAGATATTCTTTTTAGTGGCTGAGTTATAGTTACTGTGCATTGATACCAAATATTCTTTATCCATTCATCTGTTGATGGTTATAGGGGTATATTCAATGTCCTGGCTATTGTGAATAGTGCAGCAATAACTATGATGGTGCAGCTATCTCTGATACACAGATTTAATTTTATGTACATATGTATATATCCAGAAATGGATCATGTGGTAGGTCTATTTTTAGATTCCTGAGACATCTCCATTCAGTTTCCCATAGCAGTTGCACCTTTCCTCTGCCTCCTGGCCAGCATTTGTTGTTTCCTATCTTTTTGATAATAGCCAATTGAACTGAAAGTATGATACCTTTTCATGGTTTTGATGTGCATTTCCATCATGGCCCGTGATGGTGATACTTCAACATTATCATAAAGAGTTTTGTTGTCCTGGGCCCCAAAAAGCATCTTGGAAAACTTAGGTTCCCCTGGATTCTTTCAGAAAAATGTTTACTACTATGTAAGAAAAATAAAGTTAATGTGGTTCCCTTAGTGTACACTAACTGGGATGGACTTTTACATGCTGTCTACTTTGATTGTTTCCAGCCTCTTAAACCTGCAACCTGGTGGAGACCTCTTCTATCATTATCTTGTTCTCTGATTTTCTTTGACAATATTATAGGATGGTCTATTCTATGCATAATTGGTCCTAATATTTACCCAGATTAAGATCCCAAAGCCTAGAATAATCCTAGACATAGAGCTCTCCTCTGCTTTTCACATGGATCTGTCACCAAGTCCTGTCATTTTTGTCTTCTATATAACCTCTCAAATGGACATTTCACTCCATCCTGGTCTCATTCGTCCAAGACGGCATGGTTTGCGTGATAAATGTTTGGCCTTCTGAGTGGCATTGCACCTCTATCCATTGTTTTCTGCTCTAATCCCCTCTTTATAAGGCAAAGAAAATGATGTTCTTAAAAATGAAGTTGTGTCATTTCTCATCTGGGCACTCCACCTCCCCTCCTCCACCACACACTTGTACAACTCCTACACACACCAATTAAAAACTCTCCAATGATTTTGTTTCATCATCCCAGGATAAAAACCAAACCAAACCATCCTCCATTCCCTCTAACCTTATGCATGACTACCTACCACATTTCTCTTTGCTCTCTTGCTCTCTGTTTGAGCCACAGTGGTTTTTTTTTTTTTTTTTTTTCCCTATACCGCCTATTTTCCATGTCCTTGTCATGCTGCCTTTACCTCATTGGTCCTTCGGGTTTGAACAGTTTCTTCTTCCTTTTTCACCTAGTTCACAGCTTCTTGTTCAAATTTTAACTCTGTTGTCATTGCTCCCACTATCAATTCTGTATTTGACCTCCCTGATTTGGTCAAATCCCATGTTATATTTCTTATTACATATTCATAACACCATTCTCCTCTCCTGCCAGGTACTTCTCAATGTCTTGGTCTTGTATTTATTTATTTTATTTATTGTTTTAATTTAATTTAATTTTATCTTTTAACAGGCAGAGTTAGACAGTGAGAGAGACAGACAGAGAGAAAGGTCTTCCTTCTGTTGGTTCACCCCCAAAATGGCCGCTACTGTCAGTGCGCTGCGCCGATCCGAAGCCAGGAGCCAGGTACTTCCTCCTGGTCTCCCATGTGAGTGCCTTCCTGGGCCCACTGCCTTCCTGGGCCACAGCAGAGAGCTGGACTGGAAGAGGAGCAACCAGGACAGAAACGGCGCCCTGACTAGGACTAGAACCCTTAGTGCCGGCACCGCAGGTGGTGGCTGTATTTATTTTAAAAATTGTTTAGATAATAACTCTTGTTATGTGAACTTGCAAGCTCAAACAAAGCAAGGGCCATGTCTGTTTTCTTTTTCCTCTCCTTATGCTCAATACAGTATCTTGCCCATTACTAGAGATCAGCAAATGTTTACTGAAGTGATGAGTGTTATCTTCCTAGAAACTAGTAGTTTTTCCTTTTTCTTTCTCAGTCTCCTGGTGTTTCTTCTGTGTGTCTCAATGTTCATGTAAAAACTTGATTTTTTCATATATTACCAACCAGGAAGATTTTGCTACATACCTTTTCCCCAGCTCATCCTCAGCTTTCATTTCTCTCCTGAGCTGGTAATATTCATTTGTTCCTTCTGGTCTGGTATTGATGAGTTTTCTCTTACCAGCAAAATGGGCCAGTCTTGTCTTATTTTTATCTTTATTTTTCTCCTCTTCCTCCTCTTTTTTATTTTTTGAATTTCCAGGATCATTTTTAAAATTTTTTAATTTTTTAAAAAAGATTTATTTATTTAAAAGTCAGAGTTACAGAGAGAGAGAAGGGGAGGCAGAGAGAGAGATAGGTCTTCCATCCTCTGGTTCACTCCCCAATTGGCTACAAAGACTGTAGCTGTGCTGATTAGAAGCCAGGAGCCAGAAGCTTCTTCTGGGTCTTCCCAGGCAGGTACAGGGGTCCAATGACTTAGGCCATCTTCTACTGCTTTCCCTGGCTATAGCAGACAGCTGGTCCAGGATCATTTTCAAAGTATGACCTAGAAAGATCTTTGGTAGCTAAGATTTCTACTCAGTATACTGCTGTGGACTGAATTTCATTCCTACCAAATTCTTAGTTTGAAGCCCTAATCCCTAATGTGATTATATGTTGACATAGGGATTTTAAGATGTAATTCATACTAAGTGAGGTCGTAAGGATGCATCCTAATCCTACAGAATTGTTGGCTTCAGAAGAAAATGAGATCTCTGTCTTTTAGCATAGGAAGAAAGTGGCCATCTGCAACCCAGGAGCAGGGCTGTCTTTGGGAAGCTGATTGGCCTGCATCAAGGTCCTGGGTTTCCCAGCCTCAAGAACTGTGAGGAATAAATTAGGAGGTTGAGTCACCAAGCTTATGATACTTTGTTAAGGCAGAATGAACAGGCTGTGTAGGTATGCTGCCATTGGTAACAACTGCAAAGTATGCTTCTTCTTAGTAACCAATGAACGTTGACATCTTCTTAAGAGAATGTACTCATCTTTCGAAATTCACTATGTTTGTGCATCGGGAAATACTTTTAGCAAATTATTTTCTTTCTCAAAGAAAGTTGATTGTCTCATTGAATCTTATTGATTCATCCAAGGCCAGAATAGAGATTCATAGAAATAACATGTTATTGTATTCCGAGTCAGGCAAAAACAATGCTATCGATCCCCTTTCTTAAGGGAATAATTTTGTAGTTGGAGGTCTTTTCTAAATCATCTTCTAAGGAATAGGACTTTGGAATTAAAGGTTTTTCATGAAAGTCGTGTCTCCTGAGCATTTTGTACCAGAAGAGGCTTGGATCAAGTCCAGGGAAAAGTTTCAGATACAAATCCTGGCTGCACATGGAAAGCAAACGTGCAAGCAATTTGAGGTCTGTACTTTGGAGGTCTTTACTACTTTCCCATGTCAAGTTTAAAACAAGAAGCTCGTTATGACAAGCCTGATCCTGCCCTTTGTGGCCAAAGAGCACAAGCACGGATGATGGGAGAGTGGCTTCATATACTGTTCTCAACCTCCAGGGACCATTATAAAAAATCCTATTTCAGTTGCTCTTCGGTAGCTGGGAATAAGAAATAGTGGGTTGGGCTTGAACTACTCCAAGGGGCGATCAGGTAGTTGTCCACTGGCTGGTGAAGCAACTTACTCTTAGCACAGGAAGATGAACAGCAATAGCTGGTCCTCACTGGGAAGTCTAGATTTTTCTTCTGTAAGGGTGTTGGCAAGGGTAGGGAAGAGAATGATGAGTGTAAGATTCACTTCTCTTCCATGCCTGTGGCTCTTCATAATCAACAGGTGCTCTCTGGGTGGTATTCCCAGATGCTCCTTGGGGTCATGTGGCCCCCTAAGAAAACTCTGTCCAGCCCTTCACAGCAAACAGTTGATCACATGCGTCATTACTGATCTTATCCCACTGATGTCCATCTCTTGGGGGTGGGGAGCAGGATGTTTGTCTTAAGAACTAGGTGACAGTCAGTGCTAGTTCTTGCTCTCTGCCCAGACTTGAGACTCCCTTCCGAACATGACAACATCAGAACCCAACACAGCCCCAAAAGCAAAGTGAAAATCATGTTCCAAGAGGCACGTCCTGCATCTGATCATGGCCTCTTAGGACAAAGAAAGAATTTAACAGCAAAATGTTGCTGTCCCTGGAAGCATTTCCAAACAGAAAACTTTGTGTCTGTCATCAAAGGGAAACATTCCTTCACTCCTAGGCTATTGAGGATCCCATTAAGTGTCTTTGCATCTGCTTCCAAAGCATCGCTACCACTGACACGCCTGGCAAAACATTTGATTCGTGAGGAATGCTCAGAAGAGTTCCTGATATTTTCCCTATGAATGTGGTAGACATACTTGCAAAAATATTTGTGTATGTGGGATGCTGCTTTTTAAAAGCATGTTGCTTTGTCTAAACTTGATCAACTTCAGCTGATCTTTGGGCATGTTCCTGTGGTGGTTCTTTGACACTTGGTTTGGCCACAGGAGACTCGCAAACCTCCCTCCTTTGGGTCCATGTTAAAAGATTAAGTGCAAAGGAATGCTTCCCCCAACATTTAATGGGCTTTTTCCCAATCTGTTATCCTGAAGCATTTGTTTTGGTTTTGCAGCAGGTTTTGATACTTATACAGTAGGGCAACAGCAGGAATCTATTTTACTGCAGTGGAGGAATAATTCATGCTGTTTAAATAGTAAGTACGTGAGCAGCAGAGATCAAGCATTTAGATCACAGTGAAATTGGCTATAGAACAAGTCATTCATCAGAGTCCTCATCTGCTAATATTTATTAAACAGCTCCATGAAGCCTCATGAGAATTCTTATTTATTAATGAAAACCACTTAATTACCTTGTTGTACAAATATATCTTGATTCCTCTGGGTTAGTGGTTCATACATTGTCATTTGAATTATATCATTTTTGTTTATGGGGTCACTTCTAGCAGCTGAATGTCAAACAGCATAAATACCAATGCGCCAACTTCAGAAGGGACTTTGTAGTTAAAGAGAAATACTGCTAACTTGTGGTCAAAAATCATGAGAAATATTTCCAGCAAATCGAAACAAAAGGAAAAGAGAAACTCTCAAGATGGTTTATATATTTTAAGACTTATTGGTTTGTTTGTTTGAAAAACAGAGTTTCAAAGAGAGAGAGAGAGAGAGAGAGAGATGCTCCATTCTCGAGCTCACTCTCCAAATGGTCCCAACAGCCAGATCTGGGTAAACCAAAGCCAGTAGCTTGGAACACCATCTGAGTCTTCCCACGTGGTGGCAGGGTCGCAAGTGGTCAGGCCATTACCTGCTGCTCTCCAAAGCACATTAGCAGGGAACTGGGTTGGAATCTCACTACACCGTCACTGCATCAGCTCCTTAAGGCTATATATTTTAAGGATTTGGATGTTTATTAAAACAAAAGACAAAAATAATGATGTTATCATTTAAATTCCCTAACACTTTTTTCTAGTTTTTTTTTAAAGACTTACATTTTATTCATTTAGAGTTACAGAGAGAGGGAGAGAGAGAGAGAAAATGAATCTTCCGTCACTGGTTCACTCCACAAATGGAAGGAGTTGGGTTGATCTGAAGCCATTCATTGATCAAAGATTGATTGGAGACCTATTCAGTTGTGGTGTGGTGTTAGCATTAAGGATACAGGTTCTGAACTTGACATTGACATTTTAGGTGATAAATTGGCAGTGAAATATTTTTTTCAATGTTTTTATACAAATGCTCTTTTGTAACATAGATCCTAGTATTGAGAAATACTCATTCTAAATTTTTTATCATTCTTCTTAATATTTTCTATTGATCATGTGTTGATTTCTTAATGAATTAAGATAATCTTTATTTACCTTAGTAAACTCACTGTACGTTTTATTTATTTATGTATATGGAGAGAGAGAGAGAAGGAAAACCCTCATTTCCCACATGGCACTGGGCTGGAGCCAAAGCTGGGAACTGTCAGCTCAGTCCAGGTCTCCCACATGGTGGCAGGAATCCAATCACTTTAGCCATCACTGCTGTCGTGGAGCAGTCTGATGTAGCAAGAAGCTGGAGTCAGGAGCTGGTGCTTGGTACTGACCTCAGCTACTTCGGCACAGGCATCCTAACCACTCGGCTCAACACCCACCCCTCTCTCTTTTTATACAGTAGATTTAAACTTATTCATGAATTTTAGGCTCTATGTATTGCTTCAGATGTTCATTATCATAGGTCATTTCCACAAGATTCTAACTTCAAGAAGTTTTTTTTACGAACAAATCACTTTGAAATTCTAATCACCTTTATCTAAAAACACATCCTGGAAATGATTCTCGATATTTAATTTTTGGTTGACAGTGTAGGCAGAATGTCTAACTCCCTCCTCTCCGCTCAGCTTGTTTGAACAATGCCAAGTTGCCTTTGCGTAGCAAAGGAGGCAGCTCTCTGACCTGCATCCACAGGTAGAGATTCCAACAAATAACGCATCATCCGAGGACCGTCTTCTTTTTGGCCCCATTGTTTTGGTTGGTGTCTGGAAAATCGTGCAGTAGAATATGTTCATTTCTGATGGGCTTAGCCTTGAACTCGTTTCTCTGGGGGTACTCTGGGCCCACATCTGGCCCTGGGTAGCCCTTGTTGACATCTGGGCTCAGGGAGCCTGGGTCTGTGACTTGCAAGTTCACAGCGCTTGAGAACAGGAGTTCAGGAGTAAAGAAGGCAAACGATACACATAAGCCAGCAGGAGAGGAAGGAAACCCAGGTGTTCCAGCAGGTGACAAAACCCAGCCAAAGTGTGTTTGCAGTGGCTGCCCTCACTCAGAACTTACTCCAGTGCAAGGACCCTGGACTCTCGACGGAAGTCCTGAGTTGGTGCCTGAAAGCTGAGCGTCTTGGTTCCTTTTCTGAGAGCTTCACCTTGGCTCCCTGTTAGGGAGGCTGGGAGTCAAGATGAACTGGCTGCATGAGGCCAAGACCTCCTGAGGAGCCAGGGCTCATCCCTAGGCTCTCTGGCATGGGATGCTGACATCTCCAGTAGAGGCCTCTCGGCTTCACCAAACTCCTGCTTCGGCCTCCCTGAGCACCTGAGAAAGGCATTCATTCACTCCTCTTGTGACCCAGTCACCTCTTCAAAACTCCACCTCCCGGGGCTGGTGCTGCGGTGTAGTGAGCTAAGCCTCTGCCTGCAGTGCTATCATCCCATATGGGCATGGGTTTGTGTCCCTGCTACTCATCTTCCTAGCCAACTCTCTGCTGTGCTGTGGCCTGGGAAAACATTAGCAGATGGCCCAAGTGCATGGGCATCTGTACCCACATGGGAGACCTGGTTTCAGATCAGTTGCTGCCATTTAGGGAGTGAACCAGCAGATGGAAGACCTTTCTGTATCCTCTCTGTCTGCAACTCTGCCTCTCAAATAAATAAGTAAAATCTTAAAAAAAAAATGCTACCTCCTAACATGGCCACAGTGGTGGTCAGATTTCAACATGAATTTCAGAGGCGACAAAGCGTACTCAAACCATAGCAGTGGAGGAATCCAAACTTCTCTTAAGATATGAAGTGAATGAATTGATTGATTCCTGGGGAATATTTATTTTTGCCTTTTCCCATCATAACTTTATAACTAGATGTGAAATACAGCAAGGCAAGCTTGACCTATCACCTGTTTCTCACTTACCACCCTTTCAAAGACTTTTCCACACACTCAGTCTCTTCTTGTCACTTAGCACCCACCTCACAACCTCAGAAATATAGTAACTTAATAGCTTTTGTTTTGGTGAAATATTGTAGTTCCTCAAGAGCTTTGAAATTCATCTGATATCGAATTCAAGTCACGAAGGACTTGTGTAACCAGCAGCAACACTTTCTATACAAGACCTTTCTCCCAGGTCGATAATTTGTGTTCTTCCTGAATCAATGTGTATTACCAAATCACTATATATTAATTTTCTGACCTATTGGTTCACAATTATTGCTGTATAGATCAATTCCTGGATACTTTCCAACCCCATTTGAATTTCTTTTTAACTTAGGATATATGAGTCCTATTTTCATTCTCTAAAGTAGGTATGTAAGAAATTGAGACTTTTTGTGAAATGACCTGAAGTAAAGGTATGAATGGGAAAATTAATGGAAATCTGAATGTACAACCTATTCCAGTGGCTGGGGTGGTTGTCAAAGTAATCTTTCCCCCTCTTTTCAGAAACCTTCACAGTATAACTTTCAGCTTAGAATGCACTTAATTTGCCTAGGCTCAGTTCCTGACACTTAAAGATACAAAACACCCAGCCACATCTTGTAGTTAACTGTTTGTGAGAAACACATTTTAATGACATTTAAGAGCTATTTGAAACAATTTACGGTACTAAATGTCAAAAAATGTTCATGGGTGTGCATTGTCTCTGAAGACACATTGAATTCTGACTTCTCCTTTGGAAGGGAGGTAGTAAATTTAATTCCATAATGGGGTAAAACAAAGCAATTTATTCAAAATTTAAGCTATCCTTAGCAATTTAAAACTTGAGCTTTAACCAGAGGTATCTTGAATGACCATTTAGGTTGCAAAGATAGCTGGGAGATTTGTACCGACTTTATCAAACCATAAACAGTTTCATGTATGTTTTGAAAAGATAAACAAATTTTAGAATGTCTTGAGTTATAACTTAGTACATATTAAACGCAATGTTGGTGTTGTGGTGAGGAGAGCTAAGCTGCCATCTGCAATGCTGGCATCCTGTATTAGAATGTCAGTTTGAGTCCTGGCTGCTTCACTTCCAGTCCAGCTCCTTGCTGATGTGCCTGGGAAAGCAACAGAAAACGGCCCGAGGACAGACCCCTGCTACACATTTGGGGCACCTACATGGGGTTCCTAGTCCTTGGCTTTGGCTTAGCCCAGCCCTGGCCATTGTGGCTGTTTTGGGGGTGAACAAGTGAATAGAAGATCTCTCTCTCTCTACCTCTCTCTCTGTTTCTCTCTGTGTGTCATTTTCTTCTTAAAATAAATCTTAAAAAGAAGTACTATTTGTATTTTTCAAACAAAATTTTAAAAAATATTAGAGGTAAAAAGGAGACAGTTCTGGTTATGGTAAAATGTAAATCTATACTTTTTTAGTTTCTGAGGGTGTTCTTTATCTCTGTGAGGTATGGTAAGCATTGTAATTGGATAAGCAGGAAATAGACCTTTGTAGCAAAACTGATTTTCTTAACACTAACAAATTGATTGAAAGAGAATCTTAACATATAAACTTCAAATAGATTTGGCATATTAGAGGGCAATCATGGTCCATTACATCACCGATTCTAGATATTTGAGCAATCTGATTTTAGGAATAATCACATAATCATTCAGAAATACTACCTGTTCAGTGTATATAAGTTTTAATGATAAGTGAAACTAAAAGGTCTTTAAGGAATTTTTCAAGCATAAACTTATTTCAGGTTGTAATGAAAGGGAAATTGGAACAGTGAGAATAACACTGTTAAGTTGGAATACTTATTGAACTTAATTATTAAAATATCGTAAATGACAGAAAAATTCTGGTGGCACAAGTGCAAATAAGCTCAAAGAGGAAGGTGACGTGTTGGAAGTTGTAATTGAAGCTTCTTTCTTCCAATAGCTCATAGTATTATGAATGACACTGATGTCCCTATGGAAACAACGGAATGCATTCAAGGTCAAGGAGAAGGTTACAGGGGAACCATCAATACCATTTGGAATGGAATTCCTTGTCAGCGTTGGGATTCCCAGTATCCTCACCAGCATGACATAACTCCCGAAAATTTCAAGTGCAAGTGAGTAAATTAAGCCAATGTTACAAATTTCAGTAGACTCTGGGGGAAATGAGGCAGAATACTATTTTTTACTAATTCCTCTGCTAGAGCTACTTGAACTTGACTGTGCCAAGTGATAATCAGGAGGTAAAAGGCAGATTTATTTTTTCACTCAGAGATTTGGATTCATTAGGTCTGAGACTTGACTGTCAAATGTACATTTCAATATATCCTCTAAATGTTTCTGATTCAGAGGGTTTGATCCTCCCTACCTTGGGAACATATCTTTAAATTGTTGCTTTGATTTTTTTTTTTTATTAATGTGTAAGAACTCATACACCTGTATAGGGCACAGTGCAGTATTTCACCAGATACACACAGTGTAAGCTGATCAAGTCCAGCAGCCAGCATGACCCACCCTTCCACCATGTTTGGAGCTTATTGGCTCATCCCTCTCCAGCCCCTCATATTCTAACATTATTGTGAGCTGTGGAGCATGCAAATCTATTCCTTCTGTTGAACTGTTTCTGATCTAAGCCTTGATCTTCCAGATTTATTTAATAGATCAATTAATGGTAAAGATAAACAAGCACGTTTCAAACTATCCCTTCTTAAATTCTCAGGTTAGCTTTCAGGGAGATTCCATATTTCTTTTTCTATTAAATGAAAAGGCATACCTTGATTTCAGCCAATATTTTAAACTCATGAATTGGCAGCCTTAAACACCAAGGAATAAAAATGAGGTTTAAGAGCTTATGAGAATGCTTTCTTTTCTTTCTGGATGGGCTTTGGAGAATGGGGAAGCAAAACTCTCATTGAGATGAGTCAAGGCCTAGAAACTGCCTTTGAGTGTCAGTCATTTCTTGGTTGTGTGCGTCTCCCTGGCTGATTTTTTTCACCATGTGACTTTTGCTGGACAAAGCCACAGTGCCATGTGTTTTTAAATTGTCCACCTTGTTATGAGGAACATGAAATGACTGCTTTTGAGATTTATAACACACATGTCATTCATAGTGCTTTGCTGAAATAGCACCTATAAATAACATATATTGGCTTTATATAATTGGTTTTTAATAAGACACTCTAAGATTTCAGAGCAGAGAGTATAAACAATTGTTGGCCCATCCACTGGAGAGGGGAGATGTTTTGTGGACTTGTGTGCTTTAGCTAATTCAGTTATTTATTTGTTGAGATAGTAAATAGCCATCTGTTAAGATTCTTTTTCATTATTTTATAGTAACAAAATTTATAGTTGTCATTCCAGGTTTATTTCTCTCATTTCCTTCCCAGCCATTCACTCTCCATTCCTGACCCATTTGCACCTCAGAAAAAAATACTGAAGTAGAGAAAGCAAAGAAAGTGAGAAAAGATTAATTAAAAGGGACAAAGGAGACTGCATCAAACGCCATTCACACTTTTTTGCTAGATTTCAATTACTGCTAATACCCAAATAAATAGTGTATGTGCTGATACTCTGACCTTTGTAATAAAAAGAATTATTACAGAAATTGAATGCATAGACTTCACCATTAAAATCTAATTATCAAATATCTTAAGGTCAGGCTTTATTGAATTTTAGCCATCCTGTCTTAATTTAGTTATTTGGTCAAAATAACCAAACAAATATCAGTAAGATAAAAAGGTGAGCCATGTTAGTAAACTGATAAAATCTGTCTGAATGTTCTGCTGAGAACATTGATTTACTCTTTGCTATCAGAGTGTTTCTGAAAGATCATGGAAAATGGAATTTAAGAATGTGTTTATTTTGGCAAAAAAAAGTTTGAAATCCATGCAGCTTTTGCATAATAGGCATTTTTATGAACTTTTTAAAAATTTCAATGTATGGTTTTCAAAATTTTTGAAGCAAAATAAGCTTACCTTTTAATTCCATTTTCCATGAAGTCTTTGAAGCCTTCTCATATTTATGAGCTGGTACAATGTGCCTGGCTGATCAGGTGTCTCAAGTTCTGTTAAACTTTATTTGCCTCAATACTGAGACTTCTTACAAAACACGGTTTTTGAAACACTGTAATTAACAATTCTGCCTGCCCAGAACCTACATGAATCATATAATCATCAGTTCACTTTGGTAGTTGTGAAAAATTCTTTCTTCAAGACAAGGGAAAGAAAATGAGAAAAAATATTTGGGCAAACCTTGGCTTTTCTATTTATTTCATCTAGCTTTTATTTATTCTAGTTTCTTCCAGATACCAATTTTAAGGGCATGTCTAAACTGAGAATTTTGTTAATAGTTCTTTACTTAATTATCTTGCCTTATGTTAACAGTCTAAAATACTTAACTGAGCAATTATCCATAAAAATTATAAATGTATATCTAGCTTATGTAAAACTTAGAGCACACATTTTGTACTGATATTAAATTTTAGAACATTAACACTAACTGGTTTTGAAGAAATAAGTTTCTTCATCTATTCTAATTCATAATTTTGTGAGAAGGCTATGAGGTTGACTATGGGTCACTCTCCTGAACTGTTACCACACAATGGCTCTCATTATGACCATGACGCTTCTCATATCCTTAAATCACACAGTGGCAGAATCCACTTGGAAAGGTAGACTATTACTTGTTGACTTTCTAACCAAATGCAAGCTTCTTCCTCAACAACCTTTCAGTTTCTGATGGTCCAATTGGATATTAATAAAGTTATAGAACTTCTGATTGAAGCTAAGTGATACAAATACTGTGGTTTTCAATAAACTGAATATTAATTTTGTGAAATTATTAGCCAAGAATCTATGAAAAGAAAGGCCATGCCTGCTTAAAATTAGAGAACATGTCTTAAGACAGTGAATAATTACTTCCATATTTTCTCTTATATGAACATTATATTTAGGTAGAAAACCACCTAATTCCTTCCAAATAGAAAGAATATTAACATAGTCATCCTTTATGTTGAGAATTATGCATTTCTAATTAAAATATCATTAAAATAAAGGATATACATGAGCCTCACTGACAACTTACTCTATGGTTAGGTTTTTGTGTTATCATTAGGCCTTGATTTTACAGAAATATTTATAAAGAGTACAACTAAGTTGTCTAAATCAAGAACTACTTTGTAATTGAAAACAACCTATGCAGAAATTAAATAAATCAAAGAAATACAGAATTCAAAAAGAAAAAGCTATCATGTTTTGGGGCAAACATTTGAATAGTTTGAGCTTATATTTTCAAATTAGAGTAGTTAGTGACTATTAATAATAAGCTTTCTCCTGCAGAGAGATACATGTTGTTTCAACATTACATAGGGGCCATGAGAACATAATAAATAATAGGCCAGTATTTTTAAACGAGAGTCTGAATTTGGAGAATGAGTGAGAAGAATATCGTGGTCTCTATTCTCTCTCTCTCATGAAGTAGTAAGGTTTGTGTGGAACTGTGTGCCTATGGAAGGAAAAGAAACTGAAATTTGATAGCATTTGTTTTGGTAATTCAGGCAGTATCCAACGCATGTACCGAATTCTAACTAGCTATATATCTCCTAAGTCCAACAACTCACAGCTCTATTTATAAACATGCATATAGCCTGGGATTCTGGAGACGCTAATGTTGACTTCACGGACATAAGAACTCTATTTATATCAACGTGCTTTGTTTCATTAGGGACCTACGAGAAAATTATTGCCGAAATCCAGATGGGGCTGAGTCACCCTGGTGTTTCACCACTGACCCAAACATCCGAGTTGGCTACTGCTCCCAAATTCCAAAATGTGACGTGTCAAGTGGACAAGGTAATAGCTGATATTTTGCAGTGTGAGCATGATTAAATTCTAGGGAAATGCCTGAAGGTAGGGTATATTTTACAGCAGAAGATCAACCCCTTGATTCGTTGATTTTACTGGTTAGCAGACAAAATCAGCAAGTCTGAACTTGGCTTTTCTTTATCTGTTCCTTCACTAACCATCTATCTATTTATTTGAGTGTATATTAATGCTAGGGATTGTTCTAGACACTGGGCATTATACACCAAGTAAAACTAAATTCTTTGACCCCATGAGACTGAGGTCCAGCAGATAGAAAACAAGCAAAATCGAAATCCTGGTGGGGATATTATGTTAGTTTGTGGTAAATGTTAGAGAGACAGAGGTGTCCCAGAAATAGAGGAGATTGGGGTTGCCATTTGAGAAGTGGTCAGAGTGAGCTCCTCTGTTAAACTGCTCATTATGAGGAGGTCAAGGAGGTGAGGGAGTAGCATCTGCCAGCTCATATGAATGTAAAGAGCATCCTAGGCAGAGAGAACTGGAAGTACAAATGGCTTGGGGCCAAAGAGTGCTTCAACAGTTCAGGGAGAGAAATAAGCACATCACTGTGGCTGGCACACAGTGATCAAGACGGAGAGCAGAGGAGAGGCACTTAGGGAGGTGACAGGGCTAGCATGCATCAACATGGTGGGAATTCTACCTTGTCCTCTGAAAGAGAGGAGACTCTGTAGAAAAGTTACATGGTCTGACAACATTTTTACTGGATCACTGGCTGCATGATGGGAAATAACCAGAATTCTCTTCCTCCTCCTCCTCCTCCTCCTCCTCCTCCTCCTCCTCTCCTCCTCTTCCTCTTCCTCTTCCTCTTCCTCTTCCTCTTCCTCTTCTTCTTCTTCTTCTTCTTCTTCTTCTTCTTCTTCTTCTTCTCCTTTTCCTTCTTCTTTGATTTTACTTATTTATTTGAGAGGTGGATTTACAGAGAGAGGGAGTCACAGAGAGAGGTATCTTCCATCCTCTGGTTCACTCCCCAAATGGCCACAATGGCCAGAGCAGCACTTGGTCTGAAACCGGGGGCCAGGAGTTTCTTCTGGGTCTCCCATGCTGGTGCAAGGGCCGAAGTACTTGTGCCATCTTCCATTGCTTTTCCAGCCTATAGCAGAGAGCTGGGTAGGAAGAGGAGCAGCTGGGACTTGAAAACCGGTGCTGTTATGGGATGCTGGTGCTGCGGGCGGAAGCTTAGCCTACTATGCCACAGCACTGGCTCTGAAAATAATCAGAATTCTTGACAAGGGTTAATACACAAGAACCAGTCAAATGGTTGTTTCAGGTGTACAAACAAGAGGTAAGAATGCAGTGTAGCTCTGAACTGTGGGATAAATCACAGTTCTACTTGGAAACAGATGCTGTTGAAGACAATTCTTTCAGGAACTATATTGAAACAGGTTTGCAAGGGAAATGGTTTGTTGCAGATTAATAATGGTGAGCTCTGGACATTTGTTAGTGTCTAATAAATTTAAAGCTATGATTTTTAAAAAATGTTTATGTAGGCCGGCGCCGTGGCTCAACAGGCTAATCCTCCGCCTTGCGGCGCCAGCACACCGGGTTCTAGTCCCGGTCGGGGTGCCGGATTCTGTCCCGGTTGCCCCTCTTCCAGGCCAGCTCTCTGCTGTGGCCCAGGAGTGCAGTGGAGGGTGGCCCAAGTGCTTGGGCCCTGCACCCCATGGGAGACCAGGAAAAGCACCTAGCACCTGGCTCCTGCCATGGGATGAGCGCGGTGCACCGGCTGCAGCGCGCCATCCGCGGCAGCCTTTGGAGGGTGAACCAACGGCAAAGGAAGACCTTTCTCTCTGTCTCTCTCTCTCTCACTGTCCACTCTGCCTGTCAAAAAAAAATGTTTATCTATTTTATCTATTTAAAAGGCAGAAAGAGAGACAAAGACACTGCCCCTCACCCCCAGCGGTCCATCCACTGGTTCACTCCCCAAATGCGTGCAACAGCCAGTACTGGACAAGCCCAAAACCAGAAGTCAGGAACTCCTTCTGGGTCTTGCATGTGAGTGGCAAGGGTCTCAGCACCTGAATCATTATTTGTTGCCTTCCAGAGTCCAGTAATAGGAAGCTGGGTCTGAACCTGAGATGCCAGGACCCTCATTGGTCCTCTGAGACAGGAAGCAGCCACCCTAAGTGGTGTTTGAACCCACTGCACCAAAATGCTGTCCCAGAGAGTTATGAGTTTTAAGCAACCATATTCTATTTCTCATAAACTTAACCATAGTGGTCATGGTCAGTCTTAAATCACGCTAAAAAGCCCAGATAGAATGCTCTGTTTCATAGGTGTTTTGCTTTCTGTATACTTCCTCCATCCTGTAACTGTCCACAGTGCATTGTTTATATGCAACTCTGAAAACAGAGCTGTAGAAGGAAGAGGGGATGAGTCCCTTTATAGTGAATCTCCCTATTCTTTGGCAGATTTTAAAGGTCAGTTGGAAATGAAGTCAAAGCCAATAATTAAGGGATATTTGGTACCAACTGGGCCTTCTGCACCCTTGTCTCATTCACTTGTACAATTGCTGAGAGTGTGTGAGTGATAAGAGGAAAAGAAAAACAATTGTTTTATAAGCTTTTGGTGCCCGCTAAGATGTATTCACATAAACCTATGTCACTTACAAAAAGATTATATGACAGAATATGAGGATTTTGGCTTTAGGAAGTTAAGAAGACTCAATTGTTTTTTTTGTTTTTTTTTTTTTTTTGAGTAAATCAGTTCATTTATAGGTAAAGAAATTGGGCTTACAGAATTTAAGTAACTTGCTTAAATTCTTAAATTGGCACAGTTGCAAATAAATCTGATTTTCCTTCCAATGATGGTTTCATTATTCCACTCTTTTTCTCTTTCCTTCATTTTTTTAAACAATATATTGTTCTTCAGATATCTTGCATCTGATATATGCAACAGTGCTAGACTCTGCTGGTTAAGCCATCACTGGAATTGTCCACGTTCTGTATTGAGTGCCTATGATTGAGTCAGCAGATGATGGCTCAAATAACTGAGTCCGTGCCACCCACTGGGGAAATCCTCTGGAGTTCCTTGATCTTGTAGACGTTTGGAAAGTGAACCAACAGATAGAAAAATTCCTCTCTCTCTCTCTCTCTCTCTCTCTCTCTCTCTCTCTCTCTCAAGCAGAAATACACTGTTAGCCAATTAGACAGGAGCCAGGAGCTCTATCTGGGTGTTCCATGTGGGTGGTGGGGACACAAGTAGTTGACCCACATCCCCTGCTGCCTCTAAGGATGTCTTAGCAGGAAATTGCTTCAGAAGCAGAGTATCCAGGGTTCAAACTGGCACTGTGGGATGCCGGAGTCACAATCAGTGACTTTAACTCACTCCTTCACAACGCTGATCCCGAAGGAAAGGTTTCCTTTCTCTCTTCTTCTTTTTTAAGATTTATTTATTTGAAAAGCAGAGTTACAGAGAGAGATCGAGAAAAACAAGAGAGAGAGAGAGAGAGAGAGAGAGAGAGAGAGAGAGATCTTCCTTCTGATGGCTTATTCCTCAAATGTCTGCAATAGCCAGAGCTGGGCCACCCCGAAGCCAAGAGCCAGGAGCCAGAAGCTTCTTCCAGCTCTCCCACTTGGCTGCAGTGGGCCACGAACTTTTCCCAGACTATTAGTAGGGAGCTGGATCAAAGTGCAGCAGCCGGGACTTGAACCGGCGCCCATGTGGGATACCAGCAGTGCAGGTGGTAGCTTTACTGCTCTGCCACAGCACTGGCCCTGAAGGAAAAGGTTTTAACTTGCCTATTTTTCATGTATGCGAGCATTGCATTTTGTGTTTATGCTTTGTAAATCAATTTATTATGCATTGCAATGACTCTAAGTTATTTTATCAGTGTCAAATCCTATCCTATTTGAGTTCTTAAAGTTAAGCCCAAATACCTTATAGTGCTGTTATAAATATGACCCAAGGATATGAGAACACGAGAACTGGATATGCTTATTATATTCCTTTCACAATGTGTTTACTGATCCCTGGACAAGTTATTAAATAATTCATTTAGGAGCGGGTATTGTGGTCCAGTTGGTTAAGTAGCTGTTGAGATGCCCACATTCTATATCTGAGTGCCTGTTCTGGTTCTGGCTGCTTCATTTATGATCCAGCTCCCTGCGAACGCATCTGGGAGGGAAGTAGTTGATGGTCCAAGTGCCCCTGCCACCTGCGTGGGACACCTGCATGCAGTTCTGCCTCCTGGCTGTGGCTTGTACAGCTTCAGCTTTTGTGACCATTTGAGGAGTGAGTCAGCAGATGGAAGATTTCCGCCCGCCCTCCCTCCCTCCCTTCCTCCCTCTCTTCCTCCCTCCCTTCCTCCCTTTCTCCCTCTCTCCTTCCCTCCCTGCCTCCCTCCCTTCCTCTCCATCCCCCCTCTTTCTGTCACTCTTCCTGACAAATAAATATTTATATTTATTTCTAACCACCAATATTAGGATTTCTACCCTATTATTATTATCAAGTTGCTTTTATTTTTAACTGATACATGGAACTTGCACATATACACATGGTTCCTTGTGAAGTTTCGAAACATGCATGGGTTGTGTAATACTCATCCTTCTCTTCAAACATTTATCATTTCTTAATGGTGAAAATATCCTAAATCCTTTCTTCCAGCTTTTTTTTTATAAAAACAAAACCCAAACACTATGCATTCTTCTTCTTCTTCTTCTTCTTCTTCTTCTTCTTCTTCTTCTTCTTCTTCTTCTTCTTCTTCTTCTTCTTCTTCTTTTTTGACAGGCAGAGTTAGACAGTGAGAGACAGAGAGACAGAGAGAAAGGTCTTCCTTTTTCTGTTGGTTCAGCCCCCAAGTGGCTGCTATGGCTGGCATGCTGGTGCGCTGCGCTGATCTGAAGCCAGGAGCCAGGTGCCTTACCTTGCTATGCAACAGAACACTAGAAATTGTTTCTATTACCTAAATGCAATATTGTACCTGTTGGCTAACTTCTGCCTTTTTCCCTCATCTCCTTCCCTTCTGAGCCGCTGGTAGTCACTATTCTGCTCTCCATTTCTTTGAGACAAACTTTCCAGCATTCTACATAGGAGTGAGATCATATGACGCTAGCCTTTCTGTGCTGGGTTTATTCCACTTAACATAATTACCTCCCGTTCCATCCACATGGCTGCACACGACAAGATTTCATCCCTTTTTGATAGCTGCGTAGTGTTCTATTGTGAAAATGCACCACCTTTTCGTTATCCTTCCATCACTTGATGCCACATAAATTGTTTCCATCTCTCAGCTGCGGTGAATGCTGCTGCAGTTAACACAGAGACGCAGATGTCTCTTTGACAGACTGAATATATGTCCAATCACGGGACTACTAGATCATATGGTAGTTCTGTTTTGATTTTTTTGGGGAACCTCCAAATTGTTTTCCACAATGGGTGTACTCATTTACATACTCACCAACAGTGTTCAGGCGTTCCCTTTTCCTTACTTCCTCACCAGCACTTCTAAATCTTTTTGTGTTTTTGATTTATAGTCAATATTACTGGAGTCAGGGGATATCCCATAATGGTTTTGATTTAAAAAAGTGAAAATAATTTGTAGTTTACCAACATTAAAATATGGAATAATCTTTTTTAAAAAGTTTATTTATGTTTGTTTATTTAAATGACAGAGAGACACACAGTCAGAGAAAGATCTTCCTGCCACTGGTTCACTCCCCAAATGCTTGCAATAACTGGATATAGTTGTGCCAAACCAGGAGCCTGGAACTCTGTCCCGACTCCTATATGGGTTGCAGGGACCTAACTGCTTGAGCCATCATCTGCTGCCTTCCAGAGTGTGCATTGGCAGAGAGCTGGAATTGGAAGTGTAGCTGAGACTCAACACTAGGCAGTCCAATGTGGGATACAGACATCTCTGCTTAAGCAGCATCTTAACCTCTGCCCCAAAGGCCCATCTCCAAAACAGAATAATTTCAATGCTGATATGCTTTTGTAGATAATAATTTACAGTCAAATCTACAGTGTTTATACAAATTATCAATGTTTAATAGGCAAGGTTTTCTAAATGTTTGGTATGTTAAAAGTATGCATAGCATCTCTTTTTAAATGTAGAAGTGCAACACACATTTTTGGAAGGATGTGATTTTTTTGTATTAGATTTCTTTTGAAAACATAGTCACCTCCAGGGCCGGCCTTGTGATACAGCAGTTAAAATGCCTTTGTGATGCCTGGCTCCCATATTCCAACACTGGTTTGAGTCCCAGCTGCTCCACTCCCATCCCTCTCCCTGTAAAATGTGCCTGGGAAGGCAGTGGATGGTGGTGCAAGTACTTGAGCTCCTGCTACCTATATGAGATACCAGGATGGCGTTCTGGGCTTTGATTTGGCCTGGCTCTGACTGTACATCCATTTGGGGAGTGAACCAATGGATGGGAGATTTCTCTCTCTCCTCTCTCTGTCACTGTCTCTCACACTTTCTCAATGAAAGGGAAATTAAATATTAAAAACAAAAAATAAAATTGCTTTCACTAAGCTTTGAAACAATTTGCACATCAAAATGAGTAACAGTAATAGATTACTGTCTGTATCACATTGAATAAAAAGGAGTCCAAGAATTCCCTTCCACTGTGAATCGCTAAGTGGATGAGAAAGGGAAGAGATAAAACTAGTATTTAAAGATGAATGCCAATGCATTAAGAAATTTTAGAAATGAAAGATAATCATTTTATAACCAGCCTAAAAACTGACTCATGAAACTCACTTGTGTAAGTCATTTTGAGAAAGTAGGTTTGGCTTGGGTGTTTACTTGATCTCAAAGGCCCTAACCATTTGTCTTTTACCCTACTTTGCCAAGGATGGAATGCATCAGCAGTGAAGGGACCAGTGGACATCATAGGTCAGGAGTGCTTTGGAAAGCACAGAGTACCACCCACACCATGCTCCTGTCAAGTAGCTCATGTACGGTTTCATTCATGAGAAAATAATCAGACAAGTTGAAATTAAGGTGGCACATTTGCCAAACAGCTGGCTTGGGTGACTCAGAACATTGGTGTCTTAAAAGACAAAAATCAGCACACAGGGAAGGTACCTCCTTTGTGAGCATTCATGATGTTTTTCTTGACCTTTATGTGGAATGAAATTTTTCAGAAGAAAATGTTAAGATATACAAATATCATTCTGAAAAATTCTCATTTTCTTAGTATCCCAAAGGGTCGCTCATTTATTTTTTTTCTCTCTTTTGATGTTATTTATAATATTGAAATTTGCAGGGCTGGCATTGTGGTGCCATGGGTTAAGCGGCTGCCTGCAATGCCAGCATTCCATATGATGCTGGTTCAAGTCCCAGCTGCTCCACTTTTGATCCAGCTCCCTGCTATGGCCTGGGAAAGTAGTGAAGAATGACCTAAATACCTGGGCCTGTGCCGCCCACGTGGGAGTGCTGGGTGGAGTTCCTGGCTCCTGTCTTTGGCCAGGCCGGCTCCGGCCGTTGCGGTTGTTTGTAGAGTGAATCAGTGGATGAAGATCTCCCTCTGTTTCTCTTTCTTTTTTCTCTCTCTGTAATTATCTTTCAAGTAAATAAATAAATCTTAAAAAAATAAATTTGCATAAACACCTAGTTTAATGGAGAAATTGGGCTGGACACATAGATCCTTTAATCTGACATGTTTAAGTCTCTTATTTGCACAAATTTCAGAGTGCTTTGTTTTCATTTTTATGTTAGTTTTCATATACTTGTAAAAATGTCTTAGTCTTACCTTCCCTAATATTCATAGTCTTCCTCTTACACACTTTACAATAGATTGCTATCGTGGGAATGGCAAGAATTATATGGGCAATTTATCCAAAACAAGATCTGGACTGACGTGTTCAATGTGGGAAAAGAACATGGAAGACTTGCATCGGTGTGTATACCTCTTTCTTTCAGTAAACAGAATGTAGTGATAACAGGAGACATAAACAGTATTAGTTCTCTATTATTTTATATGCAGTAGTAAACCCATGAAGATATTAGATTTTTGGGGGATACCTCATAACATTGCCTGTCTGTAGCATACTTCTAATTAGGTAACTCGTGCAGCACTCGTGCATTTCTAGACATTTTCTGTGTGCTCTGCACTGGAGCCATGGATACCATCCACAGAATTTGATTTCACCTTTGGAGGAGAATATGGACACGTGGAGGAAACCATTAGCATGACAATGTCTAATTAACTGATGAATTTGGTGTTACAAATAGTGTGTGCTATAAGACTACTATGTTCTCATAATTAGCAGTAGTTTTTGCAATCAATGGGATCACTTTTATATGTGTATATACCTGGATGATCAGCTTAGGCAAAAAAACTACATAAGCAAGAAGAAGAGCATGATGGTTTTACATGTTGACTCTGGAAGAGCCATGAGACCATGGGACTTTAGAATAGTTCACTGGGCTCTCTGATTTTCAGCGTCCTCAAATGTAATAGAGAAAAATCTTAGAGCCTGTCTCAAAGGTTGGTCTGAGTTTGTATCTGTATAGAGTTGATGGTAGAATGTGGCACATAGTCAGGATTAGGTGTGTTTCCTGCTGTTACTGATCTGGAACATGAACCTGTGTCCAGAAAGATAGTCCTGATTTTCCTGGGTAGGCTTTTTCTGATTGTGTTTAATTTGACACATCAAGAACCTCAAATGTGGTAGGTAGTAATAACACAAAACAAATTCAGCTAAACGTACAGTTTTAATGACTAGATCAGAATGTCTGTGCAGAATGTCTTCACTACGTTGAGGTCAATGTAAATATTGATGTCACATGAATGGATGTGGTCTCATGAAATAGCGTACAGCACTTTTGCTTTTCTTTTGTAGTAAATTTAATTACAATGTAAACCAGAGCAGTTGAACTGTTACTCAATTATAGATCAGAAAATCACATATGACTTCTGAGATTTCAAGATTTAATTATTTTGTTATCATATTGTTCTTTATTATCTCTTCCTTGTACTTTTTTGGAGCGATATTGCTAGTGACAAGTCATATATATCTGAAACATGAAAAAAATGCCTTTACAGTAGCTTGTATTTTCTATTTATTTTATGAATTTGGTCTTTGCCATCTGCTTGCTCTCAGACAATCTCTTTATTTTTGTTACTTACTTCTATTATTTTTAAGCAGAAACAGAGTGACAAGGTTTCTCATAATCCCATATATGCTAATTATGGATCCATAATTCTATACTCTCAAATTAGAAAATGTGTTACCAATGGTGGGTGTTGTGGTACAGCAGATTAATATACTGCTTGGGACACACACATCCCATATTGTAGTGCCAGTTGGAGTCCCAGCCCTTCTACTTCCTATCCAGCTTTCTGCTAATGCACTTGGGAAGTGACAGCTGAAGTACTTGGGTCCCACACACGCATGTGAGAGACCAGCATGTCATTCCTGGCTCTTGACCTTGACCTGACCCAGCCCTGGCTGTTGCAGACATTGGGGAGTGAGCCAGTAGATAGAAGTTCTCTCTTTCTCACTATCTCTACCTCTCTCTCTGTCACTCTGCCTTTCAAATAAATAAATAAATGCATCTGAAAGAAACAAAAAATGCTTCCAAATTATAACAGCAACAGAATAGATCTCAAACAAAATAACAAAAATTTATACTAAGTATAAGCCTGTGTTGTATCTACAAGGAAAGTAAAGTGTTGGTGTTATGTCTTCCTGTACTAGTTGTTTCTCTTGGGTAGCATAAAAGCTTCTGATGCTCAGAGTTTGCTGTTTCTGCAGCCACACCTTCTGGGAACCAGATGCTAGTAAGCTGAACAAGAATTACTGCCGGAATCCCGATGATGATGCCCACGGACCCTGGTGTTACACAGGGAATCCTCTTGTGCCTTGGGATTATTGTCCTCTTGCTCGTTGTAAGTACATGCAGTGTTGTTTTTCAGTTGGGATCTTTTAAATGTACTGCCTCTCCTCTAAAATGATAACTTAATCAGTGATGTAAATAATACAGGACATCTGGCGTCGATCCCAAATGAGAATGCTCTCCAGAGAACAGCACAGACACACACACAAGCACACCACACACAGTCTGTCTCTCTTCTGTCTTCTAAACAAGAAGGAATTCTGCTGATATTTAAAAAAAAAATTCTCCTCTGAGAAGAATCCCATTTGGAATGCAGAAGCAATGAGTGGCCATGTTTCTGACACAGCCCGACTAGAAAGACCATTGCATACTCAAAGCACCAGGACTAACTGTGACTAATAGCACCTGAATACAACACAGTTCTCTAAGAGAGAACACTGATTTTAGGAATAATGGTGGTCTTTGAAAGGGTGGTGAGAAACAGGTGAAAGGTCAAGTTTGCCTTGCTGTATTTCACATCTAGTTATAAAGTTATGATGGGAAAAGGCAAAAATAAATATTCCCCAGGAATCAATCAATTCATTCGCTTCATATCTTAAGAGAAGTTTGGATTCCTCCACTGCTATGGTTTGAGTATGGTTTGTCGCCTCTGAAATTCATGTTGAAATCTGACCACCACTGTGGCCATGTTAGGAGGTAGCATTTTTTTTTTTAAGATTTTACTTATTTATTTGAGAGGTAGAGTTGCAGACAGAGAGAAGAGACAGAAAGGTCTTCCATCTGCTGGTTCACTCCCTAATATAATAGTGGTGCTCCCTCTTCTTCAGTAGTTAACCGTACAAGACTGGGGAGCCCAAAGATTTCCACCCACTTCTCTGAGTCCAAGATAACCTTATTAAAGGGATGCTAATGCATACAGTAAAATAAATATGTAAAACACAACTTATTTTCATATATATTATATAAAATTCATCTCTTATACTTTATACAAAAGAACTGTATATCAGTAAGACAAAGATGTGAGAACTCAGGGGAAAAGTAAGTACAGGAAATGAGTCTTCAAAAAAATATAATCCTCAAAGACATTAAAACTTACTAGTAAGAAAAAAAAATAAAAAAGCAAGTTATAAAATGATTCTTAATGCACATGAGTAACCAGGCTCTCTCAATCGTATGGTATCTGGAGAACAATGAAAATCCCGTCTGGAAGTCAGTTTGGGAATTGTATCCGAGGTGGTAAGAATGTTCAGAGCTTTTGACCTCTGCTCTCCTGATATTGAGTTGGTTAATTGGTTGTGTGGGAGGCCATGCTGTGCATGGGAGGACGTTGTTAGTGTCCCTGACCTCTGCCACTGGATGCCTGTGTCACCTCCTCTCCCCCAGCCATGACAACCAATCAGAAATATTTCTGGGCATTATCAGTGTCTCGTGGAGAGCACGGCTGCCTCATCCGGGACCAGGATGTGCATTAATACCTGTTGAGATGGAAGAATGCCTTCAATGTGCTCTAAGTACTTTTGTGACTTTGTAAGAGCCTTGTTTCAATACTGTGTTTCTTGTGAGACAAGCCAGTAGCAAGTACTTGAGAATAGCAGCATAATTCTTTATCATAAAAAGAGAAATGGAAATGCTAGCTATCCTGATTTGATGGTGACACTCCACATACATGCACTGAATTATCACTGTACCTCATACATGTAGACAACTGCTATGGGTCAATTAAAAAGAACAAAAATAAAAATAAATAAAAGAACTAGGTGGCAGAAATATTGGCTCTAAATAAGGAAATGCAAACACACATCTGTATTTTCCTTAATTTTTGTCATATTGAAGAGGTAATTTCTCTCACAGAAAGTGGACAAGCTAGTCGTGTTTCATGAAATTGTAGCATTAAAAGGAAAACTTACTAAATAGGATGCTCATCAATATGCCCGTGATAAAACTTGGAACTGCTCATCTTATTTTCCTACCCTAATAGGTTAGGAAATTCTTTACAACAATACATAATTAAGCATAGATATTTGCAAAGAAATGGTATTTCCTATTATTATATTTTTATTTCATGAGGTATGATCATACCTTTTAATTTAAGTAATGTCTTAGTACTATCCTGTCACTTGTCCCATATTAGAGTTCGCATAGAGTCCATCAGTGTACTGTCAGGAAAGATATCTTCCAAGTTTCATGCTAAAACCAACAAGCAGACTTCCTTCTCCAGGGAATGTGTATGAAAACATTTTCAGTAATTAAACCCTTATATTTTCTAAATACTAGCTTCACCTCACTGATACTTTTTTTGTAAAGTCTCTGTAATTTAAGAGTCTAAGCAAGGACGACCTCATAGAAGTCAAGAGTATAATGTTGATTTCCAAAATTTGGGGAAGAAAAGAGGGATGAAGAAAGGCTACTTAGCAGGTACTAAGGGAAAGTCCTATAGGAGAAAGTTCTATTTCCACTGCACGGAAGATGGAAAATAGATAATGCTAATAGACTGCATGTTTCTCCATTTAAAAAGGAAAACCTAGAAGGTAGGATTTCGAATGTCTTCACCATAAAGAAATGTCCAATGTTTTCATAAATAGATATATTTATCCTGATTAGACATTACGCAATGTATACACATATGAAACCATCACATGGAAACCTACACTATGTATAACTTTTATGTATTTATTAACTTTTTTTAAAGATTTTATTTATTTTATTTGAGACATAGAGTTACAGACAGTGAGAGGGAGAGACAGAGAGAAAGGTCTTCCTTCTGTTGGTTCACTCTCCAATTGGCCGCAATGGCCAGAACTGCGCTGATCTGAAACCAGGAGCCAGGTGCTTCTTCCTGGTCTTCCATGCGGATGCAGGAGCCCAAGGACTTGGACCATCTTCTACTGCTCTCCCAGGACACAGCAGAGAGCTGGATTGGAAGAGGAGCAACTGGGACTAGAACCAGCGCCCATATGGGATGCTGGCGCTGTGGGTGGAGTTTACTGTGCCATGGCGCCATCCCCTGTTAATGTTTTTTTTAAAAACAAATTACAACCAAGGAGTGATAGAGACATACAGAATCCAAAATGAGGGGCGGGCTTTTGGCGCAGCAATGGAGACCCTGCTTGGGACATCTGCATTCCATAACTGAGTGTCTGGGCTTGAGCTCCAACTCAAGTTTTCATTCCATTAACATAACCTGGGGACCAGCAGGTGATGGTCCAAGTACCTGAGTCCCTGGCACCAGTCTGAGAACCTGGATTGAGTTCCAAGCTCCTGGCTTCACCCTGGCCCAGTCCTGGCTGTTGCAAGGGAATGAACCAGTGGATGGAACATCTCTTTCTATCTGCCTGTCTCTGTCTCTGTCTGTCTCTGTCTCTCTGCCTTTTAAATAAGCAAAAATAAATAGAAAGTAACATTTAAAAAGAATATACAGTGGACGAGGAAGAAAGAGAGATGTTGGTGATCTGGCTTCTGAACACACTACTTTCCCTACAGGATTTCTGATTTGTAAAAAATCATAACAGCTCAATCTCGCATGTGGAGAGTTAAGAGTAAAAATGTCTGTAGATTCCCAGGATGCTGGGATTTGGTTTATAAACTTAAAGAAAACAGATTTCTAATTATGTAGAAGTCTTCCAACTAACATTTTTAAACTAAAAGTCAGGAATGTGGTGTTGAAAGACTTCAGGGTGTTGCTAGTATTTGATTAACTGCTATTACAGATAACTCATTTTTATTTCAATGTATAACAAACATTAATTTTAATAAATATTTTTGCACTGTCATTTTTCCAACTAATATTTATAGCCAGGATTTATTTACGTTTTCTCCCTGGTGAAAGGCTACTAAAATTTATCTTTAGAAGATTTGAGTTCTTATTATTTATTTATCTGTGAAGACTCTATCAATCACTTTCACACTGCACTTTTCCCTTACAAGAGATTCTTCCATATTTTTCTAAAATATTTATATAGTGATATATGACATGTATTATCAAATATGCAAAAATAAAAAGAGATGCCTATGTGTTTGTGTGTACATATGCATACTGCATTCTTAGTATATCTTAGAAAAATTTAAAGTGTTAACTATTGAGACTACAGTGCTCCCGAGCTTCAACTCAGACTCCCAAGTAAGAATTCCAGCCCAATAACTCTGTGTCTTGAGCAAGTTACTTAACCTACTTTTTTTTTAAGTTGCACAATAAAAATATCCACTTAGCTATTATGAACAGTGATGTTGCAATTAAGCAGTAAAAAAAACTTAACTCCTGTTTCTGTTTTCATTTATTCATGCATTTGTAATTTTTGTTGACTGCTTTTTTCATTTATTCTTGCATTTATAATTTTTGTTCAGTCCTATATCATGGACTACGTATACAAAAACACAAACACTGCTTCTTTTTTAAAGACTTATTTATATATTTGTTTGAAAGACAGAGGGAGGCAGGGAAGGATATCCATGCATTGATTTACTCTCCAAAAAGACCACAACATCCTGGTCCTGCCCAGGCCAAAGCCAGCAGTCAGAAACTTCATGCAGGTCTCCCATTGAGGGGCAGAGGCCCAAACATTTGGGCCATCTTCTGTTGCTTCCCAGGTGCATTAGCAGGGAGCTGGCTTGGAAGTGGGGCAGCCAGGACTCTAACCTTACCTGCTGATGTGGATGCTGACATTGCAAGCTGTGACTTAGTGTGCTGCACCACAACACCAGACTCAGACACTGTATCTTAACCTCAAATAGTTTATAGCTTAGAAGGGATACAATTACATGAACAACTACAAAGCAATGTAAAATATATAGGTGTGGGAACATAGGTTTCTACTTGGGGAGAAATATGACATCATAAAATTTTGAAATTGAATCAAAACCTTAAGAATATAGTAAATGAAACTATTTTAAGGTTTTCAGAAGAGCTCATGTTTGATTCTGATGCTATACGAATACACACACATCACACACACACACACACACACACACACACACACCTGTACTTTGCCATAGATAAAGCTTTAATCCTTGATTTGTTTTCCTTCTTCAAATTTCAGCTAAAGCAAGCCGTATGAGCATGACAGGCATTCTTCAGATCTGTGTCATGTGATAGAGATAGTGGGGAAACTTGCAGAAAGAAAATGAGAATAGAATGTGATAGTGAAGTGGAAAAGACCTACAGAACAGCTTCTCAAAGTTTGCTCAAAGTGCTAACAGAAGATGTCTATCTTCCAGAATGCAGTGATTTTGAAGCATGTTCAGTTTCCATTATCCTCAATCATATAAAATAAAAGTGGTTTCCAGAAGAGAGTTAAATGGGCCAAATGACAACAAAACCAAAATGGTCTCCCTGCATGAAAGATTGAAGCAAGCAATAATGAGCAGTGAAGTGCCCACTAGGCATGATGTTGAGCATCTTGGAAGAGTGGGGCCACTCCTTGCTGCTAACGGAGTGACTCAAACCGCCAACAGCCATGAAACCACACACAGACTCCACTGTAACACAATAGGGCTCTCCTCAGATCACATAATAATAGCAGGCATGTTCCTGCAGTATTCTCCAAGGTGACACAAAATTACTAAAAATACAGTTTATCATTCAATAAGACATATCAAGAATATTTGTAAATTACCCAATTCATTGATCCTTGGATTTTTTTAGCATATCTTTTATTCTATAGCAGAAATACATGTATATGAGTTATGTAATGTACATATATTTATTTTTACAGGTGAAGGTGATACTACCCCCACAATAGTGAATTTAGACCGTAAGTAATTTTAAAATCTGAAATCTATGGGCGTTGGAAAAGATGTCATTATTTTCTTTGTAGAAAACTATCCATATTGACTTACATTCTAAAAATGAGTTGAAGTATTTATTTTCACTTGAAAAAAATTTGATGTCGATGTGTAGGTTTAGTGGAGTTTCAAAAACCAGTGCATACTGAATATCCAAATGCAGTTCTCTATCGGTAATCTGCAAGTTGTTATATCTCCCTCTGGCTGTGACAAGAGTCTTTGCGTTGACTTCGACCTGGGGGAGCTATACTGAGAGCTGAGCACCTTTATCTATGCCATCCTTCAAAGGAAATCAAGGAGCTGAAGTCAGAAAGAATCCCAGCAGACTGGGGTGCTGTGGAGCGCCTTCACCCTGCTTCATCTTTGAAGCTCATTGCCTGCCTGGCAGTCTAGTAGGGAAAAAAAAAACCACTCTAGGAGGTCCAGTTAATCCTCGATTTAAGAATCTTTGAGGAGTGGCTTGGTTTTGATCCTCACTTATTTCTTGGTTGAAGGATGTTACTCAAGGGTTTGGACTTCAAAGACTCCTGCTGTGCCCCATGGGGCTGAGGGAGAAGTGGAGGTCTCTGCTAGACCTGTGCAGAAGTAGAAGTAGAGTAAGGTGAGGGACTTAGAAGCGTTCTGGAAAATGTTTATTCCAGATAAATTTGTCTTGTGTCTTTGGACACAATGACTTGGGCTTAATGACTATGCTACTTTGCATACAATTTCCATAAATTTAATGTTGGTAACATATTCCACCGTAAGTATATTCTTCCTGTATAAATTCAAAAGTAAGAATATAGATCCCCTCCCTGGCTATTGATCCCTATTCACATTTGGAAGCAACCACTATGAATAACTTTCATTTTATGTTGAGAGTGGTGAGGGCGATACATTAACATGAGACCTGAGAATTTGTTCTCAGCACACGATGAGCAAAGCCACTGTCAGCATCACAGCATGCCTGCTGGCTCTGAGTTGATTAGTTTTCCTGTGTCACTCGCCAACCTAGATGAGTGAGGATGGCAAGTGTGTGGCCTGATGTGGCACTGTGGTGACGTAATGCCTACTCTTTCTCCAAAATGCTCTTCTGAAAGAGTTGTGCTAGTTTTGTTTGTCTAGCTGTCATTGCATTTAAGAAAAACTGAGACACTGATAATTTCCAAATGTTTTGTTTGGTCCTGTTTTCAGATCCTGTAGTATCTTGTGCCAAAACAAAGCAATTGCGAGTTGTCAATGGGATTCCAACACGAACAAATGTGGGATGGATGGTTAGTTTGAAATACAGGTAACTATTTCCTTTTTAACTGTTCACAGAAACCCCATATGTATTGACATTGACCTTAATTCCAAGTGATGCTTTGGTTCTGACTCAGAAAAAGACAACTAGACAGAGAGCTATTATATACATTTAATATACATAGTTCTCATGTGTATGTCAGTGATTTTTCAATCTAGGATATTATTACTTTATTTTTTATCATGTCTAGGTATAATTATATCAGAAATTTTGTATTTCTTAATTTCTGACTTTTCCTTGTCATTCAAATGAACAGCAGTCATTTTAAATTCCAAAGTATTTGTTATGAAGAGAATTCATTATCTATAGTTGAATAATGTTGATATTATTATAATCAGTGTGAGAAACAGCACTGTTCTGGCTGCTCCTCTTCTAACCCAGCTCTCTGCTATGACCCGGGAAAGTGGTGGAGAATGGCCCAAGTGCTTAGGCCCCTGAGCGAGCTTCTGGGACCTGGAGGAAGCTCCTGGCTCCTGGCTCCTGGCTTCGGATCATTTGGAGATGATCCAGCAGATGGAAGACCTTTCTTTCTGTCTCTTCCTCTCTCTGTCTGTAACTCTACCTCTCAAATAAATAAATAAAATATTTAAAATCAACAACAGAGCCATACTTAAAAAATTAATGTGGATAAAATAAAATATTTTTTTAGATTTATTTATTTATTTGAAAGTCAGAGTTACACAGAGAGAGGAGAGGCGGGGGGGGGGGGAGGAGGTCTTCCACCTGATGGTTCACTCCCCAATTGCCTGCAACAGCTGGAGCTGTGTCATTCTGAAGCCAGGAGCCAGGAGCTTCTTCTGGGTCTCCCATGTGGATGCAGGGGCCCGAGGACTTGGGCCTTCTTCTACTGCTTTCCCAGGCCATAGCAGAGAGCTGAATAGGAAGTGGAGCAGCTGGGTCTTGAACTGGCACCCATAGGGGATGCCTGCACGTCAGGCCAGTGCGTTAACCCTCTGTGCCTCAGTGCCAGCCCCAATAAAATATTCTTAACATGTCTATTTCTTAGTACTTCTAAAAAATCAGTGACAGGTGTGGACATTTGGCTCAGCAGTTAAGATGCAGGTGGGGATGCCTGTGTCCCTCTCCTGGACTCTGCTCCTTCTCATGCATCCAACTTCCTGATAATGTAGACCCTGAGAGGTAGGGGTGATGGCTCCAGTGTGATGTCTGTATGAGACACCTGGATTGACTTTCTGGCTTTGGCCTGGGCCCATTCCTGACCACGGCGAGCATTTGGGGGAAGGAACTAGTAGACTGGAGCTCTCCCTGTCCTTTCTTCTCTCCCTTTGTGTCTCTCTGTCTCTCAAGTACATAATTTAAGAAGAGAATCAGTAGTAGGTTCTATTTAAAATCACTTTGAAAGTTACATTGTCAGTAAAAAATTAATCTAGGTAATTATAAGAATGAGCCCAGAAAATACCAGTTAAAATCTGACCTTGTAACTTTCCATCTGCTGTGTATATTAGGTGATCAGAATGCCAAAATATCTTTCCATATAATATACACAATGTACATATGACAGAACCTCTTCATGCAACCCCTAAATGCACCTGAATTCTGGGTGCTGTTGTTCCCATTACACATTGTGGTTTTTCTTGCTCTACATTTGTACCTAAAAATTCCTTCATTTTTCAAAACCCCAAGTATTTATTTTTACTTACTTATTTAAATCTCCATTTAAAAAAGGTATTTATTTATTTGAGAGGTAGAGGATGCCCACACAGACAGAGATACAGAGAATGCCCAACCACTGATTCACTCGCCAAATGCCCACAGCAGCCTGGACTGGGCCAGGCTGAAATCAGGAGTTGGGAACCCAGTCTCCCAGGTGGGTGGCAGGTACACTACGTCAGCCATTACCAGCTGTCACCCAAGCTATGCATTAGGAGGAAGATGGAATCAGGAGCTTTCCATCTAAAATGGGATGCAGGTGTCCCAACCTGGCGTCATAACTGGCAGGCCAAATGTCCACTCCAACTTGTGTATTCCCTCTTTAAGTAAACCCTTATCCCTTCACCCCTAGTGACTAAGTCTCAATGATACCAACATAGGATAGTAACAACTTGAAACTGAATTGCTTTTGTTAACTAGCCAATTCTTATCAAATATGGAGTTTGTATTCTTTGATACATATGAATTTGGATCACCCCAATGTTGTAGGAGGTAGCCTCTTTTCATACATTTTTCTCAGGAAATAATTCATCAGATTTTATAAATACTTATCTGATGATTGTAGTGTAGCTGTCCTATGAATGTTGTACTGGAATAGAATTGTGAAGCTAACTAGAATAGTAAACCCGATTGTATAATAAAGACCAAATAAAGATTTATTAAATATTTTTAAATATTGGGAATGTTTAATTTTCTTTATTATAGAAAATGTACTTTATTACATAAATTTAATAAAGTTGATAGAAATTTAATTTTCTTTATTATAGAAAATGTCCTAACAATCCATATCTGTGAGTTAGTCTTTCCTATCCCTTAACTTATTTGAGAGGCAAAGACACACACACACACACACACACACACACACACACACACACACGGGTCTAGAGAAAGATATATAGAGAGAGCTCCTATCTGCTGGTTCCCTTCCTAAAGCCCACAATAGCTGGGGTGCTGAAGCCTGGAATCAGGTCTCCCAAGTGGGTGGCAGGGGCCCAAGTGCTTGAGCCATCATCTGCTACCTCCCAGGATGAGCTTTGTCAGGAAACTAGAGTCAGGAGCTGGAGCTGGGTCGTACCCAAGCACTAAGATATGGGAGCTGGCATGCCACCTGCTAGGCCAAATGCCTGCCTGAAACCTGTAGCTCTCTATCACATCTGTTTAACAGTAGAAGAAGAATTAGTAAGGGTATGTCTTTGGAGGTCCCCCTTCTTAAGGAAGCAGGGAGCCCCTTTTTCAACCTGATCAGAGTGCTGTAAACCTCAATGTTGATTTCGTTAAAACCCAAGTCCTTAACAACAACAGCTGTTTAGTTATTCTTCCAAAACACATCCTGGGAGGGAAGGAAACTATAACTCGATATATACGCTTATCCTCCTGTGTGGCAAAGGTCATAAATAACTACGGTCTCAGTCTGGGAACCTTCTGCTCCTACTCTCTGAGCGCTGAACAGCTGTATTCACTGGAAATGGAAATTGTGAAAATGCGTCCTTTCTCCACATCTCTGCCAAAAAAAGCATGGATTCACAGATTTTAGGTATCAGCAAATATGTGTTCAAGGACTGCTCATTCTCTACAAACATTATATGAAATCGCCCTTGATGATTTGTTTTCATTTATAAATGCAACATTATATTACGGGCCCTACACTGAACAAAGACATTATTAAATTCAGTGATATTTTAACATTGAAATTAAATAGTAGGGAAAGAAAACAGTTTAGAAATAATATAACATGTAGCTATCACTGGATGGTTTCCATCAGAACTTGAATTTGCATTTCTCATAGCCAAACTCTAAGACAAGTCCAAATTACTATAGTTTTCATTCTACTTTTCCTAGATCTACAGCATATGCTTTCTCTCACAAAGAGCGATGCACAAGTGCATCCAGAATAGGTACTGGCATGTGTAAAATTGAGTCTTTCAAGTCACACAGAAGTAAAATTGATTTCATAAAATCATAATCACATCATGTAAAAAAGTATTGGCTGGGATCACCAAATATTACCTTTCAGATAAAACGACCCCTCAATTGGGTTAATATCCTCGTTTTCCTCTCTGAATTATTCATTTTCAACAGAGTCACAGGTTTTTGCATGAATTGGGAGACACTCTTTCTGCCCAGACGTCACTTGTTTCTCTTTCCTCTTGCCCATAGGAATAAACATATCTGCGGAGGATCATTGATAAAGGAAAGCTGGGTTCTTACGGCAAGACAGTGCTTCCCTTCTCGGTAAAGAGATCTTGAAATCAGTACTTGTTTGGGGCACTTGGTGATTAAGCTTAGAATGTGTGTGCATTTTATAGAGATTCACCAGCACGGGGGTGGATGCATTAATGTCTTTTTGAAATTGAGCTTCTAAGTCTTGGGCTTCACTGGTACTTTCGCCCTTGGTAGGCTTCAGCTCTCCTCTTTTCATGATCAGCATTACTGTCGCCTGGGGAAAATTTTTGCTTTGAATTATGTGATAATCTGTACCCTAGCCTCCCACTGGATAGAAAGTCTTCTTTGGAAGATCAACAGTCCTCTCTTAGTTCTAACTTTTCGTTTCTAAAGTACAGCCAACTCACAAAAATCAGTCTAACAAAGATAAGGACAGGGCTTGTATAAGCTTCCTGATTGTCATCAAGGTTACTTTGATTTTGTTTGTGTAAAACTTCCACTTTATGAATAAAGCAAATAGATACATCACACAGATACAACAACAGGTGCACAACAATTGTAAATTGTAAATCATGCAACGGGCTCCACTTGAGCATGTTTCACAAGTGACTTACCATCTAGGGAGTACAATTAAAACTTTCTAAATAGCCCTTTAGGACTTTCAGAACTTGAAATCTCTTTCTGCTTAGATATGCTTGTAGGGTTCAGGCTCTCCCATAGCTAACGTGCTGCTTTTTATTCTCACTTTAAGTAAAATTTAAATGGAAGCTGTTTAGCTGCCCTTGGAAGCGAATATAATTAAGTGTATAAGTGAGTAGCATTAGCCAGTTTGTAATTATATTTTTACATTTTAATATTTTGCCCAGAAATAAAGACCTGAAGGATTACGAAGCGTGGCTGGGAATTCACGATGTCCACGGAAGAGGCGATGAGCAGCGCAAGCAGGTGTTGAACGTCTCGCAGCTGGTGTACGGGCCCGAAGGCTCTGATCTGGTTTTACTGAAGCTTGCGAGGTTGGTTCCTGCAGCGCAATTTACAGACTCAATGTAGACTGGACTTGCTAAAGTGTTTTCTTCCCTACATGACAACTCTTTCCTGCTTGTGTAGATCTATTGTGAAAGCACACGTCGTATCTCATGTGTCCACACGTCATGTATACACACTCATGTCATATACATAGGTATATATGTGTATACAGATATAGACAAGAGAAGTTGCCCTACAACGTTTTCAAATCTGTTTAAATAAAGTCGGGCCAACACTGATCAACCTACGTAAAACTGAAACTTCAGGAGCAGTATGTGATGACTTTAAAATGTAAAATACTGATTTTTTAAAAATACAGTGACCACTTATTCTTAAATATTACCAAATAAATGACTCAGTTCTCTGCTACCTGCTCTGGATTTCTTCCTTTTTTATTTTTTTAAGAGATTTCGTTTTATTTTTTCCTGCTTTTATTCTAGGAGTAAGACTTCATTCTCTCTAAATATGTGAAATATGAGCACTATATTTTAAATGCTAATTTTCCTGGAGTCGGCTTGAGAGTACTGAATGTCATATCTTCTCTTTTCAGACCCGCTGTCCTGGATGATTTTGTTAGCACGATCGACTTGCCAAATTATGGATGCATCATTCCTGAGAAGACTGCTTGCAGTGTTTATGGCTGGGGCTACACTGGATGTAAGCTAGGTTTTTTTTTGACAGGCAGAGTTAGACAGTGAGAGAGAGAGAGAGAGAGAGAGAGAGAGAAAGGTCTTCCTTCCATTGGTTCACCCCTCAAATGGCTGCTACAGCTGGTGTGCTGCACTGATCTGAAGCCAGGAGCCAGGTGCTTCCTCCTGGTCTCCCATGCGGGTGCAGGGCCCAAGGACTTGGGCCATCCTCCACTGCCTTCCCAGGCCACAGCAGAGAGCTGGCCTGGAAGAGGAGCAACCGGGACAGGACCAGCGCCCCAACCGGGACTAGAACCTGGAGTGCCGGTGCCACAGGTGGAGGATTAGCCTAGTGAGCTGGAGCGCTGGCCATAAGCTAATTTTTAAGACATGAGGGCATATCCCATTCTTTTTTATGGGAAATCAATGTGTATTTGCTTCCTATTTTATCCTTTTTATTGTATGCTCATTAGCCTTACCTTTTTTTGCATCAATCTAGTGATCAACTCTGACGGTCTATTACGAGTTGCACATCTCTATATTATGGGGAATGAGAAATGCAGTCAGCACCATCAAGGAAAAGTGACTCTGAAGGAATCCGAAATATGTGCTGGGGCAGAGAAGATTGGATCAGGACCTTGTGAGGTAAGAAGGAAGTTCTTCACTCAACAGCCTATGTTGTTCTTCATATTTTGCATTTTTCTGCTTATTTTTCCCAAGTCAAAATAAATGTACATCCAACTTTCCTAGGAGTTGAATTGCAAAAAATAACAGCAATAATAATAATCTTCTCTTAATCTAATGATTTTCTTTTAACTAATTAATGAGATAACCCATGTGTCATTTGCAGCAAACTGATGACTTCTGTCTCTGAAGAACATTAACCAAATATAGCCAGAACCCTGAGGGAAAGCTGCTGAAGTTAGAAGCATCCAACTCAATTTTACATAATAGCTTGCATTTCTGTAATGTTTTCCTCAATTTACCTGATTTTACCCAAATTCTCTCTAAATGATCCCAATTAATGATATTTTGAAGAGATACACGCCTGGCTTTAGACTTTCTGGAGTGTGTTTGGTTAAGCGGGCATGTGTGGAAGTGTCCAAACAAATTCTATTTAGGAAAAAGACCTAATGGTCAGAGTTTGTGACTTTAAGAGCTTGGACATTTTCCTTTGTTAGGCAAGGGTTCTGTCAACTTGGCTGTGTGCCTACCCCAATTGTACGTGGACAAGCTGTTAAATGGTTATTTTTGGTGCATTTGAGATGTGAGAGACGTGTTCTTCAGGCCTTGGAGCTGGGGGATTGTGGGATAGAAGTGGAGCAAAGCATGAAATGAGTTGAATAAGAAGGCAATGTCCTTTGATAGGTATGGAAACACACGACTGATGTGTGGAACATAAATATGTGAAAGTGCATGTGTTATGCACCTTGCTCTGAGATTTTATTCCTGAAAAGAAACACTGAAGTACAGTTTCAAGAACTGCTTTAAAGTGATATGGTTGGAAACAGATCTTGTGTTTATAAACACTTTCAAATTTTGTGTAGTTCTGGCAAATGAGTTTGAGTGTGAAGTTCTACCATGAGAAAAATAAATGCACTTTATAAGAGAGAGAGAGAGAGAGAGAGAGAGAGAGAGAGAGAGAGAAATCTAACAGCTCCAATGAGCAAGATGTCTCAAGCTAGACAGAATCTTGCCAGATCTTCTACTTGTCCTGGCCTCACTGCCAGTATGAAAAGCGACTTGACAGTCACTTCTCAGAAGCAGCTGTTCCTGTGGGTTATTATCTATACACTTTGAGTTTCCTTACTTCACATATTTGTGGTATTTATCCTTATCAATGAGACTCGATTTCAAATGTGTTTTGTCACGTCTCAAAAAATACACGTTTCCTCCAGAGCTTTTTTCTGGTATCTGTCTCTACTGCTGCAAACGAGGTATTGAAAATGAAATCCTCCCAAATGTTGGCACAGTAACAATGGCATCGTGTTTAGTGGAAGTCTCCGAGGTGAACTGCTTGGAAGCGCTCTGATCTGTGATCATGGGTTCATTTGTTTAGCACCTCGAGTGGCATGGTTTATAGGGAGGCTCTCCCCTTACTGTGTGATGCTCTATTTCACCTCCACCTTGACTTCTCCCATCCTAGAGTGTTGGCAGCTCTTTACTTTCCACTTGCACCCCAGAGCAAAAGTCTTGCCATGGTGTAGTTTTTGTCTCACTACATCTCTGTTGGGGGGAAATTAAAATAGCCACAAGCACTCTTTTTTCATAGAAGGAAGCCAAAAGTGGTTGTTGCATACTGAGGAAACTGGATGCTATATGAAAGAGATACAGTACAGTTGTAATGGTTGTGTATAAAAATATGTGTAACCATATATAATATATATATAACTATGTGCAAACACACATGAAAAGACATAGACACACATGGATCAGTCAACCTATCTATGCTCTCTATCTGGTGGGACAATAGCGTTACCATACAAGAGAAATACCATGAAATCAGACTTTGTTCCAGAAAGAAAGTATAGTTATTATCCTCCAGAAGTTAGTGAGTATATTAGCTACTGTCTCCAACAGTTAAGTGAAGAAACATTCCTTGGCCAGAAAAACAATTTCTAAATAATAAATAAAATTATTTTATCAACCACAATTTTTTTCATTTAGCTTGTTATGATCATGCAAATTTTCTACAATTGACATATTTTGAACATCAGGAGATCAAAATAAATATAAAAGCTACCTGTGCATATGAAAATTTGTATTCATTAAATTAAAATTTTCAAAAAATATAAAAGCTACTGTATTAAAAAGGTCTCAATGGTTATGTGTCAGTTTTTATCCAGCAAAAGAATGAGAATATTTTTGGAAAAGGCAAGCAATTCTTAAGTGAATACGGCACTTTGAACTTTCTACTTATCTTAGTCTTATTTGACAAATTTAGTGGATAACCAAAGACTAGTACACTAGTTTGTCTTCCCATCTCAGCAGTAGTTACTCCCATTTAGTGTCTATTTACCTTTGAAATGCAAATCAAAGTAGGATAAAGTTACAGAGTCATTATTTTTGTTTTGGAAATAATTCTTTATTGTTATTGCATGCCTTCCACCTAGGGGGATTATGGTGGCCCACTTGTTTGTGAACAACATAAAATGAGAATGGTTCTTGGAGTCATCGTTCCTGGTCGTGGATGTGCCGTTCCAAATCGTCCTGGTATCTTCGTCCGAGTGGCATATTATGCAAAGTGGATACACAAAATTATATTAACGTATAAGGTGCCACAGCCATAACTGAAGTAAGCAAGCCTGAAGCGTCCATCGATACAGCTTTCTTTCACATGAGGATGTCAGAGTACGTGGAATTAAAGTGTCACTCATAACAACCCTGAGACAACTACTTGAGTGTCATGTTTGTTGAGATACTCATTAATATATATGGGTGTTTTTGTTGTTTTGTTTGTCAGTGTTATTTTGTAAATGTTGAAGTGAGTTAAGGTACATGCAGTAACATATCTCCTGAAGATACTTGAATGGAATAAAAAAGCAAAGGTATAATTTTTGGATGGTAAAAGATTTAATGGAAAAGATCAATCAATCTCTCTATGCTGCTTTCCAAGGTTAGTTTCTTAATAATGAATACCTGAAAGTTACAGATTATTTTAACCTCACCAAAACCATCAAAAACCTTGTGTTCTTAAAGTTTAACTCAATGTTAAATTACAGTTCATATGCCATCTGTTATAGTTCATTCATTTCTCACCATCACATATCCTGCAATTCTGATATACAGGCACATGTTTCCAAGAATACATATGCAAGTACATATGTGCACACACTACAAGCAAATCATGGTTTATCTTATGTAATCTCAAAATATTCTAGATTTTTAAAAAAATTTTTTTAGAAAAAACTATTTCCAAAGGCCAGTAGAAATGTTAAGGAAAGGTGTCAGGTGTAAGTGACAATTTCATTATCTGGATCTAACCTGCACTTGATCTTGATCCCCTGCCCCCTCCCCCCAGCCCCGGTTGACATTTAAAATGTGGTCATGTCCCACAGGTGGCCCTGAATCTAGTTGTCTGAGTATCTGGTATACTAAATATTTTACACAGTCTCTTCTTAAAAGAGACAGAAATCTTTGTGCCTGTAGTATTTCTTTCCTCCAGATTTAGGGCCAATATTTTATGCAAAGTAGTTGTAGATCTGTTTTCCTAAAGCATTTCTTGAGTTCTTAGACATGTATCTAACTGAAGAAGATTGAAAATGGGTTGAGTCATTAAAAATGTATTTAAATAGATTCATTCCTTGCTGCTGTTAATTGGCTTCTAGCTCACTATCTTTAAATTTTAAGAATTATTTAAGAGGAAAATTTCTGTGTCTGTACAGTTTTGTAAATAGCTTTCATGAAATCATGTATTAAACAATATTTTGGAGAAAAAATGAGAATATTTTTTCAAACTGGTAGTCTTTGAGCCTAATAAAACTTTATTCAAGTCAATGAAAAAATTTAAGAGGGAAAGAATGGAACTAGTTTATCCAAATTCTATTCAAATTTTTCTTAAACTAAAGTTTTAATTTGCTAAATCAAGTATTTTTTCAAGATATCCCCATTCCTTAATCCATTTTACATAGCTCTTTCCTGATGCCATTGGAGACACTCTAGTAAGCTGTTTATTTTGTACAATGACAGCCATATTGTCATATTCATTATTGTATTTGCTATGATGGGCTGAAGATCATGTACTTGTGGAGAAATGGGATAACAATGACTTATAGGATAGGTCTGAATTTTCCGAAGATCTTCCTGTACAGAACATCTTTAAAAATCA
The DNA here is from genome assembly GCA_949820135.1 of Sylvilagus floridanus. Classification (NCBI taxonomy): domain Eukaryota; kingdom Metazoa; phylum Chordata; class Mammalia; order Lagomorpha; family Leporidae; genus Sylvilagus; species Sylvilagus floridanus. The sequence goes on from OX463236.1 coordinate 36,449,932, forward strand.
TAATTGGAATGCTGTGAGTCCAGCGTTCTAATTTCTCTGCTTTGATCCTCTTGAGTGCTCTTTATTAAGGCCAAGGATCCAGATAGTGACCCAAGAGCATTCTCTGCTCAATCTTGAGTAAAGTGTTTTTAAGTTTACTGAAGAGCTGAGTTTACAGAGTATAGAGCTTACACAAATTTTGCCTTTTTTTTCTTTTGGTGACAAAATACTCATATTAAGAAACAAGAAATAGAAGCAAGGGGATAGCAAATTTGTTGCCAGGTTACTCATTTTATCTGATCGCATTTCTCTTTCCCTTATATAATACACCATATTAGTAAAAATACATAAATATCAAAGGCACATTGTCAAAACATTAAAATATGCTCGTCTAAATATGTTCATGTTCATATAATTCATTCTTTTCCTTTCCTCTTGCTGAACTTGGCCAAGTTGTATTGATTAAGTCACATGTATTAATTATATTTGTAAAACTATTATAAAAATTGCAATAACCTTAAATACTCATAGTTTCAAATATTTCTTTGTCTTTTTCTCTATATTTCCATGGAAAGAGAGATAGGGATGTCCTAACTATAAGGTGCAGCTAACTTTTCAGACCTTTTAATTCAATATTTTCTACTTTTATTAATGAGTGAAAATACCAGTATCAGTAAATCACCAAACATGGTGTACACAGTAATTTTTTTCGGGTTTCCTTGGTAACAGAGGGAATTGGGGGCAATTGGCAACAAAAGCGAGGTGAGCAAGATGCAGGTTATGTTAGGTGGTGGCACAGGGTACACTCATGTCACTGTTCTCTGGTGCAAGATACTAACTGTTGGGTCTTTTCTGGATAAAGTTCAAAAAATAAAAATGTCTAATTCACCCAAAAAGCTATTTTATTTTGTGGCATCACCATAAAGGACCCTTTAAATGAGAAGTTCTCAGTGAGGTGTTTGGTTTCGGCTATTGAAATAACGGTTATATGCTGTTATAATTGTAGACATTTTCTTATGTCTACCGAGAATAGAAATGTAAAATTAAAATATTTGTCATACTGCCTCTGCCGTGCAGAAGGGATGATAATCCTTTTGTATATTTCCTTAATTTTATTGTAAAATGTGTAATGACTTTTACCTGTTTGCTGTGGGCAGGTCCTCAGTAAAAGGGTTTACATTGAGTCCATCTCTAGTATTAACAGGCTCTTGCTTGCTACCCAAGTGTTTCAAACTGTGGGATCTGTGAGACACTGGATGGCAAGGAAAATAACAGCAATGGCATGTGATAGCAAAATTGTATTTCATTTATTCCTGTGAATATTTCTTGTTGGTACCAATGGTACTGTACAAAGTGAATGTTATAGCCACAACATTCTCTCGAAAAGAACACTGTCAAGAAGTGGGAAATTGCTGTCAGGCACTTCCTGCTTGTTTCTGAACATTGTATTCTTTAAAAACTCATGTTCACAATATAGACATCAAGAGGTAAATGATTTTAATAAACTCTCATAGTAAAGAGCCTTAAATTGATCTACTAAGGTTAGAAAAAATAATGACTCTCAAGGGACGATACCCCATATTTGTAGACAAACTCATTTGGAAAATACAATTAATCTGAGTAGAAAGTTTGTTTTTTTAAATACATAGCTTTAAAAAATTTCTTTTCAAGAAAAAGTCCAAAAAAGAAGTTATTTTTCGATGTTCAAATGAGTTCAGAACCAAGAATTTACTAGTACAAAAAAAAAATTTGGACCTTATAAATCTTGACAGTGTAACTCTTAAGTAGGTTCATTTCCATTTGCACAGACAGTTTCTGTCTTTAGGAAACTGAAAATGGAATACTGTGGATGTTATGACTGTTTGTTTTGTGTGTAAATAGGAAATTGATAAGCTGCCTATTGAGTGGTATAGCTGGATGCTTACCCAATAAAGAGAACACTGTGGTTATGACTTGTATTATAAAGTTTCTGTAGTTAATAAAGTTGTTATTTTTATAACCATGATTATATTATTATTCTTAATAATAATAAAATATTTTATCAAAATGTTTCCTTTCTCCTATAATTATATACATGCATATATTAGTATCTGTCCTAGAACTTTAACGCAGAAAACAACATTGATTTCATTGACAAAAGTTCCTATAGAACTAAGACAAAAGTTATTTTATTCCAACTTCTATCCATGGCAATACTAGCGGTCTTTAGTAAACTATCACTCTATGCACTTCCATTCCTCCACCTTGAAGTATGATTATTTATTCTTTCTTTTTTAAAAAATGATTTATTTATTTGAAAGGCAGAGCATCAAAGAGAGTGGAAGAGACAGAGAGAGGTCTTCCATCTGCTGATTCATTCTCCAAATTGCTGCAACATGAGGGGTTGGGCCAGGTGAAAGCTAGGAGTGAGGAGCTCCATCTGGGTCTCCTATGTGGATGGCAGGATCCCCAAGATCTGCACCATCTTCTATGGCTTTCTCAAACACATTAGCATGGAGCGAGGCCAGAAGTTCCATAGCTGGGACTCGAACTGGCAATCTGAAATGAGATGCTGGTGTTGGAAGCAGTAGTTTAACCTTCTGTGCTACAACACTGGCCTTCATTCAGTCATTTTTATATTTGCAATAATAGTACAATGCTGTATTTGCCAATATATACAAAACATTGTCACGAATGACAACCACATTTCATTTCTCATCTCACAGTATATTACACAGGCAATTGAGGTACATCTTCATAACAGTCATTAAATAAGGAATAAATGTGAATCAAACAGGTTAATTCAAATTGGAAGAACAAATCATTAATGATCTGATCAAAGAGAGCTGTATAATAGCACTGTTTCAAATGACATTATATTACCTCCCTCAACAAGTACTGCTCTAGTAATTGTTCTGGCATGGATACTGATCTCAAATGATGAGTAATGTATCTAATCCTGTACCTCATATTAAAATATTTGATTTTTTAAAAATATTTATTTATTTATTTGAATGAGTTACACACAGAGAGAAGGAGAGGCAGGGAGAGAGAGAGAGAGAGGTCTTCCATCTGCTGGTTCACTCCCCAGTTGGCTGCAACAGGCAGAGCTGCACCGATCTGAAGCCAGGAGCCAGGAGCTTCTGGGTCTCCACATGGGTGCAGGGGCCCAAGGACTTGGGCCTTCTTCCACTGCTATCCCAGGCCACAGCAGAGAGCTGGATCAGAAGTGGAGCAGCTGGGACTCGAACCGGTGCCCATATGGGATACCAGCACTGGAGGCAGCGGCCTTACCTGCTACACCACAGTGCCAGACCCAAATATTTGATTTCTGGATTTTTTTTTTAAAAATCCTAACTTGGAAAAGAGACAGAAACAGACAGACATAGAGAGATCTTACATCCAGTGGCTCATTCCCCAACTAGTCACAACCACCAGGGCAGGACCAAATCAAAGCCAGGAACTCAGAGCACAATCACCATCTTCTATGTGGGAGGCAGTGACTCAACTACTTGAACCATCATCGGCTGCCTCCCAGGGTGCATATTAGCAGGAAGCTGGAATTGAAAGTGGGAAAGAACCCAGGCACTTCAATACGAGATGAGAGAATCCCAAGCAGTATGTTAAACCCTGCACCGAACACCTACCCTAGTCTTTCTATTGATTCTGATTAAAGTAGAATATATGCACTTCTTCGTTCATGATGCCAGTGAGAATATATTAAATATTATAGTGTTGATTCTTTTAAATTTTTATTTTCCTCTCTATTTTCTAGAACTCCATTGCATTCTAAATTTAATTAATTCTTTTAATTTATGTATTAATTCATTTAATTTGATTAATTCATTTAATTTATTTCTAATAGAACTCCATTTATATTCTGCTCTTTTGAGTAGAATCACTCCTATAGGAGATGGAATCTGAACAGGCTTCTCCATGACTTGAGGAAGCAAACTATATAATGATCTGGGGTTTGCCAAATAACACTTGGAAAATGCTTTTATTGGTTTCTTGATATAGTTTATCTATTTCCTCTTTTAAATTATGATGCTCTAATTAGCCACCATTTATCAATGTCCTGAACAAGATCACCTTGGTCTACATTTCCTCTACCTACTAGTCTGGAGTTCCATTACAATTGTATTTTATTATTCTCCTATGCATGCACTGTTTTCAACCTAGAGCATCCTAAAACAGCGATCAGCAACCTTAGCTCCGAATTATAAGGCTCTTGGGTAAAATTTACATGAATCGTTTTATTCTAGGAGTGGGTGTTTTGGTGCAGTGGGTTAAGCTGCTAGCTGGGGATACTGGCGTCCCATGTCAGAATGCTGGTTGGAGTCTGGCTTCTCTGCTTCTGATCCAGTTTCCTGCTAATGTGCCTGGAAAGGCAGCAGAGGATAACCCACATACTTGGGAGTCTGCCATTGGATGGAGATCCTGGCTCCTGGATTTGTTCTGGCCTAGTCCTGGCTGTTAGATTTGAAGCCAGTGGATGCAAGTTTCTGTCTCCTTCCCTTTCCCCTTCTCCTCCTCCTCCTGCTTCTCTCCTCCTCTCTCTCACTCTGGCTTTCAAATACATAAAAAAAGATATCTTTTCAAAAAGGGTTTTATTCTGCACAACTTGTACTTTTTTTGTCCCACATATTTACAAATGTATCAATTGCATATGTTATTTATGAAGGCAGAAATGTTACTTCAAGATAAAAGGAATATTTGTAGTGATTGGGGCAGTTTAAAATATTATAAACAATATGCTACTCCCTGAAGCACATCTAAGCAAAACAGAAAACATTCAGCAAAGGAAAGAAACTCATTTTTACTGACTTTAATTCAATAGAAAAAAATAAATACAATTTAAAAATAAATAAAATGGTTTATTATATTACATACACTAGACCATCTACTTGGAAAAGAGAAGAATTACCAGTTTTAAAGGGTTTTCAGATTTTTATTTGTAAATGTGGTTCTTAAAAATTCTTTTTAAAATTCTTAGATTTTCCATTTGCTAATAGATAAAGACATTTATTTTACCAAACTAGTATGGCTTAGATTAAGCTGGTGAACATTTTCCCATCTGGTTTTCTTCCTTGAAGGGTTGATGTCATCACATTGAGGGGAAAAAGGATCAAATCAATTATTGCAAAAATATCTTGAGTCAACGACAGTCCACTCACTGTTTATGTGCAGATGGGTCACCTGCTGGGTACTGAAAAGTTTCACAAGATTATTACTTAGCAAGAGGTTTTCATCTGATGAGCTTTCATAACTGAGCGAAGTCAACAGGTTACCATGTTACAATGAAATGAAGCGCAGAAAAAGCGGCATTTTTGTATTGATTTTTCCAAGTATTTAAAAATCTTTACAAATATATTGCCTAGTTTCCCTAGCTCTGACTTTTAGACAGTTTCACATCTATATGCAGTCATAGTTTATCACTGTGTTCTAAAACAGAGAATTTATGCATTACAAAAGCAAAATAGTGAAATAACACAGAAACTTGGCTTTTTAAAGTGATAAAAAGCCACTAAAGACCTTTAGGATGAAGAAGAGACAGTTCAAGAATGATTCCTAGGTCTTTCTTCAATTGTTAACAAAACAAAACAAAACAAAACAAAACAAAACTACCCTGAGAGGAAACGCTCAGATTCTTTTGGTTTGGAAGAAAGAATCAGGAAAATAAGGTTAGTACTCCAGCCAGACATTTTAGGAACAAGGCAGAATGACTCAGCTGTGAAGCCTGTAGGATACAAAAATGAAGAAGGAAATTCACAGACCAGACCGTACCTGGCAGGACCATTTCTGAAACAGGAAATCCTGATTGACTTAGGTAGGCTCTACCCAACCTGGTCTCTGTGGGACATCACTGTGTAGAAACCTAAAGCTGTTCTGAGAAGACCCCCACCCTCTGGGGGCTTGTGGAAGCTCTGGAGATGCTGGGGTACTTTAGAAAGATCACTCTGGGGGCTGACATTGTGGCATAGCGGCTAAGGCCAGTCGGCGATGCTGGCATCCCATATTGGCTCTGATTTGTGTCCCGGCTGCTCCACTTTTAATCCAGCTCCCTGCTATTGGCCTGGGAAAAGCAGAGGAATATGGCCCAAGAGTTTGGGCCCCTGTCATCCACATAGAAGACCTGCATGAAACTCCTGGCTCCTGGCTTCAGCCTGGTCCAACCCTGGCCATTGTGGCCATCTGGGGAGTGAACCAGGCAGGAAGATTTCTCTCTTTCTCTGCCTCTCCCTCTCTCTCAGTAATTCTGGCATTCAGATAAATAGATAATTTTTTTTTAAAAAAGAAGATAGGTTACTCTGCAGCAGAAGAGTAAAAACCTTTGGATGGTCACGGGTGCTCTGAATATCCAGGAGGAAACCTGAATGGTGTAGTCTTCAAATCACAGTAAGACAGAGCTCCCTGACTATCATAGGGACACTATTTCACAGCCACCTTCAGGTACCGGAGTTGTGCTAAAGGCAGTACAGAAAACCTTGTCTTGCACGTTGACCTTCTGAGCAAGAGGTGGTGGTAAGTACGTGGTCTGAGACTCCTACAGTCTCCATCATGTATAATACTTCATTGTCTCCAAAGCACATCTCTTCACTTGCAAAGCTTCCAAAAATAATCTTCTCTTTACATGATTCACCCTTTTCTGCTCAATTAGAGTGAAATTCAGTTACGTTGGCAGGTTTGGGGAATGTCTTTCTTGACATATGTGTACCATCTACTGGAGCTCTCCAACCATCAGCATAACATCAAAATCGACTGTCTCTAATTGAAGGTGCTCAACATCGAAACCTCTGTGTTTATTTGCCCTCACAGTGTTCCCTCCTGCTGCTGAAGATCTCTGCCTTTGGAAGAAGGAAAAGAAAGACAAGTAAGGATGACAAGAGGAAAGAAAAATAAAAAAGTAAATGGAGACAAGCTAAAAAAAATTAATTAGGAAAGGTCTTGGAGGAGCTTTCTGGAAGCGATTCATGACCCCAGAAGTAAGAGAAACAAAAAGATCTAAGGCATGATTCTTTTTTATTAGACTCCTTCTCCCTTAATCAGGATCACTTGTATTTCCCAAGTCCACTTGTAAACCAATCATGAGTCATCCTCTGGTCAGTAAGCCTAGAATACAGATGCAATTCTGCAACTGCACAATGTGATGTTCCTAGTCTTTCATCTTCTTTGCTACTTTGTTACCTATTTCCTCAGTGACAGTTTTTTTCTCCCAGCTTCATTGAAGTATGATTGACAAATAAACGTTATAAGTAAGTAAACAAATCTTTAAAAAATATTACTTAGGGGCAAGCAGTTGCCCTGTTGGTTAAGACTCTGGTTGAACTGCTTGCATGTAACATCAGACTATCTGGGTTTGAGACCTAATTCTGCTTCCAGTTCCCGCTTTTTGCTCCTTAAAAGGAAGCAGGTGATGGCTCACGTGGTGGGGTTCCTGTCACCCACGTGGGAGATCTGGGCTGATTGTCTGGCTCTCAGCTATAGCTTGGCCCAGCCCTAGGCATTTTGGACATTCGGGGAGTAAGCCAGCAAATGAGAAATCTCTCTGTCTCTCAAATAAATAAATAAAGATTTATTTAAAAATATGTGTATACTTGGCAGTAAAAATGGTGTTTGATATATCTATACATTATGAAATGATTACCACACTCAGACTAATATATCATCACCTCACGTAGTTAGCATTAGGGGGATATGTGTGTGATGAAAACACTTGATTTTTACTCTCAACAAATTTCAAATATATGATATATTATTTCTAACTACACTCATCATGCTGTACATTAGATATTCAGATCTTCTTTGCCTTATAACCAAAGGCTTGTACGCTTTGAACAGCAAGTGAAACACAAAGTTGCTTCCTGAAATATTCTACCTCCTTTCTTGCCTCCAAAGGATTTGGTGTCTTTCCATCGCTGTGACTTCCAGGTGATGTGGGTGTGAACTTCAGCAAGGCAGCTAGTGGAAGAGAACAGAGGCACTTGGTGGAGACAGAGGCAAATGCTCAGCTGTCCAGAGGACTTGACCTCACTGCTTGGGTCTGCTCCCAGCCTCAAAACTGGAAGCCTCCCAAACTGAACCCCAATCTTTCCTTGCTCTTCAAGCATCTCAACAAAACGAATCTCACTGGCTTGCTCCAGCCAGAATTGCTAAGTCATTTTCTCCCTGCTTATGTGGCCCTTCTGACATTCAGGCATTCACGCAGACACCAATTTTGCTTCCTGAATACAGCCAGGATCACCCACGTGTGGCCCTCCAGGCCTCTACTCGCCCACACCCCAGTTCCACAGTTTGCTTCTGCCTTCACTACTACCACAATCTGAAAACACACTTCTCCACATGCATTCCACCTTCTGTCCCATTTCTAGAGTAGATTTTCTAAAATGGCATTTCTTTAACATCTTCCAGCAGGTGATCAATACCTTTAAGAACTGCCCCTGACTGATCAAATCCTCCAAGGTGTCTTTTCCTTTTGTGCACAATATGTATCTTAGCTGTGCTGGGCTCTTTTAGATCTGGGACTAGGCTAAGCTTTTTCTTTCTTTGAAACTTTTGCATTTGCAATTTTTTCTGCCTAAAATTATCCCCCCGCCCACGAGTTTTGCCTGACTAATGCCTGCTTCATCCTTCAATTTCGATATCACCAATTCTCCCCACCCACCTTCCTGATGCAGTTAACATTCCAAGGGATGATGAGCTTCTATTCAGGGCACTTGCCTCAAGGATTACATTTTTATTTGCCTACGTACATTTTTAGGTGCTGTCTCTTCCACTAGATTTCGAGATCTATGAGAACGTGGGTGAGATGTATGTTTTCACGCATGTGTCTTTCACTGGTACTACATAATGCATAAATATTTTTAAATTGATTATATCAGTAACAATCTATTGACATTCTTTTTATTCCTTTCTAAAATGCAACCCCAGTACAGTGTGTAAATTTTGTTCACAATTTTTTATTTATCTATTTAAAAAACTTAGTTGAAAGGCAGAGTGACAGAGAAAGGGAGAGACAGAGAAACAAAGAGATCTCTTGGCCACAGGTTCACTCCCCAAATGGCCACAAAAGCAATGGGGCTGGGCCAGGCTGAAGCCAGGAGCCTGGAACTGCATCCTGGTCTCCCACATGCATGACACGGCCCCAGGTACTTGGGCTATCTTCTGCTGCCTTCCTTTGTCCATTTTCAGGGAGGTAGATCAGAAGCTGAGCAGCAGGAACTCAAACAGTTGTTCTAATATGAAATACCAGCTTAACCCGCTGTGCCACCCTGCAATCCCCTATTTGGTTCATTATTGAAGCAGTAATATCTAGAAGTTCTCTGGGTGGTAATACTGGGGAAGTGATTTCTACCAGCCTCTGTCAAGTACTTCTTTTTTTTAATTTTTATTTATTTATTTATTTATTAAAAGCTTTTATTAAAGAAGATAAATGTCCAAAGTACAGCTTATGGATTACAGTGGCTACTTCTTTTTGAAACCAACACATGTTGATGAAGCACTGACAATGAGAGTGCTGGGTGCTAGGTGGGGGGAGTACAGTGGTAAGTAAGTAACAGTTGGCTCTTAGCCTTCTCATACATTCAGAGACACCTAGGTGGTTGGCATGAAGCACGCATTGGGAAGTGTCAATAGCATCTGGAATGAGAGTTCACTGATCTTTCTAGCTCATCCTCGCTCATTCTTGCAGAATTGTTATCATCATAGATCCTGCCAACTCGAATATTAGTTTTACCATTGTGTGAATACTTCACTCACCGCATTCTGAATTATTGAGCAAGCTTTAAAGTTATTTTTCTTTAATCTTCTCTCAATTTTTTCAAGTTCCTAATCTTTTCAATCTTGTCTTTCTTCCTCACATTCTCACGAGTGTTATGATGCTGTCAGTAGATCTGAAGATTGATGTATTTATTATCAAGGGAATAATGTAATTTTTCCAATGGTGAGAACACTAGCGATTTTTAGAGATGAAATTACAAAGATTTCTTTGGCTATTGTGAAACTGCCCAATGTCTTATCTTCACAAGTTTTTCATTATATTCGAAGATGATCTTTTAACAGGAGATAATGCTTATTCCATGCTTATGATTCACCAGAGTCTGACTCTCACATTCTTAAGTCATCACTGCAACTTTACATAGACAGATTCTATACCTGTATCTATTTTAGAGAGTAAGAAGTGTTCCAATAACCTGTAAAAACACACCGAGGGGTGGATTTCCCATATGAATTCTGCTTGACCCTTTTGTTCTACGCTGCCTGCAGAACATTTGACTTCATTATTTTCCAGAAAAGTCGGAAGAGGGGAAACTCATTTCAATAAGAAAATGCTGCCACCATCCAGACAGGATATGAGCAAGGAGCTACACAGAGGTCAGACTGCTTTCTGAGCTGGCCTCTCTCAAAGCTCTGTGCACCATCAGCTGCAGTAAGCCTGTCCTTGTCTTCAGTCACAGAGGGCTAACCGAGGAGCTGCTTGTAATGCTGACCACTGCAGAGCTGAAGGCGGGTAAGGGCTGGTTCAGCCGAGAGTGTTCTTTCTCTTGACCAGGGGAGAGGTGTGTAGCTCTTGACCAAGAGGAGCGGCAGACCTGTGAGAGAGAAACAGTAAGAACTCTGGAGAAATACATAGCATCGAGAATTTTAAGGAGCCCCAGGGGGGAAAAAGCTCAGAATTTATTATGAGAATGAAGAAAAGCAGTAATGGTTCTTTGCCCTTTATTGCGTATACCACAGGGTGTTTTATGAAAGAGAGAAACACCTTCAAAGAGCATTATAATCTTTTACATAGGGTCGCTTTGCATTGTATTACGTGGACTCATGGACTTTGACAGCTGCCAAAGCCTGTTAAAATCACCACCCCATTCTGATATGGGGTAGGCAGGCAGCTAGCCAGGTCTGTTGAGCTGGAAGTCACCAGCCTGCTTGTAATTCTATCCTCTTGCTTGTCAATCAAAACACCCCCTTTCCCAGGATGCAACTGCTTCAACCAAGACCTAAAGAAACACCATGAAAATATGGAGATTGAGCTCCATGTGGCATTTGTGGAACTGCCATATAATTCCCACCTGGAGGCACCTCCCCCAAGCTCATAAAAAAGACTAACAGTGGGAGGAGCTTTCTCCTTTTCTTCCATCTTAGACCACAGCTGGAGGGGCTGCCAGGTAATCTCTCCCTGTTTCCCTTCATCAGTCCTACTCCTATTAGCAGATCATCTGGGCCACTGCCCACTCATGATGGGTGTCTGTTTGGGGCAACCCTTGCTCGTGTGTGTGTGTGTGTGTGTGTGTGTGTTGGTGTGCACTCACTTTCTCGCCTTTTAAATAAATCTTATCACTTTATGACTCTTATTTGTGTCAGCACCAAGAATGTTCATCTTTGTGCATGACAATGACCTAGAGTGAAAAATCAATACCCCTTCACCCACATCAATTCTAAGGTGGGCAAAAAGAGAACCAAAAAGTTCAGTGAGTTGCCCAGAGTCATACACATAGAGGCAGAGCCAGTCCTGGAAAACAAGAGATGCTTCTTTTAAAATCCAAAACCTTGGCTTTCTTATTCACTTATTTTACAATGAGATAAAGCACATAAAATACATAATATGAACATTCTATTTGAAAAGTCCCAAAGAACTACAGTACTTTAAAACCGTATGAAAAAAAGGAAAAGTGTAAAATTTGAGAGAAAGAGAAGCTCAGAGTGACCAGGGGCCTGGGCATCTTAGATTTTATCCCAGGTTTTTGCCTCACATAGAAATAAGAATTGTAGGCAGAGGTATTGCACTGTACACAGGTGGGAACATGATTTATTCAGCAGTAAAAGAAAAAACACACATTCATGTGTGAGTGTGGGTCACCCCACATGCACAAATACCCTTCAGGAGTGGGCCAGAGTGCTGTCCAAAGACAAACACAAAGAGGAAAAAACCAGAAAAGCATGCTTACCATGCTCAAGAACCAAAAAGGGCTTTCCCCTGTTCTCAGCCTCTTTTATGAGGTAGGGAGAGTACCTTAGCACGTGTGGTGCAGTCTGGGAATTTTATGTTACCTCCACGTAGAGTTTAATATCTATATAATCATGGTGTCTCCCCTTCTTGTTCCGGATGAGACACAGGGGCATCCTGAGAAGGTGTGCATTGTTGACCATCAGGTAAAGAGAGAACATTATATTGCAGGGCTGTAAGGCTTCCAGCTCATCTGGACTTGACTAGCTGCCCACCTATTCACACTGCATCAAATCTATCACACAGATTGAGGTTGGATGTGTCTCCCAGAGTTCAAGTGTTGGAAACAGTCTCTTATGCAACAGGGTTGAGAGGTAGGACCTGTAAGAGGTAATTGGGTCATGAGGGCAGAACCCTTCCTGCTGTTATCACAGCAGTGGGTTTGTTATTTCTGGAATGGCATCCTTATAAAAGATGAGCTCAGTGCCTCTCCCCCCTCAATCTTCATGCATGTGCAGGTGTGTGCTCTTCCATCATTTACAGAACAACCCCCCATGCTAGTTGGAGGCACTGCTACAGGGCACTCAAACCTGGGTCCACTTGCTGATGCGCATGAAGCCAGTCACTTCACTGGGTACTGGAAGAAAGTTGATATTTATTGCAAAGTACAGAGCAAGGCACTGGATAGCGATTTCCTAGTTCCTGGGTTCCCTGACAAGTTAGGAGGGACGGTTCTTAAAGATTAAAATTGGGGCTGAGAGATGCACATTCAGTTCACATCCACGTTCTTGGTTGGTCAGTGGTGCTCATGACCTTTCTTTGATGGGTCAGTGATGCCGTGCTCTTGAGGAAATTTATGGTGCCCAGGTGGGCTTCAGTTACATGCAAGTGAAAGTTACCTTCTGCCCCAGACCCAGCGTTTCCTTTCATGGACCTAGAATTCCCCTGAATAGCCCCATCTGGACAATACTGGCCAACAAGATTTATCTTTTGGAGAAGCAAATGATTCCTGGAGTTGGTGATTAGAACCTTGGAGGGCCAGCTGTTCCATTCCCTCACTCTGAATTCCTCTTAAGTGGCTAATCCTAAAGGACAAACAAAGACACCTGGGGCTAAGGGAGACAGAGGAGGGGCCAGGTCCTGTCTTTACAAATCACAGGGGTTGGGGCTGACTCATGAGATGCCTCCCATCATGCTCTGATGCAGCTTCTCCATCTGGGATCTTTCATCCTCCTGAACTGTGAGCCAGCACGTTTCTGATCTTTTTAAGTGCCCTCTCCTCAGGTATTCTGTTACAGCGGTACAAAGCAAACTGAAACCCGGCCTAAAGGGATCAAGAATCAGACCTGGCAGAGGAAGCCCATGCCAGGTGCGTTTCTAGCAAATGCCTATGTAAGGAGAGAGCCACAGCAGATCTTCACTGGTTTTTTTTCTTCATAGTTTGTAGTCCAACCCTACTCCTGGCCGGGGAGAAACAATCTTCCGGGAAAAGCCTGAGGGATGAATTTGCTGGCAGAAATGTGGTGAAAATGAAGCAGGCAGAGTAAGTAAGGGCACATGCTAATAGCTTAAGACAGAATAATGATTGCAGTGCTGCCCCCTGCAGTCCCTGGGGAAATAACCCTGCCTCCGCTAACCAATTCAGAAACCTGCAAGAGGTGCTGACCTAGAGAGGTAATTTTATTTTTCAATGCAGCTTTGGAAGATTGGCTTTGTGTGCAGATTCAGAATAGCTCCCACCGGCTCATATAGATCCAGGGGCGTTTTCTGGCTGTGCAGACCTGAGAGAAGATGAGCTCTAAAGTTGCCCAATTTGAAACTCCAGCTCTAGGTTTCCCAAATAGAGGGTTAGATATTGGCACTAAAGACTTATTAATATGATGTATAGGGGCCAGCATTGTGGTGTAGTGGGTTAAACCATTGTCTGGTGTGCCAGCATCTCATATGGGCAAGTTAGAGTCCCAGCTGCTTTGCCTCTGATCCAACTCCCTGTTCATGTGCTGGAAAAGCAGCAGAGGATGGCTCAAGTGCTTGGGTCCCTGTACCCAGATGTGAAACTTGGATGAAGCTCCTGGCTTAAGGCTGCCTCCACCCTGGCTATTGTGGCAATTTGGGGAGTGAGTCAGCAGATGGCAGATCTCTCTGTGTCTCTCACTGTCTGTCTGTCTCTCTCTCTCTGTAATTCTGTCTTTCAAATAAATAAAATAATTTTTTTTGAAAAAGAGATGTGTAGTTCTCATGATGGAGATACTCCTTGGTCACCTTTGTGTATAGGTTTGAACCTTCAGACTCTGTTTCCAGGTCTCTGACTGTCCACATGTCTAAAAAGCAGAGAAAATGCCCTCCTGAGTCCAATGCTGTCCCTGAAGACTGCTGTCACCTTGGTGAAATAGTCTCCCATAGGGAAGAGCTGGGTTGGTCAAGGAAGTATCAGATTATTTGAAGTCATATCATTTCAGTGTGGAATCAAGGATGCTCAGTTGCATGATCTTGACTTTTCTGTCTTTTTATGTGGCAGCAAAGGTGGATTGATCAATGTTACAATTATGAACATCATCATTTCGTGACCTGCATTTCAGGTGGCTGAAGTTTTTGGAATTGTCTGCTGATGTTAGACCTACAGTTGCTGTTTCTGGAATGCAATAGGGTCTTTGAATATTTACTCAGGAAGACATATTCATGTGCAACCTTAGGCCTACATCAAGAAACTGGATAGGCACCAAAAAATTGAGCTATCAGTGCATCTCAAGGACCTAGAAAAACAACATCAACCAAACCCAAAACTAGTAGGAAAAAATAAATAATTAAAAATAGAGAAGAAATAAACAAAATTGAAACAAAAAAATTACAAAATATCAGCAAAATGAAAAGCTTAGTCAACTAAACAGAAGAAGGAGGGAGAAGATCCAAATTAATAAAATTAGAGGGAAAAAGGAAATGTAAGAAAAGACACCACAGAAATAAAACGAACCATCAGGAATAACTACAAAAAGCTGTATGGCAACAAATTGGGAGACTTAAAAGAAATGGATGGATATCTGGACACATACAACCTGCCTAAATTGAGCCATGAAGACATAGAAAACCTAAACAGACCAATAACCAAGACAGAAATTGAATCAGTAAGAAAGATGCAAAGAAAAGCCCAGGACTGGATGGCTTCACTGTTAAATTCTTAAAGAAGAACTAACTCCAGTTCTTCTCAAGTTATTCAAACAATTGAAAGGGAGGGAATCCTCTTTTGATGAAGCCAGCAACACCTTAATTCTTAAACCTGAAAAAGATACAACAGAGAAAGAGAACTACAGATCAATTTTCCTGATGAACATAGACATGAAAATCAATAAAATACTAGCCAATGAAATCCAACAACACATCAGAAAGGTCATCCACCCAGACCAAGTGGAATTTATCCTGGGTATGCAGGGATGGTTCAGCATTTGCAAACCAATCAATGTGATTTATCACATTAACAAATTGAAGAACAAAAATCATATAATTACCTCAATAGATGCAAAGAAAGAATTGAATAAATTGCAACACCCTTTCATAATGAAATCTTTAAGCAAATTGGGTATAGAAGGAGCATTACTCAACACAGTTAAGGCAATTTATAACAAACCCATGGCCAGCATCATATTGAATGGTGAAAAGCTGAAAGCATTCCCACTGAGATCTGGAACCAGACAAGGATGTCCACTCTCACTGTTGCTATTCAATATAGTCCTGGAAGTTTTACCCAAAGACATTAGGCAAGAAAAAGAAATCAAAAGGATATAAATTGGGAAGGAGGAAATCAAACAACACTTATTTGCAGATGACATGTTTCTACATATAGGGGATCCAAAAGCATCCACTAAGAGACTATTGGGACTCATATAGAAAAGTTTGGTAAAGTGACAAGTAATAGACTCAACACAGAAAAATCAATAGCCTTTATATACACAGACAATGTCATATATAAGAATGAACTTCTAAGATCAATCCCATTCACAATAGTTATAAAAAAAAAAACTCAAATACTTTGGTATAAATTTAACCAAAAATGTCAAAGATCTCTACAATGAGAATTACAAAACATTAAAGAAAGAAATAGAAAAAGACACACAAAAAATGAAAAAAATCTTCCATATTCATGGATTGGAAGAATCAATATCATCAAAATATCCATACTACTGAAAGCAATTTAAAGATTCAATGCTATAGCAATCAAAATACCAGGGACATTCTTCTCAGATATAGAAAAAAATGATGCTGAAATTCATATGGAAACACAGGAAACCACAAATAGCTAAAGCAATCTCATACAACAACAACAACAAAAGCTGGAAGCATCACAATATCAGATTTGAAGGCATACTACAGGGCAGCTGTAATCAAAACAACCTGGTACTGGTGCTAAAACAGATGGATAGATCAGTGGAACAGAATATAATTGCCAGAAATCAACCCACACATCTACAACCAACTTTTCTTTGACAAAGGAGCTGAAATCAATCCCTGGAGCAAGGGCAGTCTCTTCAACAAATGGTGCTGGGAAAACTGAATCTCCACATGCAGAAGTATGAACTAATACTCCTATCTTACACTCACACAAAAATCCATTCAAAATGGATTAAAGACCTAAATCTATGACTCAATACCATCAAAGTATTAGAGAACATTAGGGAAACTCTGCAAGACATTGGTATAGGCAAAGAGTTCTTGGAAAAGACCCCAGAGGCACAGACAGTTAAAGCCAAACTTTACAAATGGGATTACATCAAATTGAGAAGCTTTTGTACTACAAAAGAAATACTCATCAAAGTGAAGAGGCAACTGACAGAATGGGAGAAAATATTTGCAAACTCTGCAACTGATAAAGGATTAATAACCAGAAGATATAAAGAGATCAAGAAACTCAGCAACAACAAAACAAACAATTCAGTTAAGAAATGGACAATGCTCTTTTTTTAAAAGAGCAAATCCAAATGGCCAACAGACACATGAAAAAATGTTCAGGATCACTAGTCTTCAGGGAAATGCAAATCAAAACCAAAATGAGGTTTCACTGCACCCTAGTTAGAATGGCTTTCATACAGAAATCAACAAACAACAAATGTTGGTGAGGATGTGGGGAAAAAAGTACCATAATCCACTGTTGTTGGGAATGTAAACTGATACAACTACCGTGGAATACAGTATGGAGTTACCTCAGAAATATGAATATAGACCTACTATATGATCCAGTCATCCCACTTCAGGGAATTTACTCAACAGAAATGAAATCAGCATATGAAAGAGTTATCTATACTCCTGTGTTTATTGCAGCTCAATTCACAATATCTAAGATATGGAATCAACCCAAATGCCCATCAACTGAAGACTGGATAAAGAAACTATGGGATAAGTACGCCATGGAATACTACACAATGATAAAAAAAAATGAAAACCTGTCATTTGAAACAAAATAGATGGAAATGGAAAACATCACACTGGTTGAAATAAGCCAGTCCCAAATGGACAAATACCATATGTTTTCCCTGATCTGTGATAACTAGTAGAGCACCTAAAAGGTAATGTATAGAAATGAAATTAGCACTTCAAAATGCAAGGAGTTTGAATAGTCCTTCTCACAGCTGTTGAGTAATCTTTATTTTTTTTAATACAACTTGTTGAACTCTTTACTTAGTATAGAGTTAATCATATGTGTTTAAAGTTAATTAAAAATAGATCTTAGTAAAAAATAAGAATGGAAATAGAAGAGGGAGGAAGAAGAGGGGTGGGAGTATTGGTGCGAGGGTAGGTATGGTGGGAAGGATCACTATATTCCTAAAGTTATATTTAAAATGCATGAGGTTTGTACACTTTAAATAAGAGGTTTCTGGGAGAAGAAAGAAAGCTTATTAGCAAGTAAAAAAAGAGATTTATTTACTTATTTATTTGAAAGTCAGAGTTACAGAGGGAGAGAGGGAGAGACAGAGACAGAGAAATCTGCCATCTGTTTGTTCACTCCCCAGAGGGCTACAATAGCCATGGCTGGCCCAGAACTAAGCCAGAAACCTAAAGCTTCTTCAGGGTCTCCCATGTGGGTGCAGGAACCCAAGCACTTGGACCATTCTCTGACGATTTCCCAGGCACACTAGCAGGGAGCTGGATCAGAAGTAGAGCAGTCAGGACTTGAACTGCACCCATATGGGATGCCGGGACAGAAGGCGGTGGCTTTACCTGCTATGCCACAGCACCAGCCCTGGTTTCATCTGTTTTTAGGTGGCTTTCCTCAAAGAATCAGCTTTCCCTGCAGCACAAGTATTTCAATCTTGGAGTGGTTAACTGGGCTTAGCCCACTTACAGCTTGAACAATGTTGCTTTCAGACCCCATAGACATTGCTCTCCCATGATTCTCTCTCAAGGTGTGTGTGTGGCGGGGGGGATGGGCTTTAGCTTCCGCATTAGGTGCTGCCCAGGGTACTCACCACTGAACCATGGATTCTGACATATTTGCTTTCCCTCTGGCCTGGTAATTCAGGAGTCATCAGAAATGGGGACTCCTCTTTTGTGACTGCATTGAATTCTCTTCATTCCATGTCATGGGAAAAAATGACTTCTCAAGGTACCATCATCAGATGGTCTATATTCCAGAGAGCTGGAAAGAGGAAATAAGGAACAGCACCTTCCCTAAGAACACATTCCAACGAGCCCAGGCATGGCTCCATTGGCTGTAACTTAGTCACCTATCCAAACCCAGCTAGAGGGGAGGTGACTATAAGTAGTGTTTCAGGATCCACTTGCATAGCCAGATACAGGGAGTTCTATTACCAGTGTAGAACTGGAGGATGGATGTGTGGGGAATACTAATGAACGCTCTGATACAGGATATTTGCTTGTCTGTAGGTGAACTCTAAATGTTTTGCCTTCTCCCCACCTCTTCAGAATTGTTCATCATTTTGAGCAGGAAACCTAGCAAGACATAAATAAGGAAAGTGAAAAGATCACAAACTAGTATTATAATACTTCCTTAAAGGGAGTGTTGACAGAAACAATTACTGAACTCACCTAGTAAGAATAGCTTTTTTTTTTTTATAATTAGGTATTTGTCAGGGTTTCCAGTAAGCAATCCCAGGGGTTGGGCTGAGTCTGGGAATATTTAATCAAGGCCAAACATATTTCCACATTTCCCCACTTGTCTTGTTTACAGTCCTAAGTTTTCATTCAGATATATTTTCCTTTTTTCTTAAATACATTTTTTGCAACTGACTTTGCATCATGTATTGTGGGAGAAAATGTATTATGTAATCAATTTGTGAGTTTAAAAAAAGGTAAAAAATACCAAAAAATATTGTTATGAGTACTTCAAGTAACATTCCTGTGATTTCAAGATAGTTGCTCAGTATGAAAGATGGATTTCATGCAGGACAGAAAGTGGAGCTGAAATTTGTAATGCATTTTCTAACAACCATTTCAATTTAAATTAAACATATGTATATTCCTGTGATAAAGAAGGCAGCACACGGGCCCAGCATTGTAGCATAGGGGATAAAGCCACTGCCTGCAATGCAGGCATCCCAAATGGGCGCCAGTTTGTGTCCCGACTGCTCCACTTCCTGTTCAGCTATCTGCTAATGTGCCTGGAAAAGCAGCAGATGATGGCCCAAGTACTTGGACTCTTGCAGCCTATGTGGGAGTCCTGAATGGAGTTCCTGGCTCCTGGCTTTGGGCCTTGTCCCCAGTCCTGGATGTTTCAGGCAACTGGGGGGTAAATCTATTTCTAGATTAGAAATGGAGCAGCTAGGACTCACACCAGTGCTCTGATATGGGACCAAGGGGTCCCACGTGTGGCTTAGCCTGCTGGGCCATAACACCAGCTTCTGGATTTCTAATGCAATCTTCATGATAATCCACAGGTACATGCATTTTACTGAGACTCCATTAGGAACTTGGGAGCCAGGCACAGTGCTAGCTGTGCAGTGATGTGCGTTCAGTCTGCTATGTCCTACTGCGACATGGCTTCACGTTCACTGTTTGGTAACATAAGGCTACTATAGCTAATGCAGCTGTTTTGACAGGTATTCTGATATCATTGCTGTGTCTAGGAAGTCTGCATCCTTATTTTGAAGTACTGCATATATTTCCAGGAGTCCATCATTTTCTGCTTGTCAGTAATTACAAGATAGCCGATAGTAAGAGAGCAAACTAGGCCCTGCTCTAGGCTACGAAATTCATTATTGTAACTCACACCTATTTATTGAGAAGATGTTATATGTCAAGTGCTTTCCTGAGCCTTCAGAACACAGCAGCAAGTTACCCAAGGCAATAAGTATATATAAACATATATAAACACACGTGTATATGTATACATTTTTAAAATAAAATCAATGGTTTTAGAAATGAGAAAAAAGTCGGATGATAAAGAACTCAAGGGAAAGGTTTAAGGTATCAAATCGTGACCGAGGAAGATCATGCATGTCTCTGTGAAGATCGTGTCTGATTAGATGGAGGAACCAGGATGCTGAATATATGCACAAGCGCTGGCACAACCTGGGAGAATACTAGAGTAACACGAGGTCGGCACTAGTTGGCAAGTGGTGGGCGAGAGGGAGGTCTGGATCTACAGGGAGGGCTTGGCCGGCTGAGACTGGGAGTTTGATAGAAAGCTCTGCTGGAGGTGGAGCAGAGTCCACAGGGTGGAGGGATTTGAGAGGGCTGTGCAGACTCCATGCACCTCTCACACTAGTGCGCGGTCCATCGGCAAGACTGAGTCACGTGGCCAAGCCGGTATTATGGCTGTGGACGGTGTAGTCCTGCCTCAGGGGGGGTGGGCAGCATTTGTGACTGGTAATGCAATCTGTAACAGTTAATGCTTGCCACTTTGAGGGTCCTTTTCCCTCCCAAATACATGCACGACACAATTCAGATAGCACTATTTAAAATTTAATTTTCTCAATTTTGAAAAAGAGTTCCAACTATTTCATTGGAACAAAAAGTTCAAGAAGGCCCCAATTTTTTCTATACTTAAATCTCCAGATAAAGAATTAAGTAAAGTGAAGGAGGTGATTATTTCTGAAGCTTTTAAAATTTTTTTAAAGATTGATGTATTTGAAAGGCAGAATTACAGAGACACAACTTCCACAAACTAGTTCATTTCCCCAAATGCCCACAGGGACCAGGCTTGGACCAGTTGGAATCCAGGAGCATGGAACTTCAGCTGGGTCTCCCACATGGGTGGCAGGTGCCCAAGCATGTAGGGCATCGTCCACTGCTTTCCCAGTTGCATTAGCAGGGATCTGGGAGAGAAGTGGAGCAGCTGGGACTCAAACTGGAACTCATATGGCATGCCCGTGTAGCAGGCAGCTGCTTAACTCACTGTACCATGACACTGGTGCCTGAAGTTCTTTAAACATATGATCAAGTTGCCTTCAAAACAGGATGGCTTGAAGTTGATTTTTCACTGACAATATATGACAAGTTGTGTCAATGGCTCATCTTTCCTAGTTTGCTTATGGCTTTTTTGTATTTTGATTTCCTCCTGTAAGACAACAAGGATACTTTCTCTCCTTTGACTCCAACTGGAACTAAAATATGAGCATGTCAATGTTATTCTGAGATGGTCCTTGTCATGCCTGTCCATGGACTTGTGGAGTGAAAAGAAATATCTTTTATCTTGCCAAAATCTAGGATATTCATATGGCTTATCTTCATGGCATAAGCCAGACAACCTTGACTGATAGAATTACACATTTCAGGGGATTAATGCCAGGACAGACTGAGACTCCCTACCTGATGGTCAGTCATTAACAGCACCCAATAAACATTAATATTCTCTGGAATTAGAAAAAAAATTGGTGGTCATGGCTGAGGTCAAAATTAAAATCCAGACAAGCAGAAAGTCCAAATGGAGTGGTGTTTATATTGAGCTGAGCTGTCACTCACAGATGACATCAGGCTGGGCCAGGCTGAGTGATGTCAGGGACTTAGATATTGTTATAAGTATCAGTATTAGTTCTTGACAGCAAGGCTAAGGAGCCTAACTCTAGTTACACGTACAGAGAAACAAGTATGCAAATATGTTTTTTATTTTACTCAGACATGGCAATGACATGAATATACAGTTTCAGAATGATTGCTTATATGGCATGACCTCATAGATTTACTCATATTTTGCTAAGAAAATATGTTGTATTGCTGAAGTTACACATAAAAATACATGTAGGTATATATGTATGTGAATGTATATGTACATAACATACATATGTGTACACACAAGCACGTGCACACACACAAACACACACACCTGGAGTTGAATCTCCATCTCTGGGGGTTCCCCATCAGTGGATTTAATCAACCACAGAGCAAAAATATGAGAGATAAAATTATATCTGTACTAAACATATACAGAGCTTTTCCCTCAACATTATTCCCTAAATAATGTAGTGAAATGGCTACATGCCCACAGCATTTACATTGTATTCAGTATTATATGTTATTTAGAGGTGGTTTAAACTATATGGGAGAATGTGTATAGGTTGTGTGCAGACACTGTGTCATTTTATATAAGGGAATTGAGCATCCTCAAATTTGGGCGTCCATAAGAGTCTCTGGGGCTACTGAGACGCAACTTCTTGTCTTACCCAATGCAGAGAAAATGAAAGTAAAAATTGCTAGATGGCAAGAAGGCAAAATGCTGAGATCTACAGATCCATAAACTGATGGGCATGGGAGTGATTTTAAATGATTCTTGCTCCTTTTTACTGAATCTCATCACTCTCTAATGTATGAACATAAGTATTTAATACAGAAAAAATAGGGTTTATAGGATTTGACAGGTAGCACTGTATGGCTGAGCTTAGAACAACAAGATTTACTTGAGGGAGAGCAGAAATTAAACGTGATGTATTGGATTAGCAGGGAATTTCAGTTGGTGTTTTTCCACATGTTGCCTCTCAGCCTGGGGATTATCTAAGCGGCAAACATCATATATACAAATACAAAATGTCCGTAAAGTGTTTAAAAGAGAAAATCTGAGTTCCCACGTACAAGACACATGGCAATTTGCCCCTGAACATTGCCAATCTTTCTTTGTGCAACTTGGAATGAGTCTCTTTCTAACTCCATATTAATCCACTTCATAATCTTATAAAACCTGCAATTTATCACTTAAAAAAAGCCACAAACTTGCTTTCTTGACTCCAGCTGGAGCCTCTGGAAACATGTCCTTAGTGGCTGAAGGTGTGACATGCTGAGGTTTAATTTTCTGCTATTTATCAGCCTGGTCCCTGATTCCTTTTGCTTCCAATGCTGTGTGGGTAAAGAGAGAGATTTATCTTGATTTGCTTAAGATTAAGCCTCCCAGATTGCCTGTGCAGTCCACGCACAGCTGCAGCATTGGTAGTGGGTAACTCTGAGTGAGCTTGGCACGTCTCTGCGGTCACCCTTCCTGCACTTTCTCAATGCCAGCTTTGTCTTCATTACAGGAAAGCCACCACTCCTTATTTTTTGTGCGTGCTGGATCCCTGTGTTCAAGGAACGGGTGTTTTGCTTTTTAATGATAACATTGGTGTATTATCTTAGTGTAGAGTGATTAGCTTGATGAGAAGTGTGTATGTGCATGTGTTACCATTTTGTATTTATAATACCAATAATACATGTGACTTGAAAAATATGAAGAATGCAGACCAACAGAAGGTAAAAGTAAAGTAAAAGGAACACACACTCACAGAGAAGACATCAGGATTTTGGTATATGTCATTTAAACAGGATTCCATTTGTGTAATAATGTATACTTTTTCCCTGAAATATGATCAGCCTACAGAATTGTTCTGTAATTTGTTTTTAAATCTCAACTTACTAAATAATGTTTGTCACTCATGATCACATTTATAAACTATTTTGAAATTATTCTACATGTATTTGTATTTAAAATGCAGAGGTCAGCAATCCATTACAAAACTCTTGCCTGTTGGGTGAATAGATATCACATATCACTATTACTTTCACTTGTTTTTCCCCCTTCTCCATCACACTGCTTAATCCCCAAGATTTCCTAGTGGCACTTTCAAAATGAGTAATGATTTTGCCTATCCGCATAAAAACAAACATCAAACAACCTACTTATTTCAGTTAAAGATAAAAGAAAAGGAAATGAAACATTGTACTTCATCATATGCCAGAACATATACCAGGAACTTTAAGTGTATCAATTACCTTTTATCTTCATAACAACCTGGAGGATAAAATCCTTTGGTGGCAGAAGGTTCATTGAGCACCTACCATGTGCCCAGAGCTGTGTGAACTCTGTCCAGCTGTGATACGAATTGGATCAACTTGGCCATTTTACCAAAGCAAGGGAAAACGGGTTGCACAAGGTTCGAAACTAAAAGCACTGGATGATTGTAAATACGGCTTTTGGTTTTTCATGACACAGTCCAATGCCACTTACTGAAGTGTCTGTAATATTTGACATTTGTTTTACATTGCTCCATGACTAACCCCTCTCAATATAAAATTTAAGCATCTTTCTAAAAGTAAAATTTAGAATTTGATTTCTAAAAAGCCATATTTAAGGATCCCGATGGCTTCTCACTCCTCAAGGAGCTGGTTTCAAATCCTCAATAATGTGCAGAAACCACTGGGACCCTGTTGCCCTCAGTTCCCTGACACCATCCTCATGCAGAGTTACTTTTCTTTCACCTCACGTGACATATGTGCTGTCACAATAGCTTCTGCACGTCCCTTCTGTGCATTCACACTGCACATCCAAATTATCACCATCTCCAGGAAGGCCTTCAGATTTTCCCCACAGAGAATAATCACTGTCCCCTAAGAGTTGTTACAGCAATTTTGCCACATCTTTATGATCGTGTGCATCATAATAGCCTAATCTAGACAATTACGTTTCAGTTTCCACTAGAATATGAATATTGGGAAATTAAGACTTGTGTTTGAGGCTTCTCTCTCTCTCTTCCCCAAAGTTGAGCTCCTTGGCTGTCATGAGTCAGCACTAGCAGCTGCATCAACACCACGGAATACCTTGAGGTTGGATTCCTACTCTGACCACAGAATATGAAATGACTAAACCTATAAAGAGAATATTGGGCAGCTTCAATCTACAGCTGTCTCTTTAAGGGAAACTATTTTTGTGCCAAATGTTGATGCTGATTGTGTCCTAAACCTTATTCTCCACTGCGTTCTATTTTTGATTCAGGGTTGATATGAAAAAGATGAGGATGCAGGACAAGGGTATCTCCCCTCTCCAGGACGATTCAAAGAACCTGCCAGCATTTACTGTGCTCTGAGCTCCGTGCCATGTGTACCACTCTGCTGGACAGCAGGAGATGACCTAAGGAACAGTCCCCCTGCTCTGCTCCAGGGCCTCCCCTGTAGCTTCTCCATTCATCATTTTCTAGATCTGGTAAAGCCACCAGTTGAAAGTCATTCCATGTCCCTTTAATAGAATTTCATTGACATTCGAGCCACTTTTGATTCCTCTTTATAAGACCCTTTCTTTTATGATTTTAGAAACAGGATCTTTCCAATGAGGGAAATGAGAAATTCATTTCAGTAATATCCTGTCTTTTGAACTTGATTTCCTCCGAGGAACATGGTTCTGGTTGTACTCATACTTAGATTTTCATATTTTTTTCAAATTAAGTATTAACTTTCAAAAATCAAAACTCAATCTTTATTTACAATAAAATTGTATCTGATGAGAGAACATCAACATGTTTATTCATTGCCTTACAATGACATTTAAACTTCCTACTTCCAATTATTCCATAATATACTACAGAAGAGCTGTTATTTTTTTCTAAAGATTTATTTCTTTACTGGGAAGAGAGGGGATAGTGAGGGGGAGAGAGAGGTCTTCTACCTGCTGATTCACTCCCCAAATGGCTGCAATAGTCTGTTCTGGGCCAGACTGAAGCTAGGAGCCGGGAACTCCAACCAAGTATCCCACATGGGAATCAGGGACCTCAAGTACTTGGGTCATCACCTAGTGTCTTCCCAGACACATTAGCAGGGATCAAGATTGGAAGCAGAGTAGATGGGACTTGAACCAGCATTCCAATAGGGAATATGGGTGCTCCAAATGGCAGTTTAGCCACCTTTGCCACAACCAGGCTCCCAGCCATATATGTAAGCATAGTATTGAATTTATTTTCACAATGATGAAAGGATGTGTTACATGCATGATAAGGTAGGGAAGGCAGTGTGGAATAGCAACCCTTTGAACATCATCTGGCAGGTTTGAGGAAAGAGTCTCTATTCTCCTTGCTGTAACCCAAGACTATGTGTGGGGAGAACATGCTTGCCTCGTCTCATGCCACACCTGCTTCTGCTAAATCCATTGCTAGCTTTTCTTGGAGGAACTTGGTACTCTGCCTGATCAGAGCTAGAATAGTGTGTAAACCACAATAAGAAGCAAATGGAGTCACTATGACTTTAAAAATGGTTGCTGTTACTGGTTCTTTCTGTTACACTTCTTTGCTTTTTTTAAAAAAAAATTTATTATATCATTTATTTGAAAGGCCTAGTGATGTAAAGAAAAAGAGAGTGAACCAGCAAGAAGAAGAGAGATCTTCTATCTGCTGATTCACTCCCCAAATGTCCACAAAAGCCAGGGCTCGGCCAGGCCAAAGCCAGGAGCCAGGAGTCTCATCTAGGTTTCCCAAATGGGTAGCAGAATCCAAACACTTGGGCCATCTTCTGCTGCTCCTCCAGACACATTAGCAGGGAGCTGGATCCAAAGTGGCATAGCCAGGGTTCCAACCGGTGCTCCTATGTGGGATGCCAGTGTGCTGATGGTGGCTTAAACCATTGCATCCTAACCAGTCCTCCACTTCCTCTGTGTAGGCAGCTGAGAGTGTAGGAGCCTAGCAGAACCTCCAGCTCTTGCTACCTCACCCAGCTAAATGTATTTGCCCTATGCCTATCTGTAGACATTCTCTCTTTCACGTCTCTCTTTCTGTCAGGGTGTGCAAAGCTTTCGTTGATCCCATTTCCTGTGCAAACTCTTACATACTGTACTCCCAAACTTCTGGCTCTTCCTCTCATTATTCACATGCGTATGACCACCAAACAAAGCATGTACCATTTCACTTGCTAACTCTCCCTTTCCTCAATAGAATATGAAGTCTATGAATAGACAGGAGTCTGATCAACTCCGTAATGCTAGTCTTTGATATCTGCTTATCCAAATGGGAGGAGTTAAATCAGGTTTCAAAACTCAATGTATCCCTGACCTTTCAGGAAGCTAGAATGCTCGAGTTGATTATTTCTCTCTTATGATGATGTGGGTGTTTTATATTTTTAAGTGTTTTCCCACTATCACTTTATTTTTTATGGGTTTCACGTGTATGTTCAAATGTTGTATTCTTCTTTGGAATATGATTACAAAAAACATAACAAGAAACATGCATCAAAGGGGCCGGCCCTGTGACACAGTGGGTTAAAGCTCCAGCCTGCAGTGCCAACATCCCATATGGGCACCAGTTTGAGCCTTGGCTGCTCCGCTTCTGACCCAGCTCCCTGCTTATATGCTTGAGAAAGCAGCAGAGGATGGCCCAAGTATTGAGTCCCTGCACCCACATGGGAGATCTAGAAGAAACCCCCGGGTTCTGGCTTTGGCCTAGTCAGCTGTGGTTGTGTGGCCATTTGGGGAGTTATCTCTCTCTCTCTCTCTGTGTGTGTGTGTGTGTGTGTCTGTCTCTACCTCTCTCTGTAGCTCTGCTTTTCAAATAAATAAAAACAAACTTTTTTGAAAAAGCAGGCAATAAATAAATGTTGATTGAAGTAATGTGTCAATGAGTACATATCCTTGCCTTTCAAGGTAGTAAGTACACACACACATCCACTTTTGAATAGGTATTTAGATGATAATAATAGTTGCTAGTATGATAATAGCTGCTTTTAAGCAGATTGTGCTTCTTTTATATTTCCACTTTATTTTTTCTAGCTGAAATTGCCTTGAAAGGTTCTACCAGTCCATGCTAACTATGAAATCCCATACCTTCATCTTTTACTCCATCCAATGACCTTTCGATAACCATCTGAAACATGCAATGCCAACTCCTTTTGAAGTTCACTCTTATCCTGACTTCTGTCTTATGTCTTTTGGGACATTGCATAGAAAATACCTAAATTATGTTCATTGTGTTCTCAGTACCTGCTCTGCCTGTTTATAACCCATTTTAATTACCAACCACCCAGTTTGTCTAGATTAAATCTTAGCATAATTTTTAATATTGCCCCTTACTCCCACACCCAATCCTATTATTCAACAATTTTGTGCATTACCCATGTTATTTGTTCTTTTTTTTTTTTTCTTCTTGAAGTCCTTATCTTTTTAGAACAGCTTTAGGTTCTCTGATTTCTCTTTATGTTGAATTCCTGTCATTTCCGGCCGTGAATTATCAAAATTCCTTCTTAATTGGTTATATTAGCTTTCATTTAGTTGTGTCAGAATTCCACATCCTGGTAGTTTACTCAAACCAGTTGAGATTTATTGACTTATTATGTCAATTATACACCATACAATCATGTTGCACCAAAAACAGCCCTAAAATCTCAGTGGAAATTTGATTTTGCTTTGCTCAGTGTTTGAGGTGGCCTATCACATCTGTTGCCATCTGGCTTGATGGCTGACCTGTGACTTGGGCTGTCTCTCAACTTCCAGTGAACTAGCTTGGGTTTGTTGTTATAGTAATGACGTGAGTTCAGGAGAACAAGTTGCCCGAAGTCTCTGGAAAGACAGTCTCATTGCTGGTATGTGGTAGCTTCTGCCGCATTCTTTGGGCCAGAGCAAGCCATGTGCCTGTCCTGCACTCAAGGAATGGAGACTAGTTTCTGCCTCTTAATGGGATCAGCTGAAAACTCACACTACAAAGGACACAGGCGAAGGAAGGGGAGGAATTGAGAACATTCTCATACCCAGTCATATAGGCAAAAAATGGGAATGGGGTAGAACTGGTGTTAGGAGATTAGATATAAAGACAATTCTATCAGCAACCCTCTCTCTCTTCTCTTCAGTCCTAACCTGCAATTCTCAGCCAAGCTTATCCCACAGGACTTGGTCTCAAGTTGCTTGTGGCTCATGCTGATGGTAAAAGCTGGTTCTTCTGCAGCCGCAGCCTCTGACAAGTGTACTCCAGCAGAAAGCCCAATATTCTATACCAGGCACACATACCCAACTCTGATCCCTTGTAGCCCGGGATAGAGGATGTTATAATTAACTCAGAGAGCTAATTGTCTGAATCCGTCCTCTGACGGTGTCATCCTAACCTGTGTCATTTATAGAGAAGAGGCTTATTTAACATACAGCTATGAAGGATGGAAGTCCAAGATGGGTGACCACATCTGCTCTCCTTCCTGGGAAGTGCCTCATGCTGTGCCATGCATGGCAGAAGAGTGGAAAGGAAAGAAGATGTGTGTGGAAGAGGGGAGGGACAAAAGGGCCCAGACCCTTTATAACAGCCCACTCTCATAAGAACTAACCTGTTCTACCAGGACATGCCAATCCTTCCTAAAGGTCTCACCTACCAAGACCTTTACATGGCTAATAAAATTTCCCTATGAGTTTTTGCAGATATAAACCACATCCAAATAGTAATATTGACCCAAGCAAGGTATGATGCCCAATGTTTCCAGAACCATAAGGAAAAAGGAATTTTTTAGTACAAAGGGGAAGAAGGTTGACATGAGAGCAAAGTAACAGGTCCTGGGCTCGTGTGATTTGGCTCCTTTACCTTCTCAAGCTACACAGTACCACTGCACATACCTCGGATGACAGGTCTCTTCATGTCTTTTCCCAGCTTAAATGCCTCCAATGGCGCCTTGTTGACCACAGTTAAAATGCAAGCCTTTTAGCACAGTATGCAAGATGCTTCTCAATTTATTGCAAATATATATATATATATATTCTTTTATCTGCTCCCTTTTCCCTTGGTTACCTAAAAGCATCACATATTTTAACCATACTGACCTATTGACCAAGAGAGAAATGTACCAGGAAATTTTGCCAAAGTTTCAATTAAATGTTTATCGTTAACTCAGCCCAAATCTAAATCTCCTGCGTTGTTTCTTATCAGACCTTTCCAACAATCAAGGAAGTGTGACTGAATCATCTTATATTTCTCTTCCCAAACTCCTAAGATTCTTTTATGATTTACAAAGGA
This sequence comes from Sylvilagus floridanus, assembly GCA_949820135.1. Classification (NCBI taxonomy): domain Eukaryota; kingdom Metazoa; phylum Chordata; class Mammalia; order Lagomorpha; family Leporidae; genus Sylvilagus; species Sylvilagus floridanus. The sequence goes on from OX463236.1 coordinate 36,479,983, forward strand.
TGTACCCCTCATACAGAAAATCTTTCCCCTTTGTTTAGTCTCTACTTGGACAATCCTAATTATTCCTCAAGTACTGGGGCAATAAATTGCTCACTTAGCTATTTTTTGTAATCCCTATCACCCTGTATCCAAATTACATGTAGTTTTAAGTATCATTCCTTTCTTTTTTAAACAAGATTTTAAAAATTTATTTACTCATTTCGAAGGCAGAGAGATTAAGAGAGCACTCATTTGCTGGTTCACTCTACAAATGCCCACCTGAGTCCAAAGCCCAGAGATGGGAACCCAACACGGGTCTCCCACGTGGGTAACAGGAATGGAAACACCTGAGTTGCCACCACTGTCACCTGAAATCCACACCTGCAAGAGGCTGGAGTCAGGAACCAGTCAAGTATGGAACCCAGTCCCTCCACTATGGAATGCAGTTATCTTAACTGTGGTCTTAACTGCTAGGCCAAAACCTACTCCTGACAATCTTTTCTTTTCTTTTCTTTTTTTTTTTTACTCTCTGTGTTTATTTATTTATTGTTTGTTTGTTTATTGTTTTTTTCTTTTTTTTTCTTTTTTTATAACGCTTTTATTTAAAGAATATAAATTTCCAAAATACAGCTTATAGATTACAATGGCTTCCCCCCCCATAAGTTCCCCCCCACCCGCAACCCTCCCCTTTCCCACTCCCTCTCCCCTTGCTTCACATCAAGATTCATTTTCAATTCTCTTTATATACAGAAGATCAGTTTACTATATATTAAGTAAAGATTTCAACAGTTTGCCCTCACATAGCAACACAAAGTGAAAAATACTGTTGGAGTACTAGTTATAGTATTAATTCACAATGTACAGCACATTAAGGACAGAGATCCTACATGATATATTTTTTTAAAAAATTGATTAATTTTCTAGGCAATTTCCAATTTAACACCAAGATTTTTTTTCATTTTTAATTATCTATATACAGAAGATAGATTCAGTATATACTAAGTAAAGATTTCATCAGTTTGCACCCACACAGAAACACAAAGTGTAAAATACTGTTTCAGTGCTAGTTATAGCATTACTTCACATTGGACAACACATTAAGGACAGATCCCACGTGAGACGTAAGTACACAGTGACTCCTGAAGTTGATTTAACAATTTGACACTCTTGTTTATGGCATCAGTAATCTCCCTAGGCTCTAGTCATGAGTTGCCAAGGCTATGGAAGCCTTTAGGGTTCGCTGACTTCAATCTTATTCCGACAGGGTCATAGTCAAAGTGGAGGTTCTCTCCTCCCTTCAGAGAAAGGTACCTCCTACTTTGATGGCCCCATTCGTTCCACTGGGATCTCACTCACAGAGATCTTTCATTTAGGTCTTCTTTTTTTTCCAGAGTGTCTTGGCTTTCCATGCCTAGAATATTCTCATGGGCTCTTGAGCCAGATCTGAATGCTTTAAGGGCTGATTCTGAGGCCAGAGTGCTATTTAGGACATCTGTCATTCTATGAGTCTGCTGTGTATCTCGCTTCCCATGTTGGATCATTCTCTCCCTTTTTGATTCTATCAGTTAGTATTAGCAGACACTAGTCTTGTTTGTTTCATCCCTTTGACTCTTAGACCTATCAGTGTGATCAACTGTGAACTGAAATTGATCACTTGGACTAGTGAGATGGCCTTGGTACATGCCACCTTGATGGGATTGTATTGGAATCCCCTGGCCTGTTTCTAACTCCATCATTTGGGGCAGTTCCAATTGAGCATGTCCCAAATTGTTTATTGTTTTTTACTTATTCGAAAGTCATAGTGATGGGGGAGAGAGAGAAAGAGAGAGGGAGGATCATTTATCTATTGACTCACTCCCCAAAAGCCCACAGGAACTCCATCTGGGTCTCCCACGGGGGTGATAGAGTTCCACCCTGTTGACATACAAGGTGTGCATTTGCAAGAAAGCTGCATGGGATGCAGAGGTGGGACTCAATCCCAATCACTCTGATATGATGTGCAGGTGCCCCAGGCTTTGGCTTAACCTTCAACACAGTACCTGCTCCTAACCCTCTGTGTTTAACATGTCCAGACCATATTACCTGCAGAATAATTCACAGTAGTTATTTTGTGCAATCCTTAGGTGCATATAAATGTAATGTCTGAATACAAAAGGTTACTACGTAGATTTAAAAATATTTGCAAACCTTGGAAAGAAAAAGCTGTTTCAATCCCAAACATTAGAACAATGATGAGTGATTGATGTAAAATATTCAGTGCTTTCCAAAAGCTCTTAAAAATAGCAGAGTTTAATGAGGCTCAAAACTAACTTTTAAACTTTGTCTTTAAAATTTCATTATTGTATTAGTTATGGGATATTCTGTCCTCTTGTACAAAACCTGTGCCACTGTCTTTTGAAATTAAATGTCTGATATTTCCTCTTCAGACTAATTCAAATGTATCCTCTTTGTAAGCAGAGATAGATGCATTTTTGCTTTGTTCTATAAGACCATACATGCTCATGATAAATGAGCAGAGTCTGTGGTTACATTTGTTCTTATCTCCTTTGAAGCAGAAATCTGGCAGTCTCTTATCTAAACTTTAACAAGTGGAGATAAACCTTGATAGAAAAATGTTTCTGGACTGCCATCGCTTTTAGCAAGAGTAAACTATTTAAACTAAAAGCAGCTGTTTGATTTTTTTCTAAAAAATAAATCTAAAAGTAAAATTCTCTCCAAAGAATGACACACAATCCAATGTAGCTTTCAATCAAGCACAGATGCAACTGTAGGGCTCATTTATCTGTTATGAATGTAAGGCTATTTTAGATGAAGTTCTTTTGGCTTTAAAACTAAAGTGGTTATTGAAATAATGTTCCATCTACTTCATTAGTATGATCAAGAAAGTGGGGCTAATGTTGCAGTGTAGGCTATTAAGCTTATAAATATCTGTATGTTGTTTTTCATAACAGTTGATAAGTCCATTTGCCAGATTTTAACTTATACTCCAGCCACTGGGAGATCCCAAGAAAGTTCTGAGGGTACATTCTTGGCTCCTAATGAGGGAAGACAATTCCAGAAAAGAGTTCCTGTTCCCATCCAGAAGGACATTCAGAAGAAAAGAAATCCAAGAAGAAGTGAAAAATATAAATACTAGCAGCCGGGAAGGCAGAAAAATAGTTTCTACATTATGATGGGAGAAATTTATGTTTTCAAAGATGAAAACTGTGGACCCAGCGTGGCCCCTCTTGTTCCCAGCCAGCGTGCTGCTCTGACTTGCCAAGCTGAACTGCAGACACAAATGAACTCTTTTCCTCTTTCTTTCATGCTCATCCTTTGGGATATTTTAGCAATATTTTTATTGTAGATGTATTAGGTGGATGTTTAATAAAATATATTGTGGCTTTAAGTTGTTTCATTAGTTGAACTCAAAATTCCTCCCTCCCACCTGACTCCTTCCCTCCTTTCTCCTTCCCTTTTCTTTCCTTCCCACCCTCCTTCCTCCCTTCCTTTTTTCCTTTTTCCTTTCCACAGTAAAAGAGAGCATTATTACCATTGGGAAAAATAATTGTTCTCCATTACTAGTCAGTAAATTTAAAACATGGATATTTTTGTATCACATAATAAGAATGTTAATTTAAACTAAGTTGCTTTATACTACAGCATGTACTCTGAATCATTCCTTTCAAAGAAAGAAAGTCGCAAAATTTGACTTCCAAGTTCCTGTTGCACTTTCCAACTCTTTGACATTTGGCTCAAAAACACACATTTTATCTTTAATGATAGTCAAAGTTTACTTTAGAACCGAAGTTACATATTTTTTTCTTATTTACTCTTTTGAGAGAGAGAGAGAAAGAGGGAGAGAGAGAGAGAAAAAGAGAGAGACTGACTAGGTTGGGGGACAGTTCCCATCCACTGGTTCACTCCCCAAAATACCCACAATGGCTGAGACTTGAACCAGACCTAAGCTGGGATTCAGAAACTCTATCCAGGTTACCCCTATGAATGGAAGGAATTCAATTACTTGAGCTGTCACCACTTCCTCTCAGGGTCTCAATTAATAGGAATTCAAGTGCTAGATCTGAGTATGGAACTCAGGTACTCGAGTGTGGGATGAGAATGTGTTAACCATCATCTTCAAAGGCCAAACACCTGCTCCTAAAGTTACTTTTTTTTTTTTTTTTTTTTTTTTTTTTACAGGCAGAGTGGACAGTGAGAGAGAGAGACAGAGAGAAAGGTCTTCCTTTGCCGTTGGTTCACCCTCCAATGGCTGCCGCGGTCGGCGTGCTGCGGCCGGCGCACCGCGCTCATCCGATGGCAGGAGCCAGGAGCCAGGTGCTTTTCCTGGTCTCCCCATGGGGTGCAGGGCCCAAGCACCTGGGCCATCCTCCACTGCACTCCTGGGCCACAGCAGAGGGCTGGCCTGGAAGAGGGGCAACCGGGACAGAATCCGGTGCCCCGACCGGGACTAGAACCCGGTGTGCCGGCGCCGCAAGGCGGAGGATTAGCCTGCTGAGCCACGGCGCCGGCCTAAAGTTACTTTTTATTATGCACTTGAAATGTAAAGATTCTGAGCTGTGCATGTGAACAACTGATTTCTCCTTTGGATTTTCTTGGGTAAATTTATTTATTTGTGAATTTTCCTTATCTTTGTCCTTTGGGAGACTTCAATCTTGGAATAAGAGTTTCTTGTGTATTGACAGCAACACTCAGTAAATGAATTTGAATACTACTCTTAATTTAAAACTATGGATCACTTTCCTTGCCACAGTCCTGCATGTCTCCGTTCTGATTTTTCTAGCTAAAATTATTGTGACAGTTGATAGCAGTGAAGGGGCAGGGTACGTTTGAATCAGGAGGATTGGAAGGAGGTACAGAACATTCACTGTGAGGCAACAACAGCAAGAACAAGAAAGCTAGAAGCATCCCTCAAAAAGAAGTTGCTAAGATTTACTGTCGCCACAGCTGAAGTTGTTGAAAGAATTAGCCTCTTTAAATTATAGTGTTAGAGAGAGAGAGAGAAAGAGCGAGCGAGCGAGTGAGCGAGCACTCAGGGTTTCCTGGTACTTTGTCTTTAAACTTTCCTTAGGTATTAAATATACAAAAATGACCTCCTCACAAAATAGTGGTCTAAATTAGCCCAGTTTCAGAAGTTTTATCTAATTAGATGGAGAGATCTACTTTTTCTTGCTCCTTCAAAACAGAAGTAGGATTTAGTAGAAGAGAGAGCTTTCAGGAGTAGCTCTCCTGCAAAGCCCTGAGTTTAAAGGAAAATTGTTTTTGGAAGTATCACAGGTTAGTTCCTGTTCTCTGCTTTCTTCGGATAGCTTGACATCCCTTGAAGCAGTCTCCTGGGTTCAACAGGGGGCAACTCTTCAAGTTGATTCTTGAGCATCATTTTCATTTGCTCATTCTTTCCTCTTTCTGCACAAATTTTAATTTATTTTTCACCTTGACTAGTTATCTTCTATACTGTTCATTCCATATCAGTTCCCAGGTAAAACACTGTCCCATGGCTATTTCCTAAAATGTTCTACTGTTTATTCCTCAAGCCCTTCGTAATTTCCCTGTAAGCTGAATAGATATTTCTCTGTCAACACACAAAGACTCACTCTTCACACCTACTGCATGTTGGTGGTGGATTGATGTTGACATTGGGCTGGGGGATGCACTGATGCCTGGAAAAGCCTCTCACTATCAGTTCTGATTAATCAAAAGGGATTATATTCCATATGTGCTCCCTAGCATTCCAATCAGTAGACTTAAACAACAGCATTACACCTTTCTTTCAATTTTATGGTTTAATTCACCATGGCCTGGTACAATATTTTATACGATGCAGAAATCTCTGTCTTGTTGACTTTTTTTTTTTAACACATTGTCATGCCTCCTGTGGTTAAAAAATTCATGCGTTTGATATTTTCCCAAAGTACTTAAGAAGATCTAAAATTATTTTCTGAGTACAAACCTAGATCTAATTGCTGATGCCTAATGCCTCTATAAATTCTGAATTGCATTTGAAATTAAATATTTTGTTCTCAAAAACAGAAAATATAATGAAGATATTTTCATGGTTGCTTCTATACAGAGTGTATGCATTTTACTTTACACATATCTGAGTGAAATGTAGTTATCAGAGGATTCAATCAGGTCTTATTTTTGTTTGGTACTTTTTAAACTCTTTTAAGATATTAGCATTTGGAGCTGGCACTTGTGCATAGTAGGCCAAACCTCTACCTGTGGCATGAGCATCCCATGTGGACATCAGTTCAATTCTTGGCTGCTCCTCTTCTGATCCAGCTCTTTGCTTATGGCCTGGGAAAGCAGTCGAAGATGGCTGTAGTGCTTGGGTCACTGAACTCATGTAGCGGACAGGGAAGAAGATCCTGGCTCCTGACTTTGGACTAGCTCGGCTCCGACCATTATGGCCAACTGGGCAGTGAACCAGTGGATGGAAGACCTTTCTCTCTGTCTCTCCCTTTGTCTGTAACTCTGCCTCAAAAATAATTCATTTCTTTTTTTAAAAAAGACATTAGCATTTATGCATAGTGTAAGGGACATGTTTACTATGAATGTGGACACAGTTTCCCAGTTTTACTCCAATATTAAGCAATGGTATTTTTACAAAGCAAACTGTTTGGACTTTGTGTCTCTCCTCTATTGAGAGATAAAAAGGTTCTTGAGAAACAACCAATTAAACAGTGTCTCTGCATTTTCCAAAGGATTTTTTTAGTTCAATAGGGTATTACTAGAATAATTAACAATAATTTTAAGTGAACTTTGTTGTATTTAAGGACATTACATATTCAAATGTTAAATGCCTGGAGAGTAAATTCACAATTCAATTCTTGGGAAAATGTATCATCACATGTAAGCTAATATATTTTTGTCTACTGTGACACAACAGTCGTTGACCATCTGTGGTCTTAATTTTCAAGAAAATTATAAACATATTTTTAATTTATTTGTTGGTAACTAGTTTGTGTAGGGGCTTAGCAATGCCTTTATCTGTGGTTTTAAATTTATTTTTAAAACTTTTTAAAGATTTATTTATTTATTTGGAAGGCGGAGTTACAGAGGCAGAGGCAGAGGCAGAGGCAGAGGCAGAGGCAGAGAGAGAGGTCTTCCATCTGCTGGTTTTTTTTCCCAAATGGCTGCAACAGCTGGAGCTGGGCTAACCTGAAGCCATGAGCCTGGAGCTTCTTCCTGGTCTCCCATATGGGTGCAGGGCCCAAGGACTTGGGCCATCTTCCACTGCTTTCCCAGGCCATTGCAGAGATCTGGATTGGAAATGGAGCAGCCAGGACTTGAACCCATGGCCATATGGGATACAGGCACTGTGGGTGGCAGCTTTACCTGCTATGTCATAGCACTGGCTCCTATTTTTTAATTTCTTAAAAAACTTCACCCAAAATCTTACTGGAAGATAGTTTAAAAAACAAATCATAGAAATTAATGAATTCCGAGAAAAAGAAAATATATACTATAAATATTATCAGAGATAATAATTACTAATATGTGCAACTTTAGCCCTGTTTTGGAGAGAACAGAGAATTGTCTGAAAAATATTCAATTATAACTAGTGATAACATCTAATCTTTACGTTGAGAATTAATATTTGGCAAAGTGGATAGCGGCTGCCCTTGCTAATATATGTGTGTGTGTGTGTGTGTGTGTGTGTGCGCGCGTGCACGTGTGTGTGTGTGTGTGTGTGTATACTAAACAAAGATTTGTACAGAGGAAGAATCAGCAGTGCTTGTTGAGAATTTCACTGGTAGTGCGAATGTCACATAAATATTTAGTAAAAGGAAACCCGAGGTCGCACGTGAGCATACATCTGCTACTGAAGAGCCATAGCTCCTTGTCGCACGTCTTTTCCTTGATGTATGGCAGGAAGGAATGTGTAGAAAAAATGGAAAAAAAAATGTGTGGAAAAAAATGTAAACTCCTAACAAACATTAAAATTGTGAGTTCATCATAATACAAGCATGCCCTATTAAAAGATTCTGGAAAAAAATATCTGGAGCACACATGAGCAAGACAGCTGTTAGGTTGCTGTGAGGTTAAACAGATTTATAATATCCCCATTATACTCCCTGCATGTTAATATCAGGGCCTTCTTCAGAGCAATTAATATTAATGACATTACAAAGAAAACAAGTGTGTCTTTCTTTGAAAAAAATCAGATTTTGCACATCATTTTTGAATTGACTCAAAGTGTAAGAGTATTTAACTAAGAAATGTTATTTTAGGCAAGACTGAAGAATGCTTGAAAGAAATCCAAATGAGAAATGGAAAGTATTAAAAGATTGCTGCTACTTTCACAGTCATACAAAAAAAAAAAAGCAAATTGTTCCTTTTCGTACATTAGATTCTTTCATATGTTCTCACAACAATCTTTTAAAGGCTATGAAGACAGTGAACGCAAATTCCAAAACCTGAATGAGGTGCAAAGATACAGTCTGAGAAATGTAACTCTGAAAGCATTTATTTTTCAAAAATCTATTTAAACCATTATGAATTTAGAATATTTGCATAGTCTCTCGCTCTTTCTTCCTCTTCATTTTGCCCCACCTCTCTCTCTCTCTCTCTCCTCCTTCCCTGTCTTTCCACACTCCCTTCCTGCTGTGTTCCCAAAATGATTTAAGGTACCTTATATGGATACACATGAAGATTAGAAGCTAACTGTCAGGGTGTAACAGGAAAACAGAAACTGCTGTATTCACGTATAATAAAGTGAATTCCATGGAAAAATTGTTTACACAGGCGATAGACGGGGGAGAGGGCAAACCCGGGACAATGAAGCAACACAGACCTCGGCAGCAGCAGGAGGCAGCTGCCATCCTTTGGCTGAAGGGACCAGGCTGTGGGGCTGTGCCAGCAGAACATGGGGACTGCAGGCTCCTTGCAGGAGCCAGAACCTCCGCAGGCCCATCTGGCAGGAACGAGGGCATCCACGAAGCCACAGCTGCTGATCGCATCCCACAAGAGAGAGGGGAGGGGAGAAGCCCTCTGGTTCTCCCATCCTCTGGTCTCCAGCCACTGAAAAGTTTCTCTTATTGGCTGAACACAACGGAACATAGCAGAGGGGAGCTGGGGACAGCAGCCTGCAGGGCTGTGGGTGCAGGTCAGGAGGAGCCCAAGCAGATGATCATGGACATGGGGAAAAGCCCAGGCTCGGTCCAGTAAATGAGACACGGGTGTGAGAGAGAATGCCAAAGGAAAACAATGACAGCAGCCTCGCAGTGAGCAAAGATGAGAGGGTTGTTTGCACAACTCTGACTCACATATCACACTAGCTTGCTCAGTGGAGGCAGCCAGTCCCCAAAACATCCTAACTACTTGCAGAGGGAACTATAGACAGATGCACGATTTATAGAGTCAACAGTTGCTCCAGGGATGGGCATTGCGGTGCAGGGGCTTGAGCTGCCACTTGGGATGTGCACATTCCCATATCTGTGTGCCTGGGTTTGAATCCAGCCTCTGCTTTCAAACCAACTTCCTGCTGATAGGCACCCTGGGAGGCAGGGGATGATGAATCAAGTACTTGGGTCCCACGTGGGAGACCAGGATGGAGTCCCTGGCTCCCGACTTTGGCCTGACACATCCAACTGTTTTGGACACTTGGAGGCTGAACGAGCAGATGGAAGATCTCTCTCCCCACGCCACCAGCCCCCTCTTCTCTCTGTCTCTCTGCTCTGTCTCTGTCTCTGTCTTTCTCTCTCTTTTAGATGAAGTTTTAAAAAGAATTACTCTGAAGAGGCACATGACTCTTTTTTTTTTTTGAGGAAAAGATTGTGAACATTTTATCTTTACAAGATGCCAAGTAACATAATTTGAGGCACAGATCTTGGAAAGAGTCTATTTTATTTTTAATTTTTATTTTTTTAAGATTTGTTTATTAACTTGAGAGGCCTGGACACTGAGAGAGAGAAAGAGAGACAGAGAGAGCAATCTTCCATCTGCTTCCATCCCCAAATGGCCACACGGCCGGAGCTACGCCGACCCGAAGCCAGGAGCCAGGTGCTTCCTCTGGCTCTCCCATGTGGGCACAGGGACCCAAACACTTGGGGCATCCTCCACGGCTTTCCCAGGCCATCAGCAGGGAGCTGGATTGGAAGTGGAGCAGCCGAGACTTGAACCAGTGCCCATATGGGATGCCGACGCCGCAGGTAGATGCTTAACCTGCTAGTCCACAGCTACAACCCCTCATAGGACTTCTTGATGCCAAAACCAGGAATGAATTTTTTTCTGAGTGTTCCAATATAGAAAAGGAATTGAGGACATTTGTATTAGGTTTGTCCAACAACAGTGAACTTTTCATAAACATTAAGCAAGAAGAACCCAAGACTCAACTCTCTAGTACCCGTGCAGAGCTATTTAAATTTGTTGGTCAAGGGGCCTGTGCTGTGACATAAAAGGTTAAACCACCACCTGCAACACAGGCATCTTATGTGAGCATCAGCTTTAATGCCAGCTGCTCCACTTCTGATCTAGCTTCTTGCTAATGCACCTAGGAGGCAGCCAAAGACAGCCCAAATGCTTGGGCGCCTGCCACTCATGTGGGAGACTTGGATGGGGTTCTGGGATCCTGGTTTTGGCCTGGCCCAGTCCCTGCATTTGCAGCCGTTTGGAGAGTGAACCAGCAAATGGAAGATCTATATCTGACTCTCTTCCTGTAATTCTTTCAAATAAATAAGCCTTTTAAAAAGATTTGCTAATCAGAATAAAGATGTTGTGTTTTCCCAGGCAACTGACCTGGATTAATAATCAATCACAGGCCGACGTTGTGGTGAAGCCGGTAAAGCTGCAGTTTGCAATGCCGGCATCTCATATGGATGCCGGTTCAAGTCCGGTCGCCCTACTTCCGATCCAGCTCCCTACTAATGTGCCTGGGAAGGCAACGGAGGATGACGCAGGTGGTTGGACCCCTTCACACACTTGGGAGACCCAAAAGCTCCTGGATTCTGCCTGGCCCAGCCCTGGCCATTGCAGCCGTTTGAAGATTGAACAAGTAGATGGAAGACCCCTCTCTCTGTCTTGCTTACTGGTCCCCCTGCCCCATAACTCTGCCTTTCAAATAAATAAAATAAATCTTAAAGAAAAGTCAATCACATATTTCATAATTAATTATGGTATTAATAATAGCAAGTTCATTTTATCCAGGATCAATGTGAAATGTAATCTACTCAGTGACCCTTGTCCTTTCCTTTCTCTGTTAATTAGCTGAAATTTTCTTTCTTTCTTTTCTAGGACATTTTCTTTCTTTTCCAGAGATTTTCAGCAATAAGTGTTTGGGCCAAGGCCATACAACTTGAATATAAACAATATGTAGTATAATCCTAGTTTATATATATATATGTAGATGTATACATATATATAAATACTATAATATAAAATTATTGCTGATCATTGCACATCATCGCCAGATTCTACTAGGACATTATAAAGAGTCACAAAACAAACAAAGAGACTTGAGCTCTACAGGTTACTACTCCAATACATACCGTCTTCTTTTGGAAAGTTTTTGCACACCATGTGACCATTCTTTATGCACCATGTGACTATTGTCTATGTCTCACAAAATGCAACTTAGTTTTGGTGTTATGTATTAATCTCTCATACTAAAAATGTGAAAGTGTCTGATGAAATGTATCTGCTGAACATCTAACTAGAGTGGCTATGTTTTATTCTCTCTAGAAAATAACAAGTCAGTTCCCTTTGCATCGTCATGTCAAGGTCATTAAGATCAGATAGTAGATATTAAAAAGTATAGAATTATCTTAAAATATAATCACCAATTATTGGAAATAGTATTTTTTTTATTTGTTTTTGGAATTTATTTGAATGTCAGAGTTACAGAGCGAGAGATAAAAAGAGAGAAGATGGCTCTTCCATCCTAAGGTTCACTCTCCAAATATCTGCAGCAGCCAGGGCTGGGCCAGGCCAAAACCAGCAGCCTGGAGCTCCATTCTGGTCTCCCATGTGGGTGGCAGGGGCCCAAGCACTTGGTCCATCCTCTGCTGCTTTCCCTGGTGTATTAGCAAGGAGTTGGATAAGAAGTGGAGTATCCAGAACTCAAATCTGCACTCATATGGAATGCCAGTATTATAGGCAGTGGCTTAACCTGAAGTATCGTAACACAGGCACTACACATATAATTTTCAAAAAAGAGGCATAAGAGGGCTGTGGTTGGGAACTCCAACTCAAGTTCCTCTGGGTTTGTGCATTGTGGTATAACAGGTTATGGCAGCACTGCCATATGGCACATGGGTGTCCCAGGCCTAACCCACTGAACTGCAGTGCTAGCCCCTAATTACGTTCTATACAGCCTTGGGAAATTTACTTCTCTCAGTTTCCTTATCTGTGAAATGAAGATTATATTAGACTCTTCTTCATTATGTTCTTAGGACGCATTAAATGAATGAATATTTGTTAATTTCTTAAAATCAAGGTTTTGCATATACTGATTGCCATAAAATAGTAAATTACAACTGAAACTGCCAGTATATTTGTCTTTATATAGTAAAATTATTTGCATATTTATAGAGAAAATATGTTACTTTGTATAATTTATTTTTTTAAAGATTTATTCACTTATTTGAGAGGCAGAGTTACAACACACACACACACACACACAGAGAGAGAGAGAGAGAGAGAGAGAGAGAGGTATTCTATCCTCTGGCTCACTCCCTAAATGGCTGCAGCAGTGTAAGCTCAGCTGATCCAAAGCCAGGGGCCAAGAGCCTGCTCCAGGTCCCCCATGTGGGTGCAGGGGCTAAAGCGCCCAGGTTATCCTCCACTGCCTTCCCAGGCCATCTGCAGGGAGATGGATTGGAAGCAGAGCAGCCAGGTCTCAAATAGGTTTCCATATGGGATGCCAGCGCTGCAGGTGGAGGCTTAACCTACATAGCCACAGGTCTGGCCCAAATACTTTGTATAACTCTAACTTGAACAAGGCATATTACAATTCACTCTATATTTATAATAAGCCAGTCATTGACCTATAGGTAGTTCCCTGTGAGCATGGTTATTTGTCCTGTCAGAGTAAAGCAAAATATACTGAGTTTTCTTTACTATGTTTTAATGATGTACACTCTTACTACCGAATTCTGTTACAGCCAAAAGGGTGGATGAGGGGAGAGTCAGAGTAGATGTTTGAAGCTCTCTGTACTCATGGAGCTAGGAAAAAATTAGATGACTTAAGACAAAAACACAGCTGAAGGATGGTTACGGCTAAATGCCTGGAATATAAACTCTCTGTTAAGTATTCAAATGCCGCCAACATCTGGCTGGCCATTTATTATTCATCCTACTTCCTAGGGGGACTATTGCAAATGAGAAAACACATGTTGATTTGGGATCATTTCAGTAAAAAAACTCTTTCTTATGCAAATATTTATCTTAAATTCCTTAAAGCTACTAATGAAGGCAAAGATTTTGAACAGACAATAGACTATTGCTAACACTGGGGACCCAGCGGGTGAGGCAGGAGGGCAAGCTTTTCCAGGATAAACTGAGATTCCTGTTGTGGAATGCTTAGGAAAGCCACCTATATTGTTTACATCTTGGGAAAGTATGCCCGTGTTGTTTTATAAGCAGAAAAAAAAAAAATCACATGCAGAGAGAGAGAGAAATATTCAAACAAAAGTGAAATGTTTTATCAAAGCCGTAGCAAAGATGCAGTTGTTATTATATTATCTCATTAAATCGCAGAGGCTGCCATGGAGTCGGTAGCTTTTTTCTTAATCCCTAGAAGAGAGAATTAAGCAGCTATGATGATCATAGGAGTATGATGCTATCCTGGTTATTTTCCATCTCCCTTGCCAGAATGCAGCGGACAGAAAAGAGGAGGGCTTGTTCTGTCTTTTCACAACCTTGCCTACATTGCCTGGAACACTTGGTGTACACAACTCTTTATCCAATTAACGAATCTCAAACTCAGGCACTGTTAAGATCACACAGACAGAAATTTGTTAGACCAGGTGCAAATTAAAATCACCCGAGATAACTGTTTTTGTGACAGTATGTTAAAGAGTGAGGAAACAGAGAGCAATGTTGTCACAAGTGCCCATCTTGTTTCGAAAACAAACCAAGCTTTGCACAAAGCCACTGAGATGTCCCAGTTGTAGTATCCATTTTCTCAGAAACAGCTGCATGACCTTGGGCAAGATATTTAGCCACATGACAGAGTGAAAGTCCCGTTATTAGTGTAATGAGTAGTAAATACACTTGCGATGTTCTTAGGACAGCATCTGGCTTTTTTTTTTTTTAATTTAAAAGGCAGAGTTACAGAGAGGCAGAGGCAGAGAGAGAGAGAGAGAGAGAGAGAAAGAATCTTCCATTTCCTGGTTCACTCCCCAAATGGCCGCCTTGGCTGGAGCTGGGCTGATCCGAAGTCAGGAACCTGGAACTTCTTCCGGGTCTTCCACATGGGTGCAGGGGCCCAAGGACTTGGGCCATCTTCTACTGCTTTCCCAGCAGAGAGAGCAGAGAGCTTGGATTGGAAATGGAGCAGCCGTGGCTCGAACAGGCACCCATATGGGATGCCAGCACTGCAAGCGGTGGCTTTATCCGCTACACCACAGCACCAGTCCCTAATCCTGTTCAAAAGCAGGCAAGAAGAGTAAAAATTAAAGACTTAACTTTAAAACTTTTTTAACAGACAAAAAATTCAGTCCTCCTCCAAATAGTGCGTGTTTCTGTCTGAGCTCCGTATTTATAAAAATTTTATTTCATCTACTAAGGCAGCATGAGATAATGAGAGAGAGAGAGAGATTGGTTCACTTACCAAAGATGCACACAACAGCCAGGGTTTCACTAGGCTGCAGCCAGGAACTTGGAACTCTATCCAGGTCTCTCAAGTGGCTGATCCGGGGCCGTCGCCTGTTGCCTTGTCAGGATACATACGCAGGAAGCTGGACCAGAAGCACAGGAACTGACACTCAGGCATTCCCAGCATGGGATGAGGGCATCCCAAGTCCGTGTGCTAACCCACTGTGCTACAACACCTGCCCCTTGTCTGTGTCTTAAATGTGTCTCTGGAGATCATGAATTGTCAGAAAGCAAAAAAAGTCACAATTTTTTAAAAATTTTGTTTAAGTTATACAAGTTTCATGTGTACAGATTTAGGAACACAGTGCTGCTTCCCAACCACCCTCCCTCCCAATCACACTCCAGCCCTTCTTCCTCCTCCCTCTCTCATTCCCACTCTTAATTTTTGCAAAGATCTATTTTCAGTTTACTACATGATCATATAGTTAATCCTACACTAAGTAAAAGAGTTCAACAAATAGTATGAAGAAAAATAAACACTATTCCTCAATGGAAGAGACAATTTATATCAGATTATCTCTCACCTAGAGGCAGCCTTCATTACATATTACGAAGCATTCACTTAGTCATCAGTGAGATGAAAATATAAACATCAGTCTATCTTTATGGAAACATACAGGTGAATAGTTGTATAAACCTACAATACACATATATGTATTCTACCATCCTTCTTGATTCTAACTATTGTTTGATGTTAATGTTTTACTGATAGTTTCTATTACAAACACAAAACTAGAGATTTTTTTTTTTTTTGGTCAATTTTTCTAGTGCCGTAGGTGGTGAAATTTGTCCAAGTTTCTAAGTGCTAGTTTAAATAGAAGGAACAGCCAAAGAACAAAGTCAAATTCTTCTGACTACATGAGGCCAAGTTCAAAGGAATTAAAATCTAAAACTCCTTTTTCTGTTTTTTTTTTTTTTTTATTTTTGCTCAGTCTCCATCAAGACATTCTTATTGACTTGGCAAATGTGAGCATCCTTAATATTTGTAGCCTGGGATCTCTTCCATGGAAGTCACCTCCGAATTCTGATCAGGGCCCCACTTGTACAGGACCTCAAGTGTTCATAGGATAAATGAGATCATGATGGCAATAACCCGTGGCCCATCAAATGAAGAGAATGAATGAATGAGTAAATAAATAATGGTCCAGCCCAACCCCAATGTAAAAAGAATTATTTCTTGTAACTACAGTACTCCAGAGTCTAACATGGTGACTCAGAAATGTCTCACATAAGGAAAACAGCTAGAGAAAATCTGGTTTTCCTTCAAAAGATACCATTTTTGTCCTTACTGTCCAGAGTTCACAACTCTTCGAGGGTTCTAAAACTTTGTCTGGGTCCTTAGATTTAATGTATATTTCTTGTAAGCACTATGGAGTTGGTGTTGGATAATTAATGCAAGTCAGCTGTCTTGTCCTTTCACTGGACTCTTAACGATTTATTTGCAATGTTTTCAGTAGTGGATTCAGTCTTATAGCTATCACTTTACCATTGTTATTTCATGGCAGCGTTGTTTTTCTTGCAAGGCTTGTCTCCTCTTGGACTAGGAAAAAATTTCCTTTCAGTTATTCTGTTTCCCCCCTTGACAGATATTCATCATACACTTCCAATTTTCATTTTAATGCTTACCTTCAGAATAGCAACATGTATCCTAGACTTACTACAGTGTGATGTATATCAGTATTTTGTCATTTCTCAGAAAATGCAAGGGCCATTCATCACTTAGATCTCCCTTTATTTCTCATTTTTGTGGGTTTTTTTTGATAGATATATTCACATTAGATGACAATTGTTCTGTGTAATCAATATTCATTCAGATTTACCTATTGGGTCCCCTTCTCTCTGTTTCCCATCTTTTCCTGGAGTGCTGTCTAGTTAAATTTAATTTCCCCTTTCTCTCTAAAAGACATCTGCCTAAACCAAATTTTCTCAGGCTTTTTTTGGCCTGAAAATATCTTTACTGTGCCTTGACTTTTATCACAAGAGTAATTTTTAAATAATAAAGGGTATGAGACTGATAATTCTTTTAAAACATATAGAAAAATCTGTATGTTCTACATGCATTTCTTTCTTAAATTTGCAAATTGCCCATTTTAAAGTAGAATGGCCTAATTTGGAAGACACTATCCTTTCCTGAAAGGGATCCATGAAACTCTAAAAATCACTAAAAGGAAAAGATAAATCCTCTTGTTAAAATACTTATTCTTCTCCACTGAAGGAAAAACTGCATCATTCTATTCCTCTATTGAAATCAAAGGAAAACATTTATATTCAGGCATGAACAATAAAATTGCTCTTTGTATTATATATGGATGTTTCATCATATTCCTTAGGAACAGCACTGCATAATATTACAAACAAAGTTATAGATTCTGAAAAAAAATGTGGTCTTTAAAGAGTGCTATGGGGGCTGGAGCTGTGGTGCAGTGGGTTAACGCCCTGGTCTGAAGCGCCAACATCCCATATGGGTGCAGGTTCGAGTCCCGGCTGCTCCACTTCCAATCCAGCTCTCTGTTATGCCCTGGGAAAGCAGTAGAAGATGGCCCAAGTCCTTGGGCCCCTGCACCCGCGTGGGAGACCCTGAAGAAAAAAAAAAAGGAGTGCTATGATACTTACTCCAAAAAGCCCAAATGAAAACTGCAGCCTGCTGTAGGCATGACATACAGAGTCTGAAATATGTTCAATCGTTATTTACTCTGTTTCTAGACAAACAAAACAAAACAAAAAAAACACAAAGAACTGAAGAAGTTGAAGGCTTCTAACTCAGTTTACACTACTGACCTCCTGACCTACGGTTTTCCGAATAGACTCTTTCAACAAGTGAAACTGAGGACTTCTACCAAGGAGAACCCTGATTAGAGACCATTTCATGCTGATCTCAAAACAAAAATAACACAGAGAAGAAGCCTCCTTTATCTTTCTTCTTGGTCCTTATATAGCAGCTTAAAATGAGACTTGTTACACCAGCAGCCAAACATCTCTAGGTACAAATGTTTCCCCCAGACTAGCTTCTACTGAAAACAATTTAATGAACATTGGAATGTTCTTTGCAGTAATTGGTTGAAATAGCATTGGGTGCAAAGGTGTATTTTACTGTTAAAATCATCAGATTTTGTGTAGGGTCTTGTGTCCAAACCATAGTGGATGACACAGAATTTCTATCTTTATAGCAATGACACTGATAACTTCATCTTGTACATCCAAAGCTGACCCATACCGTAGGGATCCTGTGCTGCCTAAATGATCCCAAGGACCACCCTGTGACAGCAGAGTTTCTATTCCAAGGTGGACCCTGAGAAAGTGTTGAAAGCACTCAGGTATCCTGGTGGCAACCGGCATGGCTTGGTGAGCACAGGGACAGACGAATTCTATGCCTCTGAAATCCTCGGGGTGCTCTGATTATCTCCCTGACGCATCCCTTGGGAAATGCGGAGCTCTAGTAGCTGACGAGAGTTTTTTTAGGAAGTACTTGTTGATTTCTAAACTAATTATAACTAATCCTTCCATGATGATCATGAGTGTCTGTATTATTTAAGGAGATCACATTTAAACAAAATGCATGTTCTGTGGAAATATTTGTGTCTGGATCACTTCCTTCTAGTCACAAACTAATGATATCAATAACAGGTGCAGTGGCATTACAGGAATTTCCACCTGACAGCTTTAGGAAGCTGGGAGAAGCTGGAGGTACAGCACAAAGGGCAGCTTTGTGGTGCATCTCCATGGCGAACCACTATTTTATAAGAGTGGGAATAAGAGAGGGAGGAGATGTACAATTTGGGACATGCTCAATCGGAACTGCCCCAAATGATGGAGTTAGAAGTGTGCCAGGGGATTCCAATACATTCCCATCAAGGTGGCATATACCAAGGCCATCTCATTAGTCCAGGTGATCAATTTCAGCTCACAATTGATCACACTGATAGGTCTAAGAGTCAAAGGGTTCACACAAACAAGACTAATGTCTGCTAATACTAACTGATAGAATGAAAAAGGGAGAAAATGATCCAACATGGGAAGTGAGATACACAGCAAACTCATAGAATGGCAGATGTCCTAAATAGCACTCTGGCCTCAGAATCAGCCCTTAAGGCATTCGGATCTGGCTCAAGAGCCCATGAGAATATTTTAGGCATGGAAAGCTAAGACACTCTGAAAAAAAAAAAAGAAGACCTAAATGAAAGATCTCTGCGAGTGAGATCCCAGTGGAAAGAACGGGGCCATCAAAGAAGGAGGTACCTTTCTCTGAAGGGAGGATAGAACTTCCACTTTGACTATGAACCTGTCGGATTAAGATCAAAGTCGGCGAACCCTAAAGGCTTCCATAGCCTCGGCAACTCATGACTAGAGCCTAGGGAGATTACTGACGCCATAAACAAGAGTGTCAAATTGTTAAATCAACTTCAGGAGTCACTGTGTACTTACGTCTCATGAGGGATCTGTCCTTAATGTGTTATCCAATGTGAAATAATGCTATTACTAGTAATGAAACAGTATTTTTTCACTTTGTGTTTCTGTGTGGGTGCAAACTGATGAAATCTTTACATAGTATATATTAAATCGATCTTCTGTGTATAAAGATAATTGCAAATGATTAAAAAATCTTGGTGTTAAATTGGAAATTGCATAGATAATTAATCAATTATTTAAAAAAAATCATGTAGGATCTCTGTCTTTAATGTGCTGTACATTGTGAATTAATACTATAACTAGTACTCCAACAGTATTTTCAGTTTGTGTCTCTATGTGAGGGCAAACTGTTGAATTCTTTACGTAATATGTACTAAACTGATCTTCTGTGTATAAAGAGAATTGAAAATGAATCTTGATGTGAACAGAAGGGGAGAGGGAGTGGGAGAGGGGAGGGTAGCGGGAGGGAGGGAAGTTGTGTGTGGGGGAGCCATTGTAATCTATAAGTTGTACTTCAGAAATTTATATTTTTTAAATAAAAGCTTTATAAAAAAAAGCAAAAAAAATAAAAGAATTATGAAACTGGATCAAAATTACTTATCAAGTTCACAGACTAATTGATTTCACCATTGGTCAACTTTACTCAAACAGGACTTGGTAATTCATATATTCAAACTAGGGAACTTCTTACAGAATAACACCATTCCTGCTGAAAAGGCATCTATTAATATTTCATAAGCTACCTCTCATGTTGGTCAATCTGTAACTTTGGAGATAATTGGTCAGTGAAGATGATCTCTATCCTGGAATCCATGAGTTTTAGGCAAGTATTTAGTTCTGAATGCTTGTTCCACATCAAGCAGCTTATCTTCAACAGCATAAAGCAAACAGCCATTCTTTTCATTCATTAAAACATGAAACACTTTGCTATCATACTCTGTGCCCAAAACAGAGTAAGTCAAGCCTTCTGGGTGCCTAATCCCAGCCACCTCTGCTCACTGCACTGTTGGATACTTCTGACATAAGATCTTAGTTGGTCTCCTTTGAGGGGACTGATGGGCTTCTTGTATGACAGCTGATAAGCAGCAAGCAGAGGTGGAAAGCACTTAGTCTTTTTTGAATGCTCATGACATTGATGCACTAGACTAGGTAAGAAACAGAGTACTGTGACTGGAAGGAGTAGAGGACACAAAGTGAAAACGTGCGCTGGTGCTGGGACTCATCCAGCCAGCTAGGCAGAGGAAGTAAGAGGAGTTGACTTGAACAGGGAGGCTTAGTGAAGCAAAGTGAGAATGAGTATTTAGAGGTCGTTCTGTTTAATGAATTTGCAACAACATCATTCCTGCCAGAGAAGGCAAGGGGGAACTGACCTCATGGACTTTGCAAACCAGGTGATCTCCCTAGAGGAACTTAGCCAGTGAGGAGAGCATTCCCTTCCCACAGAACTGGCAGAGAGAGAAATCAGAAGAGGTGCTGGAAGGGATGTATGGTTGTGGAACACGAGGATAGCATAGGAATGTCTCTTGTCAGTAGGCAACTGGATGGGTTCACTCATCTAGGATCAGGACCCAGGTGGTTCCTTTGAGGGGTGTATATTGTGGCAGATTCACCCAGAGCTAAGGCAGACAGCTTCCCCTTGCTAGGTCCTATCTCTGCTGCCTTCAAATCCACCTAAAAAGAATCTCAGTGCTGGTTTCAAGAGCCTCCATCTACCCACAGCTGTTCTCACAGTCTGTGGGATCCCACCAGATAAAACCCCAGTTCTCAGTTACTTCCCTTTTATTGTTTTGACTGTCAATCTTCTTTTCTCTTTTATTATTTATATTAAAATGTCTGCAGTCAGTCTTATTTCTGGCTCATTAATGACTATGAGTACTGCAGAGATTTTTTCTTAGTCTTTGGTTTTTGTGTTTGAGATGGGACTAGGCCAGGTTTTCTTGCATTTATTCTGTACATGTTTATAGAGCTTCTTGGTTCTGTGGTTTGGTAGTCAAATTTAGCTTTTGAAATACTTGCTGCTAGCATCTTTTCAAATATAATTTCTGCCCCATTATTTCTCTCATTTTTTTGGTCTGGATTGCAGTTACCTACACATCAAAACTTTTCACTGTGGTGCAAATATCTACTATACTCTTATTTTTGTTTTCTATCTTTTTCCCCACTTTTCTTCTGTTTTAACAATTTCTACTGATCAGTTTTCAGCTTATAAATTTTCTTTCTGCAATCAATGTCTGTTAAACCCTATCTATTGAGTTTTTTGAAATTATTACATTTTTCTTTATTCTTTGATGAAATATTTATTTACTTGAAAATCAGAGATAGAAATAGAGAAAGAGAGAGGAAGAGAGGGGAAGAGGGGGAGAGAGAGAAAGAGAGAGCAAGAGAGAGAGTGAGAGAGAGAGAGAGAGAGAAGAGAGAGACAGGAAGAGACAGAGAAATAGCTTCCATTTACTGGTTCATTCCCCAAATGGCTTCAACAGTCAAGGCTGGGTCAGGCCAAATCCAGAAGCCTGGAATTCCATCTTGAGCTCCCACATGTGTGCCCGGGGCCCAAGTACTGGGGCCATCTTTTGCTGCCTTCCCAGATGGGACTTGGATCAGAAGAAGAGCAGCTGACTCTTGAACCGATACTCCATAAGGAATGCTGCTGGTGCAAAAAGCAGCTTAAATTGCTGCCAAAAAAAAAAAATTGCTGGACCCTTGGAATTATTATATCTTTCAATTCTAGGATTTCTATTTGTTTATATTTTGTTTCAATTTTTTTGTATTTGTTTAAATTGACAACAATTGTGTGTATTTATCTTGTATAAAATGGTGCTTTGAAATATATACATGCTATGGAATGGTTACATCTAAGTAACTAATATACATATTACCTAACTTTTTTTGTAGGGAAAATACTTTATGTCCACCCTCTTAGCATTTGTTTCTTTTTAATAATCTCACATTTCTGGGTAAAATGCTCTAGTTTTTTTTCATGTATTTTACTGAACAGATTTAGTTTTTATAAAAGTCTCATTTGAAGAGTAGGTGAAATGGTTACTTTTGCCATGAATTTTATTTTCAGTTCTTTTTCTTGCTTGTTGGTTGATTGATGCTCTTGGGATGTCTGTAATTGTTGATTAATGATTACTGCCTATGAAAGTGTTTCTTTCCTGGATGTCTTAATCCGGGGAAGGTTTAGTGGTCTGGCATTCTGTCAGAGTGGGAGAAGATTGCTATCAAAGGAGTGAAAGCTGTGTGTCAGCACCTGTGAAGAGTGATCCTACCTGCCTTTCTCCCATGGTGAAGTCCTGTAAAAGTCTCAGCTGAAGACCTGGGTTGTGCTCAGGGTACCTGCCTTCTTACTGGGCCCTGAGCCCTGTAATTCTTTTCCCAGCTTGATGTTTCTGCTATGGTGTTTTAGCTTGTATTATCTCTATGGTCTCAGGCTTGTGTTCCTGCACACTTACACTATGAAGCCTGGAGATTAAGAGGAACCTTCAGGAAAAGCAGTGCAAAATGTCATGGCCACTGCTCTGAAGTTCCGTTTGCTCTGTGAACTTGACTTCTTAGTGCCCAGCTACCTCAGAGTCCTCATCTCCTTGCTTTGCCAGTCTACACTCTTCAGGTTTCCTAAAGTACTGAGTCACTGAGAAACATGAACTGGTTAAATATATGCAAATGCCTTGGGTTGAAGATTAGTGAAAAATGTGGCTTACCTTAATGTGGTTTCTTTTCTTCACACCTTAGCACAACAGATCCTGTCTGCCTTTGTACTCCTCTAATACCTCCTGATATACCTATTATTTTTCTGGTTTATATAGCATTTAGAGTTATTCTCAGCAGGCAGGTTTGTTTCTTACAGTTTGCTTAAACACAGTCAGAAGTATGAGACAAAAAATGTATTTATTCATGTTTTATTTTCTGGGTCCTTCTAAGATGTATAGTTAAGGTGTGATTGGTTGAGACTGCATGCATTATGCTGGACTGAGTTCTTTTCTAAATGCTAGAGATATATTCATAAAAGTGAAAAACATTAAGCAAATATCCACGCCAACATGGATCT
Organism: Sylvilagus floridanus; assembly: GCA_949820135.1. NCBI lineage: Eukaryota > Metazoa > Chordata > Mammalia > Lagomorpha > Leporidae > Sylvilagus > Sylvilagus floridanus. The sequence continues at coordinate 36,503,231 of OX463236.1, forward strand.
TACATTCCAGTGAAATAAAGCAGTCACAGCAGAAATAAAAGAGATATACTTTCAGGAACATTTGCAGGGATTTTATAACTGATTGAAACTGTATAGTCGTAGCATAATACAAAGTCACCTATGAGAATGATCCTGAAATGTCTATGAGCATGGAGTCGTGTGCTTTCATGCTGTCAGTCACAGCAGTCACAGCACTGCTAGGATCCTGGTATTTGATTTCTCAGTTTTACTTGCTGAATCAAATGTGGGATTTGCTGTTTGGATTTTGGTTCTTGGGTTCAGTTTGCTCAGACTAGATATTTTCTACTATTGAAGTGGATCCATACTTTAATTCATCTTCTGCTCTGCTTTCAGTATCTGGACTAATTTCTTGGGATCTAAGTGTGTTTTCTAGGCATTCACACTTGGCTCTGCTGACACTTCAAAAAATCTATAACCACCATGGAATCAATAATATAGAGGATACACAAGGCAATATTTTTAGAAGAAGTTTTATTGATTTATTTGAAAGGCAGAATGACAGAGAGAGAGGGACACACACACACACACACACACATACACACACATCTTCCATCTGCTTGCAATAGATGGGGCTGGGCCAAGTTCAAGTCAGGAGTCAAGAACTCCATCTGGGTCTCTTATGTGGTTAACAGAAACCCAAGTACTTGGGCTGTCGTCTGCTGCCGTCCTACTCCGTTAGCAGGAAGCTGGTTTGGAAGCAGGGGAAGCATGCTGTCACAGGTACTTCAGCTCCAGTATGGGATGCAGGTGTCCCAAGCAGCTTGAACTTGCTGCACTACAACACCTGCCATAGGGCAGATCCATGGCTCTTGTTTGTCCATTGCGTGTGCCTTATGTAGTTCTTAGACCCATGACATTTGAAAACAACATTCATGTCTATATGCATATGTTAGTATGTTTTCTTTCTTCCTTTTTTTTTGGCAGGGTCTGTGAAGAACAGATTATTTTCTATAATGTGGTACTCAGTTATTTATTAGAATAACCTAGAAGTGTTCTGTTAGATCTTTTCATCCAAATCTAACCAGCCATCAACTGTTTTTAATTCTAAATCCTGAAAAGCTCTCAAGTCTACCCATTTCTCCATATTTGTAGTACCATCACATATGTCTAAGCCACAATATTGTATCCCCAGAAAACTGTAATAGACACACTAAGCTCCTTAAACTCCACTCACCAATAAATCATCCGAGTATTCTTAATTATTACATTGCTTGCTTCTCTCCTTGCAAGCTTTCAGTAAACCCTCATGCTACTTTCTAAAATGCACATAGACTAATGTACACTTATGAACATGTCCATCCTTAGCATTGCCCAGCAGTCCAACTAGAGAGACTGTAAAACTCCTTGGCTAAGAACTAATCCTCTGGAGCCACTTCAAGTTGTAGCTCTCCTTGCTAACTATGTAATTTTGGGAAAGTTATTCAACTCTCCATGCCAAGTTTTTCCCTTTATTATGGGGATAAAATTGTGTCTATGTTATGTGGTTATTGTGAAAATTCAATGAGTTTTAAAATGCATTTAGAACAGTGTTTAGAGAGCACTCTACAAATATCTTAATGAATAATAACTTTTGCATAATGTAACCACTTTCTTGTCACGACATTTACTTCCATGTATTCTCCAAGCTACTCACACATTAATCATGCTTTAACTTTAGGCTTACTGGGGTTTTTACAGTTTTTTAAATACCTTTAGGCCATTATTTGTATTCACCAGCTTTTCATTACTACAGAGAAATATCTGTGGTAACTCATTGTATAAGGAAAAAAAGTTGATTTAGCTTACAGTTGTGGAGGTTCAAACCCAAGATCAAGTGGTCCCACTTGCTGGGCATCTGGTTAGGGCTGTGGAAGGCAGTGTTGGCTCGGGGGTGGAGGATGGGTCACATGGAGAGCAAGGAAGCTGAGAAGGTGGCTGGACCCAACCCAGGCGTTCATAACAACCCTCCCATGGAAAATACCTTTCAAGTACATGTGCTCAATAATACAAGGACCCCTGTCCCACTAGTTCACCTCCTAACTATCATAATTGGATTAAGTTTTCACCCTCTTACTAGCATTAATTTAGGACTTTGAGATTTAATAGTCTGCATGAGTTTAGTGGCCAAGCAATGCCTAATCTACATTTAAGATCTTTGCATCTCCTTTTTCATAATGTCTTCACACCTACTGTTGCTGCTTTTATATCTAAAATGTACCTTTGTTGTCTGATTTCTGACAATGAAGATTTGCTTATGAGTCATTAGCCTAATGTTTCACTACAAAGAAGTGATTGCCATAATTTCAAATTTCTTCATGACTTGTTTCATTTCTGGATTGAATGTCTTATGGTGGGATCTCTCTGTAATCAATATCTATAAATGTAAAGAAGATATGAGCTGTCAATAATTTCTGTTGAATTATTATGCTGAGAGAGTAAAAGTGTGCATGAACACCCTACTAAGATTAAAAAAAAAAACAACATCTCATGTAGGTGGATATGTGATGGTGGGTGAGAGAGAAATTATGTAGGGTGGGGAAACTGAGCTTGAGGTTCTACTGGGAGAACTGTGGATTGTTCAGGAAAGAGGCGATTTTTTTAATGTAAAGACAACTCTAACAGTAAGGTCCAGAAATAGAAAACCGAATAGCTTGGATTAATACCAAGGAAAATCTAGCTAAAATAAATATCAAGCACAATTTTGTCAAGTATGAACTGTACCTAATATGGGTATTTTGTTTAACATGGTTAAGAGAATGGCTTTTTTTTTTCTCCCTGCTGGGACTTCTTTGGAGGATCCTGTGATTAGTCAGTCTTTTCTTGTCTGTTTCCTTTTCTACCTGCCAGCTCTCTACAAAGACAGTTTTCACCATATTAAGCCAATTTTTCCCCCTCCCAAAGAGGCCCCAAACCATAAGAAACCACAAATAGGCATGTATGTCTTTGAAGATGAAGGGTTGCCAAAGCAAAGCTTTCATACCAAATCAGACTTGAAACTCTAATGCTTTCACACTTAAAACATTGCAGTTTCATGGGGATGCAGCATCCAAGAAAACCACAACATCTAAAAAATTTTCAGCACTTCATGATGTTAAAGGATGAATAAATGACACATAACGTTTTGATTAAAGTAGAAATCTAATACAATAACAGTACCATTTATCGTCGTATTAATTTCTTTTAATTTAAACAGTTTAAAAACATTTCCAGCCTAAGTAAAACCATGATGTGAAACATCATGATGTATGGTATAGGATTCATTTTAAAATGACAATACTAAAGTAGAACATAGACAAGGAATATTATGCAGAATCTTTGCCAGGAACTGGATTTCAAAGCTAAAAATAAACATTTGGGGACTGATGTTGAGGTGCACTGGGTAAAGCTGCTGTCTGCAATGCTGGCATCAGTAAGGGTGCTGGTTTGGGTCCTGGCTGCTCCGTTTCCAATCTGGCTCCCTACTAATGGCCTGGGAAAAGCAGCCAAAGATGGCCCAAGTACTTGGGCCCCTGTCTCCCATGTGGGAGACTCAGAAGAAGCTCCTGTCTCTGACTTTGGCCTGGTTCAGCCCTAGCTGTTGCGGCCACATGGGGAGTGAACCAAGGATTGGAAGATCTCTCTTTCTGTAACTCAGACTTTCAAGTAAATAAATAAATCTTTAAAACATAAATAGTAGGTAATGAAACTGAAGTACATAACATCATTAAACTATCTGCAGTGTTTCTTGGTTTAATGGTAAAAAGGGCTACCTGGATTTTAAAATTTTATTTCATTAAATACTTTAGGTTTTTTTGAAAGCAGTTCAAGACAGCTCAATTGAGAGGAAGGCACAGAGCTTTCTCATCTAGGCCCTGCACACACACTCCCCCACTATCAATACCTCCCACAGGAGTGGCACATTTGAGAAACTTATATTGACTAATCAGAATCCCCCATGGCTCATAGCTTGCAAGAGGGTTCACTCTTAGTGTTCTATAGCATATGGTTTGCACAAGGGTAGAATAGGTTTCCATCCTTATAGTATCTTGGAGAAAATTTTCTCCAAGATAACATCTTCTGTTCTTTGCCTGTCCATCCCTCCTTACCCACCCAAGCCCTGGCAACCACTGCTGTTTCCAATGCCTCCAGAGTTTTTATTTTTCTGGAATGGCACGTGGCTGAAATCATACAGCATGTTCTTTTTATCAGGCTCACTTTCTCCACTTAGTAACATGCATTTAAATTTTCTCCACATCTCTTCATGGCTTCTTTCTGGTGTTGAATAATACTCTATTTTCTGGATGTACCTAATTATTCACTGCTGCTAAAGAACTTGCAAGTTTTGGTGACTATAAATAAAGCTGCTGCCAACATCTGTGTGCCAGTTTGGGGTTGATATACATTTCTGCCTCCTTGGAGGAAGTACAAGAAGTGTAATAACTGGGTCACAAGGTAAGAGTATGTTTAGTTTTGTAGGGAACTGCCTAGCTGCCTTCCATGGAGACTGTGACATTTTGCTTTCCCACCAGCAGGGAATGCGAGTTCCCGTTGCTCTACATCCTCAACAGTTTGGTGATGTCAACTGGACTATTTTAATAGGTGTGTAGTGCGACTACTCCAGAAACGTATTTGTAGAGATTACATGTCTTCCTTCTCCTCTAGCCCCAGATTTAAAATTATAACTATGCTAAAATACTCTTTTTGATAGCTATGCTTCTTTTGACAGAGAGTTTACTATAAAACTTCATTATCACAGTGTATCTTTCTTATGTTTTTGAAGTACTTGCTCTGTGCCAGACTGTGTTCAAATCACCTCACAGACAGTAAGTCATTTCTCCAAAAAAAAAAATAAATAAATAAAATAAATAAAACACTGAACAATGTTATTGGAGTACCACCGTTGAAACTATTTTACAGATGACAATGCAAAAACGGAGAGACACTGGGTCCACTGACAGAGGTTACCACAGCTTTCAAGTGGCAGAACTGAAATTTGAAACCCGGCAAGCCTCAATCCATGTGCTTTTTCACAAATACACTGTCTAGACTCTCTTCCCATCTGTTTCCCTCCCAGCCTAAACCAATCTGGCTTTCATTACAGTGAAGCTCTTTGCTAGGGTCACCAAGTCCTTCTTAATTGCCAAATCTTCTGGATGGCTTTCGGAGTCTATCTTGCTTCACTTCATTGCTATAATTAACGTTATTATTCACTTCTCCGTTGAAACTCTCTTGTTTAGCTTCCATAACATCAGTCTCCATTTTCTTCTTATCATTTGGTCACTTAAAAATTGGTTTTTTTATTCTTCCTCCTCCTTCAACACCTTATTTTTATTTTATTTTCTAGTTTTGTTTTGTTTTAATTCAGTCCTCATCTTTTTCATGCAAGTTTGTCTGAAAGCTGATTGCTCTATGGAACTGTTTTCTGAATATCTGTACCTAGACATCTTACAGTCAATCAAAACTCAACCTGACTAAACTTAATTCCCTAGTGATTTTTCTTTTTGAAACTGGCTCTGCTTCCTTTAATCCTTGTCTCTGTGTATGGAAGATCCATTATCTGGAAAGCCAACTTCTTTTACGTCACGCTCACAGCCACTGCCTTGGGATGGGCCCCGTCAGATCCCACCACGATGGCTGTAATGGCTCTGCTGATATTTCTTCGACTCCTTCCTCCCCAGCCCTGTCTCCCACAGCAGATGTACAGAGTAAAAGTTACAAAACAGAAGCGCAGTCTTAACCACTCCCGGCTTACCATCCTTCAGTGTCCCCGTGTCGTGCACAAATTGAGGCGGGCTCAAGCTGCCAACCTGAGAAGGCCACAGGCCATAACCCTTCCTCACTCTCCCAGTATGATACTGTTTCCTTCTCTGTGAGCAACCTTGGAATCTTTAATCCGCAGCCAATCCCCGTAAGGAAGACTTTGCATGCTCATTAACATTTATTCGCTATCCCCAAATCAGTACTCCCGAGCTGAAACCAGCTTTTGTGCACATTCCCAGAGAGGTAAAAAATTTGAGTTGCCCGAGGTGCTGCTTCCAAGCTGCGGTGGAGCAAGGACACATTCTTCCTTTTTGGCTCTTACACTAAGCACTGTCATTAGGTGACCTATTTAATGCCACATTTTCCACATTCTTGTCCTTTTTGTTGGTGATTTTACTGTTTAAAGTGGTCCCCAAGCTTAGAGTTGAAGAGCTGTCTGCAATTTGACCAAAATTTGGCACTCCAACTATGTAGATGTTTAAACTCTTCAAACCTTTTGTTAATGGTGCCAGGAGGGTGGAAACTTAATCTAATTATGGTCTCTGAAGGTAGGGCCCTCGGGAAGTGAGTGAATTGAATTAGGTTGCTCAAGTGGAGCCCACAGTGGAGTCACGATGCCTTTATAAGGAGAGACCACATGGATGAGGCTGCTCCCTGTTTCTCCCTGGATCACCATGCAATCTTGCCCACACACATGTGCCGCCATGCACCGCCCTCCTCAGAAACCAGACCAGTAGGGCTACCTCCATAACCATGGGCCAACATAAACCTTCCTTTGTAAGTAGCTTCTTGCAAATATTTCAGTTCTAGTAACAAAAACCTGACTAACACAGTCCCCGAGTACAGGAGAAAAATATGTATATTACATAAGCATCTTGCAGGGATGAGTTACACTGCTGTTTGTCATGTATTCAGTGTTAATCATGTACATTAACTAAGCTGTCTAAACAGAATTGCTCATAAAACAAGACTGTGTAATTTTAAGCTGTCTTTATTGGTAACATGTTTATTGTTATTTTGTAATATATTATAAACCAAGACAAATAAGAAATGTCAATAGGTTAATGTTATTAGGAATTAAGATTTTTCAACAAGTGGGAAAATGCATAATATAAAATCAAATGAGTGCAGAGAAATAGCTATAAACTTATATGTGATTGGTAACTATCAGTAAGATGTAATAGTTTATTTTCATATTTCTAAAATGAATATATTTTCAATCTGAATTCATTGAAAAGGTATAGAAATAATAATAATCTAGCCAAGAAAGCAAAGACAGTTTTTTTTTCTTCGTACTACTTGTTGAATTCTTTACTTAGTGGAAAGTTAAGCTTACGATTATAAAATGAACTGAAAGTATGTCATTGTAAAAATTAAAGAATAAGATAGGAAGGAGAAGGGAGAGTGGGAGAGTGAATGGGGGAGAGAAGGTAGAATGGGAAGTATCACCATGTTCCTAAATCTGTATACACGAAATACATGAAATATGTTCACCTTATATAAATAAAAAATTGCAAAATGAAAAATTTTAAAAAGTGGGTTTTCATGCCATTTCAGTATTATTATTTACATGCACCTGTTTAATTTGCATTCTTCTCATTATGTTGTAGTATATTACCAATAAAAAAATTGAGCAAAAAAATGAAGCAAAGACAACTTACTAGCAATTAACACCTCTGGCACTCAGGTTTTGGTCTCTAAATGTGATTTCTTAACAAAGAAGTCCAGGGCTCCTTGAAAAAAAGCATTGGTTCCAGATTGAGGGCAACAAAAGGGTGGGATTGGTCCTGGAACTTCTGTGCCAGAAATGAAGCCAGTTATCCAATATCACCAAGGTCTAATTAAAATTATGAAACAAGACTAGGAAACTATGTGAAAACATTCCCACTGGCCTAGAAATGGGAGAGCTACAGCAAGAAAAGAAAACAATAATGTCAATGATTGAAAACATGCTATAACATGAATATAATTAGAGAAAAAACACCTACTGGTCATGTTTAGTTCTGATGAATTGACAGGACAGACACTCATCATTCTAAACCAGAAATTGGCAAACTTTCTCTGTGAAATAAAAATGCTTGAGGTGAATATTTGAGACTTGGGATCCACGTGGATCACTGTTTCATCTTCAACCATCTCCTCACCCCAGCTCTTCCTCCTTTTCCTCCCCCTCCCTCTCCTCCCTCTTTTCCTTCTTCAACAAGCCTACGTATTTTTTATGTTGCAATCTTCTTTGTTTTTATCAATCCTTTGAAAAATGTAAAAACCAAACTTAGCTTGGTGAGCTTGAGTCATGTATGAACTAGAATAAGCTAGCACCACTTCCAAAAATAATTTTGTCAAGTTGAATATAACTGATTTAATTTGGACTTCTTTAAAAAATGGTATTTTAGGATAACCAAATAGTAGATGAAAGAATGTCTTTATAGAAGTGCAGCTAATGAGTTCAGAAGTAATGATGGAAGTTTGGACTTTTAACACTTATATATCCATAATTAGATAATGGTACAAAACAATGATACTTATACTGAAATCATACTGCAAAGTTGGTGGGGAATTACATACATGGGTGAATTAACTACAATCCTTTTAGTTCAGGTTTTCCCAAATTTTGTCACTCATCGGCAACACCTTGGTATCTTCAAAAAATACTAACTTCTGACAGCCCACTCTCAACATTCAGTTTTAATTTGTAGGGCTCACAGCTGGATCTGAGGGATTTTTATAGCTCCCCTGATCAATCTAAGGTTATTAAAAGTGAAACAAACTGATATTATGTGGCTCCTGATGACTTGTAACAGGAAATACTTCGCATTGCAAAACCACATAACTGTTGCTACCTATGCATTGCTAACACACACAAACAAAGGCATCCCAGGAAAATATGGCATCATGTTCTGGTAGCCTGCTTCATATCTCACTACTCCAGGAAAGGTTACTTATTATAGTTCTGAAATAACAATGAAAAAGAAATTCTAATTATAAGGTGAGAACATTTTTCTTTACTATCCATTGCTTTCACTCAATTTTTAAGTGAATGCCAAATCTGTAATTAACCAATTAAATTTTCCCAGCTTCATTATATATTGCTCACATCTAAAAATTTTCTTATAATAAAAAAGTGTGTCAGATATATAAGTTAATTCATGTGAATGCCTTTTTATTGACAAAAATTCGTATTTCCTTTTAGAAGAAACTATCTTTACCTACATCTAATCCTTCTTAAGCACACTGTTATTTTAGCTTCATCTGTAATAAAAAAATAATTTGCATAAAATGCACTTCAAGTTTATGGGAAAATTTCAAATTTGTATCTATAGAAGGATTTCTCTACAAAGTTAGCCTGCTTTGCGACTTTCTTATGAATAATTTGTTCTTCATCTTTTGAGATTTACTATTTCCATATAAAATATTGCACAATGACATGTTCATTCATCCTGACTTTTCATTACTAGCCGATCCTTGATTTTAAAAATGAACTTGCTTTCCATGCCTAAAATACTCTCATGGGCTCTTGAGCCAGATCCAAATGACTTAAGGGCTGATTCTGAGGCCAGAGTGCTATTTAGGACATCTGCCATTCTATGAATCTCCTATGTATACTGCTTCCCATGTTGGATCATTCTCTCCTTTTTAATTCTGTCAGTTAGTATTAGCAGACACTAGTCTTATTTATGTGATCCCTTTGACTCTTAAACCTATCATTATGATCAATTGTGAAATGAAATTGATCACTTTGACTAGTGAGATAGCATTGGTACATGCCACTTTGATGGGATTGAATTGGAACCCTGGCACATTTCTAACTCTACCATTTGGGGCAAGTCCAATTGAGCATGTACCAAATTGTGCATCTCCTCCCTCTCTTATTCCCACTCTTATATTTAACAGGGATCACTTTTCAGTGAAATTTAAACACCTAAAAATAATTGTGTGTTAACTAAAGAGTTCAACCAATAGCATTAAGTAGAACAAAAAAAAAATACTAAAAGGGATAAAGTATTAAGTTGTTCATCAACTGTCAGGACAAGGGCTGATCAAGTCACTGTTTCTCATAGTGTCCATTTCACTTCAACAGGTTTCTTTTTTGGTGCTCAGTTAGTTGTCACTGATCAGGGAGAACATATGATATTTGTCCCTTTGGGACTGGCTTAATTCACTCAGCATGATGTTTTCCAGGTTCCTCCATTTTGTTGCAAATGACCGGATTTCATTTTTTTTTTTTTTACTGCTGTATAGTATTCTACGGAGCACATGTACCATAATTTCTTTATCCAGTCTACTATTGATGGGCATTTGGGTTGGTTCCAGGTCTTAGCTATTGTGAATTGAGCTGCAATAAACATTACTGTGCAGACGGCTTTTTTTGTTTGCCAATTTAATTTCCTTTGGGTAAATTCCAAGGAGTGGGATGGCTGGATTGAATGGTAGGGTTATATTCAGGTTTCTGAGGACTCTCCAGACTGACTTCCATAGTGGCTTAACCAGTTTGCATTCCCACCAACAGTGGATTAGTGTCCCCTTTTCCCCACATCCTCTCCAGCATCTATTGTTGGTAGATTTCTGAATGTGAGCCATTCTAACCGGGGTGAGGTGAAACCTCATTGTGGTTTTGATTTGCATTTCCCTGATTGCTAGTGATCTTGAACATTTTTTCATGTGTCTGTTGGCCATTTGGATTTCCTCTTTTGGAAAATGTCTATTGAGGTCCTTGGCCCATCTCTTAAGTGGGTTGTTTGTTTTGATGTTGTGGAGTTTCTTGATCTCTTTGTAGATTCTGGTTATCAACCCTTTATCTGTTGCATAGTTTGCAAATATTTTTTCCCATTCTGTCGGTTGCCTATTCACTTTCCTGACTGTTTCTTTTGCAGTACAGAAACTTCTCAATTTGATGCAATCCCAGTAGTTAATTTTGGCTTTGACTGCCTGTGTTTCTGGGGTCTTTTCCAAGAAGTCTTTGCCATTACCTATATCTTGCAGGGTTTCACCAATGGTCTCTAATAATTTGATGGTGTCAGAGCATAGATTTAGATCTTTAGTCCATGTTGAGTGGATTTTTGTGTAAGGTGAAAGGTAGGGGTCTTGCTTCATGCCCCTGTAAGTGGGAATCCAGTTTTCCCAGCACCGTTTATTGAATAGAGTGTCCTTGATCCAGGAATTGGTTTTAGATCCTTAATCAAATATAAATTGGCTGTAGATGTTTGGATTGATTTGTGGTGTTTCTATTCTGTTCCATTGGCCTATCCATCTGTTTCTGTACCAGTACCATGCTGTTTCAATAACTACTGCTCTGTAGTATGTCCTGAAATCTGGAATTGTGATGCCTCTAGCTTTGTTTTTGTTGTACAAGATTGTTTTAGCTATTTGAGGTCTCCTGTGCCTCCATATGTCTTTCAGCTTCATTTTTTCTAGATCTGAGAAGAATGTCATTGGTGTTTTGATTGGTATTGCATTGAATCTATAAATTGCTTTTGGGAGAATGGACATTTTGATGATTGATTCTTCCAATACATGAGCATGGTGATTTTTCCATTTTTTGGTGTCTTCTTCTATTTCTTTCTTTAAGATTTTGTAATTCTCATTATAGAGATCTTTTATTACAGTTTTTTTAACTTTTATTTAGAATATAAATTTCCAAGGTACAGCTTATGGATTACAATGGCTTCCCCCCCATAACTTCCCTCCCACCCGCAACCCTCCCCCCTTTCCTGCTCCCTCTCCCCTTTCATTCACATCAGGATTCATTTTCCATTCTCTTTATATACAGAACATCAGTTTAGTATATGTTAAGTAAAGATTTCAACCGTTTGCCCTCATGTAGCAACATAAAGTGAAAAATACTGTTGGAGTACTAGTTATAGAATTAAATCACATTTTAGAGATCTTTAATGCCCTTGGTAAAGTTTATTTTAGGCATGTAAAGCCAAGACACTCTAGCACACAAAAAAAGACCTTAATGAAAGATCTCTGTGAGTGATTTTCCAGTGGAAAGAATGGGCCATCAAAGAAGGAGGTACCTTTCTCTGAAGGGAGGAGAGAGCTTCCACTTTGACTATGACCTTGCCTAAATAAGATCAGAGTCGGCAAAAACAAAAGGCTTCCAGAGTATTGGAAACTCATGACTAGAGCCTAGGGAGATTACTGACGCCATAACCAAGAGTGTCAATTTGTTAAGTTAACAACAGGAGTCACTGTGTACTTACTCCTCATGTAGAATCTCTGTCCTTAATGTGTTGTACATTGTGATTTAATTCTGTAACTAGTACTCCAACAGTATTTTACACTTTATGTGCTGAGTGGGTACAAACTGTTGAAATCTTTACTTAATATATACTAAATTGATCTTCTGTATATAAAGAGAGTTGAAAATGAATCTTGATGTGAATGGAATGGGAGAGGGAGTGTGAGATGGGAGGGTTGCGAGTTGGAAGGAAGTTATGGGGGGAAAAGCCACTGTAATCCATAAGCTGTACTTTGGAAATTTATATTTACTAAATGGAAGTTAAAAAATGAACTTGCTCTTATTTTTGTATACATTGTATATTGGTAAGAAAATTATTGCTATACTTTCTTGAATTTTCTGTGTGAAACTCATCTAATCTCTCATTAAACTCATTGGCTAAATCAAGTATCCTTGACAAAATGTTTGACTACTTGTATTTAAAGTGATCATTTCTATATAGCATATTTGAAAGGAAATACATACAGATAATTCTGGGTGTGTAAATGGGAATGTCATGTATGCTGGTCGGGAGAGACACTTTTCTAATGTCTGAAGTGTGTTGTTATCACTCATTTTACTAATTGCTGAATGGACACTTTCAGACAGTTTCAGCCAGGGTGCTTCCTTGAATAATTTTTTTTCTACAATGTTCTCCATCTTTTGAAATTCCTCCATTTAGCCTCTGCCTCTTTCAAATTTTCTTAAACATATGTGTTCCATGTCTTTGTCTATGATTGGTTTGGAAGGATTACTGGATTTTATTTTGTGTCTCAAGAGCTTGATTCATTCTTTTAGAAGATTCATTACAATTGCTTCTTATATTTTCAGCAGCCATCCTTTTATTTTCTGGTAATGTTTCTGGTTATTTGATGCATGATTTTTTCCATGATAGCCTGATTTGGTTTAAGAAAAGTAATATAAATGTAGATCAATAGCCCAATTTGATCAGATATTTTCAAATTCTTTTTTTTTTTTTTTTTTACAGGCAGAGTGGACAGTGAGAGAGAGAGACAGAGAGAAAGGTCTTCCTTTGCCGTTGGTTCACCCTCCAATGGCCGCCGCAGCCGGCGCACCGCGCTCATCCGATGGCAGGAGCCAGGAGCCAGGTGCTTTTCCTGGTCTCCCCATGGGGTGCAGGGCCCAAGCACCTGGGCCATCCTCCACTGCACTCCCGGGCCACAGCAGAGGGCTGGCCTGGAAGAGGGGCAACCGGGACAGAATCCGGTGCCCCGACCGGGACTAGAACCCGGTGTGCCGGCGCCGCAAGGCGGAGGATTAGCCTGTTGAGCCACGGCGCCGGCCAGATATTTTCAAATTCTAAAACTTAGTTATAGGTCTTGTGTAAAATGAGAGTACTGTTATCAATAGTGCTTAATTGTATTTTAGTGAGTTTTTTTTTAAGGATCTATTCTGTTTATTTGAAAGGCAGAGTGATGGAGAGAGAGGGAGAGACACAAAGATTGAGATTTTCCATCCATTGATTCAACTGCCCCAGATGGCCACAGCAGCTAAGACTGAGCCAGGCTGAATCCATGAGCCTGGAACTCCATTGTGGTCTCCCTTGTGGGTGGCAGGGGCTCAAGAACTTGGACCACCTTCTGCTGCTTTCCCAGGCATACTAAACTAGTGGAGAGCTGGAGCAGAAGCAGAGCAGCCAGGACTTGACCCAGTGCTCTAGTACAGGATGCTGGCATCACAATCTAGCATAGGATGCTGGCTTAATATGCTGCAGTACAATATGGACCCCTTTAATGAGATTTTTAATGAATACTGCATCTACTAATACAAATAACTTACACAATGACAAGCACTTTGTAAGTCCTCAATTCATGTTAAGTACTATTTTAATTATTATCTATGTGGTTATATCAATGCAAAATTTGAAATAAGTTATGTTTTTCCTCCTTGAATTATTTTTCTTTTATTGTTCAGTCGGACTTCCTTTACGCTTTTTCCCCTTCTTTCCTTTCTTCTTCCCTCCCTCATTCCTTCTTTCTTTCCTTCCTTCCTTCCTTTCTTTCTCTCTTTCTCCTCCCCCCCACCCTTTCTTTTTCTGTGATGATCCTGGGTTCCTTGCTGATTTTTGAAAAGGAAGGGCTGGGTGAATTATCTAACATCTGCTGTGATTTTTTTCTGCTTTGACTTAGGTGTGTTTCTCCCACAAGCCTGTTCTGTAAAGGAGTACCCTTGAGGGCTGGACAGCAGCATTGGAATTCAGTGTGGTTGGAAGGGTAGGAGGCTGAGCACTACCAAATCAGGAAGAGATGTGCACGGGGCATTTCAGTGGTTCATGGCCTTTCACCCTTGGGTGGAGATGTCTTTGCTGTGTGTGATAGCTTAGACTCCAGAGCGACTTCAAGGTCTGCTTCTCAGATGCCTTGGTCTGCAGCACCCATATTGGGATGGCCCCCTTAGCAGATGGCTCATTTTGCTTCCAGAGCAGTTGTTGGTTTGCAGGCTGAGGGAAAGACCCACTGGGCCCATCTGATTGAGCTATTCAGAATGAAGCTCCCTTTAATTATTCTACTGATTAGCTGAAGGCTTACTCAAGGATTTTGAGTTTATTGAATCTTAGCATGGAGCTCTGTAAGGACTTTGGTGCTCTTACTGTAGACTCGGAACTGCAGGATTCTTTATTCCATTTCTCTCACAATTCAAATCCAGTTGTTTTGTACATCCCAGGATTTTTACTATTTTCAGCACTTCCTTGGATCCTCTTTTTTGTTTCCTTTTTTAAAAATTTCTTCCTATTTTTTTATTTATTTGTTTTTTTTTAACTTTTACTTAATGAATATAAATTTCCAAAGTACAGCTTACGGATTACAATGTCTTTCCCCCCTCCATAACTTCCCTTATAATTCCTGTCATTTATATTCTAAAAATCATTTAAATTATGTTTTAGATGGAAAGGTTATGACAAATTTGGCATTGGAATCAAAATTTCCAGCTATGGTCCTGTGTTTTGGAGCAGCAGGTTGAGCTGCAGCTTGCAATGCTGGCATTTCATATCAGAGCTCTGGTTGGAGTCTTGGCTGTTCTTCTTCTGTTCTAGCTTCCTACTAATGCATCTAGGAAGGCAGCAAATATTGACCCAATTACTTGGGCCCCTGCTACACACATGGGTGACCAGGGTGGAGATTCTGTCTCCTGGCTTTAACATGGCCTCACCCTGGCTGTTGTAGGAATTTGAGGAGTGAGCCAGTGCATGAAAGATTCTCTCTATCTCCTTTCTCCCTCTGTCACTCTGCGTTTCACATAAATACATAAATCTTTTTTAAAAGTTTAAAGTACAAGTGTGTAATAGTGAGGTTACCTTTCGTGATAACCTCTATGTTTCTTTACCTTTTTCATTTTTTGTTAGCTCTGAAAAGGATCAGAATGTGTCACCCAAAATATGTGCCTTTCGCACATCACTTATTTTGAGTTGAACAAATTTGAGAAGAAGCAGCTGTAGGAATGGCTTTCTGACCCCTTTCTTGCTACCTGTACATAGGCATCAGTATCCTTTGAGAAAGATGTCCTCTTTGTACCAAATAGAGAACATTCTTATCACTGGAGATGGGGATATGGCAGACAACTCTGTACAAAGAAACCTACAAAGATAACCCTCATTTTCCATTTGTTCCCCCCATCTATTTCTAGTCACTTTCCTCAATTTACTGTTCCTTTCCCACAGGACTTTTTCTTTTATCCTCTCGAGTTACCACAACTTATCATCCTTTGCTAAAATGATATAGTCAGGTGCAGGTGTTGTGACACAGCAGGTTCAATTCTGCTTGGGACACCGCATGCCACATTGGAGTGCCTGGGACCAAGTCCCCGTTTCTCTACTTATGATTCAGCTTCCTGCCAATACAGTATGAGAGGTAGTAGATGAAGGCTCAAACACGTATGCTTGTCATACATGTGGGACACCCAAATGGAGTTCCTGGCTCCTGGCTTCATCTTTGCCCAGTTCCTCATGTTGTAGGCATTTGAGGAGTGAAACAAAGGAATGGAGATTTTCTCTCTCTTTCTCTTTTTCTGTCCCTTTCTGATATCCCATCTTTCAAATAAATTAACAGATCTTTAAAAAATTATATACTCAATCGGACTTGCCCCAAATGGTAGAGTTAGAAATGTGCCAGGGGATTCCAATACAATCCCATCAAGGTGGCATGTACCAATGCCATCTCACTAGTCCAAGTGATCAATTTCAGCTCACAATTGATCACACTGATAGGTCTAAGAGTCAAAAGGATCATACAAACAAGACTAGTGTCTGAAAATACTAACTGATAGAATAAAAAAAAGGGAGAGAATGATCCAACATGGGAAGCAGGATACACAGCAGACTCATAGAATGGCAGATGTCCTAACTAGCACTCTGGCCTCAGAATCAGCCCTTAAGGCATTAGGATCTGGCTGAAGAGCCCATGAGAGTATTTTAGGCATGGAAAGCCAAGACACTCTGGCACAAAATAAAAGAGAACCTAAATGAAAGATCTCTGTGAGTGAGATCCCAGTAGAAAGAATGGGCCATCAAAGAAGGAGGTACCTTTCTCTGAAGGGAGGAGAGAACTTCCACTTTGACTATGATCTTGCCTAAATATGATCAGAGTCGGCGAACTCAAAAGGCTTCCATAGCCATGGCAGCTCATGACTAGAGCCTAGGGAGATTACTGACACCATAACCAAGAGTGTCAATTTGTTAAGTTAACAACAGGAGTCACTGTGTACTTACTCCTCATGTAGGATCTCTGTCCTTAATGTGTTGTACATTGTGATTTAATGCTGTAACTAGTACTCAAACAGTATTTTACACTTTATGTGCTGAGTGGGTACAAACTGTTGAAATCTTTACCTAATATATACTAAATTGATCTTCTGTATATAAAGATCATTGAAAATGAATCTTGATGTGAATGGAATGGGAGAGGGAGTGTGAGATGGGAGGGTTGTGGGTTGGAAGGAAGTTATGGGGGGAAAAGCCACTGTAATCCATAAGCTGTACTTTGGAAATTTATATTTACTAGATGAAAGTTAAAAAAATTATATACTCAATAAGCCCACAGTCATACCCACTTCTTTGGATTAAGTATATATAATATATATTGCACACATGATATATATGTAGTGTTCAAGAAGTTCACAGAAATTAGATAAAAATAAAACTTACCAAGGGTGAGGCACTTTTGTAAATGGACATTCCAGCCTTGTAGTCCAACTCTGAAGAATGGAGGGTCCTGGGAACTTATCCATGTCAATGCATTCATTGTTATATTATTAACTGAAGGATAATGGCTGCTCTCTAAAGATTTTTCAGGATTAGGAAACCAAAAGAACTCCAAAAGAGCCATATCTAGCACTGTAAGGTGAAAGCCTAATGATTGCCCATTGAAACTCTCACAACAGTGCCTTGGAATCAGCAGAGGATTGAGTGGGAGCATTACAATTGTGGAGAGGCTATCTCTGGTGAAGATTTCCCAGAAGTGTTTCTGTAAATCTTGGGCTCACTTGCTCAAAACTCTCTCCTAATAAGTAGATGCTTTAGTTCTTTGACCCTACAGAAAATGCCTTAAATTGTCCACAAAAAGTGTTGCCATGACCTTTGCTCTTGAATGAACCGTTTCCCCTTGGTATCTTTTGCTTTGATTGTGCTTTGTCTTCAGGAACATACCGATAAAGCTGTGTGTCATTTCTTGGTACATGTCTATAAAGAAAATGCTTCAGGATATTGCTACCACTTGTTGAAAAATTCCATTGAAAGCTCTACTCTACTTTTATCTGCAGTTGTTCTATGTGTAACTGTTTGGGCATCCATTCAGTGGAAAGTTTGCTCCACTTTAATTCTTCACTCAATGTGAATGAAAGCTTTTGTCATATCTTGCTGATGGTATCAATTCTTCTGTTAATCACTGATCCTCCTTAACGAGAGCATGAACAAAATTTATTCTTCACAAATTGATGTGGATGGCCTGCCACTGTGGACTTCATCTTCAACATTGCTTCATCCCTTCTTAAAATGAGTCATCCATTTATAAACTGTTCATGTCTTTGGAACATTGACTTCATAAACTTTTGGTAATACATCAGTGATTTCACTATTCCTCAACCCGTAATTTACCTTAAGGTTCAAGTTTATTCTTGATTAAATTTAGCAGAATTTATGTAGTTGTGATAGGAGATCTTTTTAAACTGATATCTTTCCTAGTGCCAAGTTATTATGCATTTATTTAGGTGCAAAATTTGAAATCAATGCATAGTTATTCCATAATATTAACTTTCCATGAACTTTCAAAGCTTTTTATGCCAGAGTAAACATTTTTTAATTCCATTTTCCATGAGCTTTTGAAATACAAATAACCTCATATATATATATCCTCATATATTTATAAATATTTAATGCATTCATAAACTTTTCTTCTGTTAATCTATATTTTGTTTATTTAATTTTTGCCCTATCCATGGAACCTAAGAGGATAGAGTGTTTCTTCTTTGTCAGATCCCTTGTCATAGTTTTTATTGGTTTCTTGATGCCTCACACTCAAATCTGCTTCCTGAATCTCTTCAATCTGTCCTCAATTTCTCTCAATTTTTTTAAGAAAATGAGATTCATAGTCATAAAAAACTCAACTTCAACTCCATCCCACAGGCTAATCTATCTACAGTGCCCTAAGCATTATTTTCTCTTTTATCCATAAAATGTGAGGGACCTTCCCCATGGAAGCCCATATCTGTATCCAAGCTCTTGGATCCATGTCCTCTCTAAGGAGTTTGAACCACTGTTTATCTGCTCCCTTCTCTATCAGTTCATTGATCAACTTTCTTCTGCTGCAAATAGCTTCTTTCTATTCCTCATTTCTAAGTACCATTCTAATTCTCTCATTTTCTCTCTCTCTCTCTCTCTCTCTCTTTCTCTCTCATCCTCTCTTGCTTATTAAAGGAGTTATTTTGAGAGAGACCCAGCAGTTATTCTTCCTTGATCACTTCTTAACAAATTTTCAATCAGTTAATCATTGTTTCTAGGCAGATCCAAACTATCAAGGCAAAGGCTGTAATGCCAGCCCCTAAGTTTCTTTTTACTTTGGATCACCTTACTTATATTCAATACTTACATTATATTTCAGCCAACAATCCTGCGCTGGATTTTACACCAAGTATTTAATCTAATATTCTTATCTTTAGAAAAAATATATAAATTCACCTACTGAATAGCACCTATGTGTCTCACATGTAAAACAAACTCAAATCCTCTTTCAGTCCTCTCTCCTTTCTCTCAATTCTATGACTCAGATTTCTTCTTGCATTTCCCATATCACTTAATGAGTCCTCCTCCTTCTTTACAACACTCAAGAGAGGAACTTGGGGCACTGTCCAGGCTGTTCCTTGCTCTTACAAGCCACATTGAAGAGTTTTGTCCTTTTCTTTCTTTCTTTCTTTTTTTTTTTTTAATTTTTGACAGGCAGAGTGGATAGTGAGAGAGAGAGAGACAGAGAGAAAAGTCTTCCTTTGCCGTTGGTTCACCCTCCAATGGCCGCCGCGGCTGGCGCGCTGCGGCCAGCACATTGCGCTGATCTGATGGCAGGAGCCAGATGCTTCTCCTGGTCTCCTATGGGGTGCAGGGCCCAAGCACTTGGGCCATCCTCCACTGCACTCCCTGGCCACAGCAGACAGCTGGCCTGGAAAAGGGGCAACCAGGATAGAATCCAGCGCCCCGACTGGGACTAGAACCCAGTGTGCTGGCACCGCAAGGTGGAGGATTAGCCTGTTGAGCCACAGCGCTGGCCAGTTTTTTCCTTTTCATCACTGGTGTATGTAAAAAATGTTCTCCCCTTTTGTTCCATTTGCAGTGTATTGCCTTGGCTTTGATCTTCTTTAGCTATTATCTGGGTAACTGCAACTGAGTCCTGTTTGACCTATGCTACAGTTTGTACCCTTGAAAAACTTGTTAGAGGGGTGCATGTTTGGTGCAATGATTAAGATGCCTCAACGGATGCTCACATCCCATATTCTAATGCCTGGTTTTGAGTCCTGGTTCTTGTGTTTCCAATCTGGCATCCTACTAATACATAAGCCAGGAGGCAAGAGATGGTGGCTCAAGTTCTTGGTTTCTTGCCACTCATGTGCAAGATCTGGATTGAGTTCTGGATTCCTGACTTCAGCCTGGCTCAGTCCTAGCTGTTGCAATCATTTAAAAGTATGAGCCAATGAAGAGATGTCTCTGTCTTTGTCTTTTTCTTTCTTTCTTTTTTTTTTTTTTTTTTTTTTGACAGAGTTAGACAGTGAGAGAGAGAAAAGTCTTCCTTCCATTGGTTCACCCCCAAAATGGCTGCCATGGCTGGCTCTGTGCTGATCCGAATCCAGGAGCCATGTGCCTCCTCCTGGTCTTCCAAGCAGGTGCAGGGGCCCAAGCACTTGGGCCATCCTCCACTGCCTTCCTGGGCCACAGCAGAGAGCTGGCCTGGAAGAGGAGCAACCGGGACTAGAACCGGTGCCCATATGGGATGCTGGCGCTGCAAGCGGAGGATTAACCAAATGAGCCACGGCGCCGGCCATCTTTCTGTCTTTCAAATAAAATGAAAGTAAATGAAAACACTTAAAATTACAACACACTCAAATTAGTGAATCCTAAGACAAACATGATTATGTCATAGTTTTCTTTCTGAAAAATCATCACTTAAGATCATCATGATCTCATGGTCAACCTTCATTATCTGTCATACCATTTCTTACACTTAACTCATTGCTTGGACACTCCCCACCCCCATGCCAACACGTGCTGTACGCTATTTCACATTTCTGTGCCTTTGTCAGCCTGTTTCTGATCATTGCAAGGGACTTCCTTTCATTCGTAATTTGTTGAGCCGATAGCACACGTGCGGACTCTGCTGTTGTATTACTTCTTCAGGGAATAGTTTTCTGATTTTTTAAGACTTAATTAAATACACTCCCTCATTGCAAATCTCTCTCACCTAAATTACCATAGTAAATCTAAATGATTTTTCTTTCCCTTTCCCCATGAAACTGTACGTTTTCTTTGGAGCAGAGATGTTGTACAATCCATGTTTCTACCCTCACTGTCAAGTTCAGTAGTGAGATCAGTAGAGTCTCCTAATAAGGGTTTACATTTTGAACTGAAAATGTGTATATGTAATATATTGCCTTAGGAAACACACATAACTGAATTGTTTTCAGCTTGGATTTTGAAAATATGTTCTGATAAGTGTAATAAATTTTGTATTGTAAAGTATTATTTATCTGACTGAAGACATTTTAATGACAGTACATTATTTGTCTTAGTGATAATACTGTAATAATTAAAAAAGATGAAACAAACTTGTTAGGCATTATTTATTAATGTTCATATTTTATTACTTATTTTGAAAGATAAGATTAACAAAAATTTTACATTTAAATATATGAAATAGAGGAAAAACTTAATGTGTGGACTATTAATAATCATTGACATGAAAGTTAATTTGCTTGAGGCTTAACACATCACACAGATATTATCTCAGTCTACTTAGTTTCCCTATTATTTTTATGCTGTTTTCTTCCTGTTTCTGTTCTTTTTAATTTCATAATTTTTTGCAACAGAGTTGTGTATTTCATGAATGGCTGCTTCAACTATTTTTTTAAATTTGGAAACTGATATTCCACAAGACCAAATACTACAGTTTCTCAGTTGAAACATTAGCTCTTGAAATCCATGAAGACATAAATCCCTCTGTTGGTTTGCAGAGTTCTATTTGTGGATCTGCAGTCTATCTTCCCAGGATGAGTCCGTGACCTGAGAAGACCCTGGGGAGCTTTAGGCCATCCCCTCGTTTGATTGACTTGTGTGTTAGAAGAGGAGACCTCCTTTCATCTGTAACTCGAAGGTCTATCCCATCTCCAGATATCTTGTGTGTCACTATGTTTTACTGATGCTCCCTGATATGTTCCAATAAGTTGTACTCTCTTGCCAAAAGCGATTGTACCATCTCTGTTTTTATTGGTTGGCCGTTCCCCTAGAGATCTGACGAGATTGCTGTGAAATGAAAGTTAATATTGGATCCTGAGAGAAAATGTTAAAAGTATAAAACGCCAGGAAAAATGAAAAGACTCATTATTTTTGTATTCTACTTTTAGTGCTTTAATCTTACTGTTTACGTTCCTATGAAGAAAAAATGAAATATGTTATATGACCCTTCTAAGTGTATCCAAATCGGGAGACCCTAGTGAAGAGTCGTTTACATCCAGAGAGAATTAGATCATCCAGAGGATTAATTCGATGAAATGTGATTATATGGAAGTAGACAGGATTTTGGCTAAGGACTGACTTTCTAGAATACTGGATTTCTTGTATCTCAGTCTATGGATCATTTGGGGAGCATCAACAATCCCCGGTGTTGACTGACTGAATTATTTTCTTCAGGCAGAGTCGACCTGGTTGCTAATCTTCTAAGCCTATAATGCCAGTGACGACAGAACAAACATTGGCCCATAATGAGAGATTTACTGCCTTTCCTGGCCCTTCCGGTGCCCAAGATGCACATACAATGAAAGGAAGGCCACCAGCTTTGGCTTTTGACAAACAAATTTGCCCTCTGGCTAAAGCATTGTTAGTGATATCACAGCCTCTTCCACGCAGGAACAAAAGAAAAATCATCGATTGTCCAGCATTCCTTATAGCACAAACATAAACATGGCCAGTTCTTGGTATGTAGGAGGAGAAGGCAAATAGTTGTTTTCCACTTTTGGTAATTATCCATCTTTTCTTTTTCTCCCAAACCTCAACTCATTCTGTTTGGACCAGCACCTGGAAAGCTTGCAGGAAAGTTCTGTGTGTTCCACTGGCAATTTTAATTGCATTGAAACAGTATCTTCACTGACGGTAATCATCTCTGGTGAGATCAGTTTGCCTGACCAATCTGATTGAATTAAAAAACAAGCAGAGCCGTTTGATTGCCCTATTTTATTAATCAAGATAACAGAATGGTTGAAGGACAGCCAAATAATTACCTCATTAAAAATCATGAGTATTGTAGTAATACTTTTTAATCTCTATCTGTGATTTAGTATGGAAAAGAGGAGTAACGAAGAGGAAACAAAATTAACATTTATAGTCTTAAAATAAATGTTCTATTCATTTTTGGAAAATGGTAATCAAGAATGAAGAACAACATTATAATCTAGAATGGGTGATAAATTTAATGGAAAAAAGAACTAGAAAATCATTTCCTGTGACAGAAGATCAGCACTCTCAAATTTAACAGTATTGTAGTTTAATAGCCTTTTTATTGAAGCAATATACACATAAAATATGCGTGTTGGAGTCAGTGCTGTGGTGCAGCAGTCAGCTGCTGCCTGTGATGTCAGTATCCCAAGTGAGTATTGATTCAAGTCCCAGCCGCCCTGCTGTCAATCCAGCTCCCTGTTAATGTGCCTTGGAAAGCAGTGGAATATGGCCTAGGTGCTTGGCCCCAGATGGAGTTCTTGACTTCTGACTTAGGCTTGCCCACCCAGACCCTTTTGCTTCAGCCATCTGGGGAGTGAACCAGTGGATGGAAGATCGATTTCTCTCTCTCTCTCTCTGGGTTTCATCATATGAATACAGCTACATGTATTGATCTATTATGAATGGATATATGTTTATTGAATATGTGATGTTTCCCCTACTGTTCTGTCATTTAGCTTTATTATGCATTTATTTCTGAATTTTATATGTCATTGTTTTAGCTGTCCAATAAAACATCAACAAAATCTTACTTCAGCTTTAATAGTAATATTTGATTAGCAGCAGACTAAGACCTCCAACTTTTTTCTTAAATATTTTCTTCTTATTTTTTTCTTTTTCCATTTCAACTGAAATTTTAGAATCTAAAATATCTCTATAATGGCTTGTTGATTACTCTGTGGAGTCTTATAAAACATTGATTAGAGTCATTACAGAGTTTCTT
The DNA here is from genome assembly GCA_949820135.1 of Sylvilagus floridanus. Lineage (NCBI taxonomy): Eukaryota > Metazoa > Chordata > Mammalia > Lagomorpha > Leporidae > Sylvilagus > Sylvilagus floridanus. The sequence continues at coordinate 36,527,117 of OX463236.1, forward strand.
ATGTTTTTTGATTTAACTAATAGGACTTTAAAAACTGTCTGTTTCTGATTACGTTGGTTTATGAGAATATAATCCATTTCTTTCTAGTGTGAGCTTGCTATATGTACTTATTTGCTTTATATCCTATGACTGAGCTATATTTGATTTTCTTAGGCAAATTCATGTCATCTATCACTTTGGGGTGCTTTTACCTTTTATGGACTTACTGTATTTGCATTTTCTCTTCAATATGTTTTTGAGGTGGACCAACAGCAGTTTATTTCTTTTTAATCATTTAATATTATTTCATTAAATGAGTACATCACAATTTATCCATTTCTACTAGTGGACATTTGAGTTATTTTCAGTTATGCATGTCATAAATAGCATGACTAAGACATTCTTACACAGGTGTTTGTGTGGACATATGCTTTTTAATGAGTACATACCTAGAAATGGATTAAGACATGGGTAAATGTATAGGAAACTCCCAATCAGTTTTCCCAAGATGTTGTGACATTTTATACCCAAACTGTAGCTGCTCAACATTTTCTTCAACATTTGATAATGTCAGTTTTGTTTTGTTTGTTTGTATGTTTTTCCTCTAAATTTGTGTAAAATGGAATCTCAATGGGGTTTTAATTACAAATCTACCATATACATAATAATGTTGCCATATGTCTATGAGCTTTTGGCAAATCAAAATTCTGCATCTGTTGAGACATGTGTTTAGCCTAACGGTAAAGTTATCTGCATTCCTGATGGAGATCCAAGATGGCTGAATAGGGTATAGCCACACCAACTTAAGCTGCTCTGGGATATGAAAAAAATAAGGGTCTTATTGATGGAAATTTTCCATGAAGAAGTGAAAAATAAAATCGAACAATGAAGACTCCATGGATAAGAGGAGAGAAGACAGAGTCACAGCTAAAGCCAGCTGCATGCTGTGAGCTTCCAACTTACTGCAACGAGGTAGGAAGAAATGGCCACACAACCTGCCACTACCAGTTTCAGCTGAGAGGGAATTCCACAGTCATGCACTGACTATCCCCTCAGCCTGGTGAGCTGACTGGGGTCTAAGCAACTGCCGGACTTGGAGCAGGGAAGAGCTATTGCTTTCCTTTCCTCCCCTCCCCCATTCCAGCAGAGTGCCCTGCTCAGGAGGGAATAGTCACACAACACACCCAAGTTCTCCTACCTGCATCATAGAGTAGGGGAACGTTTTGAGGCAAAGGAGAGATAACTTATATGCATCCTGCAACTGTAAGAGTTTCTGGACATTAGCCCCAGAGTTATGCTCACATACTCTACTTGAGCAAGGGGGATTCACCTTAGCTTCAGGGGGCTAACACCGGAAGCAGCCCATAAACTATCTGCTCCCATTCTGGGAGATCATGATAGTGACCCCACTATACCTTGTAACTCCGGGACTATAACAATTCATTCTAAATTTCTCAGTGCCACAAGAATCTACCTGGTAGACAAAAGGAAGAGTCTACCTGCACTCCACTTCTCTGGACTCATACCTTCTAGAGTAAAATCTCCTGTATAACTTGTAGATACCCTGAAGGACTGCAACAGGGTCCAGTTCACATTCCCTAATCCTTGGACGAGGGCTGTTGGTATAATAAGCCACAGCACCAGCTGGACTCTCTTAGCAGGATCTGAAGAAGGGTTCATCCATATCACATAACCCTAGAGACACAGCAATTGGTACCACAAGCCCCAGCATCATTCAAGCTTGCCAGTAGGACAAGAGGGCAGCTACCCCTGTCTCCCTCAGCACCAAGAACTAGGCCCTGGCTATCACATTTGCTAGGGATACTAAGACTGAGCTCTCTGTGGACCAAAGATACACACCCAAGGAAACCCTTATTCATCCCCAAGCCACACTTCTGCAGCACTATATACTGCAGCAAACTAGTCCACTGTGTCACTTATACACACAGCTGACACTGATTAAGACAAAAAAAAAAATCACCCACAGATTACACTTCTGAACTCATCAAGAGCCAGAGCCAAAACCAAAGCATTAAACCAAGCAATACCCTTCATTCTAGCTAAACCATAAACTCTTTTCAAATAAAACCAACTCAATAAAGAAAAAGGGACAAGTACAGTAGACAGGCAGGCATCAATGTAAGAACATAGGAGACATGAAGAAGCAAGGTAGCATGACACCTCCAAAATAACAAAATACTATAGAATTAGATCCTGAACTGAGGAAATCTGTGGAATGACAGATATAGAATTAAAAATAATGATTGTAAAGAAACTCAATGTGATGCAAGACAATACAGATAGATTGAAGAAGTGAAGAAATCAATGAGTGACATGAATGAAAATATTAGTAAGAAGAATGAACTTATTAAGAAGAGCCACATGGAAATATTGGAAATGAAAACTTCAATCAGTGAAATAAAAATACAATTGAGAGATTTTACAACAGAATAAACCAAGTGGAGGAAAGAATTTCTGACCTTGAGGACAAGAGTTTTGAAATAATTCAGACAAAAACAAAGAGAAAAAAAATTAAAAATAATGAAAAATGTCTACATGAACTATGAGATACCATTAACCGACCAAATATTTAAATTATAGGTATTCCTGAAAGAGGGGAAAAGGAAAAAGGCATTGAAAATCTGCTAAATGAAATAATAGTTGAAAATTTCCCAGATCTTCAAAGAAACACGGACATCCAGATACAAGAAACTCAAAGAACCCGAAGCAGATTCAACCAAAAAATATATTCTCCAAGATATGCCATCATCAAATTGTCAAAAGTTAAAGACAAGGAGAAAATCCTAAAGACAGTGAGAGAAAAGCACCAAGGTACATATAAAGCAAAACCAATTAGAATAACATCAAACTTCTCAGTGGAAATCCTGTAGGCCGGAAGAGAGTGGGATGATATTTTCAAGGTCTTAATAAAAAAAAAAAAAAAAAAACAAAACCTTCCAACCAAGAATATTACATCCAAAGAAGTGATCCTTTAAAAGTAAAGGAGAAATAAGATATTTTCCAGATAAATAAAAACTGAGAATTCACCATTACCAAACCAGCCTTACAAGAAATTCTGAAGGGAGTCCTGCATTAAAAGTAACATCACGGGCCGGCACCACGGCTCACTAGGCTATTCCTCCGCCTTGCGGTGCTGGCACACCAGGTTCTAGTCCCTGTCAGGGTGCCAGATTCTGTCCTGGTTGCCCCTCTTCCAGGCCAGCTCTCTGCTGTGGCTCGGGAGTGCAATGGAGGATGGCCCAAGTGCTTGGGCTCTGCACCCCATGGGAGACTAGGATAAGCACCTGACTCCTGGCATCGGATCAGCACGGTGCACCGGCCACAGCGGCCATTGGAGGGTGAACCAACGGCAAAGGAAGACCTTTCTCTCTGTCTCTCTCTCTCTCACTGTCCACTCTGCCTGTAAAAAAAATAAATAAATAAACATGACAAAAACATGTGACACCACCAGATTCGTTTACAGAACATGTAGAATCATTATCAAAGCAACAAAATGATAGGTCTTGGTTCTTATCTATCAATACTAACCTTGAATGTAAATGGATTGAGTTCATCAATCAAAAGACAGGTTGGCTGAATGGATAAAAAAACCACAACCCCACTATATGATACATACAGACTGAAAGTGAAGGGTTGGAAAGAGTAGGCAAATGGAAACCAAAAATTAGCAGATTAGCTATCCTGATATCATATTAAACAGACTTTAAATCAAAAACTGTAAAAAGAGACAGATAAGGACATTAGATTTTGCTAAAAAGTTCAATTCAGCAAGAAGATATAGCAGTCATAAATATATACACCCAACACACGACCCAGGTTTATACAGAAAATACAATTAGACCAAAATAGAGAGATAGACTCCAATACAATAATGATGGGTGACATCAAAATACCATTCTCATCAATGGACACATCATCCAGACAAAAATTCAATAAAAATTCATTGGAGTTGAAATATACTATGGAGCAATGGACCTAACAGACATTTACAAGACATTTCACTGAACAGAATACCTATTCTTCTCATCAGCACATGGAGCATTTGCTAGGATAGACCACATATTACACCACAAATCAAGTCTCAGCAAATTGAAAAAGAATGGGATTTTGCCAGGTATCTTCTCAGTCCATAAAGGAATAAAACTGTGTATCAGTAATAAGAAGAACAATAGAACACTCAGAAATACTTGGGATTTAAACAACATGCTACTGAATGATCAATGGATCATTGAAGAAATTAAAAAGGAAAATAAACACTTTCTGGGAGTAAATGAAAAAGAAAACACAACATATGAAAATCTGTGGGATACATCAAAAGCAGTATTAACAGGGAAGTGTATAGCATTAAGTGCTTACATTTAAAAAGGAGCAATGCCTCTGAGGCCAGTGTTGTGGCATAATAAGTTAAGCTATTGCCTGAAACCAAATGGGTGCTGGTTCGAATCCCATATGTTCTACTTCTGATACAATTCCCTATTAATATGCCTGGGAAAAGCAGAAGAAGATGGCCTAAAATGTCTCAAATTAATGATATAATGATGCATCTTGAAGATTTAGAAAAACCAGAAAAAACTAAACCCAAAATCCGTAGGAGGTGAGAAATAATAAGGATCAGAACAGAAACAAAAGAACTTGAAACTAAAATACAAAAGGCCAACAAGGGCCAGTGCTGTGGTGCAGTGGGTTAAAGCCCTGGCCTGAATTACTGGCATCCCATATGGGCGCTGGTTCTAGTCCTGGCTGCTCCTCTTCTGATCCAGCTCTCTGATGTGGCCTGAGAAAGCAGTAGAAGATGGCCCAAGTCCTTGGGACCCTGCACCCATGTGGGAGACCCGGAAGAAGCTCCTGGCTCCTGGCTTCGGATCGGCACAGCTCCGCCTGCTGTAGCCATTTGAAGAGTGAACCAATGGATGGAAGACTTCTCTCTCTGCCTCTCCTCTCTCTGTGTAACTCTAACTTTCAAAAGGCCAACAAAACAAAAAGTTGGATTTTTTTGAGAACATAAACAAAATTGATAAACCTCTGACCAGACTACCAAAGGAAAAAAGAGAAAAAATTCAAATAAATAAATTTAGATATGAAAAAAGGAGACATTACAACTGAAGGATCATAACAAACTATCAAGAAGAACTATATACTAATAAACTGGAAAATCTCAAAAAATGGATAAATTCCTGGATTCATATAACCTTCCAAGATTAAATTAGGATGATATAGACTATGTAAGTAGACCCATGACAAGCAATGAGATTGAAGCTACAACCAAAATCTTCCATTAAAGGAAAATCCAGTACCTGATGGCTTTACTACTGAATTCTACAAAGCATTCAAAGTGGAAGCAATTCCAGTACTCTTCAAAATATTCCAAAATTTTGAATAGGATAGAAATCTGCCAAGCTTTTTATGAGGCCAGCACTGCTTTGACTCCAAAACAGAAAGCATGACATGAAAAGAAAACTACAGACCTATATCCTTAATGAATATAGATATAAAGATATTCAACAAAATACTTACAAATTGAATCCAAAACCACATCAACAAGATCATGTATCATGAGGAAGTGGGATTTATCCATGTAATGCAAGGGTAACTCGACATTTGCAAATCAATAAACATCAATAAAGCACATCAGAATAGAAGGAATTAAAGAATTAAATCTGTATGTTCATCTCAATAGATGCAGAGAAAGCACTTGATAAGATTCAACAACTCAGCAGGCACGGTGGCTCATTGGACTAATCCTCCACCTGTGGCCCCGGCACCCTGGGTTCTAGTCCCAGCTGGGGCGCTGGTTCTGTCCCAGTTGCTCCACTTCCAATCCAGCTCTCTGCTGTGGCCCAGAAAGGCAGTGGAGGATGGCCCAAGTGCTTGGGTCCTGCACCTGCATGGGAGACCAGGGGAAGCACCTGGCTCCTGGCTTTGGCTCATCAGCGCAGTGCACCAGCCATAGCAGCCACCTGGGGAGTGAACCAACGGAAGGAAGACCTTTTTCTCTTTCTCTCTCACTGTCTAATTCTGCCTGTCAAAAAAAAAAAAAAAAAAGATTCAACAACTCTTCATGATAAAAATCTTCCACAAATTAGGTATAGTAGGAACATTCCTCAATGTTATAAAGGTTATATATGACAAACCAACAGCCAATATCATACTGGATGGGAAAAAACTGAAAGCATTTCCCTTCAGATCGGGAACAAGATAGGGATATCCACTTTCACCGTTCGATTTAATCTAGTATTAAAAGTTTTAGCTAGAGCAATTAGGGAGAAGAAAAAAATAAGGGGCACCAAAACTGGAAAAAAAAAAAAAGAAATCAAATGATCCACGTTTGCAGATGACATAATATTGTACATGGAAAAACCTAAGCACTCCACCAAAAAGTTGTTAGACTTATAAACTGGTAAAGTTGCAGATTACAAAATAAACATACAAAAACAGTTTTTTTATATGCTAAAGATGAATGCACAGAAAGGGAAATCAATAAAGAAATCCCATTCACCATACACACACACACACACACAGACTCAAATATTTAGGATAAATTTAATCAAAAATGAAAGACCTCTACAATGAAAATCATTAAACATTGATTAAAGAATTCATCAAAGGCACAAAAAATGGAAAGATATTCTTTGCTCATTAAGTAGAAGAACCAATATCATTAAAATGTCTGTACTACCTAAAGCAATTTATATATATATATGCAATCCCTTTCAAAATACCAATGGCATTCTTTACAGCATTAGATAAAGCAATCCTGAAATTCACGTGGAATCACAAAAGATCCTGAATATCCAAAGCACTTCTGAGCAAGAAAAATCAAGTTGGAAGTATCACAATAACTCACTTCAAAGTATAATACAAAGCTATCCTAATTAAAACAGTATGGTGGTGGTGTAAAAACTGATGCATACATCAATGGAACAGAATACAGAGCCTAGAAATTAATCCATTTACATGCAACCACCACTGTTCTGCCCTTCAGATAAATAAATGTTTAAAAAATTGCAGAAAAAAATTAATATTCTTGAAGTTATTCTCACACATTGACACATTGACTGTAGATGCTTGATGGATATGGATTTTGAGTTTGGAGGTGTTTTCAGCATTTTGAAGATCCAGTAATTCCATTTTTATGAGGCATACATTATTGTTATTGAGAAGTCAGTGGTTAAACCTTTCCTTGGTACTTTGATGCTAACATGTAATTTTTCTGACTGCCACATAAGTTTCTTTTTTGTTAGTTTTAGGCTAATGTATATTTTGCCCCTTGATTTTTTTTTCATGCATGAGTTCATTTATTTCCTCTTGAATATGTGACTTGATATGTTTTGTTGGCTTTAGAAAATTCTTTGCCTTTATATTTTCCAATATTTTTTCTTTTCAATTCTATCTTTTTTAAAAAAGATTTATTTATTTATTTGAAAGGCAGAGTTACAGAGCTAGAGGCAGACACAGAGAGAGAAATGTCTTTCATCACTGAATCACTCTCCAAATGGCTGCAACAACCAGAGCTGGGTCCACCAAAGCCAGGAGCCTAGATCTTCCCCCGGGTCTCCCATGTGGGTGCAGGGGCCCAAAGACCCAGTCCATCCTCCACTGCTTTCCCAGGCCATAGCAGAGAGCTGGATTGAAAGTGGAGCAGCCAGGACTCAAATTGGAGCTCATATGCGATGTTGGTGTCTCAGGCAGCAACTTAACCTGCTATGCCACAACATTGGACCTTAGAAATGTCTATCTTAACATAGATGTTTACATAAAATCTAGATCAGATTTTCCAAACTAAATATAAAGTGCATATATTTTAAGAATATATGGATTTATTTTATATTAAATACATTGGATATTATAATTGTAGTTTTAAAACATAGTTTCCTTGTGCCACGGGACTCCAAATCCATCAAGTTGGCAGGTACCAATGCCATCTTACTAGTTAAAGTGATCAGTTTAAGTTCATAATTGATTATAAATATAGGATTAAATGTCAAAGGGATCACACAAATAAGACCAGTGTTTGCCAATAATAATTGATAGGATTAAAAAGGAGAGAAGGATCTAACATGGGAAGCAGGATACACAGCAGACTCATAGAATGGCAGATGACCTAAACAGAACTTCCACTTTGATTTTGGCCTTGTCTAAATAAGTTGAAAGTTTATGAACTCAAGAGGCTTCCATAGCCTTGGCAGCTCATGACAAGAGCCTCAGCTGATTACTTAACGTCATAAATCAGAGTGTCAATTGTTAAATCAACAACAGGAATCAATGTGCACTTACACCCCATGTAGGCTCTGTCCTTAATGTGTTGTACTATGAGAATTAATGGTAAAACTAATCTTCAAACAGCACTTTATACTTTGTGTGGCTGTGTGGGTGCAAACTGTTGAAATCTTTACTTAGTATATACTAAGTTGATCTTTTGTATATAAAAATAATTAAAAATGAATCTTAATGAAAAATGGGATGGGTGAGGGAGTAGAAGATGGGATGGTTTGCAGACAGGAGGGTGGTTATGGGGGGAAAAACTGCTATAATCCAAAAGTTGTACTTTTGAAATTTATATTTATTAAATAACAGTTTTCTAGAAAACATAGTTTCCTAAATTTTGACATTTTCTCATTAAAAAGTGGTCCATCCTTTCCTTTTGAATCTGCCCTTTCCCTTTAATCTGAGGGCACTATGATACTTTGATCAGTAGAGTACGGAGGAAGTAAAGCAATATGACTTTAGAGGCTGTTATAAAAGATAAGGTGCTTTATTTCCCAGATAATTTACTCTTGATCCCCTGGGTCATAATGTAACAAGTCTGAAGCCACCTCGTCTTATGAAAAAGGAAGCCACATTGAGAGGTCAGGACAGGCATTTTGATTGACAGTCCCCATGTAACTATTCTTAGACTCATGCCAGCACTAGATCTGGTTATAAAGCAGCCTCCTAACAGAAAACTTCTTAGCTTTAAACTCTCCTTTTGAAGCCTTCTCAACTACAAATAAAGCAAGCAATTCCTGTTGTGAACTGTGAATTGCTTCCCAGAAAGCACACTGTCTGGGTGTTTTACTTCATTTCATTTAATCATTTGGTTTCATTTTATGGTTTCCTCTTTTCTTTCCTTGTTAAAAAAGTACATGATTTCACCATACTATCATTTCCATGAGACTGAATTAAAGCCTTTAAAAACAGTGGGTTGCTACAGAAAAGGGTTTTCCCCCTTTATTCTTAGAGACATTGTTAAACCTGACTTTAATAATATAGCAGGGATGAGATGGCATTCTGGTGTAGGGTTTAGGCTGTCACTTGGATGCCAGCAACCTCTATCAGACTGTTGGTTCAACTCCGAGCTTCTCTGTTTCCCATCCAACTTTCTGCTAATGAACACCCAGGGAGGCAGCAAGTAACGGCTCTAGTACTTAAGCCCCCTGCCACCTGTGTGGGAGACCTGGATGGAGATCAGGCTCTCCCAGCTTTGGCTTGGGCCAGAGAATGAAAGATTCCCTCTCTCTCTCTTTCTCTCTCTCTCTTTCTCTCTCTCTCTTACTCTGTCTTTCAAGTGGTAAAAAAAAAACACAACTAGCCGTTAATAAAATAGTATAATTGAGATAATTGCTTTCTGGTACTGACAACAAGTTCAATGCTGTAATTTTAATTACTACATGGAGCACTGGCAAGGTTATAAACCCACAGGCAAACATAAGCCTTGCAATGGTATGGTTATGTTTCCTTACAGTTGGTCATTCTAAAGATCTGGGATGGGGATCAGTGTGTTTGCAGGTTTCAGATGACAGACACTAGATTGTGTATGTGATTTAGTTTCTCTTTACACCACACAGATTCAAGCACAAATGCAGTTATTGTGTCCATGTCTTCTATATTTTAATGACATGTCTACAAAGTACAGAATATATATTCCCTCAAACAGGTTCTAAAATGTGTCATTATTATGAAGATATATATTATCATTATTATTAAGAAAATTAACCAGACTTTGACAAATGTGTACTTTGATAAATGTGACTGATTCTGTGGCAAGAACCTTGTACAAAATCTCATTTAAATCATATAATACTCAGGATAGGGAATTTTTTTTTTAATTCCTTTTTTTTTATTTGACAGGCAGAGTTACAGACAGTGAGAGAGAGAGACAGAGAGAAAGGTCTTCCTTCCATTGATTCACCCCCCAAATGGCCACTACGGCCGGAGCTACACTGATCCAAAGCCAGGAGCCAGGTGCTTCTTCCCAGTCTCCCATGTGAGGGTAGGGGCCCAAGCACTTGGGCCATCCTCCACTGTCTTCCCAGGCCACAGCAGAGAGCTGGACTGGAAGAGGAGACACCTGGACTAGAACCAGTGCCCATATGGGATGCTGGTGCTGCAGGTGGAGGATTAACCAAGTGAGCCATGGCACCGGCTCCAGGATAAGGATTTTTATTATTTCTGCTTTATAGAAGAAACCGAGCCTTAGAGAAAACAAATAACTTGCAAAGAAGATGGAATTGATGCATAAATATTAAGGTGGGACTGGATACAGAACCATAGTTGAGGCTTCTGATTTTGGAACCAAATATCAGCAATTTTCAGATTAAATTTTCATTTGCTTTGCTGCTCAGTATAAACATTTTGCATGTAAGGAAAGCAGAATCTGCATCAGCTTCTAATAAGCCTTATTTCTAAAGTCAAGATTTTGTGGTTCTCATCATTAGCCAATACAACTATAAATTATTATCTAAAACTATTTTCTACTTAGTTTGAGCAATTTTCATATTCACTATCAATTGTTACAGTTTTATGGTTGAATAATTCTCACCAAGATAGTTATTAAGCAAGAAGAGACTATCATATTCTTAACTGAGAATACATTTTTGAAACATTTGTTAGTCTCTGTTTCTGGAAATAGGTGGCAAGGTAAAGGGTGTTATTGAATGCCTGAAGCTAAATTGGGATTCCGCCACCAGGGTGCCTGCAACGTTGCCCCAATGCAAGTGAAGGAGAGGTGGACATAAGTGCTTGTTACACGCCTTTCACAAGATATTCCTTTTGCCTGGGCTGGCAGCCTAGTGCCTAGTTGTCTAACACAAACAAGTGGCAGTCCCTAACAAGATACCCTTTGGCTCTGATCCATGTCCAGTTTATGTCTTACCATGGCTCTGGTGCTGGGAGACTGTGTTTACCCCATCATCCCTGGCAAAAATCTGGTGTGGGCTAGCATCTGGTTCTTCAGACAGAAGGTGCAAACTCAATACACCATGAAATAGGAAAGAAGTTCAACGGTTTTAATTTGTAGATCCTGGGCAGGGAGGGTGCAATGTGTCAGTAGGGCAGCCTTCCTCTCTTGGAAACTGAGGCAGGAAGGCAGAGTCAGGCAGCAAAAGCGAGTGCATTGCAGCCAGCAGTCAAGTCGCTGCCACTTATCCTTGGGCTGTATGTTTCAAGATCCCTTGTGGAAGTTGATAACCACAGATAGAACCAATAATATATATATATATATATATATATATATATATATATATATGTATATATATATATACACACATATTTATTTTTAAAATCATACTGTATTTTACAATGTTTTGGGAATATGGTTATTTGTAGGTAACTAAAATCTTGAAAAGCAAAGAAGAAATTACAGACAAGGGAGAACTACTGTATATTTATGTACATACCACATATACATGAATATTTCATCCATATGGGAATAGCATATGGGTCATTGGAAGTTCCAGGACAAATGCCTGAATGGCCTTTTTAAAAGAAGCTTCTAGAAAGCAGGGAGCCCATCCTGACAGGCATTAGAAGTACCCTCTGTTTTTTAACAAGCATTTATATGGTGGAGCGACAAAGAGAAAGAGAATAAGAGAGCAAGAGAGAGAGAGGGAGAGAGAGTCTTCCATCTGTTAGTTCATATCCCACGTGGTCAGATGGCCAGGGAGTAGGCCAGGATAAAGCCAGGATCTAGGAATTCCATCTGGACCTCCCATTTGGATGGCATGGGCCCAAGAACATGGTCCATCATCTGCTGCTTTGCCAGACATATAGCAGGAAGCTGAATTGGAAGTGGAGCCATCAAGACTCAAACTGGTTCTCATAGGGGATGCTAGTGTTGCAGGTGGTGGCTTAACCTTCTGCACCAGGATGCGGGCCCCAGGAGAGGTGCCTTTAGGTTCTTATGTTTGGCTACAGTATTTGGACATGGCATTGAACTGGAAACTGAGTCAGTGATGACGGAGGCCTGTTTCTGGCGTGAGAAAGTCAAACTTGTATTCCAAATGGATGCTAAGGTGACGTGAAGGTAGAAGAGTTTGTTATGAAGGATTTATAGAGGAGAAGGAAGTCTAAAAATATGCCAAGGCAAAGTCTGCATTTGGGGATCTGAGATCCTGTGGACAGAGAGAATGAATGGAGTTGTGATGACTCCCCCAAGGTCACTACCAGATGGCTTCCTGTCTCATTAATTCATCCCATTTCCTCCAAAGTTCAGTGTGCACACATGCAGATATAAATCAGTGACTAAGAAGATTAGTCATAAAGCAAGGAACTGTTGTTTATCCAGTTCCTACTCTTCAGTTATTCTTCAGAGTCCTTGTTTGCACCTCGTGGATTGTAGGGAGTACTTTATCTTGCCTGCTTCATGGCTCTTGATATGCTGCATTTTAAATAATCCTTTGTGGTGAGAGTAACAGAAACTTTAATGTTTCCCTCTTTTCTATGATTTGTACTAAGGGTTCGTTATCAAATTTCAAAGACAAGGGTTCTGATTTTTTAGGGCCATGGGTTACTACTGAGTCGCTGTTGAAGTTTTCATTTCCTTGTGGTCAGTTTTACTGAATCAAGATCTTCCAGTTTGATTGCTCAGCATTAGTCATCATCAATCGGATTTGGAGCCTAATCATTGTCATAGGTCTCTGATGTCATTTATGAAGGAAACTTCTTTATTACACTCATCATGTTTGTGTTTTTGTACCCCATATTTCAACAACCAGTTTCTAAATTTAATAAAAAGGAAAAGAATGGCATAAATTTACTCATTTTAAATTCCAAATTTTTTTTTAATTTCCACAGATAATGGAACATTGATATTCAACATCTGTGCTGTAAATAATCATAAAGTCTTATTTTCCTATGCTGGGACTATGTGTGTGACTTATTATAAAGCACCAATCAGACACCCTTGACTAAACTGTGGTTTTAGAAATTGCACCGAAACATTTTTAAAAGTAGTGAAAGCAGGTATATAAATGAGTTCAGAAGTTTCAAAGCCCATCCCGTCCAGACAACATGTGAAATGGTGATATCGAATATACTTAGAAAATGTGATTTGCAGGAATATACCTGTCTCATTGTCCTGGGAAGCTTTGAAGGTGTTTTTATATAGATGAACTACACTTGAGGACCCGAAATCATGGGGCACAAAATATATGATCAAGATAAGACAACAATGGCAATAAGAGAGTGATGATTTGAGAAAATTCATGTTATTTATCCAGAAAGAGATTATTTAGAACCATGAGTAAATAATGATAGTTCTTTGTGTTAATTTTTAAATGTTAATGTTTATGATATTTGGGAAATAATTAATAAATGTTTCTATGGTTTTAGAAATGTAGTTTTATTTTTGAATAACTGTTAGAAACTATAATTCCACAGTGATTGCTTTCATTTTCTATTCACATACTCCAACTTTTATAGAAGGTTGAAAAACTCAGTGTCAAAATGATTATATAGGAGAAAATATCTTTATTTCTTTTACTCGAAAATTTGCTGAAGATTATTTTAAAATGGACCAAAGTATTATGACAATTAATTAAAAGAACAAAATGCAAGACCTATGCTTAAACTAAAATAGATATTCCAACAGTTATCAACAGATTTTAAAAGGAAAAGTATAATTTCTGATAACAGAAAATGTTCCTAATGACAGTGATTTCTAATAACCTTGAAATGATAAAATTTCTAGGTAAAAATATAGAGCCATGGGTTTTTAATTGATTATGGTATATGCCAGTATTTAGCTCAAGTAAAAGAAGGGGGTCATTTTCTCTTTTGTTCTCCCATTAAAATTCCCACGATATCTGGAATGTCAGATTTAGATAACACTAAAGTGAACATATTTTCTATTTACCACTCGAACATGCAAGTTAAACAGGATAGTACTATCAAGAAAGAACATAAATGGGCAAATACTACTTTTTCCTTTTCCACATAACACCAGTTTGCAAATGTCCATCTCACTCTGCTGCTAAAGAAGTGTGTGTGTGTGTGTTTTTGTTTTCCTCATCTATCCCAGCCAAGGACGGATTCCAAGGGATCATTCAAAGCATCTATGGGCGACTCCTCTGCATTCTCAGAACTCCGTCCAGCTCTTCACTCTGGCGAAAGCCAGTTCATCTGCCAGTGATAACAAGATGGAAGAGCTGCTGAAGAGGCTTGGCCACAGGGGCCAGATTTCCCAGTGCCCCTCTGTAACTGTGGTCTGGGTCAAACCCTGGCTCCCCCAATAGGTCACAACTGGGAAGGCCAAGATTCTGTGAGACCAGAGTGCCTACAGATTGTTTGGCCAAAACTTCAATAGTTGAGATGGGATGAAGAGTGGGTGGAGTGATTATTAGCAACATGACTTCTTAACAGTTTACTGAAAAATCACTGACAAAAATCTATGGTGGAGGAGAAATTTCAAAAGGTACAAAACAGAGAATGATGATGCTATCTGGAAGGAAAATTTGAAAAGATAGATGTAGATGCTTGTCACAAAGAAGGACATCCGTATGTGAGAAAGCATGAGAGAAAAACCCCAGTGGTTCTTGCACCAATCCAGTGACTAACATAAAAGTTTATGTTTATTTTATTATTTCTATATCCTTTTTAAAGGCCACGTATTGTGTAAAACAAATTTACATACTGTAGTGCTCCAGCTATGGACTATTATTATTTTTTAAATGTTTGCTTATTTATTTTTATCTTCTTGGAAGGTAGATTATCAGGGAGATATACACACACACAGAGGGAGGGAAAAGGAGCGAAAGAGATTGAGAGAGAGAGAGAGAGAGACGCGAGGTTTAGATCCACTGGTTTACTCTCCAAATGCTTGCAAAAGCCAGAGCTGGTTCAGGCTGAAGCCAGGAGCCAGGAACTCCATCCAGATCGCTCATGTGTGTGGCAGGGGCCCAAATGCTTCAGCTAGCTTCTGCTGCCTCCCTGGATACATTAGCAGGAAGCTGGATCAGAAGCAGAGCAGCCAGGACTTGAACTGGCACTTGCATATGGGATGTGGGCCTCCCAAGTGGCTTCACCTGCTGTGCTGTAAACTCACCCTGTGGAAGGATACTATTGTAGCTGATGGAGATTGCACTCTACCAGGGGAAAAGTAAAAACTGCAATTTTTATTTTGCAAAACAATATTGAGACTTTTGTACTTATTTAAGTATCTGACAGAGGATGACATTTAAAAAATATCTTTTTGTTTTTCAAGTAGTTTCTGACAAGTCACAGAGTTAAACTAAAACAGCAAATGTTGAGGATAATTTTGTTAAAGAAACATCATATTTTATGAGTTAAACTATAACTCTCAGGTTCTTAAAACAGAAATTTATTCTCATGCCAAGATCATTTCATACTGTCACGTACACATTAGTTTATTTTTGAAAAAAATAAGAAAATCTTTTCTGTTATTTTAATGGCAATGTTTAAAATTGATGTTACTTTTCCACCCTGCCAGTTCCAAGTAAATTGGATAAAAAGCTTCTATATACTGCACATTTTGATAAGAAAATCTTAAATGTCTACTCTCAGTAGCTATCAATGGCACACCCAGAAGCTATGCTGTCATTCTGAATTGATCCATCTGAGTTATCACTTAAAAGTAAGATAGTTCTTCAGGATCAAACACATACAGATGTTCAGGACTTATGGTACAAATTAGAGGAGCAAAAATGGTTTTCAAAAAAGCCAACCTGTTTAAAATGCAAAATTGTCTCTTAAAAATTCTCTTTATGGAAATACGACTTTCGCTGAAGTTTTGTCTATACTGGTAATCATTCTCTATGAGATTTGCCAACGTTCACTGTCTATCCCCACTGGAAAGAACGAAAATGGATGTTTTCCATCTGCAGCAAAATAGAGTCAAAACAAATGTATTTAAATTGGAAACATTTGTGGCTAAAAGAGCTGTTCTCCATGAAAACATCTGGTTGCACTTTTAAGTCATTGCCAAATAAACGCATGCTGGAAAATCTATTTTATGCCACACATGGTCACCCATGTAGATGTAGCCTAAACCTGTTTTTATTTGAGGTCAACACCCTATCTTAGGGAGAAAAGTGCAGATTTGTGAGAGCGCACTGATTTTTGTAACAATACTGCAGGAATGGCCGTGGCAGTTTGAACATGTCTGTTTTCTCCCAGACAAAAATGAAATCGGACAGTGCTTTTGTTACTTCTCGGGCAATGCAAAGACCAGTGTGACTGATGGAGTGACTACTTACTTGTGAACAAAGACTGCTGTGGTATTGGATTTCAGCTAGCTCTGGCTGTTATTTTTTTCTCAATTACAGAGACTTAAAGATAATAAACTGGAAAGTTGTGAAGGAATGGTATTTCAGAATGTTTGGTTGACGAGATTATTAGTTAGGGTGAGCAACCTCCAAACATCAGGAAATTCGTATGAGCAGGTTCTTTTTCACTCAGTCCTAGGGTAGATGTTTGCTGGTGGGTGCGCAGCTTCGCCCGGTGTCATTCAGGGATCTGGGCTCTTTGAGTCCCATGGCTCTCTTGTTCCATGGCATCCCAAGGTCACTGGAGGGTGTTCCCGATCTGATCAGCAGCGTTCACAGGCTCAGACCTGGAACTCTGTGCAGTACTTCTTCCACATCTCTGCGGTCACACCTCACGAAAGGAAGGCCCAGAAAGGTCCTGGAGAGGTGCGTCAGGAAAAATAGGATATGGATTTAGTGACTGCAGTAACCTCTGCTACATGCAGGAGGGGGGTAGAGAATTCCTCAAATGTTGAAACATGGTATTTTAACATTTTCTCATGTATGTATATGCGTATACATATATAATGCAATGGTCAGGGTCATATTAGCCATTTCTGGGTATAATAAACAATAATAGCATTGCTGGTCTTTGTCTCTCTTTCCCATATGGATATCTGCTACACACAAAGTAGCCCTTCAGTGTCCTTCTGAGAGCGGCTCAAAGGCCCTTGCAAACACATCTGCTACTGTCACACAGCCTGATGGGTACCACTGTGCTCACTCATTATGTGCCCCTTCCTGCTCCAGCCCACATTATCTCTGGATGGGTCACCAGCAAGGTACTGCTGCTGAAATGCGAGACACACATTTGAAGGCAAGAAGACAGAGACCTCCGGGCTGCTTGGGTCACACAAGTACTGTTGCATAACAGGGGCCAGTCCATGAGAGGTAGCCGGGCATTGCTGCTGGTTTTCCTCCTTGTCTCTGAGTCCCTCTCAAGGCAGCTCCTTCACCTTCTGCTGCAATGTTTCTCTCTGTAGGCACAGGTACTCATTTTAGGCCATTATAAATGTCTGGGCATATCCAGGCCTGTCTAAATCCCTTATGTTCAATCAATCCTGCATATAAATGATCATATTTAATCATGGCAACAAATTGAAGAGATAGATCTAAACTATTATAATTATTATTGCTCCAATTATCTGATGAAGAAATATAACTTCTGGGAAGTTAAGCAGTTTGTCATTTCTAGCGGGATTCTAGACCAAATCCATTACAATTTAGGCTCTTAAGCCTGAGCAATGTTGCTTCTTTTAAGATTCAGACAAGGCCTTCTACATTCTTTTCAATTTTACTAAATATACCTCAACTTCACCTGTTTCTCATTACTTTTCTAAAATGTCTATAGTGAGAATGGTGCTGTTTAGCTTAAAAGAGTCCCAGGCTGGTACTCTAATAAAACTCATTGAATCCCATGTTCAAATTAGTGAACTGGTAATGAATGAGAAATTCTATGTAAAAGTCTATAGCAACGAGGACCCTGTTTGCTAGACTAAGGAGACAGCCACTTTGTCACTTGAGCAAATGTCTGTCCCTGTAGGAATACATGTTAGGTATTACCAAACTTTATGACTGTCCATGTGCATCTAGAAGTTTTGGATTTCATGTGCAATTTCCAGATTTTTAATGATAGGTATTGTACTCACTTTTTGGGAAACAGATTAGTTTCCAATCTGCAATGTCTGAATGTATCTGTATCCCTCAATTATTTGTCTGGATGAGAAGAAAGAGATTGCATTCTTCTTTGTTGCTTCTACTCCAGATTTAAGAACCTTTACACATTTAATGATTCACTAAGACTTTCTTGTATTCAGTCATTCATACATGCAATTCATATATTCATTCATTATTCTATTATTTAATGAATTCTGTTCTGTGTACAGGACACACAGAATAAAGACACAAATAAATGATCCCTCCTTTCAAGGTGCTCATATTTGACTTGAGAAAGAGACCCATCAGCAAGCAATTACAATGCTTTTTGAAAAGTGCAATAGTGGAGGTAGTAACAGTCTGGAGAAGGTATCTGACTTCTATCTAAATGGAAGCTGTCTAGGGAAAAACACGGAAAGAGTAAAAGGTACAAATCCTACAAGGCTGAAAACAGCAGAGTACAGCTGGGAAAATCTAAAAAGTTCCACATTGCTTGAGCAGAAGAGGTTTTGGGGAGTGGTAGAGCCCAAAAGATAAAGCCTTATGAGAAGGAACAGTATCTTATATGGTAAAAGTTTTGCTAAATATGAACATTTATCCTATAGCACACCTGTATTGACTAACATATTAAGAAGGATATGTTTGGCTATTCTCTTCCTTGGGAATACATAGACTACAATGTATTTATGCTTGCACACTGTCACCTTGCTACCAGTGCACGTGTGTGCTTACGCACTGAGTAATGAACATATTAATGAATGAAGCTGAAGTTGCATACCTTAGAATATTTGTGCTAAAGTTAACAGGCAATTTTGCTCTTTTTGTAACTAGACTACAAAGAAAACAGAGGCAATTAGACCTAAAATCATATATTTTACAAATCATTGAAATGTGAATATATTTACCAAGAGTACAACTTGATTGAAAATGTCATTTATCTGAAATTTTTGATCTTATATCAATATGGTATAAAATTTTAAGACAGATAGATATTCCCAGTAACAGGGATTATGTAATTCATCTTGCAAAATGGTGGTAATTTGGGGAGTGAAAGGGCACTTAACAACTGTTCCAGGCCTATTCCAGGCCAGTTGGATGATGGTCATCTTACCAATATCCACAGAGGAAGCTGGCAGGAAGCGTGTTTCAGGAATCTTAGAGAAATCTTTAACATAATGATGATGAAAATGAAGTCATGACTTGACAGCTTCCTGTTAACATCATTATTAATTGATTTGTGTGCCATGGACCCAACACCACATACAATGCAAATCATATTATGGGTGTTAGTGTATCTATTTTACAAAAAAAAAAGCTTTAAGTCAACATTTCCTAAAATAATACAATAGCTGTGACTGAATCATTGTATTGTCTATGGCTGTGCAGATAGGATCTAAAGCCCAGGGTCTCTGAGTGTTATCGTTAGCAACCATTTTGTTTCCAGTGTAGAAGGTTATAAAGAAAAGTTAGAGAATTAAATGTCAAAGTATCCTCATTCTTTTATTTTGTAGGTATAAAGATTACTTCTAGATAATTATATTAGGAACCGATCAACATGGTTCACAAGTATTGAATACACAGGTCAGGATCTGGCAAGTTTATTTAAGAGGGCACCTAAGGTTGTAACAGCTAAAAAACAATGACAGGCGTGGTGATGTTGCACCTAGAAAACAGGATAATTGAATAAGAAACTACAATACTCCTCTTCAAGATCATGAGACAATAGTTAGAACTGCAGTGAGGCTTCTCAGGAAGTGGGAACCAGTGTAATTACTCTGACCTTTTGTAACTGTCTATTTCAATCCCAACAAAATCTTTTCCAATATTCATTTTGCAACAGATTGATTGGGTGTGATCCATCACTGGTTGATAACTTAAAGAATTCAAGACCTGGCTATTTTTCCCAACTGCATAAACAATTAAACTTTCAAAGGAACATTTTAGAAAAAGCTAAAAGAGAAAAAGAGTAACTTGCTTTTGATTTTCTCCTTCATTCCCCATTTGTCAACACAAACATTCTTTGTGTAGAAGAAAACAAAACAGAGTGCCTGTTAACGGTATACCTTTCTATCAGACATAAAGTAGCAGATTTTTTTAATTTTTAATTTAGACTCTTTGAAGTATTGCAGGGCATTTTAAAATAGAAGGTAATTAAAAAACCCTCTGGCCAACCAAATAACCAGCAAATACCTGAATGTTTTAATAATCCTTCTAAAATAAATGATATTGCCCTAAATAAACATATCAACTGGAAAATAGAATGCTACTTATTAAACTCACACCTGTATCTGTTAGTTCGGTAGTTTACATGAGAGAATTCAGAAAATGGATGGGAGTTTATCCCAGTTATAAGATTAATAATAATTCAAAACCCAATCATGAACCAGTTCCTCCAGGGGATACTTAAGCTTTTGGTTCAAAAGACCTTGAGTTCCTCACGAAAGATCTGTATTTTTTTCAGGCACGCAACCAGTGACTCACAGGATGAACAAGAGAGCCAGTTCTCTCCATTGCTTCCCCCGCCCGCTCTCCTCTCCTCTGCTTCACCAGAACACACAAATTAATTGGCTGTTTTTAGCGTGCCCTTCTGTTGCTTTTCTTAGATCTTGACTTTCAAAGATGCTTTCAAAATCTATAGTTGTTTTGTATATTACACTATATTCCAGAAGGATCCAACAGACAAATAGTGAGAGAAGGAAAAAAAGATTATTTTACTGACCTAATGTTTACCTAGATATTTTATTTACTAATATTTCTTTTGTTATTGTTTGAAAGGCAGGGAAATGAGAGAGAGAGAGAGAAGAGAGAGAGAGAGAGAGAGAGAGAGAGAGAGAGAGAGAGAGATCTCCCATCTACTGATTTCACACCTCCCCCTCTTCCCTGCCCCATGTGCTTGCAAAAGCCAGGGCTGTCCCAAAGCCAGAGCAAGGAGCCAAGAACTCCATGCAGGTTTTCTTATGTGGGTGGAAGAGATCCAACTACATGAGCCATCACTACTGCCCCCAAGAGTCTGCATTTGTAGGAGCTGAAGTCAGGAGTTAGAGCCAAGAATTAAACCCAGACTGTGTGATATGTGACATGGGCATTTAAATGCTAAGCTAAATGTCTGTACCTCCATAATATTTCATTTTTAAATGTCAAATAGAGATGTTAATTCTTTCCCTACTTGGGGTCCATGTGCAAACATATATAATATGTATATATATATATATATATCATACATACACAAACATTGTATAAACATATAAATTTCTAAATCTTTCTATCTCTATCATCTATCATCATCAAGCTAGCTTAGTTATCCCTCCATACAGGCCCTGGGCAAAACTATGAAATCTGTGTTTTAATATGAAAATAAAATCACCTGTTTTCTAGACACAGAATGTTCATCTAGAACTCAAGATTGGTTTCTTTACTTTCCAGTATAATAAAGATAAGATTCCTTTTAAGGAAAGATCAGACAGACTTAGTGTTGCTTATAAAAATTTTGAGTTCCCCAAGCTCAAAGTTTCTCTCCGCTAACTTAACTTATTGCATGTATAGGGAACACCTGGCCCTCTTGATCTTACTTTGGGGAATTTGAGACCTCAGTACCCAGTGTGAATGCTGACACTCTGGCTTCTGCAACTCCCATGGACAGTAATGTCCTTTGTATCTGACCCTAGAGTGTTATGTCTAGTACCAGCATCCATGTACCTGTGGGAAGCCAACATCTAAGATTGCAAGTAATACAAAATCTCAGGTCCTTGGTTGTTAGTATGAGAAATTCAATATATCACTCCAGTCACAAAACCAGATCATCTTAGTGCATAAATCAGTCTAAATTGGAAACCTGTAGAACAAAACATATTTCAGATGTGAGCTATGCCTTAATGGCAAACAACTACAAACACCAATAGGTGCCAAACTCTCAGGAAGTAGCATGGTGTAACACTTGCAATCGAAGGCATCTGAATCAAAAAAGAGATATTACATCACTGGATACTGTATAACCCATCATTTTTCTCCTTTATAATATGTGGAAAGCTGCTCTGCAGAGCATATGAGGTGATGCGTAAAAAGAGCTAGCAAAGAACAGGATATATGAGAAGCACTCATCAAATATTTTATGTTGCTTTGGAATTACTTGGGATACCTCATTAAATAACAAAGCCTAGAACTGAATTTTGTAGACCCTTATATTGCACACCCCATGAGATTGTAATTTAAATATTTTCGGAAGTAACCTATTCTATTCTGAGTTCTGTTCTACATCAACACTAGCAGTAAGATTCCGATGTAATGTTATAAAACTTTCCCTGAAGAATTACAGCGTCTTTATACAAGTATCTACAGGAACCTTTTGCAAACAGCTGGTAACTGTAGACGGTTGCCTGCGTGATGTAATCCATCTTCCACACCCACCATCAAATAGTTCTAATTTACAAATATGATTATGTCACTCTTCAACTAAAACATTCTTCCTGCAGAAGAGAGTTCAAATGACCTAGCAGGCAGTATTTCACATTTCACCCATTTCTTGAATTCCCCTCTCCTGTGCCACGCATGCCAAAAATTCTGAGTTGTCATGGTCTCCACTGTACCTTCATTTGCTTATATAGCTTTATGTCCAGAAATGCTTCTCTATAATTTCTTCTTTGTGAATTGTACTCATTCTCCAGGAACCAGATCAAATATCACTTCTTCAGTGAAGTCATTCATGGCTTGCCCAGGATACTGAGTCACCTCTCCCTAAACGATCATCCAAGAGAATGATGGACACACCTACTAAGGTATGGATGATAGGGCATGGGATGGTTTGTGTACTTGGGTCTCCGTGTCTACTCATTTTTGTGTTTCCAGTGCTCAGGACAAGGAAAAGCTTATTTGTGTGGTTGAGACTGTGTCTATCATGATATTAGGCATCAAATTCTATCATGAGAATTTCTTCTGTGTGAGTCTTTAGCATATATATTTTCATAGAATGTTATATTCAAATCCCAAACTGGTGATCACATTCTGATTTGATTTATGATATTAAAATGGAGTTTGGAATGTTCTTTCATAATAACTTTAAATTTTAGTATGATTCCCATATCAACTGTGACAGAGGGAGTGGACAGTTAGCCCAGCATTTAAGACACTGGCTAAGACATCCAAGTTTCACATTGAAAGGCCTGGGTTTGTGTTTTAGATCTAGCTCTTCACTCCAGCTTCCTATCAGTGCAGACCTAGGAGGCTGCAGTGAATGCTCAGGTAATTAGATTCCTGCCACCCATCTGGGGGACCTGGATTCAATTTCTGGTTTCTGGAATCAACCCAACTCAGTCTCGGCTATAGTCGTTATTTGAGGAGTGAACCAGTGGATTGCAGTTTGCTTTCTGTCTGTCTCTCTCTTCTGATTTCTCTGCCTCTCAAATCAGTAACTAAGGGGACATCAATATAAATGAAGAAAGGGCTGGTGACATAAAGGATGATGACTTCCCAGAGGAAGTGACATTATCAAAAAACTTCACATTGAGTAAAGTGTAAAGATATCTCACAACACTGAAATTGTCAAGGATAAAATGAGGGAAGTAGATCCAGATCTAGAGAGGAGTGGATAATTTGCCAAATCACAAAACAGATTCTTGCTTTGTAATATAAAATGCGGCGAGAACTTATGCAATGAGAAGAAGGCAAACATTGTTCAAACTGCTTTTGGTAAGATTTGATGAAGAAATACACCTTAGTTCTCATTTAAGTGATAGTGTATCAGATGGTATTAATTTTATCGTTTTTGCATTTCTTTATCCATTCCTAATGTATAATATGAGAGTTTTTAATATTGTAACAAGTTTTCTAAAAGTATTGCAATAATCATGACTTTTCCTATCAATTATTGATTTCCAAGAGTTTAACATTTTTATAGCTCTGCAATAATGTATAAAGCAAGGACTATTTTTATATATGTGATTGCTTATAACATGGCTACAAAGCACACATAATGGAGATTGTTTTGTAAGTATGAAGTGTAAATATCTTTCTATATTCCTGGCAACATCCTACTTTGGGTACTCCCTAGCTTTCACACAGAAAGTTATAAATCTCTCTACCATTCAACTCATAGTGTCCCTTCGGATCTTTCTAAAACGAATTTGTGCTCATGCCTTTCTTAAAAGTGAATTATGGGAAGCTTCTTTGTAACTCACTACACAAAAAAAGTTCCCTGCAATCCTACTTTTGGTCTTATTGAACTCTGCACCAATGTTTAATTTTCCCCTTTCCTATTCTCCTTATTATGTGAATATCTGTACAAATGAGTGAATAAGCAAATGTTTACTGGTGGGATATTTTGTAAATAAGCATTTTTTAGAGTGTAATTCTCACACATGCAGTAAAGGGTAAAACGATCTGCTCTAGTGCTGGCAAGAATCATTGGGAATTCTATTTATACCTCTTTTCCTCTAAAGTGCAAAAAATAATTGAAATTTTAATATTCACATAGGAGTGGCATTCTCACTGAGTGACTTGAAGATGTCACAGGTAGTAACAAATTAAAATTTAGGATGCAGATTATAAAGTGAAGATTATTTAACACTGCTGCAAGTTAGGGGTACATTTGGAACCTGAAAAAAGTGTACAAATTCATCAATAAATGCATGATAGTAATAATGTCCACAATGGAGGCAATAATTTTTCTTCATACAGTGAAACTTACTAAAAGAGATCATGTGAAGCAAAAGATAAAATGAAATTAATTGTTTGCTATCAAAGATTGATTAGAACTAATCACCTAGTATGAGAGGTTTGCTCCATAGTTGGGTGAAAGTTCAGGTTTTAAGCATGTTTTAGCTGATAGCATTTGATAGATTCTATTTTAATAAAGAAAAAAATCCTTACTAACCACTTTTATTTAATTGCTAAAAAGAAATATTCACTAAATAAAAAATTCCCTCATCAAAAATGACCACTCTAAGGAAAATACAATTTGTGATTTATTGGAGAAAGTCTCTAAGGATAATCTCTTTAAAAATGGCTTTTCTAAGCAGAAATAAAACAAAGGGTTCAAGACTTAGTTTCCTGAGGCCAACCTTTTGGTGCAGTAGGTTAAGCCTCTGCTTGCAACATTCTCACCCTATATCATAGAGTCCTGCCTCCACTTTGATTTAGCTTTCTGTTAATGTGCTTGAGAAGGCACTAGAAGCAAGGCCAGAGTTCCTGAGACCCACATGGGAGACCTACCTGGAGCTCCTGGGTCCTGGCTTTGGTCTAGCGCGCAGGCTTGGCTGTTGTGAGCATCTAGGAGATGAACCAGTGAATGCAAGATATCTGTCTTTCTCTCTTTGCCTTTCAAGTAAATAAATAAACCTTACAATAACAAAGAATTAGCTTACAGAAACAGCAGCATATCTGAAATAATTCATCTGCAATATTCTTAGGTGAATTATTTCAGTAACAATGTAGAATTTTAAGCCAGAAGTGGAAAATAGTTATCAAAAAAAAGATCTCTAAAAATTATCATGTTTTATAACGGGTTTGGGCAAGAGTTTGGTATTATACATATTTACTTGTGATCCCATGGAATATGGTTTGTAGAACTGTCAAATTTAAGGATGAGATACATCTTTTGCCTTTAAAAAGATCAAGCAGGGGATGGCATTGTGGAGTAGTGGGCAAACCACCACCTGCAATGCTGGCATCCCATGTGTGCGCTGATCTAAGTCCCGGCTGCTCTACTTTCAATCCAGCTCCCTGCTACTGCACGTGAGACAGCAGCAGCAGATGGCCAAGTGATTGGGCCCCTGCAACCTCTTGGGAGTCCCAGCAGCTCCTGGCTTCTGGCTTCAGCCTGGCCTGGTCTCTACCATTGAGGCCATTTGGAGAGTGAACCAGAAAATGGAAGAGCTCTCTCTCTGTCTCTCCCTTTCTCTCTGTAGCTCTGACTTTCAAATAAATAAAATAAATCTTAATGAAAGAATGAACAAGTCTTCTGAATCTGATGAATTATACAGTAAATGTAATTAAATAATGTAATGAACATTTTGTTACTTTTAATATTTTCTGTAATACACAGGTGTTTGATGGAAGATAACAATTGTAATATGTACTCTATCAAATCCGTAAAGATAAATAAGGCATTTAATGATAATTAAGTAAGCAATTGCTCTCTGATATTGACAGCATTTGAAAATGTTTCCATCATTTTGCTTCAACTCATTGCAAATGTGTCACCTACTCAAGCTGATATGTCGTCACCTACTTGTACTGGCAAACAGAGATTTCTCATCAGTTTAAGAATTTACTGCATGAAAAGTGACAGTGAGTTTTTTTCCTAAAGATTTATTTATTTATTTTGAAAGTCAGAGTTACAGAGAGAAGGAAAGGCACAGAAAGAGTAAGAAATCTTCTATCCACAGTTTACTCCCTAGATAGTCACAATGGCCAACGCCGGACCAGGAGGAAGCCAGGAGCCAGGGGCTTCCTCCGGGTCTCCCATAAGGGTGCAGAGGTCCATGAACTTGGGCCATCTTCCACTTCCACGGAAGTGGAGCAGCCTACCCCGCAGGTAGTTTTAAACTACTTGTTAAAAATGAAAAATGAAATACCTTCCAGTTAGTTTGAAATAAAGTCCAATTGACATCAAGGATTGAGGACATTTAATAATTTAGTTGATACTCAATGCTTTTGAGAATTGGTAGCTAAAATTGAAAGATGAGTTTATGGTTTGCAAAGCCCAAAGTGATGCACTGCTTTCCTTAAGTTCTACACATACTGGGAAGATTTTTGGGGACCTCTCCATCTTGAACAGCCACCACGTGTGTGCAGAAACTGAACTCTGACCTTGTCAATAAATATAAAGCATACAATTTAAAACCACATTTTCAATAATAATGAAACATATTAATTTATTCTCAATGTAGATATTATTAGCAATTAATAAGCATGATCTCTTGTATGTAATATTAATATATTCGTGATAAGAATAAATATGCAAATTACTTATGTAGATAATGATTAGAATAAAATGAGGTTTTTTTTTTTTTTTTTGGACAGGCAGAGTTAGACAGTGAGAGAGAGAAACAGAGAGAAAGGTCTTCCTTACGTTGGTTCACCCGCCAAATGGCCTCTATGGCTGGCACACTGTGCCGATCCAAAGCCAGGAGCCAGGTGGCTTCCTCCTGGTCTCCCATGTGGGTACAGGGCCCAAGCACTTGGGCCATCTTCCACTGCCTTCCTGGGCCACAGCAGAGAGCTGGACTGGAAGAGGAGCAACCAGGACAGGACTGGTGCTCCAACTGGGACTGGAACCCGGGGTGCCAGCGCCGCAGGCAGAGGATTAGCCTAGTGAGCTGCAGCACCGGCCATAAAATGAGTTTTTTTTTTTAATAATTATTTGTTTATTTATTTGAAAGGCAGAGTTACAGACAGAGAGAGCGGGAGACATACACAGAGAGAGAGATCTTGCATCTGCTGGTTCACACCCCAGATGGCTGCAAGGGCCAGAGATGGGACAGGCTGAAGCCAGAAGCCCATCCTGGTCTCTCCTGTTCTTTACAGGGGCCCAAGCAGTTGGGCCATCTTCCACTTCTTCCCCAAACCATTAGCAGAGAGCTGGATTGGAAATGGAACACCTAGGACTCAACGTGGTGCCTATGTGGGATGCTGGCATCACAGGTGGTGGCTTGACCCACTGCGCCACAACGTCATGCTCAATAAAATGAGTTTTTAAAGAAATAGTGTTTGATTTATCTTCAGATAATTCTCCCTTTCATGATGAATTTTTATTAAATAATATAGTAACATACACTATTGAACATGTTATATATAAAATTTTAGAGACAGAAAAGGATTTTATTATAGTGTATTTATATCATTTTCAGTATATATATGAAAATTATGTGATCTAGCATACTGTGGTAAACTATTTCCCATGGTTATATCATTATTTTAAATTTGCTCTAGTTTTTTCTACATATGTTATGAGTAGCTAATAGTACATTATGACATGTTACCTGTGAATAATTTATAAATATACAAATGCACATATCCTGGTAGAAAACATTACAACCTGTTTTTCCAGTAGGATGCTGTTATCAAAAGAGTAGTGCCTCGTTAAAAAAAAATCACTATTTCCTGGAAAGTTTCTTTCATTCAGCTTTTTTGGAATCATTCTTTTCTCCTTCTAAACTTTGGTATTATTTTATGAATTATATCACCCAGTCTGTCTTGGTGTAGTTATTTTTACCCGTTCCTTGTCATTGTTGGCTGGCTGTAAACCTCCTAAGATGTCTGACTCACCTGTGAAGTCTCATCACCATCCATGGTGCATGCACACTGGAAGCACTCAGGATTATATGTTGATTGAATTGGCTCAGAGTTGGCAGATATATATGGAGCCATGTTAAAAATAGTGTTTTCAAAAGCAAATCACCTGGAATTGGCACTGTGGCACAGCATGGTAAGTTGCTGCTTGGAACTCTTGCATCTCATGTCAGAGTGCCTGGGATCAAGTCTCTGCTTCTGATCTGGCTTTGTGCTAAAGCACCTAGGAGGCAGCACTTGATGTTCCAAGTGCGAAGGTTCCTGTCACCCATGTGGGAGACCAGCCTGGAATTCCTGGCTCCAGGCTTTCGTGTGTAGGAGGCATTTGGGGAGTGAATTAGAGGATAGAAGCTCTCTGTGTGTCTCACTTTCTCTCTGACACTTGGCCTTTCATATAAATCAGTTTAAAAAACCATTGAAGAAAGAGCAAGTCACCTGCACTTCTTGTCAAAAACTCTCTACAGGTCACCCTACAACAAGTCTAAAGATCTAATTCAGTGTCGTTATGCAACAGTTCTGGCATTGCTGATAATCTGTATACTAGATACATATGGGGGACACCAGGCTGAAATATGATCTATGTACTCACTCAATCAAACAGAAAGCAACAAATACCTTCAGTGTTGAGTAACAACGTATTGACCTGTTGGCTTAATTTGCACGCAGACTGAACTTATATAAATAGCTGAAGCCATGCATTTGTTGATAGACATTGCTATGGGCATTAGGGCAGCTGGTCTAAAAATGAACATCTTCAAGATTTTGTTAATATGCACAGGTTTGTTTAAGTTTGATGTTTTGCTTACCTTTAAGAAACTTAAATACTAGTTGAGGAATTTGAATTCCTGTTGAGATTCTTTTAATTCATTGACTATTTCTTCCTAATGTTTTTTCTTGTTCTCTTTGTGATTTTGTAGCATATAATTATATTAAGAACAAAAGTTCAAATAGGTCTCTAATTTTGGTGTTTTGGAGGGGCTTCTTTTTGAAGCATAATTTGCTGTGTAAATTCTCTATTATATAATAAATACTCATTTGAAATATTTGCCAATTTATGATGACTTTTTCATATTGGATGATTGTTTACCAGATTGTGTAGTCATATTCCATGGTCTGAGAGTGAGTTTTAGGATATGCCTTTTCACTTTAGAGATAATGTAGTGTAACTGACAGTGTGTTTCAACTAATCTAATTCCAGGGCTTCTTTTTAGCTAATAAAAAGTTAAACAATGAAAATAAGTAAACTTAGGGACATTTTGCTGATATTTTTTCAAGCAGCATTTACATTGTAATACTTTATATTAGAAAAATAGCTTCTGTAAGCATGCAAAATGATTTGAATGAAATAATCAATAAACTAAAAGAAGAAATTAATGCAACTTGCTTTTCACTGAAATAGCCATCCTATATGGTGATTGTTAAATACTCGTGCTACATACACTTTGAGATGTGATGACTTTGAACAGCCCTCATCTCGACTGTTGAATAACAACTTTTTTTCATTCTATTTATTGAACTCTTTATTAGTATAGAGTTAATCTTACATGTATAAAGTTAATTGAGAATAGGTCTTAGTTAAAAATAAGGATGGGAATAGGAGAGGGAGGAGGAAGAAGGGTGGGAGTGTGGGTGGGAGGCTGGGCATGGTGGGAAGAATCCCTATGTTCTTAAATTTGTATTTATGAAATACATGAAATTTGTATTCTTTAAATAAAAGCTTTCTGCAGAAAAAACTTTAAAAATACAAAAGAAGACATAACTGAGCTGAAATCTTCTTCCTTCCAAGTTTGTTGTGTGCCACACTGCCCAGAAAAACCACATTGAAATGTGTGTTGGAAAAAAAGCAAAGATTGACCCAGTTTTAGATGGAGCTTTTGTCTCTATTACAGTTTCAACTATGTATATTATTTGTGCAATCACATGAAATGACTACTGTTAACATTTTTCATTTTACATTTTCCTTGGTTTTACTTAAAAGTCTCTCTACGTTATCTTTTCAGTTTCTTTACACATTGAAGCTGAAGTTCAGGTATTGATTAACCCTGTGAATTTGCCTGAAAACATGCTCCCTGGGACTCAACTAAGTCGTGCTTATGATAAAGATGTAGCAGGAAGAGCAGATGTCTACCACTTTCTTAATAAAACAAAGGATTTTGTCATCGATGCAAGTAAAAAAAATACCATTTATGTATTTTTTTCTTGTTTTATAACTACTGTTGTGAAAGTTAAACTTTAAGGAAAATCAATTAGCTAAGCCCAAGTGCAATATTGAAATTCTGGTCACAGTGTGTTGTAGATAGTTTCATAAACATGGTTTCTGAAGAGACTTCCCAATCCTGCCTTACAGGATATACCAACATGGACATAGGTTTTATTTTCTGAAAGAATGAAAATTTTCTGCCCATTAAATTAGCTTGAGAGTCACTCATTTTTTTCTGGAGCAAAAAAAAAATCCTTTGAATAATAGGAAATATGGTCCAGAAAAAAAATTCTGTACTGATTTCAAGGAAAAGAACTTAAAAAAAAAAAAACTTAAGGCCAAGTGGATTGAATTTTTTTCCCAAAAAAGAAGGATTAATAAATTAGTTAAGACTGGAAATAGACACCATGCTGCATGCTCTTGGGAGCACCTCACACCTGACCAGGTGATTTACACAGAAGGTGCTCAGTAGAGTCAATGAGGTCAAGTTCATGTCTTGCAGCTAAGAGTAAAAAAGAAACAAAAATTCAAATAATGCATTCTACTCGCAATAAAGAATCCAGTAAGAGACAGTCATATTAAAAAATGACAAAAAATATTTCATTTATTTATTTTAAAGGCATAGAGCCTGAAAGGGAGAGGTGAAAAAGGGGATGGAGATGGAGAGGGAAATCAGAAGGGGAGAACTTTCATCTGCTGGTTTGTTCTGCAAATGCTTATAATGCCAGAGCTGCGCATGTCAAATCTGGGAGCCAGGAATTTAATCCAGGTCTCCCAAATGGGTGGAAGGAACCTCAGTATCTGAGCCATCACCTGCTGCCTCCCAGGGTGTGCATTAGCAGGAAGCTGGAATCAGGAGTGGAGCCAGGCACTCTGATAAGGGATGCAGGCATCTCACGCAGTATCCTAAGTGCTGCACCAAATGCCTATCCCAGAAACGACAGCTCTGATGTCTTTTGAAATAGGGTCTCACACAATGTTTTTTAGTCAGGAAAGGGTTTCTGTAGTTTATATAGACAATTAAACAGATGTTACTTCTAAACCAAGATGTAAGTCAGCATGGCTGTTTTATTGACATTTCAGACAGCTGTCAAAATGTGTATGCATTTGCACGCTGTGCTCACAGACATTCAAAACATGGGTTGCAATGATTT
Organism: Sylvilagus floridanus; assembly: GCA_949820135.1. NCBI lineage: Eukaryota > Metazoa > Chordata > Mammalia > Lagomorpha > Leporidae > Sylvilagus > Sylvilagus floridanus. The sequence continues at coordinate 36,558,928 of OX463236.1, forward strand.
TTATAAGTTTGAGAAAATGGCTTTGAAAAGAAGTTTTCTCTCTGGCCACTGTGCCTCTTCACTGGAGTGCCTGACAAGCGTCTGTGTACAACTTGCACTGTAACAACAGCCCACACTTTTCCGTGGCAATCAGGGCTATCTGTTGTTGTCTCACTGGCACCCTTCCTCTCAGTCATGGAGTGTGCTCTGAATCTCACAATCTAAATACAATGCGAGCAGCTCTGTTCCCTTCTGCCTAGAGCCATGATACCAGAAATCCGCCCCTGGAGAGGGAGCTCTGATTCCCCCTTGCTACACTGCAGTAATGCCCATGGCCTTAACTGCACAAAGATCCACCCCTCCCTTAAGATATCCTCAGGTAACTGGCCCTGTAGGTCTTCCGTACCTTTTCCCCAAGAAAACTCCAACGCAGCATTCATCCACCTGCTTATGCTTCGCACCATGCATGAGCTGACGAATATTGCTGGACAAATCACACAAACCCACACCCTGACCACTACTTGTTCCCAGAATTCCTTCACAATCTTCTCTTCACTGTCAGTGATTTTAGTAATGTACAAGTATGATTGGATCACTGTAATTCTTTGAGATCTATCCATCTTCATCTATCAATCATCTGTCACTTATCATCTCTCAATCATCTATCATCCGTGTATGTTTCTGTCATTTATCTATATTATCTATCCAGCCATCATCTCATATCAGTAACTCTTTGATTACTTCCTATTTTCCCCAAACTAAAATCCAAACCCTTTAAAGTGATGCACAAATCTCTGTAAAATGTGGCTCCTCATTTTCTTTTTCAGATTGAAAAGGTCCTACTCGCCATTGCATAATCTGTATTTTAGTCCAAATATCCACTTCCTGTTGCACAGCTTTCTACTCTCTCTGGGATTTTGCATATACCATGTCCTCTGCCTCCTCTGCTCACCTCTCCCTACCAATTCCTTTACATCTTGCATAAGTTAGTTCAGAAGTGATTGCTTCCAGGAAGTCATTTCAGCATCCATCATGTTGCCCAGGTTAGGTAAAGTGCTCCTCCTTCGTATTTTTAAGCCATTCTCTCTTTACTAGTTTTACTTACTTGATTCTCAAACACAAGGACAATGCTTGATTCAGTTGTTAGCCTTTTTGATTTTATGGTCTCTATACTAATTAAATTACTGACTGTGTTTCTGTATCCTCACTCTACGTTTCCAATCTGTATGGACCCTTTTTGTGTGTTCTGGTGCTGTGTGACAAACCACCTCAAAAATATGGTGGTTCCAAACAACACTGAATCCCCCTTGTCACGATTCTAGGAGTCGACTGAATGTGTCTGCCTTCTGGTTCAGGTTTATTCCAAAGGCTGAATGCCAAAGCTTTGTTCAGGTCAATTCCAAAGGAAAGTCCATGTTAATCTCTGAAAGCCAGTGTGGCAAAGTCCTGTATGTTAATATGAATTTGCCTTTGGCTTCTTTAGGATGTCAAAGATCTCAGATGCCACTACTGATGACTCATCTACAAAACCCTATGGATACACTAGCACTGAAGAGACTGGTTATTGTCAATACTACACTAGCAAATTCCTCCCTTGGTAGCTTGTGACCCTAAAGGATACAGCTATTATTGTTATTGTATTTTCTTTCTTTACTTATTTATTGAGCACTACCACCAAGAGCAGGAGAGAGAGACAGAGAGAGAGAGAGAGAGAGAGAGAGAGAGAGAGAGAGAGAGAGCACTACCTTTCCAAACCACTGTTTCCTCCCCAGCCAAAGTCAGAAGTTGGTAACTGAACCCTGGTCTCCCACCTGGATGATAGGGACCCAACCACTTGAGCCATCACTTGTTGCCTCCCAGACATCATATTAGCAGGGAGCTTGAAACAGGAGCCCAGCCAGGATTTGAAGCCAGGCACTTTGACATGGGCTGCAGGTATCTCAACCAGCAACTTAATCGTTACGCCAAATGCCCACTGCAGATCCAACCATTACTGAGCCAACAGATGATGTGTTTTCAAGACAAAGTACTGAGAGTCTTCCTCCAGTATATGTCTTTGACACCAGAGATAAGGGATGAAAAAATTGATTAGGAGTAGGCGACACCCACAGAATGATTCCATCAAATTTTAGCCCTCTTAGTCTGTATGGTTGATCCTACTAAGAGCCCTCCAGGTTTGCTACAATAACACACATGCAGGTTGCCTCTTGTTCTATTTGGAAAGAATTTGTAAGCTCTATTCCATTTTGAAGGAAGTTCAGTTCAGGTTATTCTTGCTTTCTGCCATGACTTGGTTTGGCTTGACTTATTATCCCATAATATTGGAAAAGAGACTTGACAAAAAAGCTTCCAGGAAGTTTATTTGTTACTGGGAGCCTCAATTTCTGTCCTTATTAAATTTGTTAGCAAGATTAACAAATTTAAGCAAGTTAGTATGCATTTTTAAAAAGGTATTCTTATTGATAGTAGTCAATATACCTGAATATAAAATATTATTTTCCTCCATAATTCAATGGTGTTTTGATTGGGGGATTTATTAGGCTATTCCAAATATGACATTAATTTTTACATATTTGCTTTGCTAAAAGTGGATTATAATTTCTTCTTAAAATGCCTAGATTTAATGGAACTAATAGTGCCAATAATAACAAAATAAAAAATACTGTTTTTATTAGTGTCTGTATTTTTCTTCTCTTCATCTGTACTTTCTTTTCCTGTCTTCAATTAAAACAGCTGATTGTTTTACTCCCAGGATAGTCCATCAGGGAATTGGTTACTGTTGCAATATATCCCATATAAAAGTCTCTTTTCTGAGACAGGATACCTCCTTTGACAGCAGAGAATTTCTTGGTGATAGTTTATCTTGGTGGCCACTCAAACTTTTGTCAAATCTATTTTATGATCTTAGGGCAAACTCAAGATAACTAATAAGGTTGGATATAAACAAATGGATTTTTTCCCCTCTGCTAGTAAAACGTAGACATGAACTGTGATGACACCAGGTCTCTGTCATGTGACAGTGCCTGTAATTTTGGAAATGATTTTCAATGAAAATATTCCAGGGCAAAGCATGGTTTTATTCAGAGTAGAAGCCTAATTCTTAGAACCCTTGAAAAGGAAATCAACTGTTAACATTTGCTGTCCATTTGTGTATGTTGACTATCTTCCTTGTAGTGACTAAAAAAGTGGTCAGGACCATTCTATTCTTGTTTTTCTTCCTCTGCTTCAGTTAAAGATTCATGTAATGTTAGTAAATTGTGGGAGTTTTGTAGTCCATGTCATTTCCAATTTACGTTCTCTGCAAAAGGGTTAAGATATGTAATTCTACCATATTTCTGTACACTAAAGGAATGTTTGCATATACCAATGGTAATGATAATGTGTGGGTTCTCTCTGTCCTAGGTTCTGGTGTAATCACGTCTACTAAAGTTTTTAATTATGAAACAGACCCGATAAAGTTTCTGCTGATCATTGACAGCGGAGGGCTCCGCAGACGGGTTTTGACCGTGAACATCATTGATGTTCCTGAAAGTCCAGACTGTACCGCTGACCCGCAGTTTTCTTCAGGGACAGGTATGAGATGGGATTTGCCTGGACTGTGCTTTCCACAGCTGCCTGTGATGAGAGAGGACAGGCGCACCTCTTCTGGTAGAGATGCTCAGTGATTTTTTTTTATTATTTTTTTTTATTATTTGTTTAAGTAAAGAGCTGAACATACACGCAGATATTCATGTATGTAAGAAAACATCTAGTAATGTGATTTCTGAGTTTGGAATGATTTGGAAAACAGGTTATCCATATAGAAATTTTTACTTCACATTTCTGTGGAGGGTGGAGAGCAAGCACATTAAAAACAACATTACAGATTCTTCAAAGGACTTATGCAAAAGAGGACAGGAGAGAAATAAAAGGTTAAGCCTTACATGGTAAATGCCAAAAAATTTGATTTTAATACTCTTAAAGTTCAAATATTATTTTAATTTCCCAAAATGGTAGAGAAGGCAGACAGTAATCAATCCAAAAATAAATGTGAAATTTTCAATTGGGCAAGAAATAGAAATAAAAGCTGTTGAATTATGAAATTCACTAAGGTGTGTGTGTTTCTTTGTTAACCAGAAACATAAAGAAAGCCAACACTTTGCTTTACATCTAAACTCTGATGTGGGTAAATAATCAAGACCCTAAGGCAAATACCCAGAGACAGAATAGGGCATGATGACTCAGAGTAATTGAAAGTCCAATGTGAGAGACATGGAGTGAGCACTAAGTAACTTGGCATACAATGATTATTGAAAAAAGGGTATTTTAAGTTGTCTGCCCTTTTCCCAAGAGCAGTGGGAATCCTTTGACAAATTTTAAGCAGATTAGTGTTTCAAATAGATCCATCAGGTTGATTACAGAAGGACAGGAGGGAAGTAAAGTTTGAATACATATAGCAAGCATTGTTCAGAGTTCCAGGATAAATAAACTTTTCAGGCTAAAAGGCAAAGTCGAGGACATAATTTAGGCAGGACTTAATATAATAAGAAAGGAAACACATTTTTATAAATTTTTATTGACAAAATTATTTTAAATAAAAAATAGTAAAACAATTGGATAGAGTTTCATTTTACAGGTCTACTAGTGAGAAGGTAGATTTTCTTTTTTCAAGGAAGTAAAATTTTCTTGTTTTGGATGGGGTCTTGAATACTGCATATCATCAGTGAATGGCTTTTACTGCTTAGCTAACAAATGAATCAATTTTAGGATCTTATTTTTGATTGCAGTCTCGTTTTCATTTATATTTGTGAATAAAATCTACCATTTTAGAATATTTTATATTAACTATTTTACTTTTTCTGAGCATTGTTTGACTGTAGAGTGAGGATATTGTGATGAGTACTTAGTTCTTTTCTCCTTGAATATGTTACAATATTTTTATCATAGCTAGGGTATGATTGTATAGCAAAAACAATTCTTTGTCACATGATAAAATTGAAAAACCTCACATCCATCTTACCTTAAAGTTAATGTCTGCTATGGTTTGCATATGAGTTGACCTCCAATGTCATAAGTTAATGGTGGTGAGAGAGGAAATTTAATGCAATTATGGTGTTTAGGAGGTGGGCTCAGTGGGATGTCCTTAGGTCACTGGGAATGTGCCCTTGCAAGGTGGGTCTAATGAGAGAATTGTTACAAAAGCCTGAGCTGAGCCTAGCCACTCTCTCTGCTTGCTGGCTCACCATGTGATCCTTCTCCACACACAGCACCATTGTTATCCACCACCCTCTCCAGATGCCAAACCTCTGGGGCTGCTGATCTTATACTTGAACCTCTGAAACTGTCAGCTAAAAAACTCTTTATTAAGTTTGTTGCCTCAGATATTTTGTTATGCTGCTGGAAAGCTACCTAAAGCTGTGTCATTTGAAGTCCATGTCCCTTTTCTTGTTTTGTCGTGATGGATAGGCGTATGTTCATTTAAAAAAGCACCATGCTGAGAATACTGTTATGACAAATTACTGGGACTTGTACTGTTTCAAAGGATGAGAGCACCATATATGGCCTCATTATCCATCACTTAACCCTGTCATTGCAGCAAGAATTCAGTAATAAGTGATCCATAAACCAATGGATGGATATGTATTTTGTCAATATTCTTGAGCACTGAAACATGAATTCTGTGCAAATTTCATGTGTCACAAAATACAAGTCTTTTGATTTTTAAACCACTTTTACCATAAAAAGACAAATATCACATTTTCTCTTGCATGTAGAGGTTAATAAAGAATTTAACATTACATAATGCCATGTTATTTGGTATATGGATAGTAATAAATATTGTATTCACTGAATTATACAACCTACATGACAACATTTCCTTCCTTTCACACTTTAATATCATTGTCATCAATCCCACATTATATGATATTAGTCTCCCTGTTTTGAAGAAAAAATAGTATATGGAAATATGCTAAAATTATTAAATCTTAAAATTAATTTTACAAATGTTCTAGGGGCATTAAGAAAAAATGAAGTATCACACTGTATATCATAAATATGCATACTTATGATTCTTAATGTTTTAATACAAATATTTAGATGAAAAACATAACCATTTCATTTAATAGTGTAAAAGTTATTGTTACCACAAAGAACATATAAAAATGTGCAGCAGTACAGATTTCACTGATGGATGATAGTTTGAAGACCCAAAGAGTAGAAAAAAGATATCAGGAACCCAGAGAAGGAATGATAATTTGGTTTAGGAAGCTAGTGAAGATGGAAAGAAAGGTATTGAGGTGAACTTTGGGGTTTCTTGTGTGGAGACCCTCATGTGAGATATAAGAAACCTACAAGTAGACCAAATTTGGAGAGAAAACTCATGAGTTCACTGTTGAACGTATGGTGTTTGATATCCCTTTGTTATATCAAAGGAGAGATTTAAGTAAGCAATTGAGCTCACAGGTCTTGCCTAGGGCTATAAATGTTTTGTAATTGAAACCATGGACTTGGATGAGATTACTCAGCCAGAGAGAAGAGAATTAGAAGAGAGGAGGGCATGGAGCCAAACCTTGAGGAACTCCTACACTTAATGACGTGGGGAAAGAAACTCAGCCTGCCAAGGAGTCTAAGAAGGAGCAACTAAAATGGTGGGAGAAAAAGGAGAGAATCACGCCATGTGCAGCAAAGGCAGAGAGTGTTTCAGGGGACTGCCATGTGGTAAATAGACTTGAATTACAGTTGACTAAAATGAAGAATTAAAATGACCATTGAATTTAGTTAGTGATATGGGAGAAATGCTAACCAACGAGTTCTGAGAATTATTCATGGGTGTTATAGAGGTGGAAACCAAGATTGGGCAGATTGATTAGAGAATTATGAAGAGCAAACTTTTTTTTAGAAATTTGAAGTGAAATTGGAGAGAAGGCCAGGGCAGAATTATGTGAGATTGGCAACAGTTTTTTTTTTCTTTTTTTAAGAAAAATAGGTGATGATTTTACAAGCAAATGGGGGAGGAAACCATTTGAATGGGAAGTTGAAGTCATAAGAAAGAGAAAGTAGGGGGATCAGAGCACAGGTGGAATCAACCAATCATCTATGCATCTAGCCTACACATCTATCTGTCTTCTAAATGTGTTTAAGTGAAAATTTATAATTTTGGTTTATTTTATGTTCAACAAATTCAAAGTGTCTTGAGCTGTAAGTTTTCTCCTTTCAGATTATACTTGCAACCCAATCTCTGAAAACTTACAAGTGAACTGGGAGGTCCTAGTTATTTGGGTGTGTGTTTGAAATAACCTCTCTTAAAGATTACCATTAAAATGAGGTTCTCTCGAAACACATTTCATTGTCCCTTGATTTGAAAAATCATTCATGTAAGCTGTAACTTTTCTTGGAAAATATAAAATAAGTGAAACATTAACCATTTTGAAATTCGAACCACATAAGCCAAAATCAGTCACTCAATCATCAAATGAGCCATATTAAATACCATTTAAAATGATTATAAAAATAAAATAGGATTTTTGTGTGTGCAACTCTATTATATTGTGCTCACATATCCTATCCCATATAAGTTATTGAAGGAACACTAATTATATTCATAAACGCAATGCTTATACAATTGTGTTGGTACAAATGTCACTTATTACCCAAGGGCCCTTGGGTAGTAAAATCACTACTCTCTATTTTATATCCCTAGTGCTGGTACTGTCCAGTATATGAGGGGGCAAAAGGTGTACACTTGGAGATGGCAGAATAAAGTGGAATCTAGAGCAGACTGGAGGTCATTAGGCAGTTGTTGGTTAAGATTTGGAAAGCTGTAATAAGGATTTTGCCTGACATGAGACCTTACTAGCTCTTGAGGAACTGTGCCAACTTTGATATTCCCAGGCAGTTTTTTCCCCAGAGCTACTCAGAAACTCTAGTGCAGTTCCTACAAATGTGAAATGCTCCTTTTTGTCCAAGAGAAGGAAAGTCAATGGTAAAAGTGGAAAAGATTCGAAATAAGATGGCCACTGAATGTCCACTGATCTGGCAGCAGGGAGACCTCTGATAACTTTTGGAAACAGTTCCTGTTTGTAGAGGGAGACTTTAGTAGAATGGACTGGAAAGACTTAGTGGGAGAAGAAGGGAGATACAATCTCTGGTCCTGAAGGGTAAGAAAGAGACAGGACCATAATTAAGGTGGGTTTGGGATCAATGATGCTTCCCTTCCCTTCCCTTCCCTTCCCTTCCCTTCCCTTCCCTTCCCTTCCCTTCCCTTCCCTTCCCTTCCCTTCCCTTCCCTTCCCTTTCCTTTTTGTTTTTAATGAAAGAGACTTGAGCAAGTTTACATACTGATGAGAAGTAGGCAGAAGCAAGGGAGAGATTGAAGAGACAAAGTCAAGTCCCTGAGCAGGTACCAGGGGAGATGTTGCACAGTGGGTGGACATTATCCTTAGCGATGAGAGGTTCTTTCTTCAGAACAGGAGATGAGAAGGTGCAAATGTAAACAGGTGTGTAAGGCATGGGGAAAAGGTCAGCTATAACTAGTGCAGCTGTTCCTATTTATGCTGTCCAGTAGGGTGAAAGATACTCTGTGAAGAATGAGACAGAAGGAGAGGGCAGGGCTGAGAGGTTGGGATAAGAAGGCAAAGTCTGAAACAATTGGTAGAGAAAGTTGGAGAGAATGGGATAGAGACTTGCTTAAGGGCACAACGGGTTCAATACAGTCATTCTTCTAATAATTCTCTTTGAATAGGTAGCTCGGGCTTACGCTTTAGACATTCACCCATATGCAGGAATTTTTTTTTTTTATTTTTAATTTGGGCAGGCATTTCTTACAATGGGTAAGTTGCTGTTTAGTCTGCCTGAATCCCATATTGGAGTGTCCTTGCTTCTGATCCAGCCCCCTGCTAATGGAAGCAGAAGATGATGGCTCAAGTGCTTGAGCCAATGTCACCCACATGGAAGACCAGACTAATTTTTTCTATCCTGCCTTCATCCTGGCCCATCCCTAGCTGATACAGGCATTTTGGAAGTGAATTAGCAGATGGAAGATCTTGCTCTGCCTTTGAAATAAAATGAAAATTAAGAAACAATTTAAACTGTAAGCTCAGTGTTCTGAGAAGTTCTAGAGACCTATATTCCTCCAGCGCATATTTTGCTTTTTTTTTTTTCTTTAAAGATTTATTTATTTATTTGAAAGGCAGAGTTACAGAGAGACAAAGTCAGAGAGCAAAAGAGAGAGGTCTTCCATCTGGTGGTTCACACCCCAAATGGCTACAATGGCTGGAGCTATGATAATCCAAAGCCAAGAGCCAGGAGATTCTTCCAGGTGTCCTACACGGCTGCAGGGACCCAAGGACTTGGGCCATCTTCTGCTGCTTTCCCAGACCATAGCAGAGAGCTGGATTAAAAGAGGAGCAGCTGGATCTTGAACCAGTGCCCACATGGGATGCTGGCATTGCAGGACCACGTCATTATTTTAAAAAAATGTTTATTATCTTAAAATCTAATGTTTTATTATTTATTTGTCTGTAACAAAAATTTAATTTGGGAGTGTGAGGCTTGGGACTAACCATGTGTGGTACTTTGAACATAATAGGATTTCTAGTTTTTTACACTTTGGGTAGACTCCATGTTTCTGGCAATCATTTTGTATCATTGTCAGGCCTGTTGTTAGCCTTCTCTTTTTCTCTTACCTACAGGTTTTCTGGGTCATCTCTTGCTTGAAAAAATACATCGTGGTTGGATAGAAAGTCGAGATTTTATTTGCTAGCATTTGTTGAACTTGCTTCTGTTTTAAAAAATTTACTTAAAGTTTGTTATGATATTTGGTAATGCTCTGTCTATAAAACACTCTGAGGGCATGACTTGCATGTAATTTTTTTATTATTGTTTCTGCAGAAAATATTGGGCAGGAGACATGGTTCTAAGTAGCCACCAGTGTCCCTCACTACCTTACATAAAAATGCCACACAGTGGCATAGTAGGCTAAGCCTCCACCTGTTGTGCCAGCCTCTCATTTGGGTGCCAGTTTGTGTCCCGGCTGTTCCTCTTCCAATCCTACTCTATTCTTTGGCCTGGAAAAGCAGTAGAAGATGGCCCAAGTACTTGGTCCCCTGCACTTGTGCGGGAGACCCAGAGGAAGCTCCTGGCTCCTGGTTTCAGGTCAACCCAGCTCCCAGCATTGCAGCCCTTTGGGGAGTGAACCAGTTGATGGAAACCTTTCTCTCTGTCTCTCCCTCTGTCTGTAAATCTACCTCTCAAATAAATAAATACAATCTTAAAAAAAGAACACATTAAATTCAGTTGGGCAATTTGTTAGAATTTATATTTGTTATAATAGAAACTTGATCCCCTGCTTGTATGTGTAAGAAATAAATATTTAAAATTTGATATTACTCAATTTGAGTGAAACTATTTCAAATTCATATTACAATAGACTGTAATGATACAACACACAAACACTCACAAACAACACACCAGAAGTCAATAAAACAATTACTTTAACCTGAGTACTTCCTGAAGTCACTCCATCCACATTGTATTGCAAGTTACTTTTTTTAAGCTGTGGGCCAGGATGTGGGAAGATGCTAGGAGGTGTCCAGGGTGTTGTTAATTTGTTGTTCTTGAAAATGCTTCTGTAAGGAACAGAACTCTTCCTTGCCTTGTCCCATCAGGTGTAAACTTGGAGCACAGGAAGCTGGGGAAGCCACATGCTGGATCCCCTCAGGACAGGTTTTCATCCTATTTGTCACACTGTTCTCATTCGGCTAGAGTTGCCACCAAAATGTCAAGAAGTAATGAAAAGTCACTATCGTGGCAGGAAGGGTGACAAGAAGCTCAGAGGAAAAATGCAGAAGTGAGAAGAAAGAGCTAGCTATCTTAAAGCCCCACTATCCAACCTGAAGTGAATCTTGTTCTGTTTTTCTTAGAGAGATAATGAATGCATGGCACACTTTATCTTTTGCTACATGATGGTTTTGCTTCACAGCTACTGTGGAACTTGATGAGGACTACCCACTGTTTCAATCCATTTACAGAGTGACAGCCATGGATGAAGACTTTGCCAATGGCGACAGGCTGAAGGTAGGTGGCGATCGTTGTGTGAGATGCCTATGTCAGTTCAGCAAACAGAGTAAGGCTTTGGAGGTATTTTTCAAGGGTAATTATTATGACCTGATAATATAAAAGCTTGTAATGAAGTTAGCTCCTATAATGCATCATTTGTGTTAGTGTCAGTAGTAGCAATTTTTAGGTGTGCAGTAAACTAATACAGTGCTTTCCCCTGGAGATGGGGACCAGGAGGAAGACATCGATGGTGAGAAAAAAAAACTGAGGCTTTGTCCTTGGGGCTCTCATCAGACCTCTTTCCTCTAGCTAGTTCCATGACACATGTGATTGTGATTATGTATTTTTTGATGTTTCAGTACCCTAATTACTAAGTCTCTAACTCTAAGAGCCCTACTTTTCTCATAATTGATTCATGGTTGTAAAGTCTCTTAGAGATTTGGCAAAATAAAAAGGAACATATAAAGTTCTATCCTGGAGGATTCTGTGGTACCCTGGACTATGAAAATTAGCCAGAGTGCTCTGCAGCTGGCTTTTAACACATGTATTGAAAGAGTTTACTACTTCTAATTTAGTAACTCATGGAATGAAGTAATAAGCACCAAATGGCCAAGGAGGTCTCGGGTGACTTGGGCTAAGTCATGGCTGAGCCATTAAGTAGAGACGTGATACTGGGGAAGTCGCTTCATCCCTCATGCCCTTGATTTTCACAATTATGAGAGAAGGCTTTTTTCTCCTTTCTTTAACCTTCAGTAATACATCTCCTATTGTCAGTCAAAAGCTCAACATCCCTGTGGAAAGCTCCACAAATAATTTAGTTGCAGACCAGCCAATACAAAATTGTGGAGAAACGTGAGAACTTCCCCGCTAGATGATGTCTTTTCATTAAAGGAAGAACAAGGGCCCTTGGTTCAAGTGGAACATAGTCATTACCAGTTCTGTCATCTGTAGGAACAGGGTAGGGACTGAGCAGGTGCTTGTTTAGAATTTAGTGTTTTGAGACCCAGTGACATCATTACAGGCTATCACACATATCAGATGAATACAAAATATGCAGAAGGATTGGCCCTTCCTTTAGTGAAATTTTACCTTATTTCAAATTAAATTTTCTTCACTTTTAAGAATAAATTGATCTACTTTTACCTCAACATAGGTAGTACAAATAAATAAAAAACGGAATCAAGAACATAAGATAAATCATGAATTGTGTATTAACTGTATGACTATTTGGCAAATCTTTGTGCTAATTGGCTAAACAACAATATTTTTGTTAATAGTTTATTTGAAAGTCAGAATGACGCGCACACACACACACACACACACAGATCTTCCATCTGCTGGCTCACTCTCCAAATGACTGCAACAGCTGAGGCTCAACTAGGCCAAACCCAGGAGCCTAGAACTCTGTCTGGGGTTCCCACTTGGGTGGCATGGGCCTCGGTGCTTTGGCCATACCCGGCTGCTTTTCCAGACACATTGATAGGGAGTTGGATCAGAAGTGGCACTCTGATGTGGGACAATGGCATGAAGACAGTGACTTAACCCACTATACCATAACACCGCCCCAACTGCATATTTGTCTCTGCATTTTGAATATGTCAATGATGGCAATGCTTGTTAGGTTATAAAACTGAAATTAATCAGTGTGAAATAGGGAACTTTCTACATGTTTGCTCTGTTATTGTATCTTAATAACCTTCCCACCTTCTCATTTATTTTGGGATGTGTAATGCATAAGTTATTTTTCTAGTACACCATTGAGACACAACTCTCTGGACCAAAGAGAGGAGCCAACTGTTTTGGCGTGGACGCTGTAAGTGGTGTTGTCAGTGTGAATGGTGAAGATTCCTTGGACTTCGATGCTGGATTTCATGTAATTAATTTTGATCATTTTCCACATAGAGTGAAGGAAAGTGAGAATTTTGAACTCTGAATGAAAAGTTAAACACATAATGATTATAAAGGAAGAGTGGTATTTTGTGTGATTGTCAGGACTTTTGCAGTAAACCAAAGCCTAAATCTGAGCTTTGAGCTCAAAGAATCATGTCTTACCTTTTAGATCTGCTGTAAGGACTTTAAGGGGAAAAAATTGTAATGTCTTTTAATCAGGAGAAACAAAATTAGCAAATCATTAAATTTTAAAAGTGCATTCTTACTTGATGCATAGTAATTTTACATTCTTATATTTTATACATGTACACAATGTTTAATAAGCAAATCAAGGTAATTGGCATCTCAAGCTCCTTAAACATTTCCCAATTCTCTGAGTTTGGAGCCTATGAAGCCAAATCATTTATTTTAAAATACAGCTGTATATTAAAGAGACAGAAAAAACTTAAAAGTCAGGTTTTCATATTGACATTGTTAGAACATTTGTGCTGACTCCCATTTAGAATGGTAAAACACTTCTATAGGCCAAGGTAAAATCAAGTATGAACCTAATGGATTAATCTGAAACTAACATAGTAGGAAAGGAGAACAATTTCTTTTATTCTTATGAGAAACATAATTTAACAAGAACTCTTTGGTGATGATTTTCTGAGTGGAAAATTAAGGATGTTTAAGCACAACAACTAATTGGAAAGAAACCAACTACATGGATATTGAAATGGTTTGTCCATGCAGATATGAGATGTGAGGTTGAGAAATAAATGAAAAGTTACTATTACTCGTATTATTATTTTTTCAGAATTCCTCTTCATGTATTATTTGTATAAGTGGCTGAAAAATAGAAACTAAAGGTAAATGAAAGTAGAAATAGAAAAGTTACTGCTGAGTAGATATTTAGAAAGAAGATTTAATAGTTAAAGAAGATCTCAACTTTCTACTCTCAAAGGATATAAATGGTGGACAAAAGCCAATGAATTCTATTTAAATTTCAGCTTGGATATGTTGAGTGTTAGAAGATGGGATAAAGTCCAATGATACAAAAATCTTTTAAACAATCTGAGTGTTAGAACTACAGTATGAGATTAAGTTTAGATGGAAAAGAAATGGAGGTTATGCCTCTGAGCCAGGTATTTAAACAGTTCAACTCCACACCTCTGACCACCCCCGCCTCAGCCTCCCTTGTAGCCTGGACTCATACATTCAACCAAACTTCCACTATGTCCTTGGAGACCTCTCCAGCTTTCTACTACATACTAATCAATTCATTTTTATGACATCTGACATGTTGCTACCCATACAAGTGACTGAAGTTTGGTGCAGTCATTGAGTCCTGAACATTGTATGAGTTTGCCGAAGATTTGCACCAAACAGGTTAATAGGGGATATATTACTGCCCCAGTGGCTTTTGTTTTCAAAAATAGACTTGTTGATTTGGATAAATGATGTCTAATGAGTGAGCTCTGTGACAGGCCGACAAGGGAAATATCTAAGATCTCATGACACACTCAGCACTTCAGAAATTTATATACCATTTTCCTTATCCCAAGAGGAGTTCATGGTCATGTTTCTAGGGGTTAGCATCAAACAGCCTGCCTTGTGAGTTGTATCATTGCATTGTACTTTGGAGTTATGACTGAATCTGGAGTTTGCTCAATTATTTTATTCAATTCCATCTATACTTAGGCATAAGGCCAAGTTACCCAGATCTTTTAGTGAAATTTAATGGCATGCAAAATGAAGCTAGTTTGAAATTTATAACTAATGTAGCTAGGGGAAAATGCACATATATTTCTCTTAAGTACCTAGAAGAAAAAAGCTGTAAGAAACATATTGTAAAAATATGTATGTACCTATATATGAAGTTTAATATATATGGATTATATATATATATATATATATATATCTTACAAATAGTACATGCAAGGATGTTATAAAGTCTTTAAAAACTCCTTTTCAGGTTTTCCAGCTTGCACTGAGAGCAACAGATACAAAAGGTCTGTTTTGTCAAGGAACTCTAATTATCAGGGTTCGGAACATAAACGATGAGAAACCTCAATTTGAGTAAGTATGTTTACTTCAAAGTGCAGCCATAGGAGAATAGGCAAAGTCAACTTTTCACATATGTTATAAATAATAATAATAAAGAGGACATAGCCACATAGAAACTATTTTATGATTTTCTGTAGAAATTCCTAACTCTACCCATAATTAATGCATATGCTACTAGAAAGTATGAGAAAATATTGGTAAGCAAATTTAAAAGTGACTAATATTGCAATATGCAGAAAGCTTTTGCTGTGTGACTTTAAAAAAAAAAATCTTTTGCTTTCTTTTCCGAAGCTGCTACATTGCTTTTTAATAACATAAACTTTAAAGAGAAAAGCAAACCTTAAGACTTAGCATGAAATATGTCAGTATTTCATTTTCCTACCCTTGATGTATAATTGTAACATCCAAAAATGTTTGCAGATGATGAATTCACTTAGGAATCAAATATGGTACTATAATCTAAGAGGGATCACATACTTCTTACATGGATGGAAATAAAAAGAAATGGTAGTGTTTAAGTTACTTTTCTTGGGTCACCAAGTTATATCTTTACAGATGACTGAGGGAAGTAATTCATTGCTTGAGTCCCCATATTCACTATTAGTTATGTTATCAGAACAGTTTAAGCAAATTTGGACCTTAGTTTATGCCATATGTGTGGGGAAAGTTGTAGCTCCCATTCACCTATCTTTGCAGTAGAGGGGCCATCAGGATTTGTTAGGTTTTATTTTGTTTGTTTTGCATCAACCTTTGAGATCAATTTTATGTTGCCTTCATGCCTTCCTTCAATATTGCTTTTACTTATTTAGTAGAATTTAATATTGGATATTGCAAGGAATATAAAAATAGCAAAACATTGTACCTAAATGCCTTTTCATTTTTTGAGAAACATTGTATGCTCAATAACAAAGAGCAAAAAAGAGAAGGAAATGATGTACAGTGGTCTAGAATGTAAATATTAGGAGTTATATTATCTTACACTATAGAGGAGAAAGCATATGGGAGTGTGATGATCAGGAATACTGCTCCTAGGTATGTTGTCGCCCACTTGGGGCCCTTTTCCTTTGGTTTTACATTCCTTTGAGGTCTTCCCTGAAGCTCTCCCACATCCGCAGAATCAGCCTTTCCTCCTCTGCACACCTGTGGCACAGTAAGACTTCTACTGTATAGCATTACAGTTCCTCACTAGTAGCGGAAAGCCTGCAGCAGGAGCTAAGGTGAAATCCCCTGTGTATAAATCACAGTGGCATCTGGCAGGTTATCCAGACATGTTTGATGCCTGGATGGAAAACTGAATAAGAAATAAATTTTTTCAGAAATGTGTGGCTATCGATCAGGGACCTTAACCTGTGACAGGTGAGCAATAGATTTGCAAGAAGTGTCTTCATAGCTTAGTCTAAGAAGTTATGGCACTGGATAGTATTTCGTCATGCCAGATAACAAGATGAAAATGAATATGTTTAGTCCCTTATGTTAAGTTGCCTACTGTTCCATACACTGGTTATCTGGAATAATAGAGGTGCATTATTCCATTCTGCTTTTAATTTTTTATTTCTGAGGTCATGATGTCTCTGATGTGTGTCCAGACCCCAGAGATTCTATGGTTACAAATTGATGCTTATGAAAAACATTAAGTAACTTTGTACCACAAGTGCATTTCTCCAACATTTGAATCACTTTGGAACTAAAAATTCTCTACAAAAGGAAGGTGGTGTCATCACAAATCCAGAAAGTAATTTGCAGGTTATTATGTCTTGGGTAACTGCATGTAGAGGTATTTGCAAATTTGTGTGTTCAACATTTTCATTTCTATTTATTTTTGTCAGGCCGTTTCCTTTGAATCTGATTAATGTGACTGAGAAGACGCCTGTTGGAGATATTATAGCAAGAGTAAAAGCAACAGATAGAGATGAAGACAGCAGCATCACATATTCCTTTAAAACTCAGCAAGAAGTGTTTCGTTTGGACCCTGGTAAGTTTTAGATAACTACTTCTAGCTTACTTTTTTTAAAAAGCATTTTCTATCTAACAGCTGTACTTTCTTTAAATCCTAGGCTGGTAGGGCGAGTGTTTGCCCTAGCACTCCATATTGGGACACCTGGATTCAATCCTGGCCCTGGCTGCTGACTGTAGCTTCCTCCAGTAGGCAGCAGGTGGTTGGGTCCCTGCCACTCATGTCAGAGACCTGTGTTGAGTTCTTGGCTCCCACAGTTGGCCTGGTCTAGTCCTGCCTGGGAAATGAACTAGTTAATGGATGAGAGCTCTCTCTTTAGTTAATGGATGAGAGCTTCTTCTCTCTCTCTCTCTCCCTCTCTATCTCTTTCTCTCTCCTCTGCCCACCCCTCCCCAAACACCACCAGTCTTCAAGTAAAAGAAAATAAGCTTAGATTGGCAAAACTACCCTTTAAAAATTAAATATGGAGAAAGAAGCATACTAAAAACATGTGTTATTTAACAGTCTCTATTTTCCTAAACATTCTTGTGAAATAGTGATCTACTGCCTTGCTTTTATTACTGACCATCATCTTTTGGTCACAATCATAGAAATGCTTCGTGAAAGCATTGTAAACTACACTGCAGAGACATTATAATCGATCTCTGCAGTTTCACCTGTGGATAGCCTAAGACTTTTACTGAATAATCTGATTTTAGATGTGTGGTTATGGGTATATTGAAGCAGAACTAACCAGAGCCAGTTAAGTAGTTTCTGTAAGGTGTTGCCTCCATATCGAAGGCTGGAATTTGAAGTCCACAAAGCAGGATGTCAGGAAGAGAAGATGGGTATGAAGTTGGAGAGTTTAAGGGCCGACTGGAACTCACAAGTATATGCTGGACCCCACAAGGATGAAACGAGACCCCAGCTAGTTCTTTTTTTTTTTCTTCTAATTTGATGGGTAGAGTTATAGACAGTGAGAGAGAGAGAGACAGAGAGAAAGGTCCTCCTTCCATTGGTTCACTCCCCAAATGGCCAGAGCTGAGCAGATCTGAAGCCAGGAGCCAGGTGCTTCCTCCTAGTCTTCCATGCAGGTGCAGGGCCCAAGCACTTGGGCCATCCTCCACTGCCTTCCCGGGCCACAGTGAGAGCTGGACTGGAAGAGGAGCAACAGGGACAGAATCCGGTGCCCCAACCGGGACTAGAACCCGGGGTGCTGGCGCTGCAGGCGGAGGATTAGCCTAGTGAGCCACAGCACCGGCCCCCTAGCTAGTTCTTTTTGCCAGTGATCGTGGTGGAGCAAGTGTCCTGCAGAAGTCCAGTCTTTCCCCCCAGGCCGAGTACTTACACCTGTTCTAGGAGATGGATGAAGAAGCTGAGAGAAGACGAGTTGAGGTCTACTGCAGCTAGTTTATGTCAATGTTTGTAGAGTGGATCAGCAAAAGGCAACAAATTGGCTTCTGTTCCCTTTTCTCCCTCCAAGTCAGCCAACAATCTCCCTTGTGGCCCACCCAAACCAGATACAGCCAGGAAATCGGACTCTGGGAAACACAGTTTGGCTTAGTGTCTTCTCTTTCTGGCTTTGTGCCTTGTAAACTTCAAGCTCCAGCATCAAACGTGGAGACTATTTAACTAACCCCATTGTTTCTCTGGTTGAACCCTGGCTGATAAAAAAAATAGAGAGAAATATTTCAAAAACAGTAATCCCGTCTACACAGACAGATGTCTATTTACACTCAAATATCCAAAATCAAAATATCCAGGAAAACTCCGACATACCACAAAGCCATCATACGGATCATTCAGTATTTGAGATGATTTATTGGAGTTCTGAGAGTAGTTGGCTTTGTATACATCAGCCTTCAAATACAAATATCAACTGGAAAAAGTACATTTAGAAGGAACATGGCTGCAGGTGTTGAGATACAACCTGAGACACCAGCATCCCGTTGTGAACAAAAGTTTGCGTCCTGGCTGCCCAGCTTCTGATTTGCTCCCCGCTAATGCTCCTGGGAAGGGAACAGATGATGGCCTGAGTGTTTGGGCCCCTGCGCTCATGTGGGAAGCCTGGATGGAGTGCCACACTCCTAGTTTCTGGCTCTGTCCAGAGTTACGGCCATTTAGGGAATGAATCAGTGGGTGGAGGATCTCTCACTCTGTGTCTCCCTCTCTGTCTCTCTCTGACTCTTTTAAATTAATTAATAAGTAAATCTTTAAAATAAGAACATACCAGCAAAGGGCAATTTAAGAGAAACAAAAACTTGGGAATTATGAAGACATTCAAGGTAAAGTAGATGAACCCAGAGAAAAAATTGACAAAATCTGGAAGGGCTATTAAGTAGTGGCAGCAAGGGTGAATAATTATTTGTTTTTGCAGAAATTTTTCTAGGTTTGATCCTTGAGCTCATTTCTCATCTTTGTATTCAGTAAGACTGAGTGAATTTGGAAGGTAGAGGCAATGAATGATTAAGCATTTTAATATAACGTGGCTATTACTAACTCTCTATGATTACTTCATATTGTAATTAAAATATAATATTATTTAATGCTTTTTAATTAGGCATGCTACTGTCTATGTTTGAAAAATCAATGAATGATCATTTAGAGACTTGGAGGGAAATATGATGAAACCATTTTTAATGTTGAATTCTTTTTATTTTTAAAATTTTTCAACTTATTTGAGAGGCAGAGAAACACCAAGGGAGATGAACAGAGGGGGAGAACTCCATTTGCTGGTTCACTCCTAAATGCTCACAATGATTGGGGGTATTTTGGGCAGGGGTATGGAGCTGGGAGCTGGGAACTCTATCCAAATCTCCCAATCACTTGAGCCATTACTACTGCCTTCTAAGGTATGCATTAGCAGAGCTCTGCAATGAAGAGCCAGGAATCGAACCCAGGAACTCCAATGTGGAACATGGGGATCCTAACCTGTATTTGATCACTACACCCAATGCCCATATTTTACAAAGTGAGCAAAAAGCAATCAGAACCTCATAAAGGAATATTTCCAATATATATAAAATTGGTTAACATCATTTTTCTCAAGCATGAAGAAAAGATATCATTAAATGAATTAACATATCACAATATAAATAAATTAAGATGGGTGTAATAATTTGTTTGGTAGATTGTCATTTTATTTCTTTTTCTTAGTTACAGGCATAATTACTCTTCTTAAGCCTTTGAATCTTGACAAGCCAAATAATTCCAAAGTCTACCCTTTGGAAGTTGAGGCCAGAGATAATGGGAATCACTCCAGCACCTATGTGTTCACAGTTTCTGTGGAGAATGTGGATGAGCCTATTTCCTGTGATTCAAGTTTTTCGACTGGAGCAGGTATATTACAAATCCATTTGATTGTTAAAATCTATGAAACAGGCTGGCGCTGTGGTAAAGTGGGTGAACCTGCAGAGCTAGCTTCCATATGGGCTCCAGTTCGAGTCTTGGCTGCTTCACTTTCAATCCAGCTCTCTGCTAATGTGCCTAGGAAAGCAGTGGAAGATGATCCTAATCCTTGGGTACCTGCACCCACGTGGGAGACAGGAAAGAAGCTCCTGGCTCCTGGCCTTGACCTGGCCCAGCCCCGGGTCATTGAACCAGCAGGTGGAAGATCTCTCTCTTTCTCTGCCTCTCCCCACTCCTCATAACTTTTCCTGTCAATAAATAAACAAATCTTTCTAAAAAATTCATTAAACAATGTTAAACAAAATTTAAAAATAGGACATGAACTTTAATTAAGTTCACTTTTTTGAGTTCTATAAAAGAGAAATAAGAGAACTGAATAAAATGGAAGATAGAACATACTAAAAAGAAAAAATATATAACCATCAGAATCAAAACAATGCAAATTGAAATTAAAATTATGTGTGTAGTGGACAGGGAATATAAATAATAATCTAAATGTTCTAAGTTTATTTATAATATGAACTAACAGCCTCACAAATTATCAAATATATGAAAATTTAAACAATAAAATGTAAGTTTCACCTACTAAATTAACTAAGATAACAACTATGGGGAAGAAAAAGCAGTGTTGTTCTGGGTATAAGGAAATTAACACTTTTGTAAGGTAAGAATTTTTAATAACCACCAACAATACTACTTTGGTAAACATCTATGAGTATGTAAAAATCTATATTATAAAATATAAAAATTATAAAATTACATTTCATAATTAAAATCTTATAAAATTATAAATAGTTCATGTTTATATATTAAATGTATATTTATATTTTTATTCAGTATTTCTTTTTCTTAGAGTTCATCTTTACAGAAATACATAAAATTCATAGAAAATCCATATTATGAAAAAATTATGCATGGATTTCAAAGATTTTTTGAAGTAAAATAAATTTATTTTTAAACTCTATTTCCATGCAAACTTTGTAACAGTAAATTTCTGAAATAATTAAAATATATAACAGTAGGAAATTGTTCAAAAGATGGTATATATATATATATATTTGATGAATTGCTATCTAGCCATTAAAAATGAATTTTCAAAACAATACGGATGAGTTTTACATTCTATAAACTGTAAGCACAAAAGTTTCCCTGATTTTATGTACATGATAATGTGACATTTATAATTACACACACATACACCATTTTATATATAATCATTATTTTTTTGTATAGTTAAAATAATTACTCACTGCAAACATTTAAAAATTTCTCTTTATTTTGTAGCAGACAAACAGAGAGAGAGAGAGAGAGAGAGAGAGAGAGACAGAGAAGACAGATGGAGAGTTCCTATTCGCTGGTTCACTCTCCAAATATCCATAGCAGTTAGGCTGAGGCCAAAGCCTGGAGCTAGGAATTCAATCCAGGCCTACTGGCAGGAGCCCAGTTCCTTGAGCCATCACCACTGATCCCTAGAATTTTTCCTAACTGGAATATAAGGAGCAGGAGCTGGAATTTGAACCCAGGTACTCTGATTTGGGAGCTGGGCGTCTTAACTGCTAAGTTAAATTTCTGTCCCTTTGCCAAAATTATTACTAAACACGTTTTGGATTAGTTTTTAGTGTTCCTTAAATCTATAGGTTTAGCCATAAAATTCAGCTTCATGAATAGAATTGCTATTATGTAGTTATTCTAATAATGCTCTTGCTGAGTGCTTGCTTATAGCAGGCTTTCAACTATTGAAATTATAATAGAGCTTCATTTCAATATGATTAAAATAGATATATTCCTGAAAAGTTTGGTGTGAATTAAAGTTTGGGGATCACATTTTATGCACATTTACTCTACTCGTAAAAGAAACTATTCCTAGCAGATTTATGTGGATTAGTGTGCCTTTGGTATGAAATGATGCTCTGCTCTTCTTGTACTGTAGGAATCACAGTATTAGAGAGAGAGAGAGAGAGAGAGAGAGAGAGAGAGAGAGAGAGACAGAAAGGGAGAGAGCGAGCGAGAGAGAGAGAGAGGTCTTCTATCTTCTGGTTCACTCCCTAGATGGCTGCAACAGCCGGAGCTGTGCCGATCTGAAGCCAGAAGCCAGGAGCTTCTTCCAGGTCTCCTATTCAAGTGCAGGGGCCCAAGCACTTGAGCCATCTTCCACTGCTTTCCCAAGCCATAGCAGAGAGCTGGATCAGAAGTGGAGCAGCCGGGACTCGAACCAGTGCCCATACTGGATGCCGTAATTGTAGGCATCGGCTTTACTCTCCATGCCACAATGCGGGCCCCATGTTTTTGCTTTCTATGATGACCGTTGGCAAACTTAATTGTACAAATATTTGAATGTACTTGAAACCTAACACATAATGGGATTTCCAAGAACATCATTTGTCTGTTTTAATTTTTTTTAATAAAGCTTTTATTTAAAGAATATAAATTTCCAAAGTACAGCTTATGGATTACATAACTTCCCTCCCACCCGCAACCCTCCCCTTTCTCGCTCCCTCTCCCCTTTCATTCACATCAAGATTCATTTTCAATTCTCTTTATACACAGAAGATCAGTTTAGTACATATTACGTAAAGATTTCAACAGTTTGCCCTCACATAGAGACACAAAGTGAAAATTCTGTTGGAGTACTAGTTATAGTATTAATTCACAATGTACAGCACATTAAGGACAGAGATCCTACATGATTTTTTTTAAAAAAATTGATTAATTATCTATGCAATATCCAATAGACTAATCCTCTGCCTTGCGGCGCTGGCACACCGGGTTCTAGTTCCGGTCGGGGCGCCGGATTCTGTCCCGGTTGCCCCTCTTCCAGGCCAGCTCTCTGCTGTGGCCAGGGAGTGCAGTGGAGGATGGCCCAAGTGCTTGGGCCCTGCACCCGCCTGGGAGACCAGGATAAGCACCTGGCTCCTGGCTTCAGATCAGCGCGGTGTGCTGGCCGCAGCGCACCGTCCACGGCGGCCATTGGAGGGTGAACCAACAGCGAAGGACGACCTTTCTCTCTGTCTCCGTCTCTCACTGTCCACTCTGCCTGTCAAAAAAAAAAAAAAAGTAAAAAAAAAAAAAAGTGAAAAAAAAAAAAAGCCTGCACCAGGATGGCTGAGTGGTTAAGGCGTTGGACTTAAGATCCAATGGACATGTGTCCGCGTGGGTTCGAACCCCACTCCTGGTAGTTTCGTGTCTGTTTTAATTTTGCTTGGGCCATCTGGATCCCAATGAATAGGTCTGTTCTTCCAGTTTGAGTGTGTTCTCTTTTGTCTCTGTTCACTTTTCACCTTACTTATCTGTCATTTTAAAACCCTCTCTACTTCTTGTACCTTTTCTGTTTGCTCCTCATCCTGTTTCTCTGTCTATTCGGAGGAACTGCACAACTAACAGCAAGACAAGAAGAAAACAGAGTTCAAGGCACACGGAACAAAGCAAAAGCCAATAAATCAGTCGCTTTCTCCACCAGATGCTGTCCACTGCTTCTCTTCTGTGCATCTCTCACCACCCACCTCATCTCTTCTCCATCATCACATTTTTGGAAATGTAAAAGTTCCAACACACACATATGTGTTGTGTTTCTTCCTTTGAACCGAAAATGTGCCTTCTCATGTGCATAATAATATAAATCTACCTGAAAGGGGGATTCGTGTTAAAGGGACTTGTTCTTTGAGGATGAACAAGAAGAGTCCCCTAGGTGAGCCGTAGCAATGAGCCATCTTGCAGCACTGGTGTTTGAGAAGGCCTTGTCTTGGAATCACTTGTAGCTGGTGCTCACTGTCCTTCCCTTTGGTCTCCCCCGATTATAGTGAGCTTTAAAAGGCACACATGGACCCGAAGGAGGTCACTCTGACCTGCCTTGCACTACAGACTTGGCTGAGCCAACACGAGTGGCTGAGGCCACAGCAGGATCAGGATGCCCTTCTCGTGTATCATGTGGACTGCGCTCCTGGGGAGAAAAGAGAGGTGGAAAAATATCATTTTTTATTAAAAATAGAGCACCATGTTTCTTCCTGACTTCACAGCCTGTGCTCTGTTTTTTTTGTATATGAATGTGAAAAGGGATAAAACACTTCAACATTCCAACAAAGGAATCAAAGTTGAGATCCTATCTTAGTGATCATGAACTTTGCACTTGACACTGAGCAATTACACGGCAACTCCACACACTAGCCCCAAATCCCAATTTAGACATATGAAGCTGAGTTATGTTGACTCTTAATATGGATGTTAATGGGAATAAATATCTGTAGATTACTCATTTGTTCTGGGAAGCAGTACATTAAGAAATCTGCTTTAAGGGGAAATACTTACTGTAATAAGAAGCAAGAGGTAGCAGAAGAATGTTTGTTTGAATGTAAACTACCGTTCATGACTTACGTGGTTGTGCAGGTGTTTCAGTGTCTGTTCCTGAAAACACTCCAGCATCTGCTCCTGTATACATGATCCTTTCAAGAGACCCCGATCTAGAACAAGAAGTAGAAGTAAGTTGTTTTGATTGTCACCAATCTGTTTTTCTCCAGATTTGATAAAGAAAATCCAGCCGAGTGCTCAGTTTTCAATGAGCAGAAAATGATCTCACAGGTTTTTAAAATGTTCTTTCTATCTTATAGTTCCTCTAAAAGTGGGAGAAGGAATTTAAACCTTTGATTACAGTAACCTAGAATAAAAGTGATATGCCTTTAAATGAAAGCAATGGCCCTAGAAGGAGCTGAAATCACTTGAAACACTAGAACGTACATTTGTTTGACATTTATCTGATGACATTTACATACACAAATAAAATATCCTTTCGTTGTTTATTGCTTTTATTTTTCATAATTGGGAATGTTTTCCTTATTGTATATACAATTTAAACAAAGTATGTTTTAGAGCTTCATATTATTTCTGCTTTCTGCTATAATTATTCATAAAGAATGAAGAATTAATAAATAGATTGATAAATAAATAGATAATAATAAATAAATAGATATTAATATTATTAATAAATAAATAGATAAATTAATAATAGATGGTGAAATGGTCATAGCTTAAGAGAGGGTAAGAAAAAGATTAAGATAATTCATCACTGTGTTTTCTAGAAACGTTTATGGTATACATATGACTTATAATTTAATTATATTTGTAAGAAAAATTTAGTTTCTTGGTTATGTAATATATTATAAATCATATTAACACACTGAAATATTCTCCTTTAAATTTATTGACCCAGTCAAATTCCCTTTAGAGCAACTAAGGCTTTTTCCATTTGGTCATGGTTGCTCTATAGGAGCTGGCTTATACCCATCACTCAGGAACACGATTGAAGTAAGGTGTGGGGAGAAGCCCTCTGAGAATTTAGGCTATATATAATTTTTCTAGTAACCTAATTATAATGAAGATTTGATCACATTATTTTACATATATATATATTTTTTGCTCATGTGAATTTTAGGCTAGAAATAGAGACAATACAGGAAAATATGATTCCTAGTTTGGTAGGTGCAGAAGCTCAATTTGTGTGAATGTTTGTGGAGAGGTAGAGGAAGTGTGTTTGTTTGGGGTGTAGGTTTAGGCTAGTATATGGCCATGTGTGGGGAGGAGAATGTCTCCATAAATATCAATTATAATTAAGTGTCCACATGTATTTTCTTGGTAACTAAATTTTATTATAATACATAGATTTTAATATAGAGATCATTAAGAAAGAGAACCAAGACAAAGACTAGGAAAATGATCGGTTTTAGCACATCAAAAACCATAATAGCAAGGGAAGAAACAAAGGAAAGGAATTTTCCCCTAAGTACACTTGAGTGGATTTTAGTCTAACAAAAGCCAACTTTGGTTGTTCACGTAGAGTCAGTTAACATGCCCAACAAAATGGTTGTCATGTCTTTTTAGAAATAGCACTGGATATCATGTCTCCCAGGTTTTATTGTTCTCCTTTGAGCCAGAAGCTGGGTGTAATTTCTTTACAAAATCTTTCTCGAAATCTTTACCGTGTATCTTGAAACTGGTCCCGGTTATAAGCATGGGTGATAACATGGAGAAGAACATGCTGATGCCATGAAAACAGTGTCTTTGGCCAATGCAGTGTTTTATTTGCCCTATAGAGAAAATCAATGCAGTGATGAGATCAAATAGCTTCTTCCAAATAATTCAGTGCATGTGCCTCCTTTAGATACACTTTCTGAGTATACAAGAGGGAATGACTTTCTTATATTAGAAAAATCTGTAAGTGTAACGTTAAAACGTAAACTAATTATGAAACCAATGACAGCTATTTACTGAAAATGCTGTAATACTTAAGTACAGAAACCATTGGAAAAAGTACAACTAAAAATGTGAAAGAATGTTTAGATAGTTTTTGAAGTCTGGAACTGAACATAAATTCAGATTTTATTTTATGGGCACTGTCTTCACAGAATTAATTTTGGTTTAGGTCTTGCCAAAAAATTGCATCAAATCTGTCAGTTCAAAATTCATGCTTTTCAAATAATGTATTAACCATGTTTGTGTGTATATGTGTTTCTTTTTCTTTTTTTTTTAGTTTTTAATATTAAATTCTTCAGTTAATGCCACTGCCTACTTCAATTTGGATTCCCGTAATGGTGTCATTTCTAAAACGATGGGACCTCTTCTGGACTATGAAACCAATCCTAAGGTGAGACAAAATATAGAACTGAGGCCGGCGCCTTGGCTCAACAGGCTAATCCTCCGCCTTGCGGCGCCGGCACACCGGGTTCTAGTCCCGGTCGGGGCGCCGGATTCTGTCCCTGTTGCCCCTCTTCCAGGCCAGCTCTCTGCTGTGACCCGGGAGTGCAGTAGAGGATGGCCCAAGTGCTTGGGCCCTGCACCCCATGGGAAACCAGGAAAAAGCACCTAGCACCAGGCTCCTGCCATCGGATGAGCGCGGTGTGCCAGCCGCAGCGTGCCGACCGCGGCAGCCATTGGAGGGTGAACCAATGGCAAAGGAAGACCTTTCTCTCTGTCTCTCTCTCTCACTGTCCACTCTGCCTGTCAAAAAAAAAAAAAAGTAAAAAATAAAATAAAAAATTTAAAAAATATAGAACTGAACACACAAACAATGCATCCCTTTAAATTCCCAAGAATGAAAGTTATTTTAAAAACACCCAAATGTGGATAAAACCTTACTGAATTTAGGTGTTGTATTCCCATATTAATCTAGGTCAAGCAGAAATTAATTTTTGGAAGAAAATTTTGAAGGTTATTCGATTCCTTTTGCTTTTCAATTATACTTTATTGCAACATCATTTCAATTTTTGTGTGTTTCGGCAGGTATGCATAAGGTTGGGGAAGCATTGTTTCCATGTTAAAGAGCATGGAACTTGACAATGTTATGGAGAAGTTAAAAAGCATATCTGCTTACAGTCTTGAATTATCTGGAGAAATACCTCTCTGATTTGACTGGATTGTGGAAATGTAGTCTCTCTTTTCCCCCTCCAAAGTCCTGATCAGTTTAAGATCTGCAGATATTTGGAAACAAGATAGAGGTGTAAAGGGATGGAAAAATAAGCATAACATCACTTTTTCTATTAAACTGTTCTGGGAAATGGGACCATTTACATTTAAAATGCTTTCCAGTTTCTTTAAACATTTCTCAATGTTTCCAATGGTGGGATTAACAGTCACCTAGAACATGACTTTTCTAAAGGGCAAATATTTTGGCCAGAATTTTTCTCACCCTGTGAAAGTTAAAGAAAAATAATAATAAAATGCAACAACTATTACTCAGGTTCTGACTGGTCACTCATTACTCAAGTAATCTGGTCACACTACTTTCTATTCTGGTATTGCGGGATCATCTCACATATTCAACTTCGCTGGTTTCCACTCTTTTTGTTCCTTTATTCTTTCACTGGTTCAGAATTAAGTTTATAAAAGTAAAAGCCCCCTTAACACTTTGGTTTTAATTGCATTGAATTGGAGAGTTACTCTGGAAAGAATTGGAAACTTAGTCACCCACAGCCCTGGTAGACTCATTCACTTATATAGAACTGCCTGTAAGTTCTTCAGTGACCTTTTGCATAAGTTCTTCATATGTGGAACATTCATAGGCACCTTGCATTTTATTGCTAAATATTCATAGTCCAGTTGTGATTATACAGAAAACCATTGGCTTTTGTATCTATAGCAATTTTGATAAATTATTATACTTGGTTTTAATAGTTCATATAATGATCTTACATTTTCTGTGTTAATGTTCATAAAATGTCTTTAGAAATCACAGCAGATTCTTTCTAATTTTACAGCAGCTCATTTATGTTCTATGCCTTATTTTTTTTTGATGAGTAATTTCAGAACAACATTTAATGTAAGTGGTACTAGCAAGGATCCTTGTCATGATTTAAAAGATATTATTTAAATATTTCAGACAAAAATAGTATTTGGTATAAGGCTTTGATACATAATCTTTATTAAGTAAAAAGAATTCTTTTCTTTCTAGTTTGTTAATTTCTGTCAGGAATTTGATGTTGGCTTTTATAAATTTTTTCTCCATCTGTTCATATGAACATATAGTTTTTCTTTAATTACTGATGTTCTGAGTTGCTTTGATATATTTGCTATTATTGTACCATATTTGTGTTATGGCACACACCCAAGCCCATTTGAGATAGTTTTCAATATAGATTGCTTTTTTAATTTGCTAATATTTTAATTTAATTTGGAGAATTAAATCCTGATTCACTGTCTCCCCTTATTGACTAAAGCTCATCAAGGTGGACTGTTTCCTTATTTATGTATTTCTAACATGTGAGCTCATCTTCAGAAGGGTTATACATGTAGGGAAGCTACTGGGAAAGCACTGGGAAATTGTCCCTACAAAGATGTTTATCTTTTGACTTTGCCAGATGTCCCTAGGTCATGGCTGGCTTTATATTGAGAATTCTTGGACCATATGAGCACTGTCGTCTTTATTCTCTTTTTCTCTCTCCCTCTTTGTGCGCACGTGTGTGTAAGGGTGTGTGTGTGTATATCTATCCCTCTCTCCCATTCTTCCTCTAGTTTTATGTTGGTGGTACTCTTGAAGGATTATCACGAATTATTTTATTCTGTCCACCAACTTGGTCTGACCACAAACTTACCCTTGATAAACTTTCTCCCTCCTTTGGTTTTCATGCCAGTCTTACGCATAAGAAGGTAGCAACTCCCCAGTAAGGTTACAGGCAGAGTAGACAGTGAGAGAGAGAGACAGAGAGAAAGGTCTTCCTTTCTATGGTTCATCCACCAATGTCCGCTGCTGCTGGTGCGCTAGGGCCGGTGCACCACACTGATCTGAAGCCAGGAGCCAGGTGCTTCTCCTGGTCTCCCATGTGGGTGCAGGGGCCCAAGCACTTGGTCCATCCTCCACTGCCCTCCCGGGCCACAGCAGAGAGCTGGCCTGGGAGAGGGGCAACCAGGACTAGAACCCGGGGTGCCGGCAGCACAGGTGGAGGATTAGCCTATTGAGCTGCGGCGCCGACCCTGTAAGGTTATTTTTAATTTAGTTCTTGTCTCTAATGAACAGTGAATCGAGAAGTCAGTACTCAGGAAATATTGCTCAAATGAAAGCATGAACTCTAGCTACCAATTGTAAGTGGGTTGTTAAGACATAAAACAGAAAAAAATATAGATTAATTGGTTCAAAAGTGTTTTTATTTCATGTCTTCAGGATGCTAAGTACTGTGTACTCTTACCCTGACTTCTAAGACATCACATGCTTAATTTTTCTCCTACTTTTTTATCCAGAAACTTTATACAGCTTCTGCTTTTATAGGTTTTTCTTCTACTTTTTTCTTAATAAATAGTTTATACTTTGTTTCCTGAATAATAACTTACTTAAATGATAATGTGTGTTTAGTCATGCCAAATTTTATTAAATACTCCTGTGAGCCTCAGTCTCATCTCATTTATTTAAAATATTTCTTAAATAGAAGGCTCAATAATATATACTTTCATTGGATTAAATGCATTTTGAAGAGTTTTTAAATACATAATAGAACTATTATAGAATTAAATTTAAGAAAATAAAACATTAAAACCCTTCTTTCACTTCATCAAGCTTAGTAGTTAATACTTCATTGGGTCACATTTCTTAAATTTGGGGCATCAGAATATCACCTCTTCTAATGAAATTTTATACTTAAGTTTCTAAAGTATCCATGATTTTTCAATGTTTTCTAAAAATAAGATGGCTGTTTAGCTTCACAAATGTTCTTCTAAACAATGAGGCTGAGGCTACTCTTTTTATTCTGGTGTCTCAACCATTTTAAATCTGACCTGTTGATTTAAATATATTACATCCAAACCTGCTACTTACCGAAGTTCTCTAACAATTGAGAAATAACACTAACTGCATGAGTGTATGAGATGACAAAAGATGGTCTTCTTGACAGATGACCTTAAGGTATGTTTTTGGGAAAGGCTGTATACATTCTATTCTTCAAACTTTTTAAAGTGCTTTTCAGTTTTACTTTTAAAACTGGTTTTTGTGTGTATGTGTGTCTGTGTGTGTGTGTGAGGGAGACAGCATATTTTAAGTACTCAAAATTAAATAAGTAAAACCCACACACATTCTGTTCTCCCTTATTTATTTTAGCATTTCCAGTTAGTAATTGCTGTGAGAAGCAGAGAAGACCTGTCTGTGGAGTCATGTACTGGCACCATCACTATAAACATCCAGAATGTTAATGATGAGAGTCCCATCCTTACGTAAGCAATGAGTAATCTAAATATTTAAATGCTAAGATTAGACCACTGGAACTTTTTTATAGCAGGACACATATTGGTGTTTTTTTTATTTCCATTGTAAAATTAAAAAAAAATTCAAAGTGATCTAGAGGGCGAAATTCTATGAGCTCCATATTACCCCACTTTTTACATGCACAGTACCCCAACTCCATTTATAGTTTGCTCTTGAAACTGTGAAAGGGAATCATGTTCCTTGGTGAAATAAGAATCCGAAGCTTCCTGTTTTACTACTATTTGTCTTTAATAAACAGAACATTATGGAAATGCAGATTGACATGTTCACGTTACTAAGTCAATGTAGACATTGAAGGAAATTTGGCAGTAGTATTTAGTGATAACAGAAATGTTTCCAAATGTATAGGAAATAAAAAGTTGATTGCTGAAGAGTTGTAGTAATTTGTTGTCTGGAATAATTTTCTAGTCAATAGAATTACCAGAGAAAGGATGCAGATAAGAAAAAACTTTTATGTTTATTTTACTTCACATAACCATTCTCTAATATACATAACAACTCACAAATAAAGGGGTTTTGGGTGGGGTGGTGGCATTGTTTGTTGGTTTTGAAGGCCAGCGGTTAAAACTTAATATATTTATATAATATAAATATGTAATATGGAATTACATAAACTTAAAATACATAAACTTACATATATAAATATATAAACATAAACTTAAAATATATAATATATATATATATAATACAGAATTTTAAAAATGAGCTGCCTGCCACAGATGTAAAGAAACATGTTTATACTAGTGATTAAAAAAATCCCTTTTGTCCTACAGATACATACCAGATGCACCAATAAATATTTATGAAAATCTGCCTGTTGGAACTGAGCTGGTCAAATTGACAGCGACTGATAGAGACATAGGGGACTCGGTACATTATGAGTTTATTGATACCCCAAAAGAATTTTCCGTAAATGAAGGTATAATAGTGTTTTGTGGCTAATATGGTTATAAAACATAATATTAAATGCTTTTCCCAGTTTAAAATAAGCCTGATCATCATTTTGATAGGATGAAACAATCTTTCAAATGTTGAGTGATGTATTTAATATGATTTTAGGAGGTAAAAAGTGAGCATTCCTCCCTTCTCAGAGGTACGCACATGGTCTGCAGAAATCTCCTGGACATACCCAAATAGGACCCTCAACAGTGTTCTCTGGGATTTTCACATGCAATTGTTCCTGCAAAATGAGTTTTCCCATGGAAACCAGAATTCCAGTTAGCATCAATTGAATGCCTATTCTACATCATATGTCCTTATAAGCACTTTGCATGCATAATCACCCCTTTGGGTTTCTCCTGTCCTGGTCCCCATCCAGCATTATTATGCCTGAAGAGGAGGTTGGAATTATAGCTCTCATAGCTGACTCCTGTAGCAGAATTCAGACTACTTGGTTGTGACACCTATAACTCTACACGCTTTCCCCATTACCAGAAGTGAGGGGTTCATGAAGCTAACAACGGAGGTATACGTTAAGAGATGGGAGGAAGTCAAGTTTCTCCTTTTTCTAAGAGGTGATGCACTTTTTCACTCAGGAAGGAAGCAAGCTTATGCACATTCTGTCCATCATATCAGTAGAAGTAGTCCCACCTTGGGAGTCAGAATCTGAGTAAGAAGGGAAGATAACTTGTACAGGGGAGACTTGGTGAGGCAAGTCAGAACTTAAGCAGAGACAGAGAATAAAGGGTGCTCAACTGGGGTGAGGTGAGAGGGTGGCAGCACAATTAAGAGATTAGTCACAGACAGGGGCACTGCTAAAATGGCTATATTAAACGAAGGCTGTTTTCTCCTGTAAGAGATGTGAATTGTAAATGTAGAAAATGAGAAAACTAGAACAAACCATATGGGGATGAATTCAAATGGGAGGTATAAGAATGAATTTCTATTTTTCAACTTGCACATATATATCTGGGTGTGAGGACTTTCAAAAGTTCATGGAAAATGCAATCAAAAGATAAGTGTATGTTGGTGCAAAAATGTTTGAAATGCCTGCTGATGAGAGACCTTCAAAAAGTTCATGAAAATGCATGTTATGAAAAAAATGCATGAATTTCACCATTTTTTCACCAAATAAACTGATCTTTAATTCCATTTTCCACATATATACATTCCATATATACATAACTACGTATAGTTATATACATAAATGTTTATGTAGTTGATGTTAAACAAGCACAAAAACATTAATAACATCATTCTGTGGGTCTATCTACTGAAAGAATATAACAGTTTAGGAACAGGGTATCGCAACAGCAACAAATTCACTTCAACGTGGACATCGATTTCTACATACCATCTTCCCTACTAGAGACCTTAGAGAAATGGCTCTTTTGGGGACTGCAGCAGTCAAAGCATCAGATGAGATAGAAAGCATGAACGTGCTTAGAGAGAATGATGAGGCCATGTCAAGAAAACAGAATCAGCTTGAATTGGTTCTAGCTAATACTAGGAAACTTTGAATACCAAAATAAGCAACAATCCTTGTAGACTATAACCATTAACTAGAATGGGGCACCATGAGTCCATAGGGATAAAAATACATAAATAAGTTGATGCTTGTTGAGGAATAAGATGTACACATAGTTTTAAAGCACCTCATCGTAAAATACCAAATAACTGTAAAGGAAAAAATAGCAACTTTGGAATGGAGAAAACTGCAGACACCTGCTTAAGCCACACAATTAAAGTTGATATGTTTGATAATGAGACACACTGCTAATATGACAAAATAATGTATTTCTTCTGTATATTTCATCAAAAGCTACAAAACCATAGGCAAACATCGAGCAGATACAATTTGAAGAAAATTCTCCAATATTTTTTATCTTTTTTCTTTAAACAAGTCACAGAAAACTCATACAACTTTCCTGAATGGAAGGAGACTAAAGACACACAACAATGTGTGATTCTGAACTGGATTTTTGCTATTAAAAAATCATTTAGGCAATCAGTGAACTCTGATCAGCAATCTTAGAGTTAGGTGGATTGATGCTGAGTTTGATAGCTCTCATAGGATGAACATGTGAACATACCCTTACTTTTAGGAAGTGTATATGGAAGTAGTAAGGGAAAATGGGGCATCTGGTCAACCACATACTCTCAAATTGTCCAGGAAAAGAAAACCACCCAAGTTCGTGATTACCTAAAAAATGTAATAATTATACTAAAGATAGAAATCAAGAGAAAAATAAAGAGATAGCTCTAGAGGGTAGGCAGAGAAGAGTCAACATTTTAATCAATGGAACATAAAAAATACTAGAGGCCAGCACCACAGCTCACTAGGCTAATCCTCTGCCTGAGGCACCGGCACCCCAGATTCTAGTACTGGTAGGGGCACAGGTTCTGTCCTGGTTGCTCCTCTTCCAGTACAGCTCTCTGCTGTGGCCTGGGAAGGCAGTGGGCCTGAGAAGGCACCTGCATGGGAGACCAGGAGGAAGCACCTGGCTCCTGGCTTTGGATCGGCACAGCGCAGTGGCCGTAGCGGCCATCTGGGTGGTGAACCAACAGAAGGAAGACCTTTCTCTCTCTCTCTCACTGTCTAACTCTGCCTGTCAAAAAAAAAAAAATACTAGAAAGTGTCATCTAAGAAAACAGTCTTAAAATAAAAGGAAATCTGAGGGTACCTATTTAAAAAGGTGAAATAGGTTCCTGAGTAAACCAATCCAGAATGTCTGAAATTTGAGAATGTTCTGGTAGACAATTAGATGTTCTTGAAAGAAAAGTATTTGAGTCCCTAGGCCCAAGACTAAGTCAATGATGAGAGAATTAATACCAAGTTGCAAATAGATTGTTTTACAACACCTTTTGCAACGTCAACAGAGCAATGTATTTAGAAAATTAATTTTCTTCATTTTTTATTTGAAAAAAATGGTATTTATTTTCATTTTATTTGAAAGGCAGAGCTATTTTACTCATGCCACTGTTTAATTCATAGCTTACTCAGCTTCTGAACGCTCAGCTATTTTGCATCTACCTGCTTTTTAGATTCAGGAGTGGTCACAGTTGCCTACCCTTTGGATTATGAAGATGTAAGCACTCCAAAGTCTTGGGTGTTGTATTTTAGAGCTTATGATAATGAACGAATGCATTCAACAACTGGGACACTCACAGTGATTCTACAAGATGTGAATGATAATCAGCCTCAATGCTCCCAGGATATTTACACGTGAGTTATGATAGCACTTGTTTGACATCAGATTTTGGCATGGAGAAGAGTGGGAGAGAAATGAATGAACAGCCATCATACCATCTGTAGAACAAAGCAGGCCTTCCATGTTTTTCCTTCCTTTGTTTTCAAACCATATGCAACTTCTCTCTTCTTTGGTAAAAGTGGACCTGCTTTATTTGTTCTTTAAAAAGTCTAAAATTAAAGGTAGAAAGGGTTTCAAAGGATGATTTTGTAATAGCAAAACAATTACATTAAAAACCATGTATTTGTATGTATGTATGTATAGATACATAACATAAATGAGAGAGAGTGCAAGGTTTAATTAGTTTTATATCTTACATTAATTTAAAGATAGCTATAAAACCACATGCAGACTTACCCTCTTTGCTCTGTTTTTTCAATTACATATAAATTTCCAATTTTAGTATATGTGCTGCTGAAGCGAGCACAGGATTCCATATAAATTTAAGATTCTGGTATGATATGTTATTTCATTCTAAAAATGGAAATCAAATCAGTAAGGATTCACTTAGTGAATTCACTTACTAGAAAAGTTTAGAAAGTTGACAAGCAGTGGCCAGATTTTCTGATTCATAGTGAAATATTCTCCACAGGATCCTAGAATGCTCAGAAAGTCTTAACCAGCTCTGGTAGTATTGTGGTGAGATATTCATCTTTGTTATTCTAGTGACATACTTCATGTGATCATTCATTGATCACTGATATATTGCTACTTATCAATAATAATCAATTGAGGATAATCACAGCTGACAATAGTATAACATAACATTATGTATTACAAATTGAGTATCCCTTATCTGAAATGTTTGGGGTCAGAAATATTTTGAATTTGGATTGTTCTGTAATATTAGTATATCCATAATGAAATATTTTTAGGGCTGTGCCCAAGTCTAAAGATGAAATTCATTATGTTTCATATACACCTTAAATATGCAGCCTGATAATTTACAGGGTGGCTGGACTTTGGTGCACTTATGGCATTGCAGAGATGTCAAAAAGCTTGTAGCACTTCAGGTTTGGGAATCTCAGATTTGTGGTCCTCCACCTGTATGTTGAAAACCTGAGGAGTTTAGTGAGATTGCACTAAAATCTACTCTTGAAGCAGAATTAACAGCCCCACAAGTTGAGTGATGGAGGCTCTTGCTTAATCAGAATGCGTCTTTCATAATGGAAACTGTGTTTTATTACATGTTATGCAAGATTTTTGTTGGTCTACCCTTGGGTAACCCATCTCTCACTTAAAATAATATTTGTAAACGCAAATGCAGGCATATATTTGTTTATTTTGCAGAAATAAAACAGTGTAAAATCCACATATAAAAACAATGTTATGGCTCTGATGTTCTTTGACTATCAACTTTCAGTTTGTAAACTTTTTGCTAGAGCATTTTACTAAAAACTAAAAGGTCAAAGTAACCAAGGCTAATTCTGTAACCACCCCAATAGAAATTTGTTTTCACTTTCTATTTTAACTAGTGGTCTACAGATTTTTTTTGAAGGAATATTACTCATTTTTGTTTCCAGAACATTCTTCATACTAACAAATTAGCCAACTTTTTATTCCAATGGTTTTTCAATACTAAGATATTTTAAATGATTAACATTAGGCATATGCTTTTAAAACAGAAAAAAATCCACAATTTCAAATTTTGGTGGTA
This sequence comes from Sylvilagus floridanus, assembly GCA_949820135.1. Lineage (NCBI taxonomy): Eukaryota > Metazoa > Chordata > Mammalia > Lagomorpha > Leporidae > Sylvilagus > Sylvilagus floridanus. The sequence goes on from OX463236.1 coordinate 36,595,803, forward strand.
GATACCACTAATTGCTATGAAAACACACAGACAACTAAAATCTATACATCATTAATGAAATCAAGACACACTTTTCCTTTTGTGCCTAATGCAAAGAATAATGTAGGTTTCTACTGTGGGGTGAGTACTGCCCTGTCCTGTGGCTCAGGGATTCTAGTTGATTCAGTTGTCTGGCTTTGCTGTGCTGTGACCTTTGGACCTGAGCCAAATGGAAAAAGGGGAGAGAAAGTATGTAAAATCAAATTTTAATCCCCTTTATTAGAATTGAAACGTGGTCTTCTCACTTAGACTCCTTGTCCTAGTACACCTCACCCAGCCAACTGCAGGGAAACTGGGAGACAGAGATGGGCATATGAATATTAGCAGAGACCAACAGCCCCTGCTAACTGTTAAGTCAATGCAATATTCCATCAGTAGTTCTGAATGTCCTTATTTTTAAAATAGAGACAAAGATACACTTTCTACCTAAAGAAAATGTATGCATTAATTAATTTCAGGAGATCAGATCGATATCTAAAGTTTATAAATATACAATTATGAATCTGAAGTCAAATAGCCATTTTGTTAAATGATAATGTGTTTGTCTTACTACATTTGTTGTTTGTTAATCCAACATATAGTAGTTCATTTTTCTTGGCCTCAGCGTGGATGCAAGTGATTGATCTTATATAATTTTTTACCAACACTATGATTTTCTTATTAGCAGAAGTGGTTATTAATATGAGCACATTTAAGACATCTCTAACATTAGTATTTTCATCTGCATAAATAAGGATGAAACATGTGATACCACACTTTTTTCTCATATTTTATTCATTACAGAATTGAGCTTCCTGAAAACATCCCAGTTGAAACTCTCTTAGTTTCTCTAGCTTGTACAGATAAGGATGGAACTGTACCCAATAACAATATCACTTATCATTTGATTACGGATACTTTTTCAAATGAAATCTTTACCCTCACAAACAACGAGCTGAAAGTAAGTATTTTCAATTTGCTCTCTGATTGTGACCCTATGATTAACCTTAGATAGAAAAACATTTTATTTTTATTCTTATAAATTTCTTAATGAACTACAGTAGTTCAAATAGCTGATGGCAGAACTTGTTCCTGGATTTTCAACTGAACCTTAAATTGCCAACAACATATCTTGGTTTGGGGTGGATGTTGGAATGTAATTTTTATCTTGGGAACTGAGCTAGGAAGGTTATAAATTTCCTAGAACAAATGGTTCTACGATAAAATACTGCCTATTCCTTTGGAATGTATTGAAGTTACCACCATAACCTTTAATAATATAATAAATAACATCAGGCTAGGTATATAAACAGAATAAATGTGGAATATGCAATAGCTCAAATATTTTACCAATTCAGGAAAACTATACTTGATTTGCAGTAAGTTTTGCGACCTAGGTCAGGCTATATTTTCCTGTTTTGAAAGATGAGGCATATGTTCAACAGCATGATAGAAAACCTGCTCACCTTGACCAATAAGCTGAGAAGAAACCCATCCTGGTCTTGAAGAGTAGGGCACAGGTAACAAATCCTCTTTTGAACCTTGTTTTGAAACTGAGTGTTCTGCAATTAGCCTTCCACCCAAGTTGACTTTTGTAAAAACTGATATCTTTACCATGTGTTGTCATCACTCTGCGACTGAGGTACCTAGAATCACTTTCACCATCTGAAAATACTGTGATATCTTTCAGTTCTGTCTTTCACTCCTGTTGTTTATACTTCTAGAAAACTCTCCCCATCACTTTGGATTTCCCATTACCAACACACTTTTGCACAATTTGTCTAACTTTGTTAGGCACTTCTTTTAGAAAATCACCCCTTGATTTCTTCTCGTTCTTCTCTGGATCAGATGCTTCTCAGCTTCTCATAGCATTTTGTGTCTCTTCCATCATGGCACTAATTAGTCAGACAAAGAAAAATCTGTTGTTAGACCAGCCTCTGAAGCATATGCAATGCTTAGATATATTAATTAATTCCTGAATTTAATGATTAAAATTAAATCTTGAAGCAATTTTGTAAGGCATTGACAGGTTTTAGTCACATGACTGCTAAATGCTTCAATGTCAATGTCTCATTTTTTCTAATTCTTTGCAACTAGAAGATATTGTTAAAAGACCAAAATGTTTAAAAAAAAAAAAAACCCTTATATGTATATCATTTGTTGATTCTCCCTATTGAAACAAATCTAACAAAAATAAAACAAGCACACAAAATACACAAGCAAACAATGCTATTTTACAGGACCTGCTGTAATTTTAGCTAAAACTAGTTGCATAAATTTCAAAGGCAAAACCATTAAACCAGAGAAACCTATGATGGATTTTTTCCCCTTTTCCAGGGAAATTATGTAATACTAACCTGTACTAAGCTCAGTGGTGTGTGATATGACCCCCCTCTTTTTTTCCTCAAATTTTATGTAATTGGATGTGAACAATAGTATTTTTCCCAATGGATGATTACATTCAGAAAGGTTATTACAGCAGCAGGATCATTTTGGTTCTGCAGCAGCCAGGGAAAAGAAGCCAGTTGGTAGAAAAAGCAGCTGACATAATTTTAGCACTTAGTGAATAAAACATTTATTAGGAGAACATAGAAAGAACGTGTGTTTGGCTTTCCAACAATGCTTGAGTTTCAAACTCACAAAAAGCCATAATTTAGATACTTTTTTAAAGAAAAATTTAAATAAAATGCATTTGTCTTTGCTAATCATTTACTGACATGTGGGTTGTCATATGTGGGGACTAACAACCAGGATTTAGAATAAGTACTAAGTGTTTTAGGACAAAATCATCGTTAAAGGTTCAGAGTACTACTAGATGCTAACTTAATTTTTCTTAATTAATTCATGAGCAAAGTTCACCACTGCTAGTGATAGCCATATCACTTTTTTTCTGTTTTATTTTTTAAGATTTATTTATTTATTTGAGAGGCAACGTTTTACACACACACACACACACACACACAGAGAGAGAGAGAGAGAGTCAGAGAGACAGAGAGAGAGACAGAAACAAAGAGAAAGGTCTTCCATCCACTGGTTCACTCACCAAGTGGCTGAAATGGCCAGAGTTGGGCCAATCCGAAGGCAGGAGCCAGGAGCCAGGAGCTTCTTCTGGGTTTCCCTCCCAGGTGCAGGGGCCTAAGCACGTTGGCCATCTTCTACTGCTTTCCCAGGCCATAAGCAGAGAGCTGGATGGGAAGAGGAGCAGCTAGAACACGAACCACTACCCATATGGGAGGGCAGTGCCACAGATGGAGGCTTAGCCTACTACTTCATAGCACTGGCCCCAGCCATATCATTTTAATATTTTACAAAGAATGACTAATATGTCTAAATGATTTCACATGCAGTACACTCAACTTATTAATAAACTAATAAAACATGAATATTTCTTTAAATCAGTATTGTTAATCTTTGTTTCATTAAGTTAATTCCCTTTCATGAGCCTTGACCAGAAAAGTCACCAAATATATTTTTATTACTTAGTTCCTTTAAAATTATTTTGCAATGTAATATTTGATACATGCAGCATAAAAAACTAACACTTTCAAAAGTTATGAAACATAGCAACAAAATAAATCCCTGACTACCTCACTCCACTTCACAATTAGAACATTCTGTCCTTTCCTAGCCCCCCACTGATCCCCTGCAGGCACCAATATCCTGAAGTTTGCATTTGTCACAGCCATGGGGATTTCACAGTTTTATCATCTGTATATATGCTCTTAGATAATATCGCTTTGTTTGCTTAGCTATTAAGCTTTGACAAAGTACTACCATTGCTGCAGTCTTTTCTTAATTTGCTTTAGGTCTCTAAGAAACATCTACATATAGTGAGTGTCTATCTCCTTATCATAACACATACTATTCCTTAATATTCCCTTGAGTAACTATGCCCATTCTCCCACTGATGGCAATTTGAATTTGCTTTTGATTCTTTTGCATTATGTCTATTATTGTAATGAACATACTTGTGTGTTTCTCTTGGTACCCACAAACAACAAGATCTGTTAAATCTATACAAGGAGTCTTCAGCAAGTTCATGGAAAAATGTATATTATGGCAAAATTGAGCATGAATTTCAAAATTATTTTGCACCAAAATAGACTTATCTTTCAATTAAATTGTTCATAATTTATTTGAGGTGTATCTAAGTTAAGAGAACTGTCACGTCACAGTGCATGCAAATGTTCAGCTACCTGAGATAGTGTCAAGGTGTTGGTTTCTCCTCTCAATAGCAATCAATAAGCATTGCTCTCTTCCAATATCTTTGTCATGATATTTGATACTCATAGAGCTTGGTATGCTTCTGCCTGACTGGTAACAAGGGTGCACATCTCATATATTCAACCATTATGTAAATAAATATGATATATTTGCATCTCCTCTGTTGAGGATAAACATTCTTATTTTGTTTGTTTTCCTTATGGGTTTATAAAATATGTTAAAATATTTGGAAAATATGCTTTCCCGTAAATATTTTAGCAAGTGCCCATTCATACTTCAGTTTTTCTAAATGCAAGGGAATTAGTTTTGTAACATGGAGGGAAGTGGGAAGTCAGCTAATTTTTTTCAAAATTGAGGATGCCAATCTGCAAGTGACATTTCTTTAGTGACCTACAATACCATCCCTCACAGATAGAAAATTCTCTCTATGTTTTAACCTGTCTCTGGTTATTTTATTTTTTATACAGATTTATTTATTTGAAAGGCAGAGTGACAGGAGAAAGAGAGAGAGAGAGAGAGAGAGAGAGAGAGAGAGAGAGAATGCACAAAAGAGGGAGTGAGCACAGGAGACACAGACAGAAACACAGAGAGAAATCTTCCATTCTGTAGTGGTTCACTTCCCAGATGGCTGCAACATGCAGACCTCCCTGGGTCATCCTCCACTGCCTTCCTAGGCACATCAGCAGGAAGTTGGATGGGAAGTGGAGCAACCAATTCTCAAACCAGCACTCCAATATATGGGATGCCAGTAATGCAAGCAGTGGCTTAACACACTGCACCATAATACTGGCCTCTTTGGTTATTTTCTTATTGTAGTTGTAATTCTTCTCACTCTCAATTTGTTACAGTTTCCTCAGGTCATCACAATATAAGAAGAGAAAAGGCACAATGATTATATAGGAGAATAAGAAGACTATGCCATTGGGATTTGTTTTAAGACTTACGCATATATTTGAGGGGCAGAGTTACAGAGAAGAGAGAGAGAGAGTCTTCTATCCACTGCTTACTTCCCAAATGCCCACAACAGACAAGGCTTGGTCAGGCTGCAGTCAGGAGCCATGAATTTGGGGAGAGGCCCAAGCACTTGGGCCATCTCCCGCTGCTTTCCCAGGTGCATTAGCAGGGAGCTGAATCACAAGTGGAGCAGCAGGAAATTGAGCCCACACTCTTATAAGGAACACTGAAATTGCAGGCTGGGGCTTAACCTGCTCTGTCACAATGCCAGCCCCACCACTGGTGTTCTCTATGTCACTTTTCTTTATCCACATAGAAGGTAGACTGGACTTTAGGGTTGAAAGGTATCTTACAAACCGTCTACATTTCACTTCATTTATGAATAAATGCTTTTCTTCAATTTGATTAATGCATTTACAATCTCCAATTTCTGTACTTCCTGGAACATGCTAGAATAACTCAGAGCATAAAGTTATGCTCCTGTGCTTCTCTATACCAACTCACCTCCTGGTTGCTGCATATAACTTTCCTCCCTAGGAAGTACTTGTTGAGAAAAGCAGTTCATGCGACTGTAGGCAAGGAGAGAGCCTCAGGGAAACTGAGACACAGCATGCATTCAGATGCTCTGCATTCTGCCCTTTGGTGGTCTCAGACCCAGTCTGGGCTACGACCACTGTAGGGACTGTGTGATTATGCATCAGCTCTCAAGGGAAGACTCTCAGATGGCCCCTTGTCTTTAACATTATTCAAAATCCTGCAAACATCACGCCTGTGCTGCGTATCCCTCTCTGGAGAATAAAGTGAAACAGCAAAAACATGAGATGCTTTGACCTCTCTCAGGGTGAACCTCGAGTTTTGTTTTTGCATGATTTTGAGGCTTGCAATGGAAATCTGGTTTCTACAATACTATTCCCACTGTTACTAACCCAGACTTCATTCATTTTGAAAAATAAATGTAATGAATTCATGACAACTTCTCTTTACATACCTTAAATACCCTTCATGGTAACTACAGATGCTCCTCAATTTTCAAGGGGATATATCTAGAAAAATCAATCCTAAGTTGAAAATATTACAAATGGAAAATGCATTCAATCTATCTAACCTAGTGATCATTATAGCTCCTCTTTGTGATCACAGAGCTGACTGAACTGCAACACTGCCCACATGGGTAGGGGGAGAGAGAGAGAGAGAGAGAGAAACCCTACTTTCAGTAGCCCGAAAGGATCAAAATTCAAAATTCAAAGTTCGTCTTTATTAAGTGTGTATGGTTTCATACACCAACACAAAGTTGAAAAAATTTAGTAAGTCATAGATCAGCTGTATTTACAAAGTATCTGGGAGAGGGGACAGACAGCCTGTGGCAAATTAATCCGTGAAAACGAATGCACACAAAAGAGGAAATCCTGGTCTTTCTATTAATGTATTTGTTACTATAGAATATTATACACTGCCATTATTTTAGTCAGGCAGTGAATTTATGGCCTACCTGCTATAAAACTTTGCTATGCATTGTGGAAGCCAACAGCTACATAGCCCATTAACAACAAATATACATCCAAATTAGGATATGTTAAAATTTTGAAATAACAGATTTCACAGAGTAAATTTGAACAAACAAATGTAAGTATCTCATTTTTTATATTGATTACACGTGGAAATGATAATATTTTGGATATGTTTGATTAAATAAAATATTTTGCTATAATTGTCTAACTTTTTAAAAATACGTGTTTAAAAGTGGCTACTAGAAAAATTAATGTGACAGTGGCTCATGTTATATTCCTGTTTGACGATTGACAACACTGTTGTAAAATATCACTTTCACTCATTTGTTACCAAAATGGGTCCCACATGTCTTCATTTTGAATTTACGTAGATGACAAAATAGATGTTTAACTCAAACAAAGCAAAGCAAGATTGTCAATGTACTATTTTTCATCTGCAGATTGGACCGTCACATCTAGATTTTGATAATGCTGTTTTTGCCGGAATGCACTTCAAATACACCCTCTTTGTAAGAGTGTCTGATGAAGGAAATCCTGTATTATCAAGTAAGAAGTCATTAAACCAAAATAGCTGCATGATACAAAATACCTAATTCTTTAAAAAATTAGTTTTAGATGTGTAATACCTGTAAATATTCCAGTGATAGAGTATAATAAATTCTATGTTATTATTTATTAACTTATTTTGTGTACTGCTATTGAAAATCTCAAAGTATAAACAAAAACTGGAACTACAGTGGGAAAATTATGTTGAAATGTTTAGAACTGCATTTTGTAGTTACTTAAGGGGCAATGTCAAAGGTTAGCTTTTCTGAAGTCTTTTTGCTTTTAAAAGATTTATCAAGGAATTACTGTATTTAATACTGGAGAAGATTCTAATATTCAGATTCTCATAGTAAATTGCATTTCCTTCATTGTTGCCTTCTTACATTGTCATGGTAAAGTACTTTAGTCCTATTTCCACTAGTCAACACTACATCTATTCTCAGAAACTCTGATGCTTTGTTCAGAATAGAAGCATTTATGTTTAACTATGCTAGAAAAGCAGCTATCTAGACGATGTTCAAAATCATTTTGTAGAATATTTTACTCCTAATATTAGCTTTAATACTGTATGAACTTAAAAAGTCGTAACGCAATAAGACTTGCCAACATAAATGTGTATGTATAATTTATGCACTCAGAATGAAAGATATAATGTGAAGTTTCAGAAAGTAAAATGAAAAAGAGTTACTACAGGGGCTTTATGATCTATCCTGCTACATTTTTGTGTACATGTTTCTCCACAGCAATGATTACAGTCATCGTAAGAGTGAGTCGCATAAATGAACTGAATCCAACTGGAACCACATTGGCCTTTACCTTCAGCATATTTGAAAACAGTCCAGTTGATACACTAGTTGGGGAAATTACATTTACAGATGCGGACTGGCCATTTAACAATGTAAAATATGCCATTGTTGGAGGCAATTTGGGAACACCTCCCAAATTTTACATCGAACCCAATACAGGTACTATAAAAACACTGATATTCACTCTATAATTAAGGAACTCACATATACTCATTGTGGGTGGTTGTACTTAGAAACCATGAGCGGCTGGCGCTGTAGCTCAATAGGCTAATCCTCCGCCTGCGGCGCTACCACACCAGGTTCTAGTCCTGGTTGGGGCACTGGATTCTGTCCCGGATGCTCCTCTTCCAGTCCAGCTCTCTGCTGTTGCCTGGGAATGCAGTGGAGGATGGCCCAAGTGCTTAGGCCCTGCACTCGCATGGGAGGCCAGGAAGAAGCACCTGACTCCTGCCTTTGGGTCAGCGCAGTGTGCCAGCCATTAGGGGGTGAACCAATGGAGAAGGAAGACCTTTCTGTCTCTTTCTTTCTCACTGTCCACTCTGCCTGTCGAAAGAAAGAAAGAAAGAAAGAAAGAAAGAAAGAAAGAAAGAAAGAAAGAAAGGAAGGAAGGAAGGAAGGAAGGAAGGAAGGAAGGAAGGAAGGAAGGAAGGAAGGAAGGAAGGAAGGAAGAAAGAAAGAAAGGAAGGAAGGAAGGAAGGAAGGAAGGAAGGAAGGAAGGAAGAAAGAAAGAAAGGAAGGAAGAAAGAAAGAAAGAAAGAAAGAAAGAAAGAAAGAAAGAAAGAAAGAAAGAAAGAAAGAAAGAAACCATGAGCATGGGGACATCTTCAGACACAACTGGATCTTGAACTATGTAGTATTCACCTGGGTTTGTCAGCTGAATCCAAATGTCTTGGTTACTTCAAGAAAAACAGTGAAGCTTTGATCTTTGCCATGCTGAACTCCAGAAAGCACTACATAATCTTCCAGAGGTTACAAATGTGTAATAACTGACCAAAACAGTGTACAAATTAACATGTGTCATGGTTTTGCTGCCATATTAGGGATATCACTATCTAAAGAAAGGTGATGTGCATTAGTTAATTTACATTTGTTATTGCAATGATTATTTAATGTATATAATGAACATAGTTTATACAGTTTATAATTCATATAAATTGGAGATATTTATTAATCCTGACCTACCATGTCTTGCTTTATGCTTGTGTTAGGAATGATAAAAGTGTTGGATTCCCTAGACAGGGAAATGCAATCACAATACAAGATAGCTGTGAGAGTATCAGACTTGGACAATGATGCCCTCCCTGACCCCATCAGACAGAGAAGTGCTACTGCTCAGGTGACCGTCCATGTCCTGGTAAGAATGAATCACTGCTTGTGTTACTGTTTGCTCTTAGGCATTGAGAAATAAAAAATAAAGCATAGTTAAGAATGGGTATATATTTGATTCCTTCAGTGAACATAAATGTAGAGAGGCAAATGTTTGCTTTGAAAATATTCTAAACTGTAACATAGAGTGTTAAGATTGTCATTATGAAATTAATATGTTGTGACTTCTGAATTAATTCAATTGTTCTAAGAAGCTGAATTTACATGTGGGATGCTTCTTACCTCGATTGTATTTAAGTTGTGGCAAGGATTATTCTGTGGAGAAACCTATCGCCATTAACAAGCACATGTTTTAGAGGTCTAGAGCTTACCCTGTCAGGACATTTAAGCTATTTTTCTGTTTGTCTAACCAATCTCTCCCTCTCTGTCTTTCAATGAAGAAATATTTTATTATTATCACTAGTAAATATTCTGAGATCAGCCACAGAGTCTCACAAACATGGAGTACAGAGGTGAGATCTTCTAAGTATTTTTAAAATATTCAATGCAAAACTATATTTGACTTGGCTTATTCAAGACTTGCATCAATACAATTCTGTACATGGCTTCCATTGGTGGAACAGAGAGTGAAAGTCTCCTTTATAGATAGTGCCAAATTTTCTTTATCTTATGATTTTTGTTTGCATTCTTTTTTGCTTCTTGGGAGCTGTACGAATGCCAGCACTGGATTCTAAGGAAAAGGCAGCAACTTCTAATAAAAAAGATTTAAAACCACAGGCATTGTTGAGAGCCTGTGTACGCTCCTGCGTGGTGAGCACTTTCATATGTGCTTTTCGTGAGTTAAATAGTGAGTGGTGCTCATGACTCAGTGTTACCATCACCACCATAGGCTCATTATGTCTGGAAAACACAATAAACCCGGCTAAAAATATTTGTGGAGAGAAACTTAATGAAGTGACTTGCATGGCTTCAACCATGACTCAAAAATGTCTTAAGCTAATGAACCTTCTTTCCTAATGTAAGATTTCAGTAACGTACCCCAGGAACACTCAATATTACAGGGCCAACGGTAGGTGTCTTCCCATTTGCACTTCTGTAATCTAATGATTGCATTTTCTTTTTGCCTATGTTCCAACGGTTATGAGGACAAAAGATGTCTTTGTTCTTCAGCCATGATATCATTCATATGTCTTTCTCTTATGTGCCTGGTAGGATTTATTCAGAAATGAGTCCTTCATTTCCTGAAACTATGCAAAATGTTATATCCATTTCCCACCATCCAAGTGTGGGCTTAGCCTTTGCTGAAGACATTGCTACAGAATTTAAATGCCTGTCCTCTAAACATACTACCAAACAAACTTTGGATAGAAGGATGAAAATGTTCAGAAACTATCAGCTTATGCTGATAGGAACAGTTTTTTTGATACTATACCTAGCTCCAAAAAAAGATTGAAGCTGACATACTAAAAGAAACAGAGTGGCTGGCGCTGTGGTGCAGTAAGTTGGGCCTCCACCTGTGGTTCTGGCATCCCATATGGTGCCGGTTCATATCAGCTGCTCCTCTTCTGATCTAGTTTTCTGCTAAGGCCTGAGAAAGCAGTAGAAGATGGTCAAAGTGCTTGGGCCCCTGTACCCACGTGGGAGACCTGCAAGAAACTCATGGCTCTTGGCTTTGGATGGTCCCATCTCTGGCCATTGCGGTCATTTGGGGAGTGAACCAGTGGATGGAAGAAGACCTTCCTCTCTGTCTCTCCCTCTCTTTGTCTGTAATTCTACCTCTCACACAAATAAATAAAATCTTTAAAAAAAAGGAACACAGTGTAGTCATACTACTTAAATCAAAGGAATCGATTAGATGGAAATTTCATCTATAATAATGAGCAAAAATCAAAAATCTATGTATTTCATAAAAATAAAAGGTTAGTACTTTAATGGCTCCCCGAGTCATGTAAGTCCTTACCCTCTGTGAGACTGCACTTGGAAGTTATTTGTATTGGATTATGAGGTGATTAGTGTGAGATGAAGAAATCAGGGTGAGGCCCTGGCTCTGTAAGACTATTGTCCATTTAACAAGAGACACCAGAGAACTTCATCTCTCTCCACCACGAGCGAGCACAGTAAGAAGGCTGCAGCCTGCAAGCCTGAAAGAGAACCTGCACCAAAAACCAAACGCTACCAGACCTTGATTTTGGACTTGAGCCCATAGAACTGTGAGAAAATATATTTCTGTTGTTCAAGGCATGCAGTCAATGGTATTTTGTTTTGGCAGCCCAAACAGACTGAGGCAAATGCCAACTTGTTTTCTCAAACAAACAGGCTTAGATGTTATAAAGCTAAGATATTGGGGCTGGCACAGTGGCTCAGTAGGTTGAAGCCCTGACCTGCAGTGCCAGCATGCCATATGGGTGCTAGTTCAAGTCCCAGCACCTCCACTTCCAATTCAGCTCCCTACTAATGTGCCTGGAAAAGCAGCAGAGGATGGTGAATGTGCTTGGTTCTCTACATCCAAGTGGTTGACCTGGAAGAAGCTCCTGGCTCCTGGATTTGGCATTCTCCAGCCCTGGCTGTTGGGGCCATTTGGAGAGTGAACCGGAAGAGGGAAGATCTCTTTGTCTGTCCCTCCTTTTCTCTCTTTGTAACTCTGCCTTTCAAATAAATAAATGCATTTTTTTAAAAAAAGAAAGCTATGAGATAAAAAGGCATATCCCTAATAGATGGTTGATACATATATAGATAAATGGAAAATAATACTAAGTCTAGGATCCAACATGTAAGTTAGTAGGTTCATGATAAATTATTGCATAGATAAGATTAGAATAACTAGTACCCAATTTGGAAAGCAACAAACATCGATTCCTAGTTTAAGAAATTTAAAAATTTATGTGTAAAACAATAAACAGTCATAAGCAAACATTCACAAAATCTTGAATATGGGGGGATATTTCTTTTTTTTTAAGGTGTGTATATTCATTTGAAAAGTAGAGTTAGAGAGAGAGAGAGAGAGAAAGAGAGAGAGAGAACCTTTCATCCTTTGGCTCACTCTCAAAATGGCTGCAGCATATAGGATTAGACCAGGAGCCAGGAGCTTCATCTGGGTCTCCCTTATGCGTGCAAGGGCCAAACATTTTGGCCATTATCTGCTGCATTCTCAGGCACATCAGCAGGGAATTGTAATGGAAGTGGAATAGCCAGGACTTGAAGCAGAGCACATATGGGATGCTGCCACTGAAGACCACAGTGCTGACCCCTTGGTGAGGGATTTCTAAGCATCCTCACAAGGCAGGCATCATACACGTCAATATTGTTAGGCCCGACTGCAAAGACAGCCTATTTGCAGTTCAATAATAGCATAATTTACATGGAAAGGCAACCAAAAATTGAAAAAAATATATTTATAGCATTTATATTAGAATTTCAAATATTAATATCTTTAGCCAGTCATAATCAGAAAGAAAAGAGCTCAATAGGAGTTTCTTATTAATATAAAAATTGACAAATATTGTAGTAAACAAGGAAACAATGACAATAATTTATTTTTGCATATTAAATTGGACCCCCAAAAGCAGATATTTTGTTTTAGAAATTATGTAGGTAATAGTCAAATGATTTTTTTCAGAAATTCAAATTAAATTGGTACAATTTTTCAGAGGGTTTTTTGACAATACATATAAGTTAGCATTACCATTTTATATGTAAAGAAATTGTTGTTTACAGAAGCTAAAAATCAACAAGTGTGGTTATCAAAAACATAGCCAATCCTTTGTACCAGCCCTTTGATCATTATATTCTTTTATTGATTGTTAAATGCATAACGACAAAGATCATTCTCCCAGTATCTGTGGTGGAACATTATCTCAAACCATGACAAATTTTATTTTCTAAACATGTTAAAGCATGTCATGGATATTTTTCCATATGATTAAATATTTTCTTCACATCATCTCTATGTATTTTGCAAATTTTAGCTGAAGCTATTTTAGTTTAGAATGTCTACCTTCATTACTAAAACAGCAACAAAACAAAAGATCAATAGAAAGCTCTCCAGACTGCCATGACTACCTGCTAACATCTGTGCACTGACTTGTTCCTTCGCCATCACTTGTGCTCCCAGACCTCTGGATTTTGCTCTCAGTGTAGTGTCTCCTTTAGTCCTTGCTCCCTTCTTCATTTGTTGGACTTCTACTTACCCTTCAAAGCCCAGTGTATTCCTTCTGCATGGAGCCTGGCATTCGGAATACAGTGCAAGCGAGACTGAAACAATACACAGGGGCTGGGTGCCAATCTGGAGACAATTTCTTAGTTCTCCAAAAGCTCACAGCCCACTGTGGTTACTCTCATCCAGGGTGTATATCACCAATTAAAGAACTTGAATGCAATGAGATCCTTTTGTTGTCATAAGAGCTACACATGTCCATGTATTTAGGATGTAAATTATAGAAAACGGAAATGAAGTCGCAAAAGAACAAATTGATTTTGCCTTCTGCTGCTCCCAAGTCTGACAGTGGTCTAAGCAGCAGTATTGCAATGGATACAGTTTACTTCCGTATTCACTCAGAAGTCAGAGTACATATCTCAGAGAATTACTTGGCTCAAAACACCTTGAGAAAAATGAGATAAAATATTATGTCATTGGCTGGTGCCGCGGCTCACTTGGCTAATCCTCTGCCTCCAGTGCCGGCATCCCAGGTTCTAGTCCTGGTTGAGGTGCCAGATTCTGTCCTAGTTGCTCCTCTTCCAGTCCAGCTCTCTACTCTGGCCCAGGAAGGCAGTGGAGGATGGCCCAAGTGCTTGGGTCCTGCACCCGCATGGGAGACCAGGAGGAAGCATCTGGCTCCTGGCTTCGGATCGGCGCAGCGCGCTGACCATAGCAGCCACTTGGGGGGTGAACCAACGGAAAAAGGAAGATCTTTCTCTCTGTATCTCTTTCACTGTCTAACTCTGCCTGTCAAAAATAAATAAATAATGTCATTACAGTAGAACACTAACTTCAAAAGAAATTAAGAAACATTTCCAGAAGCCTTTCTAAAACAAAGAGGCTCCCTACGCCACCAACTGTCCCTGGAGCATCTTTGCTGTGAGTTCCACATGCAGGGAAAAACAGGAAATAAAAATTTGGGAGTGATTAAGGCAGGGAGCTGGAACCGCATGTGATGAGAGATGGGACAGACATACTCACATCCTGTGCTCAGGAAGGCAACAAGAACGTTTGTCTAAGACTGGACTTTTGAGTTAAGGGAGAGAATGTGTGCTCTGAGACTTGAAGGAAATGCACATTGGATTGGAATGCTACACACTGTAGCCCACTGCAAAACCCAGTGCAAGTTTAGACTGAAAAAAAAGGCCTTGACATGTTATTTTGAGGTGGAAACAGAAGCAAAGCTCTTTCGGAGAGGCCTAAGTGCTATGGAAGCTGCAGAAGATTCCTACAGGTAAACCTGGCTGAACAGGAACTCAGAGTCAAAACCCACAGACTCTTAGGGAAAGCTACAACCTGTAGAATAGTAAATCCATTGAGGCACAGTGATGTCAGCCTCATCCAGTGGCGTCAAGCTGAGGACCTGGGCGGAATGGCTTTGGACATGACTGTTACCAACAGCTCGGTGTGCATTTTTGGCATGACCTCGTGAGCAGGAGTGATGTTGCAGGGTCTATTTATAAATATAGTATGGATAATAATATGACAATGTTATGGATTTTTTGAATTAATTAATTAAAAGGCAGAGAGAGAGAGAGAAACAGATAGATGATAGGCAGAGAACTACCATCTGCTGTTTCACTCCCCAAATGCCAGCAACAAGCCAGGGGCGCGCTAGGCTGAAGCCAGAAACCAGAAACTCCATCCATGACTCCCTTTGGGTTGTAGGGACCCAAGTACTTGAGTTATCACTCACTGCCTCCTGGATTGTGCATTGGTAATTAGCTGGAATTCAAAGCAGAGCCAGGTCTCACAGCAAGATACTTGGACACTAGAAGCGAACATCAAACATCACAAGCACATCTCAACTGCTAGGCCGAACTTCTACCCGACAGCTTAATTTTTATATCAGCCAGCTGTTGTTGTTCTATCATCTTGCCACTAATAAACAGTGTTTACATTACAAACAGTCCGCACAATAGGGTGAGGTAGTATTAGCATGTGTGGGACATCTTTTTTGGAAGAAACACATAGAACAGTAACAATATTTAATAGACTAGTTGGACCCTGGTGCTGATTAGAAATTAGTGAGGACAAATCACCAGGTGTTCTGAGCATGTTAACAGTGTACCATCATGAAAATGAGGTGAGGTCTGGTGTGCAGAAGTGCACAGTTTTATTGTAATAAAAGAATTCTGGGGTGGGGGGAGTGGTGGAGCTGGCGCTGTGTAGCGGGTAAAGCTCCAGCCGGCAGTGCTGGCATCCCATACGGGCTCCAGTTCAAGTCCCAGCTGCTCCACTTCCGATCCAGCTCTCTGCTATGGCCTGGGAAAGCAGTAGAGGATGGCCCAAGTCCTTGGGTCCCTGTACTTGCATGGGAGACCCGGAAGAATCTCCTGGCTCCTGGTTTCGGATCAGCGCAGCTCCAGCCATTGCGGCCAATTGTGGAGTGGGCTAGTAGATGCAAGACCTCTGTCTCTCTGCCTTTCTTTCTCTCTGTGTGTAACTCTGACTTTCAAATGAATCTTAAAAAAAAGAAAAAAAGCATCCAGGGACATTTAGGACTGCATTGGTTAAAAAATCGCTACTACAAACATCCGACCAACTTGCAACTTTGACAAAACCACTCAGGTTCATTGAATTGAAAAACCTGAGCAGATGCTCTGAAGAAAGTTCCAACAGTTTCTTTTGAAATGATAATCTGTGAGTTGAGTCATACTACCTGAAATATGCTTTTTAAAAGATATGAAAACTTAACTGTTTAGGAACAGTGTTATTTTTTTTCCTTACTACTTATTGAATTCTTATGAGTATAAAATAAACAGAAAGTAGATGTTTGTAAAAATTAAATGAAAGAATAAGAAAGGAAGGAGGAGGGACAGTGGAGGTAGTAGGAGGGTGTAGAAGGTGGACAGTATATCACTATGTTCCTAAATCTGCATATATGAAATGTATGAATTTGTTCACCTTAAACATTTTTTAAATTTTTATAAAGGTCTGAAAACTTGTCTTTGTCAAAAGATATAACCCTGGCGGCTCCAACAGCTCTTAGTGTTGTGCCCCTTGTGGAAATTAGAAGGGAACTAAACAAATAACTGAAGCAGCTGTGTTTTATCTAGTTAGAGACACATACACACACATTTTAATCCATAACACTCAAGGAAAGTGAATCAATATTCCAATAATACCCCTGCTTGGATTTGAAGGGGAAAAAATCAGAACTATCTCTACCAATATAAAAAAAATTGATTTCATTGCACGATCGTATATTGTCGATTATACCGTCATGTACTTGCTGACAAGAATTCGCATACCAAATTGAGGACTGTTTTGTCTCCTGCAAAGAGCATGATAAATTTCCTTAGAGGATAGTTTCTAAATCATCACCGTCTCTTCACTGCTGCTTTTGAAGAAATTGTTCCCAAACACATGCCCTTTATTTCCAAACTGGAGCCCGGCAGCTCTTCCATGTCCAGATGCTTTCTTCATTTCTGGAATGTGTAAAAAAAGTCATTTTCTTTACCTTGAAAATAATCACAGAGTCAATGACTTACAAATTAACATTTGTCCCTCCTTCAATGTATCTGTAAAAGTTTTCAAACTCTAAAACAAATTTCTGTCCTAAGGAAATAGTCTGAGGGAAGCTGGTCACATCCATACTAAATTTGTCTCCTTGGAGAGGGAAACCATTTATTTGATAAGGAAATTCTGGAAACATTGGATTCTACAGAAAGGGGTTAGAATGTCCAGAAGTACCTTCAGGAATATGAAGGTGCTACCAAGAGCTGAATGTCTCTCTGGCTGTTTTTCTCTTGGAGAAATTTCTGTGCCAAAGAAATGGGTATTGGATGCCTGCTAACCACAAGAACCATTAACGGTATCCACGTGTATTTAGTGATACTAACAGTGCCAAATTTCTTTTACACGGTGTTAGGAGCACAGATTTTTCCTGTCAAGCTATCTGGATGAGAATCCTAGTCTCACCGTGGACTCTTTCTGTTAGAAAGATACTGAATCCTTCTTGCCCTATTTCTGCATTATAAAATGATGATAATAATAGTATCTACCCTTGAAGACAGAGATGAAGTTTTACAAAAGCAAATATTTGTAAAGCACTGAATGGCTTACACTAAGAACTCTATGAAAATTCCACAGATGAATAAGCTAGAACAGTTTCTAAGACTAGAGAAGAAAATGATGGAAATTGTTCTCTTGAACTTGCATACTTACAATTGGATTTCTATTCTTTCCTCATCAAAGCCAAAGCTAGAAACCACTTAAGTGTGACTGATAAGCACTTCCAAAATGTTGCCTCTTGCAGATCATGGAATAAAAGCTATGAACAAAAAGTCACTAAGCTTAAATGGTTTTAAAAAGCATGATGGTGCTTCAATTGTTTATGTTCACATGCAACTGAAACTGTAAATCAATTTCTTTTGTGCAATAAATATGGCATAGCTTAAAGAACTTTAAAATTCTGCCTAAGGTACTAACCCACTACAGATTTTATTTATAGTATCACATTTTGAGAAAAAAATAAAAGAGAATGCAAGCTGCAGGAAACAAAAAGAGAAGAAAAATCCTACTGCCTCTCTAATAAATGTCTAAATTGGAAATTAATTTTTGTTTTACAATGTCCTAATATTTTCTTATACTGCCAATTTGTCAATTAGTACTTTCTGACTTAGGTGATGATATACATGTTTCCTCTATTAACTTGTTCATCTTATCTCTATGTAATACACAGAGGATTTCCTTAAATTTTTAAAGATTTATTTTAGTTATTTGAAAAGGCAAAGGGAGAGACACACAGAGATCTTCCATCCTCTGATTCACTCCCTAAACAGCTACAATAGCCATGACTGGGCCATGTGGAAACCAGGAGCCAGGAGCTCCATCCTGGTCTCCCACCTGGGTAACAGGGGCCCAAGTGCTTGGGCCACCATCTGCTGCCTTCCCAGGTGCATTAGCAGGGAGTTGGTTCAGGAGTGGAGTAGCCAAGACTCAAACCAGTGTTCAGATATGGGATGTGGTGAGGCTTAATTCAATATACCACAATGCCAGCCCTGGATTTCCTTAATTATTTACTGAAAAAAATATACATATACACATAAATTCAATAGGAACTCTGAATAGAAAAAAATGTATAGACGCCTAAGAACTTATTGAGCATGGGAATTTTGGGAGGCCAGAAAAAAACCTAAGAGAAACTCATATTTCTCCTTCTTTCATTGTACACTTAAGGAAGTTAGCCTTGCCTCACTGATGTTGAAAAGCAGCCTGGTTATTGGCGGTCCCTTAAATGTGTCACTTTACGATTGTAGTCATGGCAGAGATGTTACTTGTGCTCACTGACGCTGTTTCCTTTTCGGTGTACAATAGGAATTCCGCATGTTGTGACTACTTTTCAGTGACACCGGACTACGTGACTATGATGACGGGCAGAAGCCCTTCCGCAAACCTGGCCAGAAAGTCAGGTGCACTTGTCCTTCTCGCTTTTGCAGAATGCTTTTCAGACACCATCTTGTAAAGATGGAAATACTAAAAGATGAAAAGAGCTTGTATCCCTAAGTCACTGTTTGGAAAAGAGGCTCCCAAGAGGATTTCCTAACTTGTCTGATTGTGACATAGGTAGGAATGAGCCACTTTCTGAGTCAAATGAATCAGGTGCATGTTTCTTCCTGCAACAGGGTAGAGTTCAGGATGCTTGGAGCAGAATTTTCCTCATGGTGGCTACAATCTTCCAAACATCTCAAATGCTCACAAATTGCTCTCTGTCCTCATGCTTCTCTGCTTTGAGGGTAAGCCACAATGTTTTTCTTACATCAAGATACACGTGTTGAATGCTCTTGTGGTTTTTGTTCACTTATAGAAGTACATAAGGGACTTATTCATGGAAAAAATTACTGGTATCAATTATTACAGGCTACTTTTAAAACATCTATGTGCTTTTATGATGGGTAATTTATCAGTTTCAGTGATGATCAGCAATCAGGCAACTTAGAAGCTTCTTGGTAGAATTTAATGTTATTTATTTTAGCAAAGGTCATTTCAACTTCAAAAATCATGAAAGATAAGAATATGGTTTGAAAATCACCAAAATTCAGTTGAAATACATGTGAAATTCTAAAATGTATCTATAATGGCACTTGTATTCCAGAATTAAGTGGATTTTAAAAAAACATTATCTATTTATTTGACAGGCAGAGTTACAGACAGAGAAAGGGAGAGACACACAGAGAGAGGACTTTCATCCACTGGTTTACTCACCAAATGGCTACAATGGCCAGAGCTGGGCAGAGCCAAGGCCAGGAGCCATGAGTCCCCTATGGTGCAGGAGCCTAAGCACTTTGGCCATCTTCCACTACTTTCCCAGGCCATTAGCAGGGAGTTGGTTCAGAAATGGAGCAGCCAGGACTCGAATTGGCTCCATATGGGGTGCTGGCACTGCAGATGGATGCTTAACCTGCTATGCTACAGCACAGGCCCCAAATTAAGTGGTTTATGGAATCAACTTCTTCATATGAAAACTGCCTCTGATTTTACTGGAATGCAACTGCTATGGGGTTAATTAATCAAATCTTATGCAAGGTTATTTTAAAGGGTGAAAAGAAAATCAGAAAACTCAGAACATTTTACAGACATATTTATAAACATGTATGTATCTGTGTATTATTTAAATACATATGCAGATTACATAACTCAATATTAATTTAAACAAAAAAAACAAAACAAAAAGAACAAAACAAGGCCATTTCCTGTTTTGTTTTATTCCTCTAAATTAGTTGATTGGCAAGAGGGAGTGCGATGAATCACAGTTCCTAACCTTATAGTATATTTTTAACCAGAAATACAGGATCTCTTATTTAATATAAATTTAAACAAAACTGAAAGAAAACAGATATATGCAACACATTTTTTAAAAAAAGAGTCTATTTCCTAAACAAGAATTTGCACAGTATCAGTATTTTAGAAACATAAGTATTAAAATAATTTTTTAAAGATTTATTTATTTATTTCAAAGTTACACACAGAGAGAAGGAGAGGCAGAGAGAGAGAGGTCTTCTATCCACTGGTTCAGTTGGATGTAATGGCCAAAGCTGCGCCGATCCAAAGCTGGGAACCAGGAGCTTCTGGGTCTCCCACATGGGTTCAGGGGCCCAAGGACTTGGGCCGTCTTCTGCTTTTCCAGGCCATAGCAGAGAGCTGGATTGGAAGTGGAGCAGCTGGGACTCGAACCAGCACCCATTATGGAATGCCAGCACTGCAGGAGGTGACTTTACCTGCTACGCCACAGCACCAGTCCCAAAAATAATTTTAATTACCTAAATGACACTGAAATCATGGTGATGATATTTATATCTGCATAAACGGTTTCCTAATAATATGAAGTGTTTCTATAAATGTGAGAAATGCTTGCATCCTATTCGCTTTCACTACTGAATTTACTTGATCATTGTTATCAGCTTTCTAAAGTTGCTGTCACAAACCAGGAGGAACAGAAATGTATTGTAGATCTGGAGTCTAGAGGTCTCAAGTCAAGGTGTCAGTAGAGCTGTGTTTTCTCTGAACTCTCAGTGGGATGATCTGTTCTGGGCCTTTCTCAACCCTCTGCCATTGGCAGAAATCCTTGGCACTCCTTACTTTGCAGATACAGCACTCCCACCTCTGCCTTTGTCATCACGTGACACTTTCTTGTCTGTCTCTGGCTTTGTCTCTTTTCTCATCTTCTAAGAATTCCACCGTGGGGCCAGTGCTGTGGTGCAGTGGGTTAAAGCCCTGGCATGTAGCACTGGCATCCCAGATGGGTGCGCATTTGAGTCCCTACTGCTCCACTTCCAATCCAGTTTTCGTCTAATGTCCCTGGGAAAGCAGCAGAGGGCTGCTGCACCCACTTGGGAGACCGGAAGAAGCTCCTAGCTCCTGGTTTCAGATCTGCCCAACTCTGGCTGTTGCAGCCATTTTGAGGGTGAACCAGTGGAAGGAAGACCTCTTTCTGTCTCTGTTGCTCCCTCTCTTTGTAACTCTTTCAAATAAATAAAATAAATCTTAAAAAAAAATAAAGAATTCATTATTAAATTTAGGGTCCACATGGCTGCGATGTGATTTCATCTTAAATTGACTATATAGTCAATGGATCTGTTTCCCCACCAAAAATATTAAATATATACATATTTGAATGTATGTCTTTGAGATGGGTACACTTCATTCACAATAATTGTATGTCATCTTGATCAGTTTCTGTTTTTGAAAAGGAGTTTAAACAATGGCTAGAAATATGGATAATATCAGGTAAACCTGATAGAAATCACTGAGTGGACTGGATAGTGCTAACAAATGTACTTAACCATGTAGGCCTTAGTTTCCTGAGGAGTAAGATCTGAGAACTATAGTACTCACTTCAAAGGATTCAAGGATGATTAAATTAAATTGTGACTCCCTCAAAATGCCACAGACCTAGCAAATGCTAAGTAAATTTCAGTCTTCATTATTATTTTGTCTATTACTACCACTACTTGGGTTTCAATCAATTTTTAAACATTTATTTATTATTTCATTTATTTCAGAAGTAGAGTTACAAACAGAGAGAGGGAGAGACAGAGAAAAAGATTTTCAATCTGCTGGTTCACTCCCCAAATGGCATAATCAAAACAATATAGTTGAGACCAGCATTGGGGTATAGCAGGCAGAGCTGCCAACTCTGATGCTGGTATCCTGTATAGACGCTGGTTCAAGTCCCCACTGCCCCACTTCCAATCCAGATCCCTCTAGTGCATCTCGGAAAAGAAGTGGAGGATAACCCAAAACTTGGGCACCTGCCACCCACATGGGATACTTGGAAGAAGTTCCTGGCTCCTGGCTTTGGACGGACGCAGCTCCAGCCATTGTAGCCATTTGGAGTGTGGGCCAGTGGATAGACACTGTCTGTCTCTTCCTCTCTCTGTAACTCTGTCTTTCCAATAAATAATTTTTTAAAAAAAATATGTTTTGCTGAAAGAATAGACAAATAGATCAATTGAGCAAAACAAGGAGCCTATAAATAGACTCACATAATATAGTCAACTGATCTTTGACAAAGATGCAAAAGCAATACAAGGGAGAAGAGACAGTCTTTTTTTTTTTTTAAATTTGACTGAGACAGTGAGAGAGAGAGACAGAGAGAAAGGTCTTCCTTCCATTGGTTCACCCCCCAAATGGCTGCTACAGCTGGAGCTACGCCGTTCCAAAGCCAGAAGCCAGGTATTTCGTCCTGGTCTCCAATGTGGGTGCAGGACCCAAGCACTTAGGCCATCCTCCACTGCCCTCCAGGGCCACAGCAGAGAGCCAGATTGGAAGAGGAGCAACCGGGACTAGAACCCGGTGCCCATATAGGATGCTTGCGGTGCAGGCAGAGGATTAACCAAGTGAGCCACGGTGCCGGCCCTAAGAAAAGACAGTCTTTTCAAAAAATGGTGCTGAAATAACAGAACATCCACCTGCAAAGGAATGGATCTTGAAGATAACCTTATTCTCTTCAAAAAATTAACTCAAAGTGAACCACAGAGCTAAATGAAAAATGAAAAATGAAAAAACTGCATAACATAGAACAAAACCTAAATGACTTTGGGTGCTGGGGCAACTTTTTAGATGAAAGGCACAAAACGTGAAAAAATTCATAAAATCTGTACTTAATTAAAATTAAAAACTTCTGTTCAGGGCAATACAGTGTCAAGAGACAGAAAACACTGGGAAGAAATATTTCCAAAAGACATATCTGATAAAGGACTGTTATTCAAAATACACAAAGAATTCTAAAAACTTAACAATAAGAAAATAAACAACCTGATTAATAAATGGGGAACAGACCTGAACAGACACTTTACCAAATAAGATACATAGATGGCTAGTAAGCATATGAAAAGAAGGACACTAAATGTTCTTAGAGAATTGCATCTTAAAACAATAATGATGTACTACTACAAATCTATCAGGACAGGGAAAATCCAAATCACTGACAACAACAAATGCTGGCAAGGTTATGGAGCAACAGGAACCCTTACTCACTGGGATGAATACAAAATAGTAAACCCACACTGGAAGAGGTGCTAC
The DNA here is from genome assembly GCA_949820135.1 of Sylvilagus floridanus. Taxonomy (NCBI): domain Eukaryota; kingdom Metazoa; phylum Chordata; class Mammalia; order Lagomorpha; family Leporidae; genus Sylvilagus; species Sylvilagus floridanus. Next base: position 36,619,409 of record OX463236.1, read on the forward strand.
TTTCTTACAAACTAAACATATCTTACCGTATGCTGGAGAAATTGAATTCCTTAGTATTCATCAAAATGAATTGAAAACATGCCCACACCAATATCTGTGCATATGAGGGTACTTCAGAAAACTTGTGGAAAAATGTAACTAAAGATCAATTTACTTTCATGCAAATATTTTAAAATTCATATAAAATTTTCCAGTAATACACATCTCCCATGAAGTTTTATAGACACCTAACATACATGGATTTCTTTTTTTAAAAATGTTTCTCCCCCAAATTTTATTTAATGTATACAAATTTGTACTCATTAAATAAAAGTACAAATTTCATAAGTACAACTTTAGGAATATAGCGATTCTTCCCACCATACCTGCCCTCCGATCCCCACTCTCACCCAACCTTCTCCTCCCTCTCCCATTTCAAGTCCCATTCTCCATAAAGATTCATTTTCAATTAACTTTATACACAGAAGACCAACTCTATACTAAGTAAAGATTTCAATAATTTGCACACACACATACACATACAAAGACTGAGAATAAGTTTTACAGTTAATTCTCATTATACAACTCAGTGAAGATAGAAGTCATGCATGGGAAGTAAGTGCACAGTGACTGCTGTTGTTAATTTAACAGTTAATACTCTTATGTATGACATCAGTGATCACTCGAGGATTTTGACATGAGCTACCAAGGCTATGGAAGCCTTTTGAATCCACAATCTCCATCAATATTTAGGCAAGACTTATAAGCAAAGTGGAAGTTCTTGCTTCCCTTCAGAGAAAAGTACATCCTTCTTTGATGGTCACCTCTTTCCCTTGGGGTCTCTCTCACAGAGACCCATCATGCGGGACTTGTTTTTGCAAGTGTCTTGGCTTTCCATGCCTGAAATGCTCTCATGGGTTTTTCAGACTGACCGGAATGTCTTAAGGGCTGATTCTGAGGTTAGAGTGCTATTTAAAGCAACTGTAATTCTATGAGTCTGCTGTGTGGAATGCTTTCCATGTTGGAACACCCTCTCCTTTTTAATTCTATTATCATTACCATATACTTGACCTTACTTATATGATCCCTTTAACACTTAATCCTATCTATATGATCACTTTAACACTTAATATGATCACTTTAACATTTAAGATGGTATTTTTACCACCCATCTTAATTGGATTTGGGATCCCATGGCAAGTTTTTAAACTGTACCCTTAGAAGTAAGTCTGAAGGAATGTATGTAGAAGTACAGCTTCACAGTTACAAACTTCCTTCTCCCTCTATTATTCCCACTTTTATTTTTTACTGAGATCCATTCTCAATTGATTTTATACACATATGATTAACTCTATGTTAAGTAAAGAGTTCAACAAATAGTATGAAGAAGAGAAAAAAAAATTGTTCCTCAGCAGTTAATTTTACTACTACAGATTTCCTTTTAGGTGTTCAACTAGTTATCACAGATCAGGAATAACATATAGTATTTGTCCCTTTGGGACTGTCTTATTTCACTAAGTATGTTGTTTTCCAGATTCATCCATTTTGTTGCAAATGACATCATTTCTTTTTACCACTGTGTAGTGTTCCATAGAGTACATGTCCCATAATTTCTTTATCCAGTCTTCAGTTGACAAGCATTTAGGTTGAATACATGTCTTAGCTATTGTGAATTGAGCTGCAATAAACATGGGGGTGCAGATAACTCTTTTGTTTGCTGATTTCATTTCCCTTTGATAAATTTCCAGTAGTGGGATGGCTGAGTCAGATGGTAGGACTACATTTAGATTCTGAGGTATCTCCAAACTGTCTTCCATAGTGGTTTTACCAGTTGGCCTTCCCACCAACAATGGATTACGGTACCCTTTGTCCCACATCATCACCAACATTTGTTGTTTGTTGATTTCTGTATGAAAGCCATTCTAAGGGGTGAGGTGAAACCTTATTGTGGTTTTGATTTGCATTTTCATGATAGCTAGTGATCCTGAGCTTTTTTTCATGTGTCTGTTGGCCATTTCCTTTTCATCTTTTGAAAAATGTCGGCTTAAGTCACTTGCCTATTTCTTCACTGGTGTTTTGTTTTGGTGTTGTTGATTGAGTTTCTTGATCTCTTTATGTATTCTGGTTATTAAATCTTTGTCAGTTCCAGAGTTTGCAAATAATTTTTCCCATACTATTGGTTGTCTCTTCACTTTCTTTTTTTATTTTTTATTTATTTATTTTTTTTGACAGAGTGGACAGTGAGAGAGAGAGAGAGAGATAGAGAGAAAGGTCTTCCTTCCGTTGGTTTACCCCCTCCAATGGCTGCTGCAGCCAGTGCACTGCAGCCAGCACACCACGCTAATCCGAAGCCAGGAGCCAGGTGCTTCTCCTAGTCTCCCATGTGGGTGCAGGGCCCAAGCACTTGGGCCATCCTCCACTACCTTCCCGGGCCACAGCAGAGAGCTGGACTGGAAAAGGAGCGACCAGGACAGAATCCAGCACCCTGACCGAGACTTGAACCTGGTGTGCCAGTGCCACAAGCGGAGGATTAGCCTAGTGAGCCAAGGTGCCGGCCTTTTTTTTAATTTTCTATTTTTTATTTATTTTTTTTTTGGTTGTCCTGAGTGTTTCTTTTGAAGTATAGAAGCTTCTCAATTTGATATAATCCCATTCATTAATTTGGTTTTGACTACTTTTGTCTCTGGGGTCTTTTCTAAGAACTCTTCATGTGTGCCAATATCTTGCAGGGTTTCCCCAATGTTCTGTAATAATTTGATGGTATCAGGCCATAAATTTTGGTCTTTAATCCATTTTGAGTGGATTTTTATGTAAGGTGCAAGATAGGAGTCCTGCTTCATACTTCTGTATGTGGAAATCCAGTTATCCCAGCACCATTTGTTAAAGAGACTGTCTTTGCTCCAGGGATTGATTTTAGCTCCTTGGTCAAATATAAGTTTGTTTTAGATGCTTGGATTGATTTATGGCATTTCTATTCTGTTCCATTGATCTATCCATCTGTTTTTGTGCCAGTACCAGGCTGTTTTGATTTTAACTGCCTTGTAGTAGGTCTCAAAATCTGGTATTCCGATGCCTTTGGCTTTGTTTTTGTTGTATAAGATTACTTTAGTTATTCAAGGTCTCCTGTGTTTTCATATGAATTTCAGCATCATTTTTTCTAGATCTGAGAAAATGTCTTTGGTATTTTTATTGGTATTTCATTGAATCTGTAAATTGCTTTTGGAAGAATGTGCATTTTGATGATGCTGAATCTTCAATACATGAACATAGAGGATTTTTCCATTTTTCTATATCTTGTATTTTTTCTTTAAAGTTTTATAATTCTCATCAGAGAGATCTTTGATATCCATGGTCAAATTTATTCCAAGGCATTTTATTTTTTTTGTAGTTATTGTGAATGGGATTGATCTGAGAAGTTCTTTCTCAGCTGTGACATTGTCTGTATATACAAAGGCTATTGATTTTTGTGTATTGATTTTATATGCTGCTACTTTATCAAACTCTTCTATAAGTTCTTTAATCTCTTGGTGGAGTCTTCAGGATCCCCTATATATAGAATCATGTCATTTGTAAATAGAGATAATTTGACTTCTTTCCTAATGTGAATCCCATTTGATTTATTTTTCTTGTCTAATGGCTCTGGCTAAAACTTCCAGGACTAAATTGAATAGCAATGGTAAGAGTGGGCATCCTTGTCTGATTCTGGATCTCACTGGGAATGCTTCCAACTGTTCCCTATTCACTAGGATGCTGGCCGTGGGTTTGTCATAAATTGCCTTGATTGTGTTGAAGAATATTCCTTGTATACCCAATTTGCTTAGAGTTTTCATCATGAAAGGTGCTAGTATTTTATCACATGCTTTTCTGCTTCTATTGAGGTAATCATATGGTTTTTGTTCTTGAGTTCGTTAATGTGATGTATCACATTGATTGATTTGCGAATGTTGAACCATCCCTTCATACCAGGAATGAATCTCACTTGATCTGGGTCAATGATCTTTCTGATGTGTTGTTTTATTCGATTGGCTAGAACTTTTTGTTGAGAATTTTTGCATGTATGTTCATCAGGGAAATTGGTCTGTATTTCTCTTTCTCTGTTGTGTCTTTTCCAGGTTTAGGAATTAAGGTGATGCTGATTTCATTCAAAGAATTTGGGAGAATTCCCTCTCTTTCAATTCTTTTAAATAACTTGAGAAGAATTTGAGTTAGTTCTTCAAATGCCTGGTAGAATTCAGCTGTTAAGACATCTGGTTCTGGGGTTTTCTTTATTAGAAGGATCTTTATTACTGATTCAGTTTCCATCTTGGTAATGGGTCTGTTTAGGTTTTCTGTCTTCATGGCTCAGTTTGTGTAGATTGTAGACCAGGAATCTACCACCAACGAGTATCTCCATAAATGCTGAATAACAAACATATCAATTCAAGAAACAAGAATAAGGAAAACAATATGATGCTCAAGGATCTAGAAAAACAAGAGCAAACCAAACCCAAAACTAGTCAAGAAAATAAATAATTGAAACTAGAGAAGGAATCAGCAAAATTGAAACAAAAAATGAAGACCTGGTTTTTTGAAAAAATAAGCAAAATTGACACACCATTGGCCCAATTAACCAAAAAAAGGAGAGAGAAGGCCCAAATCAATAAACTTAGAAATGAAAAGGGGAATATAACAAACACTACAAAGATCTGTATGCCAACAAACTGGGAAACCTAGGTTTGGTAGAGAAATGGTGCTTTATAATAGGTAAAGTATGACAGACACATAGCATTTTAAAAGACAAATTGATAAAAGTTTATCAACATTTCAGTTTAGGGGATTAAACACTAGGGATTTAATCTTGAATGCCTTTGATTGCTTCTTTAAAGTAGACCAGGGAGAGCCATCCACTGAAAATGAAAAACAAAAAGTATTGAATACTTAAGAGGCATGGAAAAGATTAGGACAAATGAATACTGGATAATCCCCAGCAGCACTTCTATTTTTACTTGGGTTTGATAACGGGAATTTTGCCAGGCTTTAGCAAGGGATTATGACTGAGCAGATACTCTGTGTTGGCTTCAATACCATTATGCTTTCTGTCAGCATTCATGCCATCTTACATTCGTGCAGTGTGTCCAATGTACACTTGCACTTGTTATGGAAATTGAGATCTCTCGTGAGATTCTCAACATTGGGATGACATCAAAGTTGGATCCATATACTCATACAAGAGTTTTTCCTTCTGAGTTTGCTCTTTTTCTTCTTTGGCCCAAGCAAGAAAATGCTGGAGAAAAAAAAAAAAAAACTAAAGGGGGGTGGTGGTGGTGATGGTGTTTATTTTTGTTATTTGTTTGACCTTGAATGTGAGTTTGCTTTTGTTTTCAATGCTGTTGTTCTTTCTTCCAATGCAACAAATAACAACCTTGATGAAAGCAAGGGTAGAAAGCATTATTATTATGTTTTTGTTTTTTTGGCTCAAAGAAGAATCTGTGTTGGGGGGGTGGGGAAACAAAGGGAAAATTCTGTCTATGCCCACCCACAAATGGAAAGCCCTCCTAAGTTAAAATATCTGAAGTCTAGCCTCTGGCTCGAGGCTGTGTGTGTGTAACCCCCAGAGATAACATAAAAAACAGCCTCCGGGCATCCTCTGAGACAGAGGATGTTCAAGCAGATTCCAAGAACTCAAGAACATGTGTTTTACAAGGGAGAAAGCCAAAATACAAACTTTCCTGTAAGTACTACAAATACCAGATGGAAAATTGATCCCATAAACTAAGAAGAAAAACACAAGAAAGGAATGAGTTTTGAATCCCACTATGCCAGTTAAAGGATATAGTCCAGCCTTTTATCCTAATTTGCAGAAAATATGACCGAATTAAAGGGGGGAATATTTGACAAGTGGTTCAAGTACCATTTCTGGTTCTTTTAGCAAACTTTGTACAGATGGCAACTTTGTCCTGTTACTTCCAAAATAAACCAGATTCTGAAGGTGAGAGAGACAAAGAGACCATTATTTTCACTGATGTCCTATATTATACAGTAGCTTCGATTAGTCTTTGTTCTCCTGTAGGTAAAACTGTTGGGTAGAAGCGAATTTAACTAGTATAAAGTGTAAGAGCTTCCCTGTATCCAAGAGAACTTCAAATAATTCATGGAAAATGGAATTAAAGGTAAACTTTTAGTGCGGAAGAAATTTGAGATGCATGCACCACATGTACTTTCCAAAAAAATTTTGCAAAGACCTCTTGTCCAGGGAGAGGCCATATTCTCTGTATTTAAGAAACTACTCACTGGTTGGATATGTTTATAATTTTTAAGGTTCAGTGGAGTTCAATAGGGAGATCATAAACGACAATCGGCATGAACTCTGTCCTGATGTAAAAATGGTTTTCTTACATGGCTTTTACTCTTATTTTCAAATTACAAGAAAGGAATAATAGTACTGTATAAAAATTTAATATTATATGCCAGAAACAAAGCCTGAACCCATAAAATATTAAATGTTTCAGTTTAGTCAATTCAAGGATACATCTTTATTATTGTTCTTTCCAGAAAATTCTATCATTTGCAGAGGACTATGTGTGTTTTACAGTTTTATGCACTTATTTTTGCTGGAATTCTTTGGTTATTTGTTTTGCATGGGAAGCTCATTGTCTGTTTCACCAGTGAGCCCTCTAGAACAGATTTGCCTTTACTTCTGCTCTGTGCTAGATGACTGACATGTGCTCTGGATCAGATTTTGTAGTACTCTGTTCATTGAGATTCCCACAGTGTGAAAGTAGACTCATTAGGACTCGTACCAGAATCAGCGCAGGACTGTGGGTTTCGTGTATTTCAAGGAGCTTCTGATTTGGCATTCCAGAGCCATGGACAGAGAAAGCTCTCTTGTTGCCTGTAGAGTGCATGTAGTTCTCCCTGATGAAAGAGTACCAGCTTACAGAGATTCTGACCCTGCACAAACTTTTCTGTTTTAGCTTCTTGTCTCACAATCTCAAGGCCCAGAGTCCAACATTAATGCCAAAATTTTTATTGCCTGGGCCTGTAAAAATCTGACAACCCTCCAGTGTCACGCAAAGTGCATATCACTCTTACTGCTTGGGCTGTCAGCTTCCTCTCTGTTGCTGACATGCATAATTTTACGTTGCTTTCCTATAAATTCAATTCAGTAAGCTCAAATTTATCATGTTCTGTATTTTGTAGTAGCAGATTTTTATGGTGATTATTTTTATGTATCAATCTGGTCTTAAGTAAGTCCTGGCAGAGGGTAAAACATGATCTTGAGGTGTATCTGCATGATACATTGAGTTAGCATTGAGTCCATAAGTTGAATGAAGATGGTCTTCCCTCAGCAGTGTGGTTGGGCATCAATGGATCTGTTGAGGGCTAGCACAGAAAAATAAGTGGCACAATGGTGAATGAATGCTTGCTCTCTCTTCTTGAACTGGGGCAGTCATCTTCTCTTGTCCTTGGATGTCGAAGCTCCAGGTTCTTGGATCTTCAGACTCCAGAACTCAAATCAACTATATCCTCACCCCCAGCTTGGGCTCTGAGGCCTTTAGGTGGGGACGGAATCACTCCACTAGCTTTCCTACTTCAGTTTAGAGACAAAATGTGGAAGACTTACCAGCCTTCATCACCATGTGAGCCAATTCCTCAAATTATCCATCAAATCTATCTATCTATGTATCTATCCATCCATCCATCCATCCATCAACCTGTCTACTTACCAGCCCACCTATTTGTGTCCCATTGCCTCTGTTTCCCTGTATAACTCTGACTAACACAAAGATGCTCCTGTCATTGTACTTGAAAATGGAAATATGAAAGGACAGGTTTTCTTATTTTATAAATTTGACTTTAGGTGCACGAAGTTGGATATTTTTGGAATTCTCACTTCATAATTCATGCTCACTGCCATTCCTCCATGGCCTGCGTTTATTAGCTAGCCATTTTCAATAATATAGTTGGCAGCTGGGAGACTATTACCCAAAATAATAACCAGGATCTTGACATTGAGGCAGAACAGTGACCAGACAGCCATGCAGCCATCACAATGCAGTAGTTGCTGTGAAATGATTCACAGTAACCCCAGCAACACTCACAGACCCTAGCAACATGTTATGAAGTGTTTAAAAGTCTCTAAAGCTTGAAAACATCATTATATCCCCTTTCTAGAGCTATAAAACAAAGCAAAGCAGGAGAATACCAAATACTACTTTTAGCACAAAGGGTAACTGGTGATAGTCTCTTAAAGGCAGGTTTAGGCAAGGAATGGTGAGAGTAGGGACAACTGTACAGTTCTATGTTTATTATTTTCAAGCTTCCTAATTTTAAACTCAAAGCAAGATTATTTGAAAGACACAGTTTACCACACTGTGTCTGGCCCCTTCTGATAGTGGAATCTCTTTAGTGTTTATAGCCCCAAGCAGTTTGGGAGTGTCTACCATTTGTGAAATTGCATACAAAAAGTGTCTCCATCAAAGTAGAGGTATACTCAGATCTTCTTTTTAAGATTTATTTATTTTGAAAGGAATAGTTGGAGATAAAAAGAGAAATAGAGAGACAGAGGCAGAGAGAGAGAGAGGGGTCTTCCACACATTGGTTCACTCCCCAGATGACCACAATGGTCAGGGCTGGGCCAGGTGGAAGCCAGGAGCCACAGTCTTCAGTCTTCATCTAGGTCTCCCACATAGGTGCAGAGGTCCAAGCACTTGGACCACCTTCCCCTTCCTTCCCAGGCACATTAGTAGAGAGCTGGATGGGAAGTGGAGCATCCAGGACTTCAATCAGTTTCCACATGGGATGCAGGCAGCAGGTTTACTCACTACACCACAGCGTCGGCCCCACTTAGGTCTTTTTTTAATAGGCTCTTTATGACATAAGTGACCTTTGAAATGGTGAGTTCAGCTCTTAGCTCCATTATTTCATGGAGCTGTTTAGAGAAGGCATTTTAAAGCACTATATAAAAGTAAGCTGAAAAAGCATGAAAGATATTTCATAGAAACTTAGCATGCAAAACACACATCGTTTGCCACTACAATGCAAAAGTAAACTTTCTGAGAAAGTTTAAAAATTTTAAAATTTATTTTCAATTACTTGGAAATCAAAGAGATGCAGAGAAGCAGAGATACACACACACACACACACACACACACACACAGAGAGAGAGAGAGAGATCTTCCATTCTCTGGTTCACTCCCCAAATACCTGCAACAGCCAGGGCTGGACCAGAATGAAACCAGGAACTTCAGATTCCATCCAGATCTCTCCCATGGGTGGCAGGGTCCCAAGCACATCAGCTATTATCTGTTGCCTCTTAGAAAGTATTAACAGGGAGCTAGATAGGCAAGTGGCATAGTTAGGACTTGAATCTGCATTCCAATATACCTCCCAAGAGATAGGTTAACCTGCTGTTACACAATGCTCACCCCTGAAGAAAAACCTTAATATGACTTTATAAATAAATAATTAAGAGGAGAAACTTTTTATTCTAGTTTTTTCCAAGGGGAAGAAAAATAATTGAATATCTGATGAATCTCTGTGAAATTTAAGATTGTTAAGTGGATAAATGATACCCTAGAACTAATTCCAAATTAGTATGCACTACCTAACTTCCAGAATGTTCTATGACCTCTCTTTTCTCCCTAGGCTTCACATTTTCAGGAAAACATTGTTTACTAGATGGGTTTTGAACAACATTGGGTATCTTTCTGATCAGGGTAGCACAATCTCCCTTCTCCTGGCTTCTCTGCTAAATTCAGAGTAAACCCTGGAAATAGAGCAAGAGGCAAACAAAGGAGAACTCTGGGAAGCTGTAAGAAGGTGGATTTTTCTGGATTCACAAGCATTGAGGAACAATATATTGTCAGAGTGTCTCACATTCCCCCACCTTCAGAAGAAGGTGAACCAGCTAAGTGGCCCCACTGCCCATCTAGCTGAGCCAAAGGCAATCCAAGCAGGCCCACTCCTCCTTGGTGTGGAATGCGAATGCCCCTGATAACACCAGAAAAGATTGATACCATGAAAGAAGAATCTGGAACCTCACAAAGTTCCACAGGAAGTGCTTTCCAGAGATCATCCAAGTCTCTCAAGGGCCAGGATTAAGGCAGGTGAGCTGGGCTAGCAGAAGGCACCTGGCCACTGTGCGCAGTCCCCTATTTTGCCCTGTGGGCTTTAGATTCCCTTCTTGATGGGGAGGTTCCCAGTGGCCTCACTGGAGGAAATCCCTTTCACCACCTCAGGCAGGACCAAAAGTGAATAGTGGGAGTCCCAGGAGTACTGGAAACCCAAGTAGACAAAACCACAAAGCAAAGATTCTGAGCCTTAAACTGGTCACTGTGGACATAGCTTGGGAATAGGGCCCAGGACCTGTGTGTATTACACCTTAACAGCTAACTACTGCTGGGAAAAAAAAAAGATTCAGCTGGAACCAGAGTGTCTTTGAATGAGACAAAAGAGAAGAGAAAATAACTTGTGTTACTAAGAACCAAGGGTCTCACAAATTGGGCGAGAAGAGGCAGTTAAATGACACCAGCACTGAATCGAATCAGATGCTGCAATTGTATGAGTAGGATGTTCTGTTTTTAATTTTAATCTATTTGTTTGAGAGAGAGAGAGGGAGAGAGAGAGGGAAAGAGAGAGAGGGAAAGAGAGAGAGGGAGAGAGGAAGAGAGGGAGAGAGGGAAAGAGAGAGGGAGAGAAGGAAAGAGAGGGAGAGAGAGAGAGAGAGAGGAAGGAAGGGAGAGAGAGAGAGAGAGAGAGAGAGAGAGAGAGAGAGAGAAAGGGAAGGGAAGGGAAGGGAAGGGAAGGGAAGGGAAGGGAAGAGAAAAGAGGAGAGGAGAGGGGAGGAGAAGAGAGGAGAGGAGAGGAGAGGAGAGGAGAGGAGAGGAGAGGGGAGGGGAGGGGAGGGGAGGGAAGGGAAGGGAAGGGGAGGAGAGATCTTCTACCTACTCAAATGGCATAAATGGCTAGGGTTGGGCCAGAGCCAAAACCAGGAGCCTGGAATCCCATTTGGGTCTCCCATGTGGGTCCAGAGGCCCAAGGACTTGAACCATCCTCTGCTGCTTTCCTAGGCACATTAGCAGGGAGCTGGATTGGAAGTGGAGTCGCTGGTACTCAAACTGGCACCTGTATGAGATGTCAGGGTCACAAGCAGAAGCTTAATCTGCTGCACCACAATGCCTGGACCCCTTCATTGTGATTTTAATTTGCACTCCCCTAGTGACTAATGATGTTAAACATCTCTTAGTGTGCTTACATGCTTTAAACACCATACTGCTTTTACCCATCAATATTTACATTCTGTGTTACTACCTCACATAAGTCTGGCATTTGTGTTGATCAACTTATTTTCCCTTCTTCATTTTACTTTCTACCTTTCTGTCTTATAGTTTTTATATGTAAACAATTATTCATATATATCCATAGTCTATTTTGAAAATTCAATATTATAGCTAGTATTTTTTAAACTGTCAAATTGGGTACATTTATATTAATTGTGGCTATTAACTTAGTCAGATATATTTCCACAATACTTTAGTGTTTGTAAATTTGTTTCTAAGTTATTTTCTTAATCTTTTCATTTTATATTTAAGTGAATTCTTTTTCAGTTATTCCCTTCACAGGTGTCAAACTTCTATTTCTTTTATTTTTAAAATAAGCTTATTGTTTAATTCCATTTCCATGAACTTTTAAAATTTTTTACTTACTTCTTTTCCTTTTATTTGAAACTTAGAGAGACAGAGAGATCTTTCATCAATCTGTTCACTCTCCAAATGCTCACAATAGCCAGGGCTGTGCCAGGCTGAAGCTAGGAGTCAGGAACTCAACCCTGGCCTCCCTCATGGGTAGCAGGGACCCACATACAGGAGCCTTTACCTTCTGCCTCCCAGGGTACACATGAGCAGAAAGCCAGATCAGAATCAGAGGAGATGGAACTTCAACCAGGCACTGAAATATCAATTGTTGTCTCAAACAGCAACTTAACTGCTGTGCCAAATGTCCATCCCTTATACAGTATCTCTGTTATTGGTGGCTGCCCAGAAAATTGTCTTGGAACTGGAGTTCATTAAGGAAACATAAATTTCATTCATTTAAATAGGCAAAATTCAGCATACATAAAGAATTTTCCTTAAAAAGTACAAGTAAGGGGTGGACATTTGGCTTAGTGGATAAGTCGTCAGTTGGGATGCACATGCTCCACATCTGGGTGCCTGAGTTTGAATCTTGGCTCCAGCTTCCTGCTAATGTAGATCCTTGGAGGTAGCAATAGTGACTCAAGTCATTGATTCCCTGCCACCCCAATGTGGTGTATCTGGATTATAAGTGCCAGGCTTGCAAGTTTGGCCCAAGCCAGTACGGTCTGGGAATGAAAACTCTCCATTCCTCTCACTCCCTCAAATAGATGAAGCAATTTAAAAAGGAAAGACTGACTTATAAAAGTCGGCTGAGGAGCTGATGCCCTGGGGCATTGAGCTAAGCTGTCACTGCCGTGCGGCATCCCATAGGAGCACTCTGGTTGCAATCTACTCCTTGTTAATGTGCCTGGGAAAGCAGTGAAAGATGGCCTTAGTACCTGGGCCCCTGCCACCCATGTGGGAGACCTGGATAGAATTCTAGACTATTGGCTTCAGCTTGGCCCAATCCTAGCCATTGTAGCCATGTGGAGAGTGAACCAACAGGTTTAACATTCCTCTCTCTCTCTCTCTCTCTCTCTCTCTCTCTCTTTCTCTCTCTCTCTGTGTGTGTGTGTGTGCCTTCTTCCATCTCTGTAGCTCTGCCTTCCAAATAAATAAATATTTTAAAAAGTCAATCTGAATATATCAGCAGCCACAATGAATAGAAATGTTTAACTAGTAAATGGTGGTTAACTACAAAGTTGCTGTAAGCAAGGGCTATACTTCAGATGTAGCAGGTGCAAAAGAGAAGCTACTACTTCTAGCCTTAGGAGGAGGAAAAAATGAAAACATTAAAGGATTAGAAGATGGCCTCCTTCATCTATATTATGTCTGGAAGAGAGTCTGGCCACCAAAACAGGTAGCCTGCGTACAGTAAACAGTGGCCAGTGGGGGGTGAACCAACGGAAAAGGAACACCTTTCTCTCTGTCTCTCTCTCTCACTGCCCACTCTGCCTGTCAAAAAAAAAATCAGAAAGCAGTGGCTTGAACTGCTCTATAGAAACAGAGAGGCAATTCCCTAATGGTGCAGTTAGCATTGCCCACTGATACTCAGAGCTGGCCCCAGGGTGTCAGTGCAGCTACTCCAGAAGTAGTATGCTGGAGTTGTCTATAAAGTTCTGAGTGGAAAATGTGACCTGAGTATGGGTGGGAGGTACTCTGGAAGGATTACTGGAATCCTATGCTTAATAATAATAATAATAATAATAATAATAATATAATAAATGGAGGATTGAAATGTGGGAGATAGGCACCTTTCTGTGGGTATGACTTTGTATTGTGACCCCAGAATTCTCTATTTACATTGTCTAAAAGTTTAAATGGTAGAGGGCCTGCTTCACAAAGCAGGACAAAGGGATTGACTAGTTTTTTTGTTGTTTGTTTTTAATTGGAAAGAAGAGAGACAGAGACCAAGAATTCCCATTTGCTCCCAAAATGCCTGTGATGGCTGAAGCTGAGCAGAGAGCAAAATTAGAAACTGGTTACTCAATCCAGATTTCCCACATGAGTGACAGGAATTCAACTACTTGAGCCATCACTGCTGCCTCCCAAGGACTGCATTGAGTCTAGAGTCCAGTGCATTAACAGACAACTGGAGTCAGAACCTGGAGACAGGTATCAAACCCAGGTACACACATATGGGATGCAGGAGTTAAAACTGATAACTTAGTCATTAGGCAAAATGCCCATCTCTAGCTAGAATGATTTGAAGCTGAAAAAAAATAATTGGGTAACTGGCACAAAGTTGTGACAAATACCAGTATTAATTAGTATGGAAATCTCCTAATCAACTTTAGACTCATGACATTTACATTTTTTTGCATCTTTGATAGACACATATCATAAATAGTGCAGAGTTACACTTTTAATAACAACATTTACTTATTTGTTAAAGATTTATTTATTTACTTGAAAGCCAGGGTTGCAGATAGAGTGGGACACACACACAGGAAGAGAGAGAGAGAAAGAGAGAGAGAGAATCTTCTACCTGATGGTTCACTCTCCAGATGGCTGCATAGGCCAGAATTGGGCCAGGCTGAAGTCAGGAGCCAGGAGCTTCATCTGGGTCTATCATGTGGGTGCAAGAAGAGGTGGGTGCATGGACTCAAGCACTTGGGCCGTCCTCTGCTGTTTTCCCAGGCACATTAGCAGGAAGCAGGATTGGAAGTGGAACAGCCAGGACTTGAACAGTGCCCATATGGCATGCTGGCATCATAGGCAGTGCTTTACTCATTATGACACAATACTGGCCCCTATTTACTTATTTTTATGATCAATGGTTTTAAGCAAGAATAGAAAGTTATGTGCTTAGACTTACCTATATATTGCCCAATGTCTTTGCTTTCCATCCTTTCTTTTATTCAGAAATAAAGCTATCGGGTATTCACAAGCTCTAATTTGTTTTTGAAATGTGTTGCTTTAAAAAGGTAAGTACAAAGTGCACAGAAACAACAAATAAAAGGTAGTCTTTAGTTGAAAATTGATTTGAGGAAGAGAAAAATTTTAGGAATCTACAGCTATCATTTAAATTTTGAAACCTACTATAAAAATTTTAATTCTCTTTAAATCTTAAACATGTTTTCTAGGACTTCTTGACTAATTCACCAAGTCACTGGTCTCATACATGGTATACATCACAGAAACATGAGTAGCTTGTACAAAATAGAACTATTGGAACACACCATGTATCCACAAAATTAGCACCTTTGTGAAATTGGGTATATAACTTTTTAAGAATTTTAGGTAACTCCAGAACAGAAAATTTGAGAAAATAGAACAGATGATCTTTAATTTAATTCAAATTATATAAAATCGTTTGGTTATTACATTAATCAATAACTGGGACACTCATTAATTTTTTAAAAAATTGATGTGGTATTTTTGAAGAGGATTTTGGTTTATTTTATTTCTATTTTAACTGTTCATAAGAAAAGAATGTGAGAACATGAATTTTTTCCTGGCCTGAGATGAGTTTCTCTACTGTTATTTCTCCTTTACTTCAGTAAATAATTAACAAAATGATAAGATCAATTTCTTATTATCAATAATGACTTTGAATGTAAATGGACTAATTGTCCAATTAAAAGATACAGACTAGCTGAATGTTTTAAGAAAAGAAACAAACAAAAAATACCCAAGCATATTCTGCGTACAGAGAACTCACATCATCAGTAAAAACATACACAGACTGGAAAGTGAAAGGGTGAGAAAAGATATTCTATGCAAACAGAAACAAAAAGTGAGCAGGAGCTGCTATACCCATATTAGAAAAAAACAGTTCTTTTAAGACAAAAACAACAAAAAGAGTCAAAGAAGGTCACTATACACTGATCATGATACAGCACTCAACTTTATAAAAACAAGCATTGTTATACTTAAAAGGAAGAGATGGGCCTCAATATAAAAAACTAGTACAGGACTTCAACACTCCACTTACATCAATGGACAGATCACCTAGACAAAAAAAATCAACAAAAAGCCACTAGAGTGAAACTATGCTATAAGTCAAATATTTATAGAGCTTTTCTTCCAATAGCTACCGAATAAGGATTTTTGTCTTCAGTTTCTAGAATATCCTTGATATATAATGTGATTTAGGCCCAGAATAAGTCTCAACAAATTAAAAATGATCTAAATTATATCAAGTATATTCTCTGGCCACAGTGAAAGAAAGATAAAAATTAACAACAGAAGAAACTTTAGAAATTGAACAAATAGAGACTGAATAGCATGTTAAGTGAACAATGAATCACTGAAGAAATTCAAAGGAAAATAAAAACTTTCTTGAAACAAATGAAAATGGAAACACTGCACTGCATACCAAAACTTACAGCACGTAGCAAAAGTAATACTAAGAGTGATGCCTACAGCAATAAGGGCCTCTATCAAAGAAAAGAATTGGAAGGATTTTAAATAAGCAGCCTAACAATGGATCTTAAGGACCTAGAAATCCAAGGACAAAGCAAACTCCAAAATAGCACAAGGAAATAAATATCAAAAAATCAGTGTTGAACTACACAATAGAGACTTTAAAAACTGCAAGAGATCAATGGAATAAGGAGGCAGTTTTTTGATAGTGTAATCAAAACTGATAAGCATTCAGGCAAACTAAACAAGAAAAAATAGAAAAGACTTCAATGTATCAAACTAGAAAAGGGAAAAAGATATTGCAGCTGATACTGCAGCACAGTATTTTAAATGCACAAAGGTCCATTAGGGACTGTTGTAAACAACTACATACCAACAAATTGGAAAGCCTTGATGAAATGAGTCAATTTATAGATACACGTAAACCTACAAAACTGAACCATGAAGACAAAAGAAACCTGAACAAATTAATAGAAAGTAATCAAAAGTCTCCCAACAAAGAAAAGCCCAGGACCTAATGGCTTCACTACTATTTTCTACAAAACTTTTAGAGAAGAACTAAAACCATTTTTCTCAAACTATTCCAAAAAACTTAAAAAAGAGGGAAAACGTCCACACTAATTCTCTGAGGCCATCATTAGCTGAATTCCAAAACCAAACTGAAAAAAGAAAAAAAATAACAAAAAAGAAAATTCTGGAACAATGTTTGTGATTTCCATACATGCAGCAATTCTTAATAAAATATTAACAGAATTCAACAGCATATTAAAAATATTCATTATGAACAAATGGGATTTATCTCAGGAATGTAAGGGTGGCTCAGCATAAATATAACATTACATCAACAGATGGAAAGACACAGTTCTGTAATTATCATAACAGATGCAGAAAAATATTAAATAAAAATCAGGGCTGGCACTTTGATGTGGTGGGTTAGGTTGCCACAGCACCCGCATCCTATAACAAAGCCATGGCTGCTCCAGTTCTGATCCAATTTCTTGCTAATGCACCTGGGAAGGGAGCCCAAGTTCTTGGGCCCCTGCCACCTTTGTGGAAGACCAGAATGACATTCTTGGATTCTGGCTTCTGCGTGGCCTACGACAAGCTGTTGTGGTCATTTGGGAACTGACCCCGCAGATGGAAGAGAAAGGACAAGTTTAATATATGGTGAAAAGGAAGCTGGTTCTCTATATGCAGCAGATTGAACCATGATCCCTACTTCGCAAAGTCTACAAAATCCAACACCAATGGGTCAATGGCTTAAATGTAAAGCATGAAACTACTAGAAGAAAGCAGAGGAAACAATTCAAGCCATTGGTACAGGATATAATGTTTTGGATAACCTCCCCAAAGCCCAGGCTACAAAAGTAGAACAGGAAAAAAAAAAAAGAGAGATTTCATCAAACTGCCTGCTTAACAAAGGAACCAACCAACAGAGTGAAGAGACCAGCTTCACCATGGGCGAAACCACTTGCAGCCTATTCAACTGACAAAGTATTATTTTCTTCATGTGGTTGTGCTATTAATACAAAGAGAAATAGATTCAATGTTGTGCTTAGTTACAATGTTTTGAAGATTTATTTATTATTTGAAAGGCGGAGTTTCCAAAAGACAGAGGCAGAGGCAGAGGCAGAGGCAGAGAAAAAGTCTTCCATTCACTAATTCGCTCCTCAAATGGCCGCAATGGCTGGAGCAGGGCCCATCTGAAGCCAGGGGTCAGGAGCTTCCTTCAGGTCTCCTATGTGGGTGCAGGGACCCAGGTACTTGGGCCATCTTCCACTGCTTTCCCAGGCCATAGCAGAGAGCTGGATCAGAAGTGGAGCAGCCGGGTCTCAAACGGGCACCCATATGGGATGCAGCCCTGCAGGTGGCGGTCTTATGGCTATGCCACAGCGCCGGCGCCAGTTACAATTCTAACATGATATTCCCTCTCATTCTCACCCTTCCTCTCTCTTCCTTCCTTCTTTCACTCCTTCCTCCCTTCCTCTCTCTTTCTGAGATAGCATATTTTTAATTTACATTATTGTTAAAGCTTTAATACACTAAATACAGAATTCAACAAGTAAAAAAGTAGAAAGACCCTATTTCAGTGGGAGTGTAGGCAAGGGCTTTAAACAGTAATCAGGTGAAAAGATGTCCATTTCACTCATTTACAGTAAATTTTAAGATAATCACAGATCATTAAAACTATAGTAGCATATTATTCTTAATCATTAGTTTGACAAAGATTTAAAAATTAAGTTAGATATAACTGTATTTGTAGCAATACTGATATACACAGACATTTCTTTCTTTTATGTTTTTTCATTTTTTTTTTGTTTTTAAATTTTGGTTCCCATCCCACATTTAAGGGAGAACGTGTGGTATTTGTCTTTCTGTCTGGATTATTTCACTCAACATGACGTCCTCCAGTTGAATCCATTTTGATCCAAATGGTAGAACTACATTCATTTTTTATAGCTGAATAACAGTCCATTGTGTGTATTTCTGTGTGTGTATCTCGTATTTTCTTTATCCATTCATCTGATGATGGACACCTTGATACATTCCATATTTTGGCTATTCTGAATAGTGCTGCTGTAAACATGCTGGTACAGGTATCTCTTTGATACAATGTGTTTGTGTCTTTTGGGCATATGCCCAGTAGTGGGATTGCTGGATCATATGGCAAGTCTATTTCTAGTTTTTAAAGAAATTTCCACTCTGTTTCCCACAATGGCTGCACTAATGTACAATTCTACTAACTGTGTATGTGCTGCCCTTTCTCTACATCCTCATTGGCATTTGTTAACTTTCTATCTTTTGGCCAATAGCAATTGTGACAGTGATGAGATGATAGTTTATTGTGGTTGTGATTTGCATCTCCTAGATGATTTGTGATGGTGAGCATTTTTTCATATATTTGTTGGCCATTTGTATTTCTTCTTCTGAGAACTGTCTATTGAGGTCCTTTGTCCATTTTTCAAACTGGATATTTTGGTTTTCTAGGGTTGTTGGTGTTGAGTCTTCTAAGTTGCTGATAGATTCTGTATATTAATCCTTTGTTGGATTTGTAGCTTGCAAATTTTTTTTCCATTCTATTGGATATCTCTTTACTCCGTTGATTGTTTCTTTTGCTGTGCTGAATTTGATATAATCCCATTTGACAAAGGATTAATGCACAGAATGCATAAAGAGTTCAACAAGCTCAACAACAACAAAACAAACATTTCTAACAAATGAACCACTGATATGAATAGACTTTCATCAAAAGAGGAAACAAATATGGCCAATAAATACATGAAAAATGCTGAATATCGTTAGTCATCAGGGAAATGCAAATCAAAACCACATGACTATCATTTCATCCCAGTTAGAATCATTACTATGAAATCATCCAAAAATAAATGCTTGTAAGATATGGAGAAAAAGGGACTCTTATAAACTGTTGCTGGGCTGTAAATTAGTACAACCATGAAGGTGAACAGTTTGAAAGTTCTTCAGAAAACTGAAAGTAGGGGTGTGTGCACTGTGGTACAGCTACCTCATGCTTGTGATCCAGGTTCCTCCTAACATGTCTAGAAGGCAGCAGATGATGGCTTACGTGCTACCCTTGTGGGAGTCCAGATGGAGTTCCTGGCTCCTGGCATCCACCTCTCCTAGCTCTGGCTGTTGTGGGTTTTCATTTTTCAAATAAAATAAATAAATCTTGCAAAAGAAACCTTAAAATAGTTTTACCATATTATCTAGCTATCCCATTTCTGGGTATGTTTCTAAAGAAAATTAAATCAGCATATCAAAGAAATCCCTTTTTTAAAAAGATTTCATTATTTATTTACTCAAGAGTAGAGTTAGAGTGAGAGGGAAAGACAGAGAGAAAGGTTTTCCTTCTATTGTTTCACTCCCCAAATGTCCACAATGGCCAGAGCTAAGCCGATCTGAAGCCAGGAGCCAGGTGCTTCTTCCTGGTCTCCCAAGCAGGTGCAGGGACCCAAGCACTTGGGCCTTTCTCCACTGCCTTCCTGGGTCACAGCAGAGAGCTGGATTGGAAGCAGAGCAGCTGGGATTGGAACCAGCATGCATATCGGATGCCAGCACCACAGGCGGAGGATTAACCTACTGCGCTATGGCGCTGGCCCCAAGAAATTTCTATACTTCCATATTTATTGTCCACTATGCAAAATGCCCAAGACAAGAATCAACCAAGATGTCCACTGATGGATGAATGGATAAAATGAGGCATATATGCACAGTGGAATAATGATCTGCCTTAAAAAAAGAATGAAATTTTTTTCATTTGCAGCAAAATGGATGAAAATAGAGAACACTACATTAAGTGAAATGGGCCAGAAACAGAAAATCAAATTTTGTATGTTCTCTCCCATATATGAAAACCAAATAAGTTGATTTAGGCATAGACTAGTGATTCCTGGAGGCTGGGAGGGTTGGGGAGGGAGATGGAGGAAGGTTGTATAATGAGCACAAAACACAATTAGACAGAAGGAGTAGTTTCTGGTGTTCCACAGCACAGTGGGGATGCCATATTTCAAAATAACATGATGTCTGTTTTATGAAGGATTGGAGGAAAGGAGCTTGAAGTCTTCAAATGTAAAGATATAAGGAAATGGAAAAAAATTACCTTGATTTGATTAATACAGGCTGAATGCCTGTGTTAAAATAGCATAAGTATAAATAAAATATATCCCAGCAATATATAAGATTATTATGTGTTAATAAAAAATTAAGAAAATATAGAGTTTGTTACTTCACTAAATATCTTAGCTAAGAATATAATGAGGTAGGAATTAAAAATGTCTTTTCCTATTACTTAAAGATCATCCTAATTTAATTTACTTTCCTTTAATTGGGAGCAGATTTGAAAGAAATGCATATATACATTGGCTAAGTTTGTTTCTAGTTATTGGAATCTAGTTAATAAACATATATAATAAAATTCTAGAGTATGAAAATTCCAGATATTTAATAATTCTAATTTTTTGAAGTGCATAAATGGCTACAAATATAGATTTTCTCTCTGTTGTAGAATTTACTATGAATGGATTCCCACAAACCAATAGTTACACATATAATATCTTAATTGGGAACACTGAGCGATGAATGCATTGTATTATCCAATAACTGGAGATTCAGTTAGTGAGGGACATGATGATCTTTTGCCAAAATTAATTCTGGCAAGTGATGTTGGCATAACGCATCAAATCCCAAGCCATAAGAACAGCACCTCAGAACTCGGCCTGATGATTCAGGATTGGCGTGATGTTAGGAACCAGCTTTAAGTTTAGTCATGACAAGGCTGGAGAAGGGACAAATCCTCCTTCCAACGTGTCCCCAGAGTTCAAAAATATAATGGAGATGTCAAAAAAAAAAAAAAAAAAGACTGTTGTAAATTACAGCTCCAAAAAAATTAGGTCAAGAAATGAACTTGGAAAGCCACAGGGATCATAGCAGTATTTTTGGAAAGTCTTTAGACAGTTTCCCCCTGAGGAATAACTGAGTGTCCTCCTCAGTCCTTTCCAGTAATACTTTGACACACGTTCCTTTCTCATCTCAGAAATGGGTTGCGTTTTAAAAGTAGCACACTTTACATGAAAATTCCTATTTTCAACTCAGTAAATTCACTCACTTCCTTTCTTTTTCATTCTCTTTTTTAAAAGATTTATTTATGTATTTATCTGAAAGGCAGAGTACAGAGAGAGAGAGAGAGAGAGAGAGAGAGAGAGAGAAGAAGAAGAAGCAGATATATGTTGCATCAAGTAGTTTACTCCCCAAATGACTGCAATGGCTGGAGCTGGACTGGCCTGAATCCAGGAACCAGGAGCTTCTTCCAGGTCTCCCACGTGGATGCAGGGGCCCAAGGACTTGGGCCATCTTCTATGGTTTTCCCAGGCGATAGCAGAGAACTGGATTGGAAATGGAGCAGCAGGACTTAAACTTGCCCATATGGGATGCTGGCACTGCAGGTGGTGACTCTACCTGCTATGCCACAGCACTGGCCCCTTCCCTCTTCCCTTTCACTCTTATCCTTGGAATTGTTTTTAAATAATTTCTTTTTTTAAAAGTTTTATTTTATTTATTTGAAAGACAGAGTTGCAGAGAGAGGTAGAGACAGAGAAAGAGGTCTTCCATCCGCTGGTTCACTCCCCAGATGGCCACAATGGCCGGAGCTGTGCTGATAGGAAGTCAGGAGCCTGGAGCTTCTTCCAGGTCTCCCATGTGGGTGCAGGGGCCCAAGGACTTGGGCTATCTTCCACTGTTATCTCAGGCCACAGCAGAGAGCTGGATCAGAAGAGGAGCAGCCGGGACTAGAACTGGCGCCCATATTGGATGCCGGCGCTTCAGTTCAGGGCTTTAAACTGCTGCGCCACAGCGCCAGCCCCCTTAAACAATTTCTGGATGTTTCATCCCAAATTTCAACCATTCTCACTGTGGCTGGATCTAAGCCAGAACCTCCCTTACAAAGCTATGGCATCTCCTAGGTGCTGCACTCCACCCTACAGAGTGAGACCCTTGAATTGTAAGTCACATTGTCCTTCCTATTGCTCATAAAGATGCTACCAGGTGTGCCAACCAGTAGTATTAATACTCAGTGTATCTGAATTATTTCACCAAAAAGTAACATGAGGACAGGGGAAATGGTGAATGAAGAAGTCCTTTAGGAAATAGGTGGGAAATAAATTTTAATGAAAATACATCGTGCAAAGTTGAGGAGGTGAGGAACCCTGCCAACATCCTATGTTCAGCATTTAAACCAGCTTGGTTACTGTTTACTGATGAGACCTGAGGATCTGGGGACCTGGATAGAGGGTTTGTGAGTGTGTGAATGTGTGTGTGTGTGATGTGTCTCTGTAGTTTGCATGAAAATATCCACAGCATAATTTAGTAAGCTCACTCTCCAAAGCAAGAGAGCTATCTAGACCAAACCTATGGGTTCAGACAATACAGTACCCTGAAGAACTCTGTCATCCCAGTCTCTGTTAGACAAGTGAGTACTGAGTGCATGGAAGAAACACCCTTCTCTGGCGGGGACTTTCAGGTGACATGACGTTAAACAACAGCATTAGTGTGCATGGGGTCCCAGTTATAACTCATGTAAAAATGTGCCTGTATATTTCTATGCTATTCTCTGTGACCCAAAGGAAAGCAGCTTTTCAGAATCATTTATTATACTCCAGGGGAAAATCAGAATAGAGATGCCTACAGTAATTAGAAGAAATTAATGTTTAACTTAATAAATTCCACTTAGAGCTTACTATGTTTTTTTGCAGATTTTTGGTACTTCTGTAATTCTTTCCATACCTACCTTTATAAAGTCACTTTCTCCAAACACAAATCTGTATATTTTCTTTTGTACTAAACAAAAAACTAATAAGAAAAAGTGGAAATTTAAGGTCAATATGGTGCCATTATTTTCTTTTCATAGGAAAACTTAGAGGCTTATGTTGAATTGGAAATGTTCTGTAATTAATGTTTCAGTTTAAAATACTTCTGGTTAATTACAAAAAAGAAGATTCAGTTAGCAAGAGAAAAAAATATTTTATTCAAAATTTAACCTCAAATATGAAGAAGTTACAACACACACACATAATTTCTTGATAGTGACTATGCCTTAAGAGTGCATATAAACTGAACAATCAATTAAAACACAGAGAAAGAAGCTCTTTCAATGAATTAGCATTACTCAGAATACCTGAGATGGCTATTCATCAGAAGTAGGAAGTGTTTTTAATGAGAGCCATAACAGAAATAAGCTAGTGTAGTGATGTTGTAAACCATTGATTATGACTACGAATTAGGCACCATTAAACATTGAGGCAGCCTAGCACATCGGTTAAAGTCTCAGATGCTAAAGTTACATCTTTTGGAGTTCTGGGTCTACTACATAAGATGTGTGCATGTGTCTCAGCTTGAAAAATTTATGCAATATTAAAAGATAACGAGGCCACATTTTCATGGAATTGTTCTATGGTATACATTAATCACAGTAAGTGTAAGTAAATTTGAATCTAATATATATTAGGCATTCAATTATTTGTTGTAGTTGTGTTATGTGACTACAGTGAAAGAACAGACATTACCTTTTCCTTTTTTGAGATGTTCTTGGCAAGGGGAGGGGGAGGCTAATTGTGATTCATTTTTAGGGAAAATGGTTAAAAGGCTCTAGGTTTAAAGACATCAGTACTCATTTACTGAAATAGGTTTAAATATTAGCATGTACCTTCTGTGAACACCATCATGCTGCTTGTACCTGGGAGTGGGCATAAGAGGGGAAGATGTGGAATTGGCTCTGCACCTTCCATTGACTCTCCAAAGTGGGGGAGCTGAGGATGTACAAGAAGTATAGCTCAAAAAAGTGTTGGTGACTCAGGCACTTCATTCCCCATTTTTGATTGACCAAATCAAGGACATAAACTGGTTTCACTTCCCATTCAAATCTGATAAATGGATAGTGCCTTCCTTAACTCTGAAACTGTGCATTACAGGTGCTACAATCAGGGTAAGTACTGGGTGTTTTAGCATAATTCTTTTTTTTTTTTTTGACAGGCAGAATTAGACAGTGAGAGAGAGATACAGAGAGAAAGGTCTTCCTTTTCCATTGGTTCACCCCCCAAATGGCCGCTATGGCTGGCAAGCTGTGCCGATCCAAAGCCAGAAGCCAGGTGCTTCCTCCTGGTCTCCCATGTGGGTGCAGGGCCCAAGCACTTGGGCCATCCTCCACTGCCCTCCGGGGCCACAGCAGAGAGCTGGACTGGAAGAGGAGCAGCCAGGACAGAATCGGCACCCCAACCAGGGACTAGAACCCAGAGTACCAGCACCACAGGCAGAGGATTAGCCTAGTGAGCCACGGTGCCGGCTAGGCTATTTTAGCATAATTCTAAACCAATCTATGTAAGTTAGGGACGTAGAAAGTCTTGGAGACTGTCCTAAGAGTTACCTTTATTTTGAAAATGAAAGACATCAACGGAACCATTATTTTCATAGATTAGCAGTGTCTGTTGTGGTGAGGAGCTTATCAATTTGTATCCCTGATAATAGAGTTAAAGAACCTTCAGGCGTTCTCAGAGATAATATCATTCCACTTCCAGTCTAACTGCTGAAATTCGCTGTTAGTTTGAAAACTAAGCCACACCCTGTACTAGATGATGAATATCTTCCGAAAAACATGAAGTTGAATTGACTGACTACTAATTCAGTACAAAAAGGAAGGTTAGAATGGCATTGAGGCAAAATGGATTAAAACCAACATATCTCGTATGGACACCGGTTAAAGTCCTGACTGCCTCAACTTCCAATCCAGCTCCCTGTTAATGTACCCAGGAACAGAAGATGGCCAAAGTGATTGGGTCCTTACAACTACCTGGAGACCTGGTCAGCCTAGTCCAACTCCGGTCGTTGTGGCTATTTTGAGTAGTGAATCAGCAAATGGAAGATTCTCTCTCTCTCTCTCTCTCTCTCTCTCTCTTTCTCTCTCTCTCTCTGCAACTTTGTCTTTCAAATAAACACATAAAGATAGTTTTTTAAAAAGGCAATGTTTTGCAAGTAAAACTGTCCAATTGTGAACTATGTTTTTTTTTTTAATGTGTGTACCCCTTCTGTAGAATTGTACAGGAGATTTGAAGACATAAGCCTTCTCAAAAAGAAGGAAACTACAGTAGAAAACATTTAATCTCAATCTAATTCTATTTATTTATTTATCTAATTTGAGAGGCAGACACACATACACACACGCACGCACGCACACACAGATTCCCCTCTCACAGTTTCACTCTCCAAATGCTAGCAACAGCTGGAGCTGGGCCAGGCTAAGACAGGAACACAGAACTCAATCCAAGTCTCACACAGGGTTGGAAGGGACCCAACTTCTTGAGTCATCATCTGCTGTCTCCCAGAGTGCGCATCAGCAGGAAGCTGGAATCAGGAGCAGAACCAGGACTCGAATCCTGGCTCTCCAATATGGGATGCTGGTGTCCCAAGTGGCATCTTAAGCATTGCGCCAGTGCCCACCCTAAACTAACTTTTAAATTTCATCATATCATGAATGTCCCAAGTAGCTGCCCTATCAACATTGCATAGGAAATACACATGCATGAAATGGAAATTAATTCCTTATCATCAAAGTAAAAATAAAGTGTGGACTTGACTGTTTAGTAACCCAAAAAGCAAGTTTCTACGATATACTAAAATATATTTTGCAAATGTAAAATCATCAAAAATGAACTGTAAGAGTATTCTCAAGCAGTATTGTGAAGTGAAAAAATGCATCACCAGAATTAGAAAAGTAATTTATTAAATATGGCAAGCTGTTTAAGACACAACCTAAGATAGATGACATGCTTGTGTGACAGAATGTGAACGATGAGCCTCCTGTATGCACGCCGCCACACTTGGAAACTCGGATTTATTCAGCTATGAAGACTCCTTTTATTCAGCTCAACTGTTCAGACAAAGATTCTCCACAGGAGCATCTGAGCTATTCAATTGTAGGAGGTAAGACGTGGGATTTTGTGCAAGTCCCTCTCACGCTATTGCACAGAGGATCGCGGGAAGCGTCTTGCAACTGCTGGCAACATATTCTGAAACAGCTTCAACAAGACGGTAGCGTTAACCATGAGTAATGTCGTTTCTCTCTGTTTTCTTGCCTCCTCATTCTCAGGAAATACAAATAACCACTTCACACTTTGGAGACGAGATCTTCGTCCTCCTTCTCTGGCCGCCACACAGAATTTCCAGGGCGATGTACTTCAAGGCATTCTGGCCCCCGAGACGTTCCAGCTGCTTATCGAAGTTACTGATGAGTTAGGTGGGGATCCAGTGAGTCAGCTGTCAACCACCACCACAGTCATAATTCATGTGTTTCCCTGGAGCACGACACAGCCAACTCCCTCCACAGTGACAGCTACAACCACAGTAAGCACTAGTGATGAGAAATGGTTCTTAAATAGTCTGAATCAGTCACAAACATAGAAAAGTGCTTGGGTCCTCTCAAGGGAGTTATCCTCATGTCCTGGCACTGAGAGACATCCTGAACACAGCTATGTGGTGCAGCCAAATTCTCATGAACAAAATAACATTGTTATTGAACAAAATTCATTGTCATGAACAAATAACACTCATAGCCATTTATTTTGAATTAAGGAAAATATACCAATGTTGATCATTTTAGGGGTCCTTTTGCCATTTGTTTTAGCATTGTTAGTAATTCCATTGATTCTCATTATTTAAATGAATACTTGTAAATGTTTTGTTATGTACATAGCACCATATCAGGCAATGAAAATCTCTGAAAAATTTGTTTTCCTGAAAAACACAGAACCATCTGCTGTTTCACTCCCCAAATGTTTTTAAAAGTCACGGCTGTATCAAGCCAAAGATAGGAGCCCAGAACTCAGATTCTCTGAAGTGGATGGCAGAAATTTAAGCACCTAGCCCTCATCTGCTGCCTCCCAGGGTTCACATTAGCAGGAACATAGAATCGGAAGCAGAGCCAGGACTCAAACCCAAGCACTCCAGTAATGGATGCCAGTATCCTGAGTGGTGCCCTAACTATTGCCCCCAAATGCCCATCCCAATGATATCATTCTTAGAGAATAAATAATTCTTTTTATGTTAAGAGAGAAAAAAAAACTTTTATAATGAGGATGCATGGATGTATCCTGAGAAGAACGTAACATATCCTGAAAACTATTGAAAAGAAAGTGAAACTGGAAGCTAGATTAGTGTCCTAAAAAAGAAAGTTCATGGTAAACAGGTAAAGTATTAGAACAAGGGATATCTCGATTATAAAGATGAGATATTTGAGTGATCACTGAAGACTGGAAGTTATAATGGCTTCACAGCAGAAAAGATAAACACACCGTACTTAGTAACCTTTACTAAAATGGGGACAAGGAGAAAATCAATAATATGATAGAATTGGTTTGTGAGGAATATGCTGCTTGATTTCAGACAGTTGGCATCTGGAGAGCCAACTAGGTGTTCATACCAATGTCCTCTTGATAGGGTAATGATAATACTCACATAGTTAAGCTAATCAAATGAAAGTTATTTGAATGAAAATAGCCATTTATTGGAAAAGTTACAGAAAACTCCCCTCACTGTTTTACTTCATAATCAAGGAGTTATACAAAATCATTTAAATATAAATTTGAATATTCTTGATTCAAAGAAAACAACCTGGACTAAGGTGGTGTAGAAATGGCAATTCTCCCAAGTGTGTAGATGAAGCTAATGAAAATTCTCACTGTGGGAAAGCATTTATACCACAGACCTCCAATTATTTCTAAAAAAAAAAATCTCAATCTAAAGGAAGTACCACATGACTGAATGTAGCCAGATACATGAGAAGTTAAGATATTATCATTAAGACATAACAGAACAAAAACCAAGAACACAACAACTATTATCAAATAATAACCTATATTCAGTAAATTCAAGAGATATAAATCATGTTTTAAATTTGGTTACAGCATTAGAGAATATAAAGGTAATATAAAACACTTGAAAAATCTGTCAAATATAGAAATCAAAAATACAATAATTGAAATTTCATCTTGATAGATGGATTTAATGACTGATTAGAAGCAGCTGAAGAGACAATTAGGAATTAAGTATGGATCTAAAAAACTATCCAGAATGAAATACATGAATACAAAAGTGATAAGAATAATTCTAATAGGCAACATGAAAATGAGAATGAGGAGGGGCTTGTGGTGCTGGGGTTAAATCACCTCTGTGACACCATCATCCCATATCAGACTGCTGGTTTGAGTCTTGGCTACTCAGCTTCTGACCCAGTTGCCTGATAACGTGCCTGGGAAAGAAGTGGCAGATGGCCCAGGTGTCTGGCCCCTCCCACCCATGTGGGAAACCTGGATGAAGTTTCTAACTTTTGGCTTTGGTCTGGCCCAACCCTGGCCGTTGCAGACACTTAGGAGCGAATCAGCAGGTGAAAGATCTCTTTCTCTCTGTTTTTTCCTCTCTCTCTGTCACTCTATCCTTCAAATAATTAAAAAATCTTTTAAAACCATATATGAAGAGAGCTAGTTTATTTTAATTTAAGAGATGTTAGAGGGAGAGAGAAAGATGCAGTACCTAATATTTTTCAAAACTGCTGATAGATATCAAACTATGGACTGAAGAAGTGCCATAATTCCCTAGAGGGAAAACAAAATCTTTCTTTAAATACAGCATAGAAAAGCTACATAAAATCCAAATGTAATAAGAAACACTAAAATAAGTCAGGAAAAAAGAGAAAGATTACTTTCAAGAGAGTATATATTGAACAGCTGACTTTATAATGGAAATGATGAAAGCCAAAAAAATGGAAATGTTCAAGTCACTGTAAGAAAATAAGTGTCAAACTAGAAGCCTCTAAAGCCCGTTGAGATTTGATTTATGGCCTAACATGTGTGATCAAATGTTGTAAATGTTCCCACAGATCTCTGGTACCATGGATTTCACAGGTACGTGGATTTCACTCACAGAGAAATGGTAAAAGGATGACAGTTTCAAGAAACTATATTGGCAGTTGATGAACATTAAGAATTATAGACTTTAGTAGCAAAGATGGTAAATAAACTTCAGGACAAGGTGTTTAGCCTAGTGGTCAAGACATCTGTGTCCCATGCTGGAGAACCTGGGTTTAAGTTCTGGCTCCAGCTCCTTATTCCTGCTCCTTGCTAATGCAGACCGTGGCAGTCAGTGGTGCTAGTGGTCATGACTTAAGTAACTGGGTTTCTAGAGATTTGGATTGTGTTTTCAGCTCCCATCTGTGGCCTTGGCTCAAGCCTGGCCATTGTGAGCATTTGGGGAGTGAACCAGCAGGTGGGAAATCTCCCCCCCCCTCTCTTTCTCTCTCTCGTTCTTGCTACCTCTTAAATAAGTGAGAAAATATTTAAATACATAAACTTTAGAAAAAATATGAGAATATCCTTAATAACTTGGGGGGTAGGACAAAATTTCTTAAATAAGGTCCGAAAAGTTAGCCATAAGGAAAATTTTGAGAAAATCAAATATATTTGAGTATCCTAGAATGAATAACTTGCTTCATAATAATCTGGGCTGGGGAGGAATACATAAGAATAAAGATTCAGTAAAATGGGGCATAAATTGATAGGTGTTTAGACAGTGAGATGGGTATCTGGTGGATAATTAGATATATTTTTAGGTTTCTCCATGTGTGTTAGGTATAAAAAAAAAATGGTAAAATAATTGAAAGGGAAATAATCTGAAATGTCAATGCACTTTGTTATTATATTTAATAATGGCAAATTATTCACCCAAAAAACCTCATGAATGAAATACTTCAGTTGTTCAGAACTCTATTAAAACTTTGCTATTTACCTTGGAGCTTTTTGATATACATTCAATATAATCAAACCCTACAATCTAGGATTTGAAGCCTTATTATTCTCCTGTTTGTCAGTTAATTAGTTCTTAGTCTTTCCACCCCAGAGAGTGTGACCTTGGGACTTTCTTTCACATTCCATAGACATGGATTCAAGTAATTTTACGAGTCAGGACAATACTGCCTCCAACTAAGTGATACTGTTGATAATATTGTCAGATGCTACAATAACATTGCAAACAGTTAAAATGTGTTGTTATCATTCCTGGCTCAACTTGAACTTCTCCTTCCTCTCCTGAGTCAATCTTCTTTGCTGGATCTTGCTCCTGTGGGAGAGATTATTTTAGCTTGCACTGCTGTGAAAAAAGAAAACCTCCTGACTTATGTTCACACATGGATTGCTACTTACCAAATTCCTGATTAATAAAGCAAAATCTAGCCAAGGAGAAGGCATTCCAGTAAGACATAAGAGGCAAAATAAACAAATGCTGCTGCAAGATGTGAAAGTATTTAAATTTGTAGTTGAGTGAAATTGTGACCCATATGCTTCCTTTTAATGGAGAGTTACTAAATGTGTCATTGAGTATCTGTTATTTATACCTGTGAATGCTATGAAATTATCCAGCAAAGATCAACTGCGTCTAGAGCTATCTGTGTACCTAGCAACTGCATGGCTCAACAAGGAGAGTAAATTAGAGAAAAATCTTCCAGTTGTCACTAATGGAATAGCTGATGAGAAGGGACTTACATAACAAGGATTCATGCTCAGAAAAACGAAGGAATATTAGGACAAAGAGTTGAAGATATCTGTACACCAAAATAAGGCTATGAAATTTATATTCCCATTGTGGGGAGAGATCTAAAGAGGGATGGCTCTATGAGGGTGACAGGATTAGGTACTTCTAAGTGTGTGTGAGGGAGGAGAACTCATGAATGGGAAATCAGTGGTGCAGAGAGAAGTCTGAGAGGTGGGCATTTGGTGCTGTGGCTAAGTCACTGCTTGAGAAGCCTGCATCCCATAGTGGAGTGCCTGGGATAGAGTTCAGGCTCTGCTTCTGATCTTAGCTTCTTACTAACACACAGGTGGTGGCTCAAGTACTTGAGTCCCTACCACCCAGCTGGGAGACCCAGGATGAATGAAGTGCTCGTGGCTTTAGCTTGGCATAGCCTCAGCTCTTGTGGACGTTTGGAGAGTGAACCAGTGGATGGAAGATTTCTTTGTCTCTCTCTGCCTTTCAAATGAAGTGAAAATAAATAAAAAGCTTGAAATGTAGCTAGTTAAGAGGTTGTTTTGATAATTCAGATAAGAGTTAGGCCCTACAATAGTGCAAGAATACTTTATGTGGAAGTTAATCATTACCTCCAAGATATACATAAGTAATAAAAATTATATCTATTTTGTCTGAAGTCTGCATATTATAATACATACATTTATAGTACACCATGGGAAATAAAATTTCCCTTAGGATTTAGTCATTATTGCTACAGGCTGTATCTTTTATTATTATTACAAGGCAGATCTTTCTATTTAGAATGTTGAATGAGATACAAAGACTTAAAAACATTTCTAAGTGGTTAGAGTATACTGCCAGAATTTTTTATCTGCTTCTAAAATATAACTGTAAAAATCCACTACAAAAATAGAACAGTCTTAAATCCAGATTGCTAACAATGTGTCTATGAATTTTAGAAAAATAAAGGCCTGTGAGAAAAAGCTCAAAGCAATTAAAATAAATTCAATCACATTATAAATGTTATAGGAAACATCTTCAGCATGAAATTCACTATAAACACACAATCCTTTTTAACAAAACGTTCTTGCAGGAGCTTGAAAAATATAGGGCATCTCATAAATTTTAATATACAGAAGGCATTCAATAAAGACCTCTCTATCTCTTATGATGCTAAGTATGGTACTTGAGAAGTCAAGAACCTATGTCATGTATTGTAGGAGAGGCATCTGAAAGTCATTATTATTTGAAAGGCATAGTTAGAGACAGGGATACACACATAGACACACACATACACACACACACACACACACAGAGAGAGAGAGAGAGAGAGAGAGAGAGAGAGAGAATCTTTTATCTGCTGGCTCATTCCCCAAATGGCTGCACAAGCTAGGGCTGAGCCAGTATGATGCCAGGAGCCTAGAACCCCATCCAAGTCTCCTACATGGGTGCAGGAGCCTAAGCATTTGGGCCATCATCCACTGCTTTCCCAGGCATTTTAGCAGAGAGCTGGATTGTAAGTGGAGCAAATTGGCACTCACGTTCATAAGGGATGCCAGCATTGCATAAGGGATTCCACATAACCCGCTGTGCTGCAACACCAGCCCGTATGTGCTGCTTCTTAATGGGAAGAGAGAGACTGATGAACTGCTGCAGAATCTGAAGAACTATGGACCTTGTCTCCAGAACAATACACACACCTATATGTGTAACCGATTTCATACACACTTTTAGATGTTTGTAAAACGCATCCAAGGGATCCAGATTATAAAACCCTGGGTACAAACAAGGGGTTATTACCTTTTCTGAATTTGTTAACAAAGCTTCCATGAGCAAATTTTTTGTTAGATTTATTTATTTTACTTGAAAGTCAGAGTTACACACAGAGAGGAGAGACAGAGAGAGAGAGAGAGAGAGAGAGAGAGAGAGAGAGAGGTGTCTTCCATCTGCTGGTTCACTCCCCAGTTGGCTGCAAAGGCCGGAGCTGCACCGAGTCAAAGCCAGGAGCCAGGAGCTTCCTCATGATTTCTCACATGAGTGCAGGGGCCCAAGGACTTGGGCCATCTTCTATTGCTTTCCCAGGCCATAGCAGAGAGCTGGATTGGAAGTGGAGCAACCGAGTCTCGAACTGGCGCACATATGGGATGCTGGCACTGCGGGTGGCAGCTTTGCCCGCTACGCAACAGTGCCGGCCCACAAATTGTTTTTCTATAACACAATCAAAGCAAGGTGGGCAGTGGTGAAGATGCTGCCTGTAATGCCCACATCCCACGCTAGTGTGCTGGGTTCAAGTCCCCACTCCGCATCCAATCTAGCTGCTTGCTGATGTACACCCCAGGAGGCAGAAGGTAAAGGAAGCTTCAAACTTGGGTCCTTGCCAAGCACGCGGGAGACCTAGATGGAGTTCCCTGGCTCCTGGCTTTAGTCTACCCCAACCCTGGCTGTTGTGGCGGCCATTTAAGAAGCGAACTAGTAGATGAAGACTTCTCTCTCTCTCTCTCTCTCTCTCTCTCTCTCTCTCTCCCCCCCCCTCCCATTCTTCCCTCCTTTTTTCTCTCAAATAACTAAGAATAAATAAATCCTGAAGCAAGATAAGCCACTAACATATAGCTATAGAGAAAACTAGTGATACAGTCCTATAATACGGCAATTCTTGGCAGGCTCTTGTATTCAATAAATGAAACAATAGCTAAAACTTAGGAAGAAAAATAGGAAAGATAGCTTTATGCTAAGTGTATAACAATGTAGTTCAATACATTGATAATAAATAAACCCAACCCTACACAAAGTGTCGATTATCTCCTGATTAGTCTTAGTCTCTGACTAAGGGGAAAAGGCAGGCCTTAAATTGTACTTCATAAACTGAATTAAGTCCCTTCAATTTCAGTCCAGATTGTCCAAAGAGACAATGAGGTAACTGGCTAGACACCATTTCCTGCAAATATAATCCCCAAAGAATTATGAATCAAAATTCCTGAAACTATCTGTATGCAGCAAAGTGAGCCCATAATAAAAATTCCAGAACTAATGTCCATTTTGATGGTAGAAACTTTAAATCATCCTAATTTATAACTGTATTTTTACTCTTATTTCAATATAAACAGTGCACAAGTGAAAAAGTAGAAGGAAAGAAGTCTGTTTAGTCTTTTTATCAGCTCACCCTAATAATGCACCCACATTTCATGATGTATATCAGCAAAATGAAAATGTTTTTACTCCATCAGTGAAGAAGTGAGAAAAGGCATTAGGGGCATAGAGTGATGACACTGGGCTCTTTTAGTGCCTTTTAATGAATCTGAACCTTGACAACTAAACTCTAAGGCTATCATGGCTGTTTAGAAACCTATCTTTGCAACCTCACGTGTTTGCTCCACTGATGTACTTACTATGGTGGCATGCTGCCTTTCCGAGGCTGGTTTTCAGCCCATCAAAGACCAATCATATCATATCTCACGTAAGATAATTTGCCATCAAATATTCCTAGAATTTTTTTTCAGCGGTCAATTTAAAGCAATGGTATGTTAGAGTTGACTCAGTCAGTTAATGACAGCTTATTGTTGAAAACATAGAGAACTGATAGTCTGGTTTTTAAGCATTTGGTACCAGGTGATCATAGAGAAAATATTCATTCCATAGAACTTCACAAATACTACATACTAGGTTTTTAAAAATGTGTCTATGTTATACATTTTTTATTCACTTGAAAGGCAGAAAGAGACAGAGAGATCTTCCATTTGCTGGTTCACTCCCTTGAACCAGCAATCATTGGAGTTGAGTCTGACCAAAGTGAGGGTCTCCCATGTGGGTGGCCTGGGCCCAAGTACTTGGGCTGCCATCTGCTGCCTCTTAAAGTATCATTGACATGAAGATTGGAATTAGCAGCAGAAACAGAACCTGAATGCACACACTCTGGTATGGGATGGGGTGTCCCAAGCACCCATCCTAACTGCTGTGCAAGTGCCTGCACCAGGCTTGTGACTAGGAGCTGGTGTTCCAAGACATGACTGAACCTGCCCATCTTATTTTTTAGGAGATTTAAGAAGACAAAACATTAAAAACAAGTTTAAAAAATATTTAAGAGAGATTATCAAATACTCCCATATGATGAGCAAAAGTTAAACCACTGAAAAGGAATAGGACATGTAGTTTGCATTCTCCTGCTTTAGTTCAGAGACCATTACACACTATTCCTTATAGTGCCATTGTCACTTTCTGGTAGCCTGAGTCAAATCTGCACCCTTTGCATCTACTCAGAACTGTAGCACAGATGAGAAAAATCTGTGCATTACTTGGTGGGAGCCTTGTCAGCCTGAGAAGTTGCAGTCAGAGTGGTGTTTCTTTGATCATTAATGTCTGTAACCCCTAAACTTACTTTCCTTTGTAGATTTTTGTTTTCTCCCTAATACGAAGGTGGACATAGCAACACAGTAGGAACGGGAATAGTGGCCACAAATTGATTGCTTACTGAATGCTACAAGCTTGTATCTGCTATTTTTATTTCTCATAACAACCCAACTGGCTCTGCCACATCGTCCCAAACAGAAATAGACTTGCCCAAATTAGGTGACAGTTGTAATTTCATCTCAGATCTGTCTACTTCAAGAGGCCATATTTGTTTTGCTAGTCCACTATTCCTGCAATTCTTAAACTTGATTAATTCATGTACCCTTTCTAAAGAAAAATAAATCTCCCAGACACCCAGCCTTGATTTACATTATTTTTGTGAGAGGGATAAAAGAAAAATAAATTATAATTTCTTAAGTAAGTATAAGTGCCAATTATAGCGGATCTTCTTCTATTATGGCAAATCATTTATAAGAATAAGTCAGTAAAGAGAATCGATGCCATGGGTTGATGATGATGAATGCAGCACCTTTGTGAGAGGCCAGAAATCAGAACAGCTGTGAAGTCTGTTAAAGGGAAGCATGCCTTTTTATCTGCTCTAACAGAGTGTGCAGGATAGATATATGATGAGAAATGATGAACTTAGTACCCCCAAGGAGACAACAATGACATATCTCTGGGAGGACAGGGGCAGGCCTTTGGCCTAGTGCTAATGAGGCCTATGTCCAATGTTGGTTTACCTGGGTTTGATACTCAACTCCACTCCTGAATCCAATTTCCTGCTGATGTCGACCCTGGGAGGAAGCAGTGGTGGGTCAAATAACTGTGTTCCTGCCACGCACATCGGAGACTGGCATTGAATTCCTGGCTCTTGGCTTGGCCCAGCCCAGAGTGGGCAGTTGTGGGCATTTGTGGAGTGGACCAGCAGATGGGAACAGAGACTTCTTCTCTTGCTCTCTCAGTCTCTGAAATAAATGGGGAAAAAAAGTCCCTTAAACTTACTAGGAGATGGAAACTTTTGTTGTCATATCTTGGGTCATTCTGTTTGTCAACTATTACCTATACATGATGTAAATATTCTTCTAAAATTACCAACATGGAACTACATGGCTAAGTCACCCTTCTTTGTTCAGCTGTGGCTTGGGGAGAAGTCTCTTGGTGACCCTCAAACCCTTTCACTTTCTGCTATGTTGATAAGTGGCATAAGTCATGCAACCATTTAAGCATGTATTTCTATGTATATTATGCCACATTTAGCTGCTCTATAGAAAACAGACTCCATGAAGAAGAATGGCATTTTACATTCATTGATTTTTTTCATCTTTGTGTCCATTTGACCCCCAGTAGGAAATGGACATGGAATCACAGAGCAGTTATCTAAGGGGTTAAAGAGGTGAGGCCCATGTATCTGCCTAGCATTTCCTAAGCAAATTACATCCTGGGCAATCAATGTTTAATTTTTTTTTAAGATTTCAATTATTAGAATGGCAGAGTTTCAGAGATAAAGGGTAACAAAGAAAGATATCTTCCATCTGTTGGTTTACTCCACAAATGGCTGCAATGGCAGGAGCTGGGTTAGGCTGAAGCTAGGAGCCAAGAGCTTCCTCAGGGTCTCCCACATGGGTGGCAGAGACCCAAAGAGTTGGGCCACATTCGGCTGCTTTTCTCAGGTGCATTTGCAGGGAACTGGGTCAGAGGTGGAGCATATGTGATGCTTGTGTCACGGGCAATGGTTTGCATCTGCTATGCCACAGTGCTATCCCCTAATTTCCTTTTATTCTATTTGCATCTTCTATTACTGGCAGATGAACAATTAAGTCTTCTTTAGCTACACAACAAGAGAACCAGAGCTTGTTTTTAGTCATAATAGTATCTTTCCTAATTTAAAAGAGAATATCATTTATGCCAATTTTTTGATTGGTGAGTTATATGCTTTGGGAACTAACATAAATAAATAAATAAATAATCCCTCTTCAGTAAAAAATCAGATTGTATTTACTCACACTGATTTTTCTACAGAGAAGTCAATCATACGCTATATATAATTGTGGCTATATATTAGTTTTTATACAGAAGAAGAGCATTGAATCAAATTTTACAAGAAGAGCATAGAGAGAAGTACATTCTCCAGTTCATAATATGGATTCTGAATTTTTATCATGCAATTTGTCATGTATTTACAATTTTAGCATACTTATATTAAATTTAAATTTTCCTTTTAACATAGAACATAATTTGGGGGATTTATTATCAATATAGTTGACTTATCTGAGAATGTTATAAATGAACTAGAAACTGGTAATGTATTTAACACTTCACAAAATATAAACAAAATCCCATAACCTTCACAAATCACAATATGTATAATCAAAGTGAGGCAAGTCACTAATCACAAATATTTAATAAATTGTTTTATTCTACATCATTTTGTTTTGCTTTCTTAAATACTATCTTCTTGCTAATGGCTCTTTCATTCTAGAGAAATGATAGTTTTGTAATTAATTACCTCCAGCTTCCATCTTTCATTTTAAAATATTTTTCTCCTTTTTTAAAAACATTTATTCTCATTTGTATGACAAGTAGTAATTGAATAGGCCTGTGGGATTTGAAAATGAATAAGAAGCTCTAGGAACGATATGATAGTAAAAATAAATGGAGTTAACTTTTAAAAAAATAGCTTAAGTTGACAAAAGACTTTGATAATTTAAAAAATTCTCATCATTGATTCATTCATAGTATGACATGCATGACATGACCTTCTATTTAAAGGGAAGTAGAATTCCAAATGAAAGTTTACAGTGAAAGACATGCTAACCATGTGGTTGCATGAAGATTATTTCAAACGTGTTTCTACATGGGTAGTAAGCAATCCTAAGGCCCAAGGAGAGCAGCGGAGAGGGTGGCCCTAGGAATGAGGCAGGCCCTGGCTTGTATCTCAGCTCCCCACTGGGTGACTCTCTAAACTGAGGCTCTATTATCAGTAAAACCAACATTTCTGCTTAAATCAATAGTATTTTTCCACTAAAAATTACTTAATATTTTCTAAAGAGGTCTATTCTACATTTAACTCAAAGTATTTAGGCACATCATGAGAAGTAGCCATTAAACAAATTTGCATGAGACTATTTTATAGGCAGTCTTTTAAAAAATCTTCCTCAATGATAGTTAAGTAGATGAATTTGAGGGCTGTTGGAAATAATATAAATTGTTCTCTACTGGGTTATAGCCTGACACATCTGCTAAGAGTCTAATACTCCTTGACAAAAGTTTCATGACACGGAAGACTATTATTGTCTTTTTTCCTAAAATATAACAAGTTAAATAGTTAAGATTATGAATCAAATCAAATTAACTGCACACAGCCATAAGCAACTAAGTGCATGACCAAATGACAGATGGGAAATTCTTTTGGGTTCACTGGTGATCTACCTAATGGGGAGATAAACTTCTGATGACATACAAAGTCCAGTGTCTCATCAATCCTTAGCCACGGATTTCATCACTCTTCAGCTTCATGACAAAGAGGAGTAACTGCTCAATTGTCCAAGTATAAGGATATGTTCTTGTTTTCCGCTTCAGCATACCTGCAAGCCTTAGGGGGAAAAAAAGTTTCGACCTACCCTTCAAAAGTAAATCAAGAGCAAGCATCTGGCCTACAGGAAAGCCGCCCGTGAGGACGTCTGCATCCTATATTGGAGTGCTGGGGATCAAGCTCCTAGTTTCAGATTCCTGCTAATGATCATCCAGGGAGGCAACAGTTGATGACTCAAGCAGTTGAGTCTCTGCCACCACATGGGAGAACTGGATTGAGTTCCAGGCTCCTGGCTGCAGTCTGGCCCAGTCCTGGCCATTGAGGCCATTTGGGGAGTACACTAGTGGACAAGAGCTCCTTTATTGCATCTGTTCTCAAATAAATAAATAAATAATAACTTCTTGAAAGTAAACTGTAAAAGACATACTTTGTACAATAATGTGTACATGATCTGCAATCATAACAATTTTAGGAAATATTATAATTAAACCATGTTTAATAGTTTCCTTTAGGAGAAAATAATTCAGTGAATATTTGAATAAAACTTCCTACCTAGTCATGACATTGGTATCTGTAAATCTATCTGTATATAAAATTTTCACATTAAATAAATCTGTCATTGGATTGAATCCAATTCAATTGGATTGAATCCAATCCAAAATATCAACTATTTCTGTTCATGTTACAAAGGAGAAAACTGAGACAACAGGAGTTTAGATAACTTCTCAGTGTCACAGTCTTAGTAAATGGTTGAACCAGGGAGACTAGCAAAGAGAAACGGTTGAGATTTGAGGAAACTTCTGACCTGCAAGTGAATGAGTTGGGAAAAAAAGAGTGTGAAACAAAGTGAAGAATAAAAGGGTACCATCACGCAAAGATGTATAAGTCATAGTATGTTGCAAAAACATATTTCTCATTACTTATCATTGCATGTCATTTTGGCAAGTACAGCAAAGGAAGAGTAAACAAACATAGGACAGTGTAGCAAATTCTGGCTTGAAGAAAATGACAAACTTCAATAAGAGATATTTAGGTTTTTTGTAGGCCTGTGATGGATGGAGCAAGAAGCAAAGTCATTAAGGTGTGGAGGCAATGGAAGAATACAGTTGAGTGAGTCCGTGGTCCATGCTTGAATGTAGAGAAACAAGTATTTCTAGCACCCATGAGGAGGGCTGGCCAGAGAGATATTAGGTAGATTGACAGATATGTAGAGTCACTATTCTGGATTTGAACTTTATTTTATAGACAACAGAGAGTAAATTTAAATAGTGTAGAATTAAAACCTGGCTGGCACCGCTGCTCACTAGGCTAATCCTCCACCTGCGGCACCAGCACCCTGGGCTCTAGTTCCGGTTGGGGCGCCAGATTCTGTCCTGGTTGCCCCTCTTCCAGGCCAGCTCTCTGCTGTGGCCTGGGAGTGCAGTGGAGGATGGCCCAGGTCTTTAGGCCCTGCACCCACATGGGAGACCTGGAGGAAGCACCTGGCTCCTGGCTTCGGATAGGTACAGTGCGCCGGCTGCAATGCGCCAGCCGTAGCGGCCACTTGGAGGGTGAACCAACGGAAGAAAGACCTTTCTCTCTGTCTCTCTCTCTCACTGTCTAACTCTGTCTGTCAAAAAAAAATTTTAAAAGATAAAATAAAAATAAAAAAAGAATTAAAACTAGACCAGCAAAGTAGAGGATAGAATGGGTAAGAGAGAGCTAGCATCAGTGTCTACTCAGTAAGTTATTGCAAAAGGAGAGGCAAATAGAAATGCCCTTGTTGTATAATTACTATTACTTGAGGCTCTAAATAATTAAAAAGAAATCATTAAATCATAAGGTACGGATGTAAAAGGCAATAGACCACTAAGAGTGTCAAATGCAAACTCCCACATTCAGTTCTTTAAAATGGTTTTGAGTCCCCAACAGAAAGAATCTATGGAGAGAGCCAAGCCTGCCCATAAGAAATGTTTAAATATTTACTCTGTGTCCGTGGATTACTATAGGGATTAGAATAAGTGGGCCTATTGTAGAAAAGATGTTCTGAGGATCAGATGAAACAAGAGACATGACAGCTCTTGCAAAAAACACATTATGTCAATACCAGCCATCAATAGTCTTTTTAATCTCTGTAGAAAGATTTTGGTTTTTCACCAGACTATTGAAAAAAAGGGACTATCCCAAGTTGTTTTAGCCTTTGAAATATTAAAACATTAGAACATTAGATAGGGTTTTCTTCTTTTTTTTTTTTTTTAAGAGTTTTCAATATCATTTGTGCATGTGCATGAGAGAAAGAAAGGGAAAAGCCCGAGAAGAAACTGGTAAAACCTAGCCTGGTTTGTCAGGGAAGGGTAGTACAAGACATGAGGACAACTCACGCTTCCCACCTTTCAAATCTTTTCCTTGGACCTGGAGAGCTAAATTTTCATAAAATGAAAATGTGTAATTATGTTGACACAAAAAAATGTGTAGTTATGATTTTCCAAGTGGTGTGTTGACCACTTGATGTAGGAATTGGATGTTTTCTTAAAACTGTTATAATATTTTTATTTTAGGGGAGCTGGCGTGATCTATTGAAAACCTTCTGTGGCCTTGAGGGATGTACACATTCTTATGTGAAGGTCAATTCTGCCCCTTCCTGGCTGTGGAGCTGTAGGTGACCTACTGAGTTCCCTTCTGCTGAGCTCCTTCTTTGTAGATTGGCAGTAATGAACACCTCTCTTAGGACAAGCATTGGGGAAAGTGAAATAGCATAGCTGGTAAGTTTAGCACACAGTGGCTGCTAAATGAACATGAGCTGTAAGGATTCAGTCTTAAGGTTCTGTATGTTCTCTGTACCATGATTCTTGGAGCATCGTGAGGGTTCAATAAATATTTGTTGGAAGAAGGAAAGGAAGGTTGGCAGGTATAGGCTGTGGTCTCTTTTTTCTATCAGTAGTAGCAAACTTCTCAAATGTGCTTGGGAGGGGTAATAGTTCTTAATGAGCTGAAAAGAGAACTAGATGATTAAGTGATTAAGTTGTCTATCATCCTTTTTGCCCTATTTATCATTTGTAAATACAACGCGGTATTATTTATTCAGGTAAATAAAGCCATAGT
Organism: Sylvilagus floridanus; assembly: GCA_949820135.1. Lineage (NCBI taxonomy): Eukaryota > Metazoa > Chordata > Mammalia > Lagomorpha > Leporidae > Sylvilagus > Sylvilagus floridanus. Next base: position 36,661,442 of record OX463236.1, read on the forward strand.
GTTTCAACTGACACTCCTGGAGTCTAGGCTGCTTTCTGGATCTTTCTTCGTCTGGGCTTGCCCAGACTGTTGCAGTGTTTCATCACGCAACACGTTAGCAACTACCAAGCTTCAGCGAGGTGGTCAGGACTTCTCTCACTGAATTATCTAAGCAGCGCTACTTCTGCCATCCCCATTGCCAAGTGTTCCTCTTTAGCCAAAGTTTGTTTTCTCCCCTTTACATTCCTGCAAAAACAGCTTCACAAATTACTCCCTGAAAAGATTCACTAGACTTGTCCTATCTTATGCCGCCATCTGCTGGGCATGTCATGTTGCTTAGTCATAGACAAAAGTTTGTATTAATCAGCTTCTTAAATGGTCAGGGTTTAGATGGCCGTGGAAATTTTTCTGGGCAAAATTTTTTTGTGTTTTTATGATAGGAGTCAGAAAAGGCAACAACAGTCGGACTCATTTCTGAAATGATGCTTTGCCTGGTAAAGGATGTGCTGATTCACTCTATCTGCCATCTAGCCGATACTGATTGTTGTCTTCTCTGTCCCAGGAACTGTGTAGAGCCCACCAGGATGAGCAAGGAATGATGCTTGTCTAATAGGAGCTTATGTGCTATTAGCAGAATCACAATTAAAGGAAATAAATGAAGCAGAGTGTTCTCCATGTCACAGGGGACATAAGTAAGGAGAGTGTAAATGTGGCAATTTCTAAAAAAAAAAAAATGGATTTATTGCAAAAGCAGTGTTGGAGCATGACCTTGCAAATGAACAGATACTCACCAGGAGAGTAAAGCAGGAGAAAAGATTCTAGCCAGAGGCAACTACGTGAACAAAGACATTTGCTTCTGAAAACAAACGGGTTTGCTTCCAGTGGCAGAAAAAGGTGTTCCTCTACTGTGCCTTGTAATTTTTTTTACTTTGTATTCTTTAAATGATTATTCATTATTTTGATTTATTTGAAAGGCACAGAGATAGAGAGCTATACAGATGATAGATATGAGGGAGAGAGAGAGAGAGGGAGAGAAAGAGAAAGAGAGAGGAGGAGGAGGAGGAGGAGAGAAACACTAGAAACAAAATGATGGACAGAGATTTTTTTCATCACTATTGTTCGTATAGTCTGTGAGGAGGGGCAGGCTGGGCCAACCTGAAGCCAGCAACCCAAAATTCCACCTGGGTTTCCCAGGTGGGTGGCAGGGATGGGAACGAAGTGCTTGGATCATCAATGCTGCCCCCTGCGGTGTGTATTAGCAGGGAGCTGGAACCGGAAGAGGAGCCCCAACTTGACCCAGGCACTATTGTCATATAGGATGTAAAGCTTGGGAGCAACGTCTTAGCTGCTATGCCAGATGTCTTCACCTGTGTTTTCAATGTTAATTTTTTGAATAAATATCGAATGATAATCTTGTTTTAATGCTATAAAGGTTAAAGTGAAATGTACAAGAAAGTCCACTCTGCCTAGGTAGACACTATGCTATGTATTTTTGTCACGTGTACTACTAACGCTGAGTGAATGCTGATTGTATTTCTCAGATGACCACCTCTGTCCTAACAAAGATTTCCTATTACTGGAGCCCTGACAACTGGATTCCTGCAGTTCTCACTCTGACAGGAGCTCTTTTCTTGATGTGTCTCTATGCTGTTGCATGGTGCCTCTTCAAAGAGTAAGGTTCTAACTACTGCTTCCATTTGAATGTGTTACAGCTCATAAAGTCCATGGAGGAGGACTTTGGGGAGTATCATTATGTTCTTAGAGCTATATATATGAAATGCATGAGATCTGTTTCCTTTATATAAATTTAAAAAATAAGAAAAAAGACCAGGATGAAAGTGCAGAGAAAAGACTGGGGAAACACAGCTATTCCTACTAGTGCTTTGTAGAAACCCTGTGGCTAATCACAACAAAGTTGACAGACAGGTACCAGCTTCACCATTCCAGACTGAGACTCAGGATGTTAACCAGCATCTTCTAGCACCAAGGCAAATACGCTTCCCATAATGATCAATCAAATGGTTCAAGCTAAAATAACATTTATCTGGGCCCTAAACACAAGCAGGAGAAGTGGGATCTCAAATTTTCCTGCAGCAAAGAGGAAATGATGAAACTTAGTTCATACCTCCACAAACAAGATGAGAACCTGTGACAACATTTCCCTATCAAAAGATAAACAGAAGGTCCCAAAAATGTGAGATAAAAGGAATTTACAGATTCCAAAAGCAATGAAATGATCAGTGTTTAGGAGCCAGAACACTAATGGCCCTGGTTTGATCATTACATTTTTATATACATGTATCAAGTCATTACACTGTACCCCATAAGTGTGCATAGTTACTATATGCCAATTAAAAATTAAAAACACTAAGAAGTTTAAAAATAAAATGTCAGCAATAATAATTATTATTATATCCTCCTTTAGGAGGATTAAATTCTCTCAGGAATTTTCTCCTAAGTTCTTCCTGCTCAAGCGGGGCCTGGTGAGCAGAATACAGAGATATTAATAAACAGCCCTTTCCTGTTAGAGACATAGCTTTAAGAAAAGAAATGGCTGTAATACATTATAAGGAGAATGATAAGAAGGGCAATTGGAAATTAGAAGTGTTTCTACAGTCTACTAAACTCTTAGAGAGCCGGCCAGGGAAAGCTTAACTGAAAAAGTGGCATTGGAGCTGACATTGGAAGAACACATGGGAGAAAACATAAAGACATAAAATATAATTTACTTATATTTAAGGATGGATATTTTTCCTGTAAGACACATAAAAATGGGACAAAGGATCTTATGAACTCTATTCTAGTTACTCCTCATCGTGGGTTAGTTCTTCTCTTGGAATATGGAATTTTGATTTGACAGGTAAAAGAATAAAATTCAAAGGAAGCCAGAGTATTAGCATGAAAATAAAAACTTACCAAAGACAACTGAGACCTGTGACCTTTCCATTTCTTATGAAATAGAAGCAGTTTAGCACAATATTTTGGATTTCTAATAGTGCCATCGAGTGCCTGAAAAAATAATCTAGTAATTTTTTAAAAAAAGATATTGAAGTACCAGGTGGAGTAAGAGGATGGAATAAGTTCGTTTAAAAGTCTGTGTTGCAGGCAAGCACTTCCCTATGATGAATTCCTTATGAGAAACCTTGTTTATCATGAAAGGGGACTTGTGGGTGTGCTGTCACCAGGAGTGTGACAGGATGTCAGTGCCACAGCACAGTATCTGTTCAGGTAGAAATATCTTCTCTGATAATCCAGCATCATCTATTGTAGTCACAGCTTGTTTCTGACTATAAAGTTGTCAGAGTAATGTCAAATATTTGACATCTGAGGAGCTGAGATTTTCTTACGGAGATTTTGTTGGAAGCATTTAAGGATATTATGATCACTTTTATATTAAAGAAGTACTCATCAATTGTTTTTTATTTATTTATTATTTATTTATTTATTTATTTAACATGAGACGTGTACCTGGGAAGCTTAATGCTATATATCATGAAGATGAGAGCAGGAAATAGATTTTGATCATTTTGACAATGTTGATGAAAAAGTAAGCCATTAGTTTCTGTCTTTGAAAATTCCTCCCACTTTTTCTTCCTTTATCTATAGTGTCCCGGCCTGTTCGAGATTATTTCCCCACTGTCACAAACATCAGCAGAAGCAACCAAGCCTCACTGCTGGGGAGTCTGGACAAGTCACCAGGTAAAAGCAGACTTACCCCTGTAAACAAAGACACTTTGGGCTTTATACATTCGAGTTCTCAATGCTTCATTGCATTTCAAATTTAGAGACATGAAATGTGGATAATCATTTTGGAAGGTTAAATGTCATCCCTAAATTGTTTATCAAAGGAATTTTTTTCAGGTAGACTTACCTTTATCCAACAATACTTATGTACTGCCTAATACTCTTCTAGACATGGCAACATAGCAAAGAGTAAAGTTGGATTTGCAAATAAGATGATGACCTAGTACTGGTATTCTGCTGACAACTGCACAGCACGATTATTATTTTCAAATCAAGTAGTTTATCTAATGATGAGGGGGCACAAATGTCCCAACAATCTAAGATGAAACAGGAACTTGATTTAGAGCAGCATCAAGATGCACTATCTTTATTAAGGAGAGACTAAGTAAACTATTAAGGATAAAAGTTCTGAGTCTGTCTGAACTTAAGAACATAAATGATTATAATTTAATATGTACGAGAGGCCATTAAGAGTCACTTTAAGGGCCGTTGGTTTGCTTGTGTCCTTATTTATAAAAGTAAACATTGCATCGTTTATTACATCTGCAAGAAAGCACTAAAATATACCTAAAATGTCTCCTGATGCTTTTTGTAGGCATAGAAACTTATCGAGTGGTGGCTCCAACCCAAACATGAAGCCAAGTCTGCTTCCTGGCAATCATCAGGTATGGCTAAGAGACAAGTCACACTGTTGACACTGAAATTGTTACTCTTTCAACTTTCATAGCATCTGGGTAATAAAAAGTACTCACCAATAAGTTATAGCAAGTGGTAACTCAGAAATGGGGTCATTAATGCTTATCAGTTCAGAATGGAAACTGAGGGAGAAACAGCTAACCTTCAATTGTCAATAGTCATATTTGGTGATCTCAGTGATGAAGGAAGTAACATTGATGTGTCCGTAGATGTCTAAATTTATAGTGTATATCACTGAGGTAGTAGTTAATTTCTGATTACTCTTCCTTATTCCCTTTTGAAGCCTGAAAAAAATTGATGCAATTAAATTACATGGAAAATCTAGTGGGGACCAGGCCAAGGATAACTACAATGCCCATCGTCCTGGATCACCGAACTGTTCAACAAATATTTAACACATACCAGCTGTCTTATAGGAGTTCTTCCATTGAGATACTCATTTAGCATATGTTTTCTTTTAAACTGGAGTTAAAATGTTAACTCCAAAGCACAGTGTTTTGCCAAGTTACAGAGTATATTTTAGTGTAAAAATATATTTGGTTCAATGCCTTGGATAAGATAAAATATTTTCAAGTCAGTATCATTAGCAGTTAAGTTAAAACGTTAGGATCCATTCAACAGGTATCCATGTAATCCTTAATAGCAGAAGTCCCTCCACAGATTACTTGGGCAAATTTAAAGCAGTAGCATAAAACATGACTTTCAGTCTTCAAGGCCCCATACTCCACCCACCTGGGAGAAGACATAAGTAAAATATTGCAAGGAATAATGTACGATCGTTTGTCAATTCCTATCAACATGTACAGTGCGTACAATGAGCTCCATTGGAATTCAGAGAACAGCGAGGTCCTTGTGAACTAGGCCAGTCAGAAGAATCTTTGTTGGAGAACTAGCTCTGGGAGCAATCTCTTGAAGAAGGTGTGTGCTTCTATAGCTAGGAGAAGATTGCTCAGTCTTGGCATTATGCAAGTACAAAATCCAAGTGTACAAAGTCCATGAATTTTTGTAAGCTTTTCCTTCACCAGGACCTGTCTTTCCTTTTTGCATTTTTCATGCTTTGGAACTAACTAGACTTGGCTGTTCTCCCTGCCACTCTCTCCAGTTCCACCACTGACTCGAGGTCAAAGCTATCTACAGACACCCACAATCTTTCCTCATTGCACCTGTTGAACTATATTGGGGTGTGTGTGTGTGTGTGTGTGTGTGTGTGTGCATACATGCATGTGAGTCCCACCACAACATTCTTTTCATTTTCTGTTCCAATGGAAACTTTTCTGTTCTACACATTGCTGCATTTTCAGGTGTATATATTTTAAGAAGCCTTACTTATTATTATTATCCCTAAATTTATCAGTGACTTTTTGGTGCACAGGGATTTTCCCACCACTTTTTATGTGATCTCTCAGGACATATGAACTCCCACAGAAATAAATAAAACCAATACCATGGCTTATCCATCCTTTAATATATATTTGAAAGGGAGAGAGAGAGAGAGAGAGAGAGAGAGAGAGACTTAGATCTTCCATCCACTAGTTTACTCCCCTGAATGCTTGTGACAGTCATGGTTGGACTAGTCCAAAGCCAGCAGCCAGGAGCTCCATCCTGATCTCCCATAGAGGTGGCAAGGGGTCAAGTACTTGTCTATCTTCCATTGTCTTCCCAGTAGCATAATGAGAAAACTAGCTGAGAAGCGAAAGAGCTGAGACTTGAATTGGTGCTAAGTTATGGGATGCCCGCATTGAAATCAGCTGCTTAACCGGGTGCAGCTCACCTGCCCTTGAGCCATCCTTTTAACTCCATGGTTTATATTGCTTTGTCCTCTTTATTCCAGACACACTCTTCCATGATCACCCTCAAGATTTTGTCGACATCAACCATTGTAACACTTTTGAAAGAGTAGGCTACAAATGTCACTTAGTCTGCTTATTATCCAATGGAATTCAATATTTAGATATTGATTGAATTCATTAAATCTTTCATGCTGGTGCTACTATTTTTGCTTTATCACGTCATTTCTTTTTGTAGTTGATTAGGCTTCCATTGTGCAGGATTATTGCTCCTTTTTTCAAACATGTAACTTTTTGTCCCACTACCCTCCTTCAAACTCATTTAGGAAAAAACTTCAATTCCAGCTAAACTTACTCATCCCTTATTCTATGACTACTTGTGAACAGCAGTGTATTCCTATCAAAAATGACACCATTGTGCGTTAAGGAATGATTTCAGATCTGTTACCAGGTTTTCAAAGAAAAGCTCAATGCAAACATACCAGGGTTGACCTTCCTAATAAATTCCCCTCACCACTTTCAGTGAAGGCAATTTCATAGCTCCCCAGCTTTTCTCAAATCTTTAACCAATTGACCTTTTCCCATCCTGAACTGTAATGGCTCTGCACACTTCATAAAAATAGACATCATAAGATTTTAAAATCTGATTCAGTCTCCTAAAACCAACACCACAAACCTGTCTACATCAATGCTACTTGGTTTGATCTCTTCCTAAGTCCAGAAGAAGTACACCTGCTCCATCCACTCTAGCTACTCTTTGAGATTTGCATTGCTTCGTGTGACTTACAATCTTCCACTTTCAAAGTTCTTCCCTTGACTTTATTCTCCTCTTCAGCAACCATCCCATTTCAGTTAGCCTTAGTAGCACCCTTTTCAAAGCAACATATAATTTCTCATTTCCAAAGATCTACTCAGTCCATGCAAAAGACATTGTTCTACAGCATTCCATCGAAATGGCTCTTATCCATGAATTAATGGCATGCAATATAGGGGAGACATGACATAATTCTGACTTCTCTAAATCTGCTGAAATGAAGTCAGTAGAAATGTGTACACTCTTTCCACCTGCCCTGGAGACATCATGTTATAGTGATCAATGCTTGGATATGATCTGGGTTGAGCTTCAATATCAACAAAGAAATTGCTGTGAAACTGGAGGGAAGTATTCAGTAGCTAGAATTTACTTGATACATGAGTAATAGGAGTAAATAAGACAACCTTGTTATTCAGTTGTTATGTTTGTTTTAAGTGACTGCAGTATAATAGGCCCATGCACTGCAACATTGTAACCATATTAAGAAGTATAAGGTCATTTAGAACGTCAGCATCTAAATTAAAAAGTACAAATTTAGAATAGAGGAATAATTCTAAATTTATTTCTTCAGCCATCAATAGTTTATGATGGATGTGAAATGATTCTGTTAAGAAACAGAATATAATAGCAATGTTCCTATGCCTCAAATGTACACTACAAGCTTGGAAAAGATTTCAGAATGCTAAGAAGCATTATGATGTGATTAACTCATGTACTGCCAAGATTTTATGACACAGAAGATGTTTAATGAAGGGAATTACAGAGGCTTATTTTTGCTTAAATGTGCCAAGTGCATTATAACAATAAATTCTATTTATAAATTCATGATTTAATTTTTATTAATCACAATGATTCATGAATTCTTGAGATACTTTTTCCTGAAACCCATATTCTAAAACTTCACAAAACAATTTAAGTAGATTCAAATACCTTATGTTATCTCCCATTAATCTTCATTACTTCCTGCATAGCCTTAATTAATCACTTTTGCTTGCCAAGACAATAAGCTCCTAATTAGCCTGTTTTTATCTTACATTTCCTAAACAACTCTAAATACTCCCTTCACAGCTACTGTAATGACACAAAAATAGTGATGGGCAGCATTTTGTGAGTATGTGCTAAGTGCTAGCCTCTGTGAGCAAAAAGAAATATGTAATCCTCAGGAAACTGGAAGACAGAAGATAATATAATTCATTTTTTAATCTCTAAGGAAGTAGAGACTTGGGGGCAAATTTACATTACCAACACTCCAAACACTTAGCTAATTAAAATGATCATGCTGTTTTACTATCCCTAGACTTATACAATCCCAGATATATTCCATTAATTCTAGGAATGTTATTCACATTTGTAGCTTTTTGCATCTGTCATGATGGGCCATGACTAAATTCTTTTGTAAGACTTCATTGCATGGATTCTATTTATGCTACCTTTTCTCTTTATATCCTTTTTGACCTCCTTTGGCTGTCATCAACTCCAACTTGCAAAGCAAATTGCCTCAGACAAGAGATCCCCCTGGACAATCTTCTTTGAGTGGGCATGTCTCCAAGGGCATGTTTCCCAAAACACCACCGTATATAACTGGCCTCTCTCTTTGTCTTTCCCACCACAAACTTGTTGGAAGACAGAAAGAGATATTCATTGAATGTTTATCTCTGGTGCCAAACAAATATTAAGTACTCAAATCATGTTGGATTAAGAGGGGATTTGCTGTTGTAGAGGTGGCTGGTAACCTTTAAGAAGGTAAATAGCATTGTACAAGGGATTAATGACTTTATGCAATGAGTAATCAGGTGTAAGATGTTCTTTCCCAAGATTTTCTAGCAGAAGGCAAGAATGAGATGGGGTATTAACACAAAATAAATAACTTCAAGTGATAGTTATGAAATGTTTTTTTTTTTCTAAGTAGAGTAGAACAATCTCTCTAGAATGTGGGGGTGCTTGCATGTGTGTATGTATGCATAAAAAGCTAAGTGGTAAATTTTTACTGGAATCATAGGTGAAATAAGCTATAGGTAACATTTGGTTCATATGGTAAAGATACACAGGGAATAACTTGAGTTTGGTAATAAATACATGAGTAATATGAACAAACAGAAGTCATAGTTTCACATTGAATTTCCATGTACTTGAGGAAGCCACTTTTTCCTCACTTGTCAATTAGAGGTGCCATTCTAATTTTAAATGTGAATGCTTAAGTATTTCTCATAGAAATTCTCCTTAACTGGGGCTAGTGTGTGTTGAAAACCAATTGCGCTTCAGGTGATCTTAATGGGCAGCCGCCATTAAGAGACACTGTGCCACACACAGGGAATGACATCCTTAGTGTTCTTCCTGCTCACGTGCTGGTGATTGGCTGATGCCTGGGACAGTGGATCCCATAGGAAGGAACAGTGCAGGGAGCTCTAACAGGTGAAGGGAAGAGGGGAATCAGGAGCAATAGATGAGGCTGAGGGCAGTAGGAGTGGGAGTTGTTTCCCCTTTGGGTGGGAACTAATTGAAGTGAGGCATCAAAGAGTTGGCAGGTCGGTGGAGAGAAGCATTTCCTTGGCTGAGCTTGGAATAGAACATAAATAAAACAAAAACTCAGCAAAAGCTTATCTTCAACTTATTATTTATGGAATACTTTAACGTATATATATATATATTTATATATTATTTAAATGGTCATGTTAATTTTTAAAAGAGATTTATTTATTTTGGAAGTCAGAGTTACAGAGGGAGATGGAGAGACAAAGAGAGAGAGAGAGAGAGAGAGAGAGAGAGAGAGTGATTCCTTCATTGTTTCAGTCACCAGATGACCACAACGGCCAGGACTGGGTCAGGCTAAAGCCAGAAGCCAGGAGATTTCACATGCTATCAAACAAATCTAAATAGACATTGCCACTGAAAGTGTGTCAAAATGACAATTCTGAGTTTTCATTAAGAATTCAATAAATGTGTTGAAAAACAATGTTTCTCCACAGGTGACAAATCATAAGAATGACTTAAGATGGTTATGGCCTAGTAGGTTTTGGGGCTCCTTCTCACTGAGTTCGTTGAGCAAATGAACTTGGAAATGCATTCTTGACAGGAATTAACATTTTATGTTATTTCTTTGTTTTCAAAAATTGATTATTTTCATATTATTTGAGAGACAGAGCGATGGAGCAAGACAGAGAGATGGGGAGGGATCTTCCTTCCTCAAGCTGCTGCCCCATCTCCCTGCCAAATGCCCGGAAAACCTAGGGCTGGACCAGGCAGGAGCCAGGGGCCTAGAACTCCATCTGGGTTTCCTACATGGGAAGAAAGCACGCAAATACTTGAGACACCACCTGCTTCCTTCCAGAATGTTCATTGGCAGGAACCCGGATGGGAAGTCAGGTAGCCGGGACTCAAAGCGGGCACTCTGCCATGGCACACAGGTGTCTCCGATGGCAACTTAACAACCCACATCACCAACTGCCTACCTGCTGTCAGGTTTTCTGATGAATGTGCCATATGATTACTATTATGCAGCATGTCACTATCAGATCACACAAAGCTAACCTTAAACTCAATTTTAAAAAATGCGTTTTTCTCTGAGGTATTGAAATAATATATGAATTTATTAAAAAAAAAACATTGAGAAAGGCTTATAATGAGAAGCATTGCTTTCTACCTCAGCCCATGTTACCCCTCCACTCCCCTCAGCCTCAGGACAACCAGATTTGAATCTGAAAATGAATAAACCATAATCCACGTTATATTGACACTATATAAATCCCTTCATTGAAAAGCTAAATGAGATGGAAGTGTGGCACTGACAAAGATAGAGAGAGCAAAAATGTAGCAAATATAGTGCCCCAGCCACCAAGGCTGGGCCAGGCTCAAGCCAGGAGCCAGGAGCTTCATCTAGGTCTCCCACATGGATGGCGAGGACCCATACACTTGAGCTATCTTCCAGTGCTTTTCCCAGGCCATTTGTAGGGAGCTGGCATCATGGGCAGTGGCTTTACCTGCTGTGCCACAGACACTAGCTCTGAGGATTAGAGAATTTTAAATCTTTTATAATATCTTTTGGGTGTTCATGTGTGTGTATCTACTGTGTGTATGTTTTTCATCATCTGGGAGATTTTACATCTTTCAATGAGAAAGATCTCCAGGGTCTTTGGAGATGGATTTAGCAGCTGAGACAGGAATTCCTCAAAAAGATAAACTAAGCATTCGGGAGCACAGGGTAACTATCAGGTTTTTAAGTGAGATTCATGGAAATACATTAGTAGAATGGAGTGATAAGCCAAATTCAATCTGTATTTTTAATGATGTTTTGAAGGGAGCTAAATGTTTTAATCCAAATGCCCACTCCCTTTCCTTGTTCAACTGTTATAAATAATTTAAGATTTGGTTAATTCTTGGTGAACTTAGTGCCAAGGATTGATTCAGGTTTTACTACAGTCAACCAGATTTTAAAAAAGTATGTTACCAGTGCTGACTCAATGTTAATTATAAAATTATCTACCCAAAACAATAATTTAAAATATTTCCATTTCTATTACTTTTATTAGTCAACTCTACACTTCCACTATTTAGTAGATTCTCAAGATTTTTATAAATTGGTTAACAAAATATTCTCTTCCATTTTCTTCAGTGACAGGAATGCAATATCTGCTCAGCTGTCAGACAAGGGGAGTCAAGATGTGGAACAATTAAGAAAAGACAGTGGTTCTGATGGAAGGCATTTGGCTTTAACCAGCATGAAGGTCACCAAACCGTTGTCTCACTTGCTTTATTTGAAAAGATCTTTTAAAACCACAGCTTTAAGCAATGAAACAGAAGAAATGTTTTCAGCATAAGTGGATACTTTTGCATAACCCAGCACGTATTTTGATAGGTCTGCTGGGTGCAATGAAGAAGCGTCTGCTTTTAGTTACAAAATGTATAGGGATGAGCTAATCACCAACAGAAAAATAAATGGAGCATTCTAATTGTGTTCATATTGTGATGATATTTTTATTACTAACATTAAATTAAGAGATGTTTAAAATACAAATCATTCATATACAACAACTTATAGAATAAAGATACGAAATAAGACAGAATCGTTATTAGAGTAATCAAACTGGATTTGCTTCTCTTTTTTAAGGGGCAAGAACCAATATCTAAGAGGCAAACAATTTCATACCTTTTCAGTGATGGAATTTTCTGATCTGTTTTGAGACTATCCCATGTGCTTAATCACAATATCCCAACATACCACAAAAGCTTTAGAATTCTATTGCAAAATTAGTTCTATTTTATGGGAGTAGCAACACTAGAAAAAAATTCAGCAAAAAACTTCTGCAGGTTTTTCCTAAGAGTATGATCTATGGCAGAGAGTGTCCAGTCAGTTTCCCTAAAAATAACAGTTCTCAGGCAGAGGTTTGAGGCAGGAGATTTTCTGAAGGGGGATTTGGGGGGATGACAGGAGGACCTTGTAGGAGTAGAACTGAGACACGATTGCAATGGAGGACTGGCTTGGAGTAAAAGAAGAGTGAAGAAGAGAAACACTGAACAGCAGTTGTAATTGTCAGCCCCACTGCAGCCACAGCATCAGCAGAGGTGAGTTTCTGTTTGCTGAAACCATGTGCTGAGCCCGCTCCCTCCTTAGGCAGACTCAGCCTTATTCCTCCTCCGATAATGGGAACACCCCAAGCAGCTGAGCGAGAGACATCAGAGCAAGATGTGGAGGTCAAGGCCACCAAAGAATGCAGCTAACTTGTGCCCTTTGGCACTGCTCATGCTTGATATACAACCCACTTTTTAAATTTTTTTAACTTTTATTTAATAAATATAAATTTCCAAAGTACAACTTTTGGATTATAGCAGCTTTTTCCCCTCATAACCTCCCTGCCACCTGCAACCATCCCATCTCCCACTCCTTCTCCCATCCCATTCATATCAAGATTCATTTTCAATTTTGTTTTGCTTCCATTGTTGGCTCCACTCAACTTTTGATCTGTTTGGTCAGAGAGCGTGGAGTTCAGGATGGGTAGATATGGCTACACGGGCACATAGTAGTTCACTTAGTTTCCAAGACTTTAGGGGCTCCTCATCCCCAAAGGGTGTAGGGCTCTCCTTTGTAGATAGCATTGAGTCCTATGGGTTTATATTGTCACTTTGTTTATGGGTGTTCCATGAACACCCCATGGTGCCTTACTCACCACAGATTTCTCTAGTGTTCTAGAATCCTGCTGGGTCACAGGGTCCAGGAAGTGAGGCTGTTTACTTGGCAGCTTAGCCTGTTGTGGAGCCCTTTCCTGCTCTGAGCCCAGTCCAAATCTGTTAGCTTTGATCATCACCCAGTAAATAGATCAGTGTACTCTTACCACATGTTGTATTTCTATCTTGGTGGTTGGGAAACAAAAAGTGAGACCATTTTTCTTTGCTTTAGACAGAATGTCACACCATATCCCAAACCATAGGAACATACACAAAAAATTACTAAGCTGAAAGGAACCTGAATTTATGTAGGGTTCATCTCCCATCCTCTAATTTGCATATGCCTTAACAAGACTTCCCATTTTTTGCCAATTGTTGCTCGATGGTGCAGTTCATGTGATGGGTAAGTACCATGAAACAACGCAATACTGTGTCTAGACAATCACAGTCCTTTTGGACTACATTATGACAGAAGGTGAGAGAATTAACCTGAACATGATCAAAACCATAACTACACATGACTGTATATTTCTTGAATGTAAACCCGTTTCTCATATGGGTAGATACAGTAAACTCACTAACTCAATGTCCTTATACCTTTTTAACCAAGGAAGTATTGATTTGCTCTAGAAGAGTGACCAAACCTAGCCCAGCAGCTGAAACTGGGGCTACTTCTTCGTTGATTTGAAGTGGTTGCCTCCTACCCACTAGGATTCATCTAATCCTAGATGAGGAAAGACTTTCAATTTAAATGGGGCTCAAAAGGGGACCCCTACCAACCTCCATGTCTTAAGGCCAGCATTAATGCTTGTCACACATTTAATTTATTTGAGAGGAGGAGAGGGAGAGAGAGAGAGAGAGCGAGGAAGTCCTCACTCACTGATTTTCACTGATTCACAACTCAAATGCCCTTAATAGTCAGGGCTGGACCAGGCCAAATCCAGAAGCCAGGAACTCTGTGTTCTCTCACGTGGGTGGCAGGGACCCCATTCTTGTGAGCCATCACTGTTACCTCCCAGGATGTGCATTAGCAGAAAGTGGGTATCAGGAGTGAAGGCGGGACTTGAACCCAGGCATTTCAATATAGGATGTGAGTGCTCCAAGGGGCATCTTACCTGTGCCAAATGCTAGTCCCTGATTCTGTTCGGGTGTACCATCTATTTCCAGGAGGGCACCGTTTCAAAGATGAACATTTTGCTAAAGAAATGATGTGTTCTCTACTGAAACTTGGCTGTGTCCATTCAGGTGCCCACGACTGCATCTGAGGACCTTGGAAGTGTTCACCAGATATGGCACTGGCTGGGGACACCAGCAATGACCAGAGCTGCATTAATTTAAGTTTTCTGGCTTTCCTGAGGCCACGGTACTGCCTCGGCTCTCAGAATCAGGGTTAGCTTGAATCCTGTGTCCACCAGCTCTCAACAGGACGGGTGTTTTCCTTTAATCCAGATCATGTGAAGAAGTGGCTGGCCTCAGAGTCCCCGGGGAAAAGGCCTATGCGGGGAATTACTGCCGTAGACGCGTGCTGCAGTGCGGTAGGGGCTTTTCTTCTTCACAAGGACCAGCTGCTCCCTCAGTTAATGAGTTCTGGGTCTGCAGATTATCTCAGTTCTGAGTACTGGGCGTGGGATCACGACTTTTTATGAGGGTGGCTGCCCTAAAATCTGCAGCTTGTATGTCTCTGAATCCTTTCAGTTGTATGAATTATGAAATCCCCTAACTGCCTGCCCATTAATCTTGCACAGGGAACAATGTGTCCCAGTAACAATCTCTGTATCTCTCTGGGCCAGGCACTTCCAGCTGCTGCTCTGGCCACTTTGCTCATTATGGTTGTTCTTGTTTTTGACTCTTAAGCACATGGCTTCTTTCATTTCGGTCTCCTATAATCCCCCCACTGAAATCAGTGTGCCCAACTTCAGGAACAGCTCCTACGACCTGCCCTGCAGAACGCAGCCTCCCAGTGAGGGACATAGCGGTGGTGCCACGCTTCACTAGTAAATTCTCTTCTGATTTCATAAATGCAGTGTTTGCAAAGGCCTCCTGTGGAGTGCAGCTGGGAGATGAGTCTTCTGCCCTTAGATAGTACAGCGACTCTACAGATGCATTCCTGGACAGCCTTGTTGGCTTACTAATCATCTGCCTTGAAAATCCAGCACTTGTTACATAATTTTGCATGGCACTTTCATTTTCCAGGTTTCCAGGAACATGTTAGTACTGTGTCTTGATGTTGGGGCCAGGGGACTAATCACTGCTGTCCTAGTGATAAAGTCCTCCTTACCCGTTTTGTGTTCCAGATCTCCAGATCTGTCAACCTCAGCATTGCCTGGATTGAGTCTTACGCACATTCTCTCAGCTTCTTGCTGGCACATGCTGGAGGGTTACACAGCTTCTCTTGTGCACAGAATTTCTCCTTCTATGATGGATTCAGCTCTTCTTGACCAGAGCCTAATTATCAGTATTTGATTCGGAATTACATGAAAACTAAGTTGTAAGGCATTGATTTCAAGCACCGAGTAATCACAGGGATGAATGGGGCCACTCAACTAAACTCTGAGAGCTTGCAAGAATAGTTTCAAGTTTGCCAAGTGTGTCGTCCCAGGTGTCGTGATTCCCAGCTTCACTTCTTCCCAGTCGAGATTCTGAGCTTGGTTGAACAGATTTGCCAGGGTTGAGAATTAAATTTTCATTGGAGTTCCTCTAGCCTTTTATTTATATGCTGGGTCTGAGTTTGGCTTTTCCTGACCAGTGGCTGCTGGAGATGAGGACTCAGGGTCTCTGAGGAGTTGAGCCTTCTTCATAGTGCCTCGTCCATTCTTCCAAAGTGAGTTGTAGGCTCTGGCTGTGATATTCCCTTCCTGCTGTCTTCTCCTCCCTGAGGGTAGGTGAGAATTACATCAATCGGTGCTTGGGTATGTGTTGGTGTTCATTATCAAGGAAAGTCACTCTCAGATTATGTTTTCCAGACTAATCTCTTAGAGACTATTACTTCACTCAAAGTAAATGTTCATCAAGAAGAGTCCTCCCTCGTTATTGCCAGACAGCTGAGTATCTCCAGAAAAGTAAAGCAGATCTTTCTTTGGGGAAATGCCTATTCAATGCTTAGCCCATTATTAAAATCACCTTATTAGCTATTTTGCCATGAGTTTCAAGAGTTCCTTATGTGTTTTCGAGATTACCTCCTTCATAGATATGTGATTTCTGATATTTTTCTCCCATTGTATATGTTGTTGTATTTTGTTGATTGGTTTCTTTGCCATGCATAATTTTTTTTAGCTTGACACAGTCCCACTTGTCTGATTTTGCTTGTGCTCTTCAATATCAAGAATGTTTCCCCTGGGATGAGTGTTGTGGCTCTGTGAGTTAAGCCACCGCTTATGACACAGGCAAGCCATGGCTGCACGGCTTCAGATCCAGCTCCTTGCTAACGCATGTGGGGTAGCAGTGGAAGAAAGCACAAAATCTGGTCCCTGACACCCATGCGGGAGACCCAGATAGAGTTCCTGGCTCCTGGCTCAGCCTGGCCAAGGCCATTTGGAGAGTGAACCATGAGACAGAAGATCCTCTCTCTCTCTCTCTCTCTCTCTCTGTCTCTCTCTCTCCCTCCCTTATTATTCTGCCTTTAAAATTAATTAATTAATTTTTGAAAAGAAGGTTTCCTGCTGTTTTTCTCTAACAATTTCCTAGTTTTATATTTTGCATTTAAGGATTTAATGCCTTCTGTGTTGACTTTTGTGTATAGTATAAAATATAGCGTGGAGCTGTTGTGTAGTAGGCAAAGCCTCTGCCTGTGGTGCTGGCATCCCATATGGGCGCCGGTTCCAGTCCTGGCTGCTCCACTTCTGATCCAGCTCTCTGCTTATGGCCTGGGAAAGCAGTAGAAGCTAGCCCAAGTGTTTGGGCCCCTACAGCAGGGTGGGAAACCCAGAAGTTGTTTCTGGGTCGGATTGACTCGGCTCTGGCTGATGTGGCTGTTTGGAGAGTGAACGGTAATTCTGCCTCTCAAATAAATAAAAGAAATCTTTACAAAAAAGGGTCTGGTTTCATTCTTCTGCATGTGAGTGTCCAATTTCCCCATGCCATTTTTTGAAGAGGATAGTGTTTATATATGATACCCTGTTGTGTACGCACCCATACACATTCATGAGCTTATTTAGGTCTCTCTGTTATGTTTCACTGGCCTGTTCATCTGTCTTTATGTCAGTATCATGCTCCCTTAGTTTTTGTGGGTTTGTAATATACTTAATATATTTTGAAATCAGAAAATATGAGGTCTCCAGCCTTATTCTTCCTTCGGACTGTTTTGTTTTTCCAGGTCTTTTGTGATTCCATATGATTTTTAGGGTATTTTTCTTTTTTTTTTGTAAAAAATTCCATTGAGAGTTCAACTGGGATAATGTTGAATATGTGGACTGATTTATCTGAAATGGTCACAAAACAGTCTTAAGTTACCCATCCATTAACACAGTATGCTTTTCCATTCATTTCACAAGTGTTTTCTTTCTAAGAATTTTATGTTAATTGAAAAATCATAACTTGATACATTTATGGATCCAAAGTGAGGCTTTAAAGCATGTCCACAATTTAGAATGCTTAAATTTTTACCATTGTGCAGCACAATTGAGACTCACAGATGACATCTGCCATCTCGTGGCAATAAGAGGAATTTCACCTACAAATCCTTCACACTTTCAGTTGTTCTTAGTGTGCAAATCTTTTGACTGCCATCCTGGAGAAATTCCTTCTCACTTGAAGCTCAATGACCTTATTTTTCCTACCACTTGCAAAGCACTTTTATTCATAAAACAGCAAAAAGAAAGTTAAATGACATTTTCATTAAATCATGTGTAATACTGAGAAGCCTGGATTTCATTCTTTACCTATACAAACTAAAAGATTATCAGCAAGATCTATTTTGTGACATGAATACACACGTAGGCTGATACATGAAGCAAAGGAATATGAAAATGAGATATCTGTTCAACACTCTCATTTCAATTCCTTTGTAACTGTTTATGCCCTGTAATGGTGGTGTTCTCACAGATATATTCTGATCTCCAAGTTTATTGTGTTACATTATATGCATACAGTTTTTTATATTTCAGTGCTACCTCTATAAAGTGGTTTAAATTTTTTTCATTGCTTTAAATATATACAGTCTAGCCTAGCATCCAAGTTACTATCATGTATTGACTAGTACCAGATTAGTACAGTGTATAAGGTTACGTAAGAAATTCATAGATAATGTTGCTATGCAAAAAGTCATCATGAATCTCAAAATTATTTGCATGAAAATAAACTTATTTTAATTATGTTTTCCCACGAACTTTTTAAAGTATGTTGTGCTGAAGTAGGCAGGCATACAGGTTAAATTGATTAGGTTTGTGAACTGGAAGACCACGCCTTCACCACACCCCTGTGTGACCTCATACCCCTAACTGATGCCTTTGCCATGCCCCTGTGTGGCCTCATTCCCCTACTTGGCCATACCTGGGTTCCCACCAGCCAATCAGGTTAATTAACCACTCCCCTTTGGAAGTGGATTAAAAGCCGGGACAAGGCATAGCCCCTGCTCTTTTTCCCTGGCCTCTTGCTAGGTAAGGGGCTTGCTGTAGCCCCACGCCTCCAGGGCGCATGGCCTTCAGGCCATGTGCTCTAGGCTTCCTGGTCTAGATGCTCATCTAGTGGCTGGTTCCTGGTGCTTGGTATGAACCCCTATTCACCTCTTCTAAATAAAGCTCTCACTCTCCTATGCATCTTTCTCACTAAATAAAATTTAAAACGAACCATGCTGCCTCGTTTATCTGTGCTGGTATTTAGAATTCTTCTCTAAATATTAGGCAAGAATGCTCTTGGGCTTATTAGTATCGGGGATTTAGTAATAAGCCCATGGTGAAATCGTAAGGCACCCCAAATTCTGGTAGCACATGTGGCACCCTGGGTAGCATTTCTAGAGAACTTTAAAGGGCCACACTTCAGTGTAAATTTTAGGGAGTCTTGTCTGATTTCAGTGCTTTACTTTGAATATGATTTGTCTTCCCAACATATGCAGATGTTTAAATTCCAAAGTCATCCACTAAAGTTCCTACAAGAGGGTAGATGTTTAATCCTAGTATGGTGACTGGGAGGTGGGCCTAGCGGCAGGGGCCTGAGTCACTGGGGACATGCCCACAGAATGCAGTTCTTGGGGAGGGTTGGATATAAAAGCCGAGCTAGACCTAGAAGCTCTCTGTGTGGTTCCTGGCTCACCATGCCATCCTTCCTGTGTACTCATGCCACCACCCATCTCTTTCATCAGATGCCAGATCAGTGGGATCACACAGTCTTGGACTGTGCTCCTACGAAATTATAAGCAGAGATAAATCTCTCTCTCTCTCTCTCCCTCTCTCTCTCTTTCTCTCGATTTAAAAGTAAGATTTATTAGAGTCAAAACCTCCAGCCAGAGCAGAATGGAGGGTGCTCCAAGGGAGGAAAAAAATCCAAAGTGGCTGGTGGTACCGGGGTTTTTAAGCACAATTTTGAAGAAAACAAGCAACTTGACATTCAGTTACAAGGCAGGGACAAAACCCATCAAAACACCATATTTGCAATCTTTTATCTTATCTGACTTGCTATGATAAAAAAAAAAAGAGCAAAGAGCCATCAGAAGGGTGGAATAGGTGACTGGTTTACAATAAACTGAGCTCAGGAGGATGGAATCTCCATTCCCTTGCTATTCGTAGGGTAATACTGGAAGCTTCCAAGGAGTGGGCAGGCAGGCACTTTTTGATGTTGCCAAAGGCAACCTGTTTAGGGGAAGGAAACATCTTGCAATCTCAATTTTCTACCAGGGGACCACCCTGACTGCCTATTAATCCATTTGGTTCCTTACATTTCCCACCCCAGAAGAATGGAACCTAACTTCTGTGAGGGGAGCTGGGGGATGACCACTTTGGCTGCTTCATGCTGAAAAGGGCACCCGCAAGACAGGGTCCAGCAGGAGGTGGCTTCCCAAGGGAGACACAGTACTAGCTTGCACAGACTGCTTCCCTCTTAGGTTTCATGTGCATGACCATCTAGAATTTCACTGTTTCAAGTCTGGAGAAAAGGAATCTAACAAGCAATTTAAACACACAAGGGCTAAAACAAAGGACAGAGTCATTATTAGAGGACCTGAGAAAGGTGCTGTCTAAATCACGAGCAAGTGTTCCCATCGAGAGGCAAATAGAAACTGACAGAAGGGGCCTGACAATAATCAGGTGTGCTTGATGGCCAGGTATGAGGCCCAGGCCTATTTATCTCTTCACATGGGGTACTAGAAGAGACATCATAGGGGAGGTGTGAACCTCCTTAGGGAAGGCACCCTGTTGACTTCCATTACCTAGCTGGGCTGGGAGGAGAGCTGGCCAGGTGAAGGCAGTAAATTTACAGTTCTGCCTGCAATGTTGCTGACTCTATTGGCCATCCCCTCAACAGCGGTGGTTGCTTTTGGAAGCTGGGCTGAGTGAAGGGCTTGTCAGCTTAGAGCCAACAAGTCTGTGGCTCTGACCTGGGAATCTTTCAACTCCAAGGCAGTTCCATTTCCAGTAACCCAACTCTTGGCTGACAGAACTTCCAGGGCTCTTCATAAGCTGACTTCTGCTGAAGCCCTGGTTTTCCACATTGAAAACCAATGCAGTGGACTGGCCTGCTGGGTCTCCTTGATGGCAGATCATGGTGCAAAGCAGCCATCAATTGGTCTACCACCTATCTTTACATTGCTTCTGTACCCTAGCTTCCTCCTCCTCCTGGTTCTGATAAAGCAGACCAGAGGAAACCTGTAAGAGGACGCAAGTCAAGGGGGTTCTCACTCCCATCTCAAATCTTTGATGGCTTAAACTGGAAGTCTATAGTCACAGGCATGTTCTGATAGTGTTTTTTCTGTGAGGTAGAAAATGCCCATGAGAAAACCTATGTCCTTGCTTTAAAACTTACGCTCCCTTTGTTTGGCTTGAAAAGGGAGGTTTTGCCTGTTTACTGTGCCCATGGCAAAGTAAATCTAGCTGTGAAATTATAATTTAAGCTCTCTATGCTATTATTACAGAAAAATGTTAGCCATCCCTTTTATAAGATCTAAAGATCAAATTGTACATCCTGGAGAGTCCCTCAGTATAGAGTCAATTTCCCATTTTAGGGCTGGTGCTGTGGTTCAGTGCCAGCATCCTGTGTGGGTGTTTAGCTGCTACACCACAGTGCCAGCCCCCATTCAGTCATTTTAAAAATCATTTACATGAGATTGGCCCTTAAGCTAAGTGCTGTATAAATATTTGCTGACACTTTAATCTCTCACATAAAAAACAATATGGAATATCAGTTACATTTGTCAATTTTGAATTTTTATCATTCATTGAAAAGTTCAATGTGAAACAAGTTTCTTAAACAACGTTAATCACATGACATAATTCAAGTATTATTTTGCATGTATCTAAATATAGTAAAATTTGAATTATGAGAATTATTAATCTTTGGAAGTGTCATAGAAACAGATCATCACAGCTATAGACTGATCTAGAGCTTAGTATGAACTGCATATAATACCTATATTTTTAACTATTTTAATACTAATACAAAAATGTTTCATTCCCAGAACTCACAACTGAATTGTGTTATTGAAAATAATTAGTAAATATCCCAGGAGAAGAATAGAAGTCAGGAGAAAATTCATTTGTATTTAAAAGCTCCCTTGGATTAAAAGGGAACCTTGAGAGTTTTGAATATCAAAGGTAGGTTTATGAATAACAAGGGGTGCCCACTATAAATTGAAGTCTATAATTAGGGTTTTCTACAGACCCTAGCTCCTAAAACATTGTTCCCACTGCTCTGGACAAAATGCTAATTCACCGTTTTTGATTCTGTAAAGTCATTCTATGTTCTTCCATCAAAGACAAAATTCCCATTGAGGTGATTTTTTTTAGCTAAACTTCTTTAGATTGTAAAACATTAATTTGAATCCTATGAAGTTGTCTTTAGTTAACAAATTTTGACCTACAGAAAGAGTAGTTGCATGGATTTAATCTACCAATATTCATTGTACAAAATTGGGAAAATAAAAATGAACAAATAGAAAAATGCTGTGGTATTGACCTTTTAGTTATTATCACTAAAATATAGAAACATAGCTGTAAGACTTCATTTGTTCATATTATAGACTCGAGACTGTCTTATATGCTACTTCTCGTTGTTAACTATCATCTCAATTCTGTGAATTCTCAGTATCTTCCTAGAGTGTCCTTGAGGAGACTGAAGGTTTCCAGAGGCCTTCATACATTTACATTCCTGCTAGATGTCCTGCTGGGTGTCTGGGCTGCTTCCAATCTTGTCATCATTGTCGGTGATTCTTCTGTGCATCACGTTTGCAACAGCACAAATAAATAAGCAATAATCCTGCAGATTCTTGAACAAACTGCTTTTCCATGAGGGATTTCAGAAAGCTCATCTTATTGTCTCCATACCATAGGCAACATTGCTGTGACTTGGTAGAATAAGTGATATTGGGGCTTCACTGAGACTTGACTCATAAGTGCTAAATAATTTTCATGATTCTCACTATAATTTCTACAGAAGGTAAGATTTTGAATATGCCTACAGTTACTGAAATCTTATAACCTTTATGTTTTTAGATTTTAAGATTTATTTTATTCATTTGGAAGGCAGAGTTACAGAGAGAGAGAGAGCGAGAGATAGCGAGAGAGAGAGATCTTCCACTTGCTGGTTCACTTCCCAAATGGTGGCAGAGAGAGAGAGAGAGAGAGAGAGAGAGAGAGAGAGAGAGATAAGGAGAGACAGATATCTTCCATCTGCTGGTTCACTCCCCAAATGGATGCAGTAGCCAGGGCTGGGTCAGGCCAAAGCCAGGAGCCAGGAGCTTCCTCTTGGTCTCCCATGTGGGTTCAGGGGTCCAAGCACTTGGGCCATCTCCCTCTGCTTTTCTCAGGTGCGTTAGCAGGGACCTGGCACAGAAGTAAAGCAGCCAGGACTTGCACCACCTGTAGCCCATATGGGATGCAGGGGCTACAGGTTGTAACTTTTTTTTTTTTAAAGGCAGAGTGGACAGTGAGAGAGAGAGACAGAGAGAAAGGTCTTCCTTTTGCCGTTGGTTCACCCTCCAATGGCCACCGCGGCTGGCGCACCGCGCTCGTCCAATGGCAGGAGCCAGGAGCCAGGTGCTTTTCCTGGTCTCCCCATGGGGTGCAGGGCCCAAGCACCTGGGCCATCCTCCACTGCACTCCCGGGCCACAGCAGAGGGCTGGCCTGGAAGGGGGGCAACCGGGACAGAATCTGGCGCCCCGACCGGGACTAGAACCCGGTGTGCCGGCGCCGCAAGGCGGAGGATTAGCCTGTTGAGCCACGGCGCAGGCCACAGGTTGTAACTTTATCCATGAAGCCACAACACTGCCGGCTCCAGTTATAACTGTTAAATATACAAAGAGCTAACCAGGATAATTTTCTCTTTCCTATAGTCTGTTTTTAATTATATTAGTTATAATAAAAGACTAATTTATATCATTGAAATCAAGATGAATTCCTTTTGTTGTTTATTTGTAGCTTTTATTGACTTGATTTGCTTAAGCTCCTGTGATTTTGTGAGAAAGTTCTACTTCAGCTTTCTTCATATGATGTCTTCTCTGACCCTGTAGATTGCTTGAGTGTTTGGTGCTTGCAGAGCACCTCTGACCGCCATATGATAGTGGGCAAGGATATCAGAGTTCCAATATCAACTCCAGTGTTACGGTAGACATTGTCATTACCCATTAAAAAGTAATTCACTCTTTATACCACTCTGTGGGAGTATTGAAAGTTAATTAGTCCCAGCGCTGTGGCTCAATAGGCTAATCCTCCGCCTTGCAGCGCTGGCACACAAGGTTCTAGTCCCGGTCAGGGCACTGGATTCTGTCCCGGTTGCCCCTCTTCCAGGCCAGCTTTCTGCTATGATCAGGGAGTGCAGTGGAGGATGGCCCAAGTGCTTGGGCCCTGCACCAGCATGGGAGACCAGGAGAAGCACCTGGCTCCTGGCTTCGGATCAGCGCGATGCGCCGGCCACAGCGCGCTGGCTGCGGCGGCCATTGGAGGGTGAACCAATGGCAAAAAGGAAGACCTATCTCTCTCTCTGTCTCTCTCTCACTGTCCACTCTGCCTGTCAAAAATAAAAAAAAGAAAGTTAACTAGAAATTATATTCCCCTCTAGCTTTGTGTTTGAGTATCAACCCTTCTTCTACCTTACTTACTCTGGGCAGATATTTGATTGTTGTAGAGTTAGTTCCTGACTTGGGCATCTTATTATAGCAAGGCAAAGGCGAGGATCCTTATGTTCCCTGGTATTAGCTCCTTACGTTGGGCCACAGGACCCAGTTTCTGACAGTTTCTCTATCAATGGGGCACAGATTTTTCCTATTGCAAGTGTGAACCCTATGACTCAGTTGAAAGCCACATGTAAGATATTTAAGGCACTTCAGCCAACTGTAAAGGAAATCATGACACAGAGTTCCATGTACATGGAACTGAAAAGCTTTGTAATACCTAACGATAGCCAAGCTATGGAAACAACCCACACAGGCATCAAGGAATGAGTAGAGGAAGACTAGCTCAGGTGTGGGTATTTGTTGTGGTGGTAGACATCATTTAGGAAGCCCATATCCCATATCAGAGTGCCTGGATTTGAGTATAAGCTCTGCTTGTGATTCCAGATTCCTGCTAATGTATACTATGGAAGGCTCAGCACTTGGGTCCCTGTCACCCATATGAGAGATGAGAGACTTGGAATGAGCTCTGGGCTCCTGGCTTTGGACTGACCCAGTCTAGCTGTTGTAGGTACATGAAAAGTGAATCAATGGACAGAAGATATTTCTCTCTCTCTCTCTTTCTCCTCCTTACTTTGCTTTTCAAATAAATTTTAAAAATAATAGTAATATTATAAAAAGATAAAAATTTGTATGTACATACATTGGGACATTATTCAGACTCTAAAAAATGAGAAAATCTCCATTTGTGACAACATTAACAGACCTACAGGATGTAATGACAAGTGGTACATAAAGACAAATGCTGTATGATTTGGTTTCTTGGTGGAATCTAAAATAGTTAAACTCAAAGAAGCAAATGTTCCCAGATTTGGAGGGAGGGAGAAATGGGAAGGTGATGATGAGAGCAATGAAATTTCAGTAGAAAATGCATCCACAGTGAGTAATGTGTGAGGCCGACTAACCTGGAGCCCAACAATAGCCTTTAGTAACATTAACAATTTATTGAAATCCTAGCATCTGAAAATGTACTGGCATGGGAAGCAGTGGGAGGAGCAGGAGAGGGGAGATGATATAGGAAATGAGGCAGATGGTGAACCATTTGTTAGTCTTGATAAAGGGTCTTCAGGGTTTTCATGTTCTCTTCCTGTAACTTTTTATTAAGTTTGAAATCTTGCCATTTGTAATAAAAAGGACAAAAGTAGGGTATGCAATGTTAAGTGATATTGAAGGGCTAATTAGTTGTACCAGTGAATCAAAATAAAAATGCCCTGGGACAGAGCGAACTTTTGAAAAGGAGTCTGCTTCTCTCATAATAAAAGACAATGTGCTACCATTTTTCTTTGTGAACAAAATATAAATGAAACTAAGAAATAAGCCCCAAACCACACTCCCCAGTATTAGATAGCAGGATTTTATTGGGGGTGTTGTTAAGATAATTTACTGATAATAAAAAGTTTATTAATGAAATTCAGTGATGGGTAGAGGTTTATATGTATTATTGTAGTTAGCTATGGTACTAACAGCCTTAAATACCCATAATAATTGACCCAATAATTTTACTTATCGAAATTCTATTCTTTTAAAAGAAATATAAAAAATGTAGCTAATACATTATGCACAAAACTATCATAGCCTTTTTAACTTGGTTAAAATATTGATAGTTTGTTCAACAATGTTGATAATCAAATATTGATAGTCATTCACTTTTTGTTACTTTAACTAAAATATCTAAGAGGAGCTTCTTGGGAGGGAAAAAGAAGGTTTATTTCAGCTCACAGTTTAGAGGTTATGATTCAGAATTGGGCAGCCTCATAGTCTGGTATTGAGGGGAGGCTGGTCATGGTAGGTGAGGGGGAATGAACACATGGTTAAGCCAGGAATCAGAGAATAGCTGGGCTGAACTTGAATTCAAATAAGCAATTCTCTGTGGAGAAACACCCTCAAAGGGCATGACCCCACTGGTTTGGAAACCCTCCACTAGACCCACCCCTCATATTCCATGATTATATCAAGACTCCACTCTTAATCAATCAGCCATCAACACTGAGTGAACAGAGTTTAGGAGACAAGTTTACTCAGCCCATAGCATCACTTTGCAAGAATATAATTTCAGATGAGAATGAGTTCTTTTTTTAACTTTTATTTAGTAAATATAAATTTCCAAATTACAACTTTTGGATTATAGAGGCTTTTTCCTCCATAACCCCCTCCCACCCACAGCCATCCCATCTCCCACTCCTCTCTCATTCCACTCTTCATCAAGATTCATTTTCAATTATCTTTATATACAGAAGATCAATTTAGTATATACTAAGTAAAGATTTCAACAGTTTTCTCCCACACAGAAACACAAAATATAAAGTACTGTTTGAGTACTAGTTATAACATTAATTCACATAGTACAACACATTAAGGACAGAGATCCTACATTTAGAGTAAGTGCACAGTGACTCCTGTTGTTGATTTAACAATTGACACTCTTATTTATGACGTTAGTAAACACCCGAGGCTCTTATCATGAGCTGCCAAGGCTATGGAAGTCTCTTGAGTTCGCCAACTCTGATCTTATTTAGACAAGGCCACAGTGAAAGTGGAAGTTCTCTCCTCCCTTCAGAGAAAGGTACCTCCTTCTTTGATGGCCCATTCTTTCCACTGGGATCTCACTCACAGAGATCTTTCATTTAGGTGGTGTTTTTTTTTTTTTTTTCCACAGTGTCTTGGCTTTCCATGCCTGAAACACTCTCATGGGTTTTTTAGTCAGATCCGAATGCCTCAAGGGCTGATTCTGAAGCCAGAGTGCTGTTTAGGACATCTGCCATTCTATGAGTCTGCTGTGTATCCCACTTCCCATGTTGGATCATTCTCTCCATTTTAATTCTATCCGTTAGTATTAGCAGACACTAGTCTTGTTAATGTGATCCCTTTGACACTTAATCCTATCATTATGATCAATTATGAACTGAAACTGATCACTTTAACTAGTGAGATGGCATTGGTACATGCCACCTTGATGGGATTGAAATGGAATCCCCTGGCAGGTTTCTAACTATCCCATTAGGGGTAAGTCCAATTGAGCATGTGCTGAACTGTACATCTCCTCCCTCTCTTATTCCCACTCTTATATTTAACAGGGATCGCTTTCAGTTAAATTTAAACACCTAAGAATATTTGTGTGTTAATTACAGAGTTCAACCAATGGTATTAAGTAGAACAAAAATACTAAAAGGAATAAAATGGTAAGTTGTTCCTCAACAGTCAGGACAAGGGCTGATCAAGTCATTGTTTCTCATAGTGTCCATTTCACTTCAACAGGTTTCCCCTTTGGTGCTCAGTTAGTTGTCACTGATCAGGGAAAACATATGATATTTGTCCCTTTGGGACTGGCTTATTTCACTCAGCATGATGTTTTCCAGATTCCTCCATCTTGTTGCAAATGACTGGATTTCATTTTTATTTTTTACTGCTGTATAGTATTCTATAGAATACATATCCCATAATTTCTTTATCAAGTCTTCTGTTGATGGGCATTTATGTTGATTCCATGTCTTAGCTATTGTGAATTGAGCTGCAGTAAACATTAAGGTGCAGATGGCTCTTTTATTTGCCAATTTAATTTCCTTTAGGTAAATTCCAAGGAGTGGGATGGCTGGGTTGTATGGTAGGCTTATATTCAGGTTTCTGAGGCATCTCCAAACTGACTTCTATAGTGGCTTAACCAGTTTGCATTCCCACCAACAGTGGGTTAGTGTCCCTTTTCCCCCACATCCTCTCCAGCATCTGTTGTTGGTAGATTTCTGTATGTGAGCCATTCTCACTGGGGTGAGGTGAAACCTTATTGTGGTTTTGATTTGCATTTCCCTGATTGCTAGTGATCTTGAACATTTTTTCATGTGTCTGTTGGCCATTTGGATTTCCTCTTTTGGAAAATGTCTATTGAGGTCCTTGGCCCATCTCTTAAGTGGGTTGTTTGTTTTGTTGTTGTGGAGTTTCTTGATCTCTTTGTAGATTCTGGTTATTAATCCTTTACTTGTTGAATAGTTTGCAAATATTTTTTCCCATTCTGTCTGTTGCCTCTTTACTTTCCTGACTGTTTCTTTTGCAGTACAGAAACTTCTCAATTTGATGCAATCCCAATAGTTAATTTTGGCTTTGACTGCCTGTGCTTCTGGGGTCTTTTCCAAGACATCTTTGCCAGTGCTGATATCTTGCAGGGTTTCTCAATGTTCTCTAATAATTTGATGGTGTCAGGTCGTAGATTTAGATCTTTAATCCATGTTGAGTGGATTTTTGTGTAAGGTGAAAGGTAGGGGTCTTGCTTCATGATTCTGCACGTAGAAATCCAGTTTTCCCAGCACCGTCTATTGAAGATTCTGTCCTTACTCCAGGAATTGGTTTTAGATCCATGATCAAATATAAGTTGGCTATAGATGTTTGAGTTGATTTCTGGTGTTCCTATTCTGTTCCATTGGTCTATCCATCTGTTTCTGTACCAGTACCATTCTGTTTTGATAACTACTGCCCTGCAGTATGTCCTGAAATCTGGTATTGTGATGCCTCCGGCTTTGTTTTTGTTGTACAAGATTGCTTTAGCTATTCGAGGTCTCCATATGAATTTCAGCATCTTTTGTTCCAGATCTGAGAAGAATGTCTTTGGTATTTTTGATTGGTATTGCATTGAATCTGTAAATTGCTTTTGGGAGAATAGACATTTTGATGATATTGATTCTTCCAATCCATGAGCATGGAAGATTTTTCCTTTTTTTGGTATCTTCTTCTATTTGTTTCTTTAAGGTTTTGTAATTTTATCGTAGAGATCTTTGACGTCCTTGGTTAAGTTTATTCCAAGGTATTTGATTTTTTTTGTAGCTATTGTGAATGGGATTGATCTTAGCAGTTCTTTCTCAGCCCAGGAATTGCCTGCTATACAAAGGCTGTTGATTTTTGTGCATTGATTTTATATCCTGCTACTTTGAGAATGAGTTCTTTTCAAGAATTAGTTTCCTGTGCTGCTAGCTCTTTATTTCAATTTGTGAAATCAACCCGTTCATATTACCCATCCCCAAATGGGGAGAAATAATGTTTCTTATGCTCTTACTCTGGAGTTATTCAGTTGGAGAACCCTCAAGGTATCTTCTTCTCTTTGACTTTTACTTCCCAGGACTCAGAATGTCATCTATGCAAAATGCTACAGCAACACACTGGTTTCCATGCACTTATGTTTCTCACCACAGTAAAGGCTTATTTATGAATAATTTTATAACCTTTATGTTTCAACCTTCCATTGTGTAACAAATTTATCAAGGTAGAGCAGTGCCTACATTTCACTCTAGCGCTTACATGCATGAAAGATAATGGTTAAACAAAAATCACTGGTTTTGGGGCCAGCGCTGTGGCTCACTTGGTTAATCCTCTGCCTTTGGTGCTGGCATCCCATATGGGCACCGGGTTCTAGTACCAATTGCTCCTCTTCCAGTACAGCTCTCTGCTGTGGCCTGGGAGGGCCATGGAGGACAGCCCAAGTGCTTGGGCTCCTGCACCCTCATGGGAGACCAGGATAAAGCTCCTGGCTCCTGGCTTCAGATCAGCACAGCGTCGGCCATGGCAGCCATTTTGGGGGGTGAGCCAACGGAAGAAGACCTTTCTCTCTGTCTCTCTCTCTCACTGTCTAACTCTATCTGTGAAATAAAAAAAAAAAAAATCACTGGTTTCTTCAGGTACCCAGGCAAACCTATGTTTACCTGAGGGCCACATACAGCATAAAACATGAAAATATCTTCAGTCTTTCTTTTTGCCACTAAATTCTGCCTATGAAATTTTTGTAGAGCAAATAGAACACAGAGGCTTTAAAATGTAATTTATTTACTTTTATTTGAAAGGCAGAGAGACAGAAAGAGAGTGATCTATCTACTGAGTCACTCCCCAGACGCTCCCAACTGTTACTGGGCCAGCCCAAAGCAGTGTTGATGGCTCAAGTGGTTGGATCCCTGCCACCCATTTGGGAGACTCAGATTGAATTCTTGGTTCCTGGCTTCATCCTGGCACAGCCTTGGCTGTTACAGGCATCTGGGGAGTGAGCCAGTGGAGCTGAATACTCTGTATTTCTCTCTATCCTTCTCTGTCTTTTTCTATATCTCTGTCTTTCAAATAAAGAAGACACTTAAAAAAAAAAAAAAAGAAGAAAGAATCCTAAAACATAACATTTTCTTTTTATGTGATCAAATCCACCAAATGCTTATTTTATGTTACAGCTTGTGGTTCCTGATTTGTTTAAGAAGCACCTCTCATTTTACACCATAGTTTATTTCCTCAGTTAGATTTTAAAAAGTATCTGGGGCCCATGCTGTGGCTTAGCTGATAAAGCCACTGCCTGCAGTGCCGGCATCCTATATGGGCGCCGGTTCGTGTCCCGGCTGCTCCACTTCCAGCTTTCTGTTATGGCCTAGGAAAACAGTAGAGGATGGTCCAAGTCCTTGAGCCCCTGCACCCGCATGGGAAGACCTGGAGGAAGCTCCCGGCTCCCGGCTCCTGGCTCCTGCAGTTGTAGCCTCTTGAGGAGTGAACCAGCAGATGGAAGACTTCTCTCTTTCTGTGCCTCTTCTTCTCTCTCTGTGTAACTCTTTCAAATCAATCAATAAATATTTTTAATACCCTGTAATTGCTTCTTTATTTGTAAAGGTGTAAGCCAGGCTTCTCAAAATTGTGTCTTCATTGTGAATTTGATCACAATGTACACTAAACTTGTTTCTACTGCTGACCCAAGGATCAGCATCCTGAGAACTGTGCTTCTGGTGACTGAGACCTGCATGGTTATCCCCTCCACTTAAATCCTGGTTCCCTGTTTTGTCCTCTATTCATTTTTTAAATTATTTATTTGAAAGGCAGAGTGACACAGAGAGGGAGAGACAAAAATGTACAGGGAGAGAGAGAAAGGGAGAGATCTTCCATTTGCTGGTTCACTCCACAAATGGCCACAATAGCTAGGGCTGTGCCAGACGGAAGCCAAGGAGCCATCCTGGTCTCCCACGTTGGTGGTAGGAGCCCAAGTACTTGGGCCATCCTTTGCTGCCTCCCCAGGAGCAAGAGCAGGGAGCTGGATGAGAAGTAGAGCAGCCAGGATTCAAATCAGTGCTTTGAGATGAGATGCCAGTGTCCCAAGTGGCGGCTTAACCCAGTGTGCCACAACATCAGCCCCTCCTCTATTCATTTTCTGTATTGTTTCCCAGAGATAGATGTGACTAAACCATGTCTTGGTGGCTCTGAAGGATGGTCTTCTCTCAGATTCTAATCAACCATGAAGCCAGAAGACAGGAAATGCATGTCCAAAAAAGAACAGAAGAACCCATGGGCATTTTCTCAGCAGTTCTCCATCAGGAATCAGTGGTGACTTCACTTCTTGAAAGGTTTACTTAATTTCCCAGGAGGGTGAATATCATGAAAGAATAAAAAAGGAAATGGTAAAGGATGATTTTTCCAATTAGATTTTTGAAATTTAAGATAAGAAACTTTTCCTGTGAGACTTGGCTGTGTGTGTATGAAACAGAAACTTCATGCTGAGAGGAGATAGGGAATGATGTCTCAGTACAAGGAGAGCTATGCAAGGGATGTCACCGACCTGCAGATCTGTGCTGTCACTTCCAGTCATCACAGCAGGCCATGGGAGGAATAAAAAGCGAAGCCCAGGGGGACAGCTCCATTGCCAGTGTCCACTATGTTCGAATGTTGCCTTGTAGGGCACAGGTACTTCCCAGTTCAGGATTTATTGCTGATCTTTGATAGTAGGACATTGGTTTGGGGAAGCCAAGGGGCACATTGTGGAGTAGCTCCAGTCTTGACTGTCACACGTGCTGTTATCCAAGGCTGCCTGGGCCTCAGGAAAAGACTGGGATCATTCTGATTGGAACATGTTTCGGAGGGTTCATGAGTTTGTGTAGGTACAAGGAGGGGCCACGTTCTTGTGCTGTCATTGGAAACACCGAGAACAGAAGAATATCCCAGGACCAACGATGTCTGTGTAAGCCTCTCTGTTTTTATTGTGTGCAGATGGCCTTGACAAATACAGCAAGATGTCACCTGGTCAAGGGCAGCCACCACCTGATGAAGGCATATAGCGTGATTCTTTCACCATGCTATGGTGCTGTGTCAATGAGAAAAGGGGACCCTTCATGGTTCCTCTTGTCCCTAAATTTCCTGGAATCTGAGCCACTCCCTACCCATGTTTTGGAGTTGTTGCTTTCTGTCCACTGGTAAAAAAAGAAAATCAGTGTCCTAGTCCAATAGTGATAGTTTCACATTTTAAAATGCTTATTTATTTATTTGAAAGGCAGAGTTACAGAGAGGTGGAGAGACACAAAAAGAGATCTTTCTCCCACTGGTTCATTCCCCAAATGGCTGCAGCAACATCTGGGGCTGGATCAAAACAGGGAGCCTGGAACTTCATCCGGGTCTCTCATGTCTGCAGCAGGGGCCCAAATGCCTGGGTCGCCTTCCACTGCCTCCCCAGACACATTAGCAGGGAGACTGATGAGAAGTGGAGCAGTTGTGACTCAAATAAACATTCATTTGGGATGCTGGCATTGCTGGCGGCAGCTTAACCCCTAACAGTGGCCCCTGATAGCTTCACATTTTCTCTAGTCATCCCTGTTCACAAGCACAGCTCCATTGGGAAGGGTCAGGCCTATGCAGGACAAGGAATTATTTTTAGCATATTTATGGAGGTTCACTATATCTTTTATTTTGGTCTTGATCCCTGGAAGGGGACTCGACCACCAGGCCACTAGCTGAGTGACCACCATCTTTACCTTGTTCCATAATCTGTGGTCCAAGGAGAATTATCTTGGGTTTCCAAGCCCCCTTTTTGGGTCAGCTACCACCCAAAGCATGTAGTAATGCTAAATGCTGGTTGACAAGGACAGGAAGAAGGCATCAAACCCAAATACAGTCACGACATCCTGATTTGTAAAGCTAATCCATTCACTGTGCACCCCATTTGCTGTAATCATCAATCAGCAATGGTCAAGAAGAAGTCATCCCTTTTAGGGGATGACAACATTTCACACCCAAACTGCCTTACTGAGTGTCAGGAGAAGAGAGAGGTAGAGTTAGAAGTTTGTGAGTTGAATTTTGACAAAGGCACCGGATGCAAAATGTCCATGACAACCTTAACTGCTGGCTCATTGTTAAGTAACTTTTGTGGTTAAAAAGCACACTATTTTCTGACTGCAAATAGCCCAGAAATCTGAAACCATGACATATATTAGTTTCAAGGACCACCACAGTGCGGCTGGATTTGGCTGGGACGACTGGGAGAGCAACACAGTAACTTGATAATGTGCCAACAGCGGTGAGTGAGGAACCACTGATAACCCTGGGAGGGGTCAGAAGTCCAGTGGGGTCCATCCATCAGAAGCAGGCAGAGTCAACACCTTTTGTCATCACGGTGGACAAATCAGCCAGCTTTTGACCCAGGGTCGTCAGTCTGATAAGCAGTAGTAGTCTTTGCGTTAGCAGCATACAGTCTGTATTTCAAGAATCACAGACTGTAACAAAGGCATTGCTATGCAAGATCTGTTTTTAGGGGTGGTAATCTGGACAGCACAAGTTTCACAAGGAGCTGAGATTTAGCTGGTCTCCTCCGGGACCATGTTGTCCCTCTGGGATTTACACAACTGACTCAAATTGTCTGACAGGCAGCTGGGGTGTATTGCCTCAGTTTACCAGCTAGCTGCCTGTTATTTCCAAGTGGCAGAGCAGAGGGGTATGCTATTGGCAACAGGATGAAGTCAGTGACCATCTAACACATCTGATCCTTAAGAGGATTGTCTAAGGCAAGGGTCACGGCTTTCATTCTAGCCCATTGTGCTCAATGACATTTACTGCAGCTGTGTCCCCTGGGGCCAGACTGCTGCTGTTCAGTGGACACCATCAACTTAAAAAAGTTTTAAAATTTTTCTACTTTAGGAGGGAGAGAGAGCTCATTTGCTAATTTGCTCTCCAAGTGTCTGCATGGTCCAGGAACTGAAGCGAGGAAACAAAAATGCAGTCCAGGTCTCCCATGTGGGCAGCAGGACCTCAACTTCCCGAGCCATCACTACTGCTTCCCAGGGTCTGCACTGGCAGGAAGCTGAGTCAGCAGCTGGAGCCAGCCGTCAAACTCAGTGCTGTGTGGGATGTGGGTGTCAACACTTGAACCGCACGCCCAGCCCACCATCAAATTTTATCTCAGCTGAGTCCAAAGGGAATCAGTTTCCCGCTTAAGGGTTGTTGCTACCACCGCGGGTCAAGTGAGAGATCACAGGAGGGTGAGGCCAGCTGTACGACGTTTATTGGATTATCAAGGCCTGCTGGGCCCTTTCCTTGTCGGCCATGGGTCTGACGTGGCCTGGCCGGAAGTGGGGCTGCCTGTTGATTCTGGAAGCTCAGAGGGCAGGTGCTCACTTCCCAGGACAGAACACCACGCCGTTGGGAAGGAAGGCGCGTGCTGCCGGCAGGTGGCGCCCATGCACTGGTGGAAATGGTCTCTGCGGGGTTTCGGCAGGTCTGAATCCCCAGGGAAGAATGAATGGGTCTCTGCGTAGTTCCTGCCAGATGCCACCTTCTTAACGGGGCAGAAACCTGCTGGAAAAGCAGCGCTGGCCCTTTGGTGCATAACGCGAAGCTCTGGAAAGGACAGGCCAAATCCTTTACAGGTGTTCTTGGCACACTGGGCAAGAGTTCCTGGAAGCTGGGGACTCACAACAGAGAGAAGAAAATAAAGTGAATCGTCCTCTTGATTCATTAGCGAATGCCAAGCCCATTCAGCCTCAAAATTCGTAGAAGACATTGCAGTTGAAAAATACTGTTTTTTAAGTCTGTTTCCGAACAACAGAATCGAGTGCAAATATAATGTATCTATATATTTGATTATATATATTTAATTAAGTGATGCCATGATGTAGTGTATAAATAGTAAAACTATGCTTTAAAGGTAATTTTAAAATGATGTGAGTTCATAATTTAAAAACCCAGTGCTTTAAAATATATTTTAAAAAGGAATATTAGATTGTTATTCAATTCAGTTTTAAATGAAACAATTGAAAAAGTTAACAGTTTAAATATGCTGCCAAAGACGTGACAACTGAAATAATAATTATTTTTAAATATTTATTTATTTGAAAGGCAGAGTTATAAAGAGGAAGAGAGAAACAGAGACAGAAGGAGAGAGACAGAGAGATCGATCTTCCATTTGCTGGTTCACTCACCAAATGGCCTCAAGCTACCATGGGTAGGCCAGGGTGAAGCCTGGAGCCAAGAGCTTCTCCAGAGCTCCCACGTGGGTGGCAGGGACTCATACACGTGGGCCATCTTCTGCTGCTTTTCCCAGGACGTTAGCAGGGAGCTGGATCGGAAGTGGAGCAGCTGAGACACGAATTGACTGAGGCTCATATGAGATGTGGATGTGTCAGAGGCAGTGGCTTAACCTGTTCTCCAACAGTGCCAGCCTGCAAGAAAGCCAAACAGCTCACACATCCTGGGTGGAGTGCTGCAACAGAGAAAGGGTATCAGGGAGAAACAGCAGAAATCTAAACACAGGGTGAACTTTCCCTTACGATGCTTTATCAATCCTGGTTCATTTGTTGTGACTGATGTGCCATGCTAACACCGAGGTGCTAAAAACAAGGAAAGCGGAATATGGAGAATTTGTGAATTATTAGCCCTGACAACTTTTCTGAAATATCAAGATTTTGTAAAATAAGTTGTTCCTTTAAAAGTTGCTTTCAAAGTGTCTCGGTGTATTTTGTGCAGCTGTAGCAGAGTATCACAGACATGGCAGCTTGTGAAGAACACAAATTTATTCTCTCCCAGTTGTGGAGGCTGGGCAAGTCCTAGGTCGTGGCACCAGCACCTGATGCGGAGCTTCTTGCTGCAAGTGCACATGAGGGAAGGCAGAAGGGCAAGAGAGGAACGTGGTCTTCACACAGTGGAAGGGCAGGAGGCAGGGCTCCCACCCTGTGTGATGGCATTAATCCATTTGTGAGAGTAGAGCCCCCATGACCTAAAACATACCGCTTTAGGGATGCAGTAGGGGTTAACTTTTTCAGCTCATGAACAGTGCAAAAGGTATGGCCCAACGTTCGCAAGAATTTCAAATGGATGATTTAGCTTTCAATAAAAGTACTGCATGCATGTGGTATGGAATGATGCCAGTACAAGTAAGATGTTTTTCTCTACAGATGAGTTTGTCACCTATGTAAATGCAAGTCTGATGTTCTACTGATTTATGTGTAGCTAGCTGATCTGCATAAAAGCTCTGTGAATCATTAAGTTCCTAAAAAAATTAGACATAAATCTGGTGTCTACTCACTGGAGAGCCTTCTGAGCACTGGAAGCAGCCTGGGTGTGATCAAACTTAGTTAACTGGCAGACAAGGGACCATAACCCATCTCTACTACTAAGCCCTCTTCAGAGGATGAGTAACCAGGGGGTTGTTAACCCACAACACTGTAATGAAACACTGATGCTTTAGATAGTCCAGAAGCATAAATTGCCAAGAAATCTTTTATTTTATCTCTAAGTTTGCTAGTGTTAAGGACTTCAAGACTTAGAATCATATTTTATGGAATACTTTCTATTCTTACTGATTTTCCCCTAGATTTTGTACTGTATAATGCTTATGTGTGTGTATTTTGATAATTGACAGGTTTGCATATTCATCTTAGTAATTACTTTTATAGCTTGAGGCTAAAATACACTTATTTTTCACTTTTAAAATACAATGTTGATTGAATCTCTACTGTGAGCGATGATGGAACTAATACTTCTACTCTCCCTTCATCTCAACTGCTGCAATATCTTCAAATTTTAACAGATCGTCCTAGACTTAGAATGCTTTGGTCTAGGATTTTTTGAATTTACAATGATGGATAACTGGTATGCATTCAGTAGAAATCATCTTTTTTTGTATTTTGGCATAATGGTTAGTACACTGTTTGGGATAATCACATCCCATATTGGAGAGTCTAGGTTGAAGTCCCAGCTCTGCTCCCAATTCCAGCTTCTTGCTAATAATGCACACCCTGAAGGTGATGAACCAATACTTGCATTCCTGCCACCTACAAAAGAGATTCAGATTCTGTTCCAGCTCCTGGCTTCAGCCATGTTTAGTCCAACTAGCATTTGAAGTCTGAAACAGCTGCTTTAAGATCTCTGTCTCTCTGCCTTCCAATTAAGTAAAAATAAATAAAGAATTTTTTTTTTTTTAAAAAGAGGGAGCATGCTTTAAATGTTGATTTCTTTTCCTGGGCTGGGATTATGTGATGTGTGATAGTCTCTTGGGTAGGGTTAGGCAGGAGCAGTGGCTTCAGTTCCCAGTCAGTCATGTAATCTCCAGCAAAACACTTGACACTCCACAGTGTGTTGCCTCACTGTGCTATGATGTTTGGTAAGTGAGGAGTATTAAATGCATTTTCATCTTTCCATATGTTCTGCTTTTGATGGGTTTATCTGAATGTAACCCCATTGCTTAATTGATATTTAACCCCTGCAGTAAAATAAGGGAAACAATCAGATTATAACACCTCTATTTTTCTCTTTTTTCTTCTTTATATTGCTCCTACATGGCCAGGATTTTTAATATTTACACTCTGTCCTGTGTTTGTAATTCTTACTTATTAAACCTCATGATCATAACTGAATGATGTCATTTGCAATTCCCTATGGCCTGATTTTATAGTTATATCTATATATAACTATAATATATAATATTATATATAATAGTATATATAATAGTATATATTTTATATATAACTATATATATATATAACTATCTATAAGTTTATATATATAAACTTTTTTGGGATAAATAAGAGCCCTGAATGAATGAGAAAAAATATGAGATACAATGGTTGCCTGCCACAGCATAGCAATGCCTGAGGGAAGAGAAACAAACATGGTTAGCTCTGCAATGGCCATGGAACACCACTGTCTGGAATTTCAGTCCAAAGCCAGAGAAGCAGAACCCAAACAATGCCGGGTGATCTGTCTGAGTTAAATAGACAAGATGAGTTGAGACCTGCGGAGGTCAACAAGACTGGAATTCACTGGAGTGGCAGAGAAGAGGCAGAGCTACACACTCTTTTGTGAGATGATTTCGCTGTAGAACGGCATGCTGCATTGAAGAGTCCTTCACTGCATTAAACTGTTGCGTGATTTTATTAGGATGAGATGTAATGATATGTTTGCAAAAGCCAGCACACTTCAATTTACACTTAAAATTAGATTCTTCCTCTTCTTTACACAGTGCTTTATACAAGAGCTTTAACCAGGACAAGTGCAACCCCAGAATGTGAATGTCTTTCCTGTAAGAATAGACAGTGTGGTCCCAGCAGGTAAGGCCATAAAGAGGAGGTGGACTTTGGGTGCACGATGGCCAGTTGCAGCTGCCTGTGTTAGTAAGTCAGGCCATTGTAGTAACTGCAGAGGACTGTTTAAGATTAGATCATGGGAAGTGTTGTATCAAAACAATGAAGCTAATAGAAAACTGAATATCATAGCTTCGGAGCTGTATGCATATGCACATCCTCATTTTGATGGAACAAAGAAAACTTCAACACAGGGTTCAGATAGATGTGAATATGAGGACTATTTTGTAAAGCATGCATAAGTTCAACTTAAACATGATTGAGCTCTTAGTTATATTTGGTTTCTTTTTTTAGAAGATATGGTTTTAAAGTTTTTTATTTACAGATTCTGAAGCTTAAGAAATTCATCAACAACAAAAGAAACGATCCTGTTAAGAAATGGGCAAATGACTTGAACAAGCATTTTTCAAGAGAGGAAATTCAAATGTCCAGAAGACACTTGAGAAAATGCTCAGGATCACTAGCCATCAGAGTAATGCAAATCAAAACCATAATGAGGTTTCACCTCACCCCCGTTAGAATGGCTCTCAAACAGAAATCAACAAGCAACAAATGCTGGTGAGGATGTGAGGAAAAAGAAACCCTAATCCACTGTTGGTGGGAATGTAAACTGGTGTGGCCACTGTGAAAGACAGTATAGAGATACCTCAGAAATCTGAGTATACCTCTACTATATGATCCAGCCATTCCACTCTTGGGAATTTACCCAAACCAAAAGAAATCACCAATGTGAAAGAGTTACCTGTACCCCCATGTTCATTGCAACTCAATTCACAATAGCTAAGATATGGAATCAACCCAGATGTCCATCAGCTGTTGACTAGGTAAAGAAATTATGATAAATATGCATTATGGAATACTATTCAGCTACAAAAAATGAAATCCTGTCTTTTGCAACAAAATTGATGCAATCGGAAACCATTATATTTAGAAAAATAAGCCAGTCCTCAGAATACAGGTATCATATGTTTTCCCTGGATTAATGGACATTTTGAGATTCAATGATTGTTTAGAGCACTAGTTTTTTCTGGTGAGGAACACTGATTTCTTTTTTTTCCTTCCTACTATTTTTTGAACTCTTTAACTTAGTGTAGGGTTAACTTTACCATCAGTAAGTGAACTGAAAGTAGAACTATGTAAACATTAAGAGTGGGACTAGGAGATGAAGGAGGAAGAAGGATTGGAGCATGAGTAGGAGGGAGGGTAGAATGGGAAGGGTCATCGTGTACCTAAATTAGTATATATGACATTTATGGAACGTATAACCTAAATAAAATCTTTAAAAAAGTTCTTTCTTTGGGATGGCATTGTGGCACAGTGGGTTAAGCTGCCACTTGCAGTGCCAATATCCCATATCAGGGTGCTTGATCAAGTCCTTGCTTCTATGCTTCTGATCCAGCTCCCTGGTCATGCCCGCCCTGGGAAGGGAGCAGATGACTGCCCAAGTGCTTGGGCCATAGCCACCCACTTGGGAAACCCAGATGGAGTTCTTGGTTGCTGGCTTTGGCCTGGCCCAAACTTGTTGTAACCATTTGGGAAGGAAGCAGTAGATGGAAAATCCTTCTGCTGTATCTTTCAAATAAAAAGACAAATAAATAAACTTTTAAAAAACAACTTTATTTTAGGGAGTTCTTGCATCCACTGGTTCACTTTCCAAATTCTCACAATGGCCAGAAGGCTGAAGATGGGAGCTAGGAACTCAATCCAGGTCTTCTATATGGGTGGCAGGAACTCAATTACTTGGCCTGTTTCTGCTGCCTCCTAAGGTCTGCATTAGGAGGAAGCTAGAGCCAGGAGCCAGAGCTGGGACTGTAGTGTAGACATGGGCATCCTAACTGGCATCTTAACTGCTGGGCAAAAGTACACCTTCAATTTTAGTTTCTTTATACATTTCTCCAATTCCAAGATTCTGTCACTACTAAAATTGGTTAGAAAAATATGGCTGAATACGATTCAAAACCACTCAGGTAATAACAAATACATTCTTTGAGACAAAATTTTTTTACATTTATTATACTTGGTTGGAATTTGTAAGATATGCAAGTTATAGATAGTTCATTTAATGTGGCATGCTTTGCTTAATTTTCCTGTAAATTTGATGTAAGCAGAAGAAAAACAACAATGGGGCCAGCAGTGTGGTGCAGTGGGTAAAGCTGGCACCTGTAGTACCAGCATCCCATATGGGCACCTGTTCAAGTCCTGGCTGCTCCACTTCCAATCCAGCTCCCTGCTATGGCCTGGGAAAGCAGTGGAAGATGGCCCAAGTGCTAGGGCCTCTGTACGCACGTGGGAGGCCTGGGAGAAGCTTCTGACTCCTGGCTTCTGTCTGGCACAGCTCTGCTATTGTAGCCATTTGCACTGCCTTTCAATAACTAAATAAAGCTTCTAAAACAAAAGAATCTCTTTAGTTGGGCAAGTTCCTAGGTACTTCATGACAGACATTCCACTCACTGTTCTCAGTAACCATGAGAGGAAGACATGTTTGTCTCCATTTTTCTGATGAGAAAAGTGAAGTCTCAGTGGATGGACAATCTACCAGTCTAAGGCTACACAGCTATTAAATGTGAGAAGCAGGCCATGCACGTGGGTCTGAAGTGTCAGCTGGGTATCAAGAATGAGAAAGGCCAGAGAAATGAAGAGATTAAAGAGTTGGAAGGAATGAGATGTCGGTTATTCCAAAAGAAGCAAGGGGACCCAGAAGGGAAGGGGCCGCCTGGCGTCTACGGCCTTGGGCTGAGAAAGCTGCTGGGAATTTGCCAAAGAACTTATTTTTGAGTCTGAGAATCCAAGCAGAAGTGGAAAGTGAAGAAGTGGAGGATAGGAGAACAGATAAATGTTTTAAAAAGCTGAAGTGAAAATGGAAGGGAAATACAGGGTCTGCCCTGAAGGCATGAGCACCTTCAAAGAGAGACGGTCTGTGTTTGGTTTGCGATTTTAGAAAAGTTTAAGATAATAAGGATTTAGCCATGAAAAGACCTAATCAGTCTATGGAGTTTAAAGGAAAGCCCAGAGTCAAATCTGTATGCCAAGAAAAGTTTCTTTGCATGGTAAAATGTTTGCAAGGAAGTACAGCTTTTCTATCAACAGCCTCACTGGAAAAGAAAAAAGGAAATTAAAAAAATGTGCAATTGAATATTCATTTTCAAATTTTCATATGACCATTGTGCTTCTTATTTATTTTTTTTGACAGACAGGGTGGACAGTGAGAGACAGATAGAAAGGTCTTCCTTTGCCGTTGGTTCACCCTCCATTGGCCGCCACAGCCGGCGCACCACACTGATCTGAAGGCAGGAGCCAGGTGCTTCTCCTCGTCTCCCATGGGGTGCAGGGCCCAAGGACTTGGGCTATCCTCCACTGCACTCCCTGACCACAGCAGAGAGCTGGCCTGGAAGAGGGGCAACTGGGACAGAATCTGGTGCCCTGACTGGGAATAGAACCTGGTGTGCCGGCGCCACAAGTTGGAAGATTAGCCTGTTGAGCCACGGTACCAGCCCTGTGCTTCTTATTTTAAAAACATCAGATATACGTGATGTGGGAAATATGAGCTGGATTAGCTCTGTGGTCAGAAATAGCCAGGTACAGACAAAAGGTGTCAGGGAGAGCACAGGAGAGAGAAGAGGTGATTGGCATAGGTGAAGGAGAAACCAACAGCAGGTGAATCCTGAGGGGTGACAGTGAGAGATGCAGAGAGCATCTATGGTAGCCAAGCATGCAGAGATGGGGCAACCACAGCGAGCATATTGGAATAGATCCCGCTAGAAGGAGGAAAACACAGGGTCATGGCAGGGAGGGAAACCTGTGGAGAAGACGCTGAGCCTCTGAAAAGTCAAAGAACATATGCAAAGGGTAAAGAATCCATGACACACAGCTTGGGAGTGCTGCATACTTTCCCAAGAATCACAGAAAAAAAATAGCAATAATTAAATAAAAGGTGAAATGATCTTAAATTCACCATATCTAGTGCTGCTATCATTTTCTTGACCCTTATCACCCTGCTCCCATTAGATTTCATAATTTCGCTTTTTTTGGATCATCAGTAGCCTACAAATTGGACACATAGCTTCCAGAAAACCACTCCCAGTGATATTGCACATCCCATGGAAAACTTTGATGAATATGTGTTTTTTTTTTACATAACAATGAACTAACTCTGTAGGTTAACCAGTTCTATTCCCTGCCTCTGTTTCCCTTCCAGCTTCCTGCCAATGTATCTGGAAAGTCAGCAGAAGTTGGCCCAAGTGCTTGGATTCTTGCCACACACTTGAGAGACATGGATAGAGTTCCTACCCAGATATTGTGGCCATCTGGGTAGTGAACAAGCAGATGGAAGATCTTTGTCTGTCCCTCTCCGCCAGTCTACCTTTCAAATACATAAATGAATAAATCTTCAGTTAGTGAGCTAAATTCTTGGCTAGTTCTTTGGGCCCTTCAGAAGTACATTGTCACTCACTGCTTGTCTATGTTTTTCTCCATGTCTTAGAGTAGACACCATGCTTTAGTTGCTCTAAATTACTGGTTGAAATCATGCTTTGCATAGTATATTGTCACCTATTTTTGTCTCTGAGGCTATTTTACTGTGAGTTCTCAAAAGAAGGTATACAGCACTTAATACTAGATTATTCATTTTTAAAAAAGATTTATTTATTTATTTCAAAGTCCGAGTTGCACAGAGAGAGAAGGAAAGGGAGAAAGAAAGAGAGAGAGTGAGAGCGAGAGCGAGAGCGAGAGAGAGAGAGAGAGAGAAGTCTTCCATCTGCTGGTTCACTCCCCAATTGGCCACAATGGCTGGAGCTGTGCTGATCTCAAGCCAGGAGACAGGAGCTTCTTCTGGGTCTCCCGTGTGGGTGCAGGGGCCCAAGGACTTGGGCCATCTTCTACTGCTTTCCCAGGCCATGGCAGAGAGCTAGATTGGCAGTGGAGCAGCCAGGACTTGAACTGGTGCCCATATGGGATGTCGGCACTGCAGGTGGCGGCTTTATCCACTATGCCATGGCGCTGGCCCGATTTTTTCATTCTTTAAGCTATTCTCTCATTTAGAGAACAAGGCATAAAATGCAATGAAAAAAGAGTAAATTATATATTGACTTAAGGAAAAATGTGCATCATATATATTGATAAAATATATAGATTTTTACAAACATACATATATAATATATTAACTATAAAATTGTTATAAATAAAATATACAGTCAATTCATTTTAAAAAGTTATGTATGAAAATTATTTTATATTTGAGAATGCTCTGAGAAGTAGAGTGCTAACTTCCTTGATTTTCCTTTCTAAAAACTTTAAAAATTTTAATTTTATTTGAAAGACAGGGTGACAGAGAAAGTGACAAATAGAGATGGATTTTCCATCCCCAAATGCTCACAACCTCAGGGGTTGGGGCAGGCTGCAGTCAGGAGCCTGGAACTCTGTCTCTCTCACATAGGGAGCAGGATCAAGTTCCCTGAGGCATCACCTGCTGCTTCCCAGGGAAACATTAGCAGGCAACTGGACTTGGAAGCAGAGCTGGGACTTGTACCAAGCACCATGCAGTACAGGCTTCTTAAGCAGCTTTTTAACTGCTGTTCCAAACTGTCATTTGAGTGACCTTTTATACGATTAAAAATTCCTTTCCAAATCTACATTTAAGCTTTGCATGTTTTTGAGAATATTCGTATCACTTTAGGTGACTATATGGCTATTAAATTTTACATGAAACATTTAGTAAAACTCTGACATTTTTCTAAGATTGCAATAATAAGACAGAACAGCAGATGGAGCTATAGAATGTATTATTCTTCCTCTCCTTCCTTCCTTCATTTTCCATGACTGCCTCTGAAATAACTTTAAATAACATTTAAAGATACACTTATTTCTCTTATTCTTTGAGACCTCTGTTTTTGTGTTTTATGCATTCATTATAGAATTCTAGACTTTCCAAAAGAGAGAGATTGTAATCTAATATTTTAAAAATACATGGTAGTAGAGAATTTAGTAATTATTCATGTTATTTATTATTATGATTCAGTGGCACTTATCAAGACACAGTACAGGGACCAAAGCAAAGGCAATTTGCAGAGAAGGGGAGAGACTGGGTTCAACACTGAATACAGCAGGGGCAAGTGGAAACTGAGCAGAGTGG
This sequence comes from Sylvilagus floridanus, assembly GCA_949820135.1. Taxonomy (NCBI): domain Eukaryota; kingdom Metazoa; phylum Chordata; class Mammalia; order Lagomorpha; family Leporidae; genus Sylvilagus; species Sylvilagus floridanus. The sequence goes on from OX463236.1 coordinate 36,706,399, forward strand.
TTAGTGGATGGAGTTGACTCACAGGAAACCTCGGAAGCAAGGATTCTGGCCACCTTGACTCAACAGGATTCTTGATGAGGTCAGGGCAGGGTGGTTTGACATTATGTGGTAGAAGAGAAGGAGTCTCAGCAGACAGATAACAAGGGTGATCAGATATGAAAGAGAGGGGCACTCTTGCCAAATGGATTTAGTAAAATTCTTGTTACATGTGGATTTTACAAGGAAATATGGAGTGGGAGTTAAGAAAAGGATCAGGAACATGGCTAAATTTTGGCCGAGTAAAGAATCTTTGTCAGTTTCAAGATTTGTGCCTTAATAGTGTTAAAGTACTATGGTGTTTGTGTTTTTAATGAAATCCATTGAGAATATGTCCAATGGTTGCTTTACCTTTACCTTTACCTTTTTCGTTTGGAACTGCACTTAATGTTTACCTGATTGGGTATCACATTAGGAGAACAATCCATTTATTATAAAGATCATATTCTCAGCTCTTTCTGCAATTCTCTAAAAATTCATTCTTGGATAATTTAATGTCATAGTCATTGGCACTGTATTGACTTGGGCCTCTGCAGGCAAATTCAGATTTTCCTAAATGATCTCTTAGTGCCAATTATAGCAAATTAATTGCAATTAATGATAATTATTCTCCCACCAGTCCAAGAACTCCAGACCAGTAGTACCTAGCTTAGGGTCTGCTATGCATGTTGTACCCAATAACATTATTTTTAAAAATATTGATAATAATTTTTAATATACATAAGGTGAACACATTTCTTTTTTTTTTTTTTTTGACAGGCAGAGTTAGACAGTGAGAGAGTGACAGAGAAAGAAAGGTCTTCCTTTCCGTTGGTTCACCCCCCAAATGGCTGTTACGGCTGGCGCACTGTGCCGATCTGAAGCCAGGAGCCAGGTGCTTCTTCCTGGTCTCCCATGTGGAAGCAGGGTCCAAGCACCTGGGCCATCCTTCACTGCCTTCCCAGGCCACAGCAGAGAGCTGGACTGGAAGAGGAGCAACCAGGACAGAATCCGCTGCCCCAACCGGGACTAGAACCCGGGATGCTGGCGCCATAGGCAGAAGATTAGCTAAGTGAGCCATGGCGCCGGCCGAACACATTTCACATATACAGATTTAGGAGCACAGTGATCCTTCCTTCCCACCCATTCTTCCACCATCCCTCTTCCTTCTTTTCATATTCTTATTTTTAATTTATATAATGACATATTTTTGGTTTATTTTCTAATCATAAGATGAAACCGCCACTAAGTAAGGAATTCAAAAAAAAAAAAAAAAAAAAAAAGAAAGGAAAAAACCCACTGTTCCACAACAGTAGAGATAAGGGCTGTGAACAATCTTCAATTCTCAAAATGTCAATTGTTGCTGAGTCATATTCCATAATGTATATGTACCATAATTTGTTTATCCAGTCATTAGTTCATTGGCCAGTAACATTAATTAATTGAATGACAGGAAAAGTGCAGTTAGTTCCTATAGAACAGCAATGAGAGACAAAGAAACTCCAGATAAAGCAAGGGGTCTGCAAGGAAAATATAGTGATGAAGGGATTAGTGGCAGGTTTGCAGGTGCTTCATCACAACCTAAGAGTGACATGATTTTCTTTGGATAATGGGATTAAGCTTGGCATCTTGGAGCAACTGCAGCCCAGCTTGGAGGCCATCACAATGTTGAAGAGATCCATTCCTGAGGTCAGGAGGTATGGCCGTGTGGCTGATGATGAAGCCTAAGACTTAGAGGCGACATCATCTGCTCACTTCCTGAAGGCTGTCTCTTCACGGGATGTGGACTCAATATTCTAGAGCTTCTATTCCTAACTTCTAATCCACAGGGAATAAATCTCACAGCGATATACGTGGGTATCCAGGGTAGGTAGTTTCAAATTCAAAAAACTGTTCCCGGTTTATACAGATTGCACTGCTGCAATGGTTCTGTCCCAAGCAATGTAGTTCCCCTTTCTTTGACTCAAGTGGGACAACAGCAGCAGTGATGGAGAGGTGGTGGAGGATGCAACAACTAGGGGTGCAGAGTGGACAGGATTAACCACTGAGGTCCACGTAGCCATGGATGGGCAGAGTTAACACACTTTTGGCTTCCTTAGGGTCATGTTTGAGTGCATTCATTTGAGCTATGGTGGTGGTTTTTTTTTTTTTTTTGTGTTCTACCGTTACCATTCCCAAATTTGTTTTAAGCCATAAAGGATGCTTCTGCAGTGTATGTGTATGTGTGTGTGTGTGTGTGTGTGTGTGTGTGTATGTGTGTGGTTGGATTTCTCTCTATATTCTGTTTACTTAGCACATACGACATTTTATTAGAAAATTACTATCCTTAAACATCCAAAGATTCAAAGAAAATCTCTCTTCTACCCAATTTTATTTCACAGAAATAATTACAGTTAACAGCTTGGTTTAATAGCATTTCAAATTCTCTCTTCAACATATAAATACATGCATTGCACTGTTTTACTTATTTATTTTTTTGCTTTTAAAAAGTATGACAAACATATTGGTACAGGCATTTCTGTTCAATAGGCAAATGTCTTCGAATCAAGAAGAGTCCTTAGACTTTGCTAATCTCCTCCATTGGCCTAAATTCCCCAGGCCCCTCAATGTCTTTCTATTTTATGTATTTGAAAGCAAAATTAGCTTTGTTAGAATTTTGAATGGAAATTAATGTAAATTAATACTTCTTCTCCTGTTTACTGAGTTTCTCTTCTGTGCCAGGTATCCCTGGCACTATTTAGATCTCATAACTCTGAACTAAGCATGCCATAGTTGTGATCAATATTATGTAAAGAACATTGAGGCTCAGAGCTGTTAACATTGCCAGAGTAACACAGTTGACCTAAAATCTTCAGCAGACATTAAGACCATCATCAACATAACCGTTGCCTCCTAGTGGATTTTCAATGTCAAAAATTATACTTTGGTTTGAATTTGGGGATATTAACATTGTTATAATACGATTTTTTACAGTCAGGAATGCATATCTGTGTCTATCCTGTGTTCAAAGCATCCTCTCTGCACAATAATAATAATAATAATAACAACAATATCAGCCTTTAAAGTATGGCTCTCAACAATAAAGCACGTACCTTTAGATACTTGTTATATATCGCCTGTTTCCATGTCACTTAAAGACTGTTTTCATCATCGTATTTACCAGTTGTCAGCCTTAAATCCCGATTGGCTTCAGAAATAAAACCTTTGCATTACCAGCACTGAACTTAGCCTGTGTTAAATTTCACCTGAAAAAATCCTAAAATTAAAAGTGTCAGCAGAATAAACAGATAAATTAGTACAATTTAGAAATACTGCCAGGTATCTGCATTAAACGGATTAGTCTGATTTTAAAATCCCCCCACCCCCCGAGAAAGGTGAAAGCAGAAAACCCCAAACATTTCAAATTCTCATTGAGGCGGTGGCAGGCTCGCCCCCTGTGCTAATGTCTGGTTCTGTCCCACCACCAAGGTAAACAGAATACAGAGCCCACCGCGAACGTGGTGACCACTAGGGGGCATGCTCAGCTTTCTCATCACAGACTGCACCACTTGGTTATTTCGGATTCTCAGCAGCCCTGGCCAACAGGTGCAAAATGCTGAAATCAATAGCAATCATAAAAATAGTTACAAAGTGTGTGTTTGTCACTAGAAAGGCATCATGTGCTTTCAAATTTGAGAGGCCGACAAGACAGAGAGAGAGAGAGCGGGCCCCATTCACTAGTGCCCCCACCAAATGCCCCCGGGCTGGGCTGACTCCTGGAGCCAGAGAACTCCATTCAGTCCTCCTATGTGAGTGGCAGGAACCCAGCTACCGGACCCATCATGTCTGCCTTCCAGGGTCTGCATCGGATGGACGCTGGAGTGATGAGCCAGAATTACTCTGATATGGGATGCAGGGGTTTTAACCACTGGGCTCTTAGTAGGATATTGATGTACTGGAAAGGATAAATAGGAAAAATTCTCAAACAATTTTTAAAGATTTATTTATTTATTTGAGAGGCAAAGTTACAGAGAGGCAAAGGCAGAGAGAGAGAAAGAGACCTTCTACCCACTGGTTCACTTCCCAGATAGCTGCAGTGGCTGGAGCTGGGCCAGTCTGAAGCCAGGAACCAGGAACTTCTTCCAGGTTTCCCACACAGGTACAAGGGCCAAGGACTGAGCCATCTACTGTCAAGCAATTTTTTAATGATATGTGACATATTGTCACTCTCAAACAAAATCATATTCTTATTGTAGGTATATTTTGTGCTTATTTTCAGAGACTGAATTTTATGTCTGAAGAATTTCAACAGCGTTAAAATATATAAGTATTATTGTCTTCCTTATGTTAGATTTCTTTCTCTTTTTTAAAATTTATTTGACAGGTAGCGTTATAGACAGTGAGAGAGAGAGAGAAAGGTCTTCCTTCCATTGGTTCACCCCCAAACGGCCACCACGGCTGGAGCTACGCCGATCCGAAGCCAGGAGCCAGGTGCTTCCTCCTGGTCTCCCATGCACATGCAGAGACCCAAGCACTTAGTCTCCATCCTCCACTGCCTTCCCGGACCACAGCAGAGAGCTGGACTGGAAGAGGAGCAACCAGGAGCAGAACCCGGCGCCCATGTGGTATGCCGGCACCGCAGGCGGAGGATTAACCAAGTGAGCCACGGCGCCGGCCCCCTTATGTTACATTTCATATCTACAGCTATGTGGTGTCCAAATTCCCCATTATTGTTGGACATTTAGTCTGCCTCTGATTTTCTGCTGAAAGCCATACTGTGAAGAGTACAACAGTAAGAGCATAAGTACAGGAGCACAGGGATTCATGCCTCACGTTTACCTTTTACTATTTGAAATGCGAGTTAGGGGCCTGCGTAGCAACTGATTTTCACTAATTGCATCTAATAAGAAGATATTGAAAAATACTGTAAATTAGGTTAGATTTATGCTCTCCTTTTGTGGAGTCACACACATGGATTTGCAATGAGCTATTCCTCAGCCAATTGCTTTTAGGTATAGTGTTCTTACTGTTCTCTCAGTCCACCTGTCAGAAAGTAGAAAGTCTTAAAAGATGAGTATGTGTTTGAACCTTAGAAAGCAAATGGTTGAAAAAATGAAAATAAATAAGTCAAATAAAGAGAATATCACATTTTGTGCCTTGAAAAACAGAACTCAAATAGGCAAACTTCTGATCGAGCTATTTATAGAAAACTCTTAAGAGGTATAGTTACTTCAGAGAGAAAGATGTGGTTTCCCTTTAAATGGTTTTTCTTACCCTTCCCTCTCCCTGGAGCTTTCTGGATTGCAGATAAGAATCTCAGCTATGCAGATGAAAAAGCTGCTTATGAAAGGATTAGCTCAGAGGTCTGAAATGAAATAACCAGTGAGAAGTAAATGACGCACACTTAGCCCACTGCCTAACTGTGAGATGGACAGGGACATCCCTGGTCCCAGAGAACAGACTTTCATCTGTTCAGGGTGGGATTCTTGCTAACTTTGAAAACTTGCTTCTACTCTCCATTAGTCCGTATTGTAAAGACACAGTCCCAGGGGACAGCAGAGCTGGGTAACAGCAGAGTCTTATGGGTAGTGAGGTAGAGAGTATATTTAGTCTCAATAGACTAAATATAGCACATTATATATATATAGCACATAATAGCACCAAAGGTATCTCCAGGAAATCAGCACCACATTGCTCATCTTGTTGTATCTCTTCCACCAATCCAAGAATTTGGAGCAATTACCCTGACTCCCTAGGCAGACTCATTCAGCAGTCAACTCAAAAGGGATATTTAAGAGAATTTGGAGTTTTGGAAGACGAAAATGACTTTGCATTCTAACTTATGGTAGGGTATTTTAATTCAGATAGAAATGAATTGCCTTATTACTGGGGAACTATGGAGCAAGAGATTGGCTGGTGTTTGACTTGTGAGTCCCTTCTGCTCCTGAGGACAATTTTGTGCCCTTCTAATGCAGTATGTACCAGGGTACCCCCTTGAAGATAGACTCAAGTGGAGGAGAAAAGTGTCTTTTGTCCTTAGGATTTCCCATTGCTTCTAATGCTTTGAAAGGAAGGTTTCTGCCCAAAGGGAGTCTGAACTCTGTTTGCATACGAGCCACATATGTACTGTTCATGCCAGCCGTACTCAACAAACATTCCAGAATGAATGAATGAATGTTCACAAAGGTGAAATACACAGATATCACCCACATTGTCTCTTACTTCTGATTAAAAACTAATGATCACACACCCTTATTAAGTAATAGTTTCATATCATCATAATAGCCATGTAGCTTTATGCCTACAACGCTTGGTCCTTGGAAAATATGCCTTTGAGAACATTCAAAAATTATCAATTTTTCATTATTCTTGGTAGCATTCACAGGGTGTGTGATTATGAGTTTTTCTGGATTATCAGTCTAACTAAATTGACATTTCAGTAATGATTAATATGACTATGTTTAATTTTTTAATTTATATTTTATTGGAAATGCAGAGAGACACACAGAATGGGAGACAGAGAATTTCTACCCATTTGATTTACTGCCCAAGTGCATGCCACAGCTGGGGCTGGACCAGGCCAAAGCCAGGAGCCAGGAATTCCATCTGGGTCTCCCATGGAAGAGGTAGGGGCCCACTCACTTAGGCCATCATCCACCATCTTTCAGGGTGCATTAGCAGGGAGCTGGATTGGAAGGTGAGTAGCTGAGACTGGAATCTTGTGCTCCGATATGGGATGCAGGAGTCCCTAATGGCAACAGCCACAGCCTAATGGCTGTGCCACAGCCCCCACTGATCACGTGACTGTGCTTTGACAGCACTGATCCCATCTGGGGCTCCTTGTAACACAGTTGTAACTGATCCAGGAGGCTGGCTGAAGGAGTAGAGGTCTGTTAAGTCTTTCCAGCGGAGGGAGAGAGCGCCACAGTGACAACAGAGCACCCAGATGCTAATGAAGACAGCTGGGGTCCAGTACTTCTCCCTGCATCCCTGAAGGTGGGAACCTAAGATGAACCCCTGTCTGGGACAATAAAACTCCACCAGCTGCAGAGGGCTCTGTGTGACACCTCTTGCTGTGACTCCATTTCCTCTGGGAGAAGTTGTCAGCTGCTGGAAGCTGTGCTGGTGTAAAACACTCTTTACTTCCTGGCTGAGGCTTGATGAGATGGTCGGTCCAGGATCACCTGGGTAGGGGGTGTGCCTACTAAGCATTCAGAAAATTCCCTCATTGGATGCACAGTGTTTGGTCTGTTGCTAGGTGCAGTAGTCATTTTCCATATCTTTTGAAATATTCCTGTTGCTTATTTTTTTTATTCTGCTTTCTGTGCTTTATAAAAAGCTGATTAATTTAGCAGCTGTCTTTACCTCACTTGACTTGTCACTCGATTAGGGATAAAAAGGACCTGCCTGCCTTGGTGAAATTATAACCCTTGAGGTTGAAGTTGTCACCAGGTGTTGGTGACACTAGGTCCCCTTGGCTGGCCCAGAATGACATGGGGAATACAGGTTTTCAATATAACTCAGTATTTAGGCTCATTTTCCATTTTTTCCCTTTGCATTAGAGTGAGGCTTCCAACCCCCTCTTCCCACACTCATGTCCTCTTCCCCTGAATATGCTGGCTGTGAAGAGATACATCCCTTAGATCTGGGGAAACTGTTAAGTCGTTTCTGCTTTCTAGGGAAGAGCAACCGTCAGTCTGAATGCTTGCACGCTCATTGATCTAAGCCTTTCTAATTAACCAAACCTCACATGGGACACCTCTGCTGAGCTGTAAAGGGGCAGTAGACCTCAGAGTGGGTAAGGGGAAGCCAATTATGGGAGGAGCAGAGATTATCCCCTGAAGTGTAAGGAGAAAGGAGGAGTTAAAGGGGGTCTCAGAGGAGAAGGCAATGTCCTTTCCTAGACGACTCTTTGAATTTGTAAAATTTTTAAATTTATTTTAAAGGCAGAACAACAGAGAGGAAGGAGAGAGAAGGAAAGAGAGAAAAAGAGAGGTGGAGGAATGAGAGAGAGATATCTTCCATCCACTGTTTCATTCCCCAAGTGTCTGCAATGCTTGGGGCTTGGGAAAGCTGGAGCCAGGAGCCAAGAGCTCCTTCTGGGTCTCCTGTGTGGGATGCAGGGGACCAGGTTATTGGGCCATCTTTTCCTACCTTCCCAGGCACGTTGGCAGGGAGTTGGATCAGAAGTGGAGCAGCAGGACTGGAACTCACACTCTGATATGGGATAAGGATGTCACAAGTGGGGGTTAACCTGTGTATCCTTATGGATGAGAGGCACAGGTGAACAGGGCTGGGAAGGTGATAGAAGGTGGGAGAGAATCAGGCAAGGCCTAGAGTCCTCAGTATCTGTATAAATACTAACCCACATTCATTCAAGGCTAAGGAATATAAAATACTACAGGTCATCATAACATTAATGGCCATAGAAATAGTGTCAGTATTCCGTTTTGTAGTAGAGAAAAACTAAATACTAAGTAGAAAATTTTCAATTGTTAAGAGAACTATAAAGTCCTACAGACTGCTTTCTCAGGATAAGATTTACAGCAGATTGTAAGTATAGACCATTAATAAATCTCTAATTCAATATGTAAACACATATGAGGCATTCCAATTCAGATATGCATTTCGGGGATTAAAAATATTTTCCAAATTTGCAAGAGACATTGTACTACAGTTTATCTTACCAGTTATGGTTGTACATCAGGGTCCAATTCTATGTGGAAAAAATATAACTTTCTACTTGTTAGTGCCCGAGATACTTATTTTCTGTACGGAGGCCAGATCTACTGTGTGTTTCCTTGGAACGAGCTTGAATTTCATTTGATTATCCCGTTGTTATTGTCACAAAGTCACCATGAAGCTCTCATAATGTACTTCCCCACATTCCAGTACGAATTAGTCACAGTCAAGAAGTTTCTTTTCTTTGGGGATTTAATCGTCACATAGGTTGAGAAAAATGCATGTCTCTGCAGGTATCGTTCTGAAAGACTTTGGATTCTGACTCTTCCCCTCCAAGTCACATTGTTTTGCTTAGTCTTTAAATTGCCTTCTACAAAATTTTATTTCACAACCAGACTAAAGAATGTTTAAATGTCACATGAACTTCTTTCAAAGTCACTTTTTTTGTTTTTTTAAAAATGGCATGCAGTCTCCATTATCAATGATCCCCACCAGGAAAATGCACTTGCTATAGTTGGTGCAAGTATAATCACACACCATTGTGATTCAAAGTCTGCAGTTAATGTGAGGGGTCACTCCTAGAGAGCATTCTGTGGGTTTGGAAAAATGTAAACTGGCATGGATCCACCATTGCAGTACAATAGGGAGTGTTTTCCTTGCCTTCAAATTGCTCCTCCTGCACATCTCCACCCCTCCAAGCCCTGGTAACTACTGATTTTGTCATTGTCTCCATATTTTCGCTTTTCAAGACTGTCATGTTGATAGAGTCACAGTATATTGGCTTTTAGCTGTCTTATTCCACATAGTAATCAGTATTTAACGTTGCCTCCTTCGCTTTTCCTAATTTGATAGCTCATTTCTTTCCTGGGCTGAATAGAGTTCAGTCATCTGGATACACCATATGCTTTATTTATCCATTCACCCACTGCAGGACCTTCTGGCTGATTCCAAGTTTGGACCATTACAAACTACAAAGTTTCTATAAACATTTGTGTGTAGGTTCTGTTCTTTGTGTTCTTGGCAAGATTCTTACTTTTCTTGAAAAACATGACAAACTCATATGTACTTAGTAATAAATTCAATCACTCCTATGGTATATGGGATAACATAGGAAGATACCTCAAAACCTTGTGCAAAAATGGAATTAAAAATAAGTTTACTTTGCTGCAAAAAGCATCTAAATCCATCCATAGCTTTTTCACAATACACAGAGTCTATAAACTTTTTGAATGTATTTTGTTTGGAAATCCCTCTACCCTTCAACTGTCTACCACCATTAGTTTTTGTTAAACTTTTTACTATTGAATGGCCAGATGTAAGTTTAGATATTTTTAGTGGGGCAGAGTAATTCAAGAATAAAATGAAGCAAAACTCCTGGAATTTTAAGAATTTCTCTTAATGTGGAAAAGGAATGTATTTAAACTGTTTGAAGTTAAGATTAAAATATAAAATGTTCTGAGGTATTACAGATATTTCCAGTTTATCTCACTGTGCTCTAACTTGTATGATTATATCTTAGACAAATATTTGAGTTTGTTGAGAAATATTGTCTAGACACATCTGGTTTTTTTATTGGAGTTTTTAAAGATAGGTTCTAGAAGAATACTAAATTTATGAGAAAATTAGAAAACTTTCATACCTAGATTTATGTGATCAAAATTAAAGTGGTGTCAGGTTTATTTTTTGGCAGAACAAAGCTGCCCGTTTAAAATGGGTGAACACTAACATGTTAGGCTTTCTTTAAGTCTCATTTGTCTTATCCTTCTTAGTAAGGGTTGTATACCCCAAAACAGGGGTTCAGGGAAATATAAGGGCCATCAACAAAATATTTTTTGAACTTTGTGATTATCTTATATAATTTGATAATATTGAGGGAGATTGGTTATTTTCAAACTTGTTTAGAACTTAATTTTGAGTTATTTATTTAAAAACAGTGGTTAAGCAGAACTGTGGATTTTTAAATATTGAGTTATTGAATAGATTCACAATTTTCCTTTCTTCTTGGACTCTATTTACTTTACTTTAATGAAGGTGTCCCCTCCCCTACTTCTCCACCAACTTCCAGGTCCCGGGGACTCCACGGTTCCATTTCTGCCTTCTGCCTCGTCATTTGCCAACCAGGATTCACAAAGCTTCTGTGTTTACTTTTAATCTCCGCCTTCAAAATGTTCTGTGGTTTCTCTTCCTTCCTGGAAAAAACTTTTACAAATAAATCTTCACGGCATGAGAGAATAATGTCTTCATTTGAAACCTCAGCAAAATAGTTCCATACAGAAAAGCATTGGCTATCTTACTACATCTGGGCAGAAAATATCAAATAAAGGAGAACATTTTAGCTCCAGAAAAGTAAATTTAGCTTTAGAAAAAATATTTAAGGTGAGGTCTATTTTATTTTGGAAGTGAAGAAAGACACATGTCAAAAATAAAAATCTAACTAGAAAACATTAATTATACCCAAGCTTCATGATGGCTGCAAGTGGGTTATTATATATATATAGTTGTACAAATAAAGTGTTTGAGATTTTTTTGAGTGTAAGAAACAATGGTAGAAAAGTAATGAGAGGCCCACAGTGGCCACCATGACCCCATAGCTCTCTCTTCACTCTTCCCACAGGTCCCCTCCTGGGGCTGCAAATAACCCAGTTGCCCGGGACCTCTGTGGACTTGCTGTCCCTTGCTCCTGAGACTGTCCCCCACTGTTTGCACTGGTGACGTCTTCTCCTCATTCAGGGCTTAGCATGAACCTTGTTTTCTGACCTTGCTGCACATAAAGTTCAGCACTGTTGGTTGCTTTCTATCATCTTACTCTGTCTTAGATAGAAACATACACATACACGCATACACTGAGACAGAGAAAGAGAGAAAGAAAGAAAAAGAGAGAGGAGAGAGAGAGAGAGGGAGAGAGATCATCTATCCCCTGGTTCACTCCTCAAATACTGTGACAGCATGGACTGGGCCAGCTGGAAGCCAGGAACCCAGAATTCCAATCGGGTCTCCCATATGGATGGAAGGAACCCAAGTACTTGATTTAGCGGCTGTTGCCTTCCAGGGTGGATGAGCAGAAAGCTAGAATCAGAGGCACAGTTGGGACTCTAACCTGTGTGCTCTGGTATGGGAGGAGAGCATCCCAAAGTGGAATTATAATGCCTGATACTGTTTGATGTTTTAACGGCAATCAGATCTCCCTGAAATGGTCATGCTCATTTAAATATTTCCTCCTCTTCTTCTCACTAGATTTAATCTTGATGGGAGTAGGATCCTTTCGCTTGAGTCCAGAAGACCAACAGTTACTAAAGACACATTTTTACAATTATTTAATTCTACTCAAGCTTTTGCATTGTGCCAACATCAACTCCCCTTGAAAGGGCATCAGGGATTGTAAAATTTCACAAATAGTAAAACTTCATTGTTGTGGAGCCCAATTATCTGTTTCATGTTAGCAACACCAAAAGTTTAGTTCCCGACCCAAATAAACTGCCTGTTTTCTGTCATGGGTATCCAATGCTTCCTAGAATTGCTTCTTAAAAAAGATTTTATTTTATTTATTTGAAAGGGAGAGAGTGAGAGCGAGAGCGAGAGAGAGCGAGAGCGAGAGCGAGAATCTTGCATCATCTAGTTTACTCCTGAAATGATTACAACAGCTGGGGATGGGACAGGGCAAAGCCAGGAGCCAGGAACTTCTTTCTTCTGAGGCTCCCACATAGGTGCAGGGACCCAAGAACTTGGGTCATCTTTCTGTGCTTTCCCAGGCATATTAGCAGGGAACTGGATCGAAAGTGGAGCAGCCGGGACTTGAAGCAGTGCTCACATGGGATGCTGGCACAGCAGGCAGTGACTTAACTTTCTATGCCACAGCACCAGCTGTTAGAATATCTTTTCAATACTACTGCAAAGTTATTTCAGAGTAAACCTAAATTAATTTATGAATTCAACAAATATTAATATAAAATACACAAGAGAATGCTCCAGAGATTTGTGATATAATATTGAACACAAAAATGACAACAAAATCCTTGCCCTTGTATTCTAGAAGGAAGGGATAAACAAATGCAGACAATCTATAGAAACAGCATAGTACTTCTGGAAGTGACATGTAGAACAAGACAAGGGTAGCTAGTAATTACAGGGCCAGGGCACCTGGAAGCTTTAAAAAGGCACGCGAAGTAGAGCTGATGAAGGTGAGGGAGATACGGAAAGCTGTGTGTGGGGGGTCATTCCTAGCTGAGAGAATTCCTAGCAGAAAGATCTTCAAGGGCAGGGGAGCCCTGGGTCTGTGCAAGATGGGAGAGAAGGTCAGTGAGAGTGGAGAGCGCCAGGCAGGTGGAGAGAAAAGGAGGGTGCAAGGTGTGTGTGTGCGTGTGGTGCAGATGATGGTGCTGTAGGATGTTATGGCAACTGGAAGAGTTTTAGCTTTTCCTCCGAGTGTAGAGGGAACCTTTGACTCTTCAGATTAGTGCTGTTCTCCCACTGTGATTTGCAGAGATGCTTCTGCCTGTTCTATGGGGAGCAGACCGTGGGGGTCAGCAGACGGGTGAGAGGATGAGAACATAGGGAGAAGTTTCTGGTCCAGATCAGGGTGGTTGGCTCCAGCTGCTGAGAGGTAGACTAGAATTCCAGGTATGTTTTGGGAGTGGTTTCACAGGAAGTTTAGGGATGGAGGATGTGGAGTGGGAATGGAAAAGAGAAGTCAAGAGTGACACAAATGTTATGCTCTGGTGTGCAGGGCAGATTGACAGGTGCAATCGGGTTGACAGCAGCCGACAGAGACCAGTGTAGCAATCCCTCTAAAAGGTGACTGGAGTTGAAACCACAGCCATGGTCGTAGAAATAGGGAGGAGGATAGATATAAGGTTTATTTGGGAGTGGGGGTAAAACAATAAGACATATATTTATGGATGTTAACAGTAATAACAAACATGACTGAGTCAACACTGTGTGCCAGAAGTTCTTGAAAAACATTGATGTATAAATTTCTTTAACCTCTCACTTTTGCTTTTTTGAGATGGAGATAAACAGAGACAGACAGGGCTCATATCTTCTGGGTCACTCCCCAAATGCTTTCTCAGGCTTTAACCTGGAGGCAGGAAATCAATCCTGGTCTCCCACGAGGGTGGCAGGGAACCTAGGACTCAAACTGTCACCTGCTGCTTCCCAGCATCTTCATTTGGCAGGAAGCTGGAGTCAGGGGCTGGAGCTGGGAATGAAATTCAGGCACCAAGAAGTGAGCTGAGGCATCTTAACCACTAGACTGAATGCCTGCTCCCAATTTATTTCATCTTAACATAATTAACGTAAGTGAGGTACTGCCTGAGGCATTTTCAGCTGCAGTAAGAATGAACTGGTAATTCGTTAGGTACGTGTGTGTAGCAGGAGATGGGGTGCGATGCTCTGATTCACAAGATTGCCCTGAAAAAGAAACTTAGTAGGAACCTGTTGCCTCTTAGTTCTTCTTTTTCAAAGAATTCTTCTCACTTTACTTATCATTATCAGGTAAGTTTTTCTTAAGTATACAACTCCAGTCCTGTCTACTCTCTCTTCAAGAAACAATAGAGCTGTTGAAGTAGAACTCACAGCTTTGGATTTAAACAATCTTTTAAAATTTATTTCCCCTAATCCTTTCCTCACATTTTATTTTTTATTTTTACTTTTATTTATTTTTTGACAGGCAGAGTGGACAGTGAGAGAGAGTAACAGAGGGAATGGTCTTCCTTTGCTGTTGGTTCACTCCCCAATGGCCACCGCAGCCGGTGCGCTGCAGCCGGCGGACCGCGCTGATCCGAAGCCAAGAGCCAGGTGCTTCTCCTGGTCTCCCATGCGGGTGCAGGGCCCAAGCACTTGGGCCACCCTCCACTGCCCTCCCGGGCCACAGCAGAGAGCTGGACTGGAAGAGGAGCAACCAGGACAGAATCCGATGCCCCGACCAGGACTAGAACCCGGTGTGCCGGCGCCGCAAGATGGAGGATTAGCCTAGTGAACCGTGGCTCTGGCCATTCCTCACATCTTATGACTTAGTGAAAATAGCCTTTCATTTTATAAACTCCACTATTTCCTATTTCATTGTGCTTTTTTCTAACTGGCAATCTCTTCTGCTGTGTCTATTGTCTTCAGTCACCGTCCAGTTTCTGTAAATCTTCAGCCTAAGTGGCACTTTTGTCTAGAAGCTCTCCCTGCTTCCCTTCATAATTCTGTACAAGCACTATATTTTAGGCTGTTTATGACTCATTATTTTCATATTGCATTAACCATGCTCATTTAATATGCATATTTGATGCACATGTAGGGATTATCAACAAGCACAAGAGGCAATGTGTATTGTAACCAAAGGAAATCTGATGAAGTCAAACAACCATGAAATAATAACATTGCATGCTCAAGGCCACACAGCCCAAATGTGATGGAGCTGGGACTTCATCTTTATATGAGCCTTTCATTATGTTATTTCATAACATTCCCTGATAATCTGAAGGTAGTTCCTAGTGACTGGCGTTTTCATTTCTGTGTGGGAGTAGTAAGGGATGAAGCTGTGTACAAACTTGAATTCCACAACTTTTTTTTGGATTTTTATCCTGAACTTGGCTAGGGAGCAATGGAACGGAAAGATAAAACCTTGCTTGTGGATGTTTGATTTGCTCAAGGCCATGATGAGTTTATACCTTAGATGTGTACTACTTGTATGAGAGCAGAAAACAGTGTGGACAGCTCCATCTTTCACAAGTGAGCCATTTCAGTGGTCCTAAATCAGTCCAACCTGTCGCACGGGAATGTTCAGGCTCATGAATACATGAGAAAAGAGGCTCATGAATATATCCACATGGTCAAGTGCATGCCACTGTTCCTGACCTGATCATGCTCCATGCATCCCAGAGTCACTTTTCTTCTCTTGTGTGTTGTAGGCGTGGTAGGGTCCCAGAGGTGGGGGCAGGCTGTGGAGTGTGCTCAGTGCTGCTGTGTGGGCTGGGCATTGTGAGGCAGCAGCCCAGGCATCCATGTGCCTAAGAGCCCTGGAAAGCGCCCCAGCAACAAGAAATTATGTTGTACATAAACAATCTCAGTTTATTGAATTTATTTTAGAACGTATGTTTCTTTGTACTTACTGACTTACACACCAAGAGAGGGAGCTGTTTTTCACAAAGGCTTCCTATAGACTAGAAGTGTTTCTGTTAACTTCTGCAGGTATGTGTTGAATGTCTACTGTGAATCTGAGCAACACACTTAACAGTACGTGGAGCTTATAGATTAGGCCAGATAAGAAGCTAAAGATTGTCATGGAGTCCAGGAGTACAAGAGGAAGTAGTGAAACTGAGTCAGATTTCCCAGATATCTCCGAGTTGGACTTGACAGACCTTGGTGTTTATTTGAAGGAATGTGTAGTTGGGAAAGGGCTCCAGGGAGACGGGATGAAGGAAAGAGAGGTCAAGGATTACCAAAATTCCTGTTTCCTTTATAGTCTCTGGGGTGATCATGGTAAATCAAGAAAAGGCAGGTTTGGGGAGCGAAGAAATAACATCACTTCATTTTTTGGCACACTGTGCTTACATCCTTATATATGTATTGTTATAAGTGTGTATTTATGCGTAGATAATGAAAGCATTAATTTTCTCTGCATTAAACACTATTTATTGCATATCAAAATTATCAAGATGTATTGCTGAATTTATCAAATGTCATGAATTTTTACTTTATATATTATATGGATTTTCCAAACACCTGTTTTTGTATATTTTTGTTTTGGTTTTTGTTTGTTTGTTTGCTATCTTTTTTTTTTTTTTTGTATTGGGTACAATAGCTTCAGGTTCTCTATGTAAGTAATAGACCAATCCCAATAGCTCAGTGCCTCACATTAGCACAAATATTGTTTTTTAATTTTTTTATTTGACAGGTAGAGTTAGACAGTGAGATAGAGAGACAGAGAGAAAGGTCTTCCTTCCATTGGTTCACCCCCCAAATGGCCGTTACGGCCAGTGCTGCACCGACCTGAAGCCAGGAGCCAGGTGCTTCCTCCTGGTCTCCCACGCGGGTGCAGGAGCCCAAGCACTGGGGTCATCCTCCACTGCCTTCCTGGGCCACAGAAGAGAGCTGGACTGGAAGAGGAGCAACCGTCACTAGAATCTGGCACTCATATGGGATGCTGGAGCCACAGGTGGAGGATTAATCAAGTAAGCCACGGTGTTGGCCCTTTATTTATTTATTTATTTTACATTAGCAAATAATTTAAAAATTCATTTAAAATGGAATCGGAAGGCAGGTCTCCAACCAATACTAGTGCTCGCCCAGGAAGGGGATTGGGAATGAAGAGGAAGGTTTGAGCCCATGCCCAGTGTGTGAGCAGTTCTCCCAGTGGCTCAGTAGCATGGACATAGTCAAATAGGTCAGTATGGGGCTATAACTGGGGACTACAGGACCAAGCTTCTGTCTCTTGCTGCTGCAGGAACTGTGGAGCTTCCTGGCAGTGGGGTCAGGCCCGGGGAAGAACCACATGTTGCTGCCACTGCTTACACAGGATAAAAGCTTTCTGGCACCTGTCTGGATGCCCTGGACACTCACTGGAGTCATGCACCCATCATGGATGTTTGCTGTGGTGTCTGCTGTCAAAACTCTTTGAGTAAACGTGAGTCTATGTTGATGGATTTGTGCCCACTTCAGCACATAGCCACCAGACCGCTGTTGCAGGTGGATCCAAAATGGCAGGATTGCTGGAAGGCGGATGCCCTCACAGGGTTGTCTGGAGTAGCTGAGGGGCACCTTAGTAGCAGGGAAGCTTGTGTGTCGCTGCAACTGGACACAGAAACACATGGTGCATAACCTGGGGAGGTTTGCAATCTGTAGGAACAACTGTGAGTCATAGGATAGATGATTGTCTTAGCATCCCCTGGATCTGTGTCTTTGCTTGCATGAAGTTTCAGAAAATCACCCAACTTCATTTAATACAAAAGTGAAAAGTTAAACAACATCATAGAACTAATGATGACGATGATAAATGGCTGTTACATTCACAAGGGTACTTCAAAAAGCTTGCAGGCAGTAGAAAGAACAGATAAGTTTATTTGGTGCAAAAATTTTAAATGCTTGTTTTTTTCTATAATACACATTTTAATGACCTTCTTTGAAGACTCCATATATATATATGTGTGTGTGTGTGTGTATATGCATGTATTTTAAATAAAAATCTTTTGTCCCAAAATAAACTTATCTTTCAATTTTATCTTCGACAAACTCTTGGAAGTTCCCTGCACATTGAGCATTCATCAATTTTGAGATGCCTAATAAGCACCTGTATAGCCCTCGTTCATTAATTTTCACAAGCCATTGATAGATAAAGAAATTCAGAAACAATAGGTTTAAAAAGGTAACAGAATGAGCCATTTAAACTATGATTGATTCAGGTTTTAAAATAGGAAACTGACTTCTAAGCCTTGACTCTTAAACTCTAACACATAACAAACTTTAGATATAAGAAAAGTTGGAGTACCACCAACTCAAAGGTAAAAGGTATAAATCCTATTTAAGTTAGAAGAAGGCAGAGGATGGGCAATAGTCCAGGTGGACTTTTCAGACTGTGAGTTACTCAAAAGGTCAGTATGGAGGCTACATTTGGAACTGAAGGAAATAATGACAAAAACAGGGAAATACAAATGTCCAAGTGTGATTTGGACAGAAAGAAGAGAGTTTTTGTTGTTGAAATTGCCAATCTGGTTGGCATTAGTTGTACATAAATTGTTATAAGTAGACTGAGACCAATAACAGCAAGCTTTGTCTTTCACAATAAGATATTGGGCTTTACTCTGTCAGCACAGGGTAAACCAACAAAGTTCCAGCTCAGGGAATGACAAGTTGATGCAGTGTGTTAGTGATCTGCTGACAACGCAGGGGATGCTGGGAGAAGAGGGGAAGCTTCTACAACCCAGGAGGATGTTTCTCTGATAATCCATGGATTTTATTGATTATGAATGTGATACCCAGAAGGCACAAGGGAAATGAACCATGACATGGGAGACACAGGAAAGGAAGAATCAATGAGACTGACTACTTCCTGGATAGGAGCAAAGGTACTCAAAGTGAAGAAAGGAGGCTAAAAAGCTGGCAAACTAGAAGCTTAGGAACATAATTAACAGAAAGAATAGCACAAAAGGGAAAGAAATTTAAAATAAGTATTTTATGTATTTTTAAAAGATTTATTTATTTATTTGAAAGTCATAGTAACAGAGACAGAGGGAAAGGTAGACATAGAGAGATCTCCCATGTGCTGTTTCACTCCCCAAGTAGCCATATCATCCAGGGCTGGGCCAGGTTGAAGCCAGAAGATGCTTCCTCGAGGTCTCCCCCATGGGTACAGGAACCCAAGACCTTGGAGCATGCTAAGGTACTTTTCCCAGGCCATTAGCAGGGAGCTGTATTGGAAGTAGGAAAGCCTGGACATGAACTAGCATCCATATGGGATGCTGGTGTTGAAGGCTGTGGTTTTACCTGCTGTGTCACAATGATGGTCCTAAGAAGTTATTTAAAAATGAATCAACTAGCTATATTTATTTGATGGAGAGAGAGAGAGAGAGAGAGAGAGAGAGAGAGAGAGAGAGAGAGAGAGATGGGAGCTCTCATCCACTGACTTACTCTCCAAATGCCCACCACAGCAGAATTTGCATCAGGACAAAACCAGGAATCAGGAAACCAATCAGAATCTCCCACAAGGGTGGCAGGGACCTGACTTCTTGCCTGATCACCTGCTGCCTCCCATGGAGCACATCGGCAGGAAGCTGGAACCAGGACTGGAGCCTGGACTCGAACCTAGGCTACTCTGACATGGGATATAGGAATCCTCATCAGTATCTTAATTGCTGTGCGAATGACCACCCCTATAGGAAATTGATTGAAGTAAAGATAATTTTGGGGAAAAATGAATTCTAGACGATGAAAAGATACTGGAGGAGATATGTAGAGCTCAAACCTCTCTTCTCACCAATGTTCAACTTCGTTATCAGAAAACGGCCATACGCCTTTATCCACAGAGGTAACCATCATCAAAGGAGACCTGTGAGCATCCTGAGCCCATCCTGCAAACTGACCATCGCCTGTGCACCTCCTGCATTCCTCCTAGGATGAGCCTCTCTGCTTTGTCCCACACCTACGCCTTGGACTCTGCTTTCCCTAGAGACTTCCCTCTATAAGGGATCTTCGTTCTCTGACATTCTCAATCTCACTCATTCCTCTGGGTTCCCCCATCACTGCATCCACAGGCATAAGTCTCTCTATGTTAGAATTAAAAACATACAGGCAAACACCTGAACACTACCCTGCCCCATGACAGCCCTCTATTTCCAGCTACCAGCCTCTGATAGCCCTTCCTTGAAAGTCTAAGTACTTACAGTCCAGTGTGAACACATTCTACTCACCCTTAGCCCAATGTCATCTGCATTGTTTTCCCTATGATTCCATGCCAACTGCTCACAAAAGATGTCATAGGATTGCCTTGCTCTCGATTCTATGAGATTTTTCCATCCGTGTCCTGTTGGTTATGTCTTTAGCATTTGATACCGTTGACCTCTCTTGAATAGCTTTCTTTCAGTCTGAGAAACCACAATTCCCTGCACTGCATCCTATTCTGTGGTTTACTTTAATTTAATTTGTTGGTCCCTTGGTCTCCTCCTGCCTCTACACCTTAAATACCTTAAGCCTTTGTGTCATTCATGGTTCAGTGCTTTGCACACTTTTCTTCTCACTCTACTTAGTCTCCCTTCATTATTTTGTCACTCTTTTGTCTTTGGTTATCATCTGAATGTTAATAAATTCACATTACTCTCTATCCTAAACCCCTGTCTAATCTACAAAGTCACACATATCTGATAAGTTCTAGGAAGTCAGTTCTATATTGTCTTACAGGGACCAAATTCCATCCAATTGACCAAGTCTGAAACATTTAATCCACTGTATTATGTCCCCATACAATTAAGCATCAAGTGTTGCTTTAAAAAAAATTCTACATTTCTGGGATATTCATGTAGTTCAGCAGCTAAACTGCTTAGGAGTGCATCCTATATCAGAGTGTCTGGGTTCAACTTCTGGCTTTACTTCAGTTTCCACCTGTTTGTGCACACTCTGAAAAGCAGCAGGTGATGACTTAAGTACTATGGTCCCTGCCACCCATGTGAGAGACCTGGGTTGAATTCCTGGCTGCTGGCTTCAACCCCGCCCAGGTCTGGCTGTTACAGTCTCTGGACAGTGATGCAGAAGGTATAAGATCTTTGCTTTTCAAATAAATAAAATAAATTAATAAATAAAAATTCTATATTTCTAGGAAAACTAGAACCTAAATAATTTTTTGAAGCTTCAAATCCAATTTTAATACTATCCATGTTTGTGCCTAGACGAGGATACAGCAATTAAACTTTGGAAGAAATAAATTTGTTTCATGAAAAGACTTAGAATTACATAACACAGTTTCTCACCCAGTGTCCTTGGAGAAAATATAAAGTCTCTATGACTCAGACTCACCTAGTGGCTAAGATTTAAAACTTATTGAAATAGTGTCTATTTCCCAACATTTAACATTTATCGGACAGAACCATTTATTTTCAGGGTGAGATAAATATGTATTGCTTTTGATTTATAGATTTTTTCATCTTTTAAATCTAAATATATATTTTGATGTAAAATATCGCTCATGAAAGACATAGGGTGTGTGGGAGTGTGTGCGCACAATGCATGGGTGCTGGGGGGTGCCTGTGTGAGTATACAGGGGCCTGTGTGTTACAGCTCAGTTTCCTTCAGGAGAAGGAGATGATTCAATATGGCCCTAAATATTTGCCCAAAGCTTCACCTCCTCCTCCTCATGCTGGAGATTCAGGTTTCAGCAAAGGGATGCTGAGGGGAACAAACATTCAGTCCACAGTACCTCTTATTTTTAGTGGCTGCCTGCTGGCAGGAAGAGAAGAAGACTTTCCTTAACTGAATATTATCTTCGCAGGCATATTCTTATCTTTGGTGAATTCTCCACTCAACTGTTCCAGAAAATGCCTTCCAGGCACCTTGCAGTTATATTCAGGAGATTCAATTTCCAATGTGGATTCTGTCACTATGTGATAAGAGCCAATGAGTAAAATACTCAGGTATCGGATGCTTTAGTTTCCTTCTTCATAACATGAAAATACTTAGCTGGATGATTTCACAGAAGTGCTTTATTTGCAAAGTTTCGATTGTACAAATATAAAACATGAATCACCAATAAAACATTTTACTTTACTAGTGTAGTGACTTTCAAAAGCTCTATGGAAATAGCTTTATTAATAAAGTATTTAAAACATTTCTGAGATGATTTTTAAAATTTTTTTTTAAGTTGCACCATGTGTTTCACACATACAGATTTAGGAAGATACTGACACTCCCTGTCCTACCCTCCCTCCTGCCCATATTTTTAAGGAATTGTGGAAAAAAGCTTTGAACATGTGGGGGTAGAGATGAAGGTCATGTGCAGTGATGGCTCTTCAAAATGTTGGAAGTTGTCCTCCTGCCAAAACACCCACTGGGAGTCCTGCAGGTTACAATGTTAACCTCGCCTGTGCTGTGAAACAACTCCACAGTGGTGGACAGTGCTGGTGGGAGGCTTGTCTGTCTCCTGGGGATGGCACTGAAAACTTACAGGATTCTGACACAGAGAAAGAATCGCCTTTGAATGCAGTGCAGTGTTTGGCAGGAGTGGCACGCTGAGGGAACAGCACAGGGCGCTTTGATAAAGGTGACTGTCCCACCAGAGCAGGCATCTGAGCACTGGAACTTGCCTCTCCCCAGGCCCTCACGACGTCCAGCCAAAGTACAAAAACTCCCCTATCGCTGAACTGTGATAAGTCAACGGCTCAGACTCATGTCAGAAACACATGAAATATAAATAAGCACATTTTTTCCTATTGTATGTATCCTCATCTGTGCATCAAAGAAGCACACAGACTAGAACTTTAATGACAAGCAAATCCAGATGCTTTCTGCCTATGAGACATCATCTTCCCCCTAACACACACAAGTCATGCTTTCCAAGGCAAACTTTACAAACATTTCACAATCAAAACTGACAACGATATTAAGATGTCTTAGCGGCTTTGCTAAGGGCTTTCACAGGAATACATAGACTACACAAAACTCAAGTGAAAGCTGAGATGTTAGCATTAATATAAGCTGTCCACTATGTCAGTTACTGTCTAATTTGCTTTGCGGTTTGGTGGGATATAGCAGTTTATAAAAGACAAAGGAGATTTTAAAATATAAACTTAATGGTTGCATATGCACAATTGAACCTTCAACACTGAGTTTTAAAAGTTGTGTGAATTGGGGGTCAGTATTGTAGCATAGTGGGTAAAGATGCTGCCTCTGATGCTGCCAATCCCTGTGGGTGCCAGCTTGTGTGCTAGCTGCTCTGCTTCTGATCCAGCTCCCTGGTAATGGCCTGGAAAAGCAGCGGAAGATGGCCCAAGTGCTTGGATTACTGCCAGTCACATGGGAGACCTGGAAAAAGCTCCTGGCTCCTGGCTCTTGGCTTTGGCTTGGCCCATCCCTGGCCATTGCAGCCACCTGAGGAGTGAACCAGGACATGGATCATCTCTCTCTCTCTCTCTTTCTATCTTCACATTCCTCCGTAACTCTGACTTCAAGTACATAAATAAATTTTTTTTTTAAGTTGTGAATTGCAAATTCTTCCTGTTATGCAAGCTATTCAGGAAGTGGCACACTTAATGCTATTGAGTTTGGGGCTGGGACTAGGATTTCAAGTGAGATGCATAATTTCAGAGGCTGGAAAACATCCCTTAGTAATTGTTTCACTTTTGTTTTTTAAGAATATAGTCTCTTTTAAAGATTTTTTTTTATTTGAAAGGCAGAGTTGAGAGAGAGAGAGAGAGAGAGAGAGAGAGAGAGAGAGAGAGAGAGAGAGGTCTTCCATCCCCTGGTTCACTCCCCAAATGGCCACAATGGCCAGAGCTGAGCCCTTCCAAAGCCAGGAGTCAGGAGCTTCTTCTGGATCCCTCATGCAAATGCAGGGTCCCAAGGACTTGAACCATCTTCCAGTGCTTTCTTAGGTGTATTATCAGGGAACTGGATCAGAAGTGGAGCAGCAAGGACTCAAGCCAGTGCCCATACAGGATTCTGGGGCTGCAGCCCAGGGCTTTAACCCCCTGCACCATAGCACCAGCCCCAGTAATAGTTTTAAAAGCCAACATTTATAGTATGGTCAAATCTAAGAAAAAAATAAATATAGCACCAAGGATGAATAAATTCTTTTTAGCTTCTGCTTCCAGTATGGGTTGGCTTGTGAGTGTGAAATACCAAGCACCTTTTAGTAATAGTATACCCAGAGTGGAGGAGAGATGCTGAATTCAAGATGGAAGAGTCAGCTTCAGGGTAACCTTCTAATGTTGCTCTCTGTGAGCACTACAGGCATTTTCAGAATGGATCATAGTCCAGAGTTTGTATACTAAGCATACGACCTCAGTCTTGCCAAGGACATGCTGAGATCTTTAAGGCAGAGATCACATCTTTTAATTCTCTTATTTTTCATGTTGCCCAACCATGTTATCCATATTACTATTTATTGATTAATCTTTAACTAAATGAATGTAATAATGTTAATGAATTTCCTCAATAATCTTCAAGCTTTTCTTTGGTGATTAAGTGGCATACCAAAAAACAAAACAAAACAAAACAAAACAAAACAACAACAACAAAAAAACAGAACAAATCAGACCTACATTGATACACAAGAATTTTTAAAAAATTATTTGGATTTATTTGAAGGAAGAGATAGAAAATTCTTCCTTCTGCTCATTCACTACCCAAATGCTGGCAACAACCCAAACCAAGAAACAAGAATTCCATCTTGACCCATTTATGGGACAGGGAACTGTGCACCTGATCCATCACCTACTGCCCCACCCCAGGACACAAATTAGCACGAGGTTGGAATTAAAGTGGAGGCAAGATTGGTCCTCAGGGACTGCAATGTGAGATGTGAGCATTGCCAGTGTGCTACAACCCCCCTTTTTGATTATATTTGGAATGTATTGAAATGAATAATTTTCATCTCTTTTCAAAACTAGATGAACTATTAATTCATTAGATAAAAATGAAGCTTTGGGGGAGGATTCAAGGATACTTAGGGCATGGGTAAGAGCAGGGTACAGGCACCAGTTCCTACTGTAGTTAGAGTCTGGGCTATATCCACCCAGGTTGTGCCCAGTGCAGGTCTAAAGCATCCCTCCCTGGGACTGCAGCATGGGAAGCTGCACCTGTGCAGAGGTACTGGGGCAGAAAACTGGTAGGAAGAAGGAGCTTAGAGGTAGTAGGAGCAAGATGGAAGTAGCTAGAGAGGATGCCTGGGTACTTGGGATCAGTATTGTAGAGGACAAGATAGTGCTGGGGGAATGTGGGGCAACCCCAGCTGAATGGCAGTTGGACAGCTTCCTGCACACCTGCACAGGTTGCTGACTGACAGCTGCAGGTCTGACCAGCTCGGGATGGATAGGACAATGGTGCAGGCCCCAATGACAGCCCCCCCTACCTAGCTTGCATCACAAGTGCCCTTCTGTGCACTTGCAACCCCTTCCGCTCCCCTTCCTGGGTAGCGGAAACCCCAGATACCACAACATTCCCAACTTGGATATAATGCTAGCTGAAACTATCCAACGTGGCCTCAGGACATGTCCTCCTGAGGGCCTTAAGGTCACTAGAACCTTATTATAATAAAACTGTCGCTGGCGCCGCGGCTCAACAGGCTAATCCTCAGCCTTGCGGCGTTGGCACACCGGGTTCTAGTCCCAGTCAGGGCACCGGATTCTGTCCCGGTTGCCCCTCTTCCAGGCCAGCACTCTGCTGTGGCCAGGAGTGCAGTGGAGGATGGCCCAAGTGCTTGGGTCCTGCACCCCATGGGAGACCAGGAGAAACACCTGGCTCCTGGCTTCAAATCAGCGCGGTGCGCAGGCCGCAGCGGCCATTGGAGGGTGAACCAAAGGCAAAGGAAGACCTTTCTCTCTGTCTCTCTCTCTCACTGTCCAACCTGCCTGTCAAAAAAAAAAAAAAAAAAAACCAAAAAACAAAAAACAAAACTGTCATGGCGGCACTTCCACTTCTATCATGCCTCTGGATGCCAGGACCCATCCAGTATTTCCAAAAGGGGCACAGAGATGGGCAGTGCTTGAGTCTTGCCCCCCAAACCCCACCCCTTTTTGAATATTCAATTGGTCTCCAACCAGTCATGTCCTTTGCCTTTGGATGCTCTAAAGGGAATGCTCAAGCTTAGTTTTCCTGGGTTGAAGGCTATTTCCAGGGTGGATGATTTTCCCTGGGGCTGGATTTTTCTCCAATTGATACTTTTTTGCATTTAGGCTGTTCATGCACTTTCTCTCCTGCTAGTCGCCTTTAGTTCTCGAGTCTGCATTTTTTCTTTGCTTTATCTAACTCCTGCTTCCTGTACAGTTATATGCCTGCTCCTTTGCATTCTTTCACTTGTGGAGGGAAGAACCTGCTCTAAGCCTAGCTGGGAGCCCTACACCCCACAACAGGAAACACAGCAGAAAAAGTAGTTCCAGTAGGAGGCTGCAGAAGACAGACATGTTCTATATCAGCTTCTTTCTCTCCAGTTCTCCAAAGTTAACCTTGAAACACCTGTGTGGCAACACACACCCTCACACGTTGTGTTGAAACTGATTGTGAACCTAACACAGGCTCCCTTTGTAAAAGGGTCAAGACATGTGGTATGCAACTGTTAGCTCTCAGATGTTTGCACCTTCAGCCCCACCTTTTCCCCAAATTTTGAATGTGTCACCATTCAGAACAAAGGGGAATGGAGTTCAGTGGTCTCTTGAACACACTTTTGGTTTGGCGTATAAACCAACTGTGGTGCATTTCACAATAAAGGCCCCTTCTGTAACAAACCCAATGAACACTTACCATTGGTGTAAATTTGACTGCTGACATGTTCTTTGTGACTACGTTTTATTCAGATAAATTATTTCAGCTGTTCTTTTATTAGAAGGACAAAATAATGAATGAAGGAGATGCTTGGATGCATGGCAGCACTATCGCTATAAATAAACACAAATGCACTAGCCAACAGCTTTGTAGGAAGATGTTTATATATATACCAAGTCAGGAAAATGAGTTTGTCTGTTAGTATTTTCATAAAGGCCTTGTTAAAAATTATTTAGATGGGCTGGTGCTGCGGCTCAATAGGCTAATCCTCCGCCTGTGGTGATGGCACACCAGGTTCTAGTTGGATTCTGTCCTGGTCACTCCTCTTCCAGTCCAGCTCTCTGCTGTGGCCCAGGAGTGCAGTGGAGGATGGCCCAGGTGCTTGGGCCCTGCACCCCATGGGAGACCAGGAGAAGCACCTGGCTCTTGGCTTCGGATCAGCGCAGTGTGCCAGCCGCAGAGCGCCAGCCATATTGGCCATTGAGGGGTGAACCAAAGGCAAAGGAAGACCTTTCTCTCTGTCTCTCTCTCTCACTGTCCACTTTGCCTGTCAAAAAAATTATTTAGATAGAAACTGAGCTTATTGTGTATGAAATATTTAGATGATTTTGCACAGGGGGAAAATACAGAGGGGTAGAATCAGGCAGGTACAGAGAAGTAGATTTAACCCAAAATTAAGAATGTGAAGTTATCGCCATGGCAAAAACACTGATAAACTAGTCTGGTCTTTCTATCAGTCACAAGAACCCATTTAGAAAGTGTGGTTTTCAATCGCACAGATCCTGCGGCGATTGTGTTCCGCCCGGCTCCCGTCGCAGCCGGCGGGCGCGCACCGTGCCGCTGCGTTCGATCTAGCTCAAATTCGCAGATTGGGCAACGAGAGAGGCTAGTGTCCGTGCGGGCTTGCCTCAACTGTGCTGTTTCCCCCGTGGGGGTCTGCTTCCCCCCGCCAGTGTCTCGGGATCCCTGTATCGGCTCCCGTTTAAGCGCTCAATTCCAATGGCGACTGTGTTCCGTCCGGTTCCAGTCCCTCCCGGCAGCTCCCGTGCCACTATGGCACGATTTGCCGTTCGCAAACTTACTTTCCCCTAGGTCCTCTGCGTCTCATTCACTGGGTCCGGAAGAATTTCCACTGCATTTTTTTCCCTGAGATTTTTCCTGAGGCTACAGTAACTCTGTTTTTATTAAACTATTTTTTTGCGGACTGCTAGTGCATGTCCTCACTATTCCGCCATCTTACATTGTGAATTAATACTAT
This sequence comes from Sylvilagus floridanus, assembly GCA_949820135.1. Classification (NCBI taxonomy): domain Eukaryota; kingdom Metazoa; phylum Chordata; class Mammalia; order Lagomorpha; family Leporidae; genus Sylvilagus; species Sylvilagus floridanus. Next base: position 36,734,276 of record OX463236.1, read on the forward strand.
AACTAGTACTCCAACAGTATTATCATTTTGTGTCTCTATGTGAGGGCAAACCGTTGAAATCTTTACGTAATATGTACTAAATTGATCTTCTGTGTATAAAGAGATTTGAAAATGAATCTTGATGTGAACAGAAGGGGAGAGGGAGCGGGAAAGGGGAGGGTAGCGGGAGGGAGGGAAGTTGTGTGTGGGGGGAGCCATTGTAATCCATAAGCTGTATTTTGGAAATTTACATTCTTTAAATAAAAGCTTTATATATATATATATGAAAAAAAAAAAGAAAGTGTGGTTTTCGAGAAGTTGGTAGGCTTCCTGGTGGGATTGCGTGTTACACTTGGAACAGTTTTCTGAGGACAGTGCCAGAGAAGAAAACGGTCCCAGGTTTCAGGAAACTTTCCAGGTTGGTGGTAATCTTTTACAAACGTAACATGGAATCCTGTACTCAGCCTTGCTTTTCCTGGATCGAACATGAATGAGCTTGCTTGGTTGTTTCCTTTGAGTTGGTTTGAGTCTTGTGGACCCGGCACACACAAAGAATCTGTTTTCCGACCATAGGAAAACAGATGAAAGGCACAGTCTTTCATCTGAAACATAGCCAGGTTGCTGGAGTTACTTCTTTCCTTCATATCCGTGACAGAATTCATGGTAAAACTAAACATATCCTTTTCCAGGGTTGGGATTCACCTCAAGATGATCATTATGTATATGGAAATAACAGGCATAATGTCACTTACATTTGCTATTACATTATGTATTTAGTTTCTAGGGTCAAGAGAAAACTCATTTGGAGCCATATTAGATCTTTGCATTTAAATTGCAGAGGGTAGCAAACATCATAAAGAGTAGACTTTGAGTTCTTTTCCAGGAAGGTTTAACTTGAATATAACTCAACATCATTTTTATCTTTCTGAAGCTCTTTAAAGTTATACACTTTAATATTCTTGTTATATGGAAGATTTTCACAGATGCTCAACTAATACATGAGGGAGAATTTAAAATACTGACAAAAGTGTGTGTTTTTTAAAAGCCTTGACTAGTGAAAGGCAATATTTCACACCTCTGTGACTTAATACCTTTAATCTTTTTTCTTAACATCTCTGGTTTTACATAAAGCTCATATGAGGATGAACCCATAGCCATGTTGCTCTCCTTAAGCTCCTGAATAAGCAGAGACTGACTGTACCACTCTTCACATGTGTGAGGACTCATGTCAAATCACATCCAACATAGATTGACATCACACACACCCTTGATGTCATACCACGATTTGCATAGTCCAAAAAACGGTTCAGAATTCAAAATTTTTAATTCAATTAAAAAGTAATCGATAGTTATTTTTTAATGGACACATTTGAGGCTCACTGTTTTTCTGTCAGGCCCAGAAGTCAGATATGTTAATTATGTTTGAAATTTTACAGCTATTATATCAGCTCCCCTACTCTTTGGCCTGCAGACATATTGCCACTCTGAGAGCATGTGGCTGACAATGTTGTGTAGCAGCTGCTGCAGAAGACACTTGGCAGGACACATCTTGGAATGAGAATAAAACAGGGCTTTGCTTGTTGCTGCTGTCAGCTCTCTTGTCTTGAATACAAATTGTTACTAGAGCTGCTATTACTAATTTCCACTATGAGCCTTCATATTTTTGAAATAAAAAACGAAGTTTCTATAAATATTTACATATCTATTTACATATTTTAAATTTACAGATATAAATTGTATAGGTTCATGGTATACAACATGAAGTTATGATAGAGAGACATTACGGATTGTTAAATCAAACTAATTAACATATCAACTACCTCACCTACTTACTATTTTCTTGTGCTGAGAACATTGAAATCTATTTTCTTACCCAGTTAAAATATGCAGTCATGCTATACGGCACATTTCAGAATTTCATTCTTCACGTTTAACTGAAATTTTGTGGCCCTTTCGTCCTTGCCCAGCATCTCTGCTGTATAATTCTCTTGCCTCCATTGCCTGGCAATCACCATTCTACTCTCTGCTTCTATGAGTTCAGTCTTTTGAAATTCCTATGTCAGTGAGATGGTGTGATAATTCTGTGCCTTGCTTATTTCACTTCACAGAATGTCCTCCTGTTTCATTCATATTGCCACAAATGACAGAAGTTTCTTCTTAAAGGCCAGATACCCTTGCTTATGCATAGCGCATTTTCTTTATCTATTCATTTGTTGGTGGACATTCAAATTGATTGCATTTCTTGGCTACCGTGAATATTCCTTCAATGAATATGGAAATACATATGTCTCTTTGACATATTGGTTTTATTTCCTTTGGATGCAGAGGTAGAGTTACAGAATCCTATGGCAGCCATATTTTTAACCTCCATACCATTGTTCATTATGGCGTCCCAATTCACGTTTGTACAAATGGTGTCAAAGAGGATTTCCTTCTCACCACATCTTCACCAATGCTTGTTATCTCTCATTATTTTGGAAATCACCATTCTAACAGGTATGAGGCAATATCTTATGGTAGTTTTAATTTTCATTTCCTAGAGAAGTAGTGATTCTGAGAACTTTTCATAAACCTATTGACCATTTTTATGTCTTCTTTTCAGCAATGTTTATTTTGGTCCTTTACCTATTTTTAGTTAGGTAACTTGTATTCTTGCTATTGAGTTGTGTGAGTTTTCTATGTATTTTGGAGAGTAGCCCCTTAAAAGTTGTATGGTTTGAGGGAGCTGGTGCTGTGCCTCAATTGGTTAATCTTCCGCCTGCAGCACCGGCATCCCATATGGGCGCCGGATTCTAGTCCCGGTTGTTCCTCTTCCAGTCCAGCTCTCTGCTGTGGCCTGGGAAGGTGGTGGAGGATGGCCCCAGTGCTTGGGCGCCTGTACCCGCATGGAAGACCAGGAAAAAGCCCTTGTCTCCTGGCTTCGGATCGGCGTAGCTCCAGCCGAGGCAGCCATTTGGGAGGTGAACCAATGGAAGGAAGACCTTTCTCTCTGTCTCTCTCTCTCACTAACTCTACCTGTCAAAAACAAACAAACAAACAAACAAACAAGTTTTATGGCTTGACATCACTTTCTCCCATTCTGTAGGTTGTCTCTTCACTCTGGTGTTAGCTTCCATTGCTGTGCAGGAGATTTTCCGTTTGATGTAATCTCATTTGTCATATTTTTGCTTAAACTTTCCACTTATGTTTTCTTCTAGTGGTTTACAGTTTCAAGTCTCACCTTTACATTTTGACCCATTTTGGTTTGATTTTTGCATGTGGGATGAAATAAAAGTACAATTGACTTTTCTACATGTGAACATCCAATTTTCCCAACACCATTTATTGAAGACTGTTCTTTCCTCACTGACTGTTTTTGTCATCTTTGTTGAGGAATAGTTGGCAATAATTGCATGGATTTTTTTTGGGTCTGTGTTCTGTTCCATTGCTTTAAATGTCTGGTTTTGTGCCAGAATCATGCTGTTTTTATTAGATTTTGATTTCGGGTCTTGTGCTGCCTCTGCTACCTGAGGAGGCAATCCTTTCTTTCAAGATTTCTTTGGGTACTTGAGATCTGTTGTGGTACTATACCCATTTTCAGATGATTTTTCTATTCCTGTGAAAAATATCACTGGAATTTTGATGGGGATTGCATTGACTCTGTAGACTGCTCTAGGTAGTATGGACATTTAACATCAATTCCTCCAGTCCATGAACATTAGATAATTTTCCATTTATTTTTGTGTTCTTCAATTACTTTTATCAATATTTTATAGTTTTCTGTTGTATTTATCTTTACTTCCTTGAGTAAATTTCTTCCTACGTGTTTTTTAATACTATTGTAAAAGAAATTGTCTATCTTAATTTCTTTTTTCAGATAGCTCATTGTTGCTGTTTGGGGATGTTACTGTTTGCAGTACTTTGGATTCTGTAACTTTATTGAATTCTTAACCCATTTAAATAAATGGTCCCTCTATTTGACACAATGTTCCAAATAGCCATGTATACCTCATAAAAAGTACTACTGAATCATTTTAGGCAGTATGTTGAAGCTTCTGGGAAAAAATGAGATCAATTAAAATTCCAGAGTTTGTTTACCATCATTTTTTCAATGCTCAACTTAATGAGGCATTTTAATCTTCAAATAAATTTATATTTAAGTTGACATAATTTTAGTTATGCAGATACATTCAGAAATATATTTGAAAAGTTTTTGCTCCTAAGAAGATTTTAATGAACAGAAATGGTCTTACTTATTTCACAGAGATTTTATTTTGTTATATGAATTGCAAGGAAATGATATATCGTATTGTTTTGTTCTTAAGTAGCTTTAGCACGTATTGAATAGTTTCTATTTTTAAAATATTTAGTAACTGTCTTTTCAAGATGATTAAAATTATTCACCATGGGCTAATCTATTTTGATAAGACTTCTTATCAAAAGTTTTTTAAGGTTGCCCACCCTTTTCTCTGCACTTAATGAACTGTTTATATCCAGGGTAATCTCTACTTCAGTTACAGGTTGTGTTTTACAGCATTTTAGTTATCTATGTACTTACTTACCTCTATCATTCATTAAATAACATTTTTACAGAAATAGAGATGTGTAGATATTTATACTTGTATTTACGTATTTGCATTTATATATTTATTTATATTTATATATTTTAAATTCCAAGTACCTAGGATAACATACATTAAATAAAGTTTGTTGAATGTTTAGATGTTACAACATTGCTCACCTCCAAAAAGCTTATCTTTTTATCCTAACATCTTTTTCTTTCTCCACATGGCTGTGCAATGTCAACAATAATTGCCCCATGTCTGAAATCTCCAGTTGATGTACATTTGTACTTCACCTTTTAACCTTGCTCTATAAGTCGTTTCTAAACGTTGGTTATCTGACTTTCTTAGGACTCACATCAACCCAAAACTCCTTATTTCTTGTATGATTCTTCCTGTTTCTACATTTGGAAGCCTATGATGAGCATTTAAAATACTGTTTCTCCAAATCCTTTCTTGCTAAATATTGCTTTCTAAATTTCTCACACATCAATTGTAGTGGGTATTTCCACCATTGCCCATTTTCCCTAACCCTTTCACTAACCAAACTCCTGGCCTCTGTGACAGAGAAAAATTTAAGCCAGCTCAGGAGAATTCTAAATTTCCTGCCTCTAAACCTGAACTACTGTCTTTGTCCTCCATCATTTTGATAAAGGAAGATGATTAATTTAGCTAATGATATAACACTACAATTTCTCTGGTAGTTGCCTTTTCAGATACCTCATCAGTTATCCCCATTTGTCTTGCATCGTTCTCTTGATTGCCAACAATGAATGAATGGTTTTTGTGACCCTGGGATACTTTCATTATATTGGAGATAACAGATATTGAATGAATAATATCAGTACAACTGAATGTTATTCATTAAATCAATAAGGTTCACTGACTGATGTTAGCTGTCAGATTGTTTACTTCCAGAGAATATAGCAGTCAAAGCAGAAGGGTACAGTCTCATGGGAGGGAGAGAGACTACCAAGAATAACTAGCATACATACAGTGTGGAAAGCTGGTAAGTACTAAGGTAGGAAATAGCAAGGTAGAAAGGTAAATAGTTTGGAAATAAGGGAACACCATTTTAAATAAAGTCATATCTGAGGGTAACACTAAAAATGATGATGGTTGAGTCAAGTCTTCAAGGTGGCAAAGGAAAAAGCTAGGGCTCATATTTGGGGCAAGTGCATCCAAGAAGGATGCCGTAGGATGAGAAAAGCCCTGAAGCAGAGAGGAGAGGAAAAGTTAGGATCAGCAAGGGGAGCTGAAGACAAGTGAGAGGTGAGACTGGAAGAACTCATCTGAGAGAGGAAATGGGAATGCACCGGGAGGAAAGAGTGACATGACGTGATTTGGCTTTTCAAAGCACAGCACTTTACTGTGTTGCAAAAACACTGAAAGGAGTCAAGTCACAGCGTGAAGGAAGTCTTAGCAGAGGTTGGCCTTGGAAGATCGGTGGCTTGGCCAGGAGGAGGCGAAGTGGCATCCGTGTAATGGTGCTAAGATCTGGTTATGTTACAAAGCACTACCACCACTGCTCTGCAGTAGGAGGGAAAAGATTAAGACTTTCAGCACATGTTGTTGCTTTTCACTTTCTGCTGCAAGGTCTGTAAGAAGTATTTTCTGGAAGGAGTTTTAGTTTTTGGCTTATTCGTGATTAGATATCCTGTAGTATCCAATTTACAACTATGAAACAGGAAGCCAAGGATATGTCTTTGGAACTCAGAGAAGTGTTCTGAAGTCCAAGTGCAGGTGAGAAAGGATCATACAACTGTGATTGAATTTACATAGTGAAGAGTGGACATTATGATACCACTTGGGCGGCCATCATTGTGTTACTATTGGTTAAGGTGCTGCCTGTAATGCTGTCTTCCTATATGGGCATCCATTTGAGTCTTGGCTGCTCTACTTCTTATCCAACTCCCTGATAATGCACCTGAGAAAGCAGTGGAAGATGCCTCAATTACTTGAATCCTGCTGCCCATGTGGGAGACCCAGTTGAAGTTCTTGGCTCCTGGCTTCTGCTTGGGTCAGCCCCAGAAATTGCAGCCAGAGTGAACCTGAGGATGAAAGAACTCTCTCTCTCTCTCTCTAACTCTGTCTTTCAAAAAAAAATACATCTTTAAAAAAATGATGCCTCTTGAGATACCTGAATCCTTTATCTGGGTGCTTGGCTTAAGTCCCAGCTCTGCTCTTGATTCTAGCTTCTTGCTAACATGTACTCTGTTGGAAACTGGTGTTGACTTAAGTGATTAGGTCCATGCCATCTACCTGAGAGACACATACTGAGTTCCTGCTTCCTGCCTTGGCCCAATTCTGGCTGTTGGAGACATTTGGGTAGTGAAACTGTAGCTGTAAGATCTCTTTCCTTGGCTCTCTTTCTGTCTGCATTTCAAATAAATGAAACTTTAATAAAATGTTTCACAGATAATCAGATTGGCCCTTCCAAGTAAATGTTTTTGAAGCTAAACACTTAATAATAAGTAAGGATTAATTAAATGAACAGCAAGTTCAGAGTAGTTGAGATGTTTTTAGGGAGAAAGAATTAGTAGAAATGTGTGACAAGTTGACATATAAAAGACTTGGCATGGCAAGCAGCATGGCTCAATAGGCTAATCGTTCGCCTGTGGCGCCAGCACTCTGGGTTCTAGTCCTGGTCGGGTGCTGGATTCTGTCCCGGTTGCTCCTCTTCCAGTCCAGCCCTCTTCTGTGGCCCGGGAGGGCAGTGGAGGATGGCCCAAGTCCTTGGACCCTGCACCTGCATGGGAGACCAGGAGAAGCACCTGGCTCCTGGTTTTGGATCAGCGTGGTGCGCTGGCTGCAGCGCACTGGCCATTGAGGAGTGAACCAATGGAAAAGGAAGACCTTTCTTTCTATCTCTCTCTCACTGTCCACTCTGCCTATCAAAAAAATAATAAAATAAAAATAAAAGACATGGTGCAATTGAAAAATTGGAACACAGCTGGTGAATCTAAATTTTTAGAATTGTGACACACGTTAAGGAAATTTATTAATTTGTAGATGCTAACACAAATTTTGCTCTTCATCTAACAACTCATAAGAAGCCTAAAAGAGGTTTACACAGGCTCACATCCACTTCAAATTTGCATGTCATAAAGCTAAGCCAACTTTCTTATTTGGAAATGGATAGAAAGAAAAATACTAGAGACCAAGTGTCTAGGTAGATGGCTTGTGAGAAAATCCAATTGAAGATTATGATCAATAATGTGGGAGCAGATTTGACATAGAGAAGTTGATGGCTCTGAGGTTTTTAGAGTTTTTGTCTTTAGCTGTGGAACTAGTAGACAATTGAATCATTTGGTAGTGAAGGAGAGGTATTCAACCTAACAACTGGTTAAAGAATGCTTCTGCTTATTTAGATTGGCACACACTTTCATTGGCTGGAAAGATGGACTAAATGTTGGACAAGATGCCAATTAAGAGCATTGTGTAGAGCTTATACACTTATGCACTTAGTCTACACTCCAATGAGTTGTCTCTCTCTGCCATCTGAAGACACTATGGGAAGGCTGCCACCTGCAAGCAAGGAAGGGGATCATCACCAAGAATCTGACACCCTGGCTGCCTGACCTTGGACTTCCCAATAGCCAGATGTCAGAAATAAATGCTTGCTGTTCAAGCCACCTTCTTTTTGGCATTTTGTTAAGGTATCTCAAGATATGAAAAAGGGGGTAGAAAGAGAGAGGGAAGGGAAGGAGGAAAGCGGAGGGAGGGAGGTAGGGAGGGAAAGAGAGAGAGAAACCCCTCGCTATTGATTTAATTAAATTTAGAGTTTCTAGACACATAAAAGATCCAACTGAGACTGATAAGCATGGATTTATTAATCTCCTTGTGAGTGAATTTGGGAGCTGTATTATCCATTATATTTACATTTAAACACTGAATGGTAAATGTCATTAGATTAATTGATTTTCTAGAAAGTATTTTAATAAATAGCATTAAAATTTCCTACAAGAAAAAATCTTTTGTAATTATAATTTCTATGATTTATAATGTTTTAATTTTAAAATGTTGGTGCAGCAGTTAGCATGTCTTTTGGGATATGAGAGGCCTGGATGGAGTTCTTGGCTCTTGGCTTCAGCCTGGCCCAACCCTGGCTGTTTGGGGCATCTGGAGAATTAACCAGCAGGTGGAAGATCTCCCTCTCTGTCTCTCTGGCTTTCAAATAAAATGAAAACAAAAAAGTCTTCCGATGGTATCTTGTTTGAATACTAACTCAAACTAAAATTTTGGACAGTTTTGGAACTATTATTTTTGTGATGATTTTTATTCATGATCTTTGATTTTATTTATGATACTTTAGTCATTAGGAACAGATTTTCTTTTTTTTAATTTTCTTTTTTTATTTAGTAAATATAAATTTCCAAAGTACAGTTTATGGATTACAATGGCTCCCCCCCCCATAATTTCGCTCCCACTCGCACCCTCCCATCTCCCGCTCCCTCTCCCATTCCATTCTCATCAAGATTCATTTTCAATTATCTTTATATACAGAAGATCGATTTAGTATATATTAAGTAAAGATTTCATCAGTTTGCACCCACACAGAAACACAAAGTGTAAAATACTGAGGAACAAATTTTCACAATTGAGATTAAGAAAAAGTGAAATTGGTTATTTTATATTTATATGAGATAAATGAATATGCATGTATATTTAAATTTTAGAGGCAGAGAAAGAGAGAGAGAATGAGAGATCCTACCTCTAGTTCACTCCCAAAATACCTGCAGTAGCTGCTGAGGTTGAACTGAGCTGGGCTAAAACTGGGAGCCAGGAACTAATCAAGGTCGCTTACATGAGCGGAGGGACTCGATAACTTGTTAATCAACTTGTTGATCAACACTGCCTCCCGGGTCTACTTTAGCAGGAAGATGAAGTCAGGAACTGAATCGGAAGACATCTTAACCAGTCTTAAAGGCTAGACTGTCACCCCTTCCCACCTTAACAAATGAATATCTTGAGAAAAGGACATGACTAATAATTTTTCACTCATGAAATTCTTATAACCATCTGTATGAGGTAATACTCAGGCAAGCGGTGGCCATGTATTTGCAGAACATAAAACGTGATCATATTCTCAATTGTTCCATTTCTACATGTCATGATTAAAAGAAATGAAGCAATTTATAGATACAATTTTATCTACAGAAATTTTACAAAATGTTTACACACACACATACACACATATGCAATATGAAAGTCAACCCAGCATATGAGTATTATGGAGACGGTGCCTCTGTCTTGTAATTAAGAATGAAGATATTTGTAGATTTGATAAATTTTTCTTATCAGCTACTATAACTATTACCCATGACCTTGAAAATGAATACAGCCTCATTATGACTGTGAGAGTTTTTTTCTGTGGAAAGAAAATGCATGAACATCTGCACATTTCGAAATTCCTGCTGGTATTTCCGGCTCCTAATATCCGCAGCCTGAATGTATTTTAAAGGATAACACCCAGTAATTACTTTTGCATTACATCCACAAGGGTTCAAATGGCAGGAACAATTCAAGAAAAATGTTTAATTATTCTAAGTAAGAGACATATCATTAAAATATTTATAGTTAAGGCATTAATTCTATTGTTAAAATGAGTCTGTTTGTATATAAAAATGACAATAATATTATCTTGTTTCTGGTACAAAATTGAAAATGCAGCCTATTTCTTGATGACTGGAACAGATACGAGTAATTAAAGAAGGCAGGGAGCACTTTTTTAAATGGTTGTGGGAGAGCAGCAAGATGGCGGAATAGGAAGGGAGCACACCGATAGTCTGGGGAGAGACAGTTTAATAAAAGTGGAGATACTGCAGGTTCAAGGAAGAGTAGGGGAAGAAACAGCAGAGAAAACCCTTCCGGAACTGGAGATTCACAGTGGACCTGCGTGGAGAGTGTGGGAGCCCCGCAGTCTAGGACACCAGGAGCAGATTCAACACACCAGCGCTGGAACGCGAGGTGAGCAGAATCTCAATAACCCGAGATACCAGGAGGGAAGGGGAAAAGGGAGCCTAGAGCGAACAAGGCTTGAAACCCTGCAGGGAAAAGTTCACCAGGCTAACTAGAAGAGAGAGAGAGAGAGGGGAAAAAAAAAAAGTGACCCGTACGGACACGAGTTTCTCTCTCTCCGCTCACCTCTCAAAGGTGAGCAAGACAAAGAGCAGGCGCCATTTTGGAATACATCATAAGCAGGGCGACCTCGGGTCGGCACCGGCCCGAGCCTAGCAGAAAAACCTGACTCTGGGTGGGAGGGGTGAAATAACAGGAGATTAGAACCTAATGAATGTGTGGTGCTAATGAACTGAGACTGTGAAAAAAGAGACGGTGGGGGAGAGAACTCACGGAAATCACGAATTCATGTGAGTACTCTCCAGAGACGCTACAGTTCAGTAGCCTGGCAGCCCAGTGGGAGACTACAGGAGAATCTCAGCCCACACAAAGGGCCGCAAAGATTCCTTCTCTGATCCTTGGGAAAGAGCTTCCGATCTCTGGCTCCTGTGGGTATATCATTCGCCTGCTAACCACCCCCAATTCCATTCAGCTGTGTGGAATTACTTCCCTTTTGAACCAAAAAAAAAAAAAAAAAAAAGTAACAGAGAGAGATTTACCACGCCTAACCTGGGAGTGTCTCCTTTGACACACCCTCAACCCTGAGGAACCAAACAGAGCTCTCAGGCCACACCCATCTCAAGCCTCTAAGGCTCCATCAAAAGCAGACAGTCCACTTAATCTAGAGTCATAGTATAACAAGAAAAAAACACCACAGTGAAGAAACCAATATGCCAAACAACAAACGCAAAAACCGAGGTAATAAGAACAAGGAAGACACTATGGCATCCCCAAATGAAAAAGACACCCCAATTCAAGATTACGAAGATGATGAGATAGAAGAAATGCAAGAAGCAGATCTCAAAAAATTGATAAGAACACTAAGAAGTACTCAAAAACAAATTCTTGAACTACAGAAATCCTTAATGGACAAGGTAGAAAATCTCTCTCGTGAAAATGAAATATTAAGGAGAAATCAAGCTGAAATGAAACAACTAGTAGAACATGAAACTGTGATAGTGACGAGAAATCATAATGAAGTGAAGAATTCAATAGATCAAATGAAAAACACATTAGAGAGCCTTACAAACAGAATGGGTGAGGCAGAAGAGAGAATATCAGACTTAGAAGACACAGCACAGGAAACTATACAGTCAAACCAAAGAAAAGAAGAGGAAATTAGAAATCTAAAAAATATTGTTGGGAATCTACAGGATACTATTAAAAAACCCAACATTCGAGTTCTAGGAGTTCCTGAAGGCATGGAGAGGGAGAAAGGATTAGAAGGCCTTTTTAGTGAGATAATAGCAGAAAATTTCCCAGTTTTGGAGAAGGACAGAGACATCCTAGTACAGGAAGCTCATAGAACCCCTAGGAAACATGACCAAAAGAGGTCCTCACCATGACACGTTGTAATTAAACTCACCACAGTGAAACAGAAAGAAAAGATCCTAAAATGCGCAAGAGAGAAACGTCAAATTACACTCAGAGGATCTCCAATTAGACTCACAGCAGACTTCTCATCAGAAACCCTACAAGCTAGAAGGGAATGGCGAGACATAGCCCAGGTACTTAGAGAGAAAAACTGCCAGCCCAGAATATTATATCCTGCAAAGCTCTCATTTGTGAATGAAGGTGAAATAAAGACCTTTCATAACAAACAAAAATTGAAAGAATTTGTTGCCACTCGCCCAGCCCTGCAAAAGATACTTAAAGATGTGTTACACACAGAAACACATAAACACGGCCAACAACATGAAAGAAGATAAAGGAAGGGAACTTCACAGCCAAAGATCACAGGGAATTCAAAGCATATATTTGGATAAAGAAATTATGGGACATGTACTCTATAGAATACTATACAGCAGTCAAAAACAATGAAATCCGGTCATTTGCAATAAGATGGAGGAATCTGGAAAACATCATTCTGAGTGAATTAAGCCAGTCCCAAAGGGACAAATATCATATGTTCTCCCTGATCGGTGACAATTGAGCACCAAAGGTGAAACCTATTGAAGTGAAATGGACACTATGAGAAACAGTAACTTGATCAGCTCTTGTGCTGACTGTTGTTGTACAATGTAATACTTTATCCATTTTAGTAATTTTTTTATTCTAATACTATTGGTTGAACTCTGTAATTAACACACAATTATTCTTAGGTGTTTAAATTTTAACTGAAAAGTGATCCCTGTGAAATATAAGAGTGGGAATAAGAGAGGGAGGAGATGTACAATTTGGGACATGCTCAATCGGAACTGCCCCAAATGATGGAGTTAGAATTGTGCCAGGGGATTCCAATACAATCCCATCAAGGTGGCATGTACCAAGGCCATCTCACTAGTCCAAGTGATCAATTTCAGTTCACAATTGATCACACTGATAGGTCTAAGAGTCAAAGGGATCACACAAACAAGACTAGTGCCTGCGAATACTAACTGATAGAATCAAAAAGAGAGAGAATGATCCAACATGGGAAGCGAGATACACAGCAGACTCATAGAATGGCAGATGTCCTAAATAGCACTCTGGCCTCAGAATCAGCCCTTAAGGCATTCAGATCTGGCTCAAGAGCCCATGAGAATATTTTAGGCATGGAAAGCCAAGACACTCTGGAAAAAATAGAAGACCTAAATGAAAGATCTCTGAGAGTGAGATCCCAGTGGAACGAATGGGGCCATCAAAGAAGGAGGTACCTTTCTCTGAAGGGAGGAGAGAACCTCCACTTTGACTATGACCCTGTCGGAATAAGATTGAAGTTGGCGAACCCTAAAGGCTTCCATAGCCTTGGCAACTCATGACTAGAGCCTAGGGAGATTACTGATGCCATAAACAAGAGTGTCAAATTGTTAAATCAACTTCAGGAGTCACTGTGTACTTACGTCTCATGTGGGATCTGTCCTTAATGTGTTGTCCAATGTGAAGTAATGCTATAACTAGCACTGAAACAGTATTTTACACTTTGTGTTTCTGTGTGGGTGCAAACTGATGAAATCTTTACATAGTATATACTGAATCAATCTTCTGTATATAGATAATTAAAAATGAAAAAAAAATCTTGGTGTTAAATTGGAAATTGCCTAGAAAATTAATCAATTTTTAAAAAAATATATCATGTAGGATCTCTGTCCTTAATGTGCTATACATTGTGAATTAATACTATAACTAGTACTCCAACAGTATTTTTCACTTTGTGTTGCTATGTGAGGGCAAACTGTTGAAATCTTTACTTAATATATAGTAAACTGATTTTCTTTATATAAAGAGAATTGAAAATGAATCTTGATGTGAAGCAAGGGGAGAATGAGTGGGAAAGGGGAGGGTTGTGGGTGGGGGGAAGTTATGGGGGGGGGAAGCCATTGTAATCCATAAGCTGTATTTTGGAAATTTATATTCTTTAAATAAAAGTGTTATAAAAAAAATAAATAAATGGTTGTGTTGCAAGGCCATCATGGGAAAACCATTACCTTTTGCAAATGACGTATACAATTAACTTTCTGAATAGTGAGTTAGGCAATGACATATTTGACATGTAACAAATCAATATTATTACATTTATCATTGCCCAGAGCAACTGTTTTTAATAATGTCAGAAGATACAGTCATATTGATGGCAAACTGCACAGTTTAATTTCTTATAAGTGCTGTTGTTTGAAAGCTTGCATTATTTTAATAATCAGAAACAATTTCTCAAATCAAATTACTGAAAAGGGATATGTTGGGCCAGGCACTGTTGCACAAGGTGTTATGTTGCAGCTTGGGACACTTGCATCCTATATCAGTTCCAGTCCTGGATACTTTATTTTGGATCTAGCTTCCTGCCTTGGCATCCTGGTAGGTAGCAGGTGATGACATAAGTACCTGAGTCCCTGCCATCTGAGTAGGAGGCCTGGGTCGAGTTCTGGGCTTCTGGCTCTGACTTGGCCTGGCCCTGGCTTTTGCTGGCATTTGGGGAGTGAACTGGTAAGTGGAAGATCTCTCTCTTTCACACTGCCTATTCAGATGAAAATAATAAATAAAAAAATAAAGAGGAGATATAGTCTTTTACTCTTTATTGTATTAACCTAAATATATTTACTATTTGAATAAAAAAGTCTTGAAATAGTAGCAGTTATATACTCAAATTAAATTGAAGGTTATCCTATTAACACATCATAAAGAGGCTAGGCACATTAAAACATGATATAACTTGGCAATGAGTCAACTCACACTTCTATATCCTTTACATTTCAGTTAATGATGGAAAATATTCATAGAGGATAGGGAGTTTATGGTTTGGAGTAACTAGCTATAGATTTATGTCATTTCAGCTAAGGTGCAAGGAATTTAAATTTGAATTTTTTAATCACTGAGAAAACAAATCATATATTGGTACCCAATATAACCTACCTTTGATGCAGTTACCTGGAGTCTATCTAGATTAAGACGTCCTGATTTGACTACATATTTTTCTAAATCTCATATGAAATGAGCATGATTCTACCTTAAAATGTTTCTAGGCAAAATTATAAAAAACAGTAGAAATATCTTTTAGCATAATTTCTGAAGGAAAATATTTATGCAAAGTACTTTAGATATGAAAGGAGATTTAGTAAAGTTTTATAACAACAAAAATAATATTTTGATCGCTTGAGATGTTCTAGGCATGGTATTCAGAGCTTTACTTACATAATTTTCCTATTGTTCAGAACCTTGTATAGTATTCTGGCTTCATAAATTGTTACTTCTGTTTTTCCACATAAGAAATTTGAGAGTCTGGAGGTTAAGTGATTTGTAGTAGCATACAGCAATGCAGCAGACATTACTTAAATTTATGCAATTCCTCATAGAATCATATAAAATTTCAAGATCCATTTCTGAAGCATATCTTTAAATTCATGATGATAATATGAGACAAAATAAATACAGCAAATTTCTGTAAGCTTTTTCAACTAATATGTCCTTTGGACTCTGAATCATTTGTTCTCAAATGTCTTAAAAATTAAATTTTATTTATGCACAAAACTGAATTTTCTTAATAACAAATGTATGTCTTTTGAAAACAAGATTTATCACCATTAAACAATAAAACTGAAATACAGTAAATTAATGTCTATTAAAAATAAAATATTCATTTCAGAAATTAAACTTTGAAAAGCAATTTTTAAATTATTTTTTTTTTTGACAGGCAGAGTTAGACAGTGAGAGAGAGAGGAGAGAGAGAAAGGTCTTCCTTCTGTTGGTTCACCCCCCAAATGGCTGCTATGGCCAGCGCGCTGTGCCTGATCCAAAGCCAGGAGCCAGTTGCTTTCTCCTGGTCTCCCATGCCAGTGCAGGGCCCAAGCACCTGGGCCGTCCTCCACTGCACTCCTGGGCCATAGCAGAGAGCTGGACTGGAAGAGGGGCAACCGGGACAGAATCCAGCGCCCCAACTGGGACTAGAATGCTGGGTGCTGTTGCCGCAGGTGGAGGATTAGCCTAGTGAGCCACGGCGCCGGCAAAAAAGCAATTTTAAAGTCTATTTTGGATAAGTTTTTTTTCATAGCTTACCTGAGTGGATTTTACCTTTTCCAAATGTTAATTTTTGGACCATTGAATGTATTGGATTTCAATAAAGTATTAAGCACTGAATTTCATTTTAAAATGTTATGCATCAAATGTAGTCAGTAAATGTTTTGATATCATGGTGGTAAATTTATAAAAACACATATTTCCCTGTTTTTGTTTTTTTACAAGATAAAATTCTAAAAAATGAAGTGAAGCTCTATTAGTAAAATATGGAATGAAGGCAGTAGCTTGAGTTACACATATGTAATTCATTTATAAAATGTAGAATATGCATTTTTATAAGTTTTTCCACATTACTGCATGCAATCCATGATTAAACAAATGTTTAATGAATCTTGTGCCTAAAACTGTGCCAAGAACTAGACACACAATGGAAGAGGAAACGAGTGTCTGTCTTTCTCACCAGACTTTAAATTCTGAGACAATTGGAAAAGGTAACAAGACATTGAAAATACAGTGTGAAAAATTCCATAAACTCCACGCCAGCACAAGTGCATGGTATTTGCGGAATACACAGGGAAGTGACAAACAGGGATGACAAGGACAGGAATTGCATTGTGAACAAAAAAAAGATTAAACTGAAACACCAGGGCCCTGTGGATTTGTAGTGAAAGTGAAAGCTAAGAAGTCAGAAGAGTTTGAACAAAGATCTAGACCTAGACAGAGAGCATGGGACAATTTTGGAAATGAAAGTAATTCTAAAGAGAATTTTAGGTGAACTGGATGGGGTTTTTGGAATTCTAATTCTGACTTTTTCATTCATCCAGGGTTTCTACTGACAGATAAATTAGACAAGTTGTAGCACATTTTATTAATAATTGGTTGTGTCACTGGATGCAGAGCTAGAACAAAGTAACATGAACATGATGCAACATAAGACAAAAATCACAATTTACACTAAATTTCCAACTGATGTAAAGTGATTAAATTCACAAACCCAATCCTCATGGACCCATATAGGGAGCTTGAACCACAGTGAAAGCTGGTTGATCAGAATAAGAGGCTAATGTGACCCAAATATGCTCAGGACAAGAAAAACATGTATGGGTGAGGATGCAGAGAGGAGAATGTGGAGACTGAACAGGGCTCCTTATAATCTGGAGATCAGTAGCGAAGGAAAATGGGTCTCTGGTCCTGGTCTGTTCTCTCAGACCTGAGGTTTTGTGCAGCCAAGGGATTTATACTAGTTGGGTATGGATTTGGTGTGTGCTCCCTTAAATTGAAAATCCAAACAGGTCTATTTCCCCTAGATAATATTTACAGATAATAGAAAATGAACAGTAAGAATTAATAGAAAGAATTAAATTAAATTAAAAAATTTTTATATTGGTTACTTTTTTCAGATAGCATATTTTAAATTGCATAACAGGAAAAAGGCTTAATATTTCACTGAATATGAAGTCTAACAAGTGAAAAGCAAAAAGACTCTAGTTTTTGGGAATACAGACAATGGCTATAAGCAATAATTGAATGACCTTTTCACCCATGTATAGATTTTTTGGTCAATTAATCATTCATAATTTCTTTCAATGATATACAATGAAATATAAATTAATATCTAAATATTTCATGTGTGGTTATAAGATAATAATTAAGCTCATTTATAATTTAAGCCATTCCTTCTCAACAGTTCATGCATAGGAATAATTTTATGTAGAATGCCATGCAAATAATTATACATTTTTGTAAACTATTAATTACCATAGATCAGAGAAAACAAATGATATTTGTCCTTTTTGTATATTGGTTACTTTTATAGTAGATAATTCACTTTTTTTCTATACTTTCTACTTATTTTCTGCCTTGGAGTTTCAAACCATGAGAGACAACAGGAAACAAAACAGATTATAATATTGAAAATACCATAAGCAAATTGGCAGAGGTGTGTGTTCACGTACTGTCACACATACTTGCCGGCGAATCCAGTGCTTCTCAGCACTTGTTTTCAGTCCCTGGCCCTAGTTCACCTTAAATGAGACCTCCCCACCAGTGAGGTGAGCACACAAAACTGAACACAAGCAAATTGTTTGCTTCTTTTTGGGCTGCTGTGACTTAGGCGTCTGCCTAGCATCAGCCTCCTTTCTGTCCACCACAGAACAGAGCCAATGCAAACTCTGTTATTCTCTAGTAAATATGTTCAACATTTTGACCTCACTTACAGTTCTAGTTTCTTTCTCTCTCTCTCTTTTTAAATATTTATTTATTCATTTGAAAGGCAGAGTTATAGAGGGGCAGAGGCAGAGAGAGAGAGATCTTCCATCCACTGGTTCACTCCCTGAA
Organism: Sylvilagus floridanus; assembly: GCA_949820135.1. Classification (NCBI taxonomy): domain Eukaryota; kingdom Metazoa; phylum Chordata; class Mammalia; order Lagomorpha; family Leporidae; genus Sylvilagus; species Sylvilagus floridanus. The sequence continues at coordinate 36,752,683 of OX463236.1, forward strand.
TGGATGTAACAGCTGGAATCTGAAGCCAGGAGCCAGGAGAGTCTCTAAGATTTCCAATATGGATGCAGGGGCCTAAGGACTTGGGCCTTCTTCTACTGCTTTCCCAGGCCATAGCAGAGAGCTGGATCAGAAATGGAACAACTGGGACTGGAACCAGCAGCCATATTGGATGCCAGCACTGTAGGTGGTGGTCTCACCCCTTATTCCACAATGCTGGACCCAAGGTTCTAGTTGCTTAAATTTCAGATTGAGATTGTAATAAAGTGTGCCTTTAGAAGGAAACTGAATCCCGGCTTGTATTTTTTTAATCCAAAATAATAGCCATAAAGTGACTTTGTTCCTGTCCTTACATAATTATTGTCATTCAAAACACCAACAAGTTAATAAACATGTGTTTAATAAAGACTTTGCCTTTCTGCATCACTATATTGGTCCCAGGAGATGTTATCAGAAAAAATGAAAACAAACACTAACAGTGATGAAATAAAGAATTAATTTCAAATTCTGTGGCACTAGTCTAATAGGCCACCACATTCAGTGGAAGAGATTCAGTGTTTGATGTCAGAGAAGACTAGTTTCATAAAAAAGATAAATAATAATTAAAGGAATAAAAAAGATATGGATGGGACAATTGTGTGGGCCACTGGGGCCAATTAAGTAGATGAAAAACAGGTTTAAATGACAAAATTTAAACAAAACAATTAAAATATTTACTGAGTCAAAAGTATGCTAGAAAGTTTTAAATGTTGCAAAAATTATTTATGTATATCATATATATGTAGTATATCTATATAGTATAGGCGTATGCATATGAAACAATATATACACATAGATATTATGTTTAGCGCACAGTTCCAAAATGTCTTGATGGATTCTGTGGTTAAAACAACTGAGCTAACTTTTCAGTCAGTTGCCCATTCTGAGTCCCATAGTCTCTTTCGTGCTTTTTCAGAAAAATGCAGAAACACGTGGTACCAGGACTGTGTTATAAAACAGTGCTCTATCCTTCTTTGTACTACAGTGAAATTTCTGTGGAAAGACCTTAGTTCAAAAAGTGGTGAAAGGTGACAACAAGCCTTATTCGCCAGGGTCTCTAAGTCCCTGTGGTGAGGATGAGTATCTCAGTGTTAAGCAAGACCTTCCAAAGTTCACTTTCAACCCAATACATAGGAGTCAGTGTGCCCTGGGGACAGACACAGATCTGCTTTGGTGCTTAGTGTCCATTTTTTGCCTTCCTATTAACAAGTGTGATGTTAAAAATTGGATCAAAACAATTTCAACTTGAGCTGCCCATAGGATATTGAATTATTGGATGAAAATACCTTTTCTCAATAAATCATATACAGGGAATTCTAAACTGATTAATTTTGAAATGTTTAAATTAAATAGAAAAGGTGACACTTTTCTCATTGTCAGGAGGAGGAGGAGAACAGTTCCAATTGTTGTTTTTCATACCCAAATTTTGACAATTGCAAGTAACCTGAACCTCCCTCATCAGGAGGTTAGTTTCTGGTTTCCTGAAACAATGGAGTCCACAGTCCTAGACAGTATTTCACCTCTCTCCTGGCTCCATTCCACTTGGAGATGCAAACAGGTATTCAGAAGGTTCTGAGATCTGGAAAAACTGTTTGGCAGAACCTCAAATGCTCTTTTTATTGTTTATAGAGAACTGACCCTCGATTTGAAAGTCACATTTATGGCAAAGAGAGTTAATATATACCACGAACAATTGCTTAGTCTAGCATCAACCCAATGTCATTTTATAGTAAAAATTTTAGCTTCAAAACGTCAAACATTTTACTTTTGGAAAACTGTTTGGCATTTGATTTTTTGAAAACCAAGCAAATATTTTCTGAAATGAAAAGCTAGGATCCTAGCCCATTTTTTTTTTTTAACATATCTAGTGAAAACTGTTGCACATGTATACAGGAACATTTAAACATCATTTAGTGACTATTCCTGTGGTTTAAAAAATGATATTCAGGAGAAACACCAAAGTCTGGGCAAACATTTGATGCATATGTTAAGCCACTGCTTAGGATGACTACATCCCATATCAGAGTGCCTGAGTTCAAGTCTCAGCTCGGTTCTCCATTCCAGCTTCCTGCTGGTGTATATCCTACGAAGCAGTGGGTGATGGCTCAAGTACTTGGGACCCTGCCACCCATGAAAGAGACCTAGATGGAGTTCCTGATTCCTGCCTTTGGCTTGGCCCAGCTGCAGCTGTTGTGGGCATTTGAGGAGGAAAAGAGCAGATGGAATAACACGCCCATACTCACTCTCTCTCTCTCTCTCTTTCTCTCTCCCATCTCTCTCCTTTTCTCCTCCTCCCTCTCAAATAAATAAAAATAAAAGACACCAAAGTTACTTGTTTCTCTATAGAAAAAAAAAAACCTTTGGAATTAAATGTGAGATGCATGAAAATAGACGTTTTCAAGAATACTTTATCCTAATTTTCTCAATATTTAGAAAGGAAATTACATAGAAATTTCAAAAAATCAATACAGTAAATATTGTTCAGAAAGTATAAATAAAGTTAATGTGTCTTTCAAGCTCCCTTATTAGCTTTATTTTTTATAGAGGGGATAATATTTCAACGGTAAAAACACAAATTGTAATTTTTTTTTGGTTTAAAATCTAAGTATTGTGCCCTCTTTCTCAACTCAGGAATGTAAAAGTATGAAAATCGTTAGCTCTTGCTTTTGTGTTGCCATTTTCCTAGTGAGGGTTTCTTGAACATGATTTTGAGGTTTCTGAAACTCTTTTTGGCATTTGACTTTTCCATTCCCCTCTAGCTCTTTTATTTTATAAGTGTCTGCTGGCTTTTCTAAGCTAGTAAGAAATCAGTAAAATTCAGAAGCATTTTTAGCCAAGTTCCTCTCTCTCATACATTAGCACTCAGAAATCTTTAAATGCAAAAATCAAATTCATTGAAAACTTTTTCTAATGTTACATATTTTGATTCATTGATCATATACACATTGTTGCTAATATTTGAATCAGATGATGAGAAAGAAAACAGGAAAACTGATGAGCACATGGGACAATCAAGTTTCTGGCTTACACAGCTATTATTTCCATGCTAAGTGCTTATTTTGGGGGGTTCCCTGGCAATAGCTTGCTTTTCTGTGTATGTAATGCGTAGATTGGCACAAAAACCATCTTTGCAGGTCACGTTCCCTTCAGCAGCAACAATCTTGAGATGCACTTTCCATAGTCAGCCCTCCAATAAGGGGCGCTTGGTGAACTGCCCAAGTTCCTGATTCTGATGTGTGCTTCGCCTTTTCCTTTTCCTTTGTCCATTGTCTATTCCTCTGTTCTTTAAGGGGCTGCCCTTAATCCCTGTGCTCACTTTCTTATGCCCATAACAAAATATCGGCCTGCAACCACATTACAACCAAATTTAGGCACACTAGAATATTATTTTTAATTATTTCAATTATTTATTATTATTCAAAAAGCAGAGAGTTAAGGGTTGGTAAAGGGAGAGAGAGCAAGCTTCCAACTGCTGGCTTGCTCACTCAAAGACCTGTAACAGCTAGGGCTGGGGCAGTCCAAAGTCAGGAGCATGGAATTCACTCTGGGTCTCCCATGTGGGTGGCAGGGGGCTCAACTATTTGAGTCATCATCTGCTGCCTCCGAAGAAGGTGTACATTAGCAGGAATCTGGAATTGGAAGCCAAGCCAGGACTCCAACACAGTCACTGATATGAGGTGTGGGCATCCCAAGTGGCATCCAAATCACTGGGTCAAATGCACATCCTTAGAATTTGAGGGAGTTTATTCGAGCAAACAGTGAGACATGGATGGCACAGGGCTAAATCACAAGCAGTGTGGACTCCACTGAAGGGATATGTGGCAGAAACTTTTACAAGTTGCTCTGAAGTAAGCATTTGATTGGCTCAAGTGGAGTAGTAGACTTAAAGTCCACGGCCAGAGGTTAGTTGACCTCTTCTGATTGGTTAAGCTTACAGTCAATTTCCTGGGATCTGAGAGGCTCTTCCATCTGAGCTAAGCCCTCATTTGTTTACTGAGGAACCTAGGTGCTGTAGCTACCTTAACCTAACAGGTCCTCCCAATTAATTTGCTTTTTGAAAAGGCGTGTTAACATTTGCTTTTTGAAAAGGCGTGTTAATTTGAAAGGCAGCATGACAGAGAGAGGGAGAGAGAGAGAGAGAAAGAGAGAGAGAGAGAGTTCTTCAGTCTACTGAGGGCTGGATCAGGTCAAAACCAAGAACAAGGAAATCTGCCTGGCTCCCCAATGCGGGTGGCAAGGGCCCAAGGACTTCAACCAAGTTCTTTTGCTTCCCAGGTGCATCACCAGAGAGCTGGATCAGATATAGAGCAGCTGGGACTTGAACCTGAGCTCCTGTGAGGGATGGTGGCAGTGGTTTCACCTGCAGTGCTGCAACTTACCTGAAGTGTAATTCGAATGTGTCTGAGTCTGTTCAGATTGCCACAACAAAAATATCAAACACTTGGAAGCTTATAAACAACATTTTTTTCCCTCACAACTCTGGATCTGAGAAGGCCAAGATCAATGCACCAGCAGGTCTGGTATGTGATGAGGGCTTGGATTTCCTTAGAACAAAAACGTTTTTCTTGGCCTCTTCTGTAACAACACTGATCCCAAAGATGACAGCAGGCCTCTCATAACCCAAGCACCTGTCAAAGGTCGTACGTGTTGATATCATCACATTACAAATTAGGTTTCAGTACACACATTTGGGAGAAACAAATATTTATACCACAGCAGCATGCTACAAACTGCACACAATTGAAATGCCCATTGGATGATCTTTGAGTGTGTGTGTGTCTGTGGGGATGCCATCACACCAACAATGTTTAAGTACCCATCCCCCTCTGAAGTTCCCTTATCCTAGAGTGCGTACTTGGCCTATGATTAAGATGCCAGTTAAGATTTGCACATTCCATGGAGATGGCCTGGGTTCGATTGCTGCCTCCAATTCCAATGGTAGCTTCCTGCCAATGCAGACCCTGGAGGCAGCAGGTGGTGGCTTTCTGCTAGCATATGAGGCTAGATCTCTTTCACCCTATGTGAGAGATCTGGCTTGAGTTCCTGGCTTCCAGGTTCATCCCAGCCCGACACTGGCCAATGCAAGCATTAGGGGAGTAAACCAGCAGAGAGAATCTCTGTCTCTTGCTTTCTCTCTTTCCTTCTGTCTTTCTGCCTCATGAATAAGGAAAACGTTTCCTCATGCATTTTTTTAATCTCATACTCTTGCAGCTCCACATTGCTGGTCTTCTAGGCTATATACTCTTCATATATTAGCTTGAATGTTATAGAATTCAATATAAATGCAAATACACAATATATTCTTTCTCATCTGATTTCTTTATTCTAAAAAATAAGTTAAAGTTCTATTTTTCTGCATAAGATAAGAGTACACTCATTTTTATTGTTTCATGGTCTTCCTTCATACAAGCACATCACAATATATTAAACTATGCTCCTATTGATGGACATTTGAATTCTTTTCAGTGTGGTGCTGGACATGAATCTGCTATGACTAACATTGTAAAAACTTTTTAAGGGTATCTTCTTTTACTGTTTTAGAGAAATACTTAGGATTGTAAAGGCTGTATCATTGGGAAGTATATATCTAACCTTACAAGAATGTGAAATTTTTTTTCCAAGTGGTGATGCCATTTATATTTCCAGCAGCTTGTGAGAGCTCCAGATGCTGCATACCTTCTCAAAACTTGGTATGGTCAACCTTTACAATTTTAACTTTCACGTGAGAGTGTAGTGGTAACTTAGTGTGCTTTTTAGTTGTACTCATCTAGCAAGCACATTGTTTTCATGATCTTATTTCTTAGACATGTGTCTCCTCTGTTGAAGTATCTTAATGCTATTAAGAAATGGAAACATATTACTGATACACATGGAAGCATAAAAGAATCTCAAAATGTTAGAACAAATATCAACCAGAGCCAAAGGAGAGTAGACTGCATAATTCCATTCACCTCAAGTCTATGGTGATAAAAATCAAGGTAATGGCTACTGCTGAGGCTCTGTTTAATAAAAAAGAGCATGACAGGCCTCCAGGGCTCCTGATATAATTCATTTTTTAAATCTGACAGTCATAAGATTTTTACATCTAATTTTATTATTTTTTACTTTTAAAAATTTATTCAATTTTTCACTGATACTTTGCTTTTATGTATGTACACTATATTCAATCAAAAGTTGAATTTAGAAAATAAATAAAAGAATGACTAAGTTTTTGTGAACAACCAAGAGCAACCAGCAAATGTGTGAAATGTTTCTCATGGGCCAGGTACCACACTAAATGAAAATCTAAGAGAAAATGGAAAGAATGTGGTAGGACCAGTAATATCCGTACACATGGAATATATTTAGATCAGGTGCTAATAACTTATAAAAATATATTAAGTTAATATTCACTGTCATAAAGTACCCTGAATTGAAAGTATTGCTTTAAAACCCATACTGATCCATGATCAAGATATCTGTTGGTTGACTCTATTCTGGCGTAGGTAGGAATATAAATAAAGATAGAAAAATCAACCTGAAATATTGTTTGTGGGGAATCATTTGGCTTTTACTGAAAGTACAGGTTTCTGTGTTTATTCTTTTCTTTGAATTCCACCATAAGCTTTCTATCTCACTGAGAGCCAGAGCACATTTGGAAGCATTCACTCTGCTTTTCTGCTCTTCTTTTTAAAAAGCTACCAAACAAGTTTCAGTAAGTGAAGGATCAAATGACAAGAATCCCCATATTTTTGGTTTGAAAACTGATTTTAGAGTGGAAATCATCACTGAAAAAAATTAACCATGTGTAAATTGTCAGAGCAAGGCTGCACATTCAAAATAAGCACCTTTCAAATTCACCTACTTTTCAATATTACAAGAATTGAAAGAATAAAATAAACCTACCTTTGATTTATCATTAAAAACAGACAAAACCCTTTTGATGATATCACAAAATTTGCAGTGAGTACTCAAAATCTCCATATTTAAAAGTTGTTTCAGTATGTTGTCATTAATTAGAAGATCTCCATTCGCTTTATTGCACTGAAAGTATTGATTGAACATGATCTAGTTGGGAACATTCTTGAACAAATCTGTTGATGCATATACATATGGCAATTCTGCTGGGAGTAAACCCAGGAGTGAAATTTCTGAGACTGAGCCAATGTGTATCCCAGCTTAGATGACATTGCCAAGCAATTGTACCCAATTGGTCATAGTGGTGATAAAATGTTGAACAACCACAGTCGCCAACTATCCTTTGGGAGTCTAGAGTTCAGAAGAAACCAGAAAAGCAAAACAACGATTTCAAAGTTCACTGGTAGGCACCACCATAAAGGTTTGTAACACAGTGCTAAGTACTACAATATGTGTACTTATACATGTACATATTAATATATGCTGCAACTTGTAAAACACTATTACTAATAGAGTCATCTTAGAATATCACTGCTCCTGTATTGTAAAAGAACTGAAATCTGAAACTTATTTCAAACTGACCCCCATGGGAAACAGTAATGGTTTGGTTTTATTTAGGAATTCGATGAACAATGCCCTAAATGTTCGAAGTCTAGAATAGTAATGTTCAATTCAAGTTGATTCCAGATGTTCAGCTTTGTTGGATTATTTCTAGTTTTCATGAAGAGATACTATCGCGTGCTCCCTCTCTCTCAGCTTTCTTTCTGATTTAGAAGACTAATTCTCATGGTATCTCTAACTGTAGAAATTATCACACTCATTAGAATAACAAGCTATATCAGGAATCAGCATGGGCCAGTTGGTGAACATTTTTCCTGATCTAAACGTCTCTGTGTCACTGACACACCTTGGGGAAAGTGGTTTGGACGTGAGTTTTGAAATAATGGTTTACTGAAACTACAATTTCGTGGGAGACAGACAATTTCTGTGGTGTGATAGCCCTTAATGAAAGTTTAATTTGATAAATTACCCCAGGCATATTAAAACGAGCCACCAAGACTTGGAAAACTCAAAAAGATCTGGAGGTGATGAGTAGATCATTCTGGACAGCAGGCAATAGCCACAGTGGTTACAAACCATGTTTATTTGAACTGGCTCGACTGGATCCCAGCCAGGGACATCCAACCTCTGTTTTTGCATCAACATGGAGGGACTAGATGCATTTCCAACCTAAGAAGAGAGGTTGTTCAAAGGTCAATACTTCCTGAGATTTGCTATGGGGGACACATCCTCAGCCAGCATATGAAGCTAATGAGAATGCATGAGTACTGACGGATTCAAGGAACAATGCAAGCAGCCTTGGTCTTGAAGGCAGGGGCCACACTTGGCTTGCCATTGTGTTCCAGCTTCTGCATTACCAAGTTGCATGATAGTTCCTTGATAGATATTTGATGAATCATAGAGTGAATGAATTTCCCAGTAAAAGAGCAACAAAGAATCTGACAGGGTAGGAATCCAGTTGAAAATGATCTAAAGTACAGGGCAGGAAAATATATTGGAGTTATACCTATGATGTCTATGTAAGGATGTTCCTGAATGGGATGTTTGTGTGTATGTGTGTGTGTGTTTAAAAATCACTTTACAAATCAACCCACGTGCCTGAGCTAGAAGGTCCTTCCTGTGCTGTCTTGTTGTGGATCTGAGAATCAGAGAGGAATGTGATTGGCACCAAGCTCCACCATTAACAAGGGGTGGGATGGCAAGTTGAGAGCAGATATTTTGGCTTCCAGAGAAAGATGCTTCCTTGGGGTTACAACACTAGGGACTGGACAATGTAATAAACTGATATTTTAATAATATGTCTACATTTGGATATATTGTAATAGAGCTTTGCAGGGGAAATAAAAAAGTACTTAGGGAAGAAAGTGAAGATCCATTAAGATAGTGAAAATTCCATTATGACAGTGTTAAAAGGTGTTTGAGTTATTGAATCTAAAAATTAAAATATTATGTATAAATAAAATCTTTATAAAGAGATTAAGAGTAACTTGTAAAATGTATTTCAATGTAGTCTTATATTTAAACAATATATTTGCTCTAGGCCACCATATATTTATAATTTATTTATATACAATATTAAAATATAATTTGTACTCTTTTATAACACAATTTTTTTTTTATGTACAGAACTTATTATATTGCAGACATTGTTCTGAGTCCTAACCCTCACACTGAGTCTGTTTGGATGTGTCTTAGCCTGAGTTTTTTTAGAAAACAGAGGTCAAAGAGATCCTATGTAATAAGGCCTTAGTGGAAGGTGTAACCACACGATGGCAATGACGGAGGCTGTCCAAGCCCCTGTGGCTATCCCAGAGGAAGCAGGGTCAGCCTGCAGGGTGCTAGTACAGAAGGGGGCAAAACAGATGTGCAGAAGGGGAAAGCTGGCCCTCTCAGGATGGGGGAAAATTTACATAAACGAGATGACAGTGGAACAGCAGCCTACAGGGTTAAGAGAGGGGGCACTGACTGACATTTTGGAGGTTACCTTGTAGAACGAGGAGAAATTCAGCTAGTATCCCTCCTTCCCGAAGTTTGGCAAAAACCTGTGAGGAATGCTGGACAGCAAGCTTCCTGTGAGATATTAAACCTCTATATAACGATCTGAGCCAAAATCTTACATCACTGAACATGCTAAGACTGATTTTTTTAAAATACGTGACACGAAGAGGCATGTGGCCGACTGGCACCTGATCAGAACAAGACATCCTATCTACAGCCAGATTCCCTCACTTGAAATAATGAAATGTTTGACTGATCTATTATACATTTCTTTTCTTTTCTTTTTTAAAAAAGATTTATTTATTTATTTGAAAGACATAGTTACAGAGAGGCAGAGGCAGAGAGAGAGAGAGAGAGAGAGAGAGAGAGAGAGAGGTCCTCTATCTACTGGTTTACTCCCCACATGGCCACAACAGTCAGAACTGGGCTGATCCAACCAGGAGCTTCTTCTGGATCTCGATGTGGTGCAAGGACCCAAGCACTTGGGCCATTCTCCACTGCCTTCCACATAACAGAGAGCTGGATTGTAAGTGGAGCAGCTGGGACTTGAACCAGCACCCATATAAGATGCCGGTACTGCATCCCCTTTGGGCTACCAATCAGCTCCCAAGCCTGATCTCCACCCTCTGTTCCCTTCTTAATAAACACTTCATGCGGTGTGCCACAATGCCAGTCCCTACATTTATTTTCTAGACAACAATCATTTTAAAATTATTTTCATCTTTATTTTTTATTTCTCACAATTTACTGGACATGTGAAAAGTGCTCCATAAATATTTATTGTTTCGTGCTGCATGCCATTGAAACTGAGCTACAGGTGGTTTTCTGCACAGATGAAATCACTAGAAGCTTCTAGATTCAGATCCTTGCTCTGTGTATTGGGTGATGCTTTTGCGTGCCACTGTTGTTACCAAAACAAGGTGAGTTCAGTCGCCCATGCCTATTGTAGAGTCAAAAATTGAAGCGGTGGTTGTGTGTGGAGGGAATGTTTGTTACAATGTGGCCGAGTAAGGAGCCCGGAGCAAGGCTCAAAGCTGAGGCCTTGGCTAGATTTTGCAAGTGGAATTTATTAAGCAGGGAATGGAGGATGGAGATTAGAATTGGGAGTTGCTTGGCAGCCCAAGGGGGATGCAGTGCCAGCATCTCATGTGGGCACCAGTTCAAGTCCCTGCTGCTCCACTTCCATTGCAGCTCCCTGTTATGGTCTGGAAAGGCCATGGAGGATGGTTAAAATGCTTGGGCCCCTGTACCTTCGTGGGAGACCCAGAAGAAGCTCCTGGCTTCCGGCTTCGGATAGGCCCAGTCTGGCCATTGTGGCCATCTGGAGAGTGAACCAGTGGATCAAAAACATTTTTTTTCTGCCTCTGCCTCTCTGTAATTGTGCCATTCAAATAAATAAATAAATCTTTAAAAAATGTATAAGAGATCAAACAAGCATTACATCATTTCAAGTGAAGGATCTGGCTGTAGACAGGATGGGTTGAACTTCAAAGAATTTGAGCCATTAAGGAATGGATGTAATTCTTGTGACATACAGGATCACAATGTTTTCAAAATGAGAAATGCCAGTTTTAGAACATTTTAGCAATAATACTTATTTTTTAAATATTTATTTATTTGTTAGAATGGCAGAGAGTTTAGAGAGAGAGAATCTTCCATCAGCTGGTGAACTCCCTAGATGGCCACATCAGCCAGAGCTAGATGGTGTTGAAGACAGATGCCTGGAATTCCATAGGGGTCTCCCATGTGGGTGTCAGGGGCAATCACACTTGGGCCACTCACTATCTGCAGCTTTCCAAGGCATATTAGCAGGGAGCTGGATCAGAAGTGGAGCAGCCAGGACTCAGACTGGTGCTCTTATGGGTTTCTGGCATCACAAGCAATTGCTTAACCGACTGTACCACAACACCAGCTCCTGAGAACTACACTTTTTATACTGGGCTCTTTTGTTTTGTTCATTTAAAAAAACTTACTGATTGATTTGAAAGACACAGCTACAGAGAGAGAGAGAGGAGGGGATAAAGAGATTTTTCCATCCCCTAAATGCCTGCAATGGCCAGGGCTAGGCTAGGCTGAAATCAGGATCCCTAAACTCCATCCAGGCCTCTCAAGTGGGTGACAGACACCCCAGAGCGTGGTCTATCAACAGCTTCCTCTAAGGCACATTAGCAGGAAGCTGGATCTGAAGCACAGAATAACCTGGACACCAACATACACGTCAGTGTGGGATATGGGCATCTCATGCAGTGACTTAATCCACTGCACTGTGATACCTGTCCCAATTTATTTTTTTAAATAACAGCTATTTCAAATAGTATTAAATAAACCATTGCATTTTTAAATTTTGAACATTAGATTGCATGACTTAAAATTAAAAACTCATTTTCAATTTGACAAAATCATTGGCTTACTTATGTGTTTGTTTTCTGGGTGACTTACAAATGGAAGTATGAAAACAGTTCTCTCATGAAAAATGACCTTGATGTCTTCTTATCTATCTTCATTTTAGTCATTCTCAATTATATTTAGTAAGGCTATCATAAATAGTTAACATTTCTAAATTTAGAGCATCTAAATTGGTTAGAGAAATCTAAAGGATTTTGAAAGTCAGGGTAATGTGAGGTGTTAAAACTGTTATTGACAAGTAATCTTATTTTCTTTTCTCACAACACCTCAGATGCAGCAAAGCAAAACAAATATGTCCTGCTCAGAGAATGGCCTGTTTTTTGCAATATCTGTGTTTGTATTTCTAGGGTAAATAAAATTGGTTAGCACAGAAAGGCATTCTATTGCTTAGAAGACTAAGTCCCCATTCACCAAATTTGCAGAATCTCAATCTCCTTATAGCCCCCAGGCTCACTGCAGAAGTTCACAGTGTGTTGGGATTTTTGAAACTTTTTTCCCACACTCTGTGTTCTTGTAGATTACAGATATGTTCCTCTCTTATCATAAAACAGTTGTCCAGGTCCTAGCTGGCTATGGTGAAAGCTGTATGCTTTAGCAATTGTGCCAGCTTAACTTCAGAATTGCTATTGTGCCTTCGATATTCTGTTTTTGATCAGCACTGTCTTGGGCAGTTTTGCTGTGGCTCTCCCACCACTGCATGATGAGTATGCAGACACCCAGAGAACTTTAGTTCAAAGTCTTCAGTCTCGGGGGAACTGACACAAGAGGCCTTATTCATGCCTAACCCTATTGTCAAAGAAAAGACCTTGAATTTGACTGGTGCTTCACAGGGAAGAGACTTTGTGGTGAGTGTATTATATCTGTGGGAAAGATATGAACGTTTAAGGGCGACATGGTATGCAGGTCCATGCACAGAGGTAGCTCTGCACCATTCAAGCCTTCCCATAACTGTATCCTCAGGCACCAGCTGACTGTAACAGCATGAGAGACAAAGAGGCACAGCAACCCAATTGAGATGTGCTTGAATTCCTGATTGACAGAAAATATGAAAGGCAATAATTATGTTGTTTTAAGACAGGAGTCAGCCTTTGGTGGAATGAGAAAGCCATGCCAAGATGGCCGCTGACAACGGAGCCTGACTGACAACAGGCTGTGATTGGATGGCTTCAGAGACCACATGACAACAGAGCCTGATTGGATGGTTTCGGAAATTGCTTGGCAGCAGAGCCTGACTGGCAACAGGCTGTGATTGGATGGCTTTGGAAACTATCTGGCAACAGGCTGTGATTGGTTAGGGCATAAACCGCTTCTTGACTGGATTGGCCACCTTGGCTATATAAGCTGCTGTAGCAACTTAAATAAATGAGTCTGCAGGCTGCTCGCCTCTGGCCCACTTTCACCCAACTCCCGGGGTCTGTGTGGTGACTCCGTGCCTCTTGCCCCCACCACACTCCTCCTCTCAGAATGAATCCACAGCAACATCAGCCAACCTCTTTCCATAAACAACCAGAGAGAAAAAGTTTTAGGTTTTGCTGGACATCAGGTCCTACAGTGAAGACTCAACTCCTGATTTAGCATGAAGGTAGCCTCAGTAGACCCTAAACAAGTGAGCATGAATATTTTACAATAGGAACATGTCTGTGGATGCTGACATTTGAGGTTTATATGTGTTTTGCCTATAAGGAAATGCTACACTCCTTTTGATTTTTTTTTCGATCACTAAAGATATGAGTGCTGTTCTTAGCTCACAGGGTGTGAAAACCAAATGGGTGTGAGGTTAGGTCTGGCCTGCAAGACATAGTGGGCTGATCTCTTATAAGGTCATTGAGTTTCAGGGAGATTTGTTACCCAGCCATAGAAAATGTATGGAGGGGACGTCCAGCACGTGAGGACACAGTGTCCTCCCTCCTGGAGCAGGCTGCAGAACAGTGCCCTCTTTTGAAGCACTCCCCAGCAAACGGAACCTGCTGATGCCTTGATCCTGCATGGCCGAGCCTCCCACACTGTGAGAAAATAAATTCTTGCTCTTTATAAACTATACAAATGGACTAAGGCAGAGAAGCAGTTTTTTTATTTTATTTTATTTATTTATTTATTTATTTTTTTGACAGGCAGAGTGGACAGTGAGAGAGAGAGACAGAGAGAAAGGTCTTCCTTTGCCGTTGGTTCACCCTCCAATGGCTGCCGCAGACAGCGCGCTGTGGCTGGCGCACCGCGCTCATCCGATGGCAGGAGCCAGGTGCCAGGTGCTTTTCCTGGTCCCCCTTGGGGTGCAGGGCCCAAGCACCTGGGCCATCCTCCACTGCACTCCCGGGCCACAGCAGAGAGCTGGCCTGGAAGAGGGGCAACCGGGACAGACTTTGGCGCCCTGACCAGGACTAGAACCTGGTGTGCCAGCGCCACAAGGCAGAGGATTAGCCTGTTGAGCCACGGCGCCGGCCCCCTTTTTTTTTTTTTAAACCAGTGTCAGTATCAGTTCCATCCAGCACAACTGCAGGGCCAAGTGATCAGAAAGATTCTAGAATTTTCCCTGGAGATGACCACAGCCATCCACCCTCACCCACTGAAACTCTGGTTTTGGAAGTTGTGACAGCTATTCCGAGTCCTTCCCTTTAGTGAGGTTCTCTTTCTTCCCAGGGCGGGTAGCCTGGATGAATCCTTAGAGTGGGTTTTATGTAAACATTTAAAGGGAAGGGTTGGGGTTCTCAGCCTCTCTCCTGAAGTCCTTTCAGCCTCTATTGTAAACATTTTCACTATTTTACAACCTTCTTCAAAAGTGGGTGTTAAAACTCTATTTGTATACCTAGACTGAGGCCCAGATACTGGCCTTGACTAAACAATATACGGTAACTATAACATCTGTCTTGTACATAATTCTTCAACAACAGTTTTTTGCACTGGGGCCAGTGTTGTAGCACAGTATTTTAAGCTGCCTCTTGCAATGCTGGCATTCCATATCAGAGCACTGATTCAAGTCCTAGCTGCTTCTCTTTTGATCCAGTTCCCTGCAAATGTGCTTGGGGAAAGCAGGAGAAGATGGCCCAAGGACTCAGGCCCCTCACTCATGTGGGAGACCTGGATTCAGTTCCTGGCTCCTGGCTTCTGCCTGGCCTGGATCTGGTTGCTGTGGCTATTTGGAGAGTGAACCAGTGGATGGAAAGTCTCTCTCTGTCTCTACATTTCCAGTCACTCTGCTTTTCAAATAAATAATAAATCTTAATTTTTTCTTGTTTTAAAAAATGCATAAAGAAGCAACTGAAGTTCTAAGAAAACTAGTTCTGAACTAATATAATTTCTAGAAATTACTTTGGAAATGAATTTTTTTGGGGTGTACTTAATGTTTATTTGCAGAGCCACAGTTAATTTCAGAAAGCAAACAGTAATTATTAATTCATTAATTTTACCAGTTATTATAGAGCAGTTAATATTTGACCAACACTGTCTAAAATGGTAAAGAAGAATACAGCACAATTTAAAAGTGACATCAAGGGAACACACTGGTCTTTTGCTGAGTCTAAGACAGTGTGAGTAGGTTTTCCACCTGAGCGCACATAATTTATGAACAAGGCAGGACAGTTTATCTTGAATTGTAACTTTTCTGGGAATAAAAGATAAAGTGGCTTAGAGGACCTAGGAAAGATTAACATAGGAAGCTGTCTGTATTGATCAAAATTTGCTGTAGGCCATTTTTATTTCCTCTTTTGAAAAATGTCTGTTTAAGTCATTTGCCCATTTCTTCACTGAGTTGTTTGTTTTGTTGTTGTTGATTGAGTTTCTAGATATTTTATATATTCTGGTTAAAAACCTTTTATCAGTTGAATAGTTTGCAAATAATTTCTCCCAAGGAGAATGCTTCCAACTTTTCCCCATTCAATATGATACTGGCCATGGGTTTGTCATAAAAGGCCCTGATTGTGTTGGGGAATATTCCTTCTATGCCAAATTTGCTTAGAGTTTTCATCATGAAAAGATGTTGTATTTTATCAAATGCTGTCTCTGCATCTATTGAGATATGGTTTTTTCCCTTCAGCTTGTTAATGTGATGTATCACATTGATTGATTTGAAATGTTGATCCTGGCATATCAGGAATAAATCCCACTTGGATGATCTTTCTGATGTGTTGTTGGATTTGATTGGCTAGAATTTTGTTGAGGATTTTTGCATCTATGTTCATCAGGGAAATTGGTCTGTAATTTTCTTTGTCGCATCTTTTTCAGGTTTAGGAATTAAGATGATGCTTTCTTCAGAGACAGAATTTGGGAGGATTATTTCCCTTTCAATTGTTTTGAATAACTTGGAGAAGAATTGGAGTTAGTTCTTTAAATGTCTGGTAGAATTCAGCAGTGAATCCATCCGGTCAGGGGTTTTTCTTTGTTTGGAGTGCCTTTATTACTGATTCAATTTCTGTCTTGGTTATGGGCCTGTTTAGGTTTTCTATGTCTCCTTGGCTCAATAGAGATAGGTTGTATGTGTTCAGGAACCAATCTATTTCTTCTAGATTTCCTAGTTTGTTGGCATACAGCTCTTTGTATAATTCCTTATGATTCTTTTTATCTGTGGTGTCTGTTGTTACATTTTCTTTTTCATCTCTAGTTTTATTGATTTAGGTCTTCTCCTTTTTCTGGTGTTGGGGCCAATTTTGTGTCAATTTTGTTTATTTTTTCAAAAAACAGCTCTTTGTTTTGCTGATCTTTTTAATGTTTTTTTGATTCAATTTTTTTAAATTTCTTTTCTAATTTTAATTATTTCTTTTCTCCTACTGGCTTTGGGTTTGGTTTGCTATTGTTTTTCTAGATCCTTGAGGTGTAGTGATAGCTCATTTATTTGGTGCCTTTTTAATTTCTTGATGCATGCATCTATTGTAAACTTTCCTCTTAATTAAGCTTTAAAAATACATGTGTAAGTACATTCAAATAATATTTTTATATAAAGCTTTTATTTAAAGAATATAAATTTTTAAAGTACAGCTTATGGATTACAATGGCTTCCCCCCCATAACTTCCCTCCCACCTGCTACCCTCCCCTTTCCCGCTCCCTCTCCCCTTCTATTCACATCAAGATTCATTTTCAATTCTCTTTATATAAAGAAAATCAGTTTAGTACATATTACGTAAAGATTTCAACAGTTTGCCCTCACATAGGGACACAAAGTGAAAATACTGTTGGAGTACTAGTTATAGTATTAATTCACAATGTACAGCACATTAAGGACAGAGATCCTACATGATTTTTTTTAAAGAATTGATTAATTATCTATGCAATTTCCAATTTAACACCAAGATTTTTTAATCATTTTCAATTATCTTTATATACAGAAGATCGATTCAGTATATACTAAGTAAAGATTTCATCAGTTTGCACCCACACAGAAACACAAAGTGTAAAAATACTGTTTCAGTACTAGTTATAGCATTACTTCACATTGGATAACACATTAAGTACAGATCCCTCATGAGACGTAAGTACACAATGACTCCTGATGTTGATTTAACAATTTGACACTCTTGTTTATGGCGTCAGTAATCTCCCTAGGCTCTAGTCATGAGTTGCCAAGGCTATGGAAGCCTTTAGGGTTTGCCGACTTTGATCTTATTCCGACAGTGTCATAGTCAAAGTGGAAGTTCTCTCCTCCCTTCAGAGAAAGGTACCTCCTTCTCTGATGACACCATTCTTTCCACTGGGATCTCACTCACAGAGATCTTTCATTTAGGTCTTCTTTTTTTTTCCAGAATGTCTTGGCTTTCCATGCCTAAAATACTCTCATGGGCTCTTGAGCCAGATCCGAATGCCTTAAGGGCTGATTCTAAGGCCAGAGTGCTATTTAGGACATCTGCCATTCTATGAGTCTGCTGTGTATCTCACTTCCCATGTTGGATCATTCTCTCCCTTTTTGATTCTATCAGTTAGTATTAGCAGACATTAGTCTTGTTTGTGTGATCCCTTTGACTCTTAGTGTGATAAATTGTGAACTGAATTTGATCACTTGGACTAGTGAGATGGCCTTGGTACATGCCACCTTGATGGGATTGTATTGGAATTCCCTGGCACAATTCTAACTCCATCATTTGGGGCAGGTCCGATTGAGCATTCAAATAATATTTTAATCATTATTTCACTAATCTCTATTAAAAGAGCTGCCTTATTTTTTTATTTGAGGTTTAAAATTATTTATTAGAGCCAAAGACCTACAGCCAGAGCAGCATGGAGGGAGGCTTCCAAGAGAGGAAAGACCCCAAAAGGCCCCATAGCTTTCCGGTTTTTAAGTACAATCTTGGATACCAAACTGTCAATCAACAGGTTAGAGATAAACTTGACAAAAGACCTGATTTATTACTTATGATTAAAAAAATTATCCAAAGGGTGGAGAGGAAATCACCACTCCCTTGCTATTCTCGTGGTAAATTTGTGAATTTGGAGATTCCTAAGGAAGCTAGAAACTTTGTTCTGCTAAAGATAACAGTGAGATTTCTAAGGAAGCAGGGCACTTTGCTATAGATAAGCTTTTGTGGGGAGCAGGCACTGCGCTATTCCAAATTTCTATCAGGGGACCACCCTGACTGCCCATTACCCATTTGACTCCTCATATCCTCACCTCCTGAAGATCAAAACCCTAACATTTGTTAGGGGGAGAAGATCTACCTTCTTTATATGGGACAATTCAAATAATAATTGAAAATAATTTGACATTGAGATGATTCCATAATAATGACATAAATGAGCTGTTTATTTCAATAACTTAATGTAAAATTTTTCATGACTTTTGGGTCGTAAGGTTAATGATAAAATACATTTAGTGCCTTCCATTCCCACCCCTCTGTTTTATCTCACTCTTGTCCATAATGGTCATAATTCCAAACCAATACAACAAAAGGTCTCTACAGGTAGTAGTAGACATAGAAAGCAATTTACTAAATAATTCAAATAAATCTTAATTAACCATTCTTCACTGGTAAACTAAAAAATTAAAACGAGAATAAGTAAATCAGTTTTTAGATCCCTTTCTTACATGAATTGGTGGCCCTGAAGAAATCCCATGAATTTTCTTGGTGTGTATTCTCGTTAGTGAGATGGACATATCCACCAAAATTTTCTACCTCCACCTTTATTCTTGGATTCTTTTTCCCTTAAGTATTAAAGCTTTGTTGCAATTTTTAAAAATGTTCAGTTATTTGAGAAAGAGAGAGAGAGAGAGAGAGAGAGAGAGAGAGAGAGAGAGAGAAAGAGAGAGAAAGTACCTTCTAATCCAGTGATTTATTTCCCAAATGCCAGCTGTAACAGGGCTGAGCTAGAGATGGAACCAGGAGCCAAGAACTCAATTCTTGTCTCCAATGTGGGTGGCAGGAACTCAATTAATCAAGCCATCACGTTGCCTTCCAGGATATGCAGTGATCAGAAGTCAGGAGTGGGAGCAGGAAATTGAAGCCAGGCACTTCGATATAAGACATAGACATCTTAACCACTAGGCTTAGTGCTTGCTTCCTAAATCTTAATTCTTTTCAGGAAATTGGCTACGGGTAGGTGGTTTTGTGAGATGTTTACTAAACTTTGTAAAAGTCAAGGTCTTTACTGTGTTTTTTTTTTTTCCAAATTCTATAGTAGTATAGTAAATTCAACAACAAGAATTTCCCCTCTTTCAGTCCGTATCTGTCTCCACCTCATTCTCTCCCCAAACATGTAAATATTATGCTTTTATTCATCTTCACATATGTATGTGCATATAGAGTATGTAAACCTGTAAAAGTAATGTGTGTAAATCTGTATACACAGACACTGGACTTTAAAACTACAATTCCAAAAGACAACAGATAGAGCTATGTAAAGGAAACATTTCTACTGAGACCTGAAACTTCCTCTCATTTCAACCCCCAACCTTACCTCAAACAGGTAATCAATGTTCCTATATTTTCTCTGCTCACAAGCCTATAGAGCATACAGAGGATATATATATCCACTGAGGATTTTTTTCCTTCTTTCCTCTTCTTGTTTTTCATCCAATATTCATTCCTTTCCTTACTTCCTTATTCCTTTCCTTATTTCCTTGTTATCACAAGGGACTTTAGCAATTTACTAATTGTGGATTCTAAGCCTTTAGCAATTCATGAAATATGTTTAGTGGTCATTATCATCTCCTGAGAATGTTAGCTTCAAAAACTAAACACAAAGATAATGGAAGAGCATAGAAAATATTAGATTGTATCAAAACTAATTGTTGTAGGGTACTTCATTTCATCCAACATTTATTTTATTTTGTGAATATATTCAAATACAAATGCAAACGTGTGTGTATCTGAAATTACATGCACATGATGATATATGAATCGAAATAAGAATGCATGTGAATGAGTACTGTGTCTAGATCATTTTACAAAATTAATTGTGTGTCAATAGCAAGATTGGTTAAAACCTTTATTTGGGAAAATTTTGTTTTTCTGCTGGTTTGCACATGAATTGAAATCAAATAACTCAGAATATTAAATATTCATCATTTATATTCCATAGAGTATAGATACATGAACTATATTAAACCCACCAATAAAGTGGTACTTTGTACAGTAGTGTATCGTATCAGTGACATTGGTTGCAAAGTGGCTTTAATTCCAGGGGGACAAATGTTCCTAGTCCATGCTAAATATTTGCCTTGAAAGTATTTCCAGAAATCCAGATTGGCGTTATTTTAAGAGTGACATAGAAAACAGAACAAGGCAAAAAATATAATAGAGTAATGTAGGAAAAGTAATATCATCAACACAGTCAAAATAGGATTTTAATATTTGCTGTGTAGACAATAGAGTACAATCGTCATAGTTTTACGGCTTTAGCTTCAGTAGGAATTCAAATTCATAAGAAACATAACTTTGGGGAGGTTTTGTGGCTCAGTGACTTAAACCGCTTCTTGGGATACCATCATCTTAATTTGAGTGCCTCATTCAATTACTGGCTACTTTGCACTTTCAATCCATTCCCTGAGAATGTGCCTGGGAGGCCATAGGTGATGGTTCAAGTTCTTGGGTTCTTGTCACCCACAAGAGAGACCTGGATGGAGTTCCTGACTCTTGAGGAATGAACCACGGAGATAAGATCTCTTTTTTTATGTCTCTATCTCTCTGCTATTTTGTCTTTCAAAATAAATATTTTTTGAAAGCATGCCTTTTAAAAAATTATTTATTTAGCTTTTACCAATATAAAGAGATCATGGGCTGATGTTGAGGTGTAACGAGTTAAGCTCCCGCCTGCAAAGCCAGCATCCCATATGGGTGCTGGTTCAAGTTCTGGCAGCTCCACTTCTAATCAACTCCCTGCTTATGCACTTGGGAAAACAGTAGAAGATGGCCCAAGTGCTTGGGCCCCTGCAGCCATGTGGAAGACCTGGAAGAAGCTCCTGGCTCCTGCCTCAGACCTGCCCAGCTCTGATTATTGTGGCCATTTAGAGAGTAAACCAGAAGATGGAAGATGTCTCTATCTTCCTCAAATCTACCTTTCAAAAAAATAAAATTAATCTTTAAAAAACATATATGAAGAGAACAAATTTCATGTAGTTCATACATACAATTATAAGAATATAATGATACTTCCCTCCCTCCCTACTCTTTTCTTTGTTATTTTTCTTTTTTTAACTTTTGTGATCACATTTTAATTTGATTTAAAATCACGGGCTTAATGCTCCTCTAAATAAAAACTTCAGCAAGTAAGAGTAGAAAGACGACTGCTCAGTATGAATACAGACAGGGGCTATCAGCAGTAATCAGAATCAAAGATGTCAATTTCACCCGTATACATTTTTTTTTACACTCTCTATATTAGCTACCAAAACTTAGAGAAAACATATGATACTTATTTCACTAAATGTAATGATCTCCAATCACATTAATTGTGTTGCAAAAGACAGGATTTCTTTTTTTTTTTTACAGCTGAGTAGTACTCCGTAGTGTATATATACCACTTATTATATAAAATGGTATTTTATACCATTTTCTTTACCCAATCATCACCTGATGGACATCTAGGTTTATTCCATATCTTAGCTACTGTGATGGAGCTGCAGTAAACATTTCATGATTTCATTTCATTTGGGTAAATTTCCAGAAGTGGGATGACTGGTCATATGGTAGATCTATTTTGAGATTTCTGAGGATTCTCCAGACTGTCTTTCATAACGGTTGCACAAGTTTATACACCTAATGACAGTGTATTAGGGTACCGTTTTTCCCATATCCACACCAGCATCTGTTATTTTTTGATTTTTGGATGATAGCCATTCTAACTAGGGTGAGATGAAACCTCATTGTGGTTTTTATTTATATTTCCTTGATGGCTAGTGATCCTGAACATCTTTTCCTGTGTCTGTTGGTCCTTTGTATTTCATCCTTTGAAAAATGCCTGTTCAAGTTCTTTGCCCATTTTTAAACTTTTGTTTTATTGTTGTTGAGTTTCTTGAGCTTATGTATTGTGGGTATTAATCCTTTATCAGATGCATGATTTGCAAATAGCTTTTAACAGTTTAAACACTTCACCAGTAAGTACCAGCAAAGGACTTTTTGGAACGGAGTTGGTGAATATAAAAATATCTGAATACATCTATTTATAAGATTATGTATTTTATTCCATCTATTTCAATTCATTCTTACCAAATCCATTGACAACCACAGAACACAAATTCGGGTTTGGCTACCTCATTCTTTTTCTGGCTTAAATCACCTATGTATAACAGAGATAAAAACGTGGCAAAAATCTTTTGCCTTAATTTATCATTTGAAAATTTCAGAATTTTATAATGTATTTTTGAAAATTTTTGCGCAAATTCTATAGAAATTGGCAGTGTGAGCTTGTTAAGTCTGAAGTTCCATACTCACCTTTAGGTAGTGACTGGGAGCGAAGAGAAATGATTGATTTTTATATTCCAGGGGTTAAACATTCAACATTCTTGGAATAGAACAAATGAATATCTATGTCTAGGGATCAAGATTCAGATGAAATGTGTCTAGAACAGCATGCAAAGTTTGGAAAAGGAAGTTACCAGCGATATTGTAACAGAAAACACAGACTGACTGCCAGCTGGACTGGCTATGAAACTTGGCTCAGCTGAGTGATGAAAAGTAGCTCCCCAGTTGCATTGTGAAAAAATAATGAAACAGTAATATTGGGACAGACATGCAAATCAGAACCAGCACCAAATCCAAGATTAATCCAAGATCCAATTAAGCCAAAAGGTAACAGGAATAGCATTAATTCAAGTCTTGGCTCAGATGTCGTCTGTGCAATGAAGTCATCCTCCTCCTCTTGAAAATAACTCTTTCCCACATCCCTTACTTTCACTTCATATCCCTTTGCTATTTGCTTGTTTGTTTACTCTGGGTCTCCTTCGAAAGAATGGAATTTCTAAAAAGAGGAGGAACTCAGTCTGCCTAGTTTACTGCACAATCACCAAAATTTGACACAGTCTTGGCACACAGTAGATGCTTAATGAATGCTTCCACAATAAAAGACACCAGTACTTTTAATTCCACAATTGGAAATGTGTACTTTGTTTGAGACTTCTTTTTCCTTATTTTCCATCTATTTCCGACAATGTTCATTCTCTCATTGGAACAATGCCTCCCTTGTCTTCTTTTAAAGATGTATTCATTGACTTAAAAATCAGAGTGACAGTGAAAGAGAAATACACACACACACACGGGGAGAGAAAGAGAGAGAGAGAGAGAGAGAGAGAGAGAGAGAGAGAGAGATTTTCCATCTACTGATTCCCTCATTCCCTCATTCCCCAAATACTCACACCATCTGGGATTGCACCAGGATAAAACCAGGAGCCAGGAACTCCCTGTAGGTCTCCCACTTGGGGCAAAAACCCAAGAACTTGCACCATATTTTCTTGATTCACAGGTTCTTTATCAGGAAGCTGAATCAGAAATGGAAGGGCCTGGATTTGAAGCAAATATTCTTATATGGGATGCTGGTGTGTTGCAAGGGAGGCTTGATCTGTGTCCCTCCAACACCCACCCCAACCTCCATTATTTTTTACTTCCTTTCCCTATTTTTATTATCTTGGTTCTAAATCCTCATCTGGAGCAATGAAGTTCTGCAGTTTATTTGCTACAGCCATCAAAAAATTAACATAGGAATATCAACAAATGAAGACATTGATTTCTCACTTTTTAAAAGATAGATTTATTTATTTGAAAGTCAGAGTCACGGCAAGAGGGAGAGTGGAGGGAAAGAGAGAGGAAAGAGAGAGAGAGAGAGAGAGAGAGCGCGAGAGAGAGAGAGCTTCCATCATTGGTTTACTTCCCAGCTGTCTACAACAGACAACACTGAGCTAGGTCAAAGCCAGGAGCTTCATTTGTGTTTTCCACATGGGTGGCAGGGGACTAAGTACTTGGGCTGTCTTCCTCTGCTTTTCCCAGGCCGTAATCAGGGAATTGGATTAGAAGTAGAGCAGCCAGGACATGAATTGGCACCCATATATGATGTAGGCACTGTAAATGGTGGTTTTACCAATGACACCACAATGTTGGCCCCTGATACCGAGTTGTTTTAAAATTACCAATCAAGCTGTGCATTAGGGCTTCTAACCTTCCGTCTTCCAGGAATACAGCTGTCCCTGTTACTGGATGCCCTTCTGTACCACAAATTAAAGCAAATGCAAATTACCTGAAATTGTATCAGTACTAATCAAATATATGTGGATTCACTATTCTATTTTAAACCCGTATTTTTTTTCTCATAGATTTAAAAACTTCTGAAAAATAGTTCCATGTTATATGGGCTCATACTTTTGTTATCTTCCTGAGCTCTCAGGACCCAAGCATTAAATTTTCAAATACTCTCTAATCAGAATTCATATTTTTAATCAGTGACAAACTAAATCATATTTTTTATCTTTAAATTTTGTCTTTGTAAATCACTCTTCTTTCATAACCTGGCAAAAGAAAGGATATTAATTATGATACTATGATCTCAATTTTTTAACTGAATATATTTAAATGTATTTGACTTATTCAGAATTATTCTATTTTCTTTTTTAAAATGATATATGAAGCTTTTTGCATTTACTATGCAAAATATTATGCTTTAAATATATGTACACATTAGAATAAATAAATCAAGCTAATTCACATGTGTATTACCTCAGATAATTATAATTTTATGATGAGAACACTTTACACCCGCTTAGCATTTTTCAAGAATATAAAATACTTTTAACTGTAGCCACTATGTTGTAAATCTTGATTTTCAGAATTACTTTCTTTTTTTTTTATATATACAGAAGATCGATTTAGTATATACAAAGTAAAGATTTCAACAGTTTGCACCCACACAGAAACACAAAGTATAAAGTACTGTTTGAGTACTAGTTCTACCATTAATTCACATAGTACAACACATTAAGGACAGAGATCCTACATGGAGAGTAAGTGTACAGTGACTCCTGTTGTTGATTTAACAGTTGACACTCTTGTTTATGGTGTCAGTAATCACCGGAGTCTCATGTCATGAGATGCCAAGGCTATGAAAGCCTCTTGAGTTCGCCAACTCGATCTTATTTAGACAAGGTCATAGTCAAAGTGGAAGTTCTCTCCTCCAAACATTTACTTATTGATTTATGTGCAAAAAAGAGAAACAAAGATAAAAGGCAAAACTGAGAGAGAGAGAGAGAGAGAGAGAGAGAGAGAGAGAGAGAGAGGCAGAGAGACAGAGAAACAGAGAGACAGAGAGAGAGAGAGATTTCCCAGCCACTAGTTCACTCTCCAGATGGCCACAACAACAAGGTGTGGATCAGGCTGAAGCTAGGAGCTAGGAATTTCATTCTAGTCTTCCATGTAGGTGACAGGGGCCCAAACAATGCGACCATCTTCCATTGCTTTCCTGGACACATTATCAGGAAGCTGGATTGGGAGCAGAGTAGCTGAGACTCAAATCAGTGCTCCCATATGGGATCTCTACATTAAAGGCCAAGGCTTACTGTGCTGTGTGCCACAATACGGGCCTCCAGAATAGTTATTGTAAAGACCTAAAGCATGCAAATGATTTTGTAGTGAAGAGCAAGGTTTGGTGGATTAAATTTTGTTGTATTGAGGGAAGGAAATGAGTTTCAGGATTGTCAGATGTCTAAAAAATCTGATCATAAAAAACTGTTCCTGATGAATGAAATAGAACAGGAGACATGAGAAGAATGAGAAGGTTAAAGTTTTACATCTATCTGTGTGTCTATTCACCCATATCCACATATATATATATATGTGTGTGTGTGTGTGTGTGTGTACAAGTGTAACTAGAAAGACTCAAAATAAATGTGAACTCATATTTCCTTCACACACACACACACACACACACACACAAATTTGCTGACCTAACTCAGCTGCCCTAATGTCCAATATACTGTGTCAAGAATGGCTCATCAAAATGTCGATACCTATTGGCAAACAGGCATTCTTCAGAGTTGCTTCTAATTTGGCTCTTTTTTCCTGCAAATATCATCTCTCTGAAGTGATACAGCTACAATGAAAATCTGAGAATGGTTTCCTTTGAAAATCTTGCAGTAACTCTGTACCAAGTCCTGAATAAATCTGACATATTTTGCATATATGTCAGATTCTCCCATCACTCAGCCTCTGGTTTCCATTCTGACTTTGTTTTTTTACCATTTCTCTGGTCATTAAAAAAATCTCCTCAGTTTCCTGAGTCAAGCATACTGTTTCACGCTTTCAAATCAGTGTAGTCAGCATACTGCTAGTGGATGCAGAAGGTTGAACCATGACACAGCAAGCTCCTGCAGAAAGTATCTCCGTTTAATAGGCAACCAAATGGCACTCGTACTTCTTTCATTTGGGATTCTGCTTTCAGTTTAATGTCCAGAAATTACTCTTTTAACACAGAACTAATAGCTCTCTCCCACTGCTGTAAAGCATAAAGCAGACAAAATAGGCAATCAGCTATCAGATAATGTTCAAAGGAGACACAAAGCTAGAGATCCATAGCAAAAGAGAGAAACCATTCCTAGGATAATAAAAAACAGGTGACCACATTTAACATAATGAATTTGAGGACAACAACATGTTTTAAATGCATTAAATGAAGTTTCTGTGTGTAAAATCCGAATATTAAGAGGATGTCATGAAACAAGCAATAAGTTTCTAAAATAAAAATAGGGGTTCTGATATAACACACCAATCATTTCAGCACAGAATTGACTATGATGAGACCGGAATGAGGTTCATAGAAATGGAATAGCAACACAGAAGTAATGCAGGATGAGAAATTAGTTGATAAAAAAATTAGAAGTTCTTAATTATTAATTTGCAATTAATAACCAATTTTCTAGTGGAGAAAAAATATGAGGCCATTGTGTACTATTTGCAGTTGTTAAACAAAACTGTGTTTCAGTCATCTGTCTTATAATCATGTACAATTATTTTTCAAGATCAGAGTTTTTCCTTTCTATTCGTTCTTGTTGCTGCTGTGAGTCTCCAAAAATTCTTAGCTAAGGAATTCTTAGCTAAAAGTTCATTATTTTAGTACTCTAATCTCATCAGAAGTTACTTTAGCAAAGATTATTGTTTCCTATTTATGCAACTTTTCCTTGCATGTGGTAGTTACAGCAAGTGGCTTTTGTCTTTGCTATATGGATGGCTATTTCTTCTGTTAAATCACATCAAGTAACAATTGCTCTTCTAAGGAAGTGTTACCTGCCCCTCCCCTACCTATCCCATGCTCTTTCCCAGAGCATGTGACTGCTATGGCTTATCCACACTCAGGTGCTTAATTCACAGCGATGCTATCTTATTCTCATAAGCAATTTCTTTCACTAGATCAAATGGAAGTTGGGGTGATGGAGTCACTTCTTCACATCAATCTCTTATTCACAGTCATACAAAATATGAATAGACAACAGAGTATTGGAGACAAACAAGGAAGGAAAGGGAAAATTAAAAGAAGGAGAAAGAAAAAGGTGGAGAAAAGAAGGGAGAGAAAAGGGAAATGAAAAGTGTTGAGCTCTCAAGCCACAATTCTTCTGAAAAGTCTTCCTTTTAAGTGTCATGGAAAAAATTACTATCATGGCGAAATGAAGGAGTAAAATGGAAATTCGGTATTTCCAATTCAAGCTACTTTTTTCCAAATGAAACAATATACATAAGTATTATCTTCTCGTTTAATCTTGTTTTATTAGTTTGTAAATTCTATGATTATAACATAAAGTACTCAAAGACATCAAATAATTAGTTTTCCATGCTTTAGTACATATTGTACCATGCCCAGTGTCTTTTTAAATTCTTGATAACTAATAGTAATAACATGCCATAAATGGTCTTCATAATATCTTTACAACTCCTAGTAATGAGTAAATAATGTATCCATAACTTCTCTTTATGGTTCCTTTTCAAGTTTTACTGGATTCACATGCAAGGACAGATGGATAGCTTTGTCATAGGAGATGAACAATAATAAGAATTACATATGGTTTTCTTTCTATTGAGGTTATTTACAATGTAATTCTCTCCATTCTTTCACCATAATGCTGCACTGTTACTGGCATAAATCCTCTTTGACTTTTTTTTAACTATAAATTAAAATATACAAAATTATACTTGCCCATTTTAACTATTATTAGAAGGCAGAAGGTTTAGTTCTCTAAGACCAGAAAGAATGTCACCTAAGTAATTTATTAAAACTCTGGTAAGATTTATTATTGTGATTTTAGTCTTAACAGTGCCAGAAGCATTTTGGGAAGGAAATTCCACTAAGAATAATATATATATAAATATATATATATTATATATATATATATTTTGTTTGTCTTCAGTTTCTTCTTTTTTAAAAGCTTTTATTTAATGAATATAAATTTCCAAAGTACAGCTTATGGATTACAATGGCTTCCCCCCCATAACTTCCCTCCCACCCACAACTCTCCCCTTTCCCGCTCCCTCTCTCCTTCCATTCACATCAAGATTCATTTTCAATTCTCTTTATACACAGAAGATCAGTTTAGTATATATTAAGTAAAGATTTCAACAGTTTGCCCTCACATAGGGACACAAAGTGAAAACACTGTTGGAGTACTAGTTATAGTATTAAATCACAACGTACAGCACATTAAGGACAGAGATCCTACATGATATTTTTTTAAAAAATTGATTAATTTTCTATGCAATTTCCAATTTAGCACCAAGGTTTTTTTTCATTTTCAATTATCTTTATATACAGAAGATCGATTCAGTATATACCAAGTAAAGATTTCATCAGTTTGCACCCACACAGAAACACAAAGTGTAAAAATACTGTTTCAGTACTAGTTATAGCATTACTTCACATTGGACAACACATTAAGGACAGATCCCTCATGAGACATAAGTACACAGTGACTCCTGATGTTGATTTAACAATTTGACACTCTTGTTTATGGCGTCAGTAATCTCCCTAGGCTCTAGTCATGAGTTGCCAAGGCTATGGAAGCCTTTAGGGTTCGCCGACTTCGATCTTATTCCGAAAGGGTCATAGTCAAAGTTGAAGTTCTCTCCTCCCTTCAGAGAAAGGTACCTCCTTCTTTGATGGCCCCGTTCTTTCCACTGGGATAGTTCCTTGTAAGGTGTAGATTTGGAAACTGTTTCCAGATGCACTTAATAAGAAGTTTGTATTGAATATTTAGGTTTCTAGCAAATTAGCATATTAATAGTTGTTTTGTTTTTGCTGAAGAAATCTATTGGAAGAGCCATGGTTCAATTTTTTACTCAACCTGTGATGGTTTACAATGCTAACTCCTTTGTCAACTTCATCTTGTTAATGTGTAGTCAGCACATTCAGTTTACCAAACTGAATCACAACATCATTTGTCTATACCAAGAATAGCATTGCCAAACTCTGAAAAAATTAAAAACAGAATTCATTAAAAGGTATATTCACTTAAAAATAGCAAAATGAGAATTGTTGATCAAAACAATAATAAAACATATAATGTATGGTAAAAACTTAAGGAACACAATTATTATGGTGTTAGAAGCAGGAGATACGGCCAGTGCCGTGGCTCACTTGGCTAATCCTCCTCCTGTGGCATTGGCACCCCTGGTTCTAGTCCTGGTTGGGGCGCCAGATTCTGTCCTGGTTTCTCCTCTTCCAGTCCAGCTCTCTGCTGTGGCCCAGGAAGGCAGTGGAGGATGGCCCAAGTACTTGGGCCCTGGACCAGCATGGGAAACCAGGAGGAAGCACCTGGCTCCTGGCTTCAGGTCGGCACAGTGCACTGGCCGTAGTGGCCATTTGGGGGGTGAACCAACGGAAGGAAGACCTTTCTCTCTGTCTCTCTTTCACACTAACTCTGCCTGTCAAAAAAAAAAAAAAAAAAAGAAGCAGAAGATAAAAGTCTATAAAAAGTCCTAAGAATTTATGTGCTTTGTGCTTAGGTAATGCACAAATTTAAGGTTTTTTTTTTTTTTTTTCTTATTTTCAATAGAAAGAGCAAAAATACAACTTAAGTGGTTTAGTGTGTATTTACCCAAAGTCACAGAACTAGAACATGTAGTAAAGACAGATTTCATTTTCAGATATACTCAGTTTGCAAACTGTTATTCTTCTTAAAAAATTATATTTATTTATTTTCATTTATTTGAGAGAGAGAGAAACAGAGACAGAAACACGTAGAGATCTTCCATCAGTTTTTTCAATCCCCACCTACAACAATTGGAGCTGGGCCAGGCAGAAGCCAGGAAGCTGAAACTCTATTGGGGTGTCCTGCATGGATGGCAGGAACCCGATTTATTTATTTATTTACTTATTTATTTATATAGACATTCACCCATATGCAATAAATTTTGAAATAATCACAAATCATTGAAACTATAGTAGTATAATATCCTTAACCATTAGTTTGACAAAGATATAAAATGAAATTTAGCAAAATCATATTTGTAGCAATATCAATACACACAATTTTTCATTTATTGCTTTTTGATTTTTTTTCTTTTAGCTCCCACATGTAAGAGAGAAGATGCCATATTTGTCTTTTTGTGACCAGCTAATATCACTCAACATGATGCCCTCCAGTTGCATCAATTTTTTGCCAATGGTTGTGACGTGGGAAAACTCAAGTACATAGCTAGTTTATAAGCTGGAAGCCACACCTCCCTTGACCCTAAGTGATCTTATCAACCCACCTGTCAATCAGACTATGTAACCACTCCCCTTTCAGAAGTGGATAAGAATCCTGGTGAAGGGTAGGATGTTTCTCTCTCTCTCTCTCTCTCTCTCTCTCTCTCTCTCTCTCTCTCTTTCTCTCTTTCTCTCTCTCTCTCTCTCTATTCCTCCAACCCCCCCATTCTCATGGACCCTAGGAAAGTCTGGTATGGAGGTCCTTCTTTAACCTTCCTGGCACACTCTCCCTTAATAAAACCCTTTTCACTCCATAAATAAACCTTATTATGCATGCTACATATTGTGTTTGTCCCGGTACTTAGACTTCTTCTCTAAGTAACAGGCAAGAGACTGATACAGGAATTTGAGCCCATCCTAGCCCAAAACATATTGACGAGCCAGGCAGGAGAAATCCATTTCAAAAAGGACAACATAGTAAAATTCAAAGTTTCTGTCCTGTCAATGAGCAGTTAAGTTTCTCTGTCTGCCAGTCTCTTCTCTCAGTGCTTGAGGTGTGGGAAGGTCAGCTAAAATGCAGAGTCTAATGTCTCTTTTGTTTCTGATTTTAGTAGATTTTAAGGAGCAGAGGCTAATGCAGACTGTTAGCATTAATGAAATTTGGGTGGAAAGGCAGGAAAAGAGGGGCAAATTTGCAAATGTTTGTCAATATATAGATATTTCCAGGCTGTTTGTAACATGTTACTAAGGATAATTTATTTATTTTCAGAGGTTAAAACTTAAGCCTTTACTTTTATGGGATGGTTTCACCATTATCAGACAATTGCTTTGCCTCACATTTTTGATTTTCAGGTCAGGCATGCTAGACAACTTTTCATTTGCTAATTTCTTGGGTGGGGGGATGGTGAGAAGAAAAATATCTGTTGCCTAGGAACTGTGATAGTGTCAGGAAGACAGAACTCCAAACATGGCAGAGGTTCCACCTCCTGCTGTGGAGGGTGGGACGTCTGTCCCAGTATGGTGCTTCCAGTAAAATGTGTGGCTTCCATGGTGGTGGCCTCCATGGCAGATTGTGTGCTGTAGCAACAACCCCAGCCTGCAGTACTAAGGCCTGCCATGCACCCTCAAACCCCACAGTGCTGGAGGCCACTTGTGTACGCCAGTAGGCGCTGAGACCCAGCTTGGCCAGCAGCAATGGTGGAGTTTTGCCAAGTGACATTTTTTATTTTAGCTTTTTATTTTTTAACCTTTATGCTGGTTCTTGTGGGCCTCCTGAGGATCAGTATCCCAGGCATGGCAAGCCTTCTGGGATGGTGTTTCCCAGACTAGGTGGTATTTTTCTTTTTGCTTTTATGGTACTTTGGCTTCAGGCTGGCTAAACAAACTTTGAGACCCCTCTTAGTGGGCTGGGTAAAAGACTAAACTCCATTGTGGGTGTAAAGTGATTCTGGGATACCATATTACTTGTTAAGTCATGTGTTCACTCATAACTGGGTTCAAACTTAGCTTTATCTACCTATGTCTTCCCAGGTTACAAGGTGATTCAACTATGGGTAGTTCTACATCCATCCCCATGGATACACCCCTAAGACATACACTTAGTAATTGGGAAGCCCTTAGGCTAAACGGTATTGTTAAAGAAAAGTTGATTTCTTTTTTTTTTTTTTTTTTGACAGGCAGAGTGGACAGTGAGAGAGACAAAGAGAAAGGTCTTCCTTTTTGCCGTTGGTTCACTCTCCAATGGCCACCACGGCCGGCGTGCTGCGGCCGGCGCACCGCGCTGATCCGAAGGCAGGAACCAGGTGCTTATCCTGGTCTCCCATGGAGTGCAGTGCCCAGGCACTTGGGCCATCCTCCACTGCACTCCTGGGCCATAGCAGAGAGCTGGCCTGGAAGAGGGGCAACCGGGACAGAATCCGGCACCCTGACCTGGACTAGAACCCGGTGTGCCAGTGCCACATGGTGGAGGATTAGCCTATTGAGCCGCGGCACCGGCCAAGTTGATTTCTGTCTGCAATAGTGTGTGGCCTAGAAATAGGTTGAGAAATGGGGAAACATGGCCAATAAATGAGACTCGTAATTATAATATCATTTTGGAATTTGACCTGTATTACAGAAAACAGAAAAATAGTCATAAGTTGCTTATGTACAGGCTTTTATGGCATTATATCAATGTTTTAATTACAAAAGGAATGTTGGACTATACCTTGCCCCTACTATCTGAGTGGAAAAGGGATAACCAATAGGCATAGTTAATGATAATTAATTACTGACTGGTTCTGAGCTATTGCAGACTCAACCTTCAAGGGTCATCTAAGAAAATTGCTATGTCCCCTCTTGTGTGTTCAACCTGACTTTTTACCTATGGCCCCAAGAAACCTCCAACTTTTAACCCTGCCTGCTCTCCCCACCAGAGGGCAGCCCAACTGGGGTTACTTGCAGTTGAGCCCCCTGTGGTCTGAAAAGGGGAACACTTTGAGAGAAATAACCAGTGGGACAGGGACTGTTAAAATATATGTCCCTTTCACCGTATCTGACTTAATCCATGGTAAAGAAAAGTTAGAGAGATTTTCAGAAGATCCTACTAGATTTATTGAGAAGTTTCAGGCCCTGACCTTAGCTTATGACCTTAGTTGGAATGACATACATGTTATTTTATCTACTTATATGGCAGAAAGAAAAACAGCATATTTGGATAGAAGCTCAGAAACATGCTGATGAAATGTCAGTCCAGTATCCCGACAGTTTCTCTGTGGGGGTCTTAGCAGTCCCAAGTAACACATCTGATTGGAATTACCAAAAGGGACATTTGGATTTACAGCTACAAGACCATATGGTCTCATGCCTACTGGCAAGGATGAAGAAATGTATTGCAAAACCTGTAAACTATGGAAAGATCAAAGAAGTAGTGCAAAGTCTGGATGAGAATCCAGCTATGTTCCAGGGACAGCTTGCAGAAGCAATAAAAACATATACTGACATAGATCCTAAATCTCTACAGGGGCAGATACATCTTGGTACTCGTTTCATTATGCAGTTGGCAGCAAATATTAGAAAAAAAGCTTCATAAACTAGCCACGGGGCATCAACCCCACATTAGCCAATTGATAGAAATAACATTCCAAGTGGTTAACAATAGGATAAGAAAGAGAAGAGGATGTTCTGACATGGGAAGCAGGTCAGACAATAGGCCCATTGGATGATAATAATTGAATCTAGCATGTTGTGATATTGGGGGCAGCCCAGGGGGAATCCTGCCATGGCAGGAAGGTGCTTCAAATGTGGATGGTTGGGACAGTGGCAGGAAGGGCATCTCTCCCAAAAGCACCCTCGTGGCATGCCCTAGTGCAAAAAGAGTGGCCACTGGAAGAAGGACTGTCCCTTTCTCCAAGGGGACTCCTACTACACTCAAGGCCTTCCCTGAAGCTTGACAGGGCCTGGGAATTCTGAAGGCTCCTGAGGAGTTTAACATCTCATACCGAGAGCCCTGGATGACCACTGAGGTTGCAGGTAAGTGTGTTATATTTTTAATTGACACAGGAGCCACTTAATCTGTTCCAGCTTCCCATGCTGGACCTCTTTCCCCTGAGAGTTGTACTGTTGTGAGAGTTGATGGGAGACCTTGGTCCCAAAGATTCACCTTACTCTGAGTGTGTCAAATAGAAGATATTCTTGTTACTCACAAAGTTTTGGTTATGTCAGAGTGTCTGTTAAGCTAATTCTAATTCATTTGTTAAGATCCTAGTTGGTACTGAGGCAGGTTCTAGTTTACACAATATTCCTGCTGATATAAAATGTAGATCACCAAGTTTGGGATCAAGGAATTCCTGGATAGGCTACACATGCCATACCTGTCAAAGTTTTCTTAAAGGATAAGACTGCATTTCCTCATCAGTGCCAGTATCCAATAAAACCAGAGGCTAGAAGGGACTTCAACCCTTGATTGATAGATTTCTCAAACTTGAACTCTTGGTTCCATGTCAGTCTTCCTGTAATACTCTTATCTTGCATATTTTAAAGCCAAATGGAGGGTACAGGATGGTTTGGGACCTCAAGGCTGTTAATGAGGCAGTTGTTCCAACTCATCCTATTGTGTCAAATCCTTACACTATATTGACACAGATCCCTGAAGGGACTTCATGGTATGCAGTCTTAGACCTAAAGGATGCTTTCTTATACATCCTATTAAGTTCAGAATCTGAGTTTTTATTTGCCTTTGAATGGATTGACCCAGCCTCAAGTATAACACAACAATATACATGGACAATCCTCCCACAAGGTTGCTGGGATATTCACACTTGTTTGGTAATGCAGTTACAAAAGACCTCAGGGAACTACAGCTAAAGGGTAGAGCAATCTTGCAATACAAAGGTGATATACAGTCCCTCTAAGGAGGACTCAAATGAAAATACCATCCAAGTTTTAAACTTCTTAGCAAAATGAAGATACAGAGTTTCCCCCAAAAAATCTTAGGTTTCTAACAAAAGGTAGATTGCTTGGGATATACTCTGACCCTAGGAAAGTGTGCTCTTTCAGTTAAGAGAAAGGGAGCTATTCTATGTGTAGTGTTACCACAGATGAAAAAGCAGCTAACAACATTTCTTGGAATAGTAGGATTCTGTAGAATATGTGCTCCAGGATTTGGGTTAATAGCCAAACCTTTGTATACCACTTTAAAAGTCCCTGACACAGACCCACATAGTTGGACAGGGGAGTTACAGAAGGCATTCCAAAGAATTAAAGAGCTTTTAACAGAAGCTCCAGCATTAGGTATCCCTAACCTGAGTAAGCCATTCACCTTGTTTATAGCAGAGAAACAGGGGTTGATTTAGGATTGCTAACTCAGAAATTGGGTCCACTTCCAACCAGTGGCATATTTTTCTAAACAGCTAGATTCAGTGGCTACAGAGTGGACTACATGCTTAAGGGCTGTTACTGCTATAACACTCTTGGTGGAGGAAGCCACCAGACTTTGGGCCAACTACTTGTAGTTCAAACTCCACACCGAGTGCAAGGTGTCTTAGAAATCAGAAGACATCACTGACTAACAGGAGGATGTCTCACAAAATATCAGACACTCTTAAAAGGCCTCAACTCAGAAACTCTGTTGCCACCTGAGAGTACTGAACAGTTGACTCACTCTTGTGTAGAAACTATAGAATAAGTGTTTTCTAGTAGACCTGACCAGTGAGATGAGCCTGTAGGTAATTCAGATGTTGAGTGGTTTATTGGCAGTAGCTACATGAAGGAAGGGATTAGAAAGGCAGGTTGTGCCATAGTATTATAGTAATATTATGCACGCAATAGAAACGCAAGCATTGCCAAATAATACTTTAGCTCAAAAAGCCGAACTTATTGCATTAACTAAAGCTTTATAATTGGGAAAAGGTCAATGAGTTAATTCATGTACAGATTCCAAATATGCTTTCCTTGTGTTACATGCGCACACACCAATTTGGAGAGAAAGAGGCTCATTGACTGCAAATAATTCCCCTGTTAAATATGGAAAGGAGATATTAGCTCTACTTCAGGCAGTCCTGGAACCTTTGGAAGCATAAGGCACATCAGAAGGAAGACAACTATGCTAGCAAAGGAAAATGCATTTGCAGATAAGTCAGCAAAAAGAGTCGCTGCACAAGAAGCTCTAGAAAAGGCTCTCATACCTCAGCCTATGACTGAGGAGCCTCAGTATCCTGAGTCTGAGCTTGAATGGGCCTAACAACAAAGTTATACTAAAGATGCTGTTGGATGGTGGACTTTAGACCACAAGGTCATGCACTCAATGGCCTCTCAATGGAAAATTCCTAAGGAAATACATGACTCTATCCACCTGAGGAGAGGAGCATCAATGCAAATGGTCTTTTGAATGTTTGGAGGGAAAGGACTAAGTGCTGTGAAAGAAAGTAACTCTTTTTGTCAATGATTTTGTTGACAAAATAACTCCGGTGGTCATGTAAAGCTACCTCCTGTGCAAAGGACAGGAACATATCCAGGTGAAGATTGGCAGACTATCTTTACTAACATGCCTCCAGTGAATAATTACAAATATCTTTTAGTTTTTATTATACTTTCACAGGATGGATGGAAGCTTGATAATTTGAACAGAAAAGGCACATGAAGTATCCAAAGCTTGCTAAAGGACATTATGCCATGCTTTGGACTCCAGAGGCCTAATGGACTTTCCTTTGTATCTAAAATAACTCAGCAGGTAGCTGCTGCTCTAGGAGCTTGGGACCATTTCCATGCCTCTTGGAGACATCAGTTAACAGGCAAACTTGAAAAGGCTAATCATAGTCTTAAGAAGATTCTAGCTAAGCTTTGCCAAGAGACCTCAAGAACATGGCTTAAACTATTGCCTATTGCCCTTCTCGGGATGAGAATAGCATTCAACACTGCCCTAAAGCTTAGTTTAGATATGAAATGCTATATGGAAGGCCTTTCCTCACCTCCGACATTCTTCTTGAGTCAGAGATTCAAGATCAGATAAAGTATGCTATCAGTTTAGGCCAAGTTCAAAAGGCTCTGATAGAGTATGCCAATAAAATTCTCCCAGTGTCAGATCCTAAAACTTATGCACAGCCTATTTCTCCAGGAGATTTAGTTTTATTAAAAACCTGGAAGGAAGGATCCCCTTCCGACCAGTTGCAGCCTAAATGGAAGGAACCATATCGGGTGCTGCTGAGCATGCCTATCTCAGTGAAATTACAGAGTCTCCCAAACTGGATACATTTGTCAAGGATTAAACATCTATTTCTGGAGTCTTCACAGATGAACTTGAAAGATAAGTCTGCCTACGCCTGTGAGTCAATTGAAAATCTCAAGTACCTCTTCAAAAAGCAAAAGGATAAGTAAATCTTTTGCTTTTGTTACATCAAGACTACTGCAGTTTAAAAGGCGGACATGTTGTACCTACTTCTTTTGATTCTTGTTGGGAGCTGTTATTGTTAGAGAAACTCATTAGTGGGTTC
This sequence comes from Sylvilagus floridanus, assembly GCA_949820135.1. NCBI lineage: Eukaryota > Metazoa > Chordata > Mammalia > Lagomorpha > Leporidae > Sylvilagus > Sylvilagus floridanus. Next base: position 36,790,621 of record OX463236.1, read on the forward strand.
TTCTATTGTAATACTACAAGATCCTGCTGAACTACATGAAGCTTATTTTAAAAACCTGACCATTGCTTTAGGCAATCTGGCTTATACTTCAGGCTAACGTTTTCAGCAAGTACTTACATCTGTGGACACTTTGTGCAAGGTAGTTTTGGACAACCAACAGGCTCTAGAGTATATAGTGCTAGAACAAGTTAGAACATGTGCAGTGAATAGTGGGATCTGCCACCTCTACTTGAATAGTAGCAAGTTTACTGAAAGAGATAGTAAAATCTCTACACTCAGGCTAAATGGTTTTATAATCTGCACAAGGACAACCCATCATGACCCACTATCTGGGAATCTATAAAATATATTCTTTCCACCTTAAAGGGTACTCAACTTGCAATTTATTTTGTTCTAGTTTTGATCATACTGATTGATAAACTTGTGTATTTCAGAATTCAACAATGTCTAAAGGTAATGACGACCATGCAGGGATCATAGCCATTGGTGGTGACTGAAAATTTTCCAGCTCATGAAATGGATTCATCAGATGAGATAGGAAGAGATTTCTGCACCCAAGACAAGCAAAGGCTGCATCCATAATCAGCAGAAAGTGGATATAGAAGATATGATGAGTCTATGTCCTTCCTATCCCCTTTGGACTAAGGGTCAGGGATCTCTGAGGTGTGAATGATGTGGGAAAACTCAGGGTAGATAGCTAGTCTATGAGCTGGAGACCACAGCTTCCTTGCCCCTATGTAACCATATCAACCTATCTCCTGTCAATTAGACTATGTAACTGCTACCTTTTGGAAGCAGATAAGAATGGCTACTCTGACAGGGATGAGTTGATATCTCATTCTGGTTTGAATATCTTTCAGTAATGACTAGTGATATAGAGTATTTTTCCATATTTTATTGGCTATTTGTATTTCTTCTTTTGAGAACTGTCTATTGAGATTCTGTGCTCATTTCATATCTGAAATGGTTTTGTTGTTGTTGAGGTTTTTACACTGTTGATATTTTCTGGCTATTAATCCTTTTGTTGGATACTTTTTTCTTATTCTGTTGAATGTCTCTTAGCTCTATTGATTGTTTCCATTTTGTGCAGAAGCTTCTGAGTTTGTTATAACCCCATTGGCTTAGTTTTGGTTTTGCTGCCTGTGTTTTAGAAGGTCTTATCAAAGAAGTCATCACCTATACCAGTGTCTTGGAAGTTTTCCCCTACATTTTCTTCCAACATTTTCATAACTCAGTTGTTAAATTTAGGCCTTTGATCCATCTTGAGTTGACTTTTTCTATATGGTGATAGACATGGACCTTAATTTCATTCTTCTACATGTATACATCCAATTTTTGAAGGACAGGAGTGAAAAGGAAGCACTGGTGAGGCAGGAGTCAGGAGACAACAGACAAACCTGGAGCATAAAGCAAGAAGACAGCCTGAGGTGTTATAGACTGAATTTTAGGGTCTCCCCTAAAAGCTATAATGGTGAAACCCTAAGCTCCAATGTGATTGCATTTGGAGATAGGCCACAAAGAAGGAATTAATGGTAATTCATTGTTTTGTATTTGGAATTAGAACATTTTAACATGAAAGTCAGATTTAAATAGAAAAAGTTAATATCATTCCTTATTCTTTATTCTGACTCCAATTAAATCACCAAATTGAAGATAATTACATTGCTACAAGAAGAATGTAGAATATTGTCATGAGTTACAATCATGAGATACAATCATTGGTCAGTTCATTGCTTTTGCCCATAGAATTACAACATTTAGACATAAAAATAAAGTTAAAATAAAATTAGTGTCATTCTCTGCTGTTTTGACTTTCAATGTAAACTTGCAAGAAAAGTTTTCTTAAATGAGGTCATAAAACTGGGGCCCTAATCCAACTGGACTAACGTAGTTATAAACACAAGGGCTGCCAAGAGTGCACACACACAGGGAAAAAGCCACGTGGGGACATGAAGAGAAGGCGGCCACGTGTAAGCCAAGATGAGAGACCTCAGGTGAAATCAAATCTGTTGACATCTTCATCCTGCACTTCAATTTCTATGGCTTAAGCCCCCTAAGTCTGTAGTATTTTGTTATGACAACCCTAGCAAATTAATATTGGGGTTGGGGAAAAATACATTATAGAACAAAAATACTGAAGAGGAATAAAAGAAGAAAGATAGAGAAAACCTATGTATTCATTGGAATGTCAAGTCTGGTATTCTGTATAGTTCTGAAGCTGTGGCCTGAGTGGGTGGTGAGGAAACATAGACTATGAAGGGAAAACAATTTTGTAAAAGTTCTATACAGATACTTGGGAAATAAAGAACTTAGTTTAAGAGCTAGTTGAGGCATATTCATGAAGAGATAAATTTCTGACTACTCCTAATACAGTCAATTTTTAAAGTATTGGCATATTTGAATTCTAAATTGGCTCTTCCAATAATATGCAATGGAGGCAGGTGTGCATCCAAGCATGCTGAACAGCAGCTGGTTGACACTTATTCCAATGCAGAGGACCTAAGTTTGAGTTCTGACTCCATTCCCAATTCAGACTTCCTGCTAAAGCGCACCCTGTGAGGCAGCAGTGATGGCTCCCCTGGTTGAGTTCCTGTTACCTACAAGGGTGATGTGGATTGAATTCCTGGCTCCTGACATAGATCTTGACGTAGCTCCAACAATTACAGGCATTTGGGATATGAACCAGCAGATGGCTGTTCTCTCTCTCTCTCTGCCTCTCAAGTAAATATAAGTAAATGAAATTAGCCCTCCCCCATTTTAAAAAAGAGTCTGAAGTATAAACATTATATAAATTTATATTCTTGTTACTCTGACTCTAATGCAATCTTATTAGATCTCAATGCTTTTTTGAAATAAAACATTTTCAATAATTCATTTTGCTAAATAAAATGTATTTTTGTTAAGCAATAACAATTTGTAATTTGACAGTCAGGTTAAATATTTTGATTTTAGGAAGTAAGTACTTGTGAAGTTAACAGTTTTGTTTCTGTTTTGAAAATGAATCTAAAAATCTAAGTGTAAAATGCTAAAATAAATATGATAGACTTTGGGGACAATAAGAGTATGTAATGTTATCTCTGCAAATCAATAAACTGAAGATAACTATATTTTACAAGAAAAAAGTAGAATTTTATAGTCACTGATCTACCCATTAGTCAATTCATTGTTTTGTCTTCAGAATTAGAGTACTTTGGCCGGCGCCGTGGCTCAACAGGCTAATCCTCCGCCTTGCGGCGCCGGCACACCGGGTTCTAGTCCCGGTCGGGGCGCCGGATTCTGTCCCGGTTGCCCCTCTTCCAGGCCAGCCCTCTGCTGTGGCCCGGGAGTGCAGTGGAGGATGGCCCAGGTGCTTGGGCCCTGCACCCCATGGGGAGACCAGGAAAAGCACCTGGCTCCTGGCTCCTGCCATCGGATGAGCGCGGTGCGCCGGCCGCAGCGCGCCGACCGCGGCGGCCATTGGAGGGTGAACCAACGGCAAAAAGGAAGACCTTTCTCTCTGTATCTCTCTCTCTCACTGTCCACTCTGCCTGTCAAAAAAAAAAAAAAAAAAAGAATTAGAGTACTTTAACATGAAAGTTAGCTCTAAATAGAAAAAGTTAGTGTCATTCCTTTTTCTTAATTTTGACTCAAAGTACAAATTTGAAGTTATTCTCTTTACTAAATAGAAATGTAGTAAAATTGTCAGAAATTATTTGGAATGACTTTGTAAGGGACCAAAAGTATTATTGAGTATCCTCAATAGGAAGCTTTAAGTGAAGTAATAACACCTTCTTCTAGTTTATCTGGGTCTAGAACATTTGCACCATCATTTTTTTTTTTTTTGTTCTTCCATTCTTGCATTATAAGTGTCTGATGGAAATGGAGAGAAGTCTTGCCTACAGACATGAAAATATTTCTTTTGAGTACAAATAAGTTAATTTTCCTCCAACTGTAGTAGAAAAAAATCCAGTTTTGCTTTACTTGTACATTAATTTTAGTATTCCTGATTGATTTATACTAAATGCTGTTGTTTGAATTCTCCTTTAAAATAATTGCAATGTGCTACTGCTTTACTTATTAACCAATGCACTAATAACACCTTTGACATGTTTTCATGTTGTATCTGTATGAAAGTCAATGTTTTACTTTTGTAAAAATTTATTGGAGAAGCAAAAAGACAGTGAAAGAGAGAGGGACAGAGAAAAAGAGAGAAAGCTCACATTTGCAGGTTCTCTTCCCAAATGTTGGTGATGGCTGAGGCATACCGGAGGCTCAAGCTGGGAACCAGGAATTCAATCTAGGTCACCCTTGTGGGTGGCAGGAACCCAGTCACTTAAGCCTACTATCTCCCAGGTGAGCATTAACAGGAGGCTGGAGGTAAGAGTCAGAGCTGGATATCAAACCCAGGCCTTCCGATATAGCACATGGGCATCTTAACCCATCATCTTAGCCGCTAGGTCAGATGTCAACCACCACCGTTTCAATCTTCCATTGTTTAACCAATTACCTGTTTTACCAGGGCTATAAATACAAAGAAATTATGTGTGCATATAGAACCCACAAAGTCATTGATGTCTTAATCCCTGTAAGCTGTGAATGTTTTCCCTCACATTGCAAAAAGTACTCAGCAGATAGCATTCTGATTAAAGATACTGGGTTGGAATGGATAGCCTCAGTTATCCTGTGCGCCCAGTGCAATAAAAGCAAGGTTACTCTTATAGGAGGGACATAAGTGGGTCAGAGAAAGAGATGTGAAGATGGTAGCAGACAGCAGGGAGGAAGAAATGATGAAGGTGCTAAACTGTTGATTTTGAGAATGGAGGGAGAGGCCATAGCAGAGAAATATAAGCAGATTTTAGAAGCTGGGAAAATTGAAGAACAGATTCTCCCCTGGAGCCCCTGTCAACAGCTTGTTTCTTAGTCCTTGAAACCTATTTCAGAACCGTGTCCTCCAAAACCACAAAATAATAAATTGTGTTGTAAAAATGTGGTGAATGGGGCTGGTGTTATATAGAGGATTAAGCCACTGCCTGCAATACTAGCATCTCATATGGGCATTGGTATGAGTCCTGGCTGCTGCATTTCTGATCCAGTTCCCTGCTAATGCCCCTGGAAAGGCAGCTGAGGATGGCCCAAGTGCGTGGGCCCCTACCAACTACATGAGAATCCTGAGTGGAGTTTCTGGCTCTTGGTTTTGGCCTGGCCCAGCTCTGGCTGTTGTGACCATTTGGGGAATGAGCCAGTGGATGGAAGATTTCTCTCTGTCTCTCTCCCTCTCTATCTCTATAAACTCTGCCCTTCAAATAAGCAAATCTATCTTTAAAAATGTGATAAATGTTTAAATTATTGGGTTTGTGGTAATATTTCTGTAGTGAGAGTAGGAGAGTATACACACTGGTAAGAATTCACATGGAGGCTCAATTTCATTAAGTGTTTTATGAACTTTAAATCTATGAAGATAATAAATTGATGTATAAATAACAATGTTTGAGTACTACATTTAGAAAATGTTGAAAACCAACGTATAATGTATTTCATGATTAATAAGCATGTTGACTTCAGTATCTTGCCCTTATAGATTCTAACTGTTTAGTCTTTACGATGGTATTATGAATCACCTTGGCTAGGCATAGTACCAAGTTATTTAATCAAAGACTACTCTACGTTTTTCTGGCAAGCTATTTTGTTGATATAGTTATCATCTACAATCACTTTGCTTTAAGTAAGAGGTGACTCCTAATGGTGTGAGTAGGGACTCACCCTACCTTTTGAGGACTTAAAAGCAAACCTTGAGGTTTCTCAGAGGAGAAATCCTGGCATAGGTCTGCAGCTTTAACTCCTGCCTGGGTGTTTAGGCTTCTGAACAGCTCTGAAATTTAGGATTTGCAAGACCTCACAATGCTATGATGAAGGTAATCATCCTGGCTTTGATAGGTAGATGCTCCTTTTCTGTTGCTGCTACACATCCCTCCATGAAACTTGTCTCAAAATTTCAATGGAAAATCAGATTCTCTTGGACAATGCTGAAAGAATGGATAGAAAAATAAAAGTCAGTCCTTACTAGAATACTTGACATACCCTCCTTGGTTTTTCCGTTTTTTTCTTCATTTTTTTAAAGATTTGTTAGTTTTAAAGGCAGAGTGACAGAGAGGGAGAAAAAGGAGCGGGGGTGAAAGAGAGAGAGAGGGAAAGGGAGAGAGAGAGAGAGAGAGAGAGAGAGAGAGAGAGAGAGAGAGAGAGAGAGATTTTGATCCACTGGATTATTCCCCAAATGGTCACAATAGCTAGCACTGGGTCCTGCTGAAGTCAGGAACCTGGAACTCCATCTGAATATTCCTTGTGGGTGGCAGAGGCCCAAGCACTTGGGACATCATCTGCTGCCTCCCAGGCACATTAGGGAAGAGCTGGATTGGCACTGGAGAAGATTGGATTTGAACCAACACTCAGGTCTAGAATGCTGGCTCCGCAAGTTTCACCCAGTGAATCACAATGTCAGCCCCCTGATCTTTCTTATACCCCCTGATTTCTTACAAGATCATCATGTTCCTCTTGATACTCAACAAAGCACCTGCTACAAGTGAGGCATGATGTGCGAGTTGCCTGAGATGAGGAGTGATCTACTTTTTAACTAATAGCATATATTGCCATGTTGCTATGTGACTTGCAAATATTTAACCTTTTGATCATTACTAGAAATATAATTAATGGAAACAATCCTATGCTTATGTAAATATTTACTTATAAGACTGTTGATCAAAATACTATGTGTATCAATCTTAATGTCCACCAATCAATACTTGATTAAATATTGCCAATAAAATGAATGTATATGAAAAAAATCTAATGATGAGGGTATATGTTGACAATATAGTGCTATGGAGTAAAAGGACATTACAAAAGTAAAGATATTATACCAAGTTTTCAAGAAAATTAATACATCTTATGCACAATTAAGTGAAAATGAGGGGCTGGCATTGTGGCTAGCAGGTTTAGCTGCTGCCTCTGTCACTGGCATCTCCTGTGGGTGCTTGTACAAGTCTTGGCTGCTTGACTTCCGATCCAACTTCCTGCTAATTCTCCTGGGAAAGCAGCAGAAGACAGCCCAAATGCTTGGGCCCCTGTTACCCACATGGGAGACCTGGATAGATTCTAGTTTCCTGGCTTTGACATGGCCCAGCCCCAGCTGTTGTCATATTTGGGGGGTGAATCAGTGGATGGAAGATCTCTGTCTCTCTTTCTCTCTCTCTCTAACTTTGCCTTACAAATAAATAAATAAATAAATAAATAAAATAAATCTTCAAAATTGTAGTAGTGAAAGAATCCACCCTAAAACATTAACTTTTGTATCTGTAAATGGTAGGGTAATAGATATTTTGTCATACTTTTAGCTAGTTGACAAACTTTGTCAAGAGAAAGGTAATATTTTTCAAACAAAATATTTTTATCAAAATATAATGAATTAATATTATTTTGAGACATGAAATTTAGTATTTTCAAATTATTTTCCAAGAGGCTAAAACTTCATATCTTCTTAATATTTTATAATAGCCATAGATCTTTCTGGGAAAGAAATACCTTCTTAAACAAAATGTTATTAGTTAAAACAAAATAGTTTGAATAAGTGAAGACTTCCTAAGCCATGTATGGTCTTCTAGTTTTGCTCAGGACAATCCCTTCTCTCTGCTTGTCATGACTAGTATGGTCTTGGTCATAGTGGATCGCTCAGGAGTGGCTTCTGATACAGTCAGGGGCATTCAGAGGCAGCCCAGGATACATTCCAGGTGGTGTGAATATGGCATGTACTTGTAGACACGTTTTCTGTTCTCTGTGATAACCTTGAAGAATGCCATTGTCATGCTGCCTGCTATATGGTTTTAGGATGGTCAAGGCCCATGTGACTAGGAGAGAAGGGAGACAGCACAGCACAGAAGAGAGACTCAGAGGGAATAGAAATGAGGATGAAATCCAAGGGTTATGCTTCTCATTGGTCTGTGTGAATTTGGGGAGCTATCATATCATTTCTTCTGTTCAGTGAGGCTACTCTTGCATAAATAGTCCTAATAGGTATAGAAAAATGACTATTAAATTTTTGAAAGTGAGATGATTACATATTATTTCTTAATCTAAACAATATACAGCCAATGCAGATACAAACCAAGTAGAGAAAAAAAGTAATTGTTCAATTGCCCAAGTGTATAGCAGATTTAAACCTTTCCCTTAACATTATTCTGCAAAACCAGAACTCACAAAATGGTAAAGGATATGCACTATAAATAATTCATATTTAACTCACCAAATCCAACATTCATCTGTTTCCTTTTCCTATTCCAATGTCTAACCAAATATCTGGGAAACTTTCTTTGTGGACAAACATTTCAGTCACTAACTCTGGCAAGATGCATAAAATCTAGTGAAGAAATGTGCAATTCCAGTTTCAAATATTATAGTTGAAATACACCAATTAAAAATTCTGGTGTGGGGCTGATGTTGTGGCACAGAGGGTTAAGCTACTGCCTGTGATGCCAGCATCCCATATTAGAACCTGCTTATGTCCCAGCTGCTCTGCTTCTGATCCAGCTCCTGGCGGGTGCACCTGGGAAGGTACTGGAAGATGGCTGGAGCACTTGGACCCCTGCCATCCATCTGGGGGACCCAGGTGAAGTTCCTGGCTCCTGGCTTCATTCAGCCTGGAGCAGCTCCGCTGTTGAGGCCATTTGTGGAATGAACCAACAGACAGAAGATCCATTTCTCTCTCCCTCTTCCTCTCACTCCTCCTTTTCTCTTTGTTTCTCTGCCTTTCAAATAAATGAAACAAATCATAAATAAATTAATTCTAGTGTATGAAAAAAAGCAATAAAAGAATAGGCTTTCTTTTCTAGGATTTAAAAATAAATTCCTTTGGCAGTAACATATACTGGCTAATTTGCTGGTGAACAAGTAGGCAGTTTTTTGTTTTAATTAGACAACAACTGTTATAAATTTGCATTCTTCACTAAAGCTTACAGAGAGTACCTTACCAAGTAAAATTTATAAGAGCATAAAATAGTCTCAAGTGATGCACAAGTAAGGTTATGTTCTATTATACCAACCCCCCCCCCCCCCCAGAATACTCTTGATCACCGATTAAGTAAACATCCTAGTATTTCACTATGGGAATTTCCAAAAAACTTGAATCTGTGCTAGATTCTCAAATTATCAGGGGAGATGGTTTGAAAAGTTTGGGCTGTGTTTTGAAAAACCAAGAAAAAAATCCCCAAACCTCAAAACTCAGTAAGTAAAGTAAGGAATGGGAAGTGGGGGGAAAACCAAGTTGAATTAGTACCGTGTGAAAAGGCAAAAATCTGAAGACTTCCTCTGCAAGTTAGCCTGGGCCAAACCTCATTACAAGGATTTTCTGGGTGGTCTTAAGACCCATGGTCACTTTTTTATGAAGCACGGTGGTTTCTTCAAGGACAGAGCAGAGTATACACTCAGGCACCTTTCTTTTTCTTTTGGGGTTTAAGGCAGAAATTGTAGCTCATAAATATGTCAGTCATATTCCTGAATCATCATTGATAAGGAAGGTTGGTTGTTAAATGCATGGAAATATAGCCATCCATGTACCTGTATTTCTATAAAACATTTCATCGTGTCCTAAAATCATGATGTGAGTAATAGATAACAGATGTATTAAGGGAAGAAGGAGCTTCCATTTAACACAAGTGGAAGATATAGGAGCTCAAAGACAAGAAGTCTTTATTTACGTGGAGTTTGACAAAGCTAGGATGTGTGTGGGGGTGCCCAGGAAAATACCCACGGACCTATGGATCTGTTTAGGACTGAGAGTGACAATGAGAAAGACCTTTGATGATAGACTCTATTCTCAGGAGAAAGAAGCTCTGATATAGGCATCCGCATTTGACTGCCATTTCACCTCTGGTTATCTTTGCTGGTTCTACTTCCTGCTTCACCCTCAAATGCAGCTCTACTCTGTGACCCCAGCAAAATACTGAGCAAAAGCAGTGAAAGGGACATCCTTTTCCAGTCCCAGTCCTTGGAGATTATTCTAGCCTGTGACTTTCCTGTGTGGTATTCCCTACACATTTTCTTAAGGTGCTTATTAACACCTTCAGAAAGTTTCCTGCTATTTTCAGTTTTATTTTAAATTTTAAGCATGAATGAGTGTCCATTTTTTGAGCACCCTTTCTGTAATTATGAAGATGACTTCATATTTTTTTCTCTGTAAAAATTTTAATGTATGGAATGTCATTGATTAAGTTTTAAGATTAAGCTAGTTTTCTACTCCTAAGATAAACCCTACTTCGTAATGGTTCTTTGAATATTTCTGGAATCTGTGTCTACCTATTTAGGAATTTTTCTGTCTTAGATTATGGGGAATGCTTGTCAGAGTTTTCTTATTATAACTTTCCCCAATTTTGGTGTTAAAATTATCTGGACTCACCATTTCCAGTGGCATGGTCGGGGAGGTATCATGTCTGTGGCAGGTGTCATGTCTGGCTGAGAAGGTGGAAAGAAGCAGCTCCATTAAGAATGAAAATAGAAGCAGAGGAGCTAAAAGTAAAGGCCATGAGGTAGGGCCGCTCAAGCACAGATATAATTAAAAAATCTGGCAGAAAGTAAGGTGTTCCTCATGTCTGAAGTGACGGTAACCCTTGATCTCATTCCTTTGCAGACATCTGGATGCTGTAGCTTGTCTCACCACCCACAGCTAGAATGAAGTGTTATCTTGGAGCTGGTTGTCACGTACAAACAAACTTTTGTAAAGAAGAGAAATGCATCATAAAACATAGTCTGGACTCATAAAAAGAATTGGAATAGGATCACCCTTTCCCTAATAAATTGATCAGATGGGGTTGACATTATTTCTAGTTCAAACATGTAATTGATTTCTGCAGTGAAGTAACCTATGCATTGGGTTTCTACTTTGGAAGGTTTTGAAATTGCAATGGCAGTTTCCTTCACAGGCATATGACTATTCTATTCAGATTTTCTACTTCTTGTGTTTGTGTTATACAATGTGTTTCCAACGAGTCTGTCCATTAGTTGCCAAACATATTGTTAACATGTTTTCTTTATTATATCCTTTTAACTTCTGTGTTATCTTTACTAATTGATACTGATGACTTTTTTTTAAAAAAAGATTTATTTATTTATTTGAAAGTCAGAGAGAGCAGAGGCAGAGAGAGAGAGAGAGAGAGAGAGAGAGAGAGAGAAAGTCTTTCATCTGATGGTTCACTCCCCAATTGGCTGCAAGGGCTGGAGCTGCGCCTATCTGAAGCCGGGAGCCAGGAGCTTCTTCTGGGTCTCCCACGTGGGTGCAGGGGCCCAAGTCCTTGGGTCATCTTCCACTGCCTTCCCAGGCCACTCTACACTGCCTTCCCAGGCCACAGCAAAGAGCTGGATCAGAAGTGGAGGAGCAGAGACTAGAACTGGCACCCATATGGGATGCCGATGCTTCAGGCCAGGGAGTTAACCCACTGCGCCACAGCACCGGCCCCGATTCTGATGACTTTTAATTTGTCTCTTTTTGACCAGCACAAATGTTTTTCATTTTAATTGCAAACTTCCAAGTAATTGACTTTTGATATTATGCTTTTGTTTCTATTATTTTTCAGTTTTATATTTCACTGATTTCTGTTCTTGTCTTTACAATTGTTTTCCTTCTTCTTCCATGAATTTGAACTTGTTTATTTTTCTTTTTTCTGGCATATAGAGATTTCTGTGGTTATTATGCATGGCTTTACATCCAGCTTATACATTTGTATATGTTGTGTTTTCATTTTCTTTCACTTCAAAATATTTTTAATTCTCCTAAATCTCATTTTCTATTATCTTTTGCTGTCCTGTTGTCTGATTTCCAAATACCCACAGACATTCCACATGTCCTTTCATTACTGATTTTTAAATTATTTTTTTTGGTCAAAGGCTGTACTCTGTAAGATCTCAAATTATTTATTTTTTTCTTTAAGGTTTTTGCTATGATGCAGGACATGCTGTCAGTGAATGTTCAATACACAGTTGAGAAAGAATCAATGTCTTCTGTTCTGGGATGTAGTATTCTGTAAATGTCTATTGAGTCCCATAAACTTACAGTGTTTTTCAGGTCTTCCATGTTCTTACTAATTTTATGCTCAGACCTCCCATTAATTATTGAGACAATTGCATTATGTTCTGCAATGACAGCTATAGATTTCTCTAGTCAAAGTTCTCTTTTATGTAATTTTTAAAATTCATATTTATTTGAAAGGCAGAGCAACATGGCAGGTGGAGAACTTGAGAGACAGAGAGAGAGAGAGCTCTCCCATCTGCTGTTTTACTCTTCAAATAGCTGCAACAACCAGGTTTTGGACCAGAACTTAGCCAGGAGCCTGGAACTTCCTCTTGGTCTCCCCTTGGGAGGCCAAGCATTTGGGCCATCATCCAATGCCTTTCTAGGAACATTAGTAGGGAGATGAATTAGAAGCAGAAAAGCTAGGATTGGAACCAGCCATACAATATGAGATGCCAGTATTGCCAAGTAGAAGCTTAACTCATTATGCCATAATGCCAGCCCCCTCTTTCATGTATTTGAAGATGTTATTACAGGACATGAATATTCAGAAGTGTTATGTATTTTAATAAATTTAATGTTTTAACATTATAAAATACTAATTTCTGGAAGCACTCCTTGTGGAGAATCCTTCCATATTACTGTGTTAATCTGGCTCTCTTACTATCAGCATTTGCATGACATCATTTTCCTAATAAATTTTCCAACAATTTATTTAAAAAATAAAACATCACATGATTTTGTCATTTTTTTAATCCAGACTGTTAGCTGAAGGTTTAATTCATTTATATACAATGTTATCATTTAATATGCCTGTTTATTGATATACCACTACACGTACACCGATTTATACATTTCAAATTGTGTCCTGTTATCATACCTGTTATTTATAGTTTTATTTTTTTTTTTTTATTTTTCTCTTGTTTTGTCTGTCACACTTCCCTGCTGTTTTTGCATGTCTAGCAATTTTCATGTGTATATAGCTGAATACAGTTATTGGTCTGCATTAGGTGTTTTGATTTTACTATGTTTTGGCTTTATTAACTTAACAGAATGCTGAGCTTTTTTCCCAGGGCGGCAGTTGATACACTTTTGAGTTTGATTATGGTGGTTATTAGCAGCTTTTACTCTAAGACAAATTATCCCTACTTTTAGGCCTTTCTGAGGTCTCTACTTGCTCCTCTGCACGTTCAATGACATCTCTCCACTCTGGAGGGTCAGCATCAAACATCTCTCAGTCATAAGCGAGTTCACGTAGCTGTTCAGCTTATGGTTCCATGTATGTTGTTTGTTTTGGTTAAAAGCAAACTTTGGGGATAAGTTTTCTCCATTAGTTGTTCTTTGCCTGGCCTGGTGAAATCTCTCCCCATGCATATAGGCTGTGATTTCTCAAAATCCTCCAGGGAAGCTTGAGGTAGGATTTTGGAGCCCAATGCTGCACAGCTTCCTTTTCTTGTGACTTTGCCAGGCAGATTGTAGCCAGCTTTCTTATCTCCCTGTCTTGCAATAGCAAGACCTCTGTGCTCTAAGTGGAGAGAGTGTCCATACAAAAGGCTAGAGAACAATGCAGCCACATTCATCTGCTTATCTTCTCTTGTGGATCTAGACGCTCTAATCCTGTTTCCTGTATTCTACCCAACTTTCACTTTCTCTGAGTTCCAGCTTACTTTCATAGACCAATTATATAGAAATACCAAAATACTTGTCTAGACAGTATTTCTGCCAGCTTTTAGAACAGTTTCAATTTTGGATTAATCTATTAAACAACTTTAAAATAAACTGCTAAGGTAGGCCAGAAAGGCACAATATTAATCAGATCTTACTTTCTGATGTTAATTTTTATGGTAAAATATTTTAACAAAATCCAGGGAACAAAAACTAGAAATTGCCAGATAGTATTTTTTATTATAGAGAGTTTTCTTAAAATAGATGGTTAGCATGTAACTTTTCATTCCAGTTCCCTGCTAATGTGCCTGGTTGTGGGGAACCACAGGCTGGCCACCTGTGGGGACCTTCTCATTGCACTACCTCATCCTGCGGAGCAGAGCAAGTTCAGGGTAATAGGATGGGATACGCCTTGATCTGATGAGATGGGATACACCTTGACCTGGAAGGACTTGCAGACAACCTGGCGAGATGAGATGCACCTGGACCTGAGACTGCGCATGCCCTTTGATGGACTGCTCGGGGGGGGGGGGGGGGGGATGGGGGATGGATAAAAGATCGTGTTAAGGGCGAGAAGGGGGGCAGCCACTTCAGTCTTTCTCCGTCTTCCTCCCGGCTGCTCCCCCCTCCCTCCTTTCCTTCAATCCCTAAGAGTAAAAGTTCCTCGAGAACCGATCAACAGCGGTCGTGTCGTGATTCTGCGGGTTGGACCTTTGTTGAACAAGACTTGGGTTGGCGAGGGATCCGACACCTGGTAAAGTAGCAAAAGACGGCCCAACTATTTGGGCCCCTGCCACCCACACGGGAGACCAGGATGGGGTCCCAGGATCCTGGCTTCAGCCTGGCCCAGGCCTGGCTGTTGTAACCATTTGGGGATTGAACCAGCAGATGAATGATTTCTCTCTCTGTCATTTTGCCTTTCAAATAAATTAATGAATAAATAAATCTTTAAGAAAGAATAAAGCATATATATATATATGGAAAAATTAGTACAACAGGGCATAGTTGTTATGTGGTTATATATAGGTTATTACACATGTATTACTTTCTATTTCTATTTCTTCATGGCATTTTAATTATTGTCCATAAATGTATTATACTAAGAAAAGAACACACCTCATACTGTCTCAATGAGGCATTTTTTTGTGTGTGTGTACATCTAATGCAGAGCTGAATAGAAGTAAGCAATGACTTACAATTATACTTTTTCTAACTTTGGATCCTGTGACATATTCATGATTGGTCTTTGGTTCAAAGTAGGTGTGTGAGCCAGCAGGAACTGGTTAATGTTACAGCTGGGACACACAGCATTAGGATAGGCTGGATGTTTACAGAAAGTCCATAAAGGAACTTCTGTGCACCCAAATACACATACCTTCTCACCTCGTTAACATGCATGTGAAAAGTATTGATTTATTCTATTATTATCTAATTCTCTGTGTACCATAGGAGACTGGAATCGGTGGCAATCCTGAAGCACAAAGAAGCCAAAACAGGGAGGCCTGAATGAAGGTAAAACAACAATGAAAAAAGAATTCATATTAGGATCATTTGCTGAATTTGGGCCGTAGAACTGTGGTGCTCATTGTGGGGAATCCAAACTCCTCCTCAAATAAGCACCTTCTACAACCTAGTTTGATAGCAACAGACTTGAGTGGGGAACTAGAAGTGCCTTAATCCAGAGGGAAGACAGTTGGCGGGGCACCGAAATTGGACTTAGAAGATTTTCCTAGTTACTGACCCTTTGCCAACACATCCTTGATATATTTATATACAAGTTTTCAAACCCAAGATAAAAATTTGTCTTATTGCCTTGTCAGCTGAGACAATTGAAGGCCAGAGTACATGGTCTCAATACCCGTCTCCATCTACTTGGGGATCGTGCCTCAGTTGGTAAGACTGATGTTCCTTACATAGGACAACATTTCAGTAAGGGCAGGCATTTGTAGCTCATGTTGTAATGTTGGTTATGGTCCCTGTTAGTAGCTTCCCATGTAATTGTGATGGACCTATTTTCTCAGAGTCATGTTCTTTAGTAAAGTGTATCCTCGACTTTCATACTGCTAAGTGTAGCTTCATTGTGAATCAGCTTACAAGGATTCCCCTTGTCCTGAGCTTTCCTGGAGCTGAGGCAAAGCAACTGTCCCTTTGGGATTTCCATGAGAACTCCTGTTCTCTCAAGCCTGCCTCATTCCACATGTTTCCTATCAGACATGGACTCATGCGGTATTTTAGAAATGAAAAAATGTGGACTTTCATTTTCTATTTGACAACATTGCACTAGAATGTGGTGAGGAACTGCATATTTCTTGTGATAAAATATCACCGGTTCAATGACACCAGATTAATCCTGGATTTAATATTATTGTGAAATAACATGCTCATATAATAAAAGTTGCAGAAACTTTGAATGTGTTTGGCTCACTGTTATGGTACAAGTGATATGAGCAGGCAGATAGGACTAAATTAATTAGATTCATGAGCTGGAGACAACGGCCCCTCTGCCTCCTGCATGATCTCACGCCCCCTTCATGATCCCACCTGTATCCACCCACCTGCCGATTAGACTACATAACCACTCCCTTTTATGAAATGGATAAGAGGCTGAGAAATGCACTGGGTATGCTCCTATTCTCCTGTGTGCCTGCAGCCTGCAGCCATTTGTCAGCTTCTCCCACTGTTCGCCCTTGCTCCGCTATTTGTGGTCATCCCTGCCTGCTGCATAACTCTGGCCTGTGAATGCCCACATGTGGCCTCTGGCCTGCTTTCTGCCTTATATGGAACTCTTGGTTCACCTTTCTGAACCACCTCTCCCTTAAATACAGCTCTGACTTTTTCCTGTGTATTTGTCTCACCTCCCCAAATAAATTCTGAATTTTACCGTGTTGCCTGTCTGGTTTATGTTTAAGCTTAGGCTGCTTCTCTAAGATTGAGACAAGAACTCAAAATATTAATTTTAAATTATGCTCCATGATATCACAACTAGAATATGAAATGCATCATTTTTTATTGGGCACTTCATGTGTGATATAGACAATCTTGAAGTTCCACTATTATACTCAAAAATTTGAAAAAGGCACAAAGAATATCTCAAACAGGGTGTAGGAAAATGGATGAAAAAATTAGTTTATTTTGGTGGAACATTTTTGAAACCCGTGCATGTTTTTTCTCAGTAATACACATTTTTCAGGAACTTTTTGAAGCACCTTTGTAGGTCTATACCTCCACCTGCACTCTCCTACCAAATTTGATCTCTATATTAGTGGGTAAATTTATCTGTGCCTGGTGGTGGGCACAGTCACTGAAGTAGATCTTTTCTTTATGAAAATATTTTAAATTTGTGTTTTCAAAAGCAGCTTACAGACTGACCTACATGCCAGGGGGCACTGTGGTTCAATCTGAGTGTTTCTTTTCTTTGGATAGCTTGTTAGAATCTGGTTGTTTGCAGATTTGTGTGGTGCTGTGCTGGTTTGTTTTTTTCCTCCTTTTGTGAAGAGAGCATCCCTAAGGAGCATTTACAGCAATGGAGCACTGTTTGATGACAGCCGTTTTATGACTGGCCTGTTTATATCTGCTAGCCAGTACATACTTTGGTGCTGACAGTGTGCTCCTGTTAAATAATATGAAAGAATTCTGCATAATTCACTGTAAATTACTCATAGTGAGTTACTGATTTTTTTTTTAACCATGAACCATTCCCCCCCAAGAAACCTTTCATTTAAGGAATGCAGACTTCATGCATTTCATAGGGACAAATTCAGGAGGATAGTGATCCTTCCCACCATACTTGCTGTACCATCCACTCCCTTATCACTCCTCCTCCTCCCTCTCCCATTCCCACTCCCATTCTCCAGTAAGATACATTTTCAATTAACTTTACACAAAGAAGACCAAGTCAATACCAAGTAAAGAGTTCAAAAATTTACATGGAATAAAACAAAAAAAATAAAGCAAGATAACTGCCCTTCAACAGTAAAGACAAGAGCTATTCAAACTCATTGCATCTTGAAGTTAATTTCACTTCTTTTTTATTTTTTTAGAAGCTTAATTAATTGTAAAGAAGCATCCAAGAATGATACATCTTTTGCGAGTATTTAGACATACTTACAACTCTTTGAGGACAGAGGTCCTGCATGAGAAGATAGTGCACAGTGAATCTTGCTGATAATTTAACAATTAACAATCCTATGTATGATGTCAGTGATCACCTGAGGCTCTTGACTTGGGCTGCCTAAGCTATGGAAGCCTTTTCAATCCACAAACTCCATCAGTATTTAGACAAGGCCATAAGCAAAGTAAAAGTTCTTTCCTCCCTTCAGACAAAAGCGCATCCTTCTCTTATGATCACTTCTTTTCCCTGGGGTCTTACCTACCAAGGTCCTTCATGTAGGACATTTTTTTTTTTGCCACAATGTCTTGGCTTTCCATGCCTGAAATGCTCTTGGGCTTTTCAGCCAGACAAGAATTCAGGTTTAGGAATTAAGGTGATGTTGGCTTCATAGACAGAATTTGGGAGGATTCCTCCTTTTCAATTGTTTTGAGTAGCTTGAGAAGAAGCCAGGAGCCAGGAGCCAGGAGCCAACAGCCAGGAGCTTCTTCTGGGTCTCCCACATGGGTACAGGGGCCCAAGGACTTGAGCCATCCTCTACTGCTTTCCCAGGCCATAGCAGAGAGCTGTATTGGAAGTGGAACAGCCAGGACTTGAACCCGCACCCATATGGGATGCTGGCACTGCAGGTGGTGGCTTGACCTACTGTGCCACCATACTGACCCCCCTATTTTTTACTTTGGGTTTCCTTTGTGGTTTTACTGGGAGATTTTCTTCCTTTACCTTCTTTTGTAGTGATTACCATGTTTCTGTGTTTCTGGGTGCAGTACATCCTTAATCACCTTTTTTTACAGCTGGATGTAGGATGAGAAATTCTTTAAATTTCTGTTTGCTTTGAAAGGTCTTTATTTCACCCTCATTCATAATTGAGAGCTTTGCATGGTACACTATTCTGCATTGACAGTTTTTTTCTCTTAAGAGTTGGGTATATCTCCCCATTCTCTCCCATTTGGTAGGGTTTCTCATGAGAAATCTACTATGAATCTAATGGGAAATACCCTGAAAGAAATCTATTGTTTCTCTCATGCACATTTTTGAATCATTTCTTTATGTTTTACTGTGAAGAGTCGATTACAATGTGCTGTGGTGAACATCTTTTCTGGTCATGTCTATTCGGAGTTCTAAGTGCTTCCTGTACTTGGATGTCCCTTTCTTTCTCCAAATTAAGGACGTTTTTTGTTATTTCACTAAAAAGACTTTCTAATCCTTTCTCTCTTTCCATGCCTTCAGGAACTCCTAGAACCTGTGTGTTGGGTCATTTGATAGTATCCTGTAGATTCCCAGCAATGTGTTTTAGTTTTCTAATTTCCTCTTGTTTTTTGTCTGACTGTATAAATTCCTGCAATTTGTTTTCTAAGTTGGGTATTCTTTCTTCTCTTCACTAATTCTGTTGTTAAGGCTTTGCACTACATTTTTTGTTTGTTCTATTGAATTCTTCATTTCCAATATTTCATTTTGCTATCTCTTTAAGATCTTAATTTTGTGGAAGAAATTTTCTTTCATATCATGTACTGATTTCATTGGTTTGTGCATTTGCTTTTGAATACTTCTAAGTAATCCTATGATCATTTTTTGAATTCCATTTCTGGCATTTCTTCAGACTCTTCATCTTCACAGTCTAATATTGAAGTGTTGTATTCTTTTGGGGGCAACATGTTGTGTTCCTTATTCTTGTTTCTTGAATTGGTGTGCTTATTATTTGGCATTTGTGGAGATACTTGTTGGTTTCTTCTTTTTGATTTTTGTGGGGGCTTTTAACTTTGGAGTATGTCTGTGTGGCTCTTTCAGGATATACCTAGAGGTGTGTGGTGGGTGTAGCCAGGGAGCTCTGTTCAGTGCTCCAAGTTGAAGGGAGTGTTAAGGTGACACCCAGGTTGCATATGGTAAATTTCTCTCTTTTTAATCAGAGGTAAGCTTTTTCTGTTCTATTGTTGTAGACTCAGCTCATTTCCTCTCCTCAAAGGAGACCAGTGCCTTGGTACTAGCCCCAGTGGGTATAATATTCATTTTCACTTCCACAAGGATCTGTGCAGCCCTCAGTGTAAGCAGATTCTCTAGCAATGTGCCTCACCAGGAACCAGGGAGCCCTGAGCCTGTGGAGCCTCTCACAGTGACTGCCCGAGTCCCAGCCACATGCTGAGCCTTCCTATGCAGTCTCAATGTTTTCAAAGCTCCGCAGTGTCAGTGTTTTTGCAGTTGTGGCACACAATCCTCCCACAGTCATGAACACCCAGCTCCCTGTCCGTTCTCCCCACCAGACTCAGAAGTCTAGACTCTGCTCATTGCTGGGTGCAGAATGAGCTGGTGTAGCTGTTATGCATGACCAAAATGGTGCATTACAGGACACCATTGCAGGGTGATTGGGGGAAAGAAATTTACCCCCTCCTTTTCCACCTCTAGTTTGGCAGGTACACTATCCCCTACAGGGCTCCAAGCCAGATTCCCTCCTGGGTTTTCCTGCAGCATTATTGCCAGTGGATTGGACTGCTGCAGTCTGGTCTCACCTCATTCTCCAAAACTGGTGCAGAGGCTCTCAGCTGCTGGGGTCCACACCCTCCACATAGGTCTTCTGCGTCCTTCTAATTTGCATGGAGAAACCTCTGTTGCTTTCTCCCTAATTCTTCCCTGAGACTGCACTCTCTCCACCTTTTTAAAGCTATATTCTCCTAGACTAGAGTGGTAATCTCCCTCCCTACTCTGCCATCTTAATTCATACCATGAACCATAACTAGGCTCTTTGATTAATATGGATACTTAGGAGCATATTTTTGAGTTTGAGGTTTGATTACTTCTTGCCATTCATATGCTAAGAGGTCTTTGTCTTATTATTAAATAAACCTAATTGAGAGTCTTGAATTATAAGGCTCCTGATTAAAGGCTCAATAAAACATGAACTGGTTTGTCTTACTTTTTTTGCAATCAAGATATCCTATTGGTATTAAAAATAAGGAAAGATTAATCAGAATATTGTCAATTAACTTTCAGGCCTCTACTTTAAAACTGTGCTACCTGTCTTGTGTGAGAAATAAAATAGAATTCTAGTGCAACATTTCAACACTCTCATGTTTTCCTTCCACATAAAACGTACTGAATTCCAGAGCCATCATTTTGTCTGGGTGAGTGGATGTTCTAAGATTGTGGAATTGGCACTAGAAGGACACCCTGTAATGCAAAAATGTTTATTTTTAAATAAAATACAGTTTTTAATTTTTTTTTAAATTTGCGATGCAGAGACATGGAGAGACAGATAGAGCTCCCGTCTTCTGATTCACTTCCTAAATGTCACAATGGCCATGGTCTGCACTAGCAGGAAGTTGGATGCAGGAGCTGGAGCTGCACCAAACCCAGGTACTCTGCTGTGGGTTAACCGGTGGCTTTGATTGTGGTGCCCAAATTCCAGAAAATGTGTAGTTCTCACTTCTGAGTCTTCACTCAGATGATGGCAATCATCATTATGCTTAATTTTTTTTTTAAAAAAGATTGTTTATTTGTTTGAAAAACAGTTACATAGAGACAGTGGGCCAGAGTAATCTTCCATCCCCTGGTTCACTTCCTGATTGGCCTCAACAGCTGGGGCTGGGCCAGGCTGAAGCCAGGCACCTGCAGTTTCATCCAGGTCTCTCTCATGGATGGCAGGTGCTACCATCTTCCACTGCTTTCCCAGGTATTTTATTAGGGAGCTAGATGGGAAGCAACCCTGACTCAAATCAGCATTTATATGGGATGCTGGTGCTGCAGGTGGCAGCTTCATCCCCTGTGCTACAATATCGGCCCCCCTGTTAGGTTGAGCAACAGGACATGCTAGTCTTGACCAGTAGATATCAAAAGTTGTTTAGATGAAAACCATGGAGTGATTCGATCAGTCTTTCTAGCATCCTGCTTTGGAATGCTGCTTGTTCTGAAGAGGAGAACCCGTGTAAAACTTCCTTGCCCACGAAGTCTTTTAGTCAGAATCCTAGGGAAACATCCACTTCAACTAGCTGTGTTCTGAGAAGGTTTGGAAGTGAGTTGGAACTATCTCCTGGCACTTTGAAAACATTCTGTTCTCCAGCAGTTATTAGATAAGATGAAAGTATGTGCAGATTTCCTGGTACCAGCCATGATTCTAGCAACAGTTGTAACTAAATTGAGTACATTCCTCCAAACTAATCACACCCTTATTGGTTTTTTTCTTTTTCATTTCATGTCCAAAAGTAGTTTTAATAACTTCCTCATGAGTGTGTAGGTAATACTCTCTGTGAATTATATTCTTTCTGAGTAATATGGCATGAATTCATCAAATGATGTTTTCAATTATATTTATTTTTAATGATTTATCTATTTATTTGAAAGACAGAACATCAGAGATGGAGACATACACATACAGACATACATGTGTTGGGGCAGGGAGAGAAGAAAAGAGATAGAGATAGAGATAAAGATAGAGATAGAGGTAGAACCTTTCATGTACTGGTTCACTTCCCAAATAGCCACAACAGTTGGAGATGGGCCAAACTGAAGCCAGGAGTCAGGAACTCTATCTGGGTCTCCTTCCTGGCTGGCAGGGACCCAAGCATTTGGGCCATCTTTCATTGCCTTCCCAAATGCATTAACAGGCAGCTGGATAGGATGCAGAGCAGCCAGGTCTTGAACCAGTGCTCAGATATGGGATGCCAGCATCATAAGCTGTGACTTAACTTATTGTGCCATAACCCACACCCTTGGCACTAAATTCAATAAATGAATAATCCTGTTTGTGATTTCACTGTTTGAGCTGACTTGAGAGCAGGTACTTCAATGCCTGGCCATTGCCAATAAAAGGCTCTTTTTACAAAATCCTATGCATTTTTATTTAGCTAAGGCTGAAACCACAATCAAGGTAACTTTCAGCTGGTGAAGTTATTGAATGTGGATAATCATTTAAGACTCTGGAGTTGATGGGAAAGGCTTCTTAGGAGGCAGCTTCAGTTGCAATGTAACTCAACTTGTGCTGTGTTTCGAAGTGACCCTACTACTACTGTCATTAAGACACCTTCCCAAGTTCCTGAAGTATTTAAGGAAAACTGGTTACCCAAACATCTTTAATTGTCTCTGATTAGGATTTTGAGATGTAGACTGCAGAATTCTTTCCATTTTAAGCAGAGAGAGATCTACTGAAGAATGTTTTGTGGCTTATAGAATCCTCAGAGGAGTTAGGGGTGAGTGGAGTTGCTACACACAGGCTAGGAGAAGGGCAGCTAAGGGAAAAACTCAACTCCAAGACTCTTCCAGTGGAGATTCTGTAGAGACTGGCTCATGCCACTTGGCACCTATGACAACAGGAAGCAGGTGCTAGAATCTGTCAGGGCTGTCTCCTCTTCTGTGTTTGTACTGGCACAATGTGCCTATCCCCCCTTGCAGCCTCAAGATGCTGCTGCTCCCCTCATTCTCTATAAGAGTTCCTTTCTAGAAAATTTCAGAATGCTAGCTGCAAATGAGCTTCTTAAATTGACTTCAAAATTTTCAGACATCACTCTTTGGGAAAATACTAGAAGGGTGCTGTGTTGCTCAATCCAAAGCACAATGCCTTCTGGACATACATAGACCATGACCAGCTAATTTGTTTCCACTGAGTAGTCTAAGTAGTTTAATTAAAATGGTCCAAATACTTAAGTATTACAAATATGGTCCAATGGGCTGGTGCCGTGGCTTACTAGGCTAATCCTCCGCCTGCGGCACCGGCGCTCTGGGTTCTAGTCCTGATTGGGGTGCCGGTTCTGTCCCGGTTGCTCCTCTTCTAGTCCAGCTCTCTGCTGTGGCCCGGGAGGGCAGTGGAGGATGGCCCAAGTGCTTAGGCCCTGCACCCGCGTGGGAGACCAGGAGGAAGCACCTGGCTCCTGGCTTTGGATCGGATCAGCATGCCAGCCGTAGTGGCCACTTGGGGGGTGAACCAATGGAAGGAAGACCTTTCTCTATGTCTCTGTCTCTTTCTCTCTCTGTCTATCTCTGCCTGTAAAAAAATATGGTCCAATGGCATAAGAATATAGCAACATGAGCTAGAAAATCTTCAAGCTCAAAGAAATTTATTTGTGAATATGAAGCTTGATCTCTGTAGGGTTCTGTCCAGCAGATCAAGCTATGTTGAGATGTGATGCCTTATACATTGGGCTGTTACTAGATATCAAGATGGCTGTAAACATGAATATCTGCCAAAAAGTGAGGAAATATATGAGAGGTGGTGATTACATTTTTATGTTTTCCTTAAAATTATAAATTGCCAAAGAGATTATTTAAATTTACTATGCTATAATTTTTAAAAAGTATTTATTCATTTATTTGAAAGGCAGAGTTATAGAGAGAGAAGGAGAGAGAGGTGAAAGAGAATCTTCCATCTGCTGGTTTACTCCCTCAATGGCAGCAACAACTTAGGTTAGACAAAGCCAGGAGCCAAGAGCCAGGAGCTTCATCCAGGTCTCGTACATGGGTGCTGGGGCCCATGGATTTGGGCTACCTTTGGCTTCTTTCCCAGGTGCATTAACAGGGAGCAGGATTGGAAGTGGAACAGCTGGGACTTGAACTGGCAACCCTATGGGGGTACTTGCACTGCAGGCCATAGCTATACCTGCTGAGCCACAGTGCCAGTTCCCCATGTTATAATTTCTTTTCATCTACTAGCAATGTACCAATTATTTCAACTTTACAACTTGTAAATTTTTTAACCTTTTTATTTGTAAACTGTGGAAATTTGATTCAATAAATAAATTAAAAGATAAATATCTATAAAATACCAATGGGACATTTGATAAACCAAAGGAATGATGAAAAATACAAGGAATGCAACTCCACCCTAAAAACTCCTTCATGCTGTGTAGAAATAACCTCGGATTTATGGAAAGAGAATTTCATGAAGATGAGTAATGTCCTTTTTCATCACGTGGTACTGATTACCTTCCCTTTTCACTGAATAATTCAAGTCTGAACCTAATAAAATCATTTATTAACTGTTTATAGTGTGCAGTATCCTGTGATAGATGGTGAGAAGGATTTTAGGAGAATTCATATGTAGTTTTCACAGAATATTAACCATAACTGTAGGTACTGGGTCATGGCAAATTCTTCAATATTTATTTACATTTAATATAAAACATCTAGAAGATAACTAAGAGAATATATAGCTTTCACATTTAGGTACATCATATTTTTCACAGATCATATTCTATTAATGGAATATAAAAATCTTTAAAAAATTCCAAAGTTATTAATTTAAGGAAAGTTTCATCCAAAGGTATAAAGTCTGTTTTCAAAAGAAATGCATAAACTAGTCCATGCACAACAAGAATTTGAATCTCTAAACGTAAGCCCAAGCTAAACCTTGTTTGTAGTCAGAGAAGACTGCTTAACTTCCCATTTGTTATCTAATTTTTAAACGTCACTTGTTATTGTTGAGTAATTAAATGACTTCTTTTTCTGCCAAATGAATAAAGCCAGAGGGATCAAAATCACAAACTATCTTCTTGCAGAATTGTCCCTAAAAGTACCATAAAGTTTCTGGGGGATGTTGGAACACATTCCCTGTGGATAAAGGGAGACCACTGTAATAACTGCTATTCTAGGTTAGATCCATGAGTTCAACAGTCCGTAATTTGTTATTAAAGTTGTATTTCCTTAAGATCTGATTTTCAAGCCAAACTAGTGGTGTTGGAACTAGATGCATATTACATTCACCTGGAATTTTTGAGCACCCAGGTGCTCTGATTGAATTTGTCTAGGAAGTAGCCTGGACATTGATTTTTCTGAGTCTCTTAAGTGACCAAATTAAGTAGCCAGATATATTGTGTGGGCATTAATTTCAAAAAGTTGCAAACACAAAAACTATACCATCTCATTTCTCCTAACAAACTCTATCCCTTATCTATGAATGTATCAAAGCAGTTCTTGAAGTTTCAGCCTTCCAATCTACATTTATTTTCAGCATTTATCATATCAAGTTTACAGAATTATTATTACTAATTACATTATTTAAGGTTTATTTATTTAATGTCAGTATTTCACAGCTAGCTACTGTATGTTTTTTTAAGATTTACTTTTTAACATTTTAATGAATACAAACTTCATGCATTTAAGTACAATGAAGATTTATTTATTTGAAAGGGAGATTTATAGAGAGAGGGAAGGACAGAGGGAAAAAGAAAGAAAAAAGACAGAGATGATAGAGGGAAAAGGAGATAGGAGAGGAGAGGAGAGAAGAGGAGAGGAGAGGAGAGGAGGGGAGGGGAGGGAGGGGAGGGGAGGGGAGAGGAGAGGAGAGGAGAGGAGAGGAGAGGAGAGGAGAGGAGAGGAGAGGAGAGGAGAGAGAATCTTCTATCAGTGGGTTCATTCACCAAATTGCTGCAAAGGCAAGGGCAGGGCCAGGCTGAATCCAGGGGTCTGGAACTTTATCCTGGTCTCCCATGGGAGTGTCAGGGGCACAAGCACTCTAGATATCTTCTGCTGTTTTCCCAAGCACATTAGCAGGGAGCTGGATCAGAAGCAGAGGAGACAGGACTCAAATGTGTGCCCAAATGGGATGCTGGCATTGTAAGAGGAGGCTTAACCCACTGTGGCACAACACCAGCCCTAGTGGTTCTATTTGATATAAACATGCACTTTAAGATTTTTTGTTTTGTTTCATGCTTTAACAAAATATTATGACATCCTATACAGATGTAGTGGATTGGCACACAATTAGTGATCTGTTCTCTTTCTAGTGCCCCTTGCATTTGGATGCTGGACAACAAGCTGAACTTTCCAGATGTGGTTGGAACTGGGGTTCTGGGTGGAGTTCAGGTTTAGCCAAATAAGGTAAGCTTTGCCTGACACTTAGAAGGTAGAACCCCAGCTTTTGCGGAAACCACTGTTGTTGCTGCAAAGTTCATTTCATTTTCTGAAGCAAGGGGCAGCGGTTTCAGCTTCCCGTCTGTTACTTTGCTGTTGTGCGGAGGCAGGGCTTGAGATACCCATTTTGCTGATGTGGTTTATAATAAGCTAGGTGTAATCACGCAAGTGACTGCAGAAGTAGCTAAGGCTTCCTGATCATAACATGTACCTGAATGAATCAGGTTTCTGAATCTTGGCAGTGAGGGTGAGATTCATGACGTGGTACCTTCCTGATAGTAGTGGCAGAGCTCCCTTGGTAGCCCAACTCGTGGTGTCTTTGGAATTCATTCCTGCAAGATATGTGATATGTTTAAATGTGTGTTCAATTGTCCTGACTAGAGAACACTAAATTTCAGTTTCTTTAATATGACATTTCCTCTATTTCGATTCTATTTTTACTGATGCACTACAGCCAACAATTAACAAAGTATTCCTGCTTTGTTTATATTGTATAGTTTCATTAAGTTGTAATATAATACTTCTCACCCCATAGAGTTAAGCCAGGAGGAGTGAGGGATAGAGGCAAACTTGGAGCAACATCTTGTCTTCAGAAAATAGACTATTAGCAATTCTTTTGACCCTGCCTTGATTTTAGTATGTCTTTAAGATGAATTGTTCAAACGACCTCATTAGTGATTTGGGAGGCTTATTAATTTCCTGTTCTGGAAAGTTAATCATAGCCACTTGGCTGCTAAAATCCAAAGCACTTTTGACATACACCTCAGTTTTTCACTCGGATCAAAAGTATGGTGAGACAGATCTTCAGAAAAGATTTAAGAAGAAGTTGCTAGAGATACAGTTACCATGACACTGACAACCACACGCACTGACTGGCCCAGGAAGGAAGCTCCGAGGAATGCGCTTAGGGATGGAGTAGGCAGTTAGTGTCAGGAGAGACTCACGTCAGAGTCTGCAATAAAAATACAGAACACACAGTGATACCTGACTTTCAGATAAACAAAAAATAAGTTTTATATTACGGAACATTCAGTTTGCAACATTGGGGACATACTTACACTAAAATGAAAAATCCACTGTTTATCTGAATGCAAGTTTCACTGGGAGGGTCCTGTGTGTTATCTGGCAGCCGTATGTTGCAGCTGGGAACAATAAACAAGCCACAAGCTTTAGGTTCACTTGCAGCATCCCCATCTCCAGAGCAAACAAAGCAGGGCTGGAGCTCTAGAATGTGCTAAGTGCTCATGAGAATTTCAAGACAGGGGCTAACTTTCTGGAAGCAAGTCTGAAAATGGCCCCGTGTTGTCATGCATGATCGTGAGAACCTATGTACTCAAATGGGCTTGTGTTATCAGAGGGATAGAGGAAGGACCCTGGTGTGAGATTATGCCTATGGGCTTGACTTCCTAATCGTGCTTGGCTGTAAGTGACCTTGATTTAAAAGCCTAGGATTGCAATAATATTTATGGGAGCCAAATTGTGCTCTGTGGCCTTCTTTGGATGCTAATGAAAGCAAGGAAGCAGGCTGCTCATTGTATGTGCAAATTGCTGAAGCTTAACTCTTTCCCTGGGTTTTATCTGTGCCTTGCCTGGTGCTCTGGTTACCTGCTGTTCCTTGGCTGTTTCCTTTTCATCATTTTCACCCTTTGCCGTGCTGAGATCCGTCATGAGTGTAATCTTTCCTGTAAGTCACTGCCAATGACAAGGTGTGACACCTGTGGTGCATTTGGGGAACCCAAGCCCATTATTTTATAAGTATAGAATTTTCATTTCCTTCCAAATTGGAGTATTTCTGTCAGTTTCAGACCCAAAGCCCTTTTACTGTGTTAGCATCATCCTTCATGTCATATACAGAACTTTGGAAAGTCCCGATTAATATAACCACTTCAACTACACTGCAGAATAATAACAGCACTGCGTTTCCATTCCTTACTGTGTCTTATGCATCATTTATAAGATTTCCCAATAAAGCTGTGACAAATAAGGCCATGGTTAAGCACTGACTGTGAAGTGTTTATACCTTGACACTCAGCATAGCATTGCTTTGCTTTTGACTCTTGTCCTCCATTCCTTCCCTATTTTTTGTTTTCTTTTTAATAATCTGTGATTATTTTAAAATTTAGTGTATATGGATGATACGGTAACCTTTCCTTTTTGATTCAACATTTAGAAGAACTTTAGTATGGAAATTTGTTGCACTTTTTGAAAGTTTAAATGTATGTCCATATTTTCACATAATGCTTTATTCTCTTCCTTAAAATGATGTCTCTTATTCAAATTAATCTGGATCAAAAATTAAAGATAAGTTCTATTTTCGTGTAATATACATGGAGGTAAGAAATTTTTGGCTTTGTCATAGTAAGTTGGAAATATGTGTTTTTTGAAGGGGCAAAATGGATATGGCATTAAAAAGTCTAAGCTGGTTTTAGATCTTTAATTAATCTCCCAGTTACTTCCAAATATGTAAGTATATCTCCAGTTTGCAAGTCTCTCCTCAATTCTTATTCATATATTAGACATCTTCTTTTGGATCATAACAGAAATCTTAAATTCAATATCTTCTTGGTATTTCTTTCACATTATATCCTTTCAAGTTTCTCATGGCCAAAACATAAGAAACCTATTTTCACTTCCTCCAAATCCATCTATAGTAAGTCCTTTCACTGATTCCTTTTCCAAAGAATGTGTGCTATCTGTTTCTACTCTGGTCCCTGCTTGGGTCATGCTCTACCCCCACTGCCTCATCCATTCTGTATTCATTATCCACAGCAATCCTTTAAGAATGTAGTACGTGCATGAAAACTCACTCCCAAGTCCTACAAACACTTTGACTTCTTTTTTTTTTTTTTATAAAGCTTTTATTTAAAGAATATAAATTTCCAAAGAACAGCTCATGGACCACAATGGCTCCCCCCCCACACAACTTCCCTCCCTCCCCTCACCCTCCCCTTTCCCGCTCCCTCTCCCCTTCTGTTCACATCAAGATTCATTTTCAATTCTCTTTATACACAGAAGATCAATCTTCTCAGATCTGGGAAAAAATGATGGTGAAATTCATATGGAGACACAGGAGACCTCGAATAGCTAAAGCAATCTTGTACAACAAAAACAAAGCCGGAGGCATCACAATACCAGATTTCAGGACATACTACAGGGCAGTTGTTATCAAAACAGCATGGTACTGGTACAGAAACAGATGGATAGACCAATGGAACAGAATAGAAACTCCAGAAATCAATCCAAACACCTACAGCCAACTTATATTTGATCAACGATCCAAAACCAGTCCCTGGAGTAAGGTCAGTCTGTTTAATAAATGGTGCTGGGAACACTTTGACTTCTTACCAACACTGTGTGTAGACTGCCCCTCCTTTACTCCTCTTCATGTCAGCATGTGCCATTGCAAAACCTCTGTCTGCTCATGCGGCCTCAGTCATACTGTTCTTGAACATGTGAATCCTTTCATTGGATTCCAGCCTTGCACCCTCTCTAGCTCCAAAGAGGACCGGTGCTCTCCTATGGGCAGCAAATCATACATACCTTATTTATCAATGTGTGCTCAAGAAGCCTGCCTGGATCATAATTGGAAACGTAATTACTATTCAGGAAATGAGTAGATCAATTGCTAAAAATTATTGAAAATGAATCTCGATGTGAATGGAAGAGGAGAGGGAGCGGGAAAGGGGGGTGTTGTGGGTGGGAGGGAAATTGTGGGCAGGGGAAAGCCACTGTAATCCATAAGCTGTACTTTGGAAATTTATATTCATTAAATAAAAGTTAAAAAAAATTAAGCAACTCTAATGAGTACATCATCAAGTGGTTTATGTATTTTCAAATAATATTAATAAATTCATACTCAATAGATTACCAACTATTTAATTAAAAATATTTTTATTTTATAATTAGCCTTTATTAAAACTAGTATGAAAAGCAATCATTTTTAAAATAAACAATAAAATTACTGTAAGATAAGTTCACTTTGATGCTTAAAACTTTGGTTTTGATATTGTATCTTTAAAAGTGTGTTTTGCTAACCCAGTGTTGGTGGGAATGCAAACTGGTTAAGCCACTATGGAAGTCAGTCTGGAGATTCCACAGAAACCTGAATATAACCCTACCATACAACCCAGCAATCCCACTCCTGGGAATTTACCCAAAGGAAATTAAATTGGCAAACATAAAAGCTGTCTGCACCTTAATGCTCATTGCAGCTCAATTCACAATAGCTAAGACCTGGAACCAACAGAAATGCCCATCAACAGTAGACTGGATAAAGAAATTATGGGACATGTACTCTATAGAATACTATACAGCAGTAAAAAAACAATGAAATCTGGTCATCTGCAAAAAAATGGGGAATCTGGAACACATCATGCTGAGTGAAATAAGCCAGTCCCAAAGGGTCAAATATCATATGTTCTCCCTGATTGGTGACAACTAACTGAGGACCAAAGGGGAAACCTGTTGAAGTGAAATGGACACTATGTGGAACAGTGACTTGATCAGCTCTTGTGCTGACTGTTGTTGTACAATGTAATACTTTATCCATTTTAGTATTTTTTTTTGTTCTAATACTATTGGTTGAACTCTAATTAACACACAATTATTCTTAGGTGTTTAAATTTAACTGAAAAGTGATCTCTGTTAAATGTAAGAGTGGGAATAAGAGAGGGAGGAGATGTACAATTTGGGACATGCTCAAGCTGACTTGCCCCAAATGGCAGAGTTATAAATGTGCCAGGGGATTCCAATACAATCCTATCAAGACGGCATGTACCAATGCCATCTCACTAGTCCAAGTGATCAAATTCAGTTCACAATTGATCATACTGATGGGTCTAAGAGTCAAAGGGATTACACAAACAAGACTAGTGTCTGCTAATACTAACTGATAGAATAAAAAAGGGAGAGAACAATCCAACATGGGAAGCGGAATACTCAGCAGACTCATAGAAGGGCAGATGTCTTAAATAGCACTCTGGCCTCAGAATCAGCCATTAAGGCATTTGGATATGGCTCAAGAGCCCATGAGAGTATTTTAGGCATGGAAAGCCAAGACACTCTGGCAAAAACAAAAACAAACAAACAAACAAAAACCACCTAAATGAAAGATCTCTGTGAGTGAGATCCCAGTAGAAAGAACAGGCCATCAAAGAAGGAAGTACCTTTTTCTGAAGGGAGGAGAGAACTTCCACTTTGACTATGACCTTGTCTAAATAAGATCAAAGTCGGCAAACTCAAAAGCCTTCCATAGCCTTTGCAACTCATGACAAGAGCCTAGGGAGATTACTGACACCATAAACAAGAGTGTCAAATTGTTAAGTCAACAACAGGAGTTACTGTGCACTTACTCCCATGTCCCCATGTAGGATCTCTGTCCTTAATGTGTTGTC
This sequence comes from Sylvilagus floridanus, assembly GCA_949820135.1. NCBI lineage: Eukaryota > Metazoa > Chordata > Mammalia > Lagomorpha > Leporidae > Sylvilagus > Sylvilagus floridanus. The sequence goes on from OX463236.1 coordinate 36,822,647, forward strand.
CAATGTGAAGTAATGCTATAACTAGTACTGAAACAGTATTTCACACTTTATGTTCTGTGTGGGTGCAAACTGTTGAAATCTTTATTTAATACATACTAAATTGATCTTCTGTATATAAAGATAATTGAAAATGAATCTTGATGTAAATGGAATGGGATAGGGAGCGGGAGTTTGTAGGGTAGCGGGTGGGAGGGAAGTTATGACGGGGAAAAGCCATTGTAATCCATAAGCTGTACTTTGGAAATGTATATTTACTAAATAAAAGTTTTTAAAAAATGTGTGTTTTGCTCTTGTAAAATTACAGAACCAAAAGAGACCTATCTTGTAATGGATCACTTTGAATTTATTGTGATATCTTAAATAACAACATCTGTGGTGTATTAGAAAAGATTGGTTTAAATCTGCTTAAGGTATTAACTATATTTTGTAAACACCTGAGTTTGGTCATATGTGTTCCTAGATGCCATTTTTTTAAGGCTCAAAGCAAATTACTTTTGAGACTTTTTTCTTCAGCTATACAATGAAAGCTTGAATGTCAGGCTGGCACCAAGACCCAGCTTTAGAGTTAGCTACCACTTGTGAAACCAGCATCCTTTGTCAAAGTCCCAGTTTAGAACCTGGCTGCTTCACTTCTGATCGAGCTCCCTGCTAATGCACCTGAGAAAGCAGCAGAGGATGGTACAAGTGCTTGGCCCCTACTACCCTTGTGGGAGACCCAGATGTGGTTCCAGTCTCCTGGCTTCAGTCTTGGCCGGAATTGACTTTTGTGGCCATTTGAGGAGTGACTCAAGAGATGGAAGATCTCTCCCTCTGTCCATCTTTACTCTTTCTCTTTCACTTAGCTGTTCAAGTAAATAAATAAATGTTTTTAAATAAAGGAAGTATGATGTTTTAGTATATTAAACTATTTCTATAGAGTACATGCCCCATAATTTCTTTATAATTTTAGGAAACAATGGGACAGATGTCCCCAAAGAAAAACAGCCACACGGTTCTCTGAAAAAATCTCTGTGTGAACTGGAAGTAAATATAAATCTCATTAGCCTATGTACCTGGAAAAATTATAATGTCATAGACATATAAAAATAGCTAATTTTTTTTAAATACTTCTATTCAGGGGCTAGTGCTGTGGCACAGCGGGTTAAAGCCCTGGCCTAAAGCCCTGGCATCCCATATGGGTGCTGGTTTGAGTCCTGGCTGCTGCTCTTCAAATCCAGCTCTCTGCTATGGCCTGGAAAAGCGGTAGAAGATGGCCCAAGTCTTTAGGCCCCTGCACCCACGTGGGAGACCCAGAAGGATCTCCTGGCTCCTGGCTTCGGATTGACACAGCTCTGGCCATTGTGGCCATCTGGGGAGTGAACCAGCAATGGAAGACCTCTCTCTGTAACTCTGTCTTACAAATAAATAAAAGAAATTAAAAAAAAAAAAACTTGTATTCAATGCATTATGTCAGTTACAGAATTTGAAATATTTGTGACTTAAACTTACAGAATAATAAATAAGTGTCTGATAGACATAATAAAATGCATACAAATACACTTCCCATTAAACACTTGGTAGCTCCAAAGACAAGTAGGAATTTTGACATTTGCTTGCTTTTAATAATATACAAAATCAAAATGTATCTTATGATGTCACACAAAAATAAACCACTTATGTTTTCATAGCAGCTTATCTTTTTATTTATTTAAGGTATACAAATTTCATGTATTTCCTATATGCAGATTCAGGAGCATTGCAATACTTCTCATGCTATCCTTCCACCTACTCTCCTGCCGTTCTTCTTCCTCCCTCTCCTATTCCCATTCTTAATTTTTATAAAGATCTATTTTCAGTTTACTTTATACTCATAAGATTAAATTTTCACGAAGTAAAGAGCTCAACAAATAGTATGAAGAATAAAACACTGTTCCTCAGCAGTTGAGACGAGAGCTCTGAACATCATCGAGTCTCAAAATGTCAAAAAAAAAAAAAAAAAGAAAGAAAGAAAATGTCCATTCAACTCCTATACATTATATTTTTGGTACTTGATTAGTTATCACATATTAGGGGAAACATGATATTTGTCTTTCTGGGACTAGCTTATTTCACTATGTATATAGTTTTCAGCTGCATCCATTTTATTGCAAAAGATAGGATTTCATGCTTTTACCCCAATATGTAGCATTCCAAAGTGTATATATACCATAATTTTTGAGAGGTCACTAGTTGACCCCTAAGCAAGCATTCAAAATAATTATTGTAGTGTCCTATAATGACAGTGTCAAAATGAAACTATAAATGCAAAACATGGTATGCTTTATAGAACAATATAGAAAAATAATGAAAATGTGGAATATTTATTTATTAAAGATGTATTTTATTTGAAAGGCAGAATTACACACACACACACACACACACACACACACACAGAGAGAGAGAGAGAGAGAGAGAGAGAGAGAGAGAGAGAGAAAGAGAAATGTTCCATCTATCGGTTCATCTCCCAGATGGCTGCAACAGCTAGGGCTGGACCAGGCCGAACCAGGAGCCAAGTGGTTTGTCCAGATCTCCCACTTGGGCACTTGGGTTCAGGAGACAAAATACTTGGATCATTTTCTATTGCTTTCCCAGGTGCATTAGCAGAAAGCTGGATCAGAGGTGGAGATGCCAGGACTTGGAGTGACTTCTATATAGGATGCCAGTGTGACAGGCGGCAGCTTAACCCACTATTGCCACAATGTCAGTCCAGAAACTGGAATATTTAAATTGAAAGTTAACAGTTTATAATTTAGGACAAAGTAAAATAATTAGCATACATCACTCAAGAGCCAATTAATTGCTTTCAGTTCTTTAAATACTGCAACAGACCACATTTCCACCAATATTAATTATTCATAAGACAATGCTTTTTGGAAAGGGCATTTGACACAGCCCATAGTGTATGAGGAGTTGGAGCCATGGCTCCACTGCTAATTCTGGCTTCTTACTAATACACACACTGGGAGGCAGCAGGTGATAGCTCAGGTTAGAAAGGCTGTCTCCCATATTGAATTTGATCACCTAAACTGTATTATAGTTTAAATGTTTGAAATGCTAAAGATTGTCACTATGATTTTTGTCAGTTTGATAAGATCTTATCTGTTTTTCCAAATCCTATAATCCATCGCCAAGGACCCAGCACCATCTGTCTCCAATTGTAATCCTGTATTGAGTGATTGGAGCTAATTTAATAGCATGAAAGTTATAACAATTCTACCATCAGCTTAAAGGCAAAAGAAGTTCTTGGCTTTCTTTCCAGGGACAATGATTAGTCAAATGTATTACTCATCGTATAACTCAGAATTTGCCTTTGAGTGTATAACGTTACATTTATTTATTTCGGTTAAATATAAATAGAACACATGCTTGACATTCTTTTTTCATATAAACCATTTACTCAAAATGACAACTCTACAAGGGTAGTTTTAAACACTCATGAAAAAAAGGAATTAAAAGATAAATTTATTTTTGCATAAAAACATTTTAAAATCTATGCATACTTTTTTTAGTAACACATATTTTCCATGAATTTTTGAAGGCCACTCATTTGTAGGGTAAAAATGATGAATTTTGGAGGGATTTTTACAAAAATATAAACAGGTTTTATAAAATCCATTAAAGGATATTTTTATCAAACATTCTAAGCACAAATTAAAAACAATTAGTTTAAGTAACATTTGATAAAATAGCAAATAATAGTTGTAAATATTTTCATTTGAAAAGTCTATTTATAATTACATTTGAAACATAAATGTGTAACATAAGAGATAACATTGTGGTTTTATTTAAAATTTTTGCTAATGCTTGCTTCAGAAACACATGTACTAAAATTAGAATATACAGAGAAAATTAGCATGACCCCGGTGCAAGGATGACCTGCAAATTTGTGAAGCACTGAATATTCAAAAATAAGTTTAACTGATGCATAAAATTATATATATATTCATTGAGTAATATACAATTTTATTTTTTTAAATTTTATTTCTTATACAAGTTTCATTATATCTCCTACATAAACATTTAGCAACATAGTGATACCTCCCACCCTATCCTTCCTCCCACCCATGCTCCAACCTTTCTTCCTCTTCCCTCTCCCATTTCCATTCTTAATTTTTTTCCTAAGATATACTTTAAGTTTACTGAATGATCATAAAGTTAACCCTACATTAAGTAAAGAGTTCAGCAAATAGTATGAAGACAAAAAAAGTCTCTTAAAAGAAGAGACAAGGGCTCTAAACAACCATCCAATCTCAAAATGTCCATTTAACTCCAATACATTTCATTTTCGATAATTTATTAGTTACCACAGATCAGGGAGGACATATAATATCTGTCTTTTGGCGACTTGTTTATTTCACTAAGTATAATGGTTTCCACTTGCATCCATTTTGTTGTAAAAGATAAGATTTCATTTTTTTTAACAGCTGAATAGTACTCCATAGTGTATATACATCACAACTCCTTTATCCAATCAATAGTTGATGGACATCTGGTTTGATTCCATATCTTAACTGCTTTAAATTGAGTTGTAATGAATATGGGGTACAGATTACTTGTTCATTTGCTGATTTCTTTTGGTTTACGTAAATTCCCAGGAGTGGGATGGCTGGATCATATGGTAGGTATATAATCACATTTCTGAGGTACTCCAATACTGCATTCCATAGCAGCTGAACCAGGTTTCATTCTGATCAACAGATTAGGGCACCTTTCACCTCACATCCTCACTAGCATTTGTTTGTTGATTTCTGTATGAGAGCCATTCTAACTGAGGTGAGATGGAACCTCATTGTGGTTTGGATTTACATTTCCCTCATGGCTAGTGATCCTGAGCATTTTTTCATATATATGTTGACCATTTGAATTTCCTCTCTTGAAAAATTCCTGTTCAAGCCCTTTGCCCATTTCTAAACTTAATTGATTGTTTTGTTGTTGTTGAATTTCTTGAGCTTTTTATAAATACTGGAACTTAATATGCAATTTTAGATGCATTTGTACATTATGTAACATCCAAGTTCATCACATAAAGATGATGTTTCTTGCAGCTATAATGGATGGCCATCCTGAAATTTCAAGATCCAATATGTCTAATCTTTGAACTGTATTTGAGAGTTCTGTTATAAATCTAAAATACAAAATAACTTATTAGGCTTCCTGAAGTCAAACAAGGATATTTTTTAAAAAGTCCTCCATGTATGTGTCCCTGAAAAATATCTGATATTTTGTCATTTAATTGCTAACTATTGTTCTGACTTTCTGTTATTTTAGTTTCAAAATGAGACAGCATTTACATGTTAAAATGAAATAGAGTCATACTTTATAATAGGTTTCTTTTTGGTTAAAGTACTTTTTGTGGAAAACTTGGCTGCTTTCTTCTTAAATTTCATTGTATTATATCATAGTTAGGTGTGGTTCTGAGAAATCATTTATCCTGTAACAACTTTTTTATGGGTTTATAACAAATGGCAATTGAATCATTTTCCTTGACATGAAAAAATGGACACATGATATAATGTATTTATAAGTAGCCCTTTTAGTGTAACAAAAGAACAGTGACAGAATTTAACCTGGAATTTACAAAAAAACCTAAGAAACCCTAAGAAATATGTTCAATGAATGCATTTTTCATAATCCATTGCAAAATTATAAGGATGGACATTATGTGAAAATAACCATAAAATTAACTTTTCTTGCTAACTTACCAGTGATTTTTATGACAAATTAGCAGACATTTCTAAAAAGTATATCTTCTTATATAGTTTTAATTTTAAATGCTCAAGTGAAATTATTATCAGGAATGCACAAAAATAAGATGCATAATGGGTAAATTCCATTTTGAATGAACTCTGTCCAGAGATAGTGTTGGTCAGTGCTTCTCTGGTGCTACATCTATATACTTCACCTATTTTTTTTTTTTAACAAAAATATCTAAGTTGCAGCAGTAGGTGCTTGGTGCAGTGATTGGGACACCATTTGGGATGCCCACATTGTGTGTCAGAGTGCCTGGTCCTGAGTTCTAACTCTGATCTGACCCAGCTTCCTATTGGTGTGTATCCTGGAAGGCAGCCATTGATAGCTCAAGTTGTTGGGTATCTGCCATCTCACTGGTGGACCAAATAGTGTTCCAGAACTGTGGCTCAGTCCTGGCCCAGTCTTGGCTCTTGTGGGCTTTTGGAGACATGAACCAGCAAATGCTGAAATCTCTCTCTCTCTCTCTCTCTCTCTCTTTCTCTCTCTCTCTCTCTTTCTCTCTCTCTCTCTCTCTCTCTCCCTCTTTTCTTTCTGCACTGCACTTCAAATAAATAAATAAATTCATGTATAAAAGCCCAAATTGCTATTCAGTGATCCACTTGAAAGCCTTCTCTATTAAACTTTGTAGGCTTTGACAACCAATGTATGCATTTTATTTATGTCACCATTTTACCAAGCATATAGGAGGCACTCAATACATGTTTGCTGAGTTGACCTAAATTTACATCTTTGCACTGAAATGGAAACTTGGTTTACTGAGAGTACAATATAGATAGTTTTCTTTTAATTTTCTGCAGCCCTAACTTTTTCAGGTAGAAATTTGTATCAGTATTTTACAGCATCTATCATTAGGCACAATTATTTTAGTCTTGGGAAAGAAAAAAATTAGTATCTAGAGTAGAACAATGAAAAAAGAATGGTCTGAGATGAGTGAACTATTAGGAATAGAAACACAAAGAAATCCTGGAACCTTGGGATTAGACTCAGTCACTTGGGGGTGGCAGAGAATTATTTGGTGAGAATGGAAGGCAAGGAAATATCAAATCCTAGAAAAATCTCCAAAATATGCAAAAGAAGGACATTAAAAATGTGTTAACTGCAACAAAAATCATCAGAATAGAAGATGATTTGTGCTGGAGGCAGATAATGCTCAGAAAATCTGGATACATTCTTAGCTTAATTTTTAATCAGCAGTTAATCCTAATTTCATCCTGAATTTTCCATGTGCGTTTATCTCTGGAAATATCCACCTAACTGTAGGTTCTTTGACTTCAGCCTCAGGGCTTTTAAAAGGACCATTTATATCCCAATTTTGATCCTCCTATATTTTCTGTTTAAATTACAACCATTGCTTAAGATCTTCTTTTCTCAGAAGAACTATAGGAGTCATTGTTTGCTTTTTTTTTTTCTTTTCACAAAGAAACAGAGAGAGGGAGAGAGATAGACAGAGTTCCCATCTATTGGTTCATTTCCCAAATGATCATAAAGGTCAGAGCTGGGCCTCATTAAAGTCAAGAGCTGGCCACTCAATCAATGTCTATCCTGTGAGTGGCAGGAACCCAATTGCTTTAGCAGTCTCATGGCTGAGTGCCATGGTCTGCACCAGCAGGAAGCTGGAGCCAATGTGAGGGTTCTTAACAGCTACATCAAACATCTGCCCCTCCAGTCATCTTTATCCAGTTCAGTTTCCCCTACATCCTTATGATCTCTTTAATCTCTCCTTTCACCATATTTCTTGAATCCATTTTAATCCAGGTGCTTTCTATTTCTTAGTTTACTGCAAGATGCTTCTGAATCGTCTTTTTGCCTTAGGTTATGGCAACTCCCTAACCCGTTCACAGGATTTTCACAAAAGAAAACTCCTTGAAGTTCAAATATAACTCTCTTGTAAAAGCTTCCCCACCCCATTCAGTAAAATCCCAAAATCAATAGGCTGGCATACACAATCTGTCACGACATGAGCTCTGCAACTCTGTAGCCTTATGCTATCTTCAAACCCAGTCATAAGTAAAGGCACATCTTTGCTTTGGAACATTCTATGTGTTTTCTGGGAACACATCGACTCCATATTTTTTATTCCACCCTCTTTCAACTAGATGCAGAAAAACCATCTCTGAAACATTTCCTTGGCTTTGAAAAACACATTTCCTTCTTACATATGCTCTTATATATGTTTATGGAGCTCTTATATATGTTTATGGATGCCTTTGCTGGCACTTACGATTTATTTAAATATTCGATTTTATTGGTCACCTTACTAGAGTGAGCCCTCCAGGGACAATAAATGATCTTTGCATCCACTGTGTACGTGGCCGCATCAGGCATGCACTGGACCCATGTGAATGGCATTAACATCCATGTTGATCCACACTTGCATTCCTTAACCTATAAATTGTCAACTCCTCACCATCCACCAGAGCAGTCAAATCCTCTACCATTTTAATATATGGCATGGGAAATCTGAAAACATATCTGAGCATTATTTTACCTGTGAGGACACCATATAAAATGCAATACCTATTGGAGCCATCACTGTGGCACAGTAGGTTAATCCTCTGCCTACAGTGCTGGTATCCCATATGTGTTCCGGTTCTAGTCCCAGCTGCTCCTCTCCTGATCCAGTTCTCTGCTGATGGCCTAGGAAAGCAGTAGAAGATGGCCCAAGTTCTTGGATCCCTGCACCCGCATTGGAGGCCTGAAGGAGGCTTCTGGTTCCTGGCTTCATATCAGCCCAGTTCTGGCCATTGCAGCTATTTAGGGGGTAAACTAGCAGATGGAAGACCTCTCTCTCTGTCTCTCCCTCTCACTGCCTGTAACTCTGTCAAATAAATAAATAAATATTTTTTTGGTATTTTTAAAGTTTTTTTTTTAACTTTTATTCAATACATATAAATTTCCAAAGTACAGCTTTTTGGATTACAGTGACTGTTTCCCCCCATAACCTCCCTCCCACCCACAACCCTCCCATCTCCCGATCCCTCTCCCATCCCATTCACATCAAGATTCATTTAAAAAATGCAACACTTACTTATCTTTAAGCACACACACTACTTAGACTGATTTAAAATTTTTAATGTATGTTTTCTTTTTCTTATTTAAAGAGTACAAGCAGATCCTATGTCTTTTCCATTCTCAAACCCCGAATAATTAGGATGACCATGAAAGCCTGTTTGCCTAGAAAAAAAATCTCATTGTAGTCCTAGTGCCTAGCTATACTTTCTACTTTCAAAACTCATCAAGTTTACATAAAAATAATTTGACAACACAGCAGTTAGTAATTATTTCATAGTTATATACTTACATTTGTTAATTTTGAATATATATGTATATATATGTATATAAAGTAAAGGAATTTTCTATTGCCCTTGGGTGATAGAAATTGCAAGTAGCAAGAGAAACAATGTACTAAAGAAATATATAGCTAAAGAGCTAAGCTAGGGATATGAATTGTGCATAAGTTATTACTTTTTAAGTGAGTGAGAGTAATTAGGTTTAGTTAAATAATCAGAAGGGCAGAAGTATTGTGAAGACAACCTGTGATGTGGAAGAATCTCAGCTGCTGGTAACTTCTCTGATTTCATTGTTAGATGTCTACAATAGTATTATTAGAAACCTTTTATTTGTTTTCCTTTCTTCCTTTCTTTTTTTAAAGATTTATTTATTTAATTATTTATTTGAAAGTTAGAGTACACACACACACACACACACACACACAGATCTTTTATCCCGTTTCACTACCCAGATGACTGCAATGGCTGGAACTGGGCCAGGCTGAAGCCAGGAGCCAGAAGCTTCTTCCAAGTGGGCAGCATGGGTCCAGGCTCTTGGGTCATCTTCTACTGCTTTTCCCAGGCCATTAGCAGGGAGTTGAATCAGAAGTGGGGCAGCTGGGGCATGAGCCAGCACACATATGGGGCCCTCTCTCTCTCCTCCTCTCCCCTCCCCTCTTCCCCTCTCCCCTCCCCCTTTCCTCTCCCCTCCCAGCTTCTTCCTTCCCCTCCTCTCCCCTCCCCTCTCCTCCCCTCCCTTCTCCTCCTCTCCTCTTTCCTCCTCCTCTCCTCTCCTCCCCTCCCCTCCCCTCCTCCTCTCCCCTCCCCATTTCTTCCTTCCCCTCTTCTCCCCTCTCCTCCCCTCCTCTCTCCTCCTCTCTCCTCCTCTCCTCTTTCCTCCTCTCCCCTCTTCTCCTCTCCTTCCCTCTCCTCCTCTCCTCTCCCCTGCTCTCCTCTCCCCTCTTCCCTCCCCTCCTTGCCTTCCCTCTCCCCTGTTTGATTTCCCTTCCTTCTTCTTTCCTCCTTCCTCTTTCCTTCCTAAAATCTCTTGGGATTAAATCAGAGGTAATAATACACTGATAGTACAGAAGTAATGATCTTACACAAAGAAAATAAAACCTACTTTCTTGTGATCATTATATTATATCTATGTTTTACAAGCATCCTTTATCACTTCTAGGTGTTACATTCTTTACCACATTATATAAATTTGGGCATAAAATTTTGGAATAAGGGCCGGTGCCCTTATTATTAGCCTCAATAGGCTAATCCTCCGCCTGCGGCGCCTGCACACCAGGTTCTAGTCCTGGTCGGGGTGCTAGATTCTGTCCTGGTTGCCCCTCTTCCAGGCCAGCTCTCTGCTATGGCTCGGGAGTGCAGTGGAGGATAACCCAAGTGCTTGGGCCCTGCACCCGCATGGGAGACCAGGAGGAAGCACGTGGCTCCTGGCTTCGGATCAGTATGGTGCGCTGGCCGCAGCGTGCCGACTGCGGCGGCCACTGGAGGGTGAACCAACAGCAAAAGGAAGACCTTTCTGTCTCTCTCTCTCACTCTCCACTCTGCCTATCAAAAAAATAAAATTTGGAATAAGGACTACAAGTGATACCAATACAACATTGAGTAAAAGGAATCAATCAAGTTATGTAATATATTTTTATGAATGGTATACTTAATTGTTGCCTTCAGTTTTTGGTTTCCATATTGCTAAAATAATATTTTGAAATTTTTGTACTTAATAATTCTATAAATGGGAGTTTCCTATAAAGCCAGAACCAGTCAATTCATCAGAAAAATCTATTAACCACATTATAGATATTTGTTTTTAAGTAAATTATTTTCTATAGGTATAAACCACAAAATAAAGCAGAATTATGGTTTGGAAGGTCACTCTATTTCAATATAGTCTGGTATCCTGGATTCAGTAGAAATACTTTTCTTTATCAGTGGCTTTCTGAAAAATTTTCAGTCTTCTTTGTTCTAAATCAAGTTATGACCGAATGTACGGAAGCACTAGCTTTCAAATTATAATTTTATCTAGACATGGATTTTCTACTTTCCAAGAGAAATATCCCCATTTTCTCTGATGTTCACACACAAAAATGCACACCAAATGCACACACACTATTTCTTATCATCTGGGGGGTTATCCACTTCATTCCACTCCTCTTTTAAGAATATTCAGCTTGAAAGAAACAAAATATGTAATATTTGGAAGTAAGCCATAGCTATCTTTTCAAATTAGATAAACCATGCTTCAAGGTTACTAGCAGTGTAAAAGTCTGGACAGTTGTATTTACTTACCTTGGCAGCATTTGTGTGTGTGTGTGTGTGTGTGTGTGTGTGTGTGTGGTGTACATGCACATGTGATCTGACAGCAGCTAATTGCCCACTGGAAGTCTCGGGGTTGACTGCAGGGCTCTGCTCTTAATTCAAAATCATGACCCTCAGGTCAATGCCAACAGTAGACAGGCTTCCTGTGGGGCTACTCTTGATTCAAGAGGATGGGCAATTCTGGAGAGTTTGGCACCCATGATTTCCTTCCTGGGAAGTAGAGATTATTAAGACTTAGTGTTGTGAATGTACATGAAGTTCTCCAAAATACCTAGAGGACTTACTAGAGTCTTCTCATTGTGGGAGAAACGGGGTAGCTTAGCCTTCTAAAAAGATACCATTCCCAGATTTCTTGATTCAAATGAATAAACCTTGCTTGTTTGGTCACATTTCACCTCCACACCTCAAGACAGGTCAGTGCTAAGGAAACAAGGTGACTCTATGCACAGAGTGGAGATGTCTGAGGTAGAAGCCTCATTCAAGCCCTAGACCCTGGTGAATTCACTGGGTTCCATCGCTTTTTGAGATGTTGCTGAGAATGGCTGCATTCCTCAGCTGTAGTTCTCCCATCCACTCACTGCTGCAGTCTGTCTTTGGAGGCAGACAAGTATGGATTGCAGGACTGAAAAAAAATCACTATTGAGAATGATGTCTTAGATCTAATCTTAAGAATTTAACACATGTTCCTAATGAAAATACATGTTCCCCCATGAAAATACAAAGTGTCTTGGTTTTTATTTTTTTTTCTTAAGGAAAACTAGTTTGCATTACTCCTTCTTAAAAGATACATGTTATCACAAGCACAGTTGAACTTCAATCAATCCCACAGAACATATTCACTAGGGGTCGACTATTTACATAGTTCCATGAATACAAGGTATTAATATTGACACTCAGTAATCATCAGAGTGAATCAAACATCCCCATCAATTCCTTTGGCATATTTTGGTGCCTGCCTTATGGGTACATGTTCTTGAAGAAGATCTAAATACAAAAGCATCACTTACATTAGATCACATTGTCTTGTCCAAATTTATGTACAGTGGAAACACTCCATGTGTATACAAAACCTACCGATCATTAAAAATGTCTAAGGCATTTAACAATTAGAAATCTTTGAAATGCCTTTCTTCAAACCGGCCCTACCCTTAAATGACCTCATGGTTGATTTACCCATCCCCTCCCCTACCAGAGGTTTTCTGGGTATGGGACTTCCATCACAAAACTAGTTCATTTTCATGTTAAAACTAGTTAACAGTGATTACATTAGGCATGGATTTCATGCACTCTATAAGTGAAAAAGAAATTCACTACCATTCAAACTGGAGAGTGTTGAAAAAGCTAAAATTATAAAAAAGCTGTGTAGAGGTGTTTTCAAGTTAATTCAAGTTCGTTCCATTTGCAGTGAGCAGTGAGAGAAAGTTGTATTCTCGTGACAGTGAAGTTCAGGAAGCAAGCAAATCAGCCCGGTCCTCATAATCATGTACATTGTCGAGATGTCATTCAGTCCCACACTTTATTGAGAAAGATCCAAACAAAGAATATGAATCTGTTCACAGAAGTATTTCTCAAGAGAGTGGCTGTCATTTACATTTTGTCATTTAAGTACGTGCTGTGTGTATGCCAGCCTTATATGCACATTGTGTTATTTAATGATAACTGTCAGTTCAGTTAGCAAAGAACAAAACTGAGTCTGTGAGAATTAATTATCCAAGATCAAGCAAGTATCTGTGGCTGATTCAGATTATATAACAGACCTGTCCAGAGTACAGGGGTAAGATTTTTCGCAGTGGTATATACTCCTGTTTCTGGGGAATAAAATTGAAGATTGGCTACTGAATATGGACATATGTTAATACCAAATCAAACATTATTCATTATCACTTTGATTTCTATTGGAGTTTGTTTCTTTATGATACACAAATCACAATCCTTTAGAAGTATGTGTGCATGCATTGTAGACACAAAGACGTGAGCCAATTAGGCATGAGCCAATTTTTCTTCAGTGATATCCAATGGATTTACAAGTCATTCAGGCATTCTGTACACAAAGCCATAGCCTTTCTTCTCCATAACTGGTGGAAGGACCATGACAACTATGGCACAGACAGAGATTTATATTTGTGCCAACTTTTAATCTTTCTTAAGACTCCTCAGAGATGTGATATTTAGTGGGATGAGATCAGGGAGTGGAGCAGGCAGATCATAAAATGCAAAGATGTAATGTGCCAGTAATACATTTCTCCACATTTGCTATGGAAATAGCCAAATCTTAAAACCTGTGCCCAATTAGGTGGGGTTTTGATGATCATGCATCCCTAAGACACTGTTAGGCAGAAGGTGATGCCAAAAATCTCTTCTGTGATTCAATTTGTCATCATAAAATATGCTTCAAAAGTAAAAAAGAAATCTGATTTTCTTGTGCTGGGCTAAGACTTCGTGTAGAACAAATGAGTCAGATTGTCTATTTGACGATGATTAATTTTGTTTTCTTGGTTCTTCATAGCCAAATGGAATACTCCCTCACGAACTTTTGGCTGGTTTCTTTACAAACTTATTTCAAGAAGAGAAAAGTTGGGACCTTTAAGAAATGTTTCTCAACATTTTATAAACTTTAACTTAATAGAATAAATATCTTTACTGAGAGCTTTGTCAGTACATGCAAGTTCAGATACATACCCCCCCCCCCCACGCACACAAACCAAAAGAGCTCAGCAAGTGCATCTTCCAAGAATTCTCTTTCCTCCATATAATGTTGGATAGCATGGATATTGCAACCGAATTACTTTTAATTAAATGCAGTTTGATTGAATACTGGTAAAAATTAAATACAAGTAAAAATACCCAAACAGAAAAAGGAACACCTTTGATGGAATTGTGAATTAATTTTCCTTTAAGACTAAGAATGGTGCCAGCATTGTGGTGTAGTAGGTTAGGCTGCCTGCGACTCCAGCATCCCATATTGGAGCACTGATTCCAGTCTTTGTTGCTCAGCTTCCACTCCAGCTCCCTTCTAGTGAACCTGGGAAAGCAGGAGAAGATTGCCCAAGTGCTTGGGCCACTGCTACACTCATGGGAGACATGGATGGAGTTTCTGGCTCCTGTCTTTGGCTATTGTGGCCATTTGGGGAGTGATCCTGTGGATGGATAAACTGTCTTCCTCCCTGTCTCTGCCTCTCACTCTATCTCTGTCTCTGTCACTCTTTCAGATAAAATGAATCTAAATAAATGAAAAACTAAGCTCAATTTTGGAAATGGACATCACTGAGAAGCCACAGTAGGACCTGATACATTCCAAAACAAGTCTATCAACTGCAGATTTTTTTTTAGTATAATGGAAGACTAACATATTCTGAATCACCTACACAAATAGCATGGACACAAATTTGGCAGTCATTTAAAGAATGCATTTGTATTTCTATTCTAAGAATTAAACTACATGACTATAAATATAAAATTGACATCTGAGAATTATTTCCAGGGCACAGTGTGAAAAAGTATCACAGCTGTTGCTGTGTGATGCTTGTGTGTCATTGTGAATGTGGGTGTGTGTGCGTGTGAGAGAGCATTTTAATACTCTTTAGAAATTGTGTAGAAATAGTGTACATGTTCAGGAAAAGCACTGCACCAGATTCCAGCCACGCAGTTTCATGTATTTGAGCAACCAGGTCCTCTCTCTCAATGCCTATTCTCTATTCTGTAAAATTCAGGAATTGGACTAAGTTGTGTCTGGGATTCTTTTGCCTTCTACTATTCCAGCTATGTAAATTTCATACTCAGGCTCTTTTTTCAGTTCTTTTTTCCCCTCCTACTTTTTTTTTCCTAGTCCTTTTCAAAATGACTAGTGAATAGAAAAGAAATGAATTGAGGACTTCCAGTAAGGGTTAAAGATGAAGGGAGTACGAGAAAAGAAGCAAACAAATCAAGCAGGCAGTATTCATATAATGCAGGCTTGTTACAAAGCAGTTTTAGACACCTGCCCCAATTAAGTTAGATTATCACTTAAAAATGCCACCTCTGTGCTGAAATAGAACTATTTTAAACCTCTCTTCATGAGTCTATTTAAGATGTCCTTTCAGTGAGTGAGAATCAATCATGACAAATTTAGAGAAGTTTTGGCCACTTTACAAATAATGAATGTCCTAAAAAATGCATTGCAGAAATTAAAGTCCAGGTATTTCTCAGAGAGAAGTGAATTCAAATTGTTGTCGCTGTCAAGAAAAGGTGTATTTTTTTGCCTCATGTATCATAATATAACATTTTTTTGTTTAATATCTTTTATACAGAGTTTTCCACAGGGCTGGTTAATGCTTTGGTTAATTTGGTCTGGCAGATGGAGCAGAAGGAATGTTGACCTGTAACCAAGAAGGACTGAGATGCAGTCTCCACTTGGTTTACCTACACATAGTTACCCTCTGTTGTCCTAATTTTTTCATCTGGGGAATAGGTTAACTGGAATAGTTAATCTGAAAGGTCTCTCGTTGGTGAAAACTGTGTAAGTATGCTGTGAGGAAGGACATGACTTTTGGACTTATAAATATTGTACACCTAGGATTCATATATATTCACTCACGTGGCATGAATATCAGGCTGTCTTATACCCTTCATAGTACTTAATGACTTAAATACTTAACTTTTATGAAAAAGTGCTTCATTTTTTTCAAATTATTAATCTGCCTTCCATTCGAGAAAGAGTTTAAATTTTGTAACATTTGGAAGAAACGAAGGAATTTGGAAACACCCTTGTGCCTGATCCTCTGATTTTAAGAAATATCTTTCTAATAAACAAAGAATTTGCTCTGGGATTATTTATTGTAAGAGTTAATAATAATACTATTACAAAGACTCCCAGCTGTACCTAGACTATTGTCAAAAATCCAAAGAGTTATCAGATACCAAACATCTGTTCACTGCTGAAAAACAGCTCATTTTATTTACAGTTGAATTATGAAATGTGCTCTAAACAAAATGTATGCTGTGTTTAAACCAGAAAATCATAATTCAGTCAATAAATAAAATGATCAAAGAAAAGAAATTATTTTGAAGTTATGACTTTTGCCTAAAAGAAAATAAAAAGGGTATGTATAACTACAAAACTTCACAACATATATGTCAATATGTGTGTATTATTTACCTAGAAGTATTTTAAATAAACTTTTTAATATTAGAACCATTTAGATTTACAGAATCAGCATGAAGCTACCACAGGGAGTTCTCATATAGTCTACACTCAAGTTCCCCTCTTATTAATGTCTTGCGTTCACATGATTTATGGCACAATGAATGAACCAATACTCAGTTATTGTTAACTAAAGTCCCTGCTTTGATTAGATTTCCTAAGTTTGCTTCACTGTCCCATTTGTGGTCCAGAACCATAACCATGATACTTTGTTATGCTTACTCTCCATAGCTCCTTCGGCTGTGGTAACTTCTCAGACTCACCATATTTTTGGTGACCTTGAGAGTTTTGAGGATTAGTAGTCAGGTATCCACGGAATAGCCTTCTCCTTGGAGTTGTCTGATGTTTCTTTCATCATCACAGGGGAAAAAACATACCTGGAAGAAGAAGAGCTTAAAGACAAAGTATCCTTCTCAGTGCATCATGACAAAGATATATCTGATTGCTGTCCCCACGTTCCACTTGTTAACCCGGGAGTCCTAGTTGGATGTGGTTGGTCCAGTTTCCCCATATTTAAGCCACTCTTTTGTTTTTTCATTTTCCATTATTGTATTCTTTGACGGTACATCACTATGTGTGGCCCATTCTTGAGGAATGGGAATTCGTGCCCTCCTCCTCAAGGATAATGCATTTTTTTCAAATTCTTTTGCAAGGAAGATTTATCTCTTCTTCATTTGTTTGTTTATTTGTTATTTATATTGGGATGCAGTTGCAGACATTTGTTTTATACTTTGGATTATGATCCATTAATACTTTACTTATCTTGTCCCAAATTTCCAACTTTTGCCACTGGAAACTCTTACAGTTGACTCGTAGATTCCTTCAATGTACCCATCATTGTGGGTTTTCAAAAAAAATTTTTTGTGAACACTTTCTCTGTTCTTGGGGCTGTAAGATGCTTTAGGCTCAACTGAAACCTCCTGTAAACCTCGACTGTAAACCTCCTGTCCAACCCCAGATCAGTCATTTGTCCTAGGAGTCCTGGTTCCTCTCACCAAAGAATTATGACCTAGGTGTTTGATGTCAGTAGAAATTTAAAAAGTGGTAGTAATAAATATTTTCTCAAATATCTCTAATCACATAATTAAAAGTAAAATTTTAGTTTTTATTCATAAACTACATTTATATAAATCAGATATTCCGTAATTGTTTAATAATATTGGGTCCTGGGGCCGGCGCTGTGAAGTGGAGGGTAAGGGCCACTGTCCTCAGTACCAGCATCCCATATGAGTGCTGACTTGAGTCATGGCTGCTCCACTTCTGATCCAACTCTCTGCTATGGCCTGGGAAAGCAGAGGAAGATGGCCCAGGTCCTTGTGCCTCTACATGCAAGTGGGAGACCCGGAGATTTTGACTCCTGGCTTCAGATCAGTGCAGCTCCAGCCATTGCGGCCATCTGGGGAGTGAAATAGCAGGTGAATGACCTCTCTCTCTTTCTATGCCTCTGCCTCTGTGTAATTCTTCATTTGAATAAATAAAAAAATTTAAAAAATAATGTTGGGTCCTAGTGTGTCATAAGCAAATTCCCTGGCAATGTATAGAATATTAAAGATCTCTAATGGTTAGAGGAAGCCTCTTCAGACACTCAAGGGCACACAATCCACATAGACGTGCCATGGGAGTAAACATTTTATTTCTTTCTAAATGTTTATTTGTTTATTTTCATCTACTTTAAAGGCAGAGACAAAGAGAAAGACAGACAGCTTCCAACCTTTTTATTCACTTCCCGAATGCCTGAAACAGCTTGGGTTGTGCCAGTCTGAAGCCAGGAACCCAGAATTACATCTGGGTCTGCCATATGGGTGGCAGAGGCTCAAGCACTTGAGCTATCATCTATTACCTCTGAGGATGCACCAGCATCCAGCACCAGCTGGATCAGAAGAAGAGCTGCCAGGACTTGAACTAGTGCTCCCTTGAATCAGTGTACCCCATCATTATGGGAAGTAGGCAGTGCAACCTGTGGCTCAACCTGCTGTACCACAAGACCAACTCTGGGAGAAATGGCTTAAACCACCTTCAAGGTGACAGGTGTGTTCATATGATCATAATCCTGGAGGTTGGTTGTTTCCTCTGTGGGCATCACATCCCATCACGCTGCATTCACAAGAAAACTGTGACTGCTCATTCTATAGAATCAAGGCTCATTATTGAATCTTTTCAGAATTTATCCCAGAATGCAGCACAAAAAGTTTATTTAAAGTAAATCAGAGCCAGAAATCAAAAAAAAATCCTAATACCATGATGGAACATAGAAACTTAAATATTTGGTGAAATGTTTTATCAGAAATAGGAAGTAATCAACAGTTCACATTTGCATTCACCCAACTGTTTTTTTGGGAGGTAATTTTGAATGGATTTCGCAATAATTACACAGAATTAGAAAGTGCATCAGCTTGAAAACCTAGAACCTCTGATGTGAGCCTAGACCTCTGAGTGTTTCCTACCAGGGTGATGTCAACAGTCCCTGAAGCCCCAAGACTAGATGTTCCTCCAGAAAGTAAGAGGTAGAGCTGTGCGGTCTGAAAGTCCACTTTCACTTTCTACACCTCAGGATACCATTTTCTCCAAAGTCTGCAAGATGTTAACTATGTCATCTTATTAACAACATGGAAAGTCGTAAAAATCACCAGTGCACACACATTTTTCCTAACTTGATGTAATAGTTTGACTCAATTTTCAATGTTGCCTCATTGGTGGCAGCGTTTAGGCCTCCTCCCTTCCCTGCCCATCAGATTCCCCTTTTATACAAGGAAAATTAGGTCTCCTCCTAAGTCCTTGGCATTGGCAGCATGAATGTGTCCTGAGGGGAACCCTTCTCTAGCTCCATCCACTTACCACCATAAAGGTTCAACATACCCTGGGCTCATTGTACTTGCACCTTCTATGCTTCTATGCACAGGCCCCAGTAACTTTCATATAACATCAGCTTTTGCATCCAATTTATTCATAGAGAAGGATGATCCTATCTGTATAGAGGAGATCATAAAACTCTTGGAGATAAATATTACTTTACTTCTGATATCAGAGCCCTTATGATAATGCACATGAATATTTCCAGTTCCATTTGTTTCTATGTACCTTGTCTCAGCAGCTTGAAATGAATAATTTGACTGCTTTGTTTACTTTTTTGTGTACTATTACTTTTGATACTCTTACTTGCTATTTAACCTATTCTCTCTTGGATTATTCATTTTTCTAATATTTCCATTAATAATAAAGGGAAAATGCATTCTGTAAAAGATTCTGTATAGGAACCACATCTGGGACATTGCCTATAATCTTAGATCAATAAACAGAGTTTAATAAACATACTTGTTGTTTGTTTTTATTCAAGGTAACAGCACAAGAAGTGCAACACTTCACAACTTTACATGAATATGATTTTTCTTTTCCATTTTTAATTTTTTTTTTGACAGGAAGAGTTAGACAGTGAGTGAGAGAGACAAAGATCTTCCTTCTGTTGGTTCATCCCCCGAAATGGCCGCTATGGCCGGCGCTGTGCAGATCAGGAGCCAGGAGCCAGGAGCCAGGTGCTTATCCTGGTCTCCCATGCAGGTGCAGGGCCCAAGCACTCGGGCCATCCTCCACTGCATTCCTGGGACACAGCAGAGAGCTGCACTGGAAGAGGAGCAACTGGGACAGAACTGGCGCCCCAACCGGGACTAGAACCCGGAGTACTAGCACCACAGGTGGAGGATTAGCCTAATGAGCCGAGGTGCCAGCCCATTTTTAATTTTTTGTTTGTTTGTTTAATTGAAAGGCAGAGCAACTGGGTAGGGGGAGAAAGAGAATGGAGACAGACAGACAGACACACACACACACACACACAGTAACACACACAGAACAAGAGATAGACAGAGATCTTCCATCCACTGTTTTACTCCCCAAATAGCTATAACAGCAAGGTGTGGACCAGGCTGAAACTGGAAGCCAGGAACTTCATCCAGGTCTCCCATGGGGATGACAGGGGACCAAGCACTTGGGCTGTCTTCTGCAGGGTGCTGGGCTGGAAGTGGAGCAGCGGGACTTAAGCTTCTTGCACCAATATGAGATGTTGGAGTCACAAGCAGGAGCTTAATCCACTGCATGACAACACTGGCCTCAGATGTAATTTTTCTGATCCTACAATGTTATTCCTTAGGGATGACATAAGTACCACAATCTTACTAATTTTCAATCCTTAAAAACAAAAAGAATGCATCATGCTAAATTTTGAATATCATTGGGAATTCGCCAGAGCTTTGATAAATAATACACAGGGTGACTGAACCCTTCGCACAATATGTGCCTTCAGAGTTCCTATAAAACTCTGACACTCAACTTTCAAGCCAAAACTAGAAAATAGAAACAGTAGAAGCCTTTGAGAAATTTTAATTAAATGCCACAAAGAAGAACGTAGAGTGAGATGACTTCAAGGTAGTGTGAAAAAAATAGTTCTACTCAACCAGGACTGCAAATTCAGGTGAAATTGAAAACTGATAATGCCTGATGATGGGTTGATACAGGATGACATTCTGTGAGAGGGTTCCTTCCAGCTCCTTGACTGCAAAAACACATGTTGGTACTCAGAACTCTTAGGAGCCTCAAAATGCTGAAAGTATACATACGTTATTTGTTTGGTTGTATAAGCATTGTAATTATAATAATTATCAAATTTATACTCATGTTATAAATTGAACATTTATTACACCAGTAACACAATAAATCATGTTGGTACTTTTTCAAATCCCCAGCCATGAGTTCTTCATTATCTAGTCAAAACACAGCTGCTTTATGATGACAACTTTCCAAATTGCAGGTTTGAGGCCTTAGAAGCGAAAACTACTTGACTGTTACAAGGAAAGGCACGAGAACAGAAATTTACTTATCCAACTCTTCTGACTTATATACCGATAATAAAAGTTCAGAGTCATTTCTGATTTTTCTCTCTCCTCTTCTATTTTCATTTATTCCTTTAAACTCTCTATTTAAGTGTAGAACCTCATATTTCACTTGCAAACTCTAGTCTTCACCTGTGGTTCTATTACCTGGTATCTTTTCTTTAAGATTAAAGAAGAAAAAAAACTCAAGGTGTACTGCGATTCTTCACAGGGTTTATTTGCAATTTTTAATTTGATGTTTACAAGAAAATTGGGGCAGAAAACTTCAGCAAAAGATGTTTTATGTCAAAATGGCTGCAATTGTGGCAATTGCGCATTTGGGCAGTGTCCACTGTAACCGATATTATGCAGAAGAAAAATGGGATTAATTAAAGCTCTGCTTTCTCCCTTGTGTTCAATAAAATCATTGCTTTCTGGCTTTGCCTGTTTATGCCTGTGAACAGCACTGATGGGCTCACAGAGCAGGCCTAACTGACCCAGGTTTGGTATTTCAGCTGACCTAGGGGGTGTCTGATGTCATATCATGACTAGGTTCCAAAATAATTTAAAAGCACATTTGAGCGTTGACTATAAATAAAGGTTTTTCTGGAAATGAATGAATGAGGTATGCATTCTAGGTTTACAAACTCAAAGAGAAAAACAAAATTCTGGCAGCGGAAGTGGGAAAAGGAGACAAAACAGACTTGGGGTGGGAGTAGGTGTGGTGTGAAGAGTAACTTGTATTGTATCAGTTCGAAATGCTTCATCTGGCAAATACCCTTGCATGATTTTGTGTAAATATCTAAATAACTTTTAAAAGTTACAAAAGAAAATAGAGAGTTTATTTGAAATGTCACAACATCATTGAAAGGGGGAAGGGAGAAACCAGTGTTACTTTAAAAACAGAAACAGAACCGTTCCTTGTCAACAGAGAGTGGCTTCTCTTCTTGGACCTGTCCCAGGCCAAATAGTCTTGCATCAATAAGTGGTAATTAAAGACTGTGCTAAAGTAGTTTACTGTGTTTCAGTGTGGCACTGGAATTATGCTAGGTAGCCCTGAGTGAGTATCAAACAAAGCTCATAGAATTTCGATCTGCCCTTGGAGTCACCTGGTTGGAACTCAGAGAAAAGAAACCAACAAATGACAAAAAAGCTTCAAGTTTAAAATTTAGCATACTTTCCTACCACACTGAACGTTCTTAAACTTGTTTTGGACATATTCTTTCTGTTAGCCTCCTGGAGAAAATACGTTCTATTAGAGTTACATGGAATTTATGTGCCACAAGTACGTGCAGGTCAACGAATCCCACAGCTAAGTGTCTCTAAATTCGGCAGAACTCACAGTCTGACTGTGCTGATATTTAGCAAACCATTTAATCTCTGCAAATGATTTAGCATTGTAAAGTACTACAAACAGTGAGGAGTGCATATAGATTATTAAATTCCAGGTTATGAACATTCCATTATAGCAATATTCCCTAAGGATGGGTGCACCCTAGACACTGTTGCTGGGATGTTTGGATAACTTCATGTACTAAATGCAAATCAGAGCAGGATACACATTTCCCCCACTAAGGTCAGTAGTTTTCATAAACACATACCTTATATGTTTATTAAGGTGACTTTTAATAAGTGATTAGAACATAGCATGTCATCTGTAAAATGGGCATTTTTGATGAGTTTATAGCCCCAAAGAAGTGATCCACTCAATTGACTTCTTGGTACTCTGATAATTCCCTCTCAAGTAGGAAGCTACTCTTTTCCTCTCAACCTGTGTCCTCTTCTTGAATAACTTGTGCCACAGACAGTCTGGCCATTGTAAGACTGTAAAATGTACAACTTCTGCATCAACTTCTCCTTCTACCAGCAATCCCTGTTCCCTCTACATCCAGATGATTAGGTTATGAACAAGCTGCACAGATTTTCTTTTAGAAAAACAAATTTTATTTGAAAGGCAGAGAGGCAGAGGGAAAGAGCTTGCATCTTCTGCACTGGCTCACTCCCTAAATGCTGATAACAGGGAGCCAGGAATGCCATCCAGGTCTCCCATATGGGTGGCAGGAGCCCAATTACTTGAGCCACTGCTGCTGCTGCTTCACCCTGTTTCACCATCCCTTGGCTGGAGGCTGGGTATATGAAGGGACAGCTGAAGATCAGAGAGAACATGAAGCTGAAGGAGGAGAGCTAATGGGAAATAAAACTGGCTACACAGTATTTCAGGTTCTATTAGGGTGAGCTTTACTTTCAATCATTCAATGGGCTCATTAGACTCTTTGCAATCTGTAAAATGAAATCACTGTGCTAGACTTTCATCAGCGAAGTTCTACTCCTTGAAACCAAACTAGATGAAAACATGGAGACAGCTTCAGAGTAACATAAGGCTCTCAGGCTATTACAAGGCTCATTTGTTGACTGACATCTGTGTAATCTAATGTAGTCATACAATTCCCAGAAAATTAATAGTGACCCTCCTTTTGTTTTTATAACTGTTTGAAAATGTTTACAACTTTTGCCTGTTTGATTAGAAATACGTAAAAAATTATAAATCTTACTTAAAGAGGAAGTTCTAGCAAGAAACTTTGACGCAATAAGAAGTAAAAGTTGGATTATGGCTCAATCTATGTACTGATCTTTATGTATATGAGAATAATTTGAGTGGTTCTGTGTGGATGCTAATGGTTCCACACCATCTGCCTTCCCAGGCCATTGGAATGTGACTGAAGCCTGGACCCTCAGACCACATCCCAATTCTCATGAAAAACTCTAACCAATATGTACATCTTTTCTATCAACAACTATTTCCCTTACATCATCAGTCCTGCAACTATTCTTCCAATCCTGCTGCTTCATCATCCCTTGATTTCTCCCTTCCTCAGGCACCCACTTGATAGAGTTTGCTGAAAATTCACCTTGACATCCCAGGACCTAGACATGTTTCACTGTTTCTCAGCCTCTTTTTCTTCTTAAACAATCCAGTCATGGCTTAGAGTCCAGAGCCTGCTTCTCTAATTATATCCTTTGATGCCTCCTCAATGCAATTTTGGGCAATTTTTCTGCATGCTATCAGGTTGACTTTGAAGTCATGGTTATGTAACTTTAGTTTACCTCTTACAGATGCAATTAATACAACTACATTTTTTTTTTTGGTTAGTTCATTCCCCCACTGTCTGGGAATTAATTTCTGAGATTCTCGTTTCCCTAAACATCTGCTAATCCTCCCCTCTCTTGACCTCAGCACATGAACCAGTCTCAGAAACAATCTGAAGGGAATTGCTACTCCCTACAACCGTCCTCTTACTTTCATAATTTCACAATTCAGTCTGAACTTGACCTCTTCAACCAATCTTAGTCCTCTTCCAACCACCTCAAGATTTCAACCTTGTGGGTTATCTTCTCTTCCCAGCTTTCCTCTACACTGAGTCTCTTACATCAGCACACGAAGATGCCATCATAGTTCCCACCTGAAATATAAAAACAGAATAATAAGTGGTGATCAGGGTTCTGTGGCACAGCAGGTAAAGCCACCACTTGAGACAACTGCATCCTGAATCAAAATGCCAGTTCATAAGTCCCAACAACCCCACCTCCAAAACAGCTCCCCTAGTGGGCCTGGAAAGCAGCCCAGGATGGCTCAATTACCTGAGTGCCTGATCTGAGAGACTCAGATGGAGTTTCTGGCCCCTAGGTTTAGCCTGACTCAGCCCCACCTGTTGTGGACATGTGAGGAGTGAGCCAACAGATGGGTGGTATTTCTCCCTCTCTCTGTCTGTCTCTCTCTCTCTCTCTCTGTCTCTCTGTCTCTCTCTCTCTCTGCCCCTTTCAAATCAATCAATCTTTTAAAAAAGAAGTGGTCCTAAATCTGATTTTGATTTAATATTTCCAAAGACCAAGTTGAACTGAATTATTCAAATTATAGAAATATAAATCCAAGGGAATAAAGACTAGTAGACTGAAAACTATTCATCATCTGCTTCATCCCATAAACACATGTTTTCTAAATCATTCATAAACCAGCATAATTTTTATGGTAACCAGCAGAGTGATTTTGAAATCAGCATTCTGTGGAAACATAAACATAACATAAAACAGGGTTATCAACAGGATGTGGTCAAGTTACTAGTCATTTTAGAAAAGCACCATATTCTAGACTTAGTGCCCCTTTTTTCATTTTCTGCTGCACTAAAATTAATGGTGTTTGCTATTATTTAATTTCCATGCATTTAGAGTATTGCTCTCCTTCACCTGCAGTCTTGATAAAGCAGTTTTTGTAATTTCAGAGCTGATGACCGATGTGTAGAAATGGAATTACAATAAACTTTTGAAATCTGTGCAAAGTATTTTCATGGATGCCTTTTCCTTTTTTTAAAAGATTTACTTCTTTATTTGAAAGGCAGAGTTAGAGAGAGAGAGTTCACTCCCCAGAGGGTCACAACGGCTGGAGCTATGCCGATCCAAAGCCAGGAGGTTCTTTTGGGTCTCCCACGCAGGTGCAGGGGCCCAAGGACTTGGGCCATCTTCTACTGCTTTCCCAGACCACAACAGAGAGCTGGATCAGAAAGTGGAGCAGCAGGGACTCAAACCAGAGCCCATATGAGATGCCAGCACTTCAGGCAGTGGCTTTACCCACTAGCAAAGTGTTGGCCCCCATAGACATATTTTCTACAAATTTTTAAAGTCTTCTTCTATATCCCACTGAGATTTCACACCTATGATTTTATGTGATATATAAATTTAAAAGTATGAATATGAAGTACAGTTCAATCTCTAGGATCTGAACCCAGAATTTTCACTTTGTCTTTTCCTCTGATTTGTTACTTTACTGTCTTGTTAACAACAGAATCTTTTGGTGCCAGGTGTAGTTAAGAAGGAAGGAAGATGAATATGATCGGAAATTACGCATCTGAGACCTTGGTAGGATATTAATCAAATCTTGTAAGGGAAAATCAAATTCTCTCCAAGGACATTTGAGGTTTAAGTGAAAAATGTAGACCATTCTCCTCATTCACTTACAGGAACTGTCAATCCTAATGTTTATTTCAGTATTCTGTTTAGGGAATATAATATGTCATAAGATATAATGTGGAGTCACATTTTTTTTAGTCACAGATTACTATTAAAGATAAACAAAATAAGATATGTAAACGAAACACTGGCTGTTTCTGAAACATCAATTCATACCATCATTTAATCATCGTAATGCAATCTATATTCTAATATATTATTTAGGATAAAATATTATTATCTTATTTCCTTATGGGAAATTAAATCTTTTTTCATATATTATTATTGTAATTACTCATAGCAAAGAAAACACAATATACAACTTTGCACAACGGGAGGCAAACCTTTTCTAAGTAAAAACTAAATATAAAAATCTAAAAACTCTAACTTAACGAGGGTATTTCAAAAGTTTGTGGAAAATGGAATGGAAAGATTTACCTGTTTTTAAACTAAAATTTTATTTGATTTATATGAGAGACACAGAGAGAGAGATAGACACAGACGGGAAAGACCTCCCAACCACTAGCTCTGCAACACACAGGGCTGGGCAAGCCAAAGCCGGGAGCCAGGTGCTCAATCCAGATCTCCCAGGCAGGGATTCAAGTAGCTGTGCCTTACCTCCTGTCTCCAAGAGCACATATTAGCAGGAAGCTGGAATGGAGAGTGAGGCTGAGGCTCAAACTCATTCACTCCAGTAGGCTATGTTGGCATCCCAAGCAGCTGTTTAACCAGGGTTGCAAATGCCTGTGCCTAACATGGATTTGTTTTGGGACAAACACACACAAATTGAGATCTATGCACACAATCTTAACATGAACATTTAAAAGAGGAATAAGTCATTCGTCATTCAACTTCTAATTAAACATTTTAAAGCTTGTGACAAATCTCTAACTTAGTGATGACCTAGTGATGCCACATCAAAGTTCCCGGGTTCGAGTCCTAGTTCCACTCTTTATTTCCATTTCCTGCTAATGAGTAACCTGTGAAGAAGCAGATTGAGTGGTTGAGTCCCTGCCACCTACATGGGAGATTCACCTGATCGTGCCCAAGCTGCTACAGGTATTTGGTAAGTGAGCCATGGAATGGGAATGAGCTCTCTCTCGAACTAAAAACTAAGACAAAGAGGAAAAACCCTTAATTTTTTTGTGAAGAATAATAGCAGAATGACTATTCTGTTTAATATAGTATTATTTTTAAAGGTTGCACCTTATCATTAGGGGAGGGAGTATTTTAAGTGACCCAGGGGTAATGAAAAGTTAAAAAGAATGGATCAGAGGGAAATCGCAGGGCCTTAAGTTGTTTGTACTCTTTTTCATAATTGCACACAGTGTTGTGTTCTTGAAATGACTTAAAGATGCAATTTAGCTATTTTATATGTAAACATATTTAAGCCTTATATAGGAATAATTAAATGTATCTTTATAATATAATTGTGCTTGTGCCAAGATTTTTACAAAATTATCACAAAGCCTGTATAATATAATATTGGAATATATTTCAAGCACAGTTATAATTTTCCTAGAGAAGGGCTCCTTATAATCAGAAAATGTAGAAGATAAAGACTTAGCAATTGGGGCCTACACTGTGGTATAGTAGGTTAAGCCTTCACGTGTGGCACAGGCATCCCATATGGGTGCCAGTTGTTGTCCCAGCTTCTCCTCTTCCGATCCAATTCTCTGCTTAATGGCCTGGGAAAGCAATGGAAGACGGCCCAAATGCTTGGGTCCCTGCACCCATATGGGAGACCTGGAAGAATCTCCTGGCTCCTGGCTTCACATCAGTTCAGCTTCAGCCTTTATGGCCACTTGGGAAGTGACCCAACAGATGGAAGACCTTTCTCTCTGTCTTTCCAGTCTCTGTAACTTTACCTTTCAAATAAATAAAAAAAAATATTTAGTGGGGCCAGAGCTATGGTGTAGTAGGTAAAACCGCCACTGCAGTTTGAGTCCTGACTGCTCAGCTTCTGTTCCAGCACTCTACTGTGGCCTAGGAAAGCACTAGAAGATGGCCTAAGTCCTTGGGCCCCAGCACCCATGTGGGAGATGCAGAAGAAGCTCCTGGCTCTTGACTTCAGATCAACGTAGCTCCAGCCGGTGTGGCCATTTGGAGAGTGAACCAGCAGATGGAAGATCTTTCTTTCTCTCTCTCTCTTTCTCTCTCTCTCTCTGTAACTCTGTTTCAAATAAATAAATAAATCTTAAAAAAAAGATTTATCAATCTATGTTAACTAAATAAGATATATAGACTTAGTAAGAAATCCATTCTTAAGCTAATGCCTTCTAATGAATGACATATAGCATAATTTATATGATTACATTTCAAGTATTATTATTTTTAATTGGTTGGTAATTTGAAAATACTAATTTCAAAATACATTTAGAAATAGTTTTAGTAACTATTTCGTCTGTATTTGTTTGAAATAAATGACTTTTGTTGTAGAACAGTACACTTAATAAAATTATTTAGAGCTCTGGTTTAAGTTGAACTTATTAATGCATATCATTTTAAATATACGATTTTCTGCATTATTTCTTAAAAACTGTACTGAACATTAAATAATTGAAAATGTTTTGAATATTAAAACATACAGCGTAACTTCAGTATATAGATTTCATTCACTTTGTTTCTCCAATTCATAAATATTATTTGGGGTGGGCATTTGATGTAGGGCTTATAACCCTTGTCTCTCTTATTAGGGTGCCTGGGTTCAAGTCCTGACTCTGCTCCGAGTCCAACTTCCTGCTAATGCACGCCCTCGGAGGCAGAGGGGATGGCTCAAGCAGTGAGTACCTGCTACCCACACAGGAAACCTTGATGGAGTTCCCAGCTTCCAGCTTTGTTATAGCCATTTTCTTTCAGTTTCAAGAATTTGGGGAGTGAACCAACAGATAGATATCTCTGTCTTTCTTTCTTTCTGCCCTTCAAGTAAATAAGTAAATTTAAAAATAAATACTGTTCATTATAATTTAATTAAAAATTTTTTCGATCTGTAATTCAAATTTGCTCTATATGTATATTATACTAAGTCCATCCTATCCAATTCTCCCCATAGTTCAAATCACCTTAATAATCCAATCAACTCAGGAATATTTTGATTGTAGTGTTTCTCAGATTTGCTAGCATTTCACTTTTATTTATAATTTAAAAAATCAATGTTAACATGTAATTCTAGGTTTCAAAGTCTCTCTTCGCCTGTCGCTCTGACCGGCTAAATGTTCTCGTTGTTTCTCTCTTATCTTAGGTCTGTTCTTGAAACAACTCAGTTCTCTGCTTCTTCATGAAGCATCTTCTCTCTACTACAATATGCACAGCTTTCTTTTCTCAATTCTCAGCAGCTTTATGCAGACACAGAAATTTTATTACCATTTTGCTAAGTGTTTTAAAAATTGTTATCTACACCAACTAATTTGCAATCAGATATATCCCATATCTCTTCATATCTGCTTTATCAAGGACATAGTAATACTTCATACATGTTAGATAATTATTTAGTACTGATAGATTGGGGTCAGTGTTGTGGTGTGGAGAGAAGGGCTGCCTGCAACACCAGCATCCCATCAAGTCCTGGCTGTTCCTCTTCCAATCCAGCTCCCTGTTAATGGGCCTGGGAAAGAAGTGGAGGATGGCGCAGGTGCTTGGGCCCCTGCACCCACATGGGAGACCTGGAAGAAACTCCTGGCTCCTGGCTTCTAACCTGCCCATCTCTGGCTACTGTGGCCATTTGGGGAGTGAACCAGTGGAAGGAAGATTCTCTCTCTTTCTCTCTCTCTTCCTCCTTTTGCCTCTCTCCATAAATCTGTCTTTCAAATGAATGAATAATTTTTTTTTGAAAGAGCTGATGTATTATCTAATTCAATCTGACAAATTGACTCTAATTGATCTGCGTTTTGATGAATTTATTTCATAATATGTAATATTTCATTTGATTTGCAATATTTCATTTGATTCATTATCACTAATGAAATATTCATCTAAATATTTCAGCTTGCACCAAAGTATTTTAAGTAATAAAATACAATTCTACATTAAGAATATAGCTTATGATGACTCCTACTTATTATAAGACAAAGACAATTATTTGCATCAATCATTCATTACAACTGGAAGCAATAAACAGATCTTAATTATAAGAATGATGTATGCCTTCAACGATTGTCTAAGTTGGACAAGTTTTACTAAAGCAAACTGGTTCTAAATGCATCCCATATGTCTTAGTTCTAATACCAATTGAAAAGAATTCTTTTAAAAAAGCATGTTTTATAGATGGTTTCATGGTACAGCAATGTTACCCCTCTGAGAGTCTACTGTGATACTGAATAATGGTTTGGCATAGAGTGTAGGGTGAGGTCATCACATTACACTACAGATATATCTGTGAAGATATTGGATTTCCTCATGGTTAATAAGTAACTGTAATGAATAGATCTGTCTAAATACCCTTGAAGTGAATACATTGTCATCAGTCCAATAATTAATTCAGAATTAACTCCATTATAAATTTTGAAAAAGGAATAATTTGCCTGGAAAGCAGGACAAAGAAATATGAAGGAAAATCCTCTTTCAAATGCTCAATCAATTGTCTCCAGTGCCGACAAGAATGCAATATGGATGCACTGCCCTCTCCTATTCTTGCATTTTTGTCTTTGAGATGAGTTTTATCAGTTTTGAAAGATTGATTTTGCCAAAAATCACTAAATTCCAGGAAGTGCTAAATATCACATATATTAATTTGAGATTTGTTAAGTAGATATACAGCAATACATCTCAGGCTGGGTTGTCTTACAGTTATGCTTTTATTTACAGTTTATTTTTAAATAAGTATTTAAAGTTAAAGCTTTCTGTAAAACACAAGAACCCCTCTATACTAAGTGAGTCAAGATCATGCATATTATGTGGAAGACTATGCATATTTCATAGGAGATTATGCATATTTCATTTTACAGCGATGTCGAGCAACAATTAAATAAATTATCTTCAGTTTTTTCTTAAGGGATGCTGGTTCTATAGTTAGATCCATAAGATAAGGACAAGCAAAAATTATGCTGAAATGAGGTTCAAGTTTCTATTCTTTAAAGGAAAACTAGACATAGTAATTACATAATATTATGTTGTAATATCTAGTCATCAAAACAGAGCTCTCAGTTTAGGATTACCAAAACCATTTTAAAACCAAAGAAGTCAAATCTGAGGAATTTTCAATGATTCTATCGTAAGTACCTAGTTGAAAATTTACCTGCTTGCAGAAATAAGGTAGCTTCCTGTTCAGAATGCATTTAACTTAAATGCCTCTGCCTTGATTAAAAGGAAATCACCCTTGCATTGAACACACTCAAATCATCAGGAAATTTAGTATTCAGAACATGTAATTTTGGTATTCTCTCAAATTTATTTTATTAAACTGAGCCTGCATTCTGAGGTGTTTTTGACAAACAAATAAGAAAATCCTTGTTTACTTAACGTGGGCAAACATTGTTGAAGACATGCAATACCCAACAGATCAAATCTACCATCATCTCTACTCTCCCTCTGAGTTTTTATTTGTACAACTCTTGGTCCTCATCCTTTAGCTGTCATCTCAGACTTCACTTTCTTGGTGATCAACACTATGACTTTCTATGACAAGTGTCAGTGGTAAATATCCATGGTATACTACTTTGATGGTTTGCTCTAATGAAATAGAAATATATGTCAAAATCAAGTGAGGGTTTTTCCCCAAATGCATCTCCATAAAATTTCTGATAAATGTTCTATTCAGTCCCAAAATTCTAATCCTTTACTCACCTTGATTGATGTCATTGTCTGAGTAGGAAAGCCATGGACCGGAATATGTGGTTGTCTCTACCTGTGCTGAGACATATAAAACCCATAACCTCTGCTTGTGCTACTTACTTCTACAGGTATCTTTTTATCTCTTGGTTCAAGATGGCCTTACCTCAAGGGAAAGAATCAGAAAACATGATGGAGGCTTTGTTTGGATGCAGGGTGAATAATGGGGCAGTTTTGGTTTCATCATTACACATCCTGTATCTTAGGAAATTTGCAGTCCTGGACAACCCGAGATAGTTGCCCATACCGTTTTGGATGGAAAATAATTTGTATTATTTTCTTTTATTTGAATTTAAAATATATTTTAAAAATCAGATGATTTGATGTTTTTGAAAGTCAGGATTTTCAGTGATTGTCAATTTTTAAAATATTTATTTATTTGAAAGACAGAGCAACAAAGAGAGAAGGAAAGACAGGAAGATTTTTCCACTTGTTGGTTCACTCTCCAAGTGACTCCAACAGCCAGGCCAAAGCCAGGAGCCTGAAACTTCATATAGGTCTTTCTTGTGGGATGCAGGTGCCCAAGAGCTTGGGCCCTATTCTACTGCCTTGCAGGTTGATTAGTAGGAAGCAGGATTGTAAGAAGACCATCTGGGACTTGAACCAATATTCCTAGCAGCACAAATGGCAGCTTAATACACTGCAACACAATACTGGTCACTGTGCTACTCAATTTCATGTTTCAGAGTAACTAACTTGTGTTTCTTTGAAGGTATTTTGTAAATTTGATCAGGATCAGCAATCAGTTGGCTTCAAGAAAGGTGATAATCTCAAATTAGCTTGGAGAGATGGCTTGGGTAAATCAGTTGAAAGGATTTAAGAATACAATAGGTTGCCCGGAAGAAGAAATTAGAAGAAATTCTTCCTGGAGACAACCAGCAGCTCCTGCTACAAAGATCAGGCCTTCCCTTCTGACATCCACCTTACAGACTTAGAATTTACCTATCCATTCACCTACAATTGTGTAAGTCAGGATTTTTTTTTTATTTATCTCTCTCCCTTTCCAGATAGGTAGAGGAATATATAGATGATAGGTAGATAGATAGATGACACAGAGATGGTTCATGATGATGATGATGGAAAGATAGATAGATAGATAGGTAGGTAGGCTGGTAGGTAGATAGGTTGGTAGGTAGATAGTAGATCCTGTTGTTTCATATCTAGCTTGGCTGATAGAACAATATTGACTTTTTCTGCATCATTAGGAATGATATGTAGCCCTTGCTTCTTTAGATATGGTGTGTACTCTGAAATTGCCACAGTAAACATCTGGTCTACTTCAGCCACTCTCAACTGCTGGATTCATAAAGGCATTGTGAGTCATCATAAAAATGACAATACTTTTTTTGCCATTACTGGAATGTCTCTTATAAAAAAGAGAGAGAATGCCTCTAAACTTTGTAACTTGCGACTAAATGGTAAAAGGGAAGGAGATAAGAAACGTGGAACCATAAAAACAAGCTAATAAATGCTAGGGTAGTAAAATAATACCACAAATATTACAAAACTCTTGGAAAATTTTGAGAGAAGGGAAAGGTTAGGCTAACATGTGAGAAGTTTCTAAGAACGAGTGGAAAGCGGATGTTCCTGAAGAAAGGATCATGCAGTAAATATATAATCAGAAAGGGAGTCATCCTAAATGTGGAGACTATGATGCCTATGTCCTTCTAGCATTGAAAAGCAACAAAAGCAGCCAGATTTTACAATAAACAAAGATCACTTGGAAGACAGGCTGTAGTTTGTTCTCCTTGGGTACTATATCACATTCTTGAAACTGAGTCATTTCCATGTGCAATTGTATAATCAATACTGCCCCTCTTTCTTAAAATATGATTTGGAAAGCAGAGAGAGAGAGAGAGAGAGAGAGAGAGAGAGAGAGAGAGAGAGAGATTGTTCATCCTTTTGTTCTCTCCCAAGAAGCTTGTGACAGCTGATGCTGGGCCAAGCTGAAGCCAGGAACCTGGAACTCAACGTTCAAGTCTCCCACATGGGTGGCAGGGGCCCAACTACTGGAGGCATCACTGCTGCCTCTCAGGGTTCACATTGGTAGGAAGCTGGAATCAGGACCAAAGTCAGGAGTCAAATGCAGGCGCTTGGTATGGGATGTGGGAGTTCCAAGAGATGGCTTAACTGCTGCACCAAACCCAACCTCTATCCTTCTACCCACCCCTCCCAGAAAATCAGCCAGACTCTCCTCTGCATACGTGATCATGAGCTGCCTAACCCACCATCTAATAACACCTCAAATACTCTGGTTTTCATTCAACTATGATAAAAAGCTTATAATATTTATTTGACAAAATATTTTTATGTGAGTGAGTTTTAGTTGGATCATAATTAATTTAGTAAAAGCAATGTAATTTTATTGATTTGGGTCTTTTCTCTTCTTTTTTAGTTAGTAGAGCCAATAAACAAGAGTGTCAATTTGTTAAGTCAACAACAGGAGTCACTGTGCACTTACTCCTCATGTAGGATCTCTGTCCTTAACGTGCTGTACATTGTGATTTAATGCTATAACTAGTACTCAAAAGTTTTTTTTTTTTACTTTGTGTTTCTGTGTGGGTGCAAACTGCTGAAATCTTTACTTAATATATACTAAATTGATCTTCTGTATATAAAGATAATTTAAAATGAATCTTGATGTGAATGGAATGGGAGAGGGAGTGGGAGCTGGGAGGGTTGCAGGTGGGAGGGAAGTTATGGGGGGGGAAGCCATTGAAATCCATAAGCTATACTTTGGAAATTTATATTCATTAAATAAAAGTTAAAACAAAGTAAAAGACCTATCTTTTCCCGGATTATCAGTGTGCATCCTCACTATTCCGCCATCTTGGATCCGCCCCAACGAAATGGAGGAATCTGGAAAACATCATGCTGAGCAAAATAAGCCAGTCCCAGAGGGACAAATATCATATGTTCTCCCTGATTGGTGACAACTAACTGAGTATCACATAGGAAACCTGGTGAAGTGAAATGAACGCTATGAGAAACAGTGACTTGATCAGCCCTTGCCCTGACTGTTGATGTGCAATTTAATACTTTATCCCTTTTAGTATTTTTGTTTGTTCTACTTAATACCATTGGTTGAACTCTGTAATTAACAAACAATTATTCTTAGGTGTTTAAAGTTAACTGAGAAGTGATCTCTGTTAAATATGAGTGGGAATAAGAGAGGGAGGGGATGTACAATTTGGGACATGCTCAAGATGACTTGCCCCAAGTGGTGGAGTTAGAAATGTACCAGGGGATTCCAAGACAATACCATCAAGGTGGCATGTACCAATGCCACCTCACTAGTCCAAGTGATCAATTTTAGGTCACAATAGACCATAATGATAAGTCTAAGAGTCAAAAGGATCACATAAACAAGACTAGTGTCTGATAATACTAACTGATAGAATCAAAAAGGGAGAGAACGATCCAACATGGGAAGCAGGATACACAGCAGATTCATAGAATGGCAGTTGTCATAAACAGCACTCTGGCCTCAGAATCAGCCCTTAAGGCAATCAGATCTGACTGAAGAGCACATGATAGTATTTTAGGCATGGAAAGCCAAGACACTCTGGAAAAAAAAAAAAAGGACCTAAATAAAAGTTCTCTGCAAGTGAGATCCCAGTGGAAAGAATGTGCCATCAAAGAAGGAGGTACCTTTCTCTGAAGGGAGGAGAGAACTTCCACTTTGACTATGACCTTGTCAAAATAAGATAAAAAATGGCGAGCTCAGGGGGCTTCCATGACCTTGGCAACTCATGACTGGAGCCTGGGAAGATTGCTGACGGCTTAAACAAGGGTGTCAAATTGTTAAATCGACAACAGGAGTCACTGTGCACTTACTCCCCATGTAGGATCTCTGTCTTTAATGTGTAATTCAATGTGAATTAATGATATGACTAGTGCTCAAACAGTATTTGGCACTTTGTGTTCTGTGTGGGGGCAAACTGTTGACATTTTTACTTAATATATACTAAATCAATCTTCTGTATATAAAGAGAATTTAAAATGAATCTTGATGTGAATTGAATGGGAGAGGGAGTGGGAACTGGGAAGGTTGTGGGTGGGAGGGAAGCTATGGGGGGGGAAGCCATTGTAATCCACAAACTGTACTTTGGAAATTTACATCTACTAAATAAAAGTTAAAAAAAAAAGTAAAAGACTATGTAAGTGTCATACTCGATTCTTCTGTTTTAAGAAGGAAGCAGATGTGCCTTACCTAGAGTTCATACACGCAAGTTGGGAATATGGATCCCCATGGGACTCACGGTATGGGGCATGAGCAGTTCCACTTTCTTCAGCTGATTTTTGCCCTAGAAAATGCTCTGAGATGATTTTTCTTTTTTTCTAGAACTACAAATGCAACTAGCTTTGCTTTTCATAGGTCCTTATATTTTTTGAATAGTCTTTTAATTTTCTTAACTATCACTTTGAAAGATAAAGGCATTTTTACTTACTTTTACCTCCTCATCTAATACATCTAGCTATTGGCTACTTTCTCAATGATTATTGAAGACATTGTAGGAGGTAACTAGCAGCAGAACTGGAATGCACAATGGACATCTAATAGATACAGAAAAAAGCATCAGGTTGCAAATGACCCAGATCAGAAAAGATAGCTTTAGTAGATTAAAATATGAGTAATCATGGTGTTGACCACGAACTCCTGTCACTCACTTTAATGTGCATCAATAGGATACTGCTTCTTCTTTTGAGAAAATGTGACCTTTGAACTGCTAAAGCCAGAAACTATTCTATATGCTTTCCATGTGAGGCTCCCAAGACCAGAGGTCATTGTGAAAGAAGTGGTTTTGGAAAACTGAACTTGGTTGGAACGCCGACATGAACCATACCAGACCAATATTTCTGCACACAGAAGTATGTGTCTTGCTGAGTTATTAACCAGGTGTACTTAAGCTTGCATAAATATGTTGGTAGGACACAGTATAGTTTAGCAACACAGAGCAGGCTCCAGGGTGCAGAGTGCCATTCTATTGATGCATCTTACCCATTTCTTGGCTTATAATTCTAGTCCACAGTTGGTGGAGGCAGGGATGACATTTCAGTGATTTAAACCTGCTCACACAGTAAATCAAAGGCTCACTTATGATAATGAGATAAGAGCTATCCATTACGTGATGAATAACCATAGAAGGACATACATCAATTTATGATGAAAGGATGGAATAATGATTTTATGCCTTGTAATCCTCTACCCTGAGCGAAATATGGATTTCCAAACAAATAGTAAATATAACTATAGTTAAAATTAGCATCCAAAGAAGTTCCCACAAATGTTTACTATATTTATAATTGCAATCAAACTTCAACCATTGCTATTGGCACAGGTTTTGTTACACAATGAAAGGAAAGGCCACCACAAAACACACCAAATACCTGAGTAAGGGAAAAGATTGATTGTTGGGTGGGGGAGATCCGATAGGCTGCCTTTCCGTGCACAGAGAGAGAAGCAGCCTGTACTGGGAGAATAGGTCTCACATAGCTTTGCAGAGGTAAGGAAGTGGGAGCAGCAAATCCCATTAGGATGGGGGTGGACTTGATACGGGTGGTTGGGCCATGTGGTCACCTGGCTTCCAGCAATGGTGGCAGGGGCTAGAGCCTAGCATGGTGTCAGGATGTAGATCACGCCATAGATAAGACTGTGCCATTTTACTAACACACAGTTTCTTCATTTTTAGATTTCAAGTCCCATTATCTAGCAGATAACTCGAATTACAAACAGAACACTGAAAGCAAACATGTTCATTTTTTGTCTTTCCAAATATACTTAGTAAAATTATTTTTATTCAAGCATGGTGTCCAGATCCTGATCACCATTATACTTAAAAAGTGAATGAAGCATTCTTGCTCTTCTTGTGGTAAATGTTTTCTTTCTTTCCATATCATTTATGGCTTTCACATTTTATCCATCATTCATGGAGAAGAGGCACATAATAAACTAAATTGCCAGACATAATTTATCATAAAATATGAAGAGCCTTATGAGTATAAGCTGGAAATCTGAAACATGTACCATTCTAGTTTAATCAAGGGGTTGGTGTTATGGCACAGCAGCTGGTTAAGCCACCACATGAGATGTTGACATCCCATATGGGCACAAGTTTGAATTCTGACTGCTTCACTTCAGATCCAGCTCCCTGCTAAGGCTCCTGGAAAAGCAGCAGAAGGTGGCCCAAGTGATTGAACCCCTGTTAATCTATGGCCTGGCCTAGCCCTGGCCATTGCAGTCATCTAGGGAGTGAACCAATAGATGGAAGATCCCTCTCTCTCTAATTCTTCCTTTCAAATAAATAAAATATCTTTATAAAAACAGAAAATGAATCAAACACTGTGAACTGTATGTTCTCCCATACTTAATCACATTCAATATTTAGAACAATCTGATGAATTCTCTTTATCTCCCCATATTAAATGTAAAGTATGTTAGGCTCAGAAACTGTGTCTCACCTGATATTACAAAACTATGGATTCATACCACTGGAGTTGATAAGGGCCCCTGAGGCACTAAAGTTGTCCCTCTTTCCAACTGAAAAAAAAAAAACGCATTTAATCCAAAAGTCCCAAAATTAGCATAAAAAGAAACAAGATAAAGAATAGATAAATTCACTTTAAGATGTTGCTAAAACCCCCAGGACTTTCTTCACCAATGTTTTTATTCCATTAGCATGTTTGTCATTTGAAATATAAAATCTCCGTACTCCTGATGTGATGTTTACTTCATAGAAGCTTTTTCCTCAAACTCTTATTGGAGTTTTAAAAACATACATGTGCTTCAGGATGAGTTATTTTATCCGTGCTGAAACACACAGCTTAGATTCCTTCCACCTTTAAAAATTGGTTGTTGTCTTCTTTCCTATTAGATTTATCTCATGCCACACACTAAAGTATAAGTAGCTTTTACAAGTATCTGTGAACACGTAGGTCACATAACTGTGTGTTCTAAATGTCAGAGAAACATTCCTAGAGAAGGTGCTACCCCGTGAGGGGTATTATTTTAGGAATTAAATTGTTGAGAGGAAGTAATTTTGTATCTTACCCATCCTGATCCCCTGAAATATTATTTTGCCTAAGATACCTATAATGTAGAGCTTATTTTTCCTTGGAATGCACCACTGAAGTTTCCTTATTTGGTAAGGTGTTCATTCAATAAACCAACATTCATTGGATCAGATACTGAGCAAGTTGCTATTGTTATGGGCTGGATTGGGCCTAAATTAATTTTCTAGACTCTTGCCTTTTAGTCAGAGAAAAATTCTAAATATAGGCCCAAACATGACATGCAGTGTGATATACTTTTATACAATCTGAGAAAAATACACAGGCTCATTAAGGCTTCATTAAGGGAGAGTGGTCCAAAGAAAGGAATTTATCATACTTGTTCTGCCTGTCCTGAATCTGTTCTTCCTAGTTTTTATGAACTTTAGAAAAAAGGAAGTGTTTACATGGTACCACCTCCACATTACAGGTAAGAGGAAGTACTTTCTGGGGAGGGGATCCCCTGATTGACTGGTAGGTGAATATGGCAATGGAGTGAAGGAGGTGTAACTCACAGCTCATACACTTAAAATTATCTAACTAAGCTTTCCCACATCACTCCACCTACTCCTACCTCTAGAGATTTCTGACCCTTCACCTTAAGGGGATGTGAAGGATGTGGACTCATCATATCTTCTATATCTCCTTCCGGCTGATCATGGATTCAGGTCCTGCCTGTCTCTGGTCTAGAAATCACTTCCTGTCTCATCTATTGACTCTGTTTTATTAGCTGGAGAACTTTAAGTCACAGCCAATGGCTGTGTCCCATGCATGGTCATCATTATTTTCAGAAGTTGCTGAATTCTGAGACACACAAGTTTATCAATCAGCATGAGTAAAACTGGAAGCAAACAAATTGCAAGTGGAGTGCCCTTTAAGATGGAGAGGATATATTTTATGGACTCCATGCTGGAGCTTCTGTCAAAACTGCTTTAACTTTTTGGAACCACTTCTGTAACTCCCCTGACCAGCAAGAGGGTCTGTGTCAGGATCTTTAAGCTTCATACAAAGGTTTGGCTATTAATCCATATCCTGAAATCCATATTCTACAGGACGCTGCCATTCCTAGAAATGTTCTTAACTGCTTTTTTTTTGTCTGTGGTGACCCTATATATAGAATAGCTTCCTTTGTCTTGACTGAAAGAGCACGCTTTCCTGGGATTAGAATACATCCCAGGTAATCCACCTCTTGTTTTGAAACCTGAGCTTTTGTTGGGGAAACTCTGTTTCCTCTTTCTGCTAGATTCTGGGTTCAGTGGGATGCAGAAGAAAATATCTCTTTGGCAAGGGTTTAGCACACGATAGGATGCATTGAAACAGCTGCCTCAACAGCTCTGAGGCCTTTGCCGTCTGTACTCTCCATTTGACCTTAAAACAAGCAAATGCTTTAGGGATAATGACACAGACCAAGAGTCCATGTTTAAGAAACGTAATTAACTTTAAAAAAGCACCTAAGAATGATAACAAACCTCTTTTAAACAATGGAGTTGGACACTTAGACATGACTAAAACTTATGAGCTATAAGAATATCCTCTACTTAACACACTAAAGCAAAACAAATTTTTGAGAACAAGTTTTACCATTAGCTCTAATAATACAACTTTTTGAGAACAGAGGTCCTGCATGAGAAGTTAGTACACAGTGACTCCTGTTGTTAATTTAACAATTAACACTCTTATTTATGAAGTCAGTGACCACCCAAGGATCTTAGCATGAGATGTCTAGGTTGTGGATGCCCTTTTGTATCTGCAAACTCCATCAGTATTCAGATAAGGCCATGACCAAAGTGGAAACTCTCTCTTCCCTTCAGAGAAGAGTACATCCTTCTTTGATGATGACTTCTTTCCACTGTTGTCTCATCCACAGAGGTCCTTCATGGTGGGAGACACTCTTTGCACCAGTGTCCTGGCTTTTTCATGTCTAAAATACTCTTATGGGCTTTTCAGCCAGACCAGAATGAATTATGCTCTGACCCTGAGGTCACTGAGTTACTTACGCAACTGCCATTCTACGAGTCTGCTATATGGACAGCTTTCCATGTTGGAGCATTTCTTTCTCTTCAACTCCCCGTGTATTATCACTAAACACTTAAAATGCTACTTTTAACATCCAGCTCATGGGGACTTGGGAGCCCATGGCAAGTTTTTAAACTGTACCCTTAGAAGTAAGTTCATAGGAATATATACAGAACTATAGAGCTGAATAGTCTCTTTGTAGGACCTGAGAAGATTAAAAATAGAGAGCTTTTTTTGAGCTTAATTATCCTTAAGCATGTGATGTAGATACACTGCATTAGCTATAACTTTGACACTTGAAAGTCTCAGTTTGTGTACAAAATGGGGTGCATTGTTTTACCCAGCCCACTGAAGGGGCTCCCAATTTTTTCCTTTTCCCTTTTTTTTTTTTTTTTTTGTAAACTAGTATAAAGCCAAAATAGCATACCAAAATAAAAAGAGAAATATTGCCATGCCTGGGATACTGGACCCCAAGGGGCCAAGGAGGAAACCTCCTGGTGGCCCACCATGCCTGGGATACTGAACTCCCGGAGGCCCACAGATTCCAGCATGAAGCCAAAAGGATAATAGAAAAAAGAAAAACAAAAAGAAAAAAAAGAAAAAAATTAAAAAATTGAAAATTTTAAAAATAAAAAATTAAAATTAAAAAATAAATGATAAGGGAGCAGGCACTAAGATAAAAGGATAAAAAAAAAAAAATGGGGAATCCAAGAGGTGACCAGTACAGAGCTATGAAACAAAAAGAGCTAAAAAAAAAAAAAAAAAAAAAAAAAAAAAAAAAAAAAACAGGAGTCCTACTGCATGAATTCCACCATCCAGAGCATAGCCAAGAAAATAGCTGACTACAATAAAAAAAATAATAAGTCTAACTGGGCTCGCATCATGTGGCCAGCCACTGGGGCTACCATCTTGGGGGTGGAGTCTGTTGCCCATCTCTGAAAGGATGGAAGTCCTCGTGGTGTCTGCTCACTTGGCAACCGTGTGTTTTTACCAGAAACTGCCATTTTGGGGTGAAAGTCCCACCCTTCACCGCAGGAAGTGGACTTCTACTTCCTGAAACTTTGTGGTTACAACAGAACTGGTTTTTGCCAGTTTGTACCACCCAAAACCTGCAAATGAAAGGTTGTTCTAGCATTCCTGATTTTTAAAACCAAACCTGAGGCAAACTCATTTTCAATAAGCATGAAATCCTTCCATATGACTTAAAGGGTTAAGTTTTAATTTTCCCAAATACATCAATTATCCTCCAAAATATGTCACAAGCAACTTGGAATAATTTAAATATCAGCAAGCATCCAAAAGCTGGCCCTTTTTTTCCTCACCTTTTCTCCCGAATTCCATTAATGTTACCATTTTGTATTGGCTTTTGCTCACCTGAAGCTACCAAGATTAGTAATAAAAAAAGACATTAAGATTTGCATTTTTAGCTTTCAAAGTCTCACATTCCCAAGGCAAGAGCCAACAGTACTCCACTGCTTC
The DNA here is from genome assembly GCA_949820135.1 of Sylvilagus floridanus. NCBI lineage: Eukaryota > Metazoa > Chordata > Mammalia > Lagomorpha > Leporidae > Sylvilagus > Sylvilagus floridanus. The sequence continues at coordinate 36,865,426 of OX463236.1, forward strand.
TCATACTGAAACAGCTCAATGTCTACCACTTCTGAAAACCGAAAACCGCCTGAGGCGAAAACCCCTTGTGTTTGCTCAGCATATCATACAGCCGTGCTTGAAAATAAATTTGTCTCCTGGCTGGCTGTGCCAAATATTATAGATTGACTTGGACCTAAATTAATTTTCCAGATTCTTGTCTTTTACTTAGAGAAGAATTCTGAATACAGTCCCAAACACGGCATGCAGTGTGATGTACTTTATTTACAAAGTAAGAAAAATACCTAAGCTCTTTAGGGCTTTATTAACGGAGAGTGGCTCAAAGAAAGGGACTTATCAGACTCTGCTCTGCTTGTCCTGAGTCCACGAAGGGGAGAGAGAACACTTCCGTTCTTCTGAGCTTTTTATGAGCTTTAGAAAAACGGACATGTTTATGTGGTACCACATCCACGTCCTGGGTAAGAGGAAGTACTTCCTGGGGAAGGATCCCTTGATTGACACATAGGTGAATATGGCAATACAGATTAAAGGAAGTGCAACTTCCAGCTCATGAACACAAACTTATCTAAATAGACTTTCTCATATCACTACGACTTCAAAATTAGGTAAGGAATGACACCAAAAACATGGAAGAATAAGGAACTCCCACTCTACCCTGCAAAATGCCAATTAAAAAATGAACAAATCCTGACAGAATCCACAGAACTGTGGTTCATTCCCCAAATGGACACCAAAGCTGAGCTGATCCAAAGCCTAGAGCCAGGAACTTCTTCCGGGTCTCCCACATGAGTGCAGGGGCCCAAGGACTTGGGCCATCTTCTACTGCTTTCCCAGGCCATAGCAGAGAGCTGGGCTGGAAGAGGTGCAGCCCGCACATGAATCAATGCTCATGTAGGATGCCAAAGCCATGGGCAGAAGCTTAACCTACTGTGCTGCAGAGGCTGCTCCACAAATACTTCCAATTAACTTAGAACTTTTGTTCTAATCTGGTTGGTGTCTCTCTGGCAGAGCAGCTCACAAGGCTTGGCTATATTCCCTCAAACTTGACACTGTTCCAGTGCTGAGGCTGATGTCTGGGGCATGGAGGGCATTTGCTAGAACTACTAGAAGCTCATAATGTCATCGAGGCTCCTGTCTAAGGTAGTAGGTAACAACTGGGACAAAGAGTAGAACAACCAAAGTGCTTGTGTGGAGAGCTTGAGGATTGTTTGTCGGAGGGCTATCAAGAGCTTCAACATATTCCTGGGACTCCAGACGGCCATGTTCATCTGCAGAGCTCACTGTCCACTAGGGAAAGAGCCCTCAAGGCTCTAAGTTCTCGTATCCTGCTGACCTTGATGTTCGCAGAAACCAGGAAATTAGTAGAGATGAAATCAGCAAACACCTATAAACACATAAACTACCAAAACTGATTCCGAAAAAATAGAAAATCTGAATAGTCTTCTCATAAGTTAGGAAACTGAATTTGAAACCAAAACTTTAAATAGAACCTGGCATTTCACAGGAAATACAGATTCCACTTCGAGTGTCTGCATCCCATTTTGGAGTCTCTGGGTTCATGTCTTGGCTCCATATTGATTCAGCTTCCTACTAATGTGCACTCTATAAGGTAGCATATTATGGCTCAGTACCTGGTTCCCTGCCACCCAGGTGAGAGACTTGGAATGAGTTTCAGTCTCCTGGCTTCTGCTGGACCAGTTCTGGCTACTGCAGGCATCTAGGGAGTGAACCAATGAGTGGAAGATCTCTCTCACTGTCTTTATTTTTTAAAGTTATATATTTATTTTAAAGGGAGAGTGTGTGTCTGCATGTGTGTGTATGCATGTGTGTGTGTCAAAGAGAGAGAGAGAGAGAGAGAGAGAGAGAGAGAGAGAGTAATATCTTCCATCCACTGGTTCACTCTCCAAATGGTCACAATAGTTGGGGCTGGTCCAGGCTGAAGCCAGGAGCCTGAAGGTCCATGTGCATCTCCCATGTGGTTGTCAGGGGCCTAAGTACTTGGGCTATCTACCTCTGCTTTCCTATGACATTAGCAGGGAGCTCAATCAGAAACAGAAGAGTCGACACTCAAATTGGTGCTCATATGTGTTCTGTAATCACAGGCATCAGCTGAGCTTGCTCTGCCACAATGCCAACCACTCTATTTTTATAAATAAAGGAATAAAATCCCTTAAAACACAGTAACAGAAAAGCAAAGGTTCAAATAAAAAAAATCCAGAACCAGATCACCTCACTTTAATTTCTACTAACCACATAAAGATTTAACACTAATCCCTTCTCAGATTTTTTCCCCACAAAAAGTAAAAAGTTAACACTAACTCATTGTAAGAAGGTACCTTGACACCAAAATAAGAAAATATATTCTGATCAAAGTACAAAATAGTATCTCTGATAAAAATAATAAAATACTCACAAACTAAATCCAGCAGGCTATTCAATGCATTAGACTCTATGACCTATGGGATTTATGCTGAATGTGCAAGAGTGACTCAATACAGGCAAATCAGCCAGTATTTTACACAGTATTGGTAGAACAAAGGCATAAAACCCACATGATCACCTCAGTCAACATAGCATATCTATCACCTCCAACATATTATTACTTTGTAATGAATATTCAAAATATTCTTTTCTAGCTATTTCAATATATATAATACCTTTTTATTGACTGTAGTCACCCTACTCTGCAAATGAACACCAGAACTTCTTTTTATTGTGGTGTGCAAGGTTTTTAACTTTGATGATTGTTGTAATTGTAGAAAATAAAAATAGGTACCTAGGTATCCATAAAAAAAACTAATTGGATAAACTGTGATATGCTTACATTTTCGAATATAACACCATGAAACCACAAAAAAAAAGAGAGATGAAATGAAGTAAAATTTATTGCATGTGAATACAATGGTCATCTTTTCATTTTATTACTGTTTATAGCTCTTGTCTATATATCAACTGAGATAGGGGTCTTTTTACTTTTTACTTATTGAACTTTTTATTAGTGAGACATTAGAGCTTTGACTGTAATGTAATTAAGATTATGTTATCTAAAAAGCTAAGAAATAGAAAGAAAAAAAGAAAGAAAAAGAAAGAGAAAAGGAAGTATCATATTCTCAGAATTGTATCTATAAGCTACATGGAATCTGTTATCTTTGAATTAATATCACATTAACATGAGAATTGTTGCAGTAATTATGCACTTGCTGTAACCCTGAGAATCTAATGTATTATTAAATTCTTTCAAACATTTTAATGAAACATGTAGAGTAGACCCTATCTAGGAAATGCACTTAAGTTTATGAATACGAAAGGATATTTAAATAACAGAGTTTCTATTAAATTGTTTACAGTAAGTCAGGGATATGTGGAATTGTGATCAAGTAGAAGTAAAGGGCAGGCATTTGGGGAAATAGTTGTCCCTGCTTGAGCCATTCTCATGCCATATTGGAATGCCTGGTTCAAGTCCTGGCTATTTCATTTTCTATCCATCTTCCTGCTAACACAAAAGCAGCCAACGCTGACTCAGGTACCTGAGTCCCCACCGTCCACATGGCACAGCACTGGATGCTGCAAGCAGTTAGCGAGTGAACTCGTGGTTGGAAGATCTCAGCTGGTCTATATGTATCTACCTGTCTGTCCCTCCCTCTCTGTCTCTACACTTTTCAAATATAATGAAAACCATTTTTTAAACATAGAAGTAAATAGAACCTCAGTATATTCTTATGCTTCTTTATTGCTTGAAATTTTTTAATAGTCATAACTAATCAGGCTGTTTTTGAAATTATATTAAGAAGAAAACTGTTGAAGGAATAAATGTACTTATGGGTGACATTTATTCTGCTAGAGAAATCGTGTATAAACTAGTATGTGCAAAGTGCTCAGTGACTTCAGCTAAACATAATCGTCACCCCATCCATCTAAATTCAGAACAAATGGCCGATTCAGGTACTTTTCAAAACCAAGTCCATTTGAGTGACATCATGAAGCCATGCTGACAGACTCTGCCTTTTCAAATAGGTGTTTTGCTGTAGTGCCAAGGAGTTTTTCCACATTCCCAATTAATGATCCATGTAATCCAGATCTAGAAAAGACGGGACTCTGAAGTACACAATGAGCCCAATTCTCTCAGTAGCCACGGTTCACAAAATGGACAATGGAAAGCCTTAGCAAAAAACCAGGTGGTAAAGCCTCACAGTAGGAATCAAATTCTCAGGATTGACCTAATTGGGCACAGGTTTTCCCTCTGTCAGTGCTGGCTCTATTGAGCACGCCCTGATGATGCTCAGCCATCCCCTGAAATGTTGTTGAAATAGGGGTAGAAAAGTCTAGAAAGGATCAGAACTTGAAGGGAGACTAGGAAAAAGGGTCAATTCAGGAAAAGTCACAATCACAGGCCAGCATTTAAGAAGAGAATGAGAAATCTATCCCAGCCACAAGCATGCATGAGGCACAAGAAATCTGTGAAACTTCAGGCAAAGGCTGTGGTCATTTCAAGCAAAGCGTGACAAGAATTAAAAGCACTTTTCCCAAACAGGTGGGAAGGCAGGTCTATGCTCCGTATTCCTCACAGTAAGCTTTGAGTAGAAACCAACTGGCAAGCAGAGCTCAGACTGACTTGAGTTGAAGGCAGGGTCCTCCTGAGACATACAGAGACAGCTGGGGACTCAGGGTGGGGACACACATTAACATCTTGCTGTGGCTCATTTCAAGCTACCAACTATTTAACCAAAAATTGGCAAATTCCTGAAAACTTAACAATCGGCCTTTGCAAACCAGATCGAGTTGGGTCCAGTACATTGACAAATCCTACATACCCAAGTGACCCAAGCAGAAAGGGCCAATGGGGCTGGAATGCAATGAAGAATATGCAGGAGGCTGTTGCCTGTTAACACAGCTGTGTAGACAAAAAGCAATCCCATATTCTATTAGAAAGGAAGTGTGATATGCAAATATTTTCTCTGTTAATATCCTTAACATTTGCCAGGAGAGAACAGAGGTTCTTGTATATCCTGAGTGCTGAGTGCAAATAGCTGAGACAGCAGCCTGATTGTAGCAAGGAGTGACAACCACCACCCCTAACATTGATCAGGAAAGCATGCTGGCAAGTTTTTAGGTGCAACCAAAAGAACACAAATATTTGCATGCTTTGAACCTGCCACACAAAATTAGTAGAATATCTAAAACTTAAGTCTTTCATGTTTTCAGTATAGTGCACATTTTATTTCTACTATTTTCTTTTTAATCTTAGAGGCAGAAAGGGATGAGATAGAAAGACAGTGAAAAGACAAGAGAGAGAGAGACAGAGAGAGAGAGAGAGAGAGAGAGAGAGAGAGAGAGAGAAATGTTTCCACCCTCCATTCACTCCCCAAATACTCACAAATGCCCCAGGCTGGACTGAGAATGAAACCAGGAGCCTGGAATTCAACCTAGGTCTTCTGATGTGGGTAGATGGAACCCAATTACTTGAGTCATCACTGCCACCTCCCAGGGTTTGCACCAGAAGGAAGCTGCAGTCAGGAACAGGAGCTGGGGATCCAACCCAGGCATTCCAGTGTGGGCTGCTGGCATCTTATCCATTATACTAAATGTCCACTCCAGGATAGTATACATTTTACCCTCTATATTTAAATATACAATATTAAGCCCTAAATCAGCCATTGGTTAACACTGACATAAGTCATTCTAGCTGCTCTAAGTCCCTGGTAAGGTCAATGACTATTTCTATTCATTGACTGGATAGGACTTTCACTGAAGATCAGTCAGCAGCTCCAGGATCCCCTACTCCTGGGTTTCTAGCCCGCATAACCCAGTGTGAGAAGCCTGCCTTTCAGTTTAGCTGAAGATTTTAGGATGATCTTGTCCTGGTTCAAGCCAATTTCTCAGTCCTACAGACTCGCTGAAAGACCACTTCATACTCCTTCTCTACACATTTTATTTCATTCAGTTTTGTACCCTAATGTTCTGGCCATTATCCCAAAGGGCACCCAACACTGAGTGCTGCATATTTCAGTTGCTTCTGTGTCCCGTGTCAGTTACTCTCTAGATTTTGTATGAATCTACTATAATAAAAGAAGAATAGATATGGAATGAGAGAAAGTCGGGTGTGTATAGTTTTAAAAATGCAAATAGTAGTTTACTTTTCTTAATTGATAATGAAAGAATAGAATTACAAGGATTTTAGGAAAACTGCAAATTTTATCTTTGCAATAAGATAAATGCCACAAAGAAGGAAAAAAATAGAGACACTAGTATAATTTTTATTTTAAAATATTCTAAGATAAAAATCTGCTAGTTAAATTAAGCTTTCACATAGTTAATGATATGTGTGAGAAACAATCCACTTCGAAGGCTGTGAATAGAAATAAATCATATAACCTTAAATGAACTGTAAATATATCTATTTTATACAGTTTAATTACTATAACTTTATTAAGACTCATGTTGACTTTGAACAATTTCAGCTACTTTTTGTGTAGGAATCAATATTAAAATATTAATTTAATACGAAATTCTCTAGTTATTAATTTAAAATGTAGAAGTTGAAATACAATTGCATAATTATGAAAATATGTGAAAGTTTTTTATTTAATTAAAAATTATGGATAGAAAATATTTTTCAAACATCTAATTTGTATTGATTGGTAGAAACAAATAGTTTTCTGGGGCCGGCACTGTGGCTCAGTGAGTTAAAGCCCTGGCCTGAAGTTCTGGCATCCCATATGGGCACCGGTTCTAGTCCCAGCAGCTCCTCTTCCAATCCAGCTCTTTACTATGGCCTGGGAAAGCAGTAGAAGATGGCCCAAGTCCTTGGGCCCCTAAACCCACGTGGGAGACCCAGAAGAAGCTTCTGGCTTCGAATCGGCACAGCTCCGGTTGTTACAGCCATCTGGGGAGTGAACCAGCAGATTGAAGACCTCTCTCTCTGTCTCACTCTCTGAAACCTTATCTTTGGTATAAATAAAAGAAATCTTAAAAAAAAAGAAATAAATAGTTTTCCATATTAAGGAAATATTCTCAATCAAAAGTTTATTTATATATAAATTCTATATGAAAACATACTTATCAAGGCAAGATTTTTCATATTAGTGATTAACCAATAATGTTGCAATGTACAGGTGGAATGCTGCTTCTTGTGTTATTTGACAGATTCATGATCATCCAATCACTTTATCTGAAACCGAATCATGACACAGTGAAGAGAAAAAAGATAACTAAGTAGTTCTATAATCAAAGTGAAGTGTTTCAAAAACTTGTCATGGACAAAGGGTATTTAGCCTAGTGATTAAGGTGATTAGCCTGGTGAAATTCCTGAATTTGTTTCCCAACTGTGGCTCCTAACTCCAGCTTCCTGCTAACGCAGAGCCTGAGAGAGCAGATGATGGTGCAAATGATTGCATTTCTGCCCCTCATGTGGGAAACCTGAACGTATATCTGTGTGTGTGCGTTTTCAATTCTTCTTGAAGCAGAACTTAATTCTCTTCATCCTGAGTGCCCATGGTAAGGGAGTATGAGGAAAGTGATGGGATATGTTGCTGCAGAGATTACATCTTAGCAATTCTGCAATTATGTGCTATTTCAGATCACTCTTTCTGGGGTAGCCAGCCAAGCCCTGTGAAGACACTGAGGCCAGGGTGTGGGGAGAAATTCGAGACCTGCAGCCAAGTGCCAGCAGAGTCTGAGGCTGGCCAGCAATCACGTGAGTGGGCTTGGAAGCAGTTTATCTGGACTTAAAGGAGCTTAGAGATGACCACAGCCTCAGCTGACAGCGAGAGTGCAACCTCTTGAGAAATCCTGTGCAAGAAACACCCAGTGAAACTGCTCCAAGATGGTTGACTCACAGAAACTTTGAGATAAATGCTTGCTTTCCAGGTGCCAAGTTTGGGGAGGACAAAAGTTGGCGATTTTAAGGTCACGGGATGACAGCAAAGCAGTGTTATTTATCAAACTGATGAGCAATGTTTGGCCGATGGTTAAGGGAACCACATATTTTCCATTAATTTGTATTAATTACATTGCTACTTATCAGACAAATAAAAAATAGACCATCAGATGGAACGTGTGCAGCAGCCTTCTATTTATTCACATGGAGTTTAATGCAAAATATGTGTGAGGCTGTAAATCAGTGATTTAAAATGAAGAAACTGCAGATGAGCCCTGTAGCAAAGTCCTCATTTGAACTAGAGTCATGATAACACATTGCAGAACTGACAATTGGAGGCCAAAGATAACAGATTGGATTAGATGGCAGAAGGTGACTATTTCATGTGAAAGATGTAGACAAAGCACTTGGAATGTCTTGTGTGCTGAGCGAGAAAACAAGGTGGCCCTTATCACATAGCCAGCAGTTTGTGATACTTGCTATCTTGGACAAGACTTTTTCTAAATTTAAAACATACTTTCTCAGCAAGGCCAATCTTCCTCCTCCTTTTAAACAGCAGCAAAATGTTTAACAATACGCATGTAGTATGTTTTGTTTAACCAACATTTTAATGCTGAATACTTTGTGTTTTTTTTGTTTGTTTGTTTTTTAGTTGGCTATTAGGAACAATACTGCATAGGTCCTTAAACATTTACTAGCAATGTACACAACAGGCAAATTCTCAGCTGTAATATTGGTGTAAATAAAAGTATGTACAAGTTTTTAAACTTATTTGAGAGACAGAGATGGAGACAAAAGACAGACAGGTCACTCACTGATTCAGTACCGAAATGCCCTTGATGGCCAGGATTGGCCTGGAGAAAGCTGGGAGCCTTGAATGTAATCCATGTCACCCACATGGATGGCAGATACTTGGCTACTTGTGTCATCACCTGTTCATTCCTAGGGTCTGCATTAGCAGGAAACCAGAATTGGGAGCCAGAGCTGGGAACTGAAGCCAGGCACTCTGATACCAGACCAACATCTTTTTTTTTTTAAAAAAAGATTTATTTATTTATTTGAAAGTCAGAGTTACAGAGAGAGAGAAGGTGAGGCAGAGAGAGAGAGAAAGAGAAAGAGAGAAAGAGGTCTTCCATCCGCTGGTTCACTCCCCAATTGGCCACCACAACCAGAGCTACGCTAATCTGAAGCCAGGAGCCAGGAGCTTCTTCTGGGTCTCCCAGGTGGGTGCAGGGGCCCAAGGCCAAGGACTTGGACCATCTTCCACTGCCTTCCCAGACCATAGCAGAGAGCAGGATCGGAAGTGGAGCAGCTGGGACTCAAATTGGTGCCCATATGGGATGCTGACACTTCAGGCGGTGACGTTGGCTTTACCCGCTATACCACAGTGCCAACCCCCAGATCAACATCTTAACCATAGGCCACATATCTTCTCTGCATACACATTTTATAAAATTTGATGTATTTTGTCAAAATGTTTTGCAGAAAGACTTCACCAATCCATATTGTCATCAAAGTGTGAGTATGACCTTTTTCCCTCATTTATTATTAGAAACTTGTAGCATATTTGCTGATCCAATAGATTAAACCTATTTTAATTTGTGTTTAATTATGGATCAAAATTAATCTTTTCTTCTTCTTAAATTTTTATTTATTTTTCTTTATTTGATTGAGAGAGAGAGAGGGTGAGAGAGAGCTTCATTCTGCTGACTCACTTTCCTAATGCCTGCAGTGGCTAGGTCCACACAAGGCCAAAGCCAGATCTGGAAACTCAATCTGGATTTCCCACTTGGTGGCAAGCACCCAAGCCCTTGGGCCATCACCTACTGCTTCTCAGAATGTGCATTAGCAGGAAACTGGAATCTGAGTGGAGCCAGAAAACATGCCCAGGCATTCTGATATGCATTGCAGGTAGCCCAAGCACTATGTTAATTACTGTGCCAAATACTTACCATGAACTTTAGCATTTTCTTAAATTTTTTTTCCTCAGCATAATCAAACTCTATGTTCCATAATTTTTGACATTTTTAGAAATTTATTTACATCACTTTACTTAATTTTCCATTGTATTTCTTTTTTAAGTGCTTTATTTATATAAAAGAACAGATGTTGTGTATCGCATATAAAGAGCATGATATTTCCCACCCTACACTCCCTTGCTCTGACCCTCCCTCCTCCTTCCTTTCTTTTTTGCTTTATTTTTTTAACAATCATATACTTTCAATGCACTTTATAATCACAAGCACAACCCTCCACTACATATTGTGATCCTTTTGGGGAGTCAGGTGTCTTCCTTGTTGATGTATCTTGAATTCCTACAGTTATATTTAGGCATTTGAAGAAACACTTGTTGGTTTTCTCCTCTGAGGGCTTTTATCTTTGAATTATTGCTCTACGGTTAAGCAGAGTATCTGCTCCTGCAGTGGGCCTCCAGAGGCTTGTGCTGGGTGGGGCCAGGGAGCTCTGGTCAGTGCTCAAGGGCAGGGCAAGTGTGGTAGAACTCCTCCATCATCAGCAGGTAGGGTAAGGTATGAGCTCACCGGCTGGCTTGTTCATAGCCTCAGCCCCTCTCCGTCAAGGCAAGTGCCTCATTGTGAGTGCATAGCTCTCAGGGATGACCCCTGCCCCCCTCCCCCCCCAGGCATTCAGGGAACTCAGAGCCTCTGAAGCCAGACACAGTGATTGCCCCAAGACCCAGCCTCAACTCCTGCCCTATTGTATAGTCACAGGGGCCAGGGGATCCACACTCTGCCCTCTAAGACACAATGCTAGCCCTCTGTTAGTTTGAAAATGGAATGAGAAGATAATGACATTTGGAGAGGAGTGACTTTGTTTCACTTTAGGGATAGCTCTGTGGTGAGATCTGGTACCAGACAGAGATGCCTACTCTCACCACTGCTATTCAATATAGTTCTGGAAGTTTTAGCCAGAGGCATTAGGCAAGAAAAAGAAATTAAAGGGATACAAATTGGGAAGGAAGAACTCAAACTATCCCTCTTTGCAGATATGATCCTTTATTTAGGGGATCCAAAGAACTCTGCTAAGAGAAAGAATTCCTATCTTCATTTTTTAAAAGATTTATTTATTTATTTGAAAAGCAGAGTTTCAGAGACAGAAGCAGAGAGAGAGAGAGAGAGAGAGAGACAGAGAGAGAGAGAGAGAGAGAGAGAGACAGAGAGAGAGAGAGAGAGAGATATGTTTTCCATCTACTGGTTCGTTCCCCAGATGGCCACTATGGTGATAGCTGGGCTGATCCGGAGATCTGAAGCCAGGAGCCTGGAGCTTCTTCCTGGTCTCCCACATGAATGCAGGGACCCAAGCCCTTGGGCCATCTTCTACTGCTTTCTCGGGCCATAAACAGAGAGTTGGATCTGAGTGGAGCAGCGTGATATGAACTGGTGCTCATATGGGATGCTGGCACTGCAGGTGGTAGCTTTACCTGCTACACCAAAGTGCCTGCCCCTTATTGTCATTTTTTAAGTGAGGAAAGTAAAGTCAAATAACATGTTTAAGCCAGTTTCTACAGTTGCCTTCCCAAACTTCTGTAACATGAGGCAATCACTAACCATGCTGTACGTCAGATCTGCAGAATTCGCTGATCCTGCGTAACCAAAGCTTTGAATCCTTACAACTCCTGGCTATTAGCCTTGTATCACCCGTTCTGAGTCCAATGTTTTTAGATTTTTGCATGTGAATGAGTACATGCATTATTTGATTTCTGTGCCTGGCTTATTTCACTTAGCATAATGTTTTCCAGGTTCATCTATATGGTGACAAATAACATGAAGTGGATTTTTGGAGCAGGTAGATGAAATTGGAACTTTTTTAGTTCCTGCCACAAATTGACCTGGTATTTTACTGCATTATCTTCTCAAATCTTTACCATCAGCCTATAACATTATATTTAGACTAATTTTTCATCTGAGTTAGCTGAATCACTGAGAGTCTTAGTTACGCACACTGAAGTACAGATTAAATCAAAGTCTGAGGTCCTAGCCTCTACTCTATTCAAACTGCTTTCTAATTAGTTATAAGTAACAAAATAAAAGTATACATAATATTTAAAACATATTGGATTTGAGCATACTCCAAAAGTATGTGGGAAATGGAATTAAGAGACGAATTTATTTGAGTGCAAAAATTTGAATTCATGCATACAATGGGTCTTCAAAAGTTCATGGACAATGTTCATCATGAAAATTTATACATGGATTTCAACATTTTCTTGCACCAAAATAAACTTATCAATAACTCCATTTTTCAAGACTTTCTTGAAGTCCCTTGTATATCTATTAGATTGAAAAAATGGAAATCAAGCAACCAAAACTGAGATTCAGAATGAAAATAACATCTTACAAGTTTAACCATTTTACTTAACACCATTTCTCATCAGACTGATAGACACTAAGCAATATAAATAGCAATTAAATCATGCATGAAAACGTATATATGCATATTTATAGATCTACACTCTCTCATTATAAATGGATACTAATGTTCACCTGACCCTGTACACACTCTCCATTGCAAGTGCCAAATAGAACCAGATGTAGGAAAACTACATGACCAAAGTTTATAGAAATAGAATTTTAAATAACATACACACTAAAAGATAGAACCCAGCTGTAGCTATTTCAAAAGATATGAGCACACAAGAATAATTTTTTCACTCCACTTCATTATTGTTATTATTATTAACTCTGTAAAATGAGATTCAGTACTCCACCTTACTATTTATTTTCTTGCCAGAATTGTACCAGATGGAAGAATTTTGGATAATTGAAAACATTGATTTGTACGTCCTTCTGTTAAGATGTATTATCACCAATATGATTCTACTTTCTTTTGTATCTTGGCAAATATTATTCTTTCTTTTTATGTCATGCCATGTAACCTTTTTGCCTTTTTCCAATGTTACTATGTCATACTATGTAACCCTTCCAAAATAGCTCTTTCATATACTCTATCTTTTCAAATCCAAGACAATTATGAGTCACATGTTAACACTAAATACCAAAAAATTAACCCAAAATTTAGCCACATAAACTCACCATCTACCAAGCAAGAAACCAAGACCATAGTAAAATGGGAAAGTCCTTCTCTTGGATTCTTAAATAATTCTTATTTATGGAAAACAGTTTGAGGCAAGAGGATTCCATGGTCTTGAAAGGAATGCTATAAGAAGACACTGACCTAGCTCATTTTAACACAGAGCAATGGAATATGAAGAACCGAGCAGTCAACACATCAACTCTGAGGTGCAGAAAATAGAAGTGGGGGTACATATGGAACTATCTCACAAAGTAAAAATGCAGAATCACAAATCACAGCTTTCAAAAACTTTAGATGTAAAGCAAGAACAACCTTTGTATGTTCAGCAGTGTCGAAAGAACTGCTGGGCACACATCACCTTTTGTATGATCCTTGCGTACAAGGAGAGCAGCAGGCACATAGATGTGTTTGTAATTATGGAAGGCTACAGATAGATTTTGTCTCACTAAGATTTTCCAACAGGCAAGCCTATAATACAGTTGATCCAAGAGCAAACAGAAAGAATCTGTGGGATACTGATATTGGCTTGTGTTCAGGTGCTCAAAGTTCATGGTAGAAATTAACTGGCTACATCTTTGCTTCATTTGTATCTTGTTTTCTTTCTCTTACCAGTTTCACTCCAGCAATGAGAAAATGCAAGGCTGTACAATTTATAAAATGTTTGTCCTACAATAAACTTATCCTTTCATTCCACTATCTACTAACTCTTTGAAGCTGCCTCATACAATAATACTGAGAAAAATTAAAAATGCCCATGTTATCATCCTGACATAAAAACTGTCAGGGACATGTGTGAATTCTCCCTTTGTGTGTGTGTGTGTGTGTGTGTGTCTGTGTGTATGTATGTGTGCGTGTGTAGGGTGCATTATCTTATTTTTTATCAGATCATTCTAAGTACATTTTTCTCATTTCAAAGTGAACAATGCAATGTTTACATATTCCCATGACTATAAATGCTGATCAAAAGCAATATTTTAATAGTAATTATAAATAATACATACAATTATTCCTGTTGGTCAACATTATAAGCCTAAGTATATGGAATTAGGATTGTTAGGTTATGGCATCTTTACAGCTTTTGGCAAAGTTCATCATTTTTTTGGTCTTTGGTCCCCTTGAAAAGTTTCACCTTCTATGTATCCCCTCAACTTGAAGTGTAGGAGGCTGACCTTTCATCTGTGTCCTGCATAACCTTGTCACAATGTTATCAATGTAATGCAAATAAAAATTTTTGCCTCAGTTTGTGTTTTTAATATATTTTTCATATAGTTATTGCTTTGTAGCTAATATAGGGGAATATTTATTATTGTCTTTCATTAAGTTTTAAACCTGAAGCAATTGTCAAATTTTGTTTGTTTTGTGAGTATTTCCAGAGACCTAAGAACTTATTGCTTGAAATAAATTTAAAAAATTAGCTTTTGATTGTTTTTATTTTCTAGTGTTTGTGATATTTTTTCACACACAGAGAACATACATTAATTTTTATACAGTTATAACTATTAATATTTGCCTCGGAAATTTCTTGCATAATTATTCTTAGAAAGACTTTGAAAGTGTGTATAAAATGTTGGAATGTCTCTGTGTACATATATTTGCTGAATTGCTTAATCATCAGTAGTCTTTCCTGTACAATCATGTATCTTCGTTAAGGTTAACTCAATTTTACATTTATAATGTTTCCACTCTTTCAATTGTTTATTTCTAATATATACAAACATACTGGATAATGAACATAATATTACTTCAAGAAATTTATTTATTTATGTATTTGAAAGGCAGAGTGACAGAGAGAGGGAGACACACATACATACACACACACAGATGGAGATAGACACACACACACACACACACACACACACACATACAGAGAGGGAAAGAGAGAGAAAGAGAGAGAGAGATCTTTAATCTGCGAACTCACTCTCCAAATGCCCACAACAGCCAAGGCAGGGCTAGGCTGATGCCAGGAGCCAGGAAATCCAAGTACTTGGGCCATTATTTTCTGCTTTCCAGGTACATTTCCAGGTACATTAGCTGGATGGGAAGTAAAGCAGTTAGGACTTGAACCAGCACTCCTATGGGCTGCCAGTGTCACAAACGTTGGCTTAACCCGCAGCACCACAATGCTAGTCCCATTAACATAATGTTATAGCTTTTATTTATTGAATACTTATTTTTAAACAAGGCTCATATTTTCTAATATTCTGAATTCAATAGAAACTTTCCATAAAATAGGTGCTAAAGTATGTACTAAAACTCTGTTTTATACATTAAAGAGTTAAATGAGAATTATAAATATTTTTGTAAAAAATGACAGACAGAAAGACAGAGTGCTCCCTTCTGCTTGTTTGCTTCCCAAATGCCTGCAACAAGTGGGGTTTCAGCTGAACTCAACCTAGATCTCTCACATGGGAGACAGGCATTGAACGATTTGAGGTGTCACCCGACGTCTTCCAGAGTATGCATTAGGAGGAATACAAAGCGGAGCCAGCATGCTAATCCAGACACTCTAACATGGGATGAATTCCTCCCAAGCGGTGGTTTAACCACTGTGCCCAAAGCCTGCCCTATTGAACGAGGTCTTGAGACCAAGTATATCTAATTTTGTTTTGTTAACCACTATAAAGTTCTGCTTTTTGAGTGATTTGGTAAATTTCTGGAAAAAAGTGTAAATACATTAATAAACAAGTAAAATAATTATAGTGATTTGTGTTATATTTTACTGGGAAAAAGTCATTACATCTTTATAATCCACCACTCAATGCTCCTTGCCAAGCACAAGGAATTGCTTTGGGTAGAATTAGTCTAAAATTCCAGGCTAATTTTTAATACTAATCAAATACATTTGTAATAAGTTATTGATTTATAAAGTATTTCTCCCATTATGTGATAATTTGAGACATACATGCTTTTTATATTTTATTTATTTATTTATATGAAAAGTAGAGATGGAGGAGGAGGAGGAGGAGGAGGAGGAGGAGGAGGAGGAGGAGGAGGAGGAGGAGGAGGAGGAGGAGGAGGAGAAGGAGAAGGAGAAGGAGAAGGAGAAGGAGAAGGAGAAGGAGAAGGAGAAGGAGAAGGAGAAGGAGAAGGAGAAGGAGAAGGAGAAGGAGAAGGAGAAGGAGAAGGAGAAGGAGAAGGAGAAGGAGAAGGAGAAGGAGAAGGAGAAGGAGAAGGAGAAGGAGAAGGAGAAGGAGAAGGAGAAGGAGAAGGAGAAGGAGGGCCGGCGTCGCGGCTCACTAGGCTAATCCTCCGCCTTGCGGTGCCGGCACACCGGGTTCTAGTCCATGTCGGGGCACCAGATTCTGCCCCTGTTGCCCCTCTTCCAGGCCAGCTCACTGCTGTGGCCAGGGAGTGCAGTGGAGGATAGCCCAAGTGCTTGGGCCCTGCACCCCATGGGAGACCAGGATAAGCACCTGGCTCCTGCCATCAGATCAGCGTGGTACACTGGCCGCGGCGGCCATTGGAGGGTGAACCAATGGCAAAAGGAAGACCTTTCTCTTTGTCTCTCTCTCTCTCTCACTGTCCACTCTGCCTGTCTAAATAAATAAATAAATAAATAGAAGAAGAAGAGGAAGAAGAAGAAAGAGAGAGAGAGAGAGAGAGAGAGAGAGAGAGAGTTCCATTTGCTGGTTCACACCCCTAATGGCTGCAATGGCCAGAGCTCAACCAGGCTGAAGACAGGAGCCAAGAGCTTCTTCTGGGTCTCCCATATATATTCAGGGGCCCAAGAACTTGGGCTATCTTCCATTGTTTTCCCAGGTACATTAGCAAGAAGCTGGATGGAAAGTGGTGCCTATACACCACAAGCAGAGACTTAATCTACACCACAATGTTGGCCCCAAGTACACACTTCTTAACTTAAAAATGATTAATTGTTGATGGCAACTTTCGTGTAAAAATTATACAATAGTGTGTAGAACTACTACACACATAAACTTTGTTAAATCAGTGAATATAGAAGCATTAATGACTTTGTTGATCATCTAGAAACCACTATTCTGGAAGAAACATTTACCTTCAATGCACACAAGAAATTGTGAATGGGTAAATTAAGATACCCCAAGGTTAAATACCAGGAAATCATTTATTTATTGAAGATTGTGGATCCATTTCCTTTTCCCTTTGTATCTTCAAAGCACCGTGTCAGCCTTTTTGAAAGTCAGCATAATGTAAACTGTCCTCATGGCAGGGATTTACCATATAGTGTAGCTGATGAAACTCTGCCCCATGGGGTTTGCAATGATGGAAGAGGGTTCCATTATCTATTTGGGCAACCCTACACTGTGGATGTCAGAATACTTGACCTGAGTTTGTAAATAAATGGAACTAAGAAAACAGCTTCATCCCCTACCTCTTGTCAGTGGTGGAGTCCCCTCGGAGCCATCTCATAGATTTGATGCTTCACATTCTATGCCTTCCTTTGGAAAATACAGAGAAATCATTGCTTAAAAATAATTCATAGGAGAGGAAGAACAAAGGGAAATATGGACTTAGTTATGACCACAGGAATTTCTTCAATATTAATCTGAGTAAGAAGAAGCAGAGAAAACCCTGGGAAAGAAGCCAGCCTATAACCTACAAGTCTGAGTTAGAATATTCAGTGCCTGCTGCGTAACTCATTCATTACCTATGGAATAAACAAATAAGGGAACAGGAAGTTTTAAAATTGTATTTATTATTCAGGAATGAACAAAGATAGCTTGTATATTACATTGCAATCTGTGATTCTGCAATTCTAAAGGGTTGATATTATTTTTCCTATTACTTTCCAGATGAATAAACTGAAGTTCAAAGCCATTTTAAATAGCCATGAGAAGGCAAAATTTCTGTTCATATCCATATTTGTTTGTTTAACCAGAAAACTTTTCTTCCACTAGGCCATGAAAAATTTGTGGAAGATTCTACCAAATAAATGACTATGAATGTTTGCTAGCAGTATAATGCACATTTTAGTGGCATTTAGTTTACTTAAGTAAACATGCATAAAAGAAGAATATCTTAAAATTATGTTAAAATATATATGAACAGCATATTAGCTTTTTTACAAAGCATCAAATAATTATATTAATTTCTGGAATTAATATTCCTTCAAATCTCACATGTAAGTCTTATTTGCTAGTAAATACTAAATACAGCAATGTGGTTGCACTCTTCCTTAAGACACTTTATTCTTTAGATGCCACAAACAACTGAAAACCTACAAATATACAAACTTAGATAAATACAAACAAAACACATCAGATATTAAAATTTGTCTTCATCAATTAACTAGTCTTTTATAATATTTCTGAAATAAACAAGCATAAACATAAGTCAGAGGATGTTCAGAGTTAATGTAATATTTTGTAGGTGTCAGCTGTTCATGTTAGGTCATGTTGTGATATCATATTCTCATGAAAGTCACATTCAGAAAGGATATGTAGAATATCTCTTTCTCTCTACATTGTACTATATATAAATTATGTATATAAATTAATAATATAATATTATTTATCTATATGCATAATATAGATAAATTATATATTATATATAAAGAGAGAGAGAGGAAGTATGTTCTTGGGCATAAATCTCAGAGAATCACGAGTATGTAGGCTATAATAAAGATACCACTTCATTTTTGTCCTTTTCTTATCAAAACAAATCTGACAGACAAAATTCTCCTGGTGACACTGGGTGAAATTTGCTCAGGCCTCATGGATGTTCTGTTAGGTTTTTGGTGATTGAATGTCCTATAATCTCTTTTAGCAAAGAGAATACTGAATCATAAATGAAAAATATCCAGTCCCAGTTTTTTCTCAATTCTTAATCTCCAAGACAAGAAATTACTTCTTTTCCATTTTGCCAGCAGTTGGTAGCCCCTGGCATTTGGACAGAAAGTTTCCTGCTCTGCCTACCTCCAAGTGGGAGAGGAAAGAAGCCAAAATCAATGAGAAGGATTCTACTTCTACTGATAATTGATTGGTTTTCTTGTGAACTGATGCTGAGCCTGGCAAACATTGAAGATTATCTCTTTTAGTGGGATCCCTCAGTGGGTCTCTGGGGAGTATCCTGGGCTTCTCTCCCTTGTACTTCACTGAGGCAGATAGCTAAGCTTCTCTTTCAGAAGCAGATTTGCCAATCCTTATGAAGCCCTCAGAAAGCTATCATGTCCCGTGGGTGTCTCTGCCATTCCACACCACCAACAGCCGCCTCTAATGCATGACCCACTTTTGGTTTATGGGAAACTCACATGTCCTTTGTGACAAGAATCTCATTTGTTTCCAACCCCGTAGCACCCATCCTGATCCTAGAATCATAGCAATGATCTGCTGTGTCCTCAAGGTTTCCTGAGTCCAATATTCTCTCAATGACACTGATCACACACTAAATTCTGAGTGGTCACTCTTCCTCTCACCAGACTTCATCGGAAAATGTTGATCACTACCCCTGTGTGTGGAAAGAGATGTCATTCATAGAAAAACTTTCTCAGGAAACATACTTTCTTCTACACACTCTGGTCCAGTTTTCACATGCTTGATTTCACCAAGCGGTCTATAACATACTCTTCTAAGTTCTGATCTACCCTTCACCCTGGTGTGTAGAACCTACTCATCCTGGTGCCTAGAAGAAATGTCATCAATAATAGTGGGTTATAGAAAAGGCTCAGAACTTTAAGAAAGATGATTTGTATTTCTGAGTGATAAAAATACACATGCAAAATATTTTAAATGAGATTTAAGAGAATAAAATATTTAGATTTTCACTATGATTTGCTTATGGTTCTTTTTTGATATGGTGCATCCATGCAGTGCATGCATACTTTATATACAATATAGTTATAGTGAAACTTATAAAGAATAGGCTCATGTAAAATCTGCACCCTGCTTTCCAGTAGACTTACTTTAGGAGTTTAAAGGTGCAAGTGGCCAAGACTTTAACTTACAAGTTGTAAACAACTTTGAGAATGGCATAATAAAATATTTTCTTAGAAAGCACTTCATGCTATGCATGGCAGCTGGTCTAGGTGCACAGGTAAAAGTTGAGAACTTTTGGGTCTCCTGGATGTAATTTTATTGTAATAGTGAAATGATTGGCTAAATAGAATTGAAATAAAAATCTGCACCATTTTAATTCCCCATTTTTTATCACTTGGTGGGCAAAATAATTATCTAATTCAACGCCAAAGACTTTAATGTAAGTAACAAGTTTTATTCTTTCTTTTGCTATATCAGATGCAGAAATGTTGTAGGTACTATAGGTTCATTGCTTCTCTTCTCTCCCTTTTTCTCTGTTTTTTGCTTCCTTTGCCTTTCACAAGTGAACAAACATCTCTGAAAACCAGTTTGTTAATGATTTTAATCCATGGCTATATGTTATAATTATTAGTCAAATTTGTGTCTGGTATGTATATCAGCAGGCTGATTTTGAAGTTTAAGGGCAAAAGGATGGTCAGGAGAGGTGATCAAGATGATGTCCAATAATTGATTGGATAGGGAGCAGATGGTTACAAAGTAAACAGAGATCTCATGAGTGTTGTCAAGGCTAATGAAAATGGTACAAGGAGATGGTGCAATTGCAATTTTTTAGTCACAGAATTAATGAACAAGGTAACAGGTGTCTTATGTATATTTGTCACTCAATCTTACAATCTAGCCAAGTTTCTAGCTCTTGGAAGAAAATAAGTTTTGTTTATTAATTTTCATAGACCAGCACAGAGTTTTCTTGGAGTCAACAGATATTCATGTAGCACCAATGCCTGCCAGACCTTCTAGTAAGCCCTAAAGATTACAGTAAATAGTGCCTATAAAGACCCTTTAATAGGCCCTAATCTCATGAAACGTTTATTTATTGAACAAATGGTTAAAATGAAGACTTACACTCATATTTATTGAAAACTTTGATACATGCACCATGTATTTAATATATGCCTTGTATCTTCAGAGTATTTGTAGGTTTAGAAAAGCTTGGCTTGCAACAGGCTAAGGACCTGTGTGTGATGTTGGAAGTTTGCTTCTGTCAAAGGCATTTTTAACACTTTTACCTATTTTCTATGCCTTCATTTGTTATTTATAAAAACAGAACAGCCATGGTACCAATACCATGGATTTATTATGAGGTTACAAGACATGACACCTGTAAAGAGCTTAGTATTAAATCCCAGCTGTGAGTTAAACTTTGGAAATTCAGAAAAGATCCATACTTACAAGATGTAACTTCTATGAGGTGTCTATAAATGAAAGAATTCAAGAAAGTAGAAGAATATGCAGTCCGTTTTTTGCATTACTTTACAAATTGTTTCTGAGGCAAATCCTATTTTTTTCCTTCATGAGTGGGCCATTCTAGAGTCAATCAGCATTCATTTGGATATAATTGCATATGTGTAAATGGACAGGCTGACAGAAAGTTTCAGGGATGAAATGTCCTCTGTTACTTGCTCTTCCTCCATCTAAAGAGCTCTAGGTGTTTCTTTAATTATTTAACATTTTTATTTATGTATTTTCCTTTTATTTGAAAGACAAAGAGACAGATGAAAATCTTTGGTTCACTGTTTTTTTCCCAAATGCATAAAACAACCATGCCTGGACCAGGTTGAAGGTAGGAGCTAGGAATTCAGTCATCTCACTTGTAGGTGATACAGACCTAAGCACCTGGGCTTTTGGCTCTCAGGGTGTGCCTTAGCAGGTAACTGGAATTGGAAGCAGAGGGGCTGGGACTCAAACCCAGGTACTCTGAAATGGGATGCAGGTATACCAAGTGGCGACTTAAGTGCTGCACTATATGCCTACTCCTAGGATTTTAGAGTAATTAAAAAAATCTCCTCCAATTGGAATATGGGTGATGTATACTATCTGAGGTTTTTGATTTTTCTGAAGTATGTCCTTATTTACAGAGAAAATTATCTTTTCTGGTATTTGATTATTGCTTTGCTGTAGTGTGAAAATGTCATTCTGGTCTTCTAATTCTTATCAGTTTAGATATAAATTCTGATGCTAAAACAGCAAAGTGAGAATGATCACATTGATTTTGGTTTAACCAATCAGGTGAATAGCCTAGCCATTTATTGAGATGAAGAAATTCAGGCTGCATGAGTGTGCGGTAATGACTGGAAATTCCTTTTGGGTTTGGGAGGTGGTAAGTTTGAGATATTGATCATATGTTTGCATGGAGATGTGAAGTCAACAGCTGGATTTCTGAATGCAGAATGCATGAGAGAGATCAAGCAGAGAAGATGGGAGATTTGTAAGCCCATGGGTATTATTGAAAGCCGTGATATTCAAGGTGATGAGCTAATGAGTGAAGACAGAACAGAACAGGGTGTCAAGGAGGACTGACTGTTGATCAGTCTTGTGGGACTGGGGAAAGAGACAAGAAGTCTGGGGAGAGGAAGGAAGCCAAGTTAGTGTGGTGCACCAAATGCCCAATGAAGGAAGATTGTCCAACACTTAATCAAGTATGGTGAGGACAGAGATTCAATCACTGAATTTACCAATCTAGAAATCATTAGTCTCTTCAACAAGAACAGTTAGGGTCAAGTGCAGGGATTGGTGGTGAAAGTCTAAGTAGCTTCGATTTAAGAGACAGTGTGGTAGGAGAGATGCTTGGTGCGGATAATTTTTTTGATGCTAAAAGGACCAGAAGAATGAATCCAGTAGCCCTCTGTTCTCTGCATTCAAGTCTAATCACACCTAGCAATCAACCGGCCTAAAAGGTGAAAGTTGCTACTATTTCTCTTGTTCTCATATTCTTTATTCCACACCATCAATATTTGGGGCTCAGTTATATCTGGGTGTCCTGAGGTGCCCCCAGAAATAAGCATTACAGGAAAAACTTGAATTACCAGTTGCTCTAAACCAGTGTTTTTCAGTCTTTTTCTGTTACAACAGCACATCAAGATGCAATAATTTGTAACCTTTCTCCCACTCAGGAGAACAAATAGAAAATTTGATAATTTATCTGAACAAATATTAGTAAATTCTTTCCTTTCTACTTAATAGCTAATCATGCCACATCACATATATGTTTTCACAATTGGAGAATTTCAGGTTCTTCATGACTACATTTGGCATGCAGAAAAATGCAATATGTTGGAGAAAATAACCCACCAAAGCACTTCCCACTGAGTTGGAATAGATTGGACTCCCCAAGCTCTCCCAGGGAGCAGAGAGAGCAGAAGTTACAGTTAGATAAGTCCTGAAGGAAATGAAGTGATTGCAGAGTCGTTTCCCAGATGGAAATTCTTTTTCTCCCAGGGAATCGGGAGCTACTATGCAAAAAAGGTTTTTCTGTGATCTTTGACCTTTTCAAAATAAAGTAGCTACCAAAAATCTGCTGCTTCTGGAGAAAATCAGACCAAAGTTGCAGGCTGCAATTATATTGGAAACTGGAAATAGCAGAAGCTAATATAACTTCATAGAATTCTTTAAGTCCAAAGGAAGGATTCCGTATGAAATTGTAATGTTTTTACAGTTTAATAATAACTTACTTTTCAAGGGCTTTCACATAAATGATTGTATTTGATCCCAATCACAAAACCATAAAACAGGCAGTTTTATTTTCTTGTTTTTCATATGAGGAAATCAGACCCACAGCATATACAATGTTTTTCGAGATCAGAAAACCAGAAAATTAAAAAAAAAAAAAACAACCTGGGATTATGCCAGTTAGAAATGATTGTAAATCTCGTGCTGTTCTCATGAAATGAGATTGTAAATCATACCAGAGAAATGGAAAACTACCAAGAAATTGCGTGATTTATATGCCAATTGATAAACATGATCTAGGGCACTATTGTGTCTAAAATGTAATTTTTTTTAACTTACAGCTATTCGGCTTACTAACAAACTCAAATGCAGTATTGATTAAAGTTACTGTGTTCTTTCTTCCACTCTGGAGGATAGGATAGGATTCCTGAATTAATGGCATAGCCTTGAAAATATTTAAAAGCTCTGTCTGCTTCCCTTTTCTACACTACTTTACAGGTAACTCATTTTGTCCCATAGTCCTATACTTAGGACATCTACAAAAGTTAAATTAAGCAACAAATATGGTAACTTTGAAAAAAGTATTATGTTTTTAGAGTTCTATTATTTTTTGAAAAATAGGTGACTATTAGGAGCATTTGAAAACATTCTAAATTTCATTTTTAAATCTTTATTTATTTATTAGAAAGGCAGAGTTAAAGAAGAGAAGAGGAGAGAGAAGGAAGGAGGTTAGGAGGGAGGGAGGGAGAGAGAATCTTCCATCCATTGGTTCACACCTTAGTTGGTTGCAATGGCCAGGGCTAGGCTAGACTAAAGCCAAGACTCTAAAACTCCATACAAGTCTCCACACGTGTGGCAGGGGCCAAAGTATTTGGGCCATATTCCACTGCTTTTTCAGGTACATTAGTATGAAACTGGATTGAAAGTGGAACAGCTGGGACTCGAACTGGCATTCATAAGTGATGTTGGCATCTCAGGAACTGGCTTAACCTGCCGCACCACAACATTGGCACTGAAAATACTTTTAATTCATTGTGAAAAAGATATAAACAAACTTTACTGCAAAGGCTATTTTAACTAAATGTTCAGCAGAATATAATATTCTGTACATAACTGATATGTAAAGTAAGAAATGCACTCATGAAAGTGTTTTCTTGAACTAGATTGTCATTTTATTTCAATGAATGCACTGTATTTCAAGTGATCAATGTTTGCAAATAGCTGTGCTATAAATAAAACATGAGGACAATGTCCACTGCATAGTAATGTGCAGTGTACTGCATGCCTGCCTCACAAGCTGTAACATATTTTTTACATGTGATTGTTTATTAACAAGTTGAGACTTATGTTTTCATACTTTTCCTAAATAGTTCTTATGCTCATTATTGCGATGTTAGCACTTATCCAGAATAGAGGAACCCATGGAACAGATTTACTGAAGGTTGTACTAAAGTGTTTTTTACAAATAGTTATGGCCATACATGTAGTATGTATTTGTATTATTCTAGAGCTACATTGAAAAAGCAAATGTATGATTTGGAGGAATGCATTTTAATACCTTATGAATCATCAGATTATTATTTTTTTAAACTTTTATTTAGTAAATATAATTTTCCAAAGTACAGTTTATGTATTACAATGGCTTCCCCCCATAACTTCCCTCCCACCCGCACCCCTCCCATCTCCTGCTCCCTCTCCCAGTCCATTCATTTTCAATTATCTTTATATATAGAAGATTGATTTAGTATATATTAAGTAAAGATTTAATCAGTTTGTACCCACAAAGAACATAAAGTGTAAAACACTGTTTCAGTACTAGTTATAACATCAATTCATATTGGACAATACATTAAGGACAGAGATCCCACATAAGGAGTAAGCACACAGTGACTCCTGTTGTTGACTTAACAATTTGACACTCTTGTTTATGGCGTCAGAAATCTCCCTAGGCTCTAGTTATGAGTTTCCAAGGCTATGGAAGCCTCTTGAGTTCGCCGACTTCGATCTTATTTAGACAAGGTCATAGTCAAAGTGGAAGTTCTCTCCTTCCTTCAGAGAAAGTTACCTCCTTCTTTGATGGCCCATTCTTTCTACTGGGATCTTCACTTGCAGAGACCTTTCATTTAAGGTTTTTTTCTTTTCTTTTTTTTTTTTTTTTTCCAGAGTGTCTTGGCTTTCCATGCCTAAAATACTTCCATGGGCTCTTCAACCAAATCCGAGTGCCTTAAGGGCTGATTCTGAGGCCAGAGTGCTGTTTAAGACATCTGCCATTCTACATGTCTGCTGTGTATCCCACTTCCCATGTTGGATCGTTCTCTCCCTTTTTAATTCTATCAGTTAGTATTAGCAGACACTAGTCTTGTGTGTGTGATCCCTTTGACTCTTAGACCTATCAGTGTGATCAATTGTGAATTGAAATTGATCACTTGGACTAGTGAGATGGCATTGGTACATGCAATCTTGATGAGATTGTATTGGAATCCCCTGGCACATTTGAATCAGATTATTATTTTAAATTGCTTCTTGCTGTTGATGTCAAGAAAATATGTTCAAGCACTAAAACTAGGAAAAATTGAAGCACTTTTGAATGAATATTCTGAAGATGAGAATATCAAAGTACCTGCCATCCTAGTAATTCTACTTTAGTAAATAACTTAATATGATGAAGTCACTGCTTGTGGAACTCATCAGCCAGTAGTGAAAGATCTTACATGTCCTCTCCAACTGAACCCTGAGATACCTGACATCACTGAAGAAACAGGGAGTATGGGGGCCAGCGCTGTGGCTCACTTGGTTAATCCTCCACCTACAGCGCCGGCATCCCATATGGGTGCCAGGTTCTAGTCCCAGTTGCTCCTCTTGCAGTCCAGCTCTCTGTTGAGGCCAGGAGAGCAGTGGAGGATGGCCCAAGTGCCTGGGCCTCTGCACCCACATGGGAGACCAGGAAGAAGCACCTGGCTCCTGGCTTTGGATCGGCACAGCGCCGGCCATTGCTGCCATTTGGGTAGTGAACCAATGGAAGAAAGACCTTTCTCTCTGTCTCTCTCTCTCTCATTGTCTGTAACTCTACCTGTCAAATAAATAAATACAAATCTTTAAAAAATATCAAATAGGAAGTATGGAAGAAGAGTGAAGAGGTTGATGTCATGACTTGATATTCCTATGTATTTGCAAGGCAGAAAAAAAAAGTTAGGTAGAAATCCCCAGGTAAAAGGCAAATATTATGTGATTTACCACCTGTTTAGAAATCAGCTCTCGGCCGGCGCCATGGCTCAGTAGGCTAATCCCCCGCCTGTGGCGCCAGCACCCCAGGTTCTATAACCAGTTGGGGCGCCGGTTCTGTCTTGGTTGCTCCTCTTCCAGTCCAGCTTGCTGCTGTGGCCTGGGAAGGCAGTGGAGGATGGCTTAGGTCCTTGGGCCTTGCACCCGCATGGGAGACCAGGAGAAACACCTGGCTCCTGGCTTTGGATTGGCGCAGTGCCTGGCCGCAACCCATTGCAGGAGCGGCCATTGTGGGGGAGTGAACCAACGGAAAAGGAAGACCTTTCTCTCTGTCTCTCTCTCTCACTGTCCACTCTGCCTGTGAAAAAAAAAAGAAAAGAAATCAGCTCTCAAGTCCTCCACCTCTGAATGCTTGAGAAAAATGAGGGATTTATACGATTATTCCAACCTGATGATGATTTTTGGAGAAATGTTTATACCTGAAATATGAGATTTTGGTATATGTATCATCAAAAATTGCAATGTAAAGAAATAATTTCCAGGGACTGAAAAATATACATTTTGCAATAATAAAAAATGACAAGAAGATATTTAAGATAAATAAAAAGTTATGTGTGTAAAAGTCATGCATGAAATTTGGTATCTTTGAAGCATGTTTCCTAGCAGATGAAATGATTATCAGATATTATGGGACAATTCATGAAAGGAATTTGTAAGGGATAAACCCCAAGATATGGTTATAGATTCTGGACATCATGTTGAATATGAAGATATTGCTATAACTTTGGATTGTATTGAGAAAAAAGTGCTCAAAAAGGGCCCAATGCTATTTACCTTGGGAGGCGTGTTGCACCCGGGGCGCTGTGGTGATCCGAAGCCAGGAGCCAGGTGCTTCCTCCTGGTCTTCCATGAGGGTGCAGGGCCCAAGCACTTGGGCCATCCTCCACTGCCCTCCCGGGCCACAGCAGAGAGCTGGACTGGAAGACGAGTAACTGGGACAGAATTCGGCACCCCGACTGGGACTAGAACCCGGGGTGACAGCACCGCAGGCAGAGGATTAGCCTAGAGAGCCGCCGCGCCGGCCTAACATTTTTTCTGATACTTTCAGTGAGAATTTTCACAAATTCAGTGAGATGAAAATATATGGGGTGCTAGACCTGAACTATGTCAACCCCATTTCTGCTTGACTATTTCACCTGTGCCATTAACACCATAGCGATGTGCCTATTTTATTTTCTCCCTTTGGGAAGATGTAAAGTTCTGTGAGCAAGAAGTTTGGTAGGTTTTATATCTCTTGTATCCCCAGGGCATGGAATAGCACTTGTCCTGTAGTAAACAAACATTAAGAATGTTGGGGAATAAATTATTCTTCTAAAATAATTTGAGGGGCCAGCGTTGTAATGCAATGGGTTAATCCCCATATTGTAACTTAGTTTGAGTCTCAACTACTCCACTTCTGATCCAGCTCCCTTCTTATACGTCTGGGAAAGCAGCAGAAGATAGCCCAAGTGTTGAGCCCCTGCCATCCACATGGGAGTAGTGGAGTTCCTGGCCTTGGCTTCAGCCTGGCCCATCCCCGGTTGTGGCAACCATTTGGGGAGTGAACCAGCAGATGAAGGATCTCTCTCTCTCTCTCTCTCTCTCTCTCTGCTTTTCAAGTACATAAGCAAATAAATCTTTAATAACAATTTAAAAACATAACTATATAGAATAATATAGATTGTTATACATCTAGTGGTTGATTTTCCTGCTACATTTTTATAAGAAATAAATGTTCTAGCATTGTCTATTTTGCACAAATCATCTTAAAAGACACCTCTAAAATTATTTTTAAGCAAAATTTTTCTCAGTATGAATATAATGTTTATAATTTTGTCATCCATGAGACTAACTTCAGATGATGATGACACTTTTTTGTTTCTGGTTTGCTTGGACTTCAGAAAGATTTTCCGTCTTATCTCAATACTACATATTATTCCTAAGCAAATAAACACTAAGCAATAAAACTAAAAGGTTAGTGTACCATTATCTTGGGGACATATCAAGGAGAAAATGTTCATGAATCAATGCCCCCACCTGCAGGCATACATAATATTTTGTAGAGGCAATTTGACATTTTCATCAGTGATGGATTAGATGTCATACACATTCCCATTTAGAGCTAACAAGCAATGGTAGGCAGCAAACATGTTCCAAATTCAAAGTGACCTGGGTTATCTGTAACAGGAACATAAATAATGTAACAGAATCAGGTTACAAGATCACTGTAATATGTCTTAAGAGGAAAAAAGGATTGAACAAAACAGGACAGAATGCAATTCACAAATACAGCAAAATTGTTGAAAGCATATGATGCTATGCTATTTATTAGGTGCCATTCTAAACACAGAATAGGATTCAAAATGAGAAGCCATGTCACTCACCCTTGGAGTTTCCTTTCAGTTGCAAAGAAGAAGAAATGCCACACAAAATAAATTGCAAAATGCACACTTAAATTGTTCACAGATGCTGAAATAGAAGCATGAGGACACTAGGAACACCATCAGGAAAAGTTTATGAATGGTACCAGTGATGTGTGATTCAGCACACATCGTCCCCACATCCTAACCACCAGAGGAAGCAACCAGATCATATCTGCTAACCCAAGGGACTGAATACTCCTACCCAACTAAATTCCATTTAGCAATGGGGAGCATGTTGCTCCAGCATCTGGTTTATAGAAAGCTGAGCTTTCTCCTATCAAAAGTAGGGCTCAGTTACCATTGATGCAGTCTTCAGTTCTACACTCATGCCCCAACCATTGCCCCAATGGGCCTAATCCTAATACTGCCTTAATATGAAGGAACCTCAAAATGTTCATGGAAAATGGAATTCAATGAGAAGTTCATATTGATGCAAAAAAGTTAAAGTCAATGCATTTGTTTTCTTTCAAAAGTGCGTGGAAGGACTGCACGTTTGGTGCAGCAGTTAAGTCGCATTGTTCCACATCAGAGTACCTGAATTCGAATCCTGGCTCAGCTTTCCATTCCAACTTCAGGTTGATGTATGTATGCCCCGGGAAACAGCAGGTGATGGCTTAAGTTTCTGATTTCCACCTCTTATGAGGAAGACCTGGATTAAGTTCCAGGCTCCTGACTCTGACCTGGACCAGCCTCAGCTGTTGCAGGCATTTGAGAAGTGAACCAGTAGATGGGCGGTCTCTCTGTCTCTGTCTCTCTTGTTCTGTCTCTCTGCCTTTCAAATAAATAAAATAGATAAACAAAAATTTAAAATAAATATTTTGGTACTCCAACAGTATTTTTCACTTTGTGTTGCTATCTGAGGGCAAACTGTTGAAACCTTTACTTAATATATACTAAACTGACCTTCTGTATATAAAGAGAATTGAAAATGAATCTTGATGTGAACGGAAGGGGAGAGGAAGTGGGAAAGGGGAGGGTTGCGGGTGGGAGGGAAGTTGTATGGGGGGAAGCCATTGTAATCTATAAGCTGTATTTTGGAAATTTATATTCTTTAAATAAAAGCATTATTAAAAAAAAGTTGTTCATGGAAATTGCATATTAGGAGGAAAAATATGCATGGATTTCAAAAATTATTGTACCCAAATAAAGTTATCTTTTACTTTCACTTTTCCAAGAAACTTTCTGAACTATCTCTGTCCACTTGCATCAGTGACACCTTCCCTATGGGACAGCTGGATGCAGCCTGTTGCAATGATTGCACCATGGAGTGCTGTGATGTGCCATGGGCTGTGCCACAGGGCCCTCTTCCCAGTCACTGACTGAACTCCTGGAATGCAGGCTTGTCTGCTCTAAAACCCACAATTGAAATGCTTCATTGGAAGCCTGCTTGAATGATGTTCTGGACACAGTAAAGGCATCGACCCCCAAATTCTTCCCCTCGCTTCTCCCTGTGCTCCCTGTCCTCCAGGTGTGTGGCCTCCAGGCACAGGGAGTATCCCCAAAGCGGAAAACTCCACTTTGTGGTTGTGTCATCAAGGCTTGTTCACAATCCAACAGCTGATGGAGAAGCTGCCCAGAGGGACCCATTCGATGTGTTCCCTTTCAGTGCTTTTTGGTCCAGAGTTCTTATAGCTGCTGGGTCAGAAACTGTCAGTTAGCTTGAAGGGAAGAATTTCCTTCAAAACATAGAGGAGGGGCTGGCACTGTGGAGCAGTGGGTTAACGCCCTGGCATGAAGTGCTGGCATCCCTTATGGGTGCTGATTTTAGCCCTGGCTGCTCCTCTTCTGATCCAGCTTTCTGCTATGACTGGGATAGCAGTAGATGACAGCCCAAGTCCTTGGGCCCTCGCACCCATGTGGGAGACCCAGAGAAGGCTCGTGGCTCCTGGCTTTGGATCAGTGCAGCTCCGGCCATTGTGGCCACCTAGGAGGTGAACTAGTAGATGGAAGACCTCTCTCTATGTCTCTACCTCTCTCTATAATTCTGTTTTTCAAATAAATAAAATAAATCTTAAAAAAAAAAACATAGAGGAAAGGAAAAATAACACAACATAACAGACTTACAGTGGTGAGTTTCTGAAGACAGATGAGTATGCAATTAGCCCTGCCTGGGATTGGGCAAAATGAATGCTTAAGAATATTAAACCTGGGAAAAAAATGGTACTTCTATCCATATTTTGTCTGAATGCTGAACAGAAGGGATGAAGAAGTACAAACCACTTTCTGGCTTTTTTCTATGCCAACAGACACTTTAAAAGTTTGCAGTGGTGCTGGGCATTTGATGTCAGTAAAGGATTTCTATTTCTTGCTCCCCCACTGTGTCCTCCAACTCTAGCTTTCTGCTAATACAGACACTTGGAAGCACTAGTGATGGCTCAGTAAGCTGATTTCCTGGCTCTTTTTGGGGAGACTTGAATTGAGTCCCCAGGTCCTATCTTTGGCTCCATCTGGGAACCATTGCAGGCACTTGGGAAGTGAACCCTCAGGTTCTCACTACATCTCAAAGAACAGCAAATAAAATTAATAAAATCAATGTTCGCATTCATTAAGCACACCCTCATTCAACTCTGCAGCTCACTTCTGCATTGAGCAGACTCCAAAGGAGGGTCACAGCCCTTGGGAAGGGCACAAGGTGGAGTGCTTGAGCCATAGAGAGAACTGAAGGAAAAGCAAGTGCAAATCTTAGAAGAGTCCCTTGAACCTTGAAGATAACTTCAGCTCTGTTCTTGGACAAATTGCACAGAAATGTTCATTGGCAGTGATTCCCCATTTGATAGGAACTTTGCTGGTGTCAAGGAAGGTAGATTGTACTTGTAAACTGTCTAACAGGCAGAGTTAGACAGTGAGAGAGAGAGAGAGACAGAGAGAAAGGTCTTCCTTCCATTGGTTCACCTCCCAAATGGCCGCTATTGCCAGCGAGCTGTGCTGATCCAAAGCCAGGAGCCAGGTACTTCCTCCTGGTCTCCCACATGGGTGCAGGGCCCAAGCACTTGGGCCATCCTCCACTGCCTTCCCAGGCCACAGCAGAGAGCTGGACTGGAAGAGGAGCAACTGGGACAGAACCGGCGCCCCGACAGAGACTAGAACCTGGGGTGCTGGCGCCGCAGGCAGAGGATTAGCCTAGTGAGCTGTGGCACCGGCCACAGATATTTTTTTAAACAAGATCAAACACGGTCAAGAGACCTCTATCATATCAGAAGTATCATATCGGAAGATCTCTATCATATCAGAGGTAACAGAAAATGGGAACAACTAGAAAATGCCAGACAAGTGTCTGGCAGAAAGATCCAGAATCAATAGCAGTTAATTAGGCATAAAATAGATAAAGCATGGGAGGATCAGGCTCCATACCCATTTAAAGTTCCCCCTTGAGTCTGAAGCAAGAGATGTAGACATCCTAAACTGAGATGATTGTTCTGCTGAGTCTGGAAATAGCCAGTGCAAATCTCAGAATTCCCACTAGAATGGTTTTTCTCTAAAGAAAACTTAAATGTTAAAATGGTTCTTGTTTTTTAAAGATCTATTTATTTATTTAAAAGGCAGAACAACAGGGAACAAGGGAGGCAGAGAGAGAGAGATTCTTCCCGCAAGTGGGCCACAATAGCTAGAGCTGGGCCAAGGCAGAGTCAGGAGCCAGGAACTTCACCCCTGCCTCCCACATGAGTGGCAGGAACTCAAGTACTTGGGCCATTATCTGCATTTCCTAGGCACATTAGCAGGGAGCTGGATTGGAAGTAGAGCAGCCAGGACTTGAACCAGCACTCTGATATGGGAAGTAGATATCCCTGGTGGTGGCTTAACCAGCTGGGCTATAACACCCGTTCCTCAAGATAGTTTTGAGAGTAACACCTTCTTCATTATTATTATTTTAATTAAAGTAGAGAAAGAGAGAGAGAGAGAGAGAGAGAGAGAGAGAGCGAGCGAGTTTCCATTTACTGGTTCACTTCCCAAATGCCCTTAAAGGAAGAAATGGGTAGGCCGGCGCCGTGGCTCAACAGGCTAATCCTCCGCCTTGCGGCACCGGCACACCGGGTTCTAGTCCCGGTTGGGGCACCGGATTCTGTCCCGGTTGCTCCTCTTCCAGGCCAGCCCTCTGCTGTGGCCCAGGAGTGCAGTGGAGGATGGCCCAGGTGCTTGGGCCCTGCACCCCATGGGGAGACCAGGAAAAGCACCTGGCTCCTGGCTCCTGGCTCCTGCCATCGGACGAGCGCGGTGCACCGGCCGCAGCGCGCCGACCGCGGCGGCCATTGGAGGGTGAACCAACGGCAAAGGAAGACCTTTCTCTCTGTCTCTCTCTCTCACTGTCCACTCTGCCTGTAAAAAAAAAAAAAAAAAAAAAAAAAAAAGAAATGGGGTTGTGCCCAAAGCCAGGACCAGGAACTCAGTCCAACTCTTCCACATCAGTGGAAGGGACCCAACCTCTAGAGTCATAACTGCTGCCTCCTAACATGTGTATTGTCAGGAAGCTGGTATCAGGAGTAGGGTCTGGGAATCAAACCCTTATACTATGCTTGGGCCTAACCACCTCCACCAGCTACTCAACCACGAGACCCAAAGCCTGCCCTGACTGTTACAGTTTTTTACTTTGTTAAAGATTCTTTTCATGTTTCAAAAAAATCCTGCAGGTTCCTTTCCAGAAGTCATTCAAAGTCATTTCTGCCTGGACAGTGAGAGAATCACTAGAGAGTTTGTGGAGGAGGAAGAACACAATCCAACTGTAAGCCCACATTTCATGGAGCATGCCTCTGCCTTAGGGTCATAGGCTGCGAAGCTGTGGTTAGTGAGGGAAATTAGTCATGAAAACACCGTGCAGCCCAGCAGGAATTTATTATGCATGAACCACGTTCAGTTTTTGTTGATTTGAAGTGAGCCAAGCTCAGGAAAGTGTTGAAATGTCCCCATGGCTCTCACTGGAGGGTAGTGTCCCCGTTTCCTCCCTGGCTGATCATGGTGATCAACAGAGAGACCGGATCACTATCCAAATCGCAAAGTAAAGCAGAGATTTCAACACATGGGAATGTTCAAATGTGCAAACAGAAATATCACCCCATCTATCATTGAATATTCAGTTTGTTTTTCTGAAAATCAGCCCACGTGGCCATCTGATTTTTATGACAAAAGTGAATATGGCTCTCCAAATGTGCATGAGAAATGCTGACTTGAGACAAACTAGGCTTACTCAGAACTATGAACCCTAAAGGGGAGAATTTAGACAACATATTCAGTATTCTTCAGGGGAATCATCTTGAGATTCCTGCAATACTTTGAATGTACCAATGAGCTTTGGGAGGAACTGCATAAAAAGCTCAAGATTTTAGAAAAAGATTCAAGTAAGTTGAATGTGTAGTTGTTCTGTTTTTCTTCCTTCTGCACACTTCATGATTCAAGAACAATATCTTATTTCTAAGTGTACGTGTGTGTGTGTGTATTTCAGCATCATCTCAATAGTAGGTTCAGGAATGAACACCTGACTTTGGAGTGGTTTTGATAGCATGCTGTCATCTCAAGTCAAGGTTTCATTTGATATTCTGTTCATGAAATTATTTCTGAACTGTAATAGAGGATAAGAATACGGAAAGATTAACTCCCTTTACATTAGGTGGGGTGGGTGTGTTGGGTGTCTTATCAGATCATACTCATACCCCATCACCAAATTGCTCTCTTTCACAGGAGATGTTTTCTGTTAAAATACAGAGATCATTCTAAAGAGTTCTTTTTAATTTTAAAGAGTGCTTATATATAAAGCTAATAACATTAAATCGGGAACACCTGTGCATAGGAGTTTACATGAATCGTTCCCTTTGAGTCACATGCAGTTATCTGAGCTTAGGGAAGAACTGGAAGAAGAGGATGATGAAGGTGGGAAGATTTACCAAATAAAATTGAGACACAAAAGTTTGTAGTACAAGAAGATTCCTTATATCATTTATTCTTTATATGAAACACAATGGAATACATCATGATATTTTAATATCATAAGTTTTTTACAGCAACGGAAAAGAATAGTTAGTGATATATATGCAATGTATACATATCTCAATGACAAATTTTGAATTAAAGAAGCCAGAAGTTTAAAAAAAAATCTATGAATTCACTCAATTGAAAGAAAGAATTGAAAGTAGGGGCTAGTGTTGTGGAACAGCAGGTTAAACTGCTGGTTATGATGCCAGCATCCCACATCCTGTGGCCTGTTCAAGTCCTAGATGTTCTACTCTCAATCCAGCTCCCTGCTAATGTGCCTGGGAAAGCAGCAGATGCCCGTCCAAGTGCTTGGATCCCTGCTACCTAATAGAAGAATATGGAGTTCCTGGCTCCTGGCCTGGGCTTGGTTCAGTCCTGGCTGTTGTGGGCATTTCGGGTGTATAGACGGACTGAACACCTCAATCCTCTCCCTCTGTGTGTGTGTGTTATCCTGTCTTTTGAAGAAATAAATACTTTTTTAAAAAATAAAGGAAGTGAAAGTGTGTAGTGATAGAATTCAGAAATTTATGACGAAGGTTTTGAGGGGATTGATGACTGAAAGGGAACCATGCTGGTAACATGCTATACCTGTCAAGCTACAAGCATCTCTCTCTCTCTCTATCTTTCACACACACACACACACAAACACACACACACACACAGACAACTACTTTATCTTAGTCTCTCCAAAAGCCAAATCTGTATGACAGACAGGGTACAATGGCCTTCCCTGAACCCTACTTGCTGCTATTTGTGTCCTTGTTTAAATCACTCTGTAAGTGTGGGTTGAGCCCACAGAAAAATTGTTAACATTTTTTTAAAGTTTATTTCTAAGGCAGAGTTAACTATATACAGAGATCTTCCATCTGCTGGATCACTCCCTAAATGGCCACAATGGCCAGGGGATTGGCCAAACCAAAGTCAGGAGCCAACAACTCCATCTGGGTCTCCCACGTGGATGGCAGGGGCCCAAGCACTCAAACCATTTTCCATTGCTTTCCCAAGCACATTGGCAGAAAGCTGGATTGGAAGTAGGTGGCCCCATATGGAGAAACACCAGTCACAAATGGGCCAGAATGTTGGTTGTGAGGACAGAAAGAAAACCCTAGCAGGGTCCCCCCTTTCACGGTCAAAGGCAACAGAGGGGCATCTCGTTTGTTCTAAGCCTCTTTTATTTGGTATAGTATAGTGCCTTAATTGAATAAACAAATTTGATTGGGTCTTAGCTTGAGTGAAAATTTCTGGGAATATGCAATTTAACTTCCATGTAGTCTTCAGGGTGTCTCCTTTTTCCTGATCCTGCATGAGACCCAAGTATATCCTGGGAATGTGGGCTCATTGATGAAGTTACAGTGCAAGTCAGGATCAGCTAGACTTAACTAACTCCCTGCTATATTACCCCTTATCAGACTGAGCTCTGTCCAGGCAAGGGGTCTCTTTATTATCAGAGCAAGGGAAGCAAACCCATCCCTCCAGGTCTTGAGATAACGGGATGTATTATTGCTAGGTAGCTCAACAGTTCTCCCTGCCTCCCCGTCTCCGTTTTAGGGTTTGTAGGGTTTGCATTGTATAAGGAGTTTCTCAGAGTGTGGGACTTTTTAGTTTCAA
Source organism: Sylvilagus floridanus (assembly GCA_949820135.1). NCBI lineage: Eukaryota > Metazoa > Chordata > Mammalia > Lagomorpha > Leporidae > Sylvilagus > Sylvilagus floridanus. The sequence continues at coordinate 36,902,046 of OX463236.1, forward strand.
CACTGGGAGAGTGGATTACTCTGTCAATTAACAAATAAATCATTTTAACTTAGAAAAAGCAATCATCAAGTAAACACCAATGGTTTCCTATTTGTTCTATGAATGAAAATTTAAAATTCATATTTTCAAGATAAATACTTTTGATGTAAACTTGAGATTCAAGAGAAGGAAACTTCCTCTTCATGAAACCAATTTATGAGAAATAGACTGCTGTATTTCAATAAAATAAAGCTTTGAGGCCCTGTTTTTGCAGATGTATCAGAATAAGTTGCTGTTAATTATGACAACACCTTACTGAGCTGTTGTGAATCTGCTGAATTAAGATCTGCTTTCCCAGAGTTGTTAGCACGAGAGTCTCCCCACAGCAATTTCTGTGACAATGACACTTAGAGGAGGAACTGAGAAAACAATGAGATCTCAGAACAGTTGATCTGCAGAACATGGAATCTTCTACTGTAAAATTTGTAGAAAACATTTTTAAATTTTAAAAAATTTTAAAAATAAATTTATTTATTTTTCGCAAGTCAGACACACACACACACACACACACACACAGAGAGAGAGAGAGAGAGAGAGAGAGAGAGAGAGAGAGAAATCTTTCATCTGCTGGTTCACTCTCTGGTTGCTCACAACAGCCAGTGCTGGGCCAGAACAAAGCCAGGAGCCAGTTTTTACCAGTCTCCCACATGAGTACAGTGGCTCAAGCACTCAGGTCATCTTCCGATGCTTTTCCCAGGCCATCCAACTGGTGCCCATATAAAATGCTGGTGTTGGCCGGTGCCACGGCTCACTAGGCTAATCCTCCGCCTGCAGCGCCGGCACCCCAGGTTCTAGTCCCGGTCGGGGTGCCGGATTCTGTCCCGGTTTCTCCTCTTCCAGTCCAGCTCTCTGCTGTGGCTGCGAGGGCAGTGAAGGATGGCCCAAGTGCTCGGGCCCTGCACCCGCGTGGGAGACCAGGAGGAAGCACCTGGCTGAACCAACAGAAGGAAGATTTTTCTCTCTGTCTCTCACTGTCTAAATCTGCCTGTCAATAAATAAATAAATAAAACGTTGGTGTCGCAGGCAATGCATTTACCTGCTATACCACAACACCAACCCTTATATGGCATCTTACAAATATAGCACATATACTCTGAAAGGGTGGAAAGCAAAAGCTATTATTAGTTTATATACTTACAAAAGCATCCTTATACAAAAGCAATCATTATTTTATATACTTATTGATGCTTAAAGAAAATATGAGGTAAATCACAAATTAACGACAACTTACTTCATTCTTTTATATATGTATAGTTTCATTTATTTATATATTACTGCATACATTGCAACTGCTGAATTTGTAAGAGCTACCAATTGACACAGTAATGATGATCAACTTGAAGTTGAAGTCTACAATGTGTCAAATGATTTAGTGAGTACTGAGTCCAACTTCCTGAAGTTATTTATCCTATTAATTTAAAGATTATAATCACTGGATTGCATAGCAATGTGGCTTAGAAATCTTAGCAAATTAGAAAGCCCTGTTAAAATGCAATTAGACCATCAGAGGGGCACACATACAGAGCCATTAGTGTCCTTTCACTTAATAGGAGGGAGGAATTAATCACACATTTCCTATTTATGCCCTAGAATTTGCTGTGGAAAAGGAAGCTTTCAGTACCTGGGGCTTTTTTTGCTGGAGAATGAGATGGGGTTGGGGAGCACCAATGGGCTCGGACCTGTCAGAGTGGCAGATGCTGAAGGAGGCACCGTTCTGAATTTCAAAATGAGCTGCTTGCATTATATTGTGCAGGAATTTTAAGTGTTGTTCATAATTTCCCCCGCTATTGTTCTTCTGTGGTATGGATTCATTTATTCACAGCTGAGGAAGCAGAAATAGAGTTTTGAATGCTTATACAGAAAGGTTCACATTTAGTGGTGAGGTCTCCTTAAATATTAATATTTCAACACATCTTAAATGCCTCTTGTAAATATGCATGCAACCTCTGTTTGTTGTGTTCTCTTTTCTTAACCAAGTAGCACGTCCTGTGATCTTTATGGCAATATGGTGAAAGGAAGTAATTTTCCTGTCTGGACTATATTTTTAGAACCCCATAGTGCACAATGTTAACAATTTTAAATAGGTTTATATGCCTTGGAGCTGCGGAAATTAAGAAGAAAAACGACAATTTTATTCCAGCAGGAGTATATTTCAAATAATTCACGACATAACGATCCAAGTTGCTAGTTTCTGAGTAACTTTCTTGATAGATTGTGGTGCTTAGTTGTTTCTCCTATAAAGACCTCCACATAGCTCACATCTGTCCTGCTTTATGGGAAGCAAATAATCACCACCATCATTTACGAAGCAATGGGTCACATATTTAACTGTGCAGCCGCTGAACTACCTGCTCAGGTTCACTGCTCACATCTGTCACTTATTGGCTTTGTGATCTCAGACAAATCACTGAATCTCTCAATTTCCTCAGCAGTCAAAAGAACCACATCCACTATTGAAACTGAATCGACTAGCGTGGCACCCAAGAGGAGGCTGAGATCTGACACAGTGGCTGGGGGTCTGGGTTTTAGAATTAAAATGTGCTCCAGCTAAAGCCTGATAGATTTGATCCTAAGTGAAAAGACCACAAGGAGACAAAGAAATGTGGCAGATTAGAGAATTAAATTGTAAGAAGAATAATGGGGACAGTTAAGGCACATAAAGTGGAGAAGAATTAAAAACATACATCTACTACATTTTCTAGACAGCTATACAGTAAACAGAACAAACTGAGATCATAAGAACGTATGACAGAAACATTTAAAATTTAAACTGTTCATTAAGCCACCGAACTTCAAAGAGCAGGAAGCAGGCTGAGAAAGCTGGTCAGGGCTCAAGGAACATGTATTTTGGCATAGTCACTGCCCAAGTGGCTAAGGATGATAAAGACAAAGCAGCTCCAAAACAGAAGGATGAGCAAAATGGCACTGTTTTTATCTGACCAACAAGGGATCAGAATGTTGAAGGACCCTTGTTTTCTGTGAATCTCTGATTCTCCCCCGTTCTTGGTTGGAATACTTGCTGCATGTTCCCGTCCTTGTTTTACCAATACTTATAAAGGGTGCTGAGAGCAGCAAACCTTGCCATTTTAGTGCTCACTAGAGGATGTTGCAATATCCCAAGGATTATGGACTTTGATCTTGATACTATAACTTACTGGGCCTTCTGACTTTTCTTTGAGGAGGCAATGGGTAAATTTGGTACAAAAGAAGGATAATAATACTGTGATCAATTGGAAAATATTCCAAACAGTGATCTATCTCCTTATGCAATATCACAAAATCACATACTTCAATTTCTCCACCAATCTCATCAGAAGAACTTATAAATACTGTCAAGATCTCAATTGGCAGGACAATTTTTTTTCAAAATTTTAATTTTTACCTTGGAGCTCAAATTTTATCACTGTCATCAATCACCGACAGCTGTTCCCTTTGAAATGACAGACTCTTAATATTCATTTTCAAGATAATATCTGCCAAAGGCCTCACTGTAAATAACCACAGTTTTGTCATTCATTCTTTCAGAAAAAAAATAAGACTTCATTAAGGAAGGGTCTGCTTGAGTTTGAAACTCAATCACGCAATGCTTTTGTATCAAGGTAGGCTATGAAGCTTAACATGCCGAGATGATTTGTGTTTTTCAATTCATCACAGAATACTCAAAAGAGTTCATCAAAAGTCAAGATTCAATGAAATTAGAAATTCCTGATGCTTCGTCAAAGACACTCTGAAATGAAATTGACTTATTTATTCTTGTGTTCACTCTGATAGACAGCTAGTTAGGTCCAGGTAAGCTGCAATTCTTGCAATGTAAGGTTATCTCTTTACCTGTCAGCCTAAAATATTCACCTTCCTAGAATGCACCTGTCTCATCTGGGGTGAGGAAGGAGATACTGTGATGATCATGTGCATATTAAACTCCAAGTGGAGATGCCATTATAGTTCCAGATGGCTTCATTCATGCTAATATCCCACCCTGTTTATTTATTCAATTAAAACGTTGGGGAGAGCCCTCTGTTCCCTTCACCATGGCTGGCTGAATTGTCCAGGCTTTGCTCTCTCTTTAAGCCACCCCCTGGCCCACTGATGATGAATATTTCTCTATGTGGGGTGGCCTGCACTCACGTATGAATGTATGTACAGTCTATCGACTGTTTTCCCTTTGTGCACCTATATATGTCTCCACTTAGAATTCTTATCTCTGGCCATAGGGTTCTGCTGGACTGAAAATTAAGGTACCAATTCCACATCCATTCTATGGCTAAACTGAATGACTTGGTCAGACTGAAGCCCTTCTTGGTTACTAGGGAGAGCTTGCTAGTGGAATAGCTGATTTGCTATTGCTACATACCCATGGGTAGTTAGTTACAGCGTGAAACTTACCCAACTAGAATACAAGGGTTGCAATGTGGCCCTGATTTTAGCTGATGAGATCAATGGTTATCTCTTCAGTCAGAATTCAGGTCAGTCTCAACTCTCTGGACAGGGTTCTTTTTTTAATATTTTATTTAAAAGTCAGAGTTACACAGAGAGAGAAGGAGAGGCAGAGAGAGAGAGTTAGTTCTTCCATCTGCTAATTCACTCCAAATTGGCCAAAATGACCAGAGCTGTGCCGATCCTGCCAGGAACTTCTGGGTCTCCTATGTGGATGCAGGAGCCCAAGCACTTGAGCCATCTTCTACTACTTTCCAAGGCCATAGCTGGGAGCTAGATCGGAAATGGAGCAACCAGGACTCAAACCAGTGCCCATATGGGATGCCAGCACTGCAGGTGGCGCTTTACCCACTATGCCACAGTGCCAGTCCCCGCATAGGGTTCTTTTTGATGATGGGTTTGGTCTAAAATTCTCTGTGGGCCAAGACAGCATTTGTGCAACCTTGAACATTTCCTGCCTCTTCTGGATTAAGGCCTCTGATGAAGAGGCAAGATGGGTACAGAAAGTTAAGCTGAAAGCCACAAGGCTGTCTAAGGTAGAGCCCAAGGACGTCTGGCATTTGCCCAGTTGAGGGGGTCAATGACCACAGGGCCATGATTCAAGTCAACCCTGTGGGTTGGCCACATGTGCAGTGGCATACGGTACTGCTGATGGAAACTTCAGTAAGGTACTATGTGATAAAGAGTCAATAGATTTTGTCCCATTTCTGTTCATTGGATTAATTATTTTTGCCAACAGAATTGCAGACTCTGGGAAATGCATCGGAAGGCAAAGGCATAGAAGACATCAAAACAATGGGAGTGACTGTTGGGAATAGTTATTCATGGAACTTTCACTTTTCAGGTTTTCTGATTGAAACACTAATTTCACTTTGTTCCAGACTATCTTTTCAATTATGTTTTTATAGAGAAAGGCCTTGGATGATGAAGACCGTGACTCCCTGTGGACATAAAGAATCAAGTTTCCTAAGCTCAATTTTCCTCTCCTGTAAACGCTTGTGTGTGCAGGTGTCACCTGGCCTCTTTTGCATTGTCTTGGGGGAACTGAGGTAAGAGGAACCAGTCCAAGCAAATGTTAACATTCTGCCTGCTTTTATTGCTGTGAGTAATAACCTACATTTTGTTTCTGAGCCATGAGCTTTGTGTCTTCTACTACTTGAAACTGTGTTTGACTAACTTTTAAGTACAGTGTAAACCACAGGCTTGTAGATTGTGACTGTTAACCAGCAGGTAGAACTTCATGCTAATCAGTAGGGCAAAGCATTATCACCTCAAAATAAATGATGTAACATAAAATAATATTTGCTGATTTTTATCACACTGTTTATCATATCTGAACAAATTAATACACCTGTGCATTGACACAACAATGAATGTACTATATACACATATTAGCTCAAACTTCATCAGCTGTTTTAACTGGATTGATTTCTAAACTTTTGCATACCTTTTTTTTTGGCTCCTCTTTTTCCTTTCTTTTCTCCTCCCCTTTTTTGTTTAAATTATCCCTTGCTTTCATTGTGGTTGATTAAATATTTCATTCTCATTTCATTTTTCTGTCTCCTAGTTTAGGTTTTATAGCTTCTATTTCTAATCTTTTTAATTTATTTATTTGAAAGTCAGAGTTATAAAGAGAGAGAGAACGAGAGTAAGAGAGAGGTCTTTCATCCACTGGGTCACTCAGCAGTTGGCCACAATGGTCAGAGCTGCACTGATCGAAAACCAGCAGCCAGGTCTCTCGTGTGGATACAAGGACCCAAGAACTTGGGCCATCTTCCACTGCTTTCCCAGGCCACAGCAGAGAGTTGAATCGGAAGTAGAGCAGCCAGGACTTGAACTGGAATCCTTATGTGATGCCGGTACTGCAGGAAATGGCTTTACCTGCTATGCTACCGCACTGGCCCTGAAACAGACATTTTTCAAAAGAGGAAATCCAATGACCAACAGACACATGAAAAAAATATTCAGGATCACTAGCTGTCAAGGAACTGCAGATCAAAACCACAATGAGGCTTCAACTCATTCCAGCCAAAATGGCCTTCACACAGAAACCAACAAATGCTGGTAAGGATGTGGGGGAAAACACATGCTAATCAACTATTGGTGGAAATACAAAATGGCATAACTACTATAGATGACAGTATGGAAACATGTCAAAAACCTGTGGCCAGGGAGTGCAGTGGAGGATGGACCAAGTGCTTGGGCCCTGCACCCCATGGGAGACCAAGAGGAAGCACCTGGCTTCTGCCATCGGATCAGGGTGGTGCGCCAGCCGCAGCACGCCAGCCGTGGCGGCCATTGGAGGGTGAACCAATGGCAAAGGAAGACCTTTCTCTCTCTCTCTCTCTCTCTCTTTCTCTCTCTCTCTCTCTGTCTCTCTCTCTCTCACTGTCCACTCTGCCTGTCAAAAATAAATAAATAAATACCTGAATACAGACCCAGCACATGACCCAGTCATCTCTCTCCTGGGAACCCACCCAAGGGAAATGAAATCAGCATATGAAAGAGCCATCTGCACCCCCATGTTCACCACAGTTTGATTCACAATAGCCAAGACATAGAATCAACCCAAATGCCTGTTAATCAATGCTTGGACGCAGAATATCGGATATGCACACCATGGAATGGTACACAACAGTAAAAACAAATGAAATCCGGTTATCTTCAACAAAATGAATAAACCTGGAAAACATCATACTCAGTGAAACAAGGCAGCCCCAGAGGTACAAATACCACACATTCTCTCTGACCTGTGAGAACCAGCAGAGCATCTAAAACAAAATCTGTAGAAGTGAAACTGACACCTCGAGAAAGGATGGCTTGAGCTGTCCCTGTCCTGACTGCCAAGAAACAGTTTCGTTTATTTTTGTCTTTTTGTTTCTTCATAGTATTTGTTGAAATCTTTACATAGAGTTAATCATATGTGTATAAAATCAATTGAGGGTGGATCTCAGTAAAAATAAGAGGAAATAACAGAGGGACAGGAAGTTTGTAACTGTAAAACTGTATAGTTCTGCCTACATTCCTATGGACTCACCCCCAAGGGCAGAGTTCAAAAATTTATCATGAGACCCCAAACCCCACCAAGCTGGGTGGTAAAAATGCCATCTCAAGTGTCAAAGAGATCATATTAAGTGTTAAAATGATCAAATAAATAGGATCCAGTGTCTAGTAACAATAATAGATAGAACCAAAGAGGAGAGAAAGCTCCAACATGGGAAGCAGATTCATAGATTGACAATCGCCTTAAGTAACACTCCAACCTCAAAATCAGCCCCCAAGTCTTCCTGGTCTGGCTGAAAACCCATGAGAGCATTTCTAATCTTTTCTTAGTTAACCTATAAAAAGTTAAAGTAAGCATTTCAGTCAACAACAATAATTTTACTTTTTATTACATCACAATGAAAAATGTTAGAATACCTGAAGTTATGTTTATTTCATCTCTAATCACTTTAAGATTTTAGTTCTTTCTTACATTGTAATCCTATAGAAGTGTACACTATTTTCTACAGAACATGCTTATTTATATGTTTTTGTGTTCACCAATGTCCACATTCATTACTGCTCATCCTGGATCCCTACACCCTGTATATCTTACAAGGATCTTTTTCTCCTGAATTACGGTTTCTCATACCTGCATTTATTCAGCTTCTATTGGTGGTGATTCTTTTCACTTTTAGGATTTTTTAATTTTCCTTGCAACCTATTTGTTCTTTTTTTTAAGAAGTAATTGTTAACAATATTCACTGTTGGTTAGTGGATATTTTATGTCATAGCTTGGAAGATATTTTCCCTCTTCAACTTCTTTTGTTCTGAGAAGTCAGTAATTTCATTCATTTCTTATTATCTAGTACATTTTTCCCTTTGGTGGTTCAAGATCCTAAGATACATTTTCATTTTAGATTTAGTACAAATGTCATATGTTTTCCATGCTTGTGTGTGTGTGATCATGTTGCCTGCATAATTTTTGACATTATACATAAATATATTAATCTTTCATTATTTTCTTAAGATTATCAATCCATACAGTTTAAACATTGGCTTCCCAGCATTTCATCTTTCCAGGCTCTGGAACATTGGCAAGATATTAAAACATTTTATTATATTCTCTATGCAAGTTAATTTCTCCTTTGTATTATCTGCAGTAAGAACGATTCCATGGCACACCCAAGATCTCTATCCTCAGAAATCTTATGTATCCTGTATAATCCTCTAAGACAACCACAATCATGATTAGGTTATATCATCTGGCACAAATGTCTTCAGAGTGGGAGATTAGCCTGGGATAAACTGACCTAATCAGATAAATCCTGAAATGTGAATGAGATTTTCCTGAAAAACAAATAGGAAACGTAAAAGGCATTTCCTATGGAGCAAATTCTCTGTTGCCAGCTTTGAGTCTGAGAGAAATCCAAGCTTGTCTGATCCTCTGCTAATCATGAACATGGAGATCTTAATTTCAGTTATTATATTTTTATCACTTCAAGAGTTTTACATATATTTAGATTTGTATGGTCTCTTATTCATATATTAATGATATATCCAATGTCTTTTAAAAAGCATTTAACATTTAAAAATTTATTAATCTCATTTATTTCAAAGACAGAGAGAGAGAGAGGAAAAAAGAATGAGACCAGACAGAGATCTCTCAACTACTGATCACTCCCCAAATGCCCACAATGCCTGGTCCAAAGCCAGGAGCCTAGAACTCCATCTGGGTCTCCCTTGTAGGGGACAGGGGCCAAGCTATTTGAGCCATCACTGGCTGCCTCCCATGCTGCACATTAACCAGAAGCTGAAGTAGAGGGTGGAGCTGGGACTCAAACTCAGGCGTGTTGTTAAGGAATGTAGGCATCTTAAGGGGCATTATGACTGATAAAACATAAATCTAAAACATAACCCCTTGTCTATGGAATGTTGGGGCTGTGTTGAAGACTGGTCCTTCCAGGGAAGAATTGCTTGCTCTTCTGCTGGGGACATTACCAGACATTACCATAAGGAGGGTGATTTAAACAGCTGTTGACTTGGGGCAGCTGTTCTGGTGCAGTGGGTTAACCTCTGCTTGGGACACCAGCCTACCCTGTCAGAGAACCTGGGGTTGAGTCTCACCTCTGCTTCTGATCCACCTTTCTGCTAATGCTCACTCTGGGAGGCAGCTGATGATTTTTGAAGTACTTGGATCCCTGCCGCCAAGGTGGGAGACCCAGATGGAGTTCTGGACTCCTCACTTCGGCTTGGTTCAGCCCTGGCTGTCGTGGGCATCTGGGGAGTAGGTCAGCAGATGGGACAATTTCTCTCACTTCGTCACACTGACTTTCAAATGAGAATCAATAAACTAAAAAAAAAAAAAATTGGTTGAAAGATTTGGAGGCCCCTTAGGTGCTGTCAGTTCTGACTGAAATCTGGAGTGGAGAGTGGCTGAGGGCTACAAAATCTCAGGGAAGTCCACTGCTTCTCAAACAAATATTTGAGAAAGATACTCCTGGCCAGTGCTCTGAAGATAGGCCAAGTCACAGGGTGAGAAAGCTGTAGTCCTAGCTCATCCTAACAAAGGGGATGTAGCCTTTCAGAATCCAAAGTTCAGGGATGAAGTTCTATATGAGTTGCACTGAGGATCTGTTTTCTTTCTCCTATGATCTGACACAGGTGTAGTGTCAGCAAATCTGGGAGGCTGAGATAAACCAAAATCAGGGAGATAGGCAGTTACTCTGAGTGAATCAAGATTCATTGATTTGTTTATCATTATGAGTTCTATTTCATTAGCTGCAAGCTCACTTTTCTTTGAGCATATGTGCTTTAAAAATATTATCTCTGGGAGAGCGGCAAGATGGTGGAATAGGAAGGGAGCACACCGATAGTCTGGGGAGAGACAGTTTAATAAAAGTGGAGATACTGCAGGTTCAAGGAAGAGTAGGGGAAGAAACAGCAGAGAAAACCCTTCCGGAACTGGAGATTCACAGTGGACCTGCGTGGAGAGCGTGGGAGCCCGCAGTTTGGGACACCAGCAGCAGATTCAACACACCAGCGCTGGAACGCGAGGTGAGCAGAATCTCAATAGCCCGAGATACCAGGAGGGAAGCGGAAAAGGGAGCCTAGAGCGAACAAGGCTTGAAACCCTGCGGGGAAAAGTTCACCAGGCTAACTAGAAGAGAGAGAGAGAGAGAGAGGGAAAAAAAAAAAAGTGACCCGTACGGACACGAGCTTCTCTCTCTCCGCTCACCTCTCAAAGGTGAGCAAGACAAAGAGCAGGCGCCATTTTGGAATACGTCATAAGCAGGGCGACCTCGGGTCGGCACCGGCCCGAGCCTAGCAGAAAAACCTGACTCTGGGTGGGAGGGGTGAAATAACAGGAGATTACAACCTAATGAATGTGTGGTGCTAATGAACTGAGACTGTGAAAAAAGAGACTGTGGGGGAGAGAACTCACGGAAATCACGAATTCATGTGAGTACTCTCCAGAGACGCTACAGTTCAGTAGCCTTGGCAGCCCAGTGGGAGACTACAGGAGAATCTCAGCCCACACAAAGGGCTGCAAAGATTCCTTCTCTGGTCCTTGGGAAAGAGCTTCTGAACTCTGGCTCCTGTGGGTATATCATTCGCCTGCTAACCACCCCCAATTCCATTCAGCTGTGTGGAATTACTTCCCTTTTGAACAACAACAACAAAAAAAAACCAAAACTAACAGAGAGAGATTTACCACGCCTAACCTGGGAGTGTCTCCTTTGACACACCCTCAACCCTGAGGAACCAAACAGAGCTCTCAGGCCACACCCATCTCAAGCCTCTAAGGCTCCATCAAAAGCAGACAGTCCACTTAATCTAGAGTCATAGTATAACAAGAAAAAAACACCACAGTGAAGAAACCAATATGCCAAACAACAAACGCAAAAACCGAGGTAATAAGAACAAGGAAGACACTATGGCATCCCCAAATGAAAAAGACATCCCAATTCAAGATTACGAAGATGATGAGATAGAAGAGATGCAAGAAGCAGATCTTAAAAAATTGATAAAAACACTAAGAAGTACTCAAAAACAAATTCTTGAACTACAGAAATCCTTAATGGACAAGGTAGAAAATCTCTCTCGTGAAAATGAAATATTAAGGAGGAATCAAGCTGAAATGAAACAACTAGTAGAACATGAAACTGTGATAGTGACGAGAAATCATAATGAAGTGAAGAATTCAATAGATCAAATGAAAAACACATTAGAGAGCCTTACAAACAGAATGGGTGAGGCAGAAGAGAGAATATCGGACTTAGGAGACAGAGCACAGGAAACTATACAGTCAAACCAAAGAAAAGAAGAGGAAATTAGAAATCTAAAAAATATTGTTGGGAATCTACAGGATACTATTAAAAAACCCAACATTCGAGTTCTAGGAGTTCCTGAAGGCATGGAGAGGGAGAAAGAATTAGAATGCCTTTTTAGTGAGATAGTAGCAGAAAATTTCCCAGTTTTGGAGAAGGACAGAGACATCCTAGTACAGGAAGCTCATAGAACCCCTAGTAAACATGACCAAAAGAGGTCCTCACCACGACACGTTGTAATTAAACTCACCACAGTGAAACAGAAAGAAAAGATCCTAAAATGCGCAAGAGAGAAACCTCAAATTACACTCAGAGGATCTCCAATTAGACTCACGGCAGACTTCTCATCAGAAACCCTACAAGCTAGAAGGGAATGGCGAGACATAGCCCAGGTACTTAGAGAGAAAAACTGCCAGCCCAGAATATTATATCCTGCCAAGCTCTCATTTGTGAATGAAGGTGAAATAAAGACCTTTCATAACAAACAAAAATTGAAAGAATTTGTTGCCACTCGTCCAGCCCTGCAAAAGATGCTTAAAGATGTGTTACACACAGAAACACAGAAACACGGCCATCAACATGAAAGAAGATAAACGAAGGGAACCTCACAGCAAAAGATCACAGGGAATTCAAAGCATACATTTGGATAAAGAAATTATGGGACATGTACTCTATAGAATACTATACAGCAGTCAAAAACAATGAAATCCGGTCATTTGCAATAAGATGGAGGAATCTGGAAAACATCATTCTGCGTGAATTAAGCCAGTCCCAAAGGGACAAATATCATATATTCTCCCTGATCGGTGACAACTAATTGAGCACCAAAGGGGAAACCTATTGAAGTGAAATGGACACTATGAGAAACAGTAACTTGATCAGCTCTTCTGCTGACTGTTGTTGTACAATGTAATACTTTATCCATTTTAGTATTTTTTTATTCTAGTACTATTGGTTGAACTCTGTAATTAACAAACAATTATTCTTAGGTGTTTAAATTTTAACTGAAAAGTGATCCCTGTGAAATATAAGAGTGGGAATAAGAGAGGGAGGAGATGTACAATTTGGGACATGCTCAATCGGAACTGCCCCAAATGATGGAGTTAGAATTGTGCCAGGGAATTCCAATACAATCCCATTAAGGTAGCATGTACCAAGGCCATCTCACTAGTCCAAGTGATCAATTTCAGTTCACAATTGATCACACTGATAGGTCTAAGAGTCAAAGGGATCACACAAACAAGACTAGTGCCTGCTAATACTAACTGATAGAATCAAAAAGGGAGAGAATGATCCAACATGGGAAGTGAGATACACAGCAGACTCATAGAATGGCAGATGTCCTAAATAGCACTCTGGCCTCAGAATCAGCCCTTAAAGCATTCAGATCTGGCTCAAGAGCCCATGAGAATATTCTAGGCATGGAAAGCCAAGACACTCTGGAAAAAAAAGAAGACCTAAATGAAAGATCTCTGTGAGTGAGATCCCAGTGGAACGAATGGGGCCATCAAAGAAGGAGGTACCTTTCTCTAAAGGGAGCAGAGAACCTCCACTTTGACTATGACCCTGTCGGAATAAGATTGAAGTCAGCGAACCCTAAAGGCTTCCATAGCCTTGGCAACTCATGACTAGAGCCTAGGGAGATTACTGATGCCATAAACAAGAGTGTCAAATTGTTAAATCAACATCAGGAGTCACTGTGTACTTACGTCTCGTGTGGGATCTGTCCTTAATGTGTTGTCCAATGTGAAGTAATGCTATAACTAGCACTGAAACAGTATTTTACACTTTGTGTTTCTGTGTGGGTGCAAACTGATGAAATCTTTACTTAGTATATACTGAATCAATCTTCTGTATACAGATAATTAAAAATGAAAAAGAAAATCTTGGTGTTAAATTGGAAATTGCCTAGAAAATTAATCAATTTTTTAAAAAAAATATATCATGTAGGATCTCTGTCCTTAATGTGCTATACATTGTGAATTAATACTATAACTAGTACTCCAACAGTATTTTTCACTTTGAGTTGCTATGTGAGGGCAAACTGTTGAAATCTTTACTTAATATATAGTAAAGTGATCTTCTGTATATAAAGAGAATTGAAAATGAATCTTGATGTGAAGCAAGGGGAGAGGGAGTGGGAAAGGGGAGGGTTGCGGGAGGGGGGAAGTTTTGGGGGGGGAGCCATTGTAATCTATAAGCTGTATTTTGGAAATTTATATTCTTTAAATAAAAGCGTTATAAAAAAATATTATCTCTGATGTGAGAGAGTGGGTTACTATATTTAATCTATTATATTTACAGAAACCCAAGGCTTCTTCTGGTCTCCGATACACTTTTTTAAAGTAAAAATAAGTTTCTTTGAACATTCTTACTACATTTTTAAGTTTTAGCAAATCCAGAGGAGGATCATTCACAGGACTTTTATTTCATTTCAGCCATTCATAAAACAAGTACACTGTTAAGAGTACCTGCCTGCGTTCTATTCAGGCTCCAGCTCCTGACTCCATTTTCCTGCTAATCTAGACTTCAGGATGTGGTGGTATAAGTCAACTATTTGGGTTCCTGCCATTCACATGGGAGCCTAGCACTGTCTATGTTGGCATTTGGGTAGTGAAGCAGCACTCTGTCTCTTTCTGTCTCTCTGCATCCCAAATAAATACAACTTTTAATGGACCGCATATATAAATATTAACTATATAATATTAAATGTAGTATAAAATTATAGCACTTCCTTATAACATTATACTTTAGACACCACTTGAAAGTAAAGTGTACGTTACATAAGCAATTAAAAATTGTGCCCCTAAAACTGTTACCTGTAGTAGTCATTGGGTAGAGGTATTTTCCTATCTAAAAATAGTAGGGTGCTGTGTGTCAAATTGATATTGCTATATTTTAAAGGGAAATATTTTTTAAATTAAAAAAATTATTTATTTATTCGGGAGTCAGAATGACAAATGTGGGGGTAGGGAAGAGAAAGAGAGATTTTTCTATCCACTGATTCACTCCCCAAATACCCTAACAGCCAGAGTAGGGCCAGGCTAAAACCAGCCATAGTTTAGCACTAATGGCTTATTCTGGAATATTGTCAAACTAACTAAGGCACGATTTTTTTCTCTTTAAAAGGTGTAGTCACCAACTTGGAGACAGAAGAAGGCATCAGATATTTAACATTTTGAAGGCATATATTTGACATAGTGGTTAGGACAATATTCTGAACAATTAGTAATCAAAATACAAAACCAGTCACAATATGATGGACCCAACTCTTAGGAAACTTTTGGAGAAGGACTATTGGTATGTTCTCTACATAAGTTAATGAATTTATTACTTCTAGATGCTGATATCATTGATGAATTGTTGTCTTATCTGAAGACTGTTGAGCTACAAGACCCTGAGCCCCAAGAGGGCTTATGCATAGTGTTTAACGAATGTTTAACCTTTTCCAAAAGTCACCTAGAAATTCCGTTGGGAGAGGCCTTTGCCTTTACTTATGGGAAGGAAGGATGGTGGCTACTGGGTCTATCTTGAAATCCACACCACCCAGCCGGAGTGCACAGAGTTCAACATGACAGGAGTGAACAAACACAAGGGGTTCATAGTCAAAACAGCTGGGTGTGTTCCTCGTGTGTAGCTGGATTAGGCTAACAGTGGCCTCCCCACCAGGTTCTACTTAAAATTTTTTCCCCAGGGGCCCTGGGAAATCCTATCCCAGTGGCCACTCCTGGGGAAAGGGCAGCCTTATGAGCCTTCTTCACATAAATGGAGAATTAACATCTCTAATAATAAATAATTAAAATGAAACTATTGTTAAATTCCAAAGACCCTATTATTATCTAATTTTTATGAAATTATTTTTTGCATAAACCCTATAGGAATGTGGCATCTGGTCTTTGAACAACTGTCCTCTTCCCCCAATGAATCCCATCAGACCTTTATTCATTGTTCTAGGGATTAAAAAATGAGGATAATTGTTGGGTGTCATATCAAAACAGTGAACAGAAGTTTTATGAGAGCATAACAGTTGAATGAGAAAAATTCTGCCACTAGAAAATGGCCATGATTGTGATATACTACATTTCTTGTAATAAGAGAAAAGAACTAGAAGAGCAGATAATAGGCCATGAAGCAAGAATCAAGTTATTTGCTGGGTGTGCTGTGGAGTGCTCCAAGAAGAGTCATGGTAGCCTACCATGGGGTTAGGAATGGTGCTCACGATTTTACAGATGAAGAGCAATGAAAAGCAAAGTGTGCACCTGCACTTGGCTCTCACAAAATTCTTGAGGATCTTTCTGGAGGGGTTCAGTCTCTGCTAAGAGAACACTCATGCTGGAAGAAAGAAGAGTTCACAATTGTGATAAATCTGCTGAGAAGGTGGAGCAGCCAGAGGATAAGTGAGGAGAGAGGAATTTTTCTTGAGACAGGAGAAATTAAATGAAGAATTAAACAGAATTGGCAGGAATGAAGAGCTTTGAGTTAGAAAGTCACAGCTGAAAATGAGGGTTTTATTTTCTCAGAACTAGAGCGCTACACTTATTATTTGGATTGAGGTAATGTCTATACTTCATTTCAATTTCTTTTGTATGAATAGTCTAGATCTGTGATAAATAAAATGATCGATGATACATAGGTGTAGAGATAGATAGGAAATAAAAGATACATAAACAAATTATGCATAAGCCCATACATTGATACAGAGACAGAGAGAGCAGAGAAATTGAAGAAGTTAAAAAGAATATATAAGAGGACTCTATGATAAGACTTTAAACTCTCAATAAAATGAAATAAAAGCCTGAGGACACGGGCTTTCAAAGTTATAGAATACATTTTATTCTTAATATCAAATGCCATCTGTCTCTTCCTTCTGCCCCCTCTCGAGAGCAGTTGGAGAACCTCTCACATATTAAAAATGTAGACTCTTGCTGTGTATCTGCATTTTATTTTCTTCCAATCTAATGCTTTAAACTCATGCTTATTCCCTGCCTTTGACTTTCATGATTCAGAATATATCTATTTCCTGAAGTATTGACCTACAATTCTGTAACTCATATCCTCTAACTTGTGCATATTCAAGAGGTTTAATTCACAGATGTAGTAACATTTTAAGTAAATGAATGAACTCCTCTCATGACATACAATATCATCAAGTGGAAGGCCAGGACAGTAATGACACCCAATTTTAGATTTCAAAGCATTAATATCTTAGAGCTATTGGTGCAATCATAGCATTAACTTTGGAAAGTTGCCTATCAAAAGAAAGGGCTCAAGTATCAAAGCGCATGTAAATACCTCACTACATAACTAAACTGAGAATACTTGCTCACATGTTGTATTCCACTGACTTTTGGCTTTGTCTGTTACTTACAATGTGTTCCAGATGCCATCATTATTGTTACAGACAGAGTTCAAGTTTTTGGCTACCTGAGTTAACGAGAAAAAGGTTTTAAAATCAAAAGTATAAGGTTTGAGCAAATCCTTTGAGGGAAAGATTTAACTGATTGGCATGCCTTTAGTCTCAATTCTATACTGTGTTGTGGAGCACAAATCTATTAGTTACTTTATTGGATTTTTATGATGCTGTGACGTATGTTTTCATTTTCATACCACTGAAAACTATCTCAGATTGTAACAAAATTTATTTTTAATGTACTTAATCTTCCTGGGTGGAAGGCAATAAAAGCCCCTGTACTGAGATAATTGAAAATAAAGTAAAAAATATTACACAAAATATTGTCAAACATTTGCCATTGTCAACATTATAAACTACAAACCATGGTTTAACTCATTAACATTTACTCACCATTAAATATTGTAACATGATACTGTAAAGCTGATAGTAGATGGCAATACAATGATTCTTTTGAATTTAGAGACGATACTAGATATTACAGCTATATTAAATATTGCAATACTCATTTTTATTTGAACCCTATGACCTAAATAATTTCTCGCATATCTTTTGGCATATACACAAATCCAGTGCAAAAGAAGATGAGACAGAATTATCTGCATTTATTATTTTCAAACAGTGACTTAAAGTATTAAACAGAAAGCACAAACTAAAGTTAATTTATTTTTATTTTTGTTGCTTTTGATAATATGGGCATTTTGATAATATTGTTTCTTCTAAACCATGAACATGGAAGATTTTTCACTTTTTTTGTCTTGTTCTATTTTTTTCTTTAATGTTTTGAAATTTTGATGGTAGAGATATTTGATGTCCTTGGTTAAATTTATTTCAAGGTAATTTTTTTGTAGCTATTGTGAATGATATCAATCTTAGAAGTTCATTCTCTGCTATGGCATTGTCTGTGCGTACATAGACCACTGACAATTGTGTGTTGATTTTATAACCTGCTGGTTTACCATATTCTTTTATGAGTTCCAATAGTCTCTCAGTGGAGTCTTTTGGATCCCCTATATGTAGAATCATGTCATCTGCAAATAGGGATAGTTTGACTTCCTCCTTACCAATTTGTATCCCTTGATTTCTTTTTCTTGCCTAATGGCTCTTGCTAAAACTTTCAGGGCTATATTGAATAGCAATGGTGAGAGTTGGCATCCTTTTCTGATTCCGGATGTTAGTGGAAATGCCTCCAATTTTTCCCGATTCAGTAAGATGCTGGCTGTGGGTTTGTCATAGATTGCTCTTTCTATACCCAATTTGCTTAAGGTTTTCATCATGAAATGATGTGTATTTTATCAAATACTTCATTGGTGTCTTTTCAGGTAATAAAGATTTTGTCCTTCAATTTGTTAATATGATGTATCATGTTTATCAATTTATAGATGTTGAACCATTCCTTTACACCAGGGATAAATCCCACTTGGTCTGAGTGGATGAGCTTTCTGATTTGTTGTTGGATTCAATGGGTTAGTATTTTGTTAGTATTTTTGCATTATGTTCTTCAGGGGAATTGGTCTATTCTATAATTCTCTTTCTCTGTTGTTTCTTTTTCTGGTTTATGAATTAAAGTCACACAGGCTTCATAGAAGGAGTTTGGGAGGATACCCTGCCATTCAATTGTTTTGAATAACTTGAGAAGAATTAGATCTTTAAATGTCTTATAGAATTCAGTAATGAAGCTATTGAGACCTGGATTTTTCTATGTTAGGAGGGTCTTTATATTACTCATTCAATCTCCATCCTGGTTATGGTTTGTTTAAGTTTTCTGTGTTCTGACTCAAATTTGGTAGATTGAATATGTCCAGAAATGTATTAATTTCTTCTCGGTTTCCCACTTTGTTAGCATACAACTCTTCCTAGTGATTCCTGATGATTCATTTTATTTATATGATATCTGTTGTTACATTTCCTTTTTCAACTCTGATTTTATTGCTTTGAACCTTCTCCCTCTTTTTTTTTTTTTTTTTGGTCAGTTGAGTCAATGGTTTGTCAATTTTGTTTAATTTTTTAAGAAAGCTCTTCATTTACTGATCCTTTGTTTCAATTTTATTTATTTCTTCTCTATTTTAATTATTTATTTCCTCCTAGTAATTTGGGGTTTGGTTTGTTGTTGTTTTTTTGAAGTCCTTGAGATGCAGTGGTAGTTCATTTATTTGGTGACTTTCCAATTTCTTGATGTAGGCACCTATCATCATAAACTTCCCTCTTAACACTGCTTTTGCTGTATACCATAAGTTTTGATATGATGTATTGTCATCTTCATTCATTTCCAGAAATATTTTTTATTTCTCTTTTGATTTCTTCTATGACCCACTGTTCATTGAAGAGAATGTTTTTTAGTCTCCATATGTTGGCATACATTCTAGAGCTTCTTGAGTGGTTGCTCTCCAGTTGCAATCCATTGAGATCAGAGAAGATACATGGTATGATTTTGATGTTTTTTTAATTTGCTGAGGCTTTCTTTATGACCTAGTATGATTTATCCTAGTATATAGTCTGTCCTAGAGAAAATTTCACACTGATGATAAGAATATGTGTTCTGCAGCTATGGGATGAAAATATCTGTAGATATTGGTTAGGTCCATTTAGTCTATAGTTTTGATTAGCTCTGTTTGCTGATTTTCTGTTTGAATGATGTATCCAGTGATGAAATTTGGCTGTTTAAGTCCCCCATACTGTATTGGAGTCTATGTCTCCCTTTAGATCTATTAGCATTTCTTTTAAATAACCAAGCATCCTATAACATCTTACTGTTGAATTTATCCCTTAATCATTACATAGTGCCCTTCTCTGAATCTTTTAATAGTTTTTGTGTTAAATTCTAATTTGTCTGATATTAGGATGGCTTCAGCTGTCATTTTTTGCTTTCTGTTAGCATGGAATAATTTTTTCTATACTTTCAGTCTGTTTGTGTCCTTGCTGGTGACATGTATTTATTGTGGCAGCAAGTGGATAAGTCTTGCATATTAGTCCATTTAGCCAATTAGTGCCTTTTTACTGGAAAGCTGAGACCATTTATATTCAAGGGGCCTATTGATAAGTAATGACATGGCGTGGCCATTTTTCCATATTCCTATTGTTTAGTTTGGATTTCTTCTGTACTTTTACTAGGAGATTTTTTGCCTTCCCATTCTTTCATAATGATGCCTTTCTTTCTGTGTTTCTGTGTGTAGCATGTCCTAAAGCATCTTTTGTAAGGCTGGATGAGTGGTGGTAAATTATTTCAACTTCTCTTTGTTACGGAAAGTCTTTATTTCACCTTCATTCATAAATGAGAGCTTTTCAGGATACACTACTCTGCATTGAAAATTATTTTCTCTTAAGTCTTGAACTATTTCTTGCCACTTTTTTCTAGCACGTGGGCATCATCTGAGTTTAAATGGAGATCCTCTGAAAGTAATCTGATGTTTCTCTCATTCCCATTTTAGGATCTTCTCTTCATGCTTTACTATGGAAAGTTTGACTATCTCGTGTTATGTTGAAGATCTTTCCTGTTCATATCTGTTAGGAATTCTATGTACTTTCTGGACTTGGATGTCCCTTTATTTCTCTAAATTAGGGAAGATTTCTGTGATTATTTCACTAAATAGGCCATCTAGTCCATCTTTCTTTCCATATCTTCAGGATCTCCTAAGACCAATATGTTGATAGTATCCCATAAATCTCCAGCAGTGTTTTTGTTTTCTAACTTCTTGTCTTTTTTTTTTTTTTGTCTGACCGAATGATTTCCAAAGATTTGCCTCCTAGCTCTGATATTCTTTCTTCTGCCTCACCAAGTCTATTGTTGAGGCTTTTCACTACATTTTTATTTGATCTATCTAGTTCTTCATTTCAAGTATTTCATTTTTATATTCATTTATGTCATACATGATTTTCTTTATTTCATGTATTTGCTTCTGATTCCTTTTGAGTAATCCTATGATTAATTTTTTGAATTCTGTTTCTGGCATTCCATCAATTTCTTCATTATCATATTTTAATATTGAAATGTTGTGTTCCTTTGGGGGGTCATGGTATCTTCCTTATTTTTGTTTCTTGAATTTATGCATTTATTTTTAGACATTTGTGGAGTTACGTTTTGCTTCTCCACCGCCCCCCCCCCCATGGGTTTTATCTTCGAGCTGTGTCTCTAGGGCTTAGTGAAATGTCTTTACTTTCAGTGAATACCAAGCTGTGTGCGGTGGGGGTTGCCAGCGATCTGATCAGTGCTCCAAGGTGGGGCAGTATGCAGGGTAACACCCAAATTGGGTGTGGTTGCTCTCCTATTATGAACAGAAGGTGGAGAAATGTTCACATCTGTTGATGTGATCACCCCCTCACCTCCTCTCCACCAAGTTGAGCAATGCCCTGGCTTTAGTCCGCAGTGTGTTCAATGCTCATCCACACTGCTGTGTGAACTGCAGAAATGATCTGCACAGTCCTCACTGTGTGCATGCTTCCAGCTGCAATGAACTGCCCCAGAAGTTCCAGACTCCTGGGTTTTTCCTGGCCCAGTCCCAGTAATTCAATCATGTGAGGAGTGAATCAGTGGATGGAAAATCTCTCTCTCTTTCCCTGTACTTTTCAAATAAGTAAATAAATAATTTTTTAAAAAATGATATTTTAATCCTATATCAGGTAGATTAGATGACTATGTTTGATGTTTTGAGAATTTCAGTGGGAGTTTGGCATTATAAATGTTATCTTTCAGGATAAATTCTAAAAAAAAAAAATAAAGCAACAAACATTTTAATACATATATAAGCCTAATATTGTATGTGATAGTTTTGGAAATTAAACATAGAAAACATGTATTCCTTGAGTTCAATAATGGTAGAAGAAAATCAAAGCAAACAAGTGGAACAATGAAACCTGGAATATGCAGTGTCTATTACATAGAACACTCATTGAGAGCTTAGTAGAATTGGGTATCCACAGGTGAACTGTGGCTATTAATAGGAAGTTCCAGAGAAGATCTTATAATACTACAGAGAAAGTTCGTCCGTGTGCATTATGAAGAACATGGCATCCAAGTGCTGTGACTTCAGCTCCTCAGAGCTCCAGGACAAATAACAAGGCTCAAATATAGAAGGAAACAGCATAAAGTGTAACATACCAAAGCAGGACCCAAACAACAAGTATATGGGGTCAGAGCTAAGACCAGATACTACAGGATGGGACTGAATTACCAGAAAATTAATTCCTAGTCACAGAGCTTAGACATGAAGTCCAAGCTCAGAGTTGAACTCAATGCATGGTTGGTTTCATTCTAGGTTCCCAGAGGAACTGAGTTAGAGTCCCTTTGTTACAAGAACCTAAAGCAGAGGATGCTGTTGAGACTGTTGGGGTTTTCAGATAAGTGCATTAGGGGGAGTCACTTTTATATTTAATGTTTGAGTACATAGGAACTATAAACTTAGATCAGTTGCTCAGTAACAATTTTTGATAAAGTATTTTTAACTTCTTGTGATATAAAACAAATTATGCACTAGCATGGTCAACAGCTCTCTTGCATGGATGTTAAAAGGAATAGTTATGGTTAAAGATAGGGTTCACACAAACCTGATGAGATTGCCCTGCTAGCTTTTGGCAGGATCTTCCTGCAGATCTGCCATCGGAAGCAGAGGGTATGGTGTCTGCCGATGGGTTCCTGTAATTATTTAAGCTGCCTTTCATTTTTTCCACCTTTGTTCATGTTTTGAACAGTTAATTTATTTGAACATTAATTTAGATACTGTACAATATGCTTTTAAAAAACAAAGTGGATATCAGTAAAAAAGATATGAGGTCAGAGAGAAAGTGAATTAAATCCTGATTCTCCCTCTTACTAGTTAGGCAATTTTGGACATGTTACAAAATCTCTGTGAGGCTCAACTTTCTTATCTGTTTGAGTTTAATGCTAGTATCTTCCTCCTGGAGTTATTTTGTGATTACAAAAATTACAGGATATGCCATAGCAAAAAGCATGCTTTTTATAAATAAATGATAGTAGTCATTACATTCCTATTGACCTTGACTTTTCTACTAGTCTTTATCTTTACTGTTTTTTTAATGTGTCAGAGCAAATCATTTCACTAACTTATTTAATTGACCCAAATAAGTCTATCTCTGAAAAGCATTCTCTCTGTAAATGTCTCTCTTCCACAACCTCAGTATTCAGGTAGATGTCAAAGTCAGTCAGTTGCATCTTTCACCAGACCAGTGTTTCTCAGTTGAATCAGTGCCCCTTCATTTCTGCTTTCCATTACTATTGCTGAATCACTGTCTAGGTCACTCAGTGTGCCTGTTCGGGGTGTGTCTCCATGTTTATAGCCCCATCCTCTCTTCGTGTAACTTTCTAAAAGCATAGCTCAAATTATTTAATTCCTCAGCATCAAAAACTTCAATTCCACCTATTGCCAACAGAATAAATTCCAGTCTTTGAGGTGGTCTTTGTGGTTGTTTAAATTATCTTTTGTTCTTATTTTCACCATATCATCTTCTAATCTATATTTCCTAGAGATCCCAAACACTCTTGGCTTTACATATACTTAAATATTCTTTTGCCTTTTTTGTTTCTTTTAAAAAATTCATTTGTATTTTTATTGGAAAGGCAGAGAGAAAATCTTCCCTCTGTTGGTTAACTCCTCAAATTCCCAGGGCTGGGCCAAGCTGAAGCCTGGAGTGTGGAACTCAATCTGGGTCTCCCATGTGAGTGGTGGGGATTCAGCCACTTGAGCCATCACCTGCTGTCCCCCCATGGTGCACATTAGCAGGAAGATGGAGTTAGCAGTAGAGCTGGGACACTGTAATCTGAGCATCCCAGGCAGCATCTTAACTGCTGTGAGAAGCAGCTTCTCCCCTTCGTGTTCTTTTGTCATTATTCTTCTATTTCCATAGAAATAGTATTTTCCCCTTAGGATTGAATACCTTTATTTCCACCTCACTAACTGTTGGTGAAAATTAGTATCAGCACATCCCAGAAGCTTTCTTTAAAATTTTTTAAAATTTTTTTTTAAAATTTGTTTTGAAAGTTAGAGTTATGGAGAGAGAGAGAAAAACAGAGAGAGAGAGAGAGAGAAAGGAAGGAAGGAAGAGACAGGAGACCTTCCATCTGTTGGTTCACTCCTCCAAATGGCTGTAAAGGTTGCAGCTAGGCCGTTCCAACGTCAGAAACTTCTTCCGGGTCTCCCAGTTGGGTGCAGGGGCCCATCTTCTGCTGCTTTCCCAGGCTCATTAGCAGGGAGCTGGATTGGAATTAGGGCAGCCTGGAATCAAACCAGGGCCCATATGGGATGTCAGCACTGCAGGCAGTAGCTTTATCTGCTTTTACCCAAAGTACCTACCCCTGCTTTTTAAAAAAGTTTTTAAAAGAAACTATCACATCACAAAGTTTATCAAACAGAAAAAAACCAACTTAGATCATGCTATTAACATTTTATATGACAAGTTTATATTTTATCATATTAATACATTTGAATGCTTAATATCTACTGAAGTTTTACTTACATCTTATCATAAATATTTTACATGACATATTTCAAAACCATTTAACTCAACCATGAAATGTTCAAACCCATTTTGACATCAGTTACCTATCACAGTAAATCTAACTGCAAAACATGTTATGTGAAATACAGTGAAAGAGCCACTCTATGTCAAGCCAAAGGATTATAAAGAAAAAGCGAGTAACATAGCATGTTGAATATTGGTTCAGACACAAATATCTCTTTGAATAGGTCTGTAAGGTATAACTTTCACTGCACATGTGCACACCATATGAGCACGTGAAAGTGCATAGGGAAGTGTGACGAACGTTGCACTTTCCAAATAAAATCGCTACAATGTGTATTCCTGTAACTATTACAAATCTAATTTTTTCTCAACTCATAGCATTGAAGATATTTAAGTGAATCAGCTTATGTATCTAAAATGAATTAGATTGCTTGTTCTCTGCTTACCTTTTAGATCCAAAATGTAAACATGTTTGCAAACACACTTTTACATAATGCTTAGTTTTTATAATCAAAGTAATTAACATGCTAATTAACAGCATAGATGGTTTAAATATTGAAAGACATATATGAGTGGTCCAGATCTATAATACTGTCCTTAAAATTATAACTACCTTGACTTTATTTGCAGGTATGCTATCAAATCAAGTATATCCTTGTTTCATTTTTTCCACACTTTAAACCCATCGCACAAACAAAACCATTCAGTAGCAGTGTTTTCCCCTTAGGATTGAGTACATTTGTTCCCACCTCAATAGCTGTTGGTAAAGATTTAGTTTGCCCAGCCAAATCAGTCACAGGATAACCTCCTTACTCTTTCCTGGGCAGAGACTATGGGCAGTGCCAGCTTCTCTCTGTTGAATGAGCAGATATCTAATATTTCTACCATCTTCACTTGTGCTGAACGTAGATTTTAGAGAATTCAATGTTTGGGCCGGCGCCGTGGCTCAACAGGCTAATTCTCCGCCTTGCGGCGCCGGCACACCGGGTTCTAGTCCCGGTCGGGGCGCCGGATTCTGTCCCGGTTGCCCCTCTTCCAGGCCAGCCCTCTGCTGTGGCCCGGGAGTGCAGTGGAGGATGGCCCAGGTGCTTGGGGCCTGCACCCCATGGGAGACCAGGGAAAAAGCACCTAGCACCTGGCTCCTGCCATCGGATCAGCGCGGTGCGCCGGCCGCAGCGCGCCATCCGCGGCGGCCATTGGAGGGTGAACCAACGGCAAAGGAAGACCTTTCTCTCTGTCTCTCTCTCTCACTGTCCACTCTGCCTGTCAAAAAAAAAAAAAAAGAGAGAGAATTCAATGTTTAAACACTTTGAGCTAAGTTTAAAAATCTTTGAGTTTTTAAAAATCCAAATAAAAGGTAACTGTGATATACAAACATGACAAGTTTTTTCCCTCTTCCTCCTCCCCTTCCTCTCCTTCTCCCTCCTATGCATTTGTTAAATTAGATACAAATTTCAGTAGTCTTTACTATGTAAAATGTGAAATTGGGCAGCTGTGAATTCTCAACACTAATTTGGTGTAATAGAAAGGAAAATGCACTTGCTGTGTCTAAAATAATTTCAGCATTTTCCTCCACTTCTTTTTTTTTCAAATGACCAATTTCTTACAGATTCCACTTTACCTGAAAATATTTATGAATAAAGCTATGCAAGCATACTGGAGTTACACAAATTGATGTACTAATGTACCAAAAATCACTCACCAAATAGACCAGTTTCAAACTAAATGAAAAGTTATGGATCCATTGGCTACTTGTAAGTACATTGGTAGTGTTATTACCCCCAAAAAGAAAATCGTTATTGATGGTGATGAGTGCAACAAAAATAGATACAAAAAGTTTAGTTTCGTAAGTGAAAGAAATAAGATGTGTAATACTCTCAATTTGTTAAACATTTACTATTTGGGGCGTATATATATATATACACACATATATATA
Source organism: Sylvilagus floridanus (assembly GCA_949820135.1). Taxonomy (NCBI): domain Eukaryota; kingdom Metazoa; phylum Chordata; class Mammalia; order Lagomorpha; family Leporidae; genus Sylvilagus; species Sylvilagus floridanus. Next base: position 36,928,651 of record OX463236.1, read on the forward strand.
CATACATATATATATATGTATATATATATGTATGTATATATACATACATGCATGTATATATACATATACACATATATATATACATATATAGTCAGTGTTATTTTCTGCCAAAGTTCTTAATGTTTTTTCTGATAAAATACAATGAGCAAGTAAGTCTTTCAAGTTGACAAACCTCTCCCTTTGTCAATATGTGTCTACAGACACCATATACACACATACAAACCTGGCATATGTATCGGTATGAATGTACCTATATAGGTGTAGATATATAAAATAGCCACATTTTTAATATTCTGCAATACAATAAATAAAGCTTTTTCAGATGACTAAGCTATGTTCTCTTCCACTCTTAGTAATCAAAATTATCCTCCTGTTATTGTAGACTCCAGAAAATAATTTTTCAATGTTCCAATTGAGAACAAACTATACCAGACTCATCCTGGAAGATGTTAAGGAGGAATACTTGTGAGGAAAAGAATGTTTGTTGAAAAATAACCAAATCATCATGGAAAATTTAAAATGAAAAATCAGAAATTTCAAGTGGACTATTTTTATCACTTATTCAGGTTATATACTTGTGTCTACCACCCAGTATGCTCTAATACCCATGCATAAAATCGAAAGAGGATACCCTACAGAAATCATATGCTCTGAAACCTGTGTATGAGGAGCAGATGCCTGACTCAGACAGTTTCTACTTTAGCACTACACTGATGATGGCTGGAGACTGTGACAACAGTTGTCACAAATCTGACAGATAAATACATGGGTTGCAAAACTGAGTGATCTTAGTAAGCTCAAAATCAGTGCATGCCATCCACCTTAATGACCTGTTGCTTCTCCCAAGAAAATCAAGAGGATACCACAACATACTTGTTCCTGCAGCTCTGTTGTGTCTCTTGGCTAATGCACAAAGGAGCGATTACTCACTTTAAGGTGTTTATACCTGGTAAATGCAGACTGGAAAATGAATCTAGCAAGTAGAATATTCCGTGTTCTACTAGTGGAACTGGCAAAGCTCAAGCCAACTTGGAACTAGGAGTATTGCTTTTAGATCTTAGGGTTTCTGGCTTCTTATGAGAGGGAAATGCATTTCAAAATAAACCAGCAGAAAATTCAGGAAATCTGATTTAATCATAGTATTTACGTAATGTGCTTATTTTAAATTTTAAAACAGCGTAAAAGAAGAAACTAGACCAAGCATCTCCCTTGGGATCCTAGCCTAGTAAGTATTCATTGAATAAATGAATAAATAATACTAGGACCCAAAACGCCAAGAAGAAGCAATTCTCTCTCACTGATCCTTTGTCTCTCCTGAAAATATCTCCTGAGTTCTGTCATGAGATCATTTCTTTGTATTTCCCTCTGGCAGGGATTTGATTTATTTCCATTACTTCAGCTTCCTCTTATAAGGCAATTTCTCCCAAATTTGTGTATTAACATTGACATTTTGCTTTTGTTTTAAGCTCTTTTGTATGTTTCTGTTTTGACAGTTTATGGATTACCAAATATACTTCATATTTCACAAAGGCATGCACTGAAATGATCAAGACTAAAGGAGAAACTGCAATTTGACTGGACCACTAGACAGTGATGTTACTTTGTACAAGAGCACACAGAAAACAAGAATAACCCCAATAAGAACAGCAGATGAGAATATTTTAGGCATGGAAAGCCAAGACACTCTGGAAAAAAAAAGAAGACCTAAATGAAAGATCTCTGCAAGTGAGATCCCAGTGGAAAGAACGGGGCCATCAAAGAAGGAGGTACCTTTCTCTAAAGGGAGCAGAGAACTTCCACTTTGACTATGTCCCTGTCGGAATAAGATCGAAATTGGCGAACTCAAAAGGCTTCTATAGCCTCAGCAACTCATGACTAGAGCCTAGGGAGATCACTGACGCCATAAACAAGAGTGTCAAATTGTTAAATCGACATCAGGAGTCACTGTGTACTTACGTCTCATGTGGGATCTGTCCTTAATGTGTTATCCAATGTGAAGTAATGCTATAACTAGTAATGAAACAGTATTTTTACACTGAGTTTCTGTGTGGGTACAAGCTGATGAAATCTTAGTATATACTGAATCGATCTTCTGTATATAAAGATAATTGAAAATGAGAAAAAAAAAAACCCTTGGTGTTAAATTGGAAATTGCATAGAAAATTAATCAATTATTTAAAAAAATATCATGTAGGATCTCTGTCCTAAATATGCTGTACATTGTGAATTAATACTATAACTAGTACTCCAACAGTATTTTTCACTTTGTGTTGCTATGTGGGGGCGAACTGTTGAAATCTTTACGTAATATATACTAAACTGATCTTCTGTATATAAAGAGAATTAAAAATGAATCTTTATGTGAATGCAAGGGGAGAGGGAGTGGGAAAGGGGAGGGTTGCGGGTGGGAGGGAAGTTATGGGGGGGGAGAGCCATTGTAATCCATAAGCTGTACTTTGGAAATTTATATTCTTTAAATAAAAGTTAAAAAAAAAATAGAAAAAGAAAAAAAAAAGAGATGGAGGCTTTCCAATACATAAAGCAATATCCCAGAAAGCATAAGATTTGGCCTGAAAATGGGAAAGGTGATTTCATTGTGGTGAAAAAAGGGAAAGCATTGAGTCTGCTGCATTACAAGAAACACTTCAAAGTTTGTGGATAGCCCTATTGTAAACACAAGCAAGAAAGAGCAGGTGGCCTACAGCAGCCTAGGGAATGGACATCCTGCACAGTACTGTACTCAGCTGTGGTCCTGCCCAGCACGTTGCTTCAGGGTTGCTTTTTTGTCGTAGGAAATGTCAACATGCTGGGAAAATTTACTTAAGAAGTAGAGCAAATTTTGCACTACTATGGCAGATACCCTGCTTAAGCAACAGAGTACAAACTAATATGCATTACAGAATTTCCATGAAGCAGAACAGATAGGAGCTCTAACTCTTTGCAAAAAAAAAAAATTCCAACTACAAATTATACCAGCTTATATAATTCAAATGAGCCCCAGTGGAAACTTATGATCATATCCTTCCATACATGTAGCTCCTCATTGGCCCCTTTCTTGGATTAACGACGCCACTTACATCCATGCTTGAAGTAATGCAGCAGCAAAGCGGCAACCAGTATCTGAGAATCTGGAGTTTGACCAGAATTGATTCCCATCAATGCCACTGTTCACTCATAAATTAATCATTTAATGTTTATGGTCAATATTGACATGTATTGAAATGAAATGCTGACACTTAATAATATTTTTGTTGTTAGCATTAAGTAAAATGAAAATATATTGTTGCAATACATCTTTTAAAGCTTGCTAAACAGTAGCCATTATTAAGTTAATCTTCAATATCACTTCATCCCCTACATGACTTGAAGCACAGTACATAATTTGCTCTGTTTCCATGATGACAACAGTAACCCCCATCCTCATTGTGTCTCCTGAACTATGACAAAAGGTATGTACCTTGTCTTTCCATGATGACTTCATTATTTCTTATATTACTCTTAGAAATATAATCTAACATGGTACTCCTTTGCTCATGTTTTGTGCAATAGTAAAATGAAATATGCTTGACAGCAAAAATCCAAACCAAATGACAAATACTCTATCTAGATTATATTTATGTACATTACTTTTTTTCTATGTAAAGCCACTGAAAGTTTTATTTTCAAAATGTGTCCTTTTTTGCTTTCAAAATCAGAGTGAAATAATAACTTCTTTTTAAAGCAAGTTATTAAAATACAATTAAGATTTCCAGATGTCTCCTGAGATTTAAACCAGATGGTTTTGAAATATATGAAACTATACTTAGCTCTATGGTACTCTTTTATCTTTTCATTAATAGTATCAAGTGACAAGAACCAAGGTTTGAAAACACAGAATGAACAAGGGTGTTAAAACTGACCTATAGACATGTCTTCCATATATTCCTCTTCATCTTTCAGGTTTTACTCTCTCCAACATATGCATAAGCAAGCTTATATATTCACATTAGTTAAATGCACATTGTTGCCATCTGGAAAAAAATGATTCCAATACCCAAGGGTATTGGCTCTCTCTGGCAATAGAATTAACCAGGTAAAGTGTGATAGTTTACAATGTGGGATATCATTCATAAACATAATTATATAAATTTGTCTAAATTTTATTTACTATAAGGACCAATGGAAGGTTCAAAAGTAATGTTAACCTATTCTTATTGAGGAAATAGTTTAGTGAACATTTAAGTAAAATTGTATGAATTCAATTGAAAGAAGATATTTTTAAAAGTTGAAAAATATATTTATGAATGAACATTTACAAATGTTATAGTGCAGTGGGTTATGCCACTGCCTGCATCAGAGTACCCCATGTGGATACTGAGTTGAGTCCTGCCCACTCCATTTCTGTTCCAGCTCTCTGATAAGGCACCTGAAAAACCACCAGAAGATAGCACCAGTACTCAATGGACAATATGCTATAGATTACATTTCGGTACAAATGCTCATCATAGGTAGTTCTTGCAAATATTTGCTCTACTGGTACATAGATAAAACAGATAATTTATCATTATGGATTATGGTAATTTTTTAGTATATGCGCATTAACTAATATAGCTTGATATCTTTAACAATAAGGGGTACACTTTCATCATAAGGATGTTTTGGTGAGTGTATATTGTCTCCTTGTTTTAACTTGTGATTCTTTAATGGCATATGGCATTGAACATTTCTTTATATGATTATTTTCTTTTTTGTATATCCTCTATGGTGACATGTTTGTTCAAGCATTTTGCCCACTCTTCAACTGAACTGTTTGCTTATATACTGTTGTGTTTTAAAAATTTGAATAGGGGGCCAGCACTGTGGCATAGTAAATTAAGCCGCTGGCTGCAGGGCTGGCATCCAATATGGGCATGGGTTCATATCCCAGCTGCTGCACTTCTGATTCAGTACCCTGCTAAAATTTTGGATAGCAGCCCCTTATCAGATATTTGAAATATTTTCTCCTGTTATATGGATCATCTTCTCCTTCTGACAACATCTTTTGCAGAGCAGAAATCTTTCATTTTCACAGAGTCTGTCTAATTACTTGTATTTCAGAAATTGTGAATTTGGTGTCAAATCTAAAAAGTCATTGCTGTAATCAAAGTTATCAATATTTTCTCTAAAGTTATCTTCTGACTATCTCACTTTTGAGGGATGTTACTGTAAAACATGTTCTTTTTAAGACTTAACTTAAACTTGCCCATTATTAATATATAATTAACTTTTCAATAAAGGTGCTTGATATGTGTATATTAATCCAACATTCTACAGTCTTGCTAAAATATCTTATTAGTTTCAAGAGTTTTTATCAATTCTTTTAGAGTTTTTCTGTAGAAATGTCATCTCAAACAAAAGTAGTTTTACTTCTTCCCTCCCAGTCTATACTCCTTCTATTTCCTTTCTTTTCCTATTGCATTAGTTAAAACTTCCAGGAAAATGTTGAAAATTAATGGGGAGAGGGGATATCTACACCTTATTCATGTCCTGGAGGATGGATTCTAGTTCCTCACTGTGAAGTATGATGTTAGGTGTAGGAGGTTTTGTCAGTGTTCTTTATCAAGGTGAGAAAATTGTCTTCTATTCCCAGTTTACTGAGAGTTTTTATCACAGATGCTGTTAGATTTTGATCATTTCTCTTTTATATTAATATTAATATTATAATGTATATAATTTGTGTATGTTGTATATAATAATTTATATCTTATATTAATTTTATATTATATATTATTTTATATTCTTATATTAATCTATTATTTATATATTATTTTATATTAATATGATCATGTGAAGTTTTCTTTTCTCTAGTCTATTGATGTAATGTATTGATTACATTAATTGACTATTGAAAGGTGAATCAACATTGCCTGCCTGGGTCATGTTGCATAATACTTTGTATCATTCTTGTGTTCTATTTATTAATATTTGTTGAAGATTTTTGTACCTATGCTTGTGAAAGATAATGATGAATAGTTTTCTTTATTTGTAATTCCTTGGCTGATTTGGGTATATGTTGATCTTACTGGATTGAGATGGAAATTATTACCTTTTCTTATATTTTCTGGAAGAGATTTTAAAGAGTTTGCATGATCTCTTCCTTACATGTTTCATAGAATTTATCAGTGAATCAATCTGGTCCTGATAATTTCTGTTTAAGATTGTTAATTGTTTAGTAAATTTCTTTAATAGTTCAGACATATTCAGATTGTCTATTTCTTCTTCTGTGAGTTTTGGCAAATTGTATCCTCCAGATACTTCAACTATTCCATCTATGTTATCAAATATGTGAGCTTGGAATTGCCTATAATATTTCTGCATGTGCTTTAGTGTCCATGGAATCCATAGTCCCTTAGTTTATTTCTGTTATTAATATTTTCTGTTATAGTTATCTTAAATCCTTTGCCAGATAATTACAAAATGTATGGTCATGTTTAAGTCTGGGTCTTCCATGTTCTTTGTCTATTGAAATGTTAGAGATTTTTCTTCTTGTTTTCTTGTAATGTTTTGTTGACAGATATGCTGTAATGTATCATAGCAACAAAATTAACAGTTGTTAATGTGAGTTCTTAAATTAAACATGCTGGAAGTTGGGCTGTGTTTAATGCTTGTTGTAGCTGTGTTTCAGAGGCTTTAATTTCCTCTGCTCCCCTTGTGTTGTAACTCTCTTGCAGATTTGGTGCTTTCACGGGTACTTCATCTTAAAAGAATAGTTGCATTTTGTGTCTTTTTCAGCTATAATCCATTATTATTATATCGAACCTCTGTTGGTGTGGTGGTAAGTTGTGCTGAGGGAAAACTTTCTGCAATTGCATCCTTGAATCTACTTGTGCCCTAGGAGACTTTCTTTTTTTTAAGTTAAAGACTTATTTATTTATTTGAAAGTCAGAGTTCCTGAGATCTTCCATCTGCTAGTTCACTCCCTAAATGGCCACAGTGGCTGGGGCTGGGCTATGTCAAAGCCATGATCCAGGAGTTTCTTCTGGATCTCCCACAGTGGTGGCAGGAGCCCAACCACTTGAGCTATCTTCCACTGCTTTCCCAGGTCGTTGGGAGGGAGCTAGATGGGAAATGGAGCAGCCAGGACATGAACCACCACCTCTATGGGATACTGGCACCGTAGGTGGCAGCTTTACCCACTGCACCACAATGCCCGCCCCATGGTTTTGACTTTCAGAGGTGATTTCCCCTCCTTCAGTGATATAGGAAAATTAAGAGAAGCTGAAGTAGGAAAAATGCCCTTCCCTCATGTGGAATAAGATCTGGCAGAGTCTTTTCCCCTAAAGAGGATATTTGTGTTGTACTTATGTTGTAGAAAATGATCTGGTATGTTTCCCCATGATGACTCCCCTCCATTTTCCCACACCTACCAGGGATCTTTGCTGGTTATTCATGACCAGATTCCTAAAGGTAGAATGTGTAAGAACACCCTTACCACTACAGTCCAGAGGAGACTCTCACTTTCGAGGTAGTCATCCTCTAGCAATGCATCAATATTGCCATTAAGTGTTCCTATGAATACAGAGATCCAGGGACTTCTGCTCCAGGAAGCAGTGTCTGGCTATTATTTCTGGATTTGTGTCTCTCCAGATTGTGGGATATTGGTTGGTCTTGTGACATCAACTATTCTTCAGTTCCAAGATCAGTCACTGACTTTCACTTATTTTTTTTTTTTCAAGTTGCAAGAATGGGACAACACTGATGCACTGATGCTATCTAAGCTCTTTACAAACCTGAGCTGAAACCAGAAGCCCGCAGTGCAGTTGTTACTGCTCTTCAACATACAGAAACATGAAGAACTTAAAGCAACAGCAACAACAACATTTATTAAACATACACTTTGCCTTAGAACTACTTTAGTTTCTGTGTAGTAATCTTGAGCACAAATGCATGGAAAGCAGCCAGTGTTTCATTATAACTTTCAGTCCTTGCTCCTTTTCACCTGACAAGGTTCTAATAGAGAAAAAACAGAGCAGGTAAAATTCTTGATTGCATATAATTTATCAACCAATTTTAAACAGAAGCCCTTTGGAGTTGCACAGAGGGCATAATGTAGATATTGCAAGATCCTTTATTTTGTAATAGGAATATCTGGATTTAAGCTCACACTTTTTTTTTTAAGTTAGCAAACTGCCTATCTTTATTTTCATTTTGTTGGCTACTTATAACTGTGAGTCATTCCCTCCAAAAGATACAGACCTATAGTATTACAAGATAAATTATATGGAGATAATAAATGAAAAATGCCGGTTTCACATTTATTGAAATCTGTGCTACTAATCATTTGGGACATCAGATAATTTTGTTTCAATGGAATCAGTTACTTATTTATTCTTTTCTATAAATACTTCTCAACAGCAGCTTTATTCAGTTCTGTTTTAGCTGTTATAACAATAATCATTAAGAAAATATAAAAGTAAAATGCAAACTGGGAGAGAGTATTTGTAAAATATCTGATTAAGTATTTGTATGCAAAATATATAAGTAATCTTTAAAAATGCAGTAATAAGAAGACTAAAAACCCAATTAAAGATTGGGAAAAAGACCCAAATATACATGTTACCAAAGGAAACAAGGAAGTGACAAATAAATATAAACAAAGCTGATCAATATTAGGAGATTTTTTTCCATTAGGAAATTGCAAAATAAAATGACAAGGAAATACCATTACATACCCTTTAGAATTATTGAAACATATTTTAAAAAATAGAACAAAATACAAAACAAAACAAAAGTCAATACCAATTGCTGGCAAGGATGCACACACATTAATGGAAATAAAAACATGTTGCAGTCACTCTGAAAGACAGTTCAATAATTTCTTAAATTTTTATCATAAGACCCAGCAACCACTCTATTAGGCATTTACCCAACTTTTATGAAAACTTATGTCCATACAAATATCTTCATATGAATTTCTATACAACACTATTCAGAATACCAAATACTGAGTACTACCAAAATATGAATGGAGGGGCTGGTGTTGTGGCCTAGCCGGTTTCTATGGGCAATGGCTCCTGTCCTGGCTGCTCCACTTCTAATCCAGCACCCTGCTAATGACCTAGGAGAAGCAGCAGAAGATGGCCCAAGTGTTTGGGGCCCTACTACCCTCATGAGATATTTGGAAGAAGCTCCTGGTTTCTGGCTTACATTAATCTAAAAAAAAAAAGTGAATAGATAGGGCCGGCGCTATGGTTCAGCAGGTTAATGTCCAGTTCTGCAGTGCTGGCATCCCATATGGGAACCAGTTCGAGTCCTGGCTGCTCCACTTCTGATCCAGCTCTCCGCTATAGCCTGGGAAACAGTGGAAGATAACCCAAGTTCTTGGGTCCCTGTGCCTACATGGGAGACCCAGAAGAAGTTCCTGGCTCCTGGCTTCAGATCAGCTCAACTCTGGCCATTGCCATCATTTGGGGAGTGAACCAGTGGAAGGAAGACCTCTCTATCTCTCTCTCTCTCTCTCTCTCTCTCTGGCTCTGCCTCTCTCTGTAAATCTTTCAAATAAATAAAATAGTAATAATAATAATAAGGAATTGATCCATACAGAATATTACTCAGTCAGAAAAAAAAATGTTATCAAACAATGAATAGAGGTGAACCAAATGAATATTACTATGTGACATAGGCCAGTCTGAAAATGCTGTATACTATGGTAATTATAATTATATTTTGAAAAGAAGTAAAATTACAATGAAATTAGAAGATTGGTGATATCTAGCATTTCAGTGAGAATTAGAGAAGTTGAATAAATGCAACACAGAGGATTTCTTAGGATGAATAATTTATTCTGTATGACATTCTAATGTTGTATGCGTGACACTATGTGCTATTCAAAGCCTGGGAAACTTCATAGCACTAGAGTGAATCTTAATATGTGGAAATTTTTAATAATCACATAAGAAGCTGGAGAAAACCAGGATGAAATACAGAACATTACAAAATAACCTCATTCTATTAGCAATGCATGAAACAAACTCACGGACAAGCGGTTTCTAAAACTACCAACATTAGTATGTGCATCCTGATTCATGTCATAATTACGTCAATTTTGATTGATATGTCTTTTAACCACAGTTTTCAGTGCCTATGAATTTAAAATTATTTTGTTTTTCTATAATGTTTTTCTTTAATTATTGTTAAATGTTTAACAAAACATTGTTAAAGTCTTTGTTTTAGTAATGCTTTTCATCTTAAAGCCTTTTATCTAATTTTGATATAGTCACACTATTGTTTTTTAAATTGGTGTTGCTTAGTCTCATCTTCATAATTTTACTTTCATCATTATTGTATTTTTACATTTACCTCGACACTTCTTAAATCTAAGGAGCTTTAATCGATTTCTCTATATTTAAGATAATTACTTGTATTTAATGCAAATATGATGTTATAAGGGCATTTTATTTTAGGACATATATAATGCCATATATAATAGAACATATTATATATGTTCTATTCTTTTTCATTGATAAAGTACTTATGACAATTATTCCATTATCTTTCCTGTATTTGTAATTTATAAGAATTTTCAAATACCTTGGAATAAACTTAACCAAGGGCATTAAAGATCTCTATGATGAAAATTACAAAACCTTAAAGAAAGAAATAGAAGAGGATACCAAAAAATGGAGAAATCTTCCATGCTCATGGATTGGAAGAATCAACATCATCAAAATGTCCATTCCGCCAAAAGCAATTTACAGATTCAATGCAATACCTATCAAGATACTGAAGTCATTCTTCTCAGATCTGGAAAAAATGATGCAGAAATTCATATGGAAACACAGGAGACCTCGAATAGCTAAAGCAATTTTGTACAACAAAAACAAAGCCGGAGGCATCACAATACCAGATTTCAGGACATACTACAGGGCAGTAGTTATCAAAACAGCATGGTACTGGTACAGAAACAGATGGATAGACCAATGGAACAGAATAGAAACACCAGAAATCAATCCAAACATCTACAGCCAACTTATATTTGATCATGGATCCAAAACCAATTCCTGGAGTAAGGTCAGTCTATTCAATAAATGGTGCTGGGAAAACTGGATTTCCACATGCAGAATCATGAAGCAAGATCCCTACCTTTCACCTTACACAAAAATTCATTCAACATGGATTAAAGACTTAAATCTACGACCCAACACCATCAAATTATTAGGGAGCATTGGTGAAACCCTGCAAGACATAGGTACTGGCAAAGACTTCTTGGAAAATACCCCAGAAGCACAGGCACTCAAAGCCAAAATTAACTACTGGGATTGCATCAATTGAAAAGTTTCTGTACTGCAAAAGAAACAGTCAGGAAAGTGAATAGGAAACCGACAGAATGGGAAAATATATTTGCAAACTATGCAACAGATAAAGGGTTGATAACCAGAATCTACAAAGAAATTAAGAAACTTCACAACATCAAAACAACCCACTTAAGAGATGGGCCAAGGACCTCAATAGACATTTCTCCAAAGAGGAAATCCAAATGGCCAACAAACAGATGAAAAAATGTTCAAGATCACTAGCAATCAGGGAAATGCAAATCAAAACCACAATGAGGAATCACCTCACCCCAGTTAGAATGGCTCACATTCAGAAATCCACCAACAATAGATGCTGGCGAGGATGAGGGGAAAAGGGACACTAACCCACCGTTTGTGGGAATGCAAACTGGTGAAGCCACTATGGAAGTCAGTCTGGAGATTCCTCAGAAACCTGAATATAAGCCTACCATACAACCCAGCCATCCCACTCCTTGGAATTTACCCAAAGGAAATTAATTTGGCAAACAAAAAAGTCGTCTGCACATTAATGTTTATTGCAGCTCAATTCACAATAGCTAAGACCTGGAACCAACCCAAATGCCCATCAACAGTAGACTGGATAAAGAAACTATAGGACATGCACTCTATAGAATTCTATACAGCAGTCAAAAACAATGAAATCCAGTTATTTGCAACAAGATGGAATAATAGGGAAAGCATCATTCTGAGTGAATTAAGCCAGTCCCAAAGGGAAAAATATCATATGTTCTCCCTGATCAGCAACAACTAACTGAGCACCAAAGGGGAAACCTGTTGAAGTGAAATGGACTTATGAGAAATAGTGACTTGATCAGCTCTTGTGCTGACTGTTGTTGTACAATGTAATACTTTATCCATTTTAGTATTTTTTTATCCTAGTACTAGTGGTTGAACTGTAATTAACACACTATTATTCTTAGGTATTTAAATTTTAACTGAAAAGTGATCCCTGTAAAATATAAGAGTGGGAATAAGAGAGGGAGGAGATATACAATTTGGAACATGCTCAATCGGATCTGCCCCAAATGATGGAGTTAGAATCGTGTCAGGGGATTCCAATATAATCCCATCAAGGTGGCCTGTACCAAGGCCATCTCACTAGTCCAAGTGATCAATTTCAGTTCACAATTGATCACACTGATAGGTCTAAGAGTGAAAGGGATCACACAAACAAGACTAGTGTCTGCTAATACTAACTGATAGAATGAAAAAGGGAGAGAATGATCCAACATGGGAAGCGAGATACACAGCAGACTCATAGAATGGCAGATGTCCTAAATAGCACTCTGGCCTCAGAATCAGCCCTTAAGGCATTCGGATCTGGCTCAAGAGCCCATGAGAATATTTTAGGCATGGAAAGCTAAGACACTCTGAAAAACAAACAAACAAAAACCACCTAAATGAAAGATCTCTGTGAGTGAGATCCCAGTGGAACGAATGGGGCCATCAAAGAAGGAGGTACCTTTCTCTGAAGGGAGGAGAGAACTTCCACTTTGACTATGACCCTGTCGGAATAAGATCGAAGTCGGTGAATTCAAAAGGCTTCCATAGCCTTGGCAACTCATGACTAGAACCTAGGGAGATTACTGAAGCCATAAACAAGAGTGTCAAATTGTTAAATCAACATCAGGAGTCACTGTGTACTTAGGTCTCATGAGGGATCTGTCCTTAATGTGTTATCCAATGTGAAGTAATGCTATAACTAGTACTGAAACAGTATTTTTACACTGTGTTTCTGTGTGGGTGCAGACTGATGAAATCTTTACATAGTATCACTGAATCGATCTTCTGTATATAAAGATAATTGCAAATGATTAAAAAATCTTGGTGTTAAATTGGAAAATCATGTAGGATCTCTGTCCTTAATGTGCTGTACATTGTGAATTAATACTATAACTAGTACTCCAACAGTATTTTTCACTTTGTGTTGCTATGTGGGGGCGAACTGTTGAAATCTTTACGTAATATGTACTAAACTGATCTTCTGTGTATAAAGAGAATTGAAAATGAATCTTGATGTGAATGGAAGGGGAGAGGGAGTGGGAAAGGGGAGGGTAGTGGGTGGGAGGGAAGTTGTGGGGGGGGCATTGTAATCCATAAGCTGTACTTTGGAAATTTATATTCTTTAAATAAAAGCTTCATATATATATATATATATATATATATATATATATATATATATATATGAACACACACACACAAAAGAAAGGTAGAACATCAGATAGAGATTAAGAAAGAGACGGGGAGAAAGAGAGATCGTCCATCTGCTGGCTCATTTCCCAAATGACCACAACAGCTGAGGCTGGCTAGGCTGAAGCTAAGAGGTAAGGAACTCTTACATTGGTGGCAGTGGCCCAAATACATGGGCCATCTTCTGTTGCCTTACCAGGCACATTAGCAGGGAGCTAGATTGAAAGCAGAGAAGCCAGGACTAGAACTGGCATTCTAGCATGGGTTGTCAGTGACACATATGCTATGCCACAACACCGGCCCCTAAATTTTTTGATCAACATAACTTGATGTTGGGATTCAGAGCCCAGAAATCAAAGTAATTGGCATCATTGATTCAGTTGCTTCCAGGAGTGATGGACGGAGATTTGCAGTCAGGACTCTAATTATTTACAATCTCATATTATATACTTTGGTTGAGGAGCCAGGGCCACAGCATTCCTTTTGAAAGCAAACAAGTTATATACATGCTTTCAATTAGAAAAAAATAAATATTTGTCATTTTAATAGGATGGTTACATGCTCTCAAAAAGTACTGGGGACACTTTTACAACACTAGCCAGGAAAGCAAGATTATATATTATAGTTCCTGAAGTTGTTTCAGTTTCCTCTTTTATATTTGTTAGGCATAAATGAATATGGGAAAATCAATGAAAATTATATCAGAATAATTAGCATAGAATCACAATATAAATCTTTGTATTACCCATTGAAGTAAATGTAGAAATAAAACATAAAAAGAGAAAAAAAAGAATTTTCATTTTTTCTTTTGTAATAATCTATGTCATTATACATATAAGATGTGTTTTTTACTTAAAAGTGATATTTCTAATCTTCACTTTCTTTCTTTTCCCCAAGAAAAAGGACCTTAGAAACTGTGACTCCCTTTGTCTCTCCACTGATGTGGATAAGAGTAATTATAGGCGTTTGAGAATTTAGACACCATCCAAATATTGCCATTATAGCTTTATTTATTCAATGTTTGTGCAGCTTCACATATACTTTTTTTCTTTTTTTGCTGTTCATATGATGCTGTTCTCTTAGCTCAGAGAGTTCTCATATGTCTAAGAATATCCTTTAGCATTTCTGTTACTGACAATTCCCTAGTGGAAATTTCTCAGCTTTTATTTGTCATCAATTACTTTACTTTGTCTTCATTACAGGAAAATATCTTTGTTGTCTTACTTGATGAGTTGGCTACAGTTATCTTCCTACTGTTTTTGTCTGTGGCATTGTTTGAAAGCTGCAGGGTCTGAGTCCACCCGTACAAGGATGGACTGGGTCCGAGGAAAGGTGAGTGCGCCGCTCGCCCGTTCCCCAGCCTCCCGATCCCGGAGACAATCAGAGCAGCGGGGAGCCAAGTCTAGCAAGGACTCATTTATTCCATGCCTAACCGAAACTTTTATATCACAAAATTGCAGAGTCATTGGGGCAGGGCTAAGAACCAACCAATCACTTAAAAGGTCACTTTACGGGGGAATTTCTATAGGACTAGCCATATGTCTATACTAGTCTTGTTACCTCCTCTGATGTTGCGTAGCCAATTAGCTTTTGAGTTCCGCCCATCTTACTTCCTCTGGGCGCCATCTTCTTTGCCCCTCCTTGGCGCCGCCTGGTCCCGGGGCCACGTGCATGCACGCCAGGCCCCTCTCTGTGCTGCCATCCCTGGGACACCTGCCGGCTGGCTCCGCGGGCCCTGGCTTGGGTTGGTTCATGGGCTCAGCTCCACGTGGCTCCGTTCCGCGCAGCTTGGGTTGGGGCACCCGTGCATGCGGAGCCCCCAGGCCTGGCCTGGCCGCACCATGGCCCTGCTCATGCCCCACAGAAAGCCATTTGTTGGCCTATTGTTCCTTTGAAGTAATTTATTTCTAACACTCTTCAGATTTTTTTCTTTGCTAATTTTCTGTGCATCATTATAAAATAATGGAGCGTGATTATTTTTCTATATCCTAGTGAGGAATTTGTGGCCAGGATGTTTTTCATCTGTTCTGGAATTTCATATGCCATTATATTTGAAAATAATGGTTTGCCATTTTCATTTTTTTCCTTCTAGAATCTATTTAAATATATCTTCTTGGTACATCATGGATATCTTCAAATGCTTTTTCATATTGGACTTTTTGTTATTCCACATCTTTGACATATCTTCCAATTCATTCACTCTCCTTTCAGTCATCTTTTAAAACCATGACATTATTGATTTTTCAGTGCATTTATTTGCTATTTGTTGAAATACCAAATGTTTCTTTATTAAATTCCCAGCTAAATTTTTTTTATTTATTTGACAGAGAGTTAGAAAGTGAGAGAGAGAGAGAGACAGAGAGAAAGGTTTTTCTTCCATTGGTTCACTCCCCAAATGCCCACTATGGATGGCACCATGCCAATCTGAAGCCAGGAGCCAGGTGCTTCTTCCTGGTCTCCCATGCAGGTGCAGGGCTCAAGCACTTGGGACATCCTTCACTGTCTTCTCGGGCCACAGCAGAGAGCTGGACTGGAAGAGGAGCAACCGGGACTAGAACCCGGTGCCCATATGGGATGGTGGCGCCACAAGCAGAGGATTAACCAAGTGAGCCACAGCACCTGCCCCCTAAAATTTTTAAAGTGGCTTTTACCTCCACAAACATAGGAAGAGCAGATTTTTTAAAAAGTCTAGATTTTTAAAAAACAGGGCCAATGCTGTGGCATATCAGGTTAAGGTGCCTCCTGCAGCACTGACATCCCATATGGGCACCAAAGGCTCAACTGCTCTACTTCTAATCCAGCTTGCTGCTAATGTGCCTGGGAAAGCAATGGAGAGTGTCCCAAGTCCTTTAGCCCCTGCATCCACGTCGGAGACCCAGAAGAAGCTCCTGGCTCCTGGCTCCTGGCTTTGGCCTAGCCCAACTCTGGCTGTTGTGGCCATCTGGGTAGTTGAATCACTGGAATGAAGCTCGCTCTCTCTAGCTCTCTCTCTATATCTATCTGTAACTATGCCTTTCAAATAAAATAACTTAATCTTTAAAGACAACCAATCTGTGTAATAAAATAATTCCAATATCTGGAATTATTGGGAGTACAATTCTGCATATTGTTTCTGCTTTGCCTGGCAACATGTCGTGTGTTATCATGGTGATCATTATATTTAATAATGTGCTAAGCACAGGGTTTGAAAAACTGCTTTGTAACATAATATGGGCGGTGCCGTGGCTCAATAGGCTAATCCTCCACCTTGTAGCACCAGCACACTGGGTACTAGTCCCAGTCGGGGTGCTGGATTCTGTCCTGGTT
This sequence comes from Sylvilagus floridanus, assembly GCA_949820135.1. Taxonomy (NCBI): domain Eukaryota; kingdom Metazoa; phylum Chordata; class Mammalia; order Lagomorpha; family Leporidae; genus Sylvilagus; species Sylvilagus floridanus. The sequence continues at coordinate 36,945,459 of OX463236.1, forward strand.
GCCCCTCTTCCAGGCCAGCTTTCTGTTGTGGCCTGGGAGTGCAGTGGAGGATGGCCTAAGTGCTTGGGCCCTGCACCCCATGGGAGACCAGGAGAAGCACCTGGCTCCTGCCTTCGGATCAGTGTGGTACGCTGGCCACAGCGCCGGCCACGGCAGCTATTGGAGGGTGAACCAAGGGCAAAAGGAAGACCTTTCTCTCTGTCTCTGTCTCTCTCTCACTGTACACTCTGCCTGTTAAAAAAAAAGAAACATAATACGAAGATTTGGATGCATTTTTCGCAGAAGTTCTCCATTGCTTACTTTTTCTTGGGCATCACATGGTGCTAGCAGGGTAGGATCAAAGCTGAACTTGGGTTCTGATTCTCCAACTTTTTAGGTCACTCTTTTCAAAATATAAAGACATTCACGGGAGAGCCCTCCTCTTCGGAGTAGCTGACTCTAATACATATTTTACTGGTTTGTGACACTGCAACAAGAATGGTTCCAACTCTACACAGGAAAAGGCACCCAGTGCAATGACAGCAGGAGTAAGGGTGTGTGTCATGGGTTGGATATAGTTTATCTCCATCCAACTCTCACCACCCCAAGTTTCATGCATTGGAACTCTGGCCTCCACGGTGGTGCTGTGGGTGGTGGTGGGGAATTTAGATGGGGCTTAATTCACTATTAATTCAATCATTATGAAGTGATGCTCTTCTATGTGGCTCATATGGCTTGCAGGGGACCCTGGTTTGTTCCTATGGTAGTGGTTATTAGAAAAAGAGCAAGATGAGCTTCTTCCTGGTTCTCTTCATGCAAGCTCCCCTCTCTCAATACTCTTGTCTGTTGTGACAGAGCCGAGGGCCCTCACCAGGGTCCAGCAGTGGATGACGGTTCCATGCTCTTGGACCTCCAGAACTGTTAATAAAAAAAAAAAAACTTTCTGTCCCTTATAAAGTTCAAAGCATCAGGTATTTCCTTATAGCAACAGAAAGCACACTAACATAGTGGGAGAGGAGGGACAATTCTTAGGTGGGCTTGCCCACAGCAAGGAACAAAATGTTGTGCCCTCACCTATGATAGCCTTGAACTCCCTATCTGATCTCATTCCAGCAACTTCTGGCTGCCTAATTAACTCTTTGATGCCATCCAGAATCCTTTTAAAATTATTTTTTAGGATTGTTAGAGCAATTGCTCCTTTTGAAGCCAGGAGTTGAATCAAGTGAATATTTCATCTCTCATTCAGGCTGACATAAGGCTGACTGCCATTTGGAGTCAGTCCCTGCTCATTCTTCACATCAAAGCCCCTGTGGGGGGACTCATCAGGATCAATCCTTTGTGTGGAGTTGGTGCTGCTGATGACACAGCTAATTCAAATGTAAGACACAAACAAATATTTCAGAAATATAAGTAGGAGTTACCTATTGCATGGAGCACGCTTAGATTTTAAATTGCTCATTGTTTATCTGAAATTCAAATCCCTTTTTCTTTATTTGCTAAACCTGTCAACCTCAGTGGTGGTTGGCAGGACAGAATTTGTTGCAGCAATTAACATGAGATCTAGGTATAGCACATGTTGGAGTCCTGTGGTAATGTTTGCTTCAAGTGAAATAAAAGATCTCAGTATATGAGCATAGGAAGAGTTAGCTAACATAAACTATTGATAATATTCCTCCCTTGCCCACAGAGGCTAAGTTCCAAGATTTCCAACAAATGCCTACAACTGGAGATGGTTCCAAATCCTAGATTTCCTATTTTGCCTATATAGCATGCCTATAACAAAGTTTAATTTACAAATTAATCACAGCAAAAGACTCATGTCAACAACTGAAAATAAAACAATTATAACACATTGCCTTGAAAGTGAATGTGAACCCTCAAGTATCTTATGCTAATAACATAGTGGTTACCAGAACTATGAACCACAGCAGTCAATCTAGTAACAGACTGCTGCTAAGCGAATTACAGCAAAAGGCACACAGGAAGGGTCTTCAAAATGCTCATGGAAAGGCGGGCCAGCTTTATGGTGCAGCAGGTTAGCCAGCATCTTTTATGGGAACTGGTTTGAATACTGGTTGCTCCATTTCTGGGGCAGCTCCCTGCTAATGTGCCTGGGAAGGTAGCAGAAGATGGCCTAAGTGCCTGGGTCTCAATGCCCACTTGGGAGACCTGGATGGAGGTCTAGGATCCTGGCTTCTGCCTGGCCCAGCCCGGACTGTTGCAGCCATCAGTGGATGGAAGACCTCTCTCTATGACTGTGTCTGTAACTCTGCCTTTCAAATAAATAAGAAGGAACAATGTACTATTTTCCCACATAAATCATTTTAAAAGTTAGATTTCTGGAAAGTTCTGGATAAAGATCTGAAATCTTATATATTGACACCATTTATTGATGCTCAAATAGTTAAAAGTATTCCATGTTATTTCTGGAAAAGTTATATTGAACACATTTTAAAGCAATTACTTTAAAGGAACTTTTGCAAAGTCACCATAAAAGTCAAGCATACAAACCCAATCATTGTCCTTCTAATTCCTACTCACTAAGGCTACACTCAAATAGCATGCTCCCTAACACACGAGACTCACATGGGCTTTTTCATTTTATTCAGTGCCTGGATCAACTTCTGTACAAAACTCTCCCAGGGACTGGTGCTGTGGTGCAGTGGGTTAATGCCTGAAGCGCCAGCATCCCATATGGGTGCCGGTTCTAGTCCCGGTTGCTCCTCTTCTGATCCAGCTCTCTGCTATGGCCTGGGATAGCAGTAGAAGATGGCCCAAGGCCTTGGGCCCCTGCACCTGTGTGGGAGACCCGGAAGAAGCTCCTGGCTCCTGGTTTCGGATCGGCACAGTTCCAGTCATTGCGGCCAATTGGGAAGTGAACCAACACATGGAAGACCTCTCTCTCTCTCTTTCTCTGCCTCTCCTCTCTCTGTGTAACTCTGACTCTCAAGCAAAAAATAAATAAGTCTTTTAAAAAAAAGCTCTCCCAAAATTGTGCCTCCATTAGTGAACTTATTGCAGATACAGTTGTAACATCTGCCAGTGAAATGCTTATATGCTCCAAGTGAGAGGCACACACAGAAATAGCAACTTAAGATCTTAATTCAAGAAAGGAAGTTTTGTTTTGTGACAAGCTAGCTAATATTTTCTATATATTCATGAATTGGAAATGACACTTTGGAAATTTTGAAATGTATCATATGTATTTCAGAACTTTTATTTTAAACCTCATATTCTTTTGTTTAGTCTTTTACCACATGTACGGTGCTATTTCTCTGCCACAAGGATTCTAAGCTCTCACTCTCATTGCCTTGCATGGACTCTGGCCTTTATCTTCACATATCATCAAATTAAACATATTTGCAGCTGGTCTTCTTGTCTGGATCACTTATGCAGATTAGAAACAAAAAGAAGTCAAAACCTGGGAAAGTTTTGGACTATCTTCAAAATTTCCCAAAGTCTGACATGCTTCCTTTGAACATATTCTGCTTTATGTTCTAGAAAGTTCTTTTTCTGTTGCCAGACTTGCCGTTAACAATTCAATTACCCATCTCCTGTGTCTTTGTTTAAAATCACTGTTTATCACAAAGATGGAAACCATAATTGAAATGTTGCTTAACATAAAGAAAAGGGAGCTTAAGAAGAACACAGGCTTGATTTCAGTCCAATTCTTGACTAAAGACTTTTTTCCCCAACTGACACAAAAAATAATCCACCAATGAATAATGAAGGAAGAAATACTCTTCTTTTCAGTATCTCAAGTATCAATGCTTGAATATTACTAAGCAATTGCAATAGCCTAAGATGCATTCAAGATGACACAATCTGAGGCTATATTAGTTAAAGCAATAGGTTTTGAGATACTATAATAAATATTCAAATATTCTTATAGTTTTACAAAAAAGCATTTTTTGTCATGTCAAAACCTGAGGTAGGCTTGGGTAACATGGTGCTAGTGGTTTACATCACAGCCGGGGACACCCACATGCCACATCAAAGTGCTTGGATCAAGTCCTACATCTGCTTCTGATCCAGTTCCCTGCTAGTGCACCTGGGAAGCAGAAGATGATGGTCCAAATACTTGGGCCCCAATTATTTGGGTCCAAATATTTGGAGAGCAGGATGAGGTTCCTGGCTCCTGCCTTTGGTCTGGCCCTGCCCTGTCTATTGTAGCCATTTGGGAACTGAATGAGTAGGAGGAAGATCTCTAACTCTGACATTCAAATAAATAAATGTTAATAAAAAAGATGATGTAGGTGGTTTTGCCTAATATTAACTCTACTAATGTCAAGATGTCACATCCTTCCCCTTTTTCTCTACCATAATCAAAATGTAGCTCTCATTTTCTGTTCCAGTAGAGCTCTGTTGGCTCCCACTATCTCATACACATCCCAGCCAGCAGAAGAGAAAATGGGCAAAAAGAGGACATTTCTGGCTGAAGAGCTCAAACTAGAAGTGATAGTTCCATTCCTCACATGTTATGTTCCTGGACTTAGTTGAATAGATAGAACTAGAACAATACAAATTCTAGGAATTTTATATCAAAGAATGAAGAGAAAGTGGACATTGCAGACAAAATTCAATCTCCAGCACAGTAGTCATACATTTTTACTTCATTTGCTTAAATTAACCAAGTACTTGTGATTTGTTTATGTGCCTGGTAGACTTCTAGATAGTTGAAGAACTAGGAATAAGCAAACTAAGGTTAATATCCCCAAATAGATACTATTTCTGTTTATTCAGTGAGACAAATTAAAATGCAAATAAGAAAGCAAATCAATTATGTCATGGATTTGCAATAATAGTTTGTAACAGGGAGAGAACTTAGTCTTGAAAAAAGAATAAGATTGGCCAAGAGAAGAAGAAACCAAAGAACAGTCTTCACAGGGAGAACAGAAATATTAATGAAGAGTTTGACTTTTCTAAGAACTTAAAGATTATTAGTGGAAGCAATAGCAAAAATAGCAATGTAAAGATTTAATTATTTTTCTTAAAATATTGGAGGCTGGTGTGTTGTGCAATGGGTTAGGCTTCCACAATCATCCAATATCAGAGCAATGGTGAGTCCTGGCTACTCTGCTTGTGAGCCACCTTCCTGCTAATGGCCCAAGTACTTGGGCCTTTGTTACCTATGTGTGAGTATAGAGTGGAGTTCCTTGCTCCTGGCTTTGACTTGGCCCAGCTCTGGCTGTTACAAGCATTTGGAGAATGATCCAGCAGATGGAGGATCTCTCTCCCTCTCTCTCTGTCTCTCTCACTGTTACTTTGCCTTTTCAACAAATAAATCTTTAAAAATGTTGAAAGAAAGCTGTCAACCAGAAACTCTATAGCCAATGAAAATATTCTTTCAAAAGCTGGAAAAGTCTAGAAGGATCTTTAAACATTTTCACTTTGTCATATGTTAATCTAGTGCATCATTGGACTTCTGTATCCACTAAATTTGACCTATCAAAATCCTTCATGGGGCCAGTGCTATGACGTAAAGCTACCACCTGCAGCACTGGCAGCCCGTATGGGCACCAATTCGTGTCCCAGCTGCTCCACTTCTGATCCATCTCCCTGCTAATATCCTGGGGAAATTAGTAGAAGATGGCCCAAGTGTTTGGACCCATGAATCTATGTAGAAGACCCAGGAGAATCTCCTGGCTCCTAGCTTCAGCATGAACATTGAGGCCATTTGAGGAATGAATCAGTTGATGAAGATCATTCTCTCTGTGTCTCTTTGTAACTCTGCTTTTCAAGTAAATAAAATAAAACATATTTTTTTAAAAAGCCCTACAACAAGGTCCAAGATTTTCAAAGTTTTATTATATTTCCTTCCTGAATAATTCATTTTGCAAGCTTTTACTCATCCTTGAACTTACTTTCATCTTTTACAAATGTTCTTTCAAAATATGACTCTGCTGACCTTTAGATGTTCTCTTCATTTCTATTGAAATATTGAGATTATACTATTGGAATATTATTTTTCACTATTTGTTTATTTGAAAGTAGAGCTACAGAGGGAGGGAGAGAAGTGGAGGAAGGTGCAAGAGAGAGAGAGAGAGAGCGAGAGAATCTTCCATGGTGGTTCACTTCCCAAATGGCTACAAAGCCACAGAGCCAGAACCAAGGAGCTCCATCCTGGTCTCACACATGAGTGGCAGGGGCCCAAGCTCTTGGTCATCTTTTGCTGATTTTCCTAGGCCATCAGCAAGGGGCTGAATCAGAAGTGAAACAGCCAGGATATGGAGCCCATATGAGATGCCAGCATCGAAGATGGCGGCTTAACTCTGCTACACTACAATGCTGGGCTCATAATATTTTTGAGTGATTGTGTCTTGACATTTTCATTAAATTTTCTTTCTCTGGATTTTTGAAACTTATTGATTACATTTTGAAGACTGACTATTTGCTAAATTCAAAATTCCCTGCTTATAATAGTGTCAATTTCGCCATAAACTAGAGTGTCAAATTGTTAAATCAACATCAGGAGTCACTGTGTACTTACGTCTCATGAGGGATCTGTCCTTAATGTGTTGTCCAATGTGAAGTAATGCTATAACTAGTACTGAAACAGTATTTTACACTTTGTGTTTCTGTGTGGGTGCAAACTGATGAAATCTTTACTTAGTATATGTAGTATATGCTGAATCAATCTTCTGTATATAAAGATAATTGAAAATGAAAAAAAAAACTTGGTGTTAAATTGGAAATTGCATAGATAATTAATCAACTTAAAAAAATATCATGTAGGATCTCTGTCCTTAATGTGCTGTACATTGTGAATTAATACTATAACTAGTACTCCAACAGTATTTTTCACTTTGTGTTGCTATGTGAGGGCAAACTGTTGAAATCTTTACGTAATATGTACTTAACTGATCTTCTGTATATAAAGAGAATTGAAAATGAATCTTGATGTGAATGGAAGGGGAGAAGGAGCGGGAAAGGGGAGGGTTGTGGGTAGAAGGGAAGTATGGGGGGGGCATTGTAATCCATAAGCTGAACTTTGGAGATTCATATTCTTTAAATAAAAGCTTTATATAAAAATAGTGTCAACTTATTTCAACGTTAATTTCACAAAATGTATGTACCTTTTCAGAATATTGGAAAATTTTGAGTTGAATAGATTACACTTGAAAATGAAGTACAACTATAATGACCTCAGTAAAGGCAAGGTTATATTTATTTTCTAAGATAATAAACCTTTGGTTTTTCAGGAGTAGATATTCCATGCCTTGAGTTACAAATTACAATAAGTTATGCATGAGCAATAGTTAGATCACTGGTCCATACACTCTCAAAGTTGTGAAAATTGAAGTTCATGAGACATGGCCCTGTCGAATGATAAAGCACAGCATTGACACCACAGTGCAGCTACCCGCAGACTCTCAGATTCCTTCCCTGCAGTCTGAAGCTGTCACTCAGTGTTAGGCCTTCCTGTCATGGGTAGAGAATGATTTGAAATGGATGCATAGATTAAGGAATAAAGTACAAGACGACGATAGACAATTTTTGTGTTTTTTACCATATACCCTATCGAGTTAAGTGGGTTACAGCATGGATTAAAGGACAGAGATTAAAAACTAAATTGAGATAGTCTTTTTGTTTGGTATAACCTGTAACCAAATGACCCCCACATTTATTCTACTGATACTTCACTTACACAGATCAATTGCATCTGTCTAGCTATATATATGTCAGGAGAATGTAGTAACATTTATTGTAACAATGAAAATATCCAAAGCAATTTATGTATGAAAAATTGAATAGGTTTATAACTTAAATATGCATTAATGATGTGTTCTTACAAAAATCAGTCCAATTTGTAACTTCAAACAATTATATCCAGCTTTTGATCATTGAATATAGTATTGATCTGCTATGATAAAGCTTGACTAAAGCATCACTTTTCTATGGATAAGCAGAACATTGATGTTTGTTGGACCCAATGACTTATAAAACAGGCAGCTGTGGGTGCAGAGCTCCCTACTAATCCCCTGTGATACATTGGAATATTTAGCCCTCACTCAGGCATTTTGAAGAGGTGATTTACTGTGCTAACCAAAGCTACAAAGAAAAGGTGCAAATCCAGTGCTATGTAAGCAAGAGAATCAGTAGATCATATAACTAATTAAAAGTGAGAATATTTTCTGATGCACTTTTCAATAGTCTAAATTTTGGGTTACATTCTGCCTAGCAGGACTTGCAATGAAGACAGTCAAAACTATTTACAGCTTAAATATTCTTAACAAGGAATATATACCTTCTCAAATGGAGTAACAGAATGTATGCAAACACTGAAAAAAAGTACTTTCAAAGTCTCAAACTGTTTATGTGGAAACATTTTATGATCATATTTAGAATGTTTCTTTGTCCTCTCTCATTTTCAGATGTATTTCTTTTACAAAAGCTAGGAGGAAAACACACGAAACTCAACTTCATTAAATAGAGATTTTATTGTCTATAGCTTGATACAACATACCGAGATGAATAATGAATATATTAAATTCATAATCTTGGCAGCTCATGTTCCTAAATCTGGTTGCATGTACAAATGTGAACAGAAAACATGAATGCAAGAATGTAAAAGAACTGAAGTTCCTCCAGCTGAGATTATCAGCTCTTCAATCTCGACAGTGTGTTCTTTGGTGTCCCCATTGCGTGGAGGAAAACGTTTCTCTTCCAAGGGATCCAACACTGAGCATAGAGTTTTAATAAATGGCATGTGTTTCCCTTTCCCCTGCTCAGTTTCACAAAGGCTTCTAAGGCTATGAAACATGTGTGTACCTAGGAACTGGAGATCAAAGGTTTAAGACAGGAATTTATTAGGTTTAATTGCTTAATCACCATTTTGGACCAATAAACAACAAATTACTTTCTTATTGACTATCTGAAAGTACCTCTCTCTGGGTAAGGGGAAACTCAATGAAGTTGCATTTTAATTGCTCAGCTTTAAATTATGCAAAAGCATTGAAAAATGTTTACATAAACTAAAGTAGAAAGTAACTTCTGAAATTCATATGACAAAACACTTTAAAAAATATATCATGAGAATATGTTTAATAAATTAATACTCAATAAAATTAATATATAACATATTATAAGGATGTTGAAAATAGTAGATATTAACCAACTGATGTATGCTTTCAATGATTACTTAATGTAGTTTAAGTACATTAGTTTCATCAACACTAATATATAGATTTTCCTCCCATTTTTATACCACTGAAATCAGGATATGGAAGTAGTTGTGAACTAGTTGTCACTGCCTGCTCATTTAAATTTAAATGAAAAGAAAGGACATAGAGTTAGAATATGCCAGGGAATTCCAATACAATCCCATCAAGGTGGCATGTACCAAGGCCATCTCACTAGTCCAAGTGATCAATTTCAGTTCACAATTGATCACACTGATAGGTCTAAGAGTCAAAGGGATCACACAAACAAGACTAGTGTCTGCTAATACTAACTGATAGAATCAAAAAGAGAGATAACGATCCAACATGGGAAGCAAGATACACAGCAGACTCATAGAATGGCAGATGTCCTAAATAGCACTCTGGCCTCAGAATCAGCCCTTAAGGCATTCAGATCTGGCTCAAGAGCCCATGAGAGTATTTTAGGCATGGAAAGCCAAGACACTCTGGAAAAAAAAGAAGACCTAAATGAAAGATCTCTGTGAGTGAGATCCCAGTGGAACAAATGGGGCCATCAAAGAAGGAGGTACCTTTCTCTGAAGGGAGGAGAGAACCTCCACTTTGACTATGACCCTGTCGGAATAAGATTGAAGTCAGCAAACCCTAAAGGCTTCCATAGCCTCGGCAACTCATGACTAGAGCCTAGGGAGATTACTGACTCCATAAACAAGAGTGTCAAATTGTTAAATCAACATCAGGAGTCACTGTGTACTTACGTCTCATGAGGGATCTGTCCTTAATGTGTTGTCCAATGTGAAGTAATGCTATAACTAGCACTGAAACAGTATTTTACACTTTGTGTTTCTGTGTGAGTGCAAACTGATGAAATCTTTACATAGTATATACTGAATCAATCTTCTGTATATAGATAATTAAAAATGAAAAAATAAATCTTGGTGTTAACTTGGAAATTGCATAGAAAATTAATCAATTTAAAAAATATATATCATGTAGGATCTCTGTCCTTATTGTGCTATACATTGTGAATTAATACTATAACTAGTACTCCAACAGTATTTTTACTTTGTGTTGCTCTGTGAGGGCAAACTGTTGAAATCTTTCCTTAATATATAGTAAACTGATCTTCTGTATATAAAGAGAATTGAAAATGAATCTTGATGTGAAGCAAGGGGAGAGGGAGTGGGAAAGGGGAGGGTTGCGGGTGGGAGGGAATTTATGGTGGGGGAAGCCATTGTAATCTATAAGCTGTATTTTGGAAATTTATATTCTTTAAATAAAAGCGTTATAAAAAAGAAAAAAAAGAAAAAAAAAGAAAGGACATAGATAATAGTGGGACAGTATTCTAAACATACTGCCTCAACAGCACTATTAATATTATGCAGTATAACTTAAGTAGAAAATCAAAAATATTGACAAATGCAGGTTAAAGCATTTTTCGAATGTTAGAAATGTCCAAAGGAATTTTGCAAGTTCATCATCATCCAGTTTATCTTGAAGAAACACATATGCAGGTGCATGTCTTCATATCAATATCAAGTTATAACTAAAACATTTATTAATAACTATAAATTAAAATGTTGGTGTTATTATAAAGAATTGCACCATAATGTAATTTAATGGAAAGCATCTTTTTCTCCACAGTGAGAAACGAAGTGCCGGTGTGTCTTCGGTATAGCGCATCCCCACAACCCCATGCGTCACCCCCGATTTCAGGGGGAATGTGAGGATGACTTCCATGCTCACTGGCACTGTCTAAATTCAGGATCCCAGGCTCAGTTTGTGGAGTAATGCAAACTAAGGCAGATGGTATCCTAGGTTTAACAATACTAATTGATGAGAGCAAATTTTTGTTTTCTACAACAAAAGCAGAAGCAACATTTAAGGATAATTTAAAATACCTGAAAGTTATCTATCGACTTACTCTTATGAAATTCCTGTTCACATAAAAATTGTAAAGCCACCTGCAATCACTTACTATTCCCACCATTCTAAATGCCAAAAGGGTACTTAATCTCTGACATATATTACAACCAATATCTCCAATTAATGGAATACAGGCGTGATCTATAATTCAAAACACTTGAACTTTCATACAGTAATAGAATACAGATTGTTAAGAACATTTATATGGGGTAAAAACACTCACAGGTTTCATCATGATAAGAAAATGCCTCAAATTGTGAGTAATTTGTGAAAAGCATGAAGTCCTAAGAATTACAAACTTGTTAGTATACCTCTGCCTTTTCATACTAGCAAAAAATGGACATCAAAGACTTCTTTAGGCATGCTTAGTGATGATTTTATAACAGAGATACTAACTCATTGCAACATAATGGAAAAAGCTTGCTGTGCCACTCTCATAATTTTTGTTTAAATAAGTATTTTGTTTTTTTTTTCTTGTGAGTGTCAATACTTTATTTTGGTGTAAAGACAGGAAGCTGGAAAATACACTGTATTTAAAATTTTCTTGGTTCCCCCATGCGTTGTGGAGTATTTTGATCAACTGTAATTTCATAGATATCATGTTCAACATATTATGTGATGTAGAAACTTGCAAATTATTGATAAGAAACAACCTTTGTAAACCCTAATATTACCCAATGTAGATAAATGGCATAAAATCTGCAGAACACAGCTTGTTCTAAAATGAGTAGAAAACAGTCAAAATATGAATTATATATTAAACATTAAAAATGGATGTCCAATTTGAGAAAGAAATCCTGTCAGGTGAAAAAGAAGACCCCCTTGAGGCTGCTTTGCAAATCAGGAGACTCTAGGCATATGAAGAAGGGAGAACCTTTACAGTAGAAGCATATGAACCATGAGCAGGGACACAAATCTATGATTAAATAAATGTTAAAATTAAAAGAAAAATAAGAAATGAAGGAGGAAGGAGGTTGGGCATGAGGGGGAGAGGGAGAGTAGCACGGGAAGTATCACTGTGTTCTTAAAATTGTATATAGGAAATACATGAAAATTTTCACTTTATGTAAATTTTAAAAATTAAAAAAGTCAATGTAAAATTTAAAAAAAAATTCAATGATGGGTGCAGGTGCTGTGGCATAGCAGGTAAAGCCACTGCCTGCGACACCAGCATCTCACATGGGCATCAGTTTAAGTCTTGGCTGCTACACTTCAGAGCCAACTCCCTCTTAATGGTTGGGGAAAGCAGTGGAAGATGGCTCCAGTGCTTGGGCCCCTGCTGCCCACTTGAGAGACCTGAATAAATTTCCTGGTTCTATCTTTTGGCCTGGCTCAACCCTGCTCTTTGTGACCATCTGGGCAGTGAACCAGTGGATGGAAAATCTCTCTTTTCCTGTCTGTCTCTCCCTCTCTCTCTGCAACTCTGAATTTTAAACAAATAAACACATCTAAAAAAAATCATTGTGGTCTGATAAAGGTCTCCTGGCTTACAATTTCATTGTAAGAATAATGGCTGTGGAAATGCAAATTCAAGAAGTAAGAAATCGATCAATCCTTGGGATGCAAAGGTAAATAAGACACATTTATTTGACCCAAGGAGCTTACTCGCAAGTGGGGGGAAGAGGGAGTGGAACTCAAAATGTGCCAATGAATTACTGCAATACTGTGAGATAAGTGCAATTAAGAAGCTAGTTGAAAAGTACAGGGGTAAATAGAGAAGTGATTATGTCTTGAAAAAAATTAGGAAGTCTTATTGAGGGCATTTTCAAATTGATTGTTGAAGAATCAGGGTTTTGCCAGATGGAAAAGTCCAGGCAGAATGTAACACAAAATGAAAAGGCCAAAATCTACAAATGGCAGAGTGTGTTTCTAGTTTGTTTGTTTGTACCTGCCTTGTTTCAGTAAGCATTTAAAGTGATTTATGTTCCAGTCATTCCTATACTGGAATGGCTAAAGATGAGACTAAGAGATGGGCAGGACATATATAATCAAGAGATTTGCATTTGATGCTAATTAATATGAATTTTATATTATGGAAAATGAACTCAAGGAGTGATATAATCAGATTTGTGTTTTAGGAATTTTCTGTATATTGAATGAATGAACAAAAACTTGAAGAATCATATGTAACAGACTTACGTGATTTCATTTTGTAAAAGACAAACAATCATGTGTGTATATTTATGTGTGTTTATATACACATGTAAATGCAAAGGAAAATGTCAGAAAGGATACACATTAATTTGTTCACAGTGATAACCTCTGGGAAATGAGATTGGAGGGTTGTCTGTATACCAGGTGAGTTATTATGTTTTATTTCTGTATTTGAATTTTTAAGTATGTATTTTTATAATAAAACTTTAAAAAAAAAAAGAAGTAAGAAAGTGAGTAACTACCACTAGAGAAAATCAATTGTTCTTGAAGGGAGTTTGGAGAAGGAAAAGAAAATAGATTAATCCCTACATTTCCTCATTTCTTAATATTTTCATGATGTATGTTGTCAGTTAGAAGTACCACGATCCCTTTTCAGAAATAATATGAAATCGGATTTCTTTGTTTCGAGATTTGTTGATAACAAAAGAGTCTGTGCTTTGGTTGAACAGCTCCCGCATCATTTCTCTGATGCTAAGGGCATCAAAACCCATGGTAATAGAGAAATACTCAGAAAATAGTAGGAATTAAATTTGGTGCCTTATGTGCCTGCATCGCACAAAGGTGGAGGTTCATGAGGACAAGGGGCTGGCAATGGGGTATAGCAGGTAAAACCACTGCCAGCAGTACTGGCATCTCATAAGGGTGCAGCTGCTGGCTGCGAGTGCAGGTTCAGTTCTGGCTGCTCCACTTCTGATCCAGCTCTCTCTGCTACAGCCTGGGAAAGCAGAAGAAGATGCTCCAAGTCCTTGGGCCCCTGCACCTGTGTGGGAGACCCAGAAGAAGCTCTTGGCTCATGGCTTGGATTGGCCCAACGCTGACTGTTGTGGCCATTTGGGGAGTGAACCAACAGATGGAAAAGAAAAAGTCTGTCTCCCCCCTCTCTATCTGTAAATCAATCTCTCGAATAAATAAATAAAATCTTTTAAAAATTAGAAATTAAATTTGAACAATTTAATAAATGTATATCTGTTGAATATTGGGGATTTTAAATAGAAAATAAAAGTAATAATAATTAACTTCAATATAGAAAAAAGTATACAGATTTAAAAGTGAGGAAAAAAACACCCCCAATTGAAGAGTCCAGAGAACACTTTAAACATTGTACCTTATGACTTAACAGTTACAGAGAATAAGTATACTGAAGTTGTCCAATTCTACTGTCACTTAACTAGTTGTGTCATCTTGTTCAAATTACATGGTTTCCCAGAGTCTTGGTTTATTTGTAAAATGAAAAAATAATGCATAAGATTACTATGAACATCAAACAAATCATATACATAAATTTCTTAAAGAAATACTTGGCACATACTATTCAAAGGATATTTGCTACATATTTATGAATGCTCATGAATTTGCATGCAAAATAGTTCACAGGAGAAAAACAGCAGGAGGATCACACAATGCAGTTAACTTGAAAAATTTTCTTTGTAGATTTAACTCAAAAAATTTAAATTGTATTCATCAAGAAAACGTATCAGCAATCTTTCTTGTAACGGTCATGGGACACATTTTAGACCTTAACTGCCATACAGGCTCCATTGCAGCTACTCAGCTGTGCCATAGAAGCAGGGAATCCGACGTTGACAACACTTAAATACACTGGGATGATTTTCCAATAAAACTTTATTTATAAAAACAGACAGTGAGCTAATCTGACCCACAAACCTGGGTATACTGATCTCTGACCTCGAACATCATTTTTTTTTACTGCATAAACTATAATATTTGAAATGTATTCAGTCAGTGTCCAATTCTTGCACATGCAGTCTTTTCCCCCAAATTTAGTTTTGCAAACTTTTGCACTTACTTTGATTACTTCTTTAAATGAAGTAGCTTATTTTTGGGATTGAGTGTTATGCACATTTGAAAGCCTTTATTGGGCATACCTTGACATCCAAGAAATTTGAAACAAATTATGCTAATATCACAGTGTTTGAGAACCTCACCTTATTAATTTTCTTGCCTAAACTGGACATTTATTTGGGGAGATTCTCTTAGATATAACCAGCATTCAATTTTGTAAATCAAAGTAATCAATGTTAACTATTTTATTTGACATTTAAAGGCAATTTATAAAATAAATAATTTCAGATGAACATGTCTTAAAGTTATTACTTAAAATGTTTCTCATTGAAATATGTTAGAAAGGGAAAATTATATGAAATTTTGCTGTTTTGTGAAAATCTCTTGAAAGTTTTTCCAAGAAAGTATGTTTTCCATATAACCCTTGCGAATCCTCACCAAGAAAAGTGGCTGTAATCTTGTATCTAGTGATATTTCAGAAAACAATCAATAGCTTGAGGCCAGTGTTGTGGCGCAGAGGGTTAAGCTACTGCCTGAGATGCTGGCATCCGATATTGGAGCAATTGTTTGAGTCCTGTACGTTCCACTTCTAATTCAGCTTCCTGCCAGTGTGCAAGGAAGGCTGGATATGATGGCCCAAGGGCTTGTGCCCCTGCCACTCATGTGGGAAATTTGGATGGGGTTCCTAAGTTCTGGCTTTAACCATTTCGGGAATGATCCGGAGATTGGAAGCTCGCTCTCTCTCTCTCTCTCTCTCTCTCACACACACACACACACACACACACACACACACACTGCCTCTCAAATAAATAAATAAATCTTTAAAAATAACATTCATTTAGTTCGATCATTTTCACTAAATGAAAAAGTTCACCCTAAATTTTCATTTTTTTGTACCTCTCTCAATACACATAATGGAACAGATGCTTTGGAAACTTTTTGCTGGGATGACTTTTTGTCTCCCAGCATACTTCTCCATTTCCCTTCACAGTGAGAGAACCCTGCTCTCCGTGTCAGAGTCCCCAGTAAACCAGCGTGGGGAAGGGGTCTTTTTACAAAAGCCCACTCTCTGCTCTTTGACGGACGTCGATCCTTTTGCGGACACATAGGCTCATGACACATTCACCTCTTGTTAGCCCTGCCTTCAAACACTGTTGCATTGAGGATTAAGTTTCCAACACCAGAACTCTGGGTAACAAGTTGAAACCACAGTAGGTTATAGATAAAAGGAGCATAAGGAGAGAGTCAGTTCAACATTTAAAGCTTTTTCTAAGTCTTATCTTACATAAGTTGTATTCAAACAATAAGCTAACTAGCAGGATCATTGTGTTCGTGAAGCCAAAACCTCAGGATATTTAGAAATGCAATTAAAGCAAGCCCCAGTGTACGAAGTATTCATTTGCTTCTAGAACATTTAAACCTGGAGTTTAGTTTTGATAGACTCAAGTAGGAAAGAGAGAAGTTGAGATTTGAGAAGAGACAGCTCAAAGGTTCTCCACAGAATAAGCTGATCCTGTAGAGGGTCAGAGTGGATTCTGCCCAGTATTGTATCTTATTCACTCTTCCATGCTAACAGAGCCTGTTGGGTTGTGCCAAGTATCAGTATTGGGAGAATGAAAAGTGAAAATGCCCTCATTGCCCACTCCCTGAGGCAGGTTCCAGAAATGCAGGAAGAGATGCTCTCTCACTCACTCTTGTTCTTCTGCTGCTGTCTTGTGATGGGGCAAGATGAAGGCTCTTGCCAGATGCAAGCCCTGTCCTTCGACTTCCAGACTCCAGAACTGTAAATAATGCAATTCTGTTCCTTATAAATGATGTAGTCTATGGTGTTCTGTTGTAACAGCACAAAAGTGGACCAAGGCATCCCACACACTATTAGTTACTGCTTAGAACTTAGCAGATTTTATGGGGTTGGCATTGTGGCATAGAGGGTAAAGCCAGCATCCCATGTGGACACAGGTTCATGTCCCAGTCGCTCCACTTCTGATCCAACTCCCTGTTAATGGCCGAGGAAAAGCATTAGAAGATGATCCAGGTGCTTGGGCCTATGCCACCCACGTGGGAGACCCATATCATGAAGCACCTGGCTCCTGGCTTTGGCTTTGTAGTGACTGCAGCCATCTGGGGAGTGAACCAGTGGATGGAAGATCTCTCTGTTCTCTCTCTCTCTCTCTCTCTCTCTCTCTCTCTCTCTCTCTCTCCCTTCTCTCTTTCTCTCTCTCCCTCTCTAACTCTGCCTTTCAAATAAACCAATCTTAAAAAAACAACCTCAGTAGGTTTATGTTTATTGCCATGCATAAGCCTTCTTAAACTGCAATTAGTTATTTTTTACTTGTAGTTAAAGAACATTTATCTACAGTTTATAAACACACATTCACTTTATTATTATTCATTTAATTTTTAAAGAAATATTATAGTAACAAAAGACTTTCATAATCTTTATGTGACGAGTAGCAAAACACACAAATCTTTGTGAATTGTAAAATCAATTTGTTTTGCCTGTCAGGAAGCAAATAATACAGGAAAATTTGGAATCCTTAATAGGTACTTCATAGCTCTAGTCCCATCATCTACTCGCAGAGCAGCTGTCACAATTAGTTTGATATGTCTCTAATCAGTTTTTACTTTTACTTCATATAAATGCATCCATAAACAACATTTGAAATTGTGTTATGTGGATAATGTGCACAATGTAATAGACTTGGATCTTTCTATTTCTTTTGATTTTATCCAGCTATGTTGTGAAATTCAAATCTTATTAATTCATTTTAATTGACTTAAAGTGTTCCATCAGATGGACATACTTAAAGATTCAGATCCTCTATGATGACGTACCAAAGGCTTCTTATTTTTCACTATGATAATCAGCCCACACCAGAAAGTTCAATGAGCAGCTGGACCAGAGTTCTTGGGTATGTCCAAGAACCGAGATAGCTGGGTGAGGCTGTGTGTATTCCCAACAGCAGGTACAGTGTCAAGTATGTGTTTTCCAAAATTCTGGCTTTCTCCTTAAAGTGATAGGTGTCCTTGAAACAATGTCCATTACTTTCCCTGAAAGGACAGGTGTATTTGTTTGTTAATAGAATTCCCAACAATGTTTGTCGAATACACAAGCTCTTGATGTTATTTTTTTCCTAAGTAAAAATGGCATTGAATGAAAAAAAAAATGACTCCTTTAAATTGGCAACTCAATTACAAAAGTATAGACATCACACCATTACATAGCACAAGACTGAAGTGTATCTCTCCTTCTGTCACACAGAACATGTAAAACACATAATTCCAGAGGGAAGATTTAAGAAAATTAATGTTTTTGATGCTTCAACAAGAATTTTTAAGATTTATTTATATAAAGGGAGCTGATTTCATGTATAAATAGTTTTAAGAACATAATGATAAGTTTTATATATTTCATGTATATATGGTTTTAAGGACATAATGATCCTTCCCACCTCTCCTCTCTTAGTTCCACTATCCTTCTTTCTTATTTTTTCTATTAATTTTCATGTTGACATATTTTCAATTTACTTTATAATCACAAACTTAATTCCAAATTAATCTATAGGAGTGAAAATTCACACTGTAAAATTCAAAGATTGTTTACAGCCCTTGTCTCACCTGTTGAGGAACAGCATTTTTTTCTTCATACTACCTGTTGAACTCTTTTACTTACTGTAGGGTTAATCTTATGAGTATCAGGTAAACTGACAATTGATCTTAGTATAAAATAAGAATAGGAGTAGGAGAGGGAGAAGGAAGGTCAGGAGTGTGGGCAGGAAGGAGGGGAGAGTAGAAAGTATCACTATGTTCCTGAATCTGTATATAGGATATGCAAGAAATTTTTTATATGTTAAATAAATTTTTAAAAATAAAGAGAGAAAGAATTCATCAAATAATAAGTAGAGAGACCACTATTCCTCAGGAGTATAGACAAGGACTATAAACAATAATCAAGTCTTAAGATGTCAATTTCACTTACATGCATTTTTTTTGTACTTTGTAGACAAGAGAAAGCATATTTGTCTTTTGGGGACTGGATTATTTCATGAAGTATAACGGTATCCAATTTCATCCATTTTGCTGTGAAAACAGGATTTCATTCTTTTTTATGGCTGAGTTGTATCCATCATGTATATATGTTCTTTATTCAGTCATCAGTTGGTGGACATTGGGAGTGATTCTAAATCTTAGATACTTTGAAATGAGCTGCTATAGACATAGGGTACAAATAACTCATGTTCTGATTTCATTTCCTTTAGGTAAATTCACAGGAGTGGTAGGGTGGGTCTATTTTCATATTTCTGAGCTATCTCCATGTTGTCTTCCACAACAGCTGTACTACTTTACATTACCACCAACAGAGGATTAGGGTATAATTTCAACCACATGCTTATCAGCATTAATTTTTTAAAATTATTTTTGGATGATAGCCATTCTGCTTGAGGTAAGTTGAAACCTCATTATGGGTTTTATTTGCATTTCCCTAATAGCTTGAACATTTCTTGAGCATTTCTTACTATGTCTGTTGGCCATTTGTATTTCAACTTTGAGAAATGCCTGTTCATATCCTTAGCCCATTTATTGACTGGATTATTGTTTTGTAGTTGTTGAGTTTCTTAAGCTCCTTATATACTCATGATATAATCTTTTATCAGATGCATAGTGTGCATATATATTTTTTCCATTCTTTCAGCTGCCTCTGCACTTTGTTGAGCATTTTCTTGCTATACAGAAGCTTACTGGCTTGATGTAATCCCATTTGTCTCTTTTGCTTTTATTGCCTGTGTTTCTGGAGTTTTAACCAAGCAGTCTTTGTCTATGCCAATGCCTTGCAGTGTATGTACACCCTATGTTTCCCTCTAGTAATTTGATAGCATCAGGTCATAGATTTAGATTCTTCACCCATTGTGAGTTGATTTTTGTGTAGGGAATAAGGCAGGTATCTGATATGCATTTGCACATGTAGATTCAATTTTCCCAGCACCATTTGTTGAAGAGATTGTCCTTTCTCCAGGAACTGATTTAGGCTTGTTTGTCAAAGATTAGTTGGTTGTGCTTGTGTGGATTTCTGAGATTTCTAATCTGTTCCATTGTTATACATGTCTATTTTTGTGCCAGTACCAAGTTGTTTTGATTATAACTGTCTTTTAATATGTATTGAAATCTGGTATTGTGATGCCTCTGGCTTTGTTTTTCATTGTTTAAGATAGCTTTAGCTATTCAAGGTCTCTTGTGTTTCCATTTGATTTTTAGCATCATGTTTTCTAGATATGAGAAGAATGCTGTTAGTACTTAAATTGGAATCACATTGAATCTGTAAATTGCTATCAGTTGTATGGACATTTTAATATTAATTCTTTCAACCCACTAACATGGAAGATTTTTCATGTTTCTGTGTGTCTTCTATTTCTTTCCTTAATGCTTTATAATATCCACTATAGAGAATTTTATGTCCTTGGTTAAATTTATCCCAATGTATTTAATTTTTGTAGCTATTGTGAATGGGATTGATCTTAAAAATTCTTTCTCAGCCATGGCATCATCTGTATATAAGAAGTTATTGATTTTTGTGTGTTGATTTTATATCCTATAACTTTGTCAAACTCTCTTATGAATTTCAATAAGCCCTTAGTGGAGTCTTTGGTTCTATGAACAGGGTCATACTATCTGAAAACAATGATAATTAGACTTCCTCCTTTTCCTTGGTATATCTTTGATTTCTTTTTCTTTCTTAATGGCTCTTGCTAAAATATTCCTACTATATTGAATAGTAATTGTGAGAGTGGACATCCTTGTCTGGTTCAGGATCTTAATGGAAATGTTTGCAGTTTATCCCCATTCACTGTGATGTTGGCTATGAGTTTGCCATACATTGCCTTGATTGTGTTTAGCTATGTTCCTTCTATACCCAATTCATTTGAAGTTTTTATCATGAAAGGATGTTGCATTTTATTAAATGCCTTCTCTACATCCAATGAGATAATCATGTGAATTTATTTTTCAATTTGTTAATGTGATGTGTCATGTTTTTTGATTATTGTATATTGAACCTCCCCTATGGACCAGGGATAAATCCTACTTGGTCCAGGTGGTTGATCTTTTTTGATGTGTAGTTAGATTTGCTTAGCTGCTATTTTGCTGAGGATTTTTGCATCTGTGTTCATCAGAGATAGTGATCTATAGTTCTCTTTCATTGTACCTTTTTTCTGGTTTTTATGTTAAGGTGATGCTGGCCTCCTAGAAGAAGTTTGGGAGGATTCCGTCCCCTTCCATTTTGTGAGTAATTTAAGAAGGATTGGGAGGGAGCTGGTACCCTGGTGCAGCAGGTTAACACCCTGGCCTGAAGCACTGGCAACCCATATGGGTGCCGGTTCGAGTCCCAGCTGCTCCACTTCCAATCCAGCTCTGCTGTGGCCTGGGAAAGCAGTAGAGGATGGCCCAAGTCCTTGGGTCCCTGACCCATGTGGGAAACCCAGAAGAAGCTCCTGGTTTCTGGCTTCAGATCGGCACAGCTCCTGCCATTGAGGCCAACTGGGGAGTAAACCATTAGATGAAAGACCTCTCTCTCTCCCCACCCCCATCCCCAACACTCTTCTCTCTCTGTGTAACTGTGACTTTCAAGTAAATAAATAAATCTTTAAAAAGAAGAAGAATCGAAACTCATTCTTTAAAAGTTTGGTAGAATTCAGCAATAAAAGTTGGGATTCTCTTTGTTTGCAGGGTCTTTATTACTGATTCATCTACATCTTGGTTATTCGTCTGTTTAGGTTTTCTACGTCTTCGAGCCCCAATTGTTGGACATTTGTATGTGTCTAGAAATCTATCCATTTCTTCTAGATTTTCCAACTTGTTGGCATATAGCTGTTTGTAGTAGTTCTTGGTTATTCTTTTTATTTCTGTATTATCCATTGTAAGAGTTTCTCTTCCATCTCTGTGTTTTTCTTTCTTTCTTTTTTTTTTATAAAACTTTTATTTAAAGAATATAGATTTCCAAAGTATAGCTTTTGGATTACAGTGGCTTCCCTGCTGATAACTTCCCTCCCACCCACAACCCTCCCCCTTTACCCGCTCCCTCTCCCCTTCCATTCACATAAAGATTCATTGTCAATTCTCTTTATATACAGAAGATCAGTTTAGTACATATTACGTAAAGATTTCAACAGTTTGCCCTCACATAGCAACACAAAGTGAAAAATACTATTGGAGTACTAGTTATAGTATTAATTCACAATGTACAGCACATTAAGGACAGAGATCCTACATGATATTTTTTAAAAAATTGATTAATTATCTATGCAATTTCCAATTTAACACCAAGGTTTTTTTTTCATTTTCAATTATCTTTATATGCAGAAGATCGATTCAGTATATATTAAGTAAAGATTTCATCAGTTTGCATCCACACAGAAAAACAAAGTGTAAAAAATACTGTTTCAGTACTAGTTATAGCATTACTTCACATTGGACAACATATTAAGGACAGATCCCTCATGAGATGTAAGTACACAGTGACTCCTGATGTTGATTTAACAATTGACACTCTTGTTTATGGCGTCAGTAATCTCCCTAGGGTCTAGTCATGAGTTGCCGAGGCTATAGAAGCCTTTAGGGTTCGCAGACTTTGATCTTATTCCAACAGGGTCATAGTCAAAGTGGAAGTTCTCTTCTACCTTCAGAGAAAGGTACCTCCTTCTTTGATGGCCCCATTCATTCCACTGGGATCTCACTCGCAGAGGTCTTTCATTTAGGTCTTCTTTTTTTTCCAGAGTGTCTTGGCTTTCCGTGCCTAAAATATTCTCATGGGCTCTTGAGCCAGATCTGAATGCCTTAAGGGCTGATTCTGAGGTCAAGGTGCTATTTAGGACATCTGCCATTCTATGAGTCTGCTGTGTATCTCGCTTCCCATGTTGGATCATTCTTTCCCTTTTTGATTCTATCAGTTAGTATTAGCAGACACTAGTCTTGTTTGTGTGATCCCTTTGACTCTTAGACCTATCAGTGTGATCAATTGTGAACTGAAATTGATCACTTGGACTAGTGAGATGGCCTTGGTACATGCCACCTTGATGGGATTGTATTGGAATCCCCAGGCATGTATCTAACTCTACCATTTGGGGCAAGTCTGATTGAGCATGTCCCAAATTGTACATCTCCTCCCTCTCTTATTCCCACTCTTATATTCATCTCTGTGTTTTTCAATTTGAATCTCTTCCTTTTTTTTTTTTCTTTTTTTGGTTAGTTAGGCAAATGGTTCATCAATTGTGTTTGTTTTTCAAAAACATCAATTCATTTTACTGATATTTTGTGTACTTTTTAAAATTTCATTTTTTAATTTTCCTCTAATTTTTATTATTTCTTTGCTTACTTTGGTTTTGGTTTGTTATTGTTTTTCTAGGTCCCATCAAGTATATTTGTAAGTGATTTTTTTAACTGTAAGTATGTGGCACTGATGAATACAATGACTACAAGTTCAGTTTGGTGCCCTAGTAGTTCAGATGCATTTTCAGTATTAGCAAAGCATGAATCCACACAAAGGGAAAAAGTAGACTCATGTTAGCACACACATAACAGTTTTAAATTTATGACTCTCCTGAACATACCCAAGAAATCCCAGAGGTCTGTGGAGCATGTTGTGAGAATCACTGTATTAGATTGACTAATTTTTTATTAATACCTCCATTAGCATACCAAGGTGTTGGTTTTCCATGGAACATATTTTGAGAAAATTGGTATAAGTGAGATTTGAGAGAAAATCCCCTGTGGTAAAATGCCTAATCCTTTAGTGACTTCCTTCTTAAAAAATAAAGTGTTGACAACTTGAATCCCACTTTTATCTAAGGCCTATAGGCTTAAATTTCCTAGTAACATCTCTCTAGGAACTAAAAGAAATTTTCTTTTGAAGAAGAAGAAATCTGCTTTTCAAGAAGTAATCTTCTGCTTGAAGATCTTTAATTTAGTGATTCTACTGACTTGTCCCTTTGATACATGTGTATCCCTCATATGTTTAGAGAAAGTGATGTTGCTTTGTTTTTCAAAAATGTTCAAAAGAAAATATTCAAATGATCAAGTAATACCAAATGAGATTTTTGTCCTGCGACTATGAGTGCGATTTATCTTGATCTAGAAAGTTCTTGTTTCTAAAAGATTACTTGTAAAAAAGGACAGAAGTCATTCCATTTTCTCCCTTTGTTGGAACAGGCACTTGGAAAGTCTCAGGGGAATTTTGGCCATAAATAGTGGATACTCTCCTTCAATATCCACTTGCTGATGCACAAAACCAATGCCAGTTCAGGCCTTCTACTCTTCAGACAAGTTCTGGACAAGTGGTACTTTCAAGATTATGCAAGTGGATGAAAGAGAGTTAGTGCTCTCATTTGGTTTGGGGTGTGGGTGCGTTGTACTATAAAGAAGATAAAGATTAGGTGAAAACCCTTTACCAGTTCTCCTTGCATCTTGAAAGTAAACACATCAAATGATAGTCTGCCATAACAGAACTGCCTAGAAATGGGGACAAGTATGAACAGAGACATCAAGCAGATTGTTGTTCCTGGAATTCTTTAAAAGGGAAATCTGGACTAAGAAATTACATCTGTGAATAAGTGGATTTATTTAACGGTTTAGTGATACTATTATTAGTGATATTTGATAACGCATATTACTTTTGTTCTGGAATAAACATTCATAATTTGCAAATGAACTTTATTTAAAGATTTAGTTAGTTATTTAAAAGGCAAAGTGGGGAGACAGAGAGGGAGAGGCAGAGAAGGCAGAGAGAGAGAGAGAGAGAGAGAGAGAGAGAATCTTCCATTTGCTGGTCCACTCTCCAAATGGCTGTAATGGCCAGGGTTGGGCCAGACCAAAGCCAAGAGCTTCTTCCAGGCCTCTCACGTGGGTGCAGGGGCCCAAGTAATTTGGCAATCCTCCACTGCCTTTCTAGACACACTAGCAGGGAACTGTATTGCAAGTGGAACAGCTGGGTCTTGAACTGACACTCACATGGGATACTGCTGCCATTGGCAGTGTCTTTACCCACTAGACCACAGCACTTGCCCCCAAATGAACTTTTAAAATGAATTATATTTTTCTCTTGATTTCTACAGTTTTGTTCTTATATTTTAAATTTTTTTAAAAATTACTTTTTGAGGCCAGCGCTGTGGCTCAATAGGCTAATCCTCCACCTAGCAGCGCCAGCACACTGGGTTCTAGTCCCGGTCGGGGCACTGGATTCTGTCCCAGTTGCTCTTCTTCCAGGCCAGCTCTCTGCTGTGGCCCAGGAGTGCAGTGGAGGATGCCCAAGGTCCTTGGGCTCTGCACCCACATGGGAGACCAGGAGAAGCACCTGGCTCCTGGCTTCAGATCAGCGGCCACAGCATGTAGGCCACAGCGTGCAGGCCGCCATGGCCATTGGAGGGTGAACCAATGGTAAAGGAAGACCTTTCTGTCTCTCTCACTGTCCACTCTGCCTGTCAAAAAAATTACTTTTTGAAAGACACAGAAACAGAGAGAGAAGACAGAAAAGAGGGGAAGAGAGAGAGAGAGATCGATCTTCCATCCACTGGTTTTCTCCCCAAAAGCCTGTAATATCCAGGTCTGGGCCAGGCTGAAGCCAGGAAACTGGAACTGCATCTGGATCTCCCACATGGATTTCAGGGGCACAAACACTTGGGCTATTCCCCAGGTGCATTGGCAGGTAGCTGTATTGGAAGCAGAACATCTGAGACACAAACTGGCTCTCTGATATAGGATGCTAGCATCACAAGTTATGGCTTAAGCCACTGAGCCACATGCCAGTCACAGTTCAAAATTTCAAATCATCCTGCAGTTTAAGAGTAGAACTTTAAACAATGACTTGATCAGCCCTTGTCCTGACTGTCTTTATCCATTTTAGTATTTTTCTTTTTTTTTTGGTTCAACTTAATACTATGGGTTGCACTATTTAGTTAACACACAATTATTCTTAGGTGTTTAAATTTAACTGAAAAGTGATTGCTGTTAAATATAAGAGTGGGAATAAGAGAGGGAGGAGATGTTACAGTTTGGCACATGCTCAATCAGACTTGCCCCAAATGGTAGAGTTAGATACATGCCTGGGGACTCCAATTCAATCCCATCAAGGTGTCAGGTACCAATGCCATCTCACTAGTCACAGTGATCACTTTCAGTTCATAATTGATCATAATGATAGGATTAAGAGTCAAAAGGATCACATAAACAAGACTAGTGCTGCTAATACTAACTGATAGAATTAAAAGGAGAAAACATTCCAACATGGGAAGCAGGATACACAGCAGACCCATAGAATGGCAGATGTCCTACATAGCACTCTGACCTCAGAATCAGCCCTTAAGGCATTCGAATCCAGCTAAAAAGCCCATGAGAGTATTTCAGGCATGGAAAGCCAAGACACTCTGGAAAAAACAGAAGACCTAAATGAAAGACCTCTGCGAGTGAGATCCCAGTGGAAAGAATGGGGCCATCAAAGAAGGAGGGACCTTTCTCTGAAGGGAGGAGAGAACTTCCACTTTGACTATGACCCTGTCGGAATAAGATCAAAGTCGGCAAACTCAAAGGCTTCCATAGCCTTGGCATCTCATGACAAGACCTAAGGTGATTACTGACGCCATAAACAAGAGGGTCAATTGTTAAATCAACAACAGGAATCACTGTGCACTTACCCCTCATGTAGGATCTCTGTCCTTAAAGTGTTGCACTATGTGAATCAATGGTATAACTAATAATCAAACAGTATTTTTTACTTTATGTTCTGTGTGTGTGCAAACTGTTGAAATCTTTACTTAGTATATACTAAACTGATCTTCTGTATATAAAGATAATTGAAAATGAATCTTGATGTGAATGGAATGGGAGAGGGAGGAAGAGATGGGATGGTTGTGGGTGGGAGGGAAATTATGGGGGGGGGAAAAGCCACTGTAATCCAAAAGCTGTACTTTGGAAATTTACATTTATTTATTTATTTATTTTTCATAAAAGTTAAAAAAAAGAGTAGAACTTTGATGTAGAAGTGCAGAAGGCTGAGAACCCACTGGTGGGTCATAAAATCATGAAAGACAAAATAGAAGATAAGAGATAATAAGGAGAGAAGTCAAAATTTAGGAGTAAAGAGCATATAGTAAGAGGATATTTTCAGAAAGCTTCCTTAACTTGTGTTTGTGCGCACCCAAGTAAATGCTTGTACACCTGGGTTGTGATATAGGATATATTAAAGAATGTGGACACCCTTTAAAAATAATTGAAAAGCATTCTTCCAAAGAATCCTTTAGTGTCCTTTTACTTCTGCACAGATGGACAAAGGCAGTTTCTATATCAAAATGGAATTTCTTCATTGGATTTCTCTTTTGACATGCAGAGACCCAGGAGAGTGGCAGGCCCATTGCACACTATCATTCTTCAAGTGTGGGACCTGTCCAGCGCTCTAAATTCTGTTTCTTAAATTGGGGTAACTTCAAGCCCAACAACAAGGAAGGTTCATGAAGGACAAAAGCTAAAGTTAATTGAAGACAGGAAGAATTAAAGACGAAAAACCTGGAGACCAGGAGGCTTAAAAAGAAAAGAACACAGCTGTAAGGGCTTAAGAGGTAAGCTTGTCTTTGCATGGCTGGAGATTGATGGTAGAAGTCCCTTTGATCCACCATTCTTGTGTATATTCATCTATTCAACAAATATTTACCAAGCGTGTGATTTCTGCCGTGGTGCTCTTCACATTGCTATCAGTGTTTCCTGAGTGCACAATTCCTGTCTGGTACATGTTCAGCATGTGAGTCATATTAATGGATAATGTAGATACAGCCTCTGTTTAAATGGAAGTTATTCTAGCATTGAGGACAGAGACATTGAACAGCTTAGAAAACTAACTGTAGCCCACAACATGAAGGGAAACAAAAGGATTCAGTATGAGAAGAGCAGGAGGCACTGATGTTCTGTAGGTCATCCTGCCCGTCCTTTCTATAAAGGTAGCATTGAAGCTAAGAGTTTGAAATTCATAAATTCAACCATGAAAAGTGAAAAATTGTTTGTGGAAGAGGTGGATTGTTTCAGGTGGAGAACATTATGCTGGCAAAGGTTCTGAGATGACAAGACTAGTGAGGTCATCCAGTTATAATGAGACAGTTGTGGCTGGAACTTAGGAGGGAGGGGAGAATGCACAGAGGTTGATAGTAGCCAGCCCATGCACTCAGATCAGCATTTGCAAAGCTCAATTTTAGTACCAGGCCCTCTTCTAAGTACAGGGGATCAGCAGTGAGATCAAAGTCCTAAGATGGATAGAAAAACAAATGAAATTTTAAAATTGCTTGAGAATAATCTTTGCATTTAAGGAAATAAAGCAACTTCTAAACATAGAGATTATGCATGATTAAGGAAAACAGGAATTCTGTCTAAGATGCCTAGAGGAGCTACTGAGTAATGATTGAGAAATTGTCAGAAGTTCAGAGAAGAGTGCCAGAGATAGAAAAGTTGAAACCTAGGGGTGTATGTTGTGGCATAGCAGGCTAAGATGCTGCTTGGGCCCCCCACATCCCATATTGGAGATGTGGTTGAGTCCTAGATCCTCTGCTGCATATCCAGGTTCTTGCTAATGAGATTGGGAAGGCAGTAGATGATGGTTCAAGTATGTTGACCTCTGTTACTCATGTGGGAGACCCAGCTGGACTTCCTGGGTTCTGATTTTGGCCTGCTGGTCCAGTCCTAGTGGTTTCCGGCATGTGGAGAGTAGATTAGTGGATGGAAGATCTCTCTCTGCCTTTCCCTCTTTCTCTGCTGCTCTGCCTTTCAAAGAAACAATTTTTTAAAAATAATGATAGAAAGAAAAATTATTTTGAAAGGTACAGTATTGAAGTCACCTTGCCAGATAAGAGAACAGATATATTTATCCTCCTAAATTTTGGTTTCCTTTTCCCAGATTATTATTAGAATAGCCTGCTTATTGTGAATAGAAAGTTCTTTGTCCTCCTTATCAAACATATTTGATACAAATATAAATCTATAAAGTTAAGACACAGAAAATATAAATTTAGCTTATTTTTATGGAAAAAATGTATGTCACAATTTGAGAACTTCCCTTATCCGTTCAAACCAGTTACTTCAAGGTAAGTAATGGCAATGTCTTCTCCAAGCGTCTGTGTCAAGCTTCATCAAATTCTCTTCAACATCCCTTGATAAAATCCAATGCAAATCTGATGACTGTGATTTCAATGGAAGTTTCTAGCCAAGGATGAACTAATATTACTGAGCTTATGCAACACTTTTTTGTGTATTGGGGAATGTACCAAGAGAAGCTTCAATAGAACAGTGCAAACACTGACTTGGAAACCGATCAAAAGAAATGGGAGAAGAGGAGGCTGAGACAATGACTGGGTACACCTTTTGAAGAGCTTGGCTTTCAACAGCAAAGAGTGTGGCATCAAGAAAGTGCTTGTTGTTGTTTTTCATTTCGCATTTTAAAGTGGAAATATGACAACACATTGATGGGGAAATGGAAATAGGAGAGCGACTAAGTGGAATCTAGTCCTTGAATAGGAAATAGAGTATGAGTTTCAGTGGGCAAAAGGGTGGATTTACCCCCAGCATTGAAATTAACCGTGGATCAAACAGAACTTTGTGGAACAGGAGAAAGAGTTGGAATCTCATGAGCTAGGGATCAGGAAGAATGCTAAAAATGGATCAGAAAGTGTAATGCCAGTTTTGGAAAATAAAATTATGGTTTAGCTTCCTGTAATCCTCAAGTTCCAGGAGGGAACAACCAAGGGGTAGGGTGGGAAGGGTCTGACGCAGAGCAGAGGAAACTGTCATTTGAAGGGAGAAGGGGGAGAAAACCAGGTGTTGATGAGCCAGCTCCATGGATGATGAAATTACTGAGGATGATATGCCTGGCAAGATGGAACGTGTTTCTACGACAAGTGCCTATTAATGAGCAAAGCCACAGTGAGTGCTGGCAGGTGACATAAATTAGAAAGTTTGAGAGTGAATTGAAATGTCAGTCTCGTTCTGGTGGGGATATTTTTAAATGTCAGATCTGTAATGTTAAGGACTCCCAGCTCTGGGGTTAAGTTGAACTTAGGAAAGTGAAGCCCAGAGCATGATGATATAAACAGGTCTGGTGTTGGTGGCTAGAGGGAACTCCTCTGTGCACTGGTCAGAGACCTGGAATAACAGGGACAGGTGCTTATAAATGAAGCACAGTCCATAACACTTCTGATGTCTCACATCTGGCTTTAGTGGTTAGTAAGCAGGAGGCAAAGAGAATGGTATTTTGTGAGACCAGTCAGACCACCTGTGGATGAACAAATTTGAAGTGAAAGGAAATTTCAATAGAGAAAAAGCTTCCTTTCCCCTTGGTAGAGCAAATGAGATCTGTAGTTCTTATTTTAATTAACTGAGATGATGTTTTTGCCACACAGTTTTGCACATATATGTAAGTATGTACTCATTACTTAAGACACTCATGAGGATCAGTAGTCTTGTTTGATTGCATGTCTGTCAGAACAGAAACACACTAATACAACATTAAGGACAAGGATCAAATACCAGTTTCATTACTTTATGTGGCATTCATTATTATTTTCATTTTACCAATTTATCTTAAACACAGAAATTACAGGGATAGTTTTGATTTATTTCCAAGGCCTGGGGATTTTGGCCATTTATTACTAGGAATATTTGTCATTTTTCTTTTCATATGTGTATTCTCTTTGTACATCTTGAGAAAAACACATTTTGTATCCACTAAGAATTTGTTTCAATTGTAGAAAATATTTTTGCTCTGTTTTGACATATATTTTTCCACCCTTCATTTTAGAATGTTCTACTTTTTTATATCAAGTAATTATAAATTGAACATTGTCTCATTTCTCACCAAGAATCATATATTTAAATTTAAAATGTGACTTCCACCCCCTCCCCCAGGAGGAAGAATGCTATTAATCTTACTAACTTCTAATGTAAGATTTAAAAATTGATTTTGTAACAGGGGTGGACAATCATGAGGTAGATACAGACTTTCAGCTTTCAAGGAGAGTTTTCTTTGACAATGTACTGCACAATTTGCTCATAATAATCTTATTGGTAACAAGATGACAATGGAATCAACCAAGAAGACAGAACGGGAAGAACCCTCGCTACTCTCTCTCCTTTTCGAAGTACATCTTGCCCTCGAAAAAATATAAAGATTGTTTTTATATTTTCTTCAATTGTTGTAGCTGTTAAATGTATCATTGTGTTTTGTGACATGTCAGAGATGATTTGTGTTTTTTTAACAGATCGTCTGTCACTCACTTGTAGAATACACAGTAAATCCCTACTACTGCCCTTTGCCATTTTTAAAGAGAAACCCTCAGCCTGGAATATCGAAAAATTAGGAACCCTGGAGAGAATAGATCAGGGTACAGGGATTCCAGAAACTAGCATTTGGAAGTTCGTTTTCTGAACTTGTTTTCTGACATGTTACCTTTCACAGCTGAGAATGGCGAGCTAAGGCTCTGGCCCATGACTCTGAACCCATATGGAGCTTCTGCCCCTCTCCTGTCAGACATAATTTGTCTCCTGGCTTCCTGCTGCTCTTTTCTCTTAACATCATGAGCCTTGCTCTTCAGTTCACCCACTTGGATATGATCTACTGCCCTGACACTTTAGATCCTCAACTCCCCCAGTTCCACTGCAGCCTGCCTTTGGCAAGGAATCAACTGGAACAATACCAACTTTACTCTTGGCCCCTTTGCTTGGCAAACTTGAGTTTCCTGCTTTCCATAGATGGCTGTTCTGAAATATGACCCCGGCTGCAGTTGCAGACTTTGTGTTTGGAATTATCTGAAGAGTCTGCCCTCAGAAGTAAGGTATGCTACTGGCAAACCGCATGGCAGTCTAGCTGCCTTCCTGAGTTGGGTGCACTCCTCTCCAGCTGCCACTGTCCTCACTGCTGTGCCAAACTCATCAGGGTGTGATCTGCTGCCTGTCACCCACAGGGTGCAAAGAACAACTGGTGCCAACTTTTGGTGAACTTAATTCAGATTTTATTCACCAACTGATAGACAAAACAGAGCCTTTCATTAAATGTCTGAAATATGAGAAACACACAGGTTTACTGCAGCTTCTATCTCTTTGCTTCTTTTTGCCACACTCACATGGAAGGTGTGCAGTCCACACCATTTCAACAGACATGTTTTCCACAAAGCTACTAACAATGAGTTTTTAAAAAACACAAAGGCAAGTTTATGGCTTTCATATCATTTGAATTCTTAAGAGTGTTTAGCAACACTGGACATTCTCTCCTTGTTAAAAGAATTATTTCCTCCGTTGTTGAAGGACCACAATTTCCGAATTTCTAGTTGTTCCTCTGGCATGTCTTTACAGCCACCTGTCCTCCATCTCTCGGGCATTTGGATTCCTCAGAATTCCAACTGTGGGATTCCCTTTTTTAAAAACTTTTATTTAATAAATATAAATTTCCAAAGTACAACTTTTGGATTATAGTGGATTTTTCCCCCATAACCATCCTCCCACCTGCAAACATCCCATTTCCCACTCCCTTTCCCATCCCATTCTTCATCAAGATTCATTTTCAATTATCTTTATATACAGAAGATCAATTTAGTATATACTAAGTAAAGATTTCAACAGCTTACACCCACACAGAAACACAAAGTATAAAGTACTGTTTGAGTACTAGTTATACTGTTAATTCATATAGTACAACACATTAAGGACAGAGATCCTGCATGGGGAGTAAGTGCACAGTGACTCCTGTTCTTGATTTAACAATCGACACTCTTATGTATGATGTTAGTAATCACCCAAGGCTCTTATCATGAACTGCCAAGGCTATGGAAGCCTCTTGAGTTCACCAACTCTGATCTTACTTAGACAAGGCCATCGTCAAAGTGGAAGTTCTCTCCTCCCTTCAGAGAAAGGTCCCTCCTTCTTTGATGGCCTGTTTCTTTCTTCCTTCCTTCCTTCCTTCCTTCCTTCCTTCCTTCCTTCCTTCTTTCTTTCTTTCTTTGTTTCTTTGTTTCTTTCTTTCTTTCTTTCTGATAGGCAGATTTAGACAGTGAGAGAGAAAGAGACAGAGAGAAAAGTCTTCCTTTCTGTTGGTTCACCCCTCAAATGGCTGCTGTGGCTGGCACGCTGTGGATGTCACCAAGAGCCAGGTGCTTCCTCCTAGTCTCCCATGTGGGTGCAGGGCCCAAAGACTTGGGCCATCCTCCACTGGATGGCCCATTCTTTCTGCTGGGATCTCACTCACAGAGATCTTTCATTTAGGTCATTTTTTTTTCCAAGAGTGTCTTGGCTTTCCCTTTCTGAAATACTCTCATGGGCTTTTTAGCCAAATTTGAATGCCTTAAGGGATGATTCTGAAGCCAGAGTGCTGTTTGGACATCTGTCATTCTATGAATCTGCTGTGTTTCCTGCTTCCCATGTTGAATTGTTCTCTCCTTTTTAATTCTATCAGTAAGTATTAGCAGGCAATAGTCTTGCTTATGTGATCCCTTTGATACTTTATCCTATCTTTTTTATCAATTATGAACTGAAAGTGATCACTGTGACTAGTGAGATGGCATTGGTACATGCCACCTTGATGGGATTGAAAAGAAACAGTCAGGGAAGTGAAGAGGCAACTAACAGAATGGGAAAAAATATTTGCAAACTATGCAACCGATAAAGGATTAATAACCAGAATCTACAAAGAAATCAAGAAACTCCACAACAACAAAACAAACAATCCACTCAAGAGATGGGCCAACCACCTCAGTAGACATTTTTCAAAAGAGGAAATCCAAATGGCCAACAGACACATGAAAAAATGTTCAGGATCACTAGCAATCAGGGAAATGTGAATCAAAACCACAATGAGGTTTCACCTCACCCCGGTTAGAATGGCTCACATTCAGAGATCTACCAACAATAGATGCTGGCAAGGATGTGGGGAAAAAGGGACAGTAACCCACTGTTGGTGGGAATGCAATCTGGTTAAGCCACTATGGAAGTCAGTTTGGAGATTCCTCAGAAACCTGAATATAACCCTACCATACAGCCAAGCTATCCAACTCCTTGGAATTTACCCAAAGGAAATTAAGTTGGAAAATAAATGAGCTGCCTGCACCTCAATGTTTATTGCAGCTCAATTCACAATAGCCAAGATGTGGAAGCAACCTAAATCCCCATCAACAGAAGACTGGATAAAAAAATTGTGGGATATGTACTCTATGGAATACTGTACAGCGGTAAAAAAATGAAATCTGGTCATTTGCAATAAAATGGAGGAATCTGGAAAACATCATGCTGAGTGAAATAAGCCAGTACCAAAGGGAAAAATATCATATATTCCCCCGATCAGTGACAACTAACTGTGCACCTAAAAGGAAACCTGTTGAAGTGAAATGGACACTATGAGAAACAGTGACTTGATCAGCCCTTGTCCTCACTGTTGAGGGACAACTTACTGCTTTATTCCTTTTAGTATTTTTTTGTTCTACTTAATACCAGTGGGATTCCCTTTGATTCATATTTTGTGCACACTCTGAGCAGTCTTGCCCATCCCCTTCACCATCACTCTGCAAAGTGTATCTTCTCCCAGACTTTTTCCCATTGGTGCACTCGTGTCACAACTTGAAAGGTGACACTTGATGGTGGCACTGACTGTAGCAGCCAACAGAACTGAGGGCCACTCCCTACAGGTGCATGTTTCTAACAAATCAGACCAGTGAGATGCTCTGATGCCTTGAGCCTCTGCAGTACTACCTGGCATCTATCATTGCTCAAACACAATATAAGTTGGTTAGGATGCAGCTGTCCTTTGATGTCCATGCTTTGTGTCATTGGCTATAAACACTCATTCAGATGAGCTATTCTTCAACTGAGTCATATTTCCACTCAACTGAGAAACCCATCATTCTGTTTGCTTGCCTTTGTGGGGCGGAGTGAAAATCAGGTCAGGACAAGTAAAATATATGCAGGGTTCCTTTACCCCATCATGATGATCTGCAGATAGACAGTAGCCCCAGGCCCCCAGAGAAACAGAATATGTTTATTATAATGAGGAAAAGAAAGTCAATGTGTGTCCTCTCTCTCAACAATACAGCAAATGCATGAGAATAATATATAATCATATAACAGGTGGACATCACAGATAGTCCATTTTGGCGAAATGATTTGATGGTTTTCCAATGAGAGGAAAATTACGGTGTAGCAACTGCATGAATTATTTATTTTGCATCTGTAACATTTTAACAAAGTGTCTTATTTTGGGGAAATTATAATATCACTAGGCCAGATTTTCAGAACAAGGATAGCAGGGCCAGCCTCGTGGCATAGTGGGTAAAGCCACCAGCTGCAATACCAGCATCGCATACGTGCACTGTTTTGAGTTCCAGATGCTCCACTTCTGATTCAGCTCCCTGCTAATGGCTGGGGAAAAATAGTGCAAGATGGTCCAAGTGGGAGAGCCAGATGAGGCTCCTGGTTGCTTGCTTCAGCCTGATCATTGTGGCTATCTGAGGAGTGAATGAGCAGATGGATGATGTCTGTCTGTCTGTCTCTCCTCTCTCTCTCTCTCTCTCTCTCTCTGTCTTGCTCTCATTCAGTCTATCCCTCTCACTTCCACTGGCTGCTGAAGCCAGTGCCACCATCTCGCCACATTTGTTTACTGACACTGTGGTCGCATTCTGGCAGAGTCACTCCAGGTCCATGGTGGACCTGTCTTCGGTGCCTGCAAGCAGATGTGTTCTACTTGACTCTTCCCATCATGTTCACCAAGAGAAGAGGGATAACAATCATGATCCCAAATGACTTTTAATATGTGTTTTAAGTAAGTTCATCTCTTGCTTGCAGCCTTGGCACCTCACAGGCCTTCCTTGATGTTTGTCAACATAGTCCCATACCTTTGTAGGCCCAAGTGTAGTGCATTTCTTGAGTCTGCTCTATGCTATCTACTTGTTTAACATTGAGACATCTAATAGATGCAAATCTGCTCATTATCCAAAATCAAGTAGCTACAGTCAGGTCTTCAAATGTTAACATTTGTAATGTGTGACATAACCTTAAGATTTCTCTGAGCTTAATGAAATCTACAGAGAAATTTACATTTTTGTACTCTATTTAGCCACTTATACTGAATAAAAATTATGAAATTCAGATTATAGAACTGTCCTCTTTTTCTGTAAGTGTATCCATATGCCAAATGCATTCAAATAATCCAGGGTATGTGATAAACACTTAGATTTCTGTAACCTATCAAGGTTAGATAGTATAAAATAACATTTATAACTGTGCAAGATTACTTTTAATTATACAGCAGTCTGAGAAAGCTTTGTTTAGATATGCTTACAACTATATGTACATTTTTTCACCAGGAAATTAAGGTCTCAGTTTGTAACTTTTATTTTTTGTTATCATTTTAATGTACAACAAAAAGATCTCTATATAAACTATTCTTTTTATTTGAAGATTTATTTGCATGAAGGAAAGAGTGAGAGAGAGAGCAAGCGAGTGACACAGAGAGAGAGAGAGAGAGAGAGAGAGATCTTCTATCCGCTGATTCACTCTGAGCAGGCTACAGCGGCCAGGTTTGGGCCAGATCAAGTCCAGAAGATTTGAAAGTGTTAGAAATATCTCCTTATACTTTCCCCATTCTGTTTGACTAAGGCACCTAATGACGTTCTACACTGTATATTCTAGTTTGGACTCTAAAAAATGTACAGAAACCAGGAACAAGAAAAGAGGCAGCATAGTCAGTGGACTGGAGGACTGAATGGAAAGGGAGAGCCAAATAACAAAGTCAACATGTACAGGCTGAAAACCAAAAGCAACAGATTTACAACGGGTAAAAGCTCACCGAGAATTCCACCAAGTGGAAACTTGGAGAGTGTGGAATTTAACAACAACGCATTACCCTGATTTTTCTTGGAATTAGTTTTCTTTATTTTGGATAATGATTTCTGGAATCTGTCATTTTTACAAATAAATACTCCAAAAGAGATCATGTACAAATCTCTTGCTTTAAGCCTATGTTTATTTATTCATTAAAATAAGAACCTCTTTATGAGTATATTGTACTGTGTGGACTTGCTTTTGTGCTGACTTCTCCCAACCCAGCACTGAGGGAAGGAGAGAAGTGATTTCTTCTTTCTGGCATTCTTGCTTTAGTTTGATAACTTCTGAAAATATTTGTGCATATTCTTATAAAAATGTTTGAACTCCTTAAGTATTGAGTTTGGAAATCAAGAACAAAGACTTGTTTTTCTGTAATATATTAAAATGTGAATGTTGACCAGAAAGTAAGAGCAATCATATACTTTGAATAAACTTTTGTTACTGTATTGAAAAATGTTGCTATGGCTTTGGAAAATTAAAAAAAAATGCTTATTATAAACATGCAATTTTTACTGTTAACCAATACATTAAAAGAAATTCTATGGATGTGTACTTTTCTAGGAAATCTTAAAAGATTTTACAGAAATTAATAGAGATACAGGTATTAAGATTGTTTTCAAATTTACCTCTTTGATATAGTTTTGACATTTCTTTTTAAAAATTTTTTTATAAATTTATTTACTTATTTGAAAGGCAGAGAGAGGAGAGACAGAGACAAGTCTATCTGCCGGTTCACTCTCCAAATGGCTGCAACAGCTAGGATTGAGCCAGGTTGAAGCCAGGAGCCAGGAGCTTCTTCCAGGTTTCCCATGTGGATGCAAAGGCACAAACATTTAGGCCGTCTTCTGCTGCTTTCCCAGCTGCATTAGCAGGGAGCTGGATAGGAAGCAGAACAGCCAGAACTTCAACCAGTGCCCATGTGGGATGTAGGTGCTGTAGGCTGACAAGCTGAGCCACAGTACATGCCCTGGACATTTCAATAGTCTAACTGAAAGTACTCTCAAAGAAATCTATTCTTGTCAGCTTGTGTTTAAAATAGAGAGAGCATTCCATTGTATAAAAGAAATCTCCATTTATTTTTCTTTCTCTTGGCTACTATATTTTTGTGTGTGGATATTCTACGTCCCTTCATATAGGTAATTTCAGCATTAAAATTTCACCATCTGCTTATGAACCTGGTAGACATTTTTGTTGCTTGCTCCAGGTAATAATTACATAAATATGTATATATTTGGAAGTAAAGTAAGTTCTCACTCCCAAATTAATAAGAACCTATCACTCATTACTTAGTAGTTGTTTTGTATTTTTTTTAAAAAATCTTAGAGGAGTCATTATATAAGTCTAAAATATTCAAATTATTTTGTTTTTTCTTGACTTTATTTCACCCTTTGGTTGAAGAATTGATTTACCTTAAAAATATGTCACCTGATCATTTCCTGTATACATTGTGCTCCAACTTTATGTACATCTGAGTCTGCGTAATCATTAGATGCTCTTGGCCCTACAGCAATGTAGAAGAGGATGCTTCCTCACCAAGGGGCCTGCACATACAGTTGCCAAATGTGAAATGTTCAAATTCTAAGCATGGATCTCTCAATGGCTTTGCACCAAAATAAACTTATCTTTAAATCCCATTTTCTGCAAACTTTTTAAAATGTCCTAATATTTCTCTTTAGTTTTGTAAAATGTGTCCCACATCTCTCCTGTGTTGATTTGTGGAAAATATAGCCTAAAGAGAACTTCCCTGCGCAAGTCGAAATTCTCCATAATTATGGAGTGGGTGCCAAGAGAAAATGGCAGCTGTTGGAAATAACTATTTTTTCCAGATATCTGTGCAAAATTATGGTGCTACTACTATATAAATGAAGGATGTACTGAAGGGTAAGTACAATACATAATGATTACCAAAGGAGATGCAAATACTGACCTG
This sequence comes from Sylvilagus floridanus, assembly GCA_949820135.1. Classification (NCBI taxonomy): domain Eukaryota; kingdom Metazoa; phylum Chordata; class Mammalia; order Lagomorpha; family Leporidae; genus Sylvilagus; species Sylvilagus floridanus. The sequence goes on from OX463236.1 coordinate 36,984,270, forward strand.
TATATCAAATGAACCAACAAACAAGGAAACCTACTATGATTTTGCTAAAACCTAACCTGGAATTCTATACTATCACTGCTATTCAGGCAGGTGAAAATGCATCCTTGCAATGAAGCATTGATGGGTGCTTACAAAATGAAAAGAAATGATTTTTGTCTGGGGAATGTTTGTAGTATGTGCTTTGCCAAATAGCAAGTGAAAAAAATAGTCTACTTTGCTGGTCAAGAACACTTGTCTTGAGTCAGTATATTTTCTGTATAGTATAGGTTTTCTATGAGTATAATGTTGATACAAGCATCACTTAAAGTTATGATTATATCATTAATTATACTTTTATTTATTTTGTGAGCATTATGATTCTAGAAAAAATAACCTTTGCACGGTAAGGCGATTTTGAGTTATTTATTTTGCTTATTAGAAAATGCATTTGCCTTGAGCACCTACATAAAATAGGTATCCAGAATTAACATGTCACAATCTATTTGTCAAATGTGGAATATATATATATATATATATATATATATACATACATATATGTAATGTGTATATACTTTTTCTTTCCCAGATTGCAATTTTGCCAGTAAACAATATTATTTGATTTATTCTACTCTAAAGAATCCAGCAGTGACAGGCTATGTGTTTTCTTCTTCTTAAATTCATTTTGTTAAATTTTTATTCTCATACATTTACCCTAGTAGATTTATTTATTGTACATCAGAATGCGTGTGTGTGTGTGTGTGTGTGTTTATAAAGTATTGGGGCATTATATGTTATGTCTTATAAGAAACTGAACCTTCTTAATGGAAATAATTCTATTCATGAAGAAATGAGGATCAGTTAAGTAACATATATAGTTATTCATATATATATACATATTTTTTATATATTTTATATATCAAGTAACTACAAGTGGCTGGGATATGTAGTCTGTCTCAAGGGAGTCCACTGTCTCCTCTTGTTTTTAAGCTATACAAAATGGGCTATAATTCCCCACAAAGCATTGCCAGTTTTGTTTTAAAACAAGTTCAGACCTACAGAAGAGTGGGAAAGACAGTACAGAGTTTCTTTATGCCCCTGACTTATCCTTTGCTAAAACCTTGCATAACTACTGTACCATTACTGACACTAAGAAATTCACTTTGAGATAAATATTATTAACTGAACTGAGCACCTGTTATTGTTTTGATATTTGGCCAGTATATCCACTAATATCTTTATTTTGTTCTAGGAGTCAATCCAGGATGCCCACATTTTATTCAGTTCCCTTGTCTTAATCTCTCATCTGTAACAGTTCTTCAGTCTTTCTGTAGCTTTCATGAACAGTGTTAGGCAGTAGTGGACAGATATGTTACAGAATGTGTTTTAGTTTTTGTGTCTGATGTATTATCCTGATAAGTTTGAGGCTGTAGATTTTGGGGGGATTACATCACATTGAGGGGGAATCGACATTCATTCTTATCTTTTCTCCTTTCTAGCAGGGATTGATGACTCTTGTTTTTGTAAAAGTCAATATAGCAAATATTTTAGGCTTGGGGGGACACATACTGCCTGCATTCCATATTCTGCTTTTAAAAATGTGTTTAAAATTTAGTTTTTGAGCCATACAAAACCATGCCACAGGCCAGATGTGTCACATGAACCAAAGGTTGTTTACTCCTGCTGCCATCTTTCATGCTTTTGATGCTTTTAAGGTTAATCTCATTATCACGTCTTTTAGCAATTTAATTATATGCCTGGAGGCTATTTCCTGCATGTTTCTCCTGTTGGTGTGGATTGAACTTCTTGGGTCTCTCGGCTTATATTAATCGAATTCAGAAAAATTATTTCTTTTTTTTTTACCTCAACCCCTTTGTGGAACTAATTTCACTCATATTAGATCATTATTCTTGTTATATATGTCAGTTTGTCTTGTGGGATTTTTTTCCATGATTCATCTCTCTCTACTTCATTTTTGAATCATTTTTAAATTTTATCTCTTCAAGTTCATTGATTTGTTTTCCCCACAAAGCCTGATTTGATAATAACGAAAGCCAGTGGGTTTTTCATTTCAGATATTTTACTTTTCAGGAGTAGAAATTGCATTTGGCTATTTTACAAATTTTCACCTTTTCCTTTCCTTCCTTGTTGTCCTTTAACTTTCTGAGCAGGTTTATAATAGTTCATGAACCTTGTCTGGAAACACCCTATCACTGTCGTTTTTGAGAGCGTTTATATAGATGAGTATCTCTCCATGTTATATAATTCATTTTCCTAGTCCTCCTTGTGTGTAGCTTTGAATGTTATGTTGTTACCTTCTGGCAGTTTTTTTGGTGTTGTTCTGGCAGTCAGTTACTTAGTTTGAGTCTTTCAGGGCTGTTTAATCTAGAGCAGCCTTTAATTTAGATCCATGACGTTTCTGGAGTCTACAGAATGCTCCCAGATTGATGGGTCTCCACTCTGTAATGAGCTCTTGAATAATTCCCTGTTTTCTGCCATTCTTGGGAACTGTTTGGCTCACACTTGCCTGCAGATTTTTTTACCTTGGAAGATGTTCTTTGTTTGCCTCTTTCTATTTCACTCTTTATGTGTACAGGTTGCAATTAGACTCAGCTTCTGGGGCAGGAGTTTGTGAGAGCAGCTGGCTGACTCGGATGCCTGTGTATGGGAATCAGGGTCCTTAGCTTTGGGTCCCAGCTTCCGTTTAGGTGTAGCTGGGGAAGCAGCATGTGATGGTTCAGGTGTATAAGTCCCTGCTTCCCATGTGGGAGACCCAAATTGAATTCCTGAGTTTTGACTTTGTCCTGGCCCAACCCTGGCTGTTGTGACATTTGGGAAGTTGGCCAGCAGATGGAGGCTCTCTGTCTCTCTTTTTCTCTACCTTTCAAATAAAACAAATGAAACATTAGTCAAACAACAACCACCCCAGGACACCCTTCACCCCAGACAGATCATTTGAGTTATTCTTCTGTGTACCTCTCTTGCCTCAAGCTTTCTAACATGCAAAGTAAGCATCCTAAACATCCAATATTTCAGTAGTCAATGCAGTAACACCACTGGCTTCTCTCTGGATACCCCTTGTCCCTGTGTTGTATTCAGAAATTGTCTCCAAGCATAAAGCAACTATGATTTGTATCCCAAATTTCAGTGACTGTAGCCCTGTTCTGCCTATTGTCTGACATACAAAGACATTTATTTCATACAATGTGTTGATTTTTCTAGTTGTTTGTGGCGGGATAGTAAAGCCAGGCCCTGCTCCTCCAAGGTGTCTTCATCACTAGAAGTTCTGAGCATAAGGGTTATGCTCCTGATGGAGCCATCCTCTCCCCTCGAAGGGACCCTGCCACACACTGGAGGCTAGCGCTAGCCAGCCTGATTGTGTTAATGCTGCTCTCCTGTGACCTCTCTTCCTTGTTCTTCTGATCACAACTACTATCCAATGTTTGACTCCTCTGTATGGAAGAGAGCTTACAGGCACTTTGCTTTATAGTTTTTCTCATGCTCTCTGTGGCAAATGCACAGAAAATGAAGGAAGAAATAAATATGAATGACTGAGATTTTATAACATCGCATTAAGCTTACAGAGAATCTTCACATTCACATTTGTGCATGTTTACTAAGACTGAGACTGGGAGAACTTAGCTGAAAAGATTTAACATCATCTTGAAATGGAATTGTGACTGGCACGTAAGCGATCTATATTTATCTGTGGACTGGATGCACGAATTACTGCTTGCAGTCATTTCCTGGTCTGGAGATACTGCCTATTAGTAACAAACCATAATAATTTTCTTTGATTTAAAAGTGACCTGATGTTTTTATATATCATATTCCCTTTCTTAAGTCTAGTTGTAGAATGGAAGTAGAGCTATAAAATTCTTGAAATGTAACATAAAAGTTATTTATCCATTAAAGCCTTCCATCTTTAGAGGATGGTGTAGCTATTAGCCCAGACAGACTCTAAATTAAGACTGCTGGAAAAAAGGGGAAAGAGGAGGAAAGAGATGAAGAAGGGATGGGGAGAAAGTGGGTGGGAAATAAGAGGAGAGGAGAGGAGAGGAGAGGAGAGGAGAGGAGAGGAGAGGAGAGGAGAGGAGAGGAGAGGAGAGAAGAGAAGAGAAGAGAAGAGAAGAGAAGAGAAGAGAAGAGAAGAGAAAGAAGAGAAAGAAGAGAAAGAAGAGAAAGAAGAGAAAGAAGAGAAAGAAGAGAAAGAAGAGAAAGGAGAAAGAAGAGAAAGAAGAGGAGAGAAGAGAAGAGGAGAGAAGAAGAGGAAAGGGGAGGGGAGAAGAAGGGGAAGAGGAGGGGGGAAGGGGAAGGAAGAGAAGAGAGGAGAAAAGTTCTAGGGTGGACAGATTGAAAGTTTAAATATTTAAAGCAAGACTTTTGCTGCTTCACACTCCTCTCTTTAAAATTGCTTGATTTTCAAAGTTTTAGTGAACCTAATTTTTTTTCACTTTGAGTGCCTCAGCAAGTAATACTCTCTATTGTCTTAAAGCCAAGCTTTTAAGTACTGACATCTGTCTTTGTGAGTTGTGGTATTCACCAAATCGCACAGAGAGGCACATGAATGAATAGATGCACTCACACTTTCCACTCATAAAGATTAGAGGCGACTTGTCGTTCTCCACACTCCTTTATTTAGCCTGAAAGTCTCAGGACTTTTCCAGCTGCAAGTTTTATATTCTTAAAACAGTAAGCATGCTCAGCAAAGCATGATTAACTTTCTGCTATTTCTGTTTTTATTCTTCCTGGATTATTCAGCACACACCAATTTCTTGTCCAAAAATATTATTTTTGCCTTTATTTTTATCAGAAATAGAAAGGTAATCATAACATTTGTAGGTAAGACAAATCAAATATGAATGTACTCTCTGTTGAGCTGTAAACAGACAATGTTCACTTATTATATGCTACTCAGCTGAGATGAATAAAAACGACATTATGTTATAAACACTGTCATTGAGAGAATCTTGGATTGAAATCTATTCTATTACTTAATCACTTATTAGGGTATTTAATGATCTTTATTACAATAACACCAACTTTCAAGATGGTGTTGTGTATCTCTTGTTGGAGAGTGTCTATCAACTATATATCATCAACAACAAATATTTTTCTGTCATACTAACTGGAAATTTTCAGTTAAAAAGCCTTTTTGTTTTGGTAGTATGGAATTTGTAGACCATGTACTTAGACCATCTAGATGTCTGAGACAGGAAAGTTTATGCATATTTGAGAGTACTACAAAAAGGTCACTGAAAATGCACATTATGCCTTTTCATGCATGCATGCATGCATGTCCAAAAAGTTTGCAGCAAAATAAACTTGCCTTTTAATTTCATTTTCTGTGAACATTTCAGAGACCCCTCATATAAAAACTGAACTTAATTTACCAGTATTCCGAATAGCAGAAACTGAACCTTCCCAAGTTGAGTCCCTTATAGCTGTTCCCAGTGAATTTAGGCTTCTTTTGGGGCTCCCTCACCACCTCCCACCTTGGTGTAATTCTGAACTTCCAGGAACGTGAGCAGTCTAGTGGAATGTGCTGAAAGCAAGGAGCAAGAGTCCAGTCCTCACATTGCATCTAGCCATAACTGGCATCTGCAGGGATGCTCATTAAAATTAAAAATAGCCAACATTTGTGGAACACTTATATAGCCCTTTGTGGATCTGAACCATCCTGCCCTCTCGTCAGCCCTGTGTAATAAGTAATGCTATCTCTGCCCATGTCTAATGAAGACTGATGCATAGAGTGCTTAAAAAACCAGACTAAGTTCTCGCAGCTGATAGAACTTTGGAGGACAAGAGAAGAGCTCTAGAACTTGAGCTTCTCTGTGTCCTGCAGAATCTCACTGCTCTCTACCTTTTCAGTGTCAGGAACTCTCCACTGCAGGACAAGCTGAGGCTCCAATGTTGTACCTAGAAGATAACGTGACACACACCACGGTGGCTTCCTCATCTCGGTCCCTTCCAGACTGCTGCCTCTCCTGATCACAGCTGTGCCTCCAAGACCAGGACAGGTGGAATCCATGATGCAATACCTTACCACTAGGAATTGTTGGGGCACACAGGGCTCCAGACCATGTATCCATCAGCCCAGTTACTCTAATGATACATCCTTCTACATTTGCAGAGCCGTGGTTTGAGGAGTTTCCTGGATATTTACAGAACTCAAACTAGAAGCTGGGTGTTCCCTCACTCTGCCAGAGGGTTCAGCAAAAACGATTCCCAATTCAAGGGGCCAGAGTTGTGAGGCAGTGGGTTTACCTGCTATTTGCATTTCTGGCATCCCATTCAACAGTAGTTGGAATGTCAGTTGCTTTGCCTCAGATCCAGCTCCCTGTTAATGTACCTTGGGAAGCAGTGCATGATGGCCCAAGTAGTACGGACCCTATCACCCAGGTGGGCAGGCCTGAATGGAATTCAAGGCTCTTGGGTTCGGACTCACCCAGAAGCGGCTCTTGCAGACATTAGGGGAGTGAACCAGGGCATGGAAGATTTGTCTCTGCCTCTCCCTCTCTCTCACTCTTCCCTCCAAATAAATATTTTTTTAAAAAAATTCTAATTCAACAGGCCCCTATGCTATTACTGTCTTATTTTATAGTATCTTGTCTATCTTTTCTTGGGTTCTTTATTGAGATTTATCAAGTGAGAAAAACTCTTGCCAACAGATGGTGGATTTTTCTGTGTAAGGGCAGGACATTAGCTCTCAATGCTTAAAAGACTCCTTACCCTGTTACCCAAAAGCCTTTTCTTTCTTTTTTGTTTTCTTTGCAAAGGGGGTTTTTATTGCTGCCTGTCCCATGTAATGGCAGAAAAAGTATATGGCATGAAAGCAGGAGCTCATATGGGAAATGATAGCTTGGAATCAAGGGGACCAAAAGCCTTTGCTCAAGAATGCTGTATCTCCCTTGAAGTAAAAAATATAGTTTGAAAACTGCTTTGCAAATATTTTTTCCTATTCTGTAGGTTGTCTCTTCTAGGTGTTCATTATTTCCTTTTTTTGTGCAGAAGCTTCTTAGTTTGATGTGATTGTATTTGTCTATTGTTGCTTTTTTGTCTGTGACTTTTGGGTCTGATTCAAAAAATTCTTGCCCTGACCAATGTCATGGAGTATATTCCCTATGTTTTCTTCAGAGAACTGTGCATCTGACAGGTTAGTATTCAGATTATGTATAGGGATCAATAGCAAAAACAATCAAACAAAAAAACTTGATTAAAAATGGGCAAAAGAACTCTACAAACATTTGACAAGCGAATACATAAAAATGGTAGGCTAGAGGCAGGTGGGTACTGTGGGTAGGGCACCACTTGGGGCACTCTCATCTCATATGGGGCACCTGAGTTTGAGTCCTGACTCCCTCCACTTCATATCCATGTTCCTGTTAATGCACACCCTGGAAAGCAACAGGTTACAGCTGAAAGTGCTTGGATCCCTGCCACACACATGGGAGACCAAGACTGAGTTCCAGGCATCTGACTTCAGCCTGTTTGAGCCCTAGTTATTGTAAGCATTTGGAGGGTAAACCAGAAGATGGAAGATCTCTCTCTGTTCATCTCTTTCTCTCTTCCCATCTCCTCTTTTCAAATGAGTAAAAATAAAAGAATAGGTTTAAAAAACCAAACAATTGGCCAATGACTACATTAGAAAATGATCAACAATACTAATTATTATGGAAATGCAAATAATATCTCAGTAAGATATTATCTTACTCTATTTAAATGACCACAACCAAAAAGGAGGGTAGGGAAAAGATACTTTCATATTCTGTTAGTGGAAACTAAAATTAATACAACTATTATGGAAAAAATCATGGAAGTCCCTACAAAAATTAAAATATAGCTACCAGATAACCCAGAAACCTCACTACTGTGTATACAGCCATATAAAATGAAATCAATCTGTGGAAGAGACATCTGTACACCCATGGTTATTGCAGCACTATTCACAATAGCCAAGACATGGAATCAACCTAAGAGTCCACCAATGATGAATGGTTAAGGAAAATGTGTTGTTTGTGTACAATGGAACATTATTCAGCCACAAAAAGAGTGGAATTAATTATGCATTTATTTATTTAGTTTAAAAATGTATTTATTCATTTCGAAGACAGCATTACAGAGATGGGATGGAGGGAGTTTCTACCCACTGGTTAACTCCCTAAGTGGCCACAATGGCCAGGGCTGGATGGATCTGAAGCCAGGAGCCAAGCGCTTCTTTGGGTCTCTCACGTAGGTGCAGGGGCTCAAGGACTTGGCCCACTGTGTATTTTTGCTTTCCCAGGCCAAAGCAGAAAAAAGCTGGATTGGAAGTGTAGCAGTAGGATACCAGTGCCCATCTGGAATGCTGGACTGCAGATGGTGGCCTTATCCTATCATTTACAACAACATGGCTGGACCTAGAGGACATTAGTTGTTATGTGGTTTAAGACAGGCACAGAAAGACAAATGCTACATGACCTCACTCATAGGTAGAATCCAAAGAATCCAATCTCACAGAAGGGTAGAATAGAGTAGAGGCTAGCAGATGCTGGGGGGGCTGAGGTGGGGGAGGAATGAGGAGAGATTGGTCAGTGGACACAGATACAGCTGCACAGGAGAAACAAGTGCTAGTGCCCTGTTGAACAAGGATGTGACTAGGGTTGACAGAAGTATACTGAGTATCTCACAGTAGCTCAAACAGAAGATTTTGAATGTTCTTACCACAAAGAAATGATGAACATATAAGGTGATAGATATGCTAAATATCCTTATTTTATTATTATACTATGTGTATATTTATTGAATTACACACTGTATAAATATATAAAATTAAAAATGAAATTAAAAATGATGTTTTGAAATTCAGAACAAGTCAGTCTTCCCTCCCTTTCTTCCTTCTTTGCTTTTTCGTCCTCTTCTCTCCTCTCCTCTTCTCTTCTCTGCTCCTTTCTCTCCTCCCTCCCTGTCTTCCTTTGTCTCTTCCTTTTCTGTCTTCTCACTCTCCCTAAAATGGAGAGAAGGGTCAGGTGGGGAAACAATCAAATTAGAAACACCTTAGTTCATAGTTCATAATCTTCCACCATGACGTCAGTGTTCTAATTTTAAGGGGATTGAGAATCATCTTTATTATTATCACCAGCATTTTACACAAAAATCGTTAGTGAGTTTGGAGATCTTGGGACAAATTCGAGGAATCATAATCTCTCCTCTACCTTTTTGGAGGAAGGAGGAAAAGTGAAAACATTTGAGAAAAGCCAAAAAACTGTGGTTCTATTCTCAGTTCTGCCAATGGCTGGCTGTGCAGCCAAGGCCCCACATCTTGATCTGTGAATTACCCAGCTAGCAAGTCAGACACAGAATACATACTATTTGCCTAATTACTGCAACTGCAGCATAGTCAGAAAGTTTCAATGACCTGTTTCAGATCTGATAGGAAATAACTGGCAATATTACAACTGAAGGAGGGTGTCTATTACTCCAATATAATATTTCTTCATATCTACAAATATCATCTAGGTGAAAATACTGTATAATTCTAACTATGAGTTGACAAAAAAGACTTAAAACTTTTGGTCGGAGGCTTTAGGTATCATATTTGTACTGTGATCTGTTGTAAAATATTTCATTTGGATAGTAAACTGAATGCTTGTAGCCAATATAATTTATCAGAGAGATTCCCTCTTCTTTGCAATACTGGATTTTACCATGTCTTTTTAAAATTGCAATATGCATGACTCCTCCAAAATCTGTTACATGTCCATTTTTCTTAGTAGTGTTTGTCAGGGACCCAAAAGCGTGGAACTGATCTCTAGCTCCCCTAGGGCCAGCATTCGTGTTGAGCAGTGTGTAATGCTTTCTCAGCATGCACATTGTCAGGCTGACATCAACACTGAGATATATAAATTAATACTTAAGCAAGCTAGCATAATTTTAACATTATAAAAATGTCATTTTACAGGGACAGTGTGCAATGATAAACAATGCTTGGGTCTAGGTTGGAAATGGAATCTACAGCGGCTTTTCTTGTTCCCTTGGAGAATACAATCATGGGAACTGTATTCCACTTATCTTTGCACTGGAACACCGGATGCATTTGCACACAAGTGAGTTCTTTTCCATGACGTCTGAAGGATGATCTCTTGGCTAATTGATAGCTGCAGAGGTATTGCATATAATTCAATTTCCTGAAACTCAGAGCTGAGAGCTTTGGTAATTTACATCTGGAAACTGAAGTTCTTTTTTTATTTAATTGATAGAGGCAAAAAGTTGAGCTGTGAGTTCTATCAAAAAAAAAAATCAACAACTTTTTAAAGATCCATGTATCCTCTAGGTTATAATTCAACTTTTGCAGGCTGATGTTTATTAACTTTTTCACCAAGGTTTTTTCATTTCTCTACCCTCACTGATGGAGTCTGGACAAAATTATAGAGGAAGAAATCCTGGGTGTGGAGCAACCCTGGGGATCCCCAGCCAAAGCTCCTCTGCCCTTTATACACAAGCTGTATCATGAGCATAATATAATGTCCTATGATCTGAGGTGAACTTATGTCCACATTGAAAAGGGATGATGGCACCAAACTTCCAGCTTCACAAAGCAGAATTGCCAGTCTCTGCTTAGGTTTTTCCTCCGGTACACAGAGTGTCAAACTTGGCTGCACATTGGCATAGTCCGGGGAGTTTTAACTCCATGAGTTCTACAGCCAGAGATTGTGATGGAAAAGGGCATAGCCTGGGCACCTGGATCTCTAAAAGCTCCCCCAGCTGACGCTAATGTGTGTCTATGGCTATGAAACCCTTGCACACTCACTGTAAGTTCTGCAGACATGCTCACACATTATGTTTGGGCTGCTGCCTCTGCCACTTCTAGCTGCTGCTTCCCTGTCCTGTTCTCAACAATGCATTAGATGTAAAGGAGCTGTGTTAGCAGTAAGTTGCCCCAGAGTCTCATGCCATTCCTGCTTATGTCTCCAGTAAATCCCTGCCCTGTACTTAGGCTCATACACAGCTAAGGCTACTTTTCTATACTTACCTGCGTCTGTCCAGTCAGTTACCACCTCCTCTCTTTCTCTGTAAGCCTATTTGAAAAACTTTAGACTTAATTTTTTCATCAAATTAGATTTCATGGTAACATCCACTCCCATCAAGGTGGTAAGGCAGGAGAAAACACTTGTGCTAGCACAGTGCTAGACAACACAACTCTTAGAGTTTATTCATAGGTTGAGAAGGATATCTCAGTCCACTTAAGGCTTGGAGAGAGTCAGAAAGGAGGATTTCCTTGGGATAATTTTGCCCCTCTGTCATCACTTGGAGATGATGGCAAACAAGAGAGGGGGAAGAAAATGGCACTGCTAACTTTCTCTGAGTCTTTGAAGCTCTTTTTACTGGAGAATTTGGGCATAGACTTAGCCCATTATAAAGCAAAATAACTCCAATCATTTATAGATTCTGGGGAGGAAGATACCTCCTGGTCAACCTGGCATACAGCAATTTGATAAGCTTGAACCATCAACAACTAGCTATATAAATAGGATACAATACGTGGAGTTGTGTGCAAGCCACTCACAGTTTCTGAGTAACATGGACCCTGAACAACTTCTTTCTTAGAGTGATCCCTGTGGTGCAGCCAGCAAACCATAACTTGGGAAGCCCACATCCCATATCAGAATGCCTAGAAATGAGTTTGCCTCTGCTTCTTCTGACCCAGCTTCCTGCTAAGTGCCTTGGAGCAGCAGAAGATAGTCCAAGTGCCTGGAGTCCTGCCACCCAGGTGGGAGACCTGGATGGAGTCCCCTGGCTCTTGGCTTCAGCCTAGCCTAGCTGCCACTGTTGGGGCACTTGGAGAGTGAACCAGCAGATGGCAGGTATTGTTTCTCTCTCTCTTTCTCTCCTCTCACCTTCTGTAGCTGTCTCCCCTTATCTCTGTCACTTGGCCTTTCAAATAAATATTTGTTTTTAGAAAAAGAAGTGCTGGGACCAGCACTGTGGCACAGTGGGTTAAAGCCCCAGCCTGCAGCACTACCTATCCCATATGGCTGCTCCAATTTCTGATCCAGCTTGCTGCTAAGTACCTGAGAAAGCAGTGGAAGATGGCTCAAGTTCTAGGACCCCCTCATCCATGTGGGAGACCCAGAAGAAGCTCCTGGCTTTAATCTGGCCCAGCCCTGGTCATACGGCCATTTGGGGAGTGAACCAGCCCAGGGAAGACCTCCCTCTCTCCCTCTGCAATGCTACCTCTCAAATAAATAAAATAAAGCTTAGGGAAAAAAAGACAAAGAAAAAGAAGTACTTTCTGGCCTCTGAGGGAGACTGTAGTAATCTCCCAGCAGAGGGTAGAGATGTACAACTGGCAAGAGTGAGAGGAGTTCTCATCCACGGGAGAGAAACGGTGAGAGTCTCCTAGTACCATTGGCTTTGCAAAGTGAGTGAACTATGAGATCATCCACCATGGGTTCCTGGATCACAGGCCAGCACTGATGGCAGGAAGGAACCATTGAGCAACGAACAGACAGCTGAGACCCAAGGATCAGCAGGAGACCGTTTCCCCAAAGCTACAGGGAAAGAATATGCAAACTGCAGGAACTTATTTAGATATCATCTAGCATCAGAACAAGGCCAAGTAGGATCAGCCCTGAGTAATTTTGTACAAGTTAATTGGAATACATTGTGGAAATTCTGTAATTTTGGCTAAGCTCTCACAGGATTACATATTTCATTTATGTTTCAGATAACAGCTGTGGATGGACTCTGAAATTTCAGTTTAATAGGAGTTAAAAAAAAAACTGAAAACATGCTTTTTCTGTGCAACCATATGACAGCGAGGCAGATCCACACTGAGAACAGTGATCTCTCAAGGAAGAACGGCTGGGCAAACAGCCTCAGGAGCCTGTCCTTTCATGAAATCCCAGTTCCATTCATCTGTGCCCACTTCCTTGTCATCACAAGGAGAAACACGTTGTGCCTTTGCACTTGGTGCTGGCATCTGCTTTCACCTCCAGGGTCAGGCTCCTTATCTTCTTCCACCTATAACTCCATCTGACCCCTTCTTGCTGAGTCTTTCACAATGGCTTTCAAAGCTTTACAGATCCCACTCATTATAAACCCATCAAGTGAATGAGAGAATATAAAGCACACAACCCTTCTCAACTCAACACAGTCTCATCTCCACTCATAGCCAGACTTGCTTTTTTAATTCTTGATTTCTCTATCAACTACCCTGAAAATATTTTTGCCAATATCTCTCATGAGAGATCTATTCTAAAATTCAGAGACTGCTGTAACCTTGTCTCATTCCCCCTCTACAACATGTGCAATTTTTTTTATTCATCATTCTGCAATGGATTTTCACTCCCAGTTCCCTCCTTTCTCTCTGGCCACTTTGTTGGACTCTCCTGTGCTCTCTCCTCTTCTTTAGCCACACATTATAAAGTCAGTGCTCCTGGATCTCCAACCTTGTGAACCCTATCCATTTCTTGGGCTTGACTTGTCTCAAGTACTTTGAAGACTCAAATTAAAATCCTCAGCTTTATTCTCCTTCCTGAATGCCTGAATACCACTCAAGCTTGACAGTGCACAAACAAAACATGGCCAACCATTTGTCTCCTTGATGGACCTTCTCTTGGAGTTATATTTTACTTCTTTTTCTTTCTTTCTTCTTCATGCCTTTCTTCCATTTGTCCAGCCATCACCTGCTTCACAACATCCATCTTCTTGAACTCAATCACAACAAATATCTTTCTAACTGATATTGTTATGTCTGTCCTTAATCTTCTTCTTTTTTTTTTTTTTTTTTGACAGGCAGAGTGGACAGTGAGAGAGAGAGACAGAGAGAAAGGTCTTCCTTTTGCCGTTGGTTTACCCTCCAATGGCTGCCGCGGTCGGCGCGCTGCGGCCGGCGCACCGCACTCATCCGATGGCAGGAGCCAGGTGCCAGGTGCTTTTCCTGGTCTCCCATGGGGTGCAGGGCCCAAGCACTTGGGCCATCCTCCACTGCACTCCTGGGCCACAGCAGAGGGCTGGCCTGGAAGAGGGGCAACCGGGACAGAATCCGGTGCCCCGACCGGGACTAGAACCCGGTGTGCCAGCGCCGCAAGGCGGAGGATTAGCCTGTTGAGCCACGGCGCCGGCCAATGTCCTTAATCTTCTTTAGCACACACCTTCTCTGATCCAATAGTGATTGCTTTAAAATGCAAATCTGAATACACTACCGCTGTAGATGGCATTCAGATTATAGTACACTAAGGAAATGTACAGTAATGTAGTACATAAACTGTGTATGTCTGATTGAGCATGTCCCAAATAGTACATCTCCTCCCTCTCTTATTCCCACTCTTATATTTCACAGGGATCACTTTTCAGTTAAAATTTAAACACCTAAGAATAATTGTTTGTTAATTACAGAGTCCAACCACTAGTACTAGAATAAAAAAATACTAAAATGGATAAACTATTACGTTGTACAACAACAGTTAGCACAAGAGCTGATCAAGTTACTGTTTCTCATAGTGTCCATTTCACTTCAACAGCTTTCCCCTTTGGTGCTCAGTTAGTTGTCGCCTGATCAGGGAGAACATATGATATTTGTCCCTTTGGGACTGGCTTAATTCACTCAGAATGATGTTTTCCAGATTCCTCCATCTTGTTGCAAATGACCGGATTTCATTGTTTTTGACTGCTGTATCGTATTCTATAGAGTACATGTCCCATAATTTCTTTATCCAAATGTATGCTTTGAATTCCCTGTGATCTTTTGCTGTGAGGTTCCCTTCGTTTACCTTCTTTCATGTTGATGGCCATGTTTCTGTGTTTCTGTGTGTAACACATCTTTAAGCATCTTTTGCAGGGCTGGACCAGTGGCAACAAATTCTTTCAATTTCTGTTTGCAATGAAAGGTCTTTATTTCACCTTATATTCACAAATGAGAGCTTTGCAGGATTCTGGGAATGATGGAGTTAGAAACGTGCCAGGGGATTCCAATACAATCTCATCAAGGTGGCATGTACCAAGGCCATCTCACTAGTCAACGTGATCAATTTCAGTTCACAATTGATCACACTAAGAGTCAAAGGGATCACACAAACAAGACTAGTGTCTGCTAATACTAACTGATAGAATCAAAAAGGGAGAGAATGATCCAACATGGGAAGCGAGATACACAGCAGACTCATAGAATGGCAGATGTCCTAAAGAGCACTCTGGCCTCAGAATCAGCCCTTAAAGCATTCAGATCTGGCTAAAGAGCCCATGAGAATATTTTAGGCATGGAAAGCAAAGACACTCTGGAAAAAAAAGAAGACCTAAATGAAAGATCTCTGTGAGTGAGATCCCAGTGGAACGAATGGGGCTATCAAAGAAGGAGGTACCTTGCTCTGAAGGGAGGAGAGAACCTCCACTTTGACTATGACCCTGTCAGAATAAGATTGAAGTCGGTGAACCCTAAAGGCTTCCATAGCCTCGGCAACTCATGACTAGAGCCTAGGGAGATTACTGACGTCATAAACTGTGTACTCCATCATGGCGAAATATGTCTACTCTCTGGTTCTACTGCACAATTGTCTCTCCAAGGGTTCTGCCAGGTCCCTTGCTGGTTCCTCCTAAGTCTTTTTATTTTAGTTTATTTCTTGTATTTCCTATATTCAGATTCAGCAGCCTAGTGATACTTTCCACCCTACCCTCCCTCTTGCCCATGTGCCCACCCTTCTTTCTCCTCCCTCTCCCATGCTTATATTTTATAAAGATCTGTTTTAAGTTAACTTTCTATTCGTAAGATTAGCCCTATACTAAGTAACGAGTATGAAGAAAAACACTGTTCCTGAAAAGTAGAGACAAGGTCTGTAAACAATCATCGAATCTCAAAATGTCAATTTCACTTGTATAGATGACCTTTTAGGTACCCTATTACAGTAGCCTTCTCAGGTGGCTCCTTCTCCTAATGCCTTCCACATGATAAACCTCAATTAGGGACCTGAGTAATAACTATGAATTGTGTGTTTTCATAGCACCTTATTTCTTGTTTCCAAGCCATTTAATATAAAATGAATTGTGATACATTTAACAGTTTGCA
The DNA here is from genome assembly GCA_949820135.1 of Sylvilagus floridanus. Lineage (NCBI taxonomy): Eukaryota > Metazoa > Chordata > Mammalia > Lagomorpha > Leporidae > Sylvilagus > Sylvilagus floridanus. The sequence continues at coordinate 37,000,288 of OX463236.1, forward strand.
TTTTCTCCACTTCAGTGTAGCTTTGAAAGTAAAACATTCTTATTTATATTAATATACCTATATCCAGAACAGTTTCCTAGGAGTATCTTAATAAATGGACCATTAATAAGTGAAAGGATATATAAGTACACATACTTCAGTACTCTGTGATCAATTATATTTACTTATGGCAAACTTTGAGTGCATAAGAACACCCACCCATCTTTGTTAGATACCAGTTTTGTGCTATCAAGAGTATGACTCATTCAAATTCAACATAAACTCTGCTGAAACATCACCTCCATATCATTTGAAGGCAATTGTGTAGGCTTAACTTATGTAGGGCAAATGCTAGGATTGATAGTTCTTATAAACCAGATGAGATACCTGAATCTCCTTGAAACTTTTACTCTAACTATTGTGATTTATTTTTCTGATTTGCAAGTTTCCTTAAGAGGGATGTAGAAAGGAAAAGAATGTTGTTTTTGATAGGATCAGCTTGGACTATCCAGCTTTTAGTCTAGACTCTGTCTCTAGTTAAAAATGAATTATTTCTCTTTCTCCCTCCCTCTGGCATTCCTTATTCATGCCTCCATCTCCCATGCTTCCCTCCCTCCCTTCTTTCCTTCCTTGTTTTTCCCTTTCTATTCTCCCCCTTCCTCTCCCAGCTCTTCCTCCCTGCATTTTCTCTCTGTTACTCGTCTTCTTCCTCTCCCCTGACCTCTCTCCTTTCCTCTCCCTCTTCTTCCGTGTTTTTTTTTTTTTCCACTTCTGGTCTATGGTCACTTGTTTGTAAGCTGGATGCTAGATTAAGGATGTAGGGTAACAGTATTCTGCTCACAGATCTCTAATGACAAACTCTCACTTCATCTGTGGCGCAGATGAACAGGTTATGAAAGAAGGAGGTAGCTTAACAGGGCAGAGGGTCATTGAAAAATCAAGACTGTCTGGAAGTCATCTGCAAAGTTAACTGTTTTGCTATAAAAAAGTGTGTGTTTTATGGTAATAACATGTCCTGCTAATCCTTTATAGATCATATGCCAAAACATCAGAGGAGTTTCACATAATTTTATGGTAGAGTTCCCACCAGGACACAGCATACAAAAGGAGTTAATCTGATTAACACTGGAAGTAACAACAAAGACATTGAACTCTCCAACACATTATGCAAACATTCACTCTACACAAGCACACACACAAAAAAAACCCCAAGCATATTAATTATTTTTTAAAAAAGATCCATATTCGATGTATGTAAGGTTTTCCTATGTATTTGAAAGACAGAGTGACCAAGAGAGGGAGAGAAAATGATCTTCCATCTGCTGGTTCATTCCCCAGATGGCCACAACTGACAAGTCTGGTAGGGGTAACAGGGACCTGAGTACTTGAACCATCTTCCATTGTCTTCCTAAATGTATTATCAAGAAGCTGGATTAGAAGCAGAGTAGCTAAGACAAGAACCAGTGCTCAGATATGGGTTGCTGGCATCATAAGCGGTTGTTTAATTCACTGCACCACAACAATGGCCCTAGTAAATTAATTTTTAACTATCTATCAAGACCCTACTTTATGTAAGCATCATACAATTGGTGGTGAAACAACTTAATGAGTTAATACTAAGTGATTATCATATTGAATATTGTATAATGATAGTGATATATACATGAAAAAGACAAAAATCCTGATAAACAATAACTGAGAAGTCCTAGAAACTAGTGAAATGTCACTGCTAAAAGTATTGTATATAGTAGACAAATATAATTATTTGAAAAGGAGTCTGCTGTTCTCCTAAATATGTAGGTACAATAGGCATGTACTCAATTGAACATGATCTTCCAAAGAGAATGTGATCCAACCAGGTGCATGAATTAAGTTAATGATTAGATCAGGTAGCTGAACTCCCATTGCCTGAATTTTTATAAATTTCAAGGGAACAAGAAAAAGGGGGAAAAGAGTAGTGTCACTTGTTAATCTTCATCAGATTCCATTTAGGAAAGCTAGACTTTCTTACTGCTCAGACACAGAGCTATTTTAAAGAAAAAATAGGAAACATTTTATCATAAACAGAAGAGGCCTCTTTGTGATTCCATTCATCAGTTTCTGCACCGTGGTATTAACCACTGCTGTTGACATTTGATATGAATAATCATGGAGCAAGTTTGTACCTTTAGCTCCTTTATCAAAATAAACATCACTAACTACAAGAGAATACCAAAGGGTTCATAAAACATGGAATTAAAAAATTTATTTTACATCAAAAATATGGAAATCCATGCATAGTTTGTTCATAATTGTATTTTCCATGAACTTTTAGAAGATACCTCATAAAAGTATGATCAGTTATTTTTCTTTATTTTTAATTTCAGAGATCTGCATAAAATGGGACAGGACAGGGACTGGCCTTGTGGCACTGCAGGTTAAAGTGCTGCACGGGATGTTGGCGTCCCATAGAGGAGGGCCTGTTCAAGTCTCGCCTGATCTGCTTCCAGTCTAGCTTCTTGCTAATAAAGTTCTTAGGAAAAGCGTCGGAAGTGGCCCAAGTGCTTGGGCTCCTACCACCCACAAGGAGACCAAGATGGAATTTCTGGTTCCTGTCTTTGGCCTGGCCCATCCCTGACTATTGGGGTCATTTGGGGAGTGAACCAGCAGATGTAAGCTCACTCTCTGTTTCTCCGTTTCATACTATACATAAATCTTTCCAAAAAAAATGGTCAGGGCACAAACCAGGTAATCAATATTCATGTGCCCCAATAATGTGATCTTAGAAATTTAAATGGACTCACCTAAAAGTATGATTGTGAAGTCCTAAGACCACTTTAGTAAAAACAAACTTATGAGTTGTGGGCATGTCAGAACTAAAGTGTCTTACTCTCATTCTCACTCTCACTCTCACTCTATCTTTGAAATAAATCTTTACAAAATGGTCAGGGCACTAATTCTATGGTTTACCAATTTGGTTAAAACATACTGATTATTTGTGGGTCCATCAAAGCCTCTGTGTGTGTGTGCATGTGTGCGTGCATGCATGCGTATGTGTGTGTAAGTGAAAACTACATTAGTATCTTGTCAAAGTAGTGAAAAAACATTACTTTAATTTAAAACTTAGGTAGTGTCTAGTTTTAATTCACTACATCAACAGGGCTATGAATGAGAAATTATAGCATGCTTTATTATACACTATGTTTTTAATGACCAGAAAATAGTTTATAATAAGGATACAACACTCAAAAATCTTCCAAAAAGTTTATTAATTTCAAATATTTTCCTCCAGATAAACTCATCTATTAAGTACATTTCCCATGAGCTTTTGAATGAAATAATTAATTTGAATTAAATTAATAATTAAACAATTGTTCAACTAGATCTGAAGATGAACAACTCTAAAATTATAGATGTGATGATTCTTCCTCCATTAAAAAGAACTTGTTATCTCATTGATTTAATGGTACTTTTTTCATAAGAAATGTTTCAGAAAGTCCAATCTGTATACTGAGTTAATGGTAATTTAATGGTTGAAGACCAACTGTTGGCTTTGATCAACTTGGCTGCACCACTAATTGATTACATGAATTTGAGGAAGCTAAATAACCTCATGTACTGTCTCTCTCATCTGTTTTATGGGAATGATGTGTATGGCATTTATATTGTTATCATAAAAAATAACTGAGATAAAAATATGGAAAAGGCTGTTGTTGTGGCACAGTGCTTGTGACACTGGCATCTCATATTGAAATGCCAGCTGGCGTCCCAGCTGCTCTGCTTCTGAACCAGATCCCTTCCAATGCACCTTGGAAAGTAGTGGATGATGGACCAAATACTTGGGTTCCTGTGGTCTCCCAAGTGGGAGAGCCAGATGGAGTTTCAGTCTCTTGCTTGGAGCCTGGCCCGAACCTAGTTGTGTGGACATTTAGGAAGTGAATCAGCAGATGGGAATATCTCTGAGTCTCTCCCTCTCTCTGTGTCACTCTCCTTTTCAAATAAATAAATAAATAAATAAATAAATCTTTCCAAAAATACATAAATGACTCAGTGGATCACAAAGAGTAGACTCTGCACAAATGCTAAATATAGACAGCCAAGTGCAACAACATTTGTATTAGTTTCTTGGTAAAGGTAAAGACAAATTCAGAAACTAATGAGGAATGAGAGAACAATCACCAATGCAGTGTGATTTTAGAATTTAATCAGTATAATTTCTAACTTCAATCCTGTTTCTCTATCTGCAGTCATTAGATTGAACAAAAATTTTCTTTTCGGTAGTGGTAGAAAGACAACACAATATAGTATGAAGATTGTGGAATTTATAGATTTTGGACCTAATCCTGAATATATGCATATATTTATTTTTAAATATTTTCATTTGTTTATCTCTAAAGGTAGACAGAGAGACAGAGAGACAGAAAGAAAGAGAAAGAGAGAGACAGAAATCGTCCATCACTTCTCAAATGCCCAGGGCTGGGCCAGACCAAAGCCAGCAACCCAGAACTCAATCTGCCCCTCCCACACCTAAGTACTTTAATCATCATCACTGCTTCCCATAATGTGCATTAGCAGGGACCTGGACCCAGTAGGGGAGTCTGTGTTCAGAACCAGGCACTCCCATGTGGCATGTGGGGGTGTCAAGCAATATCTTAACCACTGTGCTGAACACCTGCTCCTAATCTAAAGCTCAATGCTAACTAATTTTATTACTGGAGAAATCACTGAAAATGTTGGAGTTTCCATCTCTTTTCTCATAAAAAGGGTAAAAATAAGCCATGCTGCATTATCTCCCAGAGAGACTGACAGCACAGATAAGAGGTGTTTGCATATGGTGACTCTTGTCAATAGCACACTGTGTTCTGGAAAAATTCCAAGAGAATGATTGTAAAGCACCCTACATCTACTTCATGAGATCACTTGTTAATTAGCTACATTTAATTATTCTACAATTTCCATCAAAGTATGGTATTGTACACAGAAAAGACGTATAATTTTATCTCTCAACTGAAACACATATAGAAAGTTTTGCAAGTCATTGTCCTTATCATATTTTTCTGTTAAAATGAAAGTTCAATAAATACACACACAAAATAAACACGAATTTCAAAGCGCCTGAATCTCTTTGATAGATATGATTGATTATGCAAGAAAAACATTATTGCCTAAATTTTTATAAAACACATTCCAAAATGTGTAGTGCTTAAAATGAAGAATAAATAATATATAAGACCATGAGTTTGCCTAAATATTTCTTAATTTTCAACTAAGGGGACTGGCGCTGTGGCATAGCGGGTAAAGCTGCCGCCTGCAGTGTCAGCATCCCATCTGAGCACTGGTTAGAGTCCTAGCTGCAGCTGCTCTGCTTCCAATCCAGCTGTCTGCCATGGCCTGGAAAAAAAGTAGAAGATGGCCCAAGTCCTTGAACCCTGCACCTGCATGAGAGACCCAGAAGAAGCTCTTGGCTCCTGGCTTGGGATCAGCACAGCTCCAGTCATTGCAGCCAATTGGGGAGTGAACCAGCAGATGGAAGACCACTCTCTCTCTCTGCCTCTCCTCTCTCTGTGTAACTCTGACTTTCAAATAAATAAATAAATCTTTAAGAATTATTTTCAACTTAGGCATAGGAAAAAAACGATTATTTTAAAAAGTAACTGAAATGTATTGGATTTATATATATATATATATATATATATATATATATATATATATAGCTATCTAGGAAAAATATTTACAGAAGCCTGTTCATATGTGTCATAAAGAGTCACTAGCTGATTATCTCAAATTTATCAAAGATAAAAGCTACTTACTGAAAAATAGTTTTATGAGGCCAGCATTGTGTCATAGTAGATTAGGCCACGACTTGTGGTGCCAGCCTCTCAAATCTGAACACTAGTTCCTGCGTGGGCTTCTCTATTTCTGATCCAGATCCCCACAAATATACCCAGGGAGGCAGTGAAAAGTGGCCCAAATGCTGGGGAGACCCAGGTGGAGTTCCATCCAGGCTCCTGGCTTCATCCTTGCCCAGCTCCAGCTACTGCATCATTTGAGGAGTTACCAGTGGATTGAATATTCTGTCTCTCTGCTTTTCAAATAAATAAAATAAATATTTTGAAAAATGATAGTTTTATTCCAAATTTGTATTAAAAACATATGCTATTCAAGAAAGTCACATTAAAATTATCCTAGTATATAGAAAATTAGTATTTATTGTTTATATAAAAGTTTTTATTGAAACTTATTCTATTCAAAATTGAGCACATTAAATGTGTATTGAATACCACTTTTAGAAAATTAATTTCTTATTTCATATGTATAATTATTTTGCTTTTTGTTTAGATGTTTGTAGTTCTCTTGTTGCATACATTTTTAAAGATTTATTTATTCATTTGAAAGGCAGAGAGAGAGAGAGAGAGAGAGAGAGATATCTATCTATCTATCTGCTGGCTTACTCCCCAGATTGCTGCAATGGCCAGGGTTGGGCCAGGCTGAAGCTAGTAGCCAGGAACTTCTGCCAGTTCTCCCACATGGGTATTAGGGGGTCCAAGGACCTGGATCATCTTGTACTGACATCTCAGGCACATTAGCAGGGAGCTGGATCAGAAGTGGAGCAGCCAGGATTCAAACAGGTGGACATATAGGATGCTGGTGCTGCAGGCTGTGGCTTAACCCACTGAGCCACATCGCCACATTGCCAATCCCTGCATACATTTTTTTTAAACTTTTATTTAATGAATATAAATTTCCAAAGTACAGCTTATGGATTACAATGGCTCCCCCCCCCCATAACTTCCCTCCCACCCGCAACCCTCTCCTTTCCCGTTCCCTCTCCCCTTCCATTCATATCAAGATTCATTTTCAATTCTCTTTATATACAGAAGATCAGTTTAGTATATATTAGGTATAAGATTCAACAGTTTGCCCTCACATAGCAACACAAAGTGAAAAATACTGTTGGAGTACTAGTTATAGCATTAAATCACAATGTACAGCACATTAAGGACAGAGATCCTACATGATATTTTTTTAAAAATTGATTAATTTTCTATGTAATTTCCAATTTAACACCAAGTTTTTTTTTTTCATTTTCAATTATCTTTATATACAGAAGATCGATTCATATATCCTAAGTAAAGATTTCATCAGTTTGCACCCACACGGCAACACAAAGTGTAAAAATACTGTTTCAGTACTGTATACATGGTTTTTAAGGCAATACTCATTTGTCAATGGCTGGAGCCAGATACATAAAAAGATACTTTCAGGAAAGTAAATTCCAACAATATTTTTAACTTGAAAGAAAGTGCTTCAGATGATTTGTGCTATTTGAAAAATTTTAAAACTTTAAAGTGAATTATCATTGAGAATCATAAAACACTTCCCTGTAACATTTCTGGGGACTTTTAAATCCTCAACTTTAATTTCTTAGTGAAGTTAGAAAGGTTAACATGGAAAATGCAAGCAGACTACTATAGCTTAGTTTTGAATCTTACTAGATTTCATGCTTCTTTAATGCAAATACTTGTTGATGAAGGAGATAATGATATGGGATGAATTTATTTGGAAAAGCAAGGTCAATGATTCCTCAAGGCCACTTGTTTGGTTATTTGAACCCTGAAGATTCCAAATTGTTCTTCTTCTTTAAATTGTACCTATGAATTCATTCAGTCAGCAAGCTCTATGTAATAACAGTGTGATGAAATGGGCTAGAATCTGATGGTATAGACAAGTAATTCATACAACTTACTCAGAAGATATCTATCATAATTGTGCTATAATATTTGTATGTGAGATATTTTGCTACAAAACACTATATCCAGTGACCATGTTTAATGGAGGTGAAGACTGACATGTGCTTTCAAGTAAGGGCAATCACTTAATTCATTATACAACAGGAACAGTTATGCCAGGACAATATTCCAAGGCTGTCTGGGGGTTTCCAGGACCTTAACGTTCACTCTATTAAAGAAGAGTAGGATTGTGGGGGAATCAGGAGAGCATAACCAGAGCATAACCAGTGCTGAAATGAACTTTCTCCACTCAAATAGAAACTAAACTCAATATTCAGCAGTGGCCAAAGAACAGAGAGACAGAGTTTTGTTTCTTATTTCCGAATAGGATGCAGGAACTTCTACAGTAGAATTAGTTTACTCTTAGAAGAATCCGCAAGAAAAAGACCCAACTAATTACGAACCTGGTTAGTGTGTAGCACCACTAAATCTATATCATACCTCTTTTTGTGGCCACAGTGTCTGCTTTGAACCCAAGATGTGATGCTGAAAATTCTGTTACCATGCATGGGAACAATATATTATGATTTGTTTTTGTCAGAAGGTCGCTGTTATGTAAGAGGATATTGTGAAAAATTCATGAAAAGTCTAATTTAATTAATTTTACTTTTCAGGTCTCTTCATTTTGGTGCAAAATTTTGAAATCTGTGCATAGGCTTTTCACATTATGCATTCCCATGAATGTTTTGAAGACCTTTCATACCTGGAAAATCACATTCTCATAGCAAAATATTTTGTTGTTGCCAACCCTACTTATATTTACATTTATAAAAATATAAAATCTAACATAAATTGCTGAGGCAAAATAAAGAAGATGACTGATTTACTTCAGAGATTTTTTTTTTTAAAAAAAAGCAAAAAAGTTCATAAAACATTCTTTAGGAAAGTTACCCAAAGTTAGGTTCCATTGAATCATAATGGAATTTTATTTTCAAAGTTGTTTTAAAAAACATTAATAGGGCCGGCACCATGGCTCACTTGGCTAATCCTCTGCCTGTGGCATTGGTACCCTGGGTTCTAGTCCCCGTCACGGCACCGGGTTTTGTCCCGGTTGCTCCTCTTCCAGTCCAGCTCTCTGCTGTGGCCCAGGAAGGCAGTGGAGGATGGCCCAAGTGTTTGGGCCCCTGCAGCCGCATCAGAGACCAGGAGGAAGCACTGGGTTCCTGGCTTTGAATCGGCGCAGCATGCCAGCCTTAGCGGCCGTTTGCGGGGTGAACCAATGGAAAGAAGATCTCTCTCTCTCTCTCTCTCTCTCTCTCTCTCTCTCTCCCACTGTCTAACTCTGCCTGTCAAAAAAAAAATAATGAAAGAAATTGAAGACTGCACAAAGAGATGGAATGATATCCTATATTCATACATGGGAAAAATCAATACCATTAAAATTTGCATACTACCCAAAGTAATTCTTGAATACGAATGATATTTTTCACAGAATTAAAAAAATTAGTAAAATTTGTATCTAATTAGAGCAAAAACAATGAAGCAGGATGCATTACATGAGTTTAAATATGTTATAAAGCAGCAGTAATTAAAATAGCAGGATACTGGCATAAAAACTGACACAGAGCTTGGACTGTGGTATAATGGGCTAAGCTGCTGCCTGTGACTCTAAAATACTATATGGGCACTGGTTCATGTCCTGGCTGCTCTACTTCCAATCCAGCATCCTGTTAATGGCTTGAGAAAAACAGTAGAACATGACCTAAGTGTTTGGGCCCCTGCTACCCATGTGGGAGACCTGGAGGAAGCTCCTGGCTCTTGGCTTCAGCCTTGCCTGCCTAGCCATTGTGGCCATCTGGGGAATCAACTCTCACTCTCCCTCCTTGTTTTCCCTCTTTCAAATAAATAAATCTTTAAAAGAAAATAAGTAGCACACAGACCAATGAAGCAGAATAGAGATCCTAGAAATAAATAAACATTCCTTCAACCAACTGATCTTTGATAAAGGTGCTAAAAACACAAGTTGGAGAAAGAACAGTCTTTTCAAGAAACGGTGGTGGGGAAATGAGACTCTCATTCACCACTTACAAAATACAACTAAAAATGTGTTGAAGACCTAAATGTGAGACCTAAAGCACTAAAACTGCTAAAGGAAAACAGGTGAAACGCTTCAGGACATTGAAAAGGGTAAGGATACTTTGGGTCAGATCCCAAAAGCACAGGAAACAAAAGTAAAAATGGGCAAATGGAATTTCATCAAACTAAAGAGGTTTTGCTCAACAAAGGAAACAACCAACAGAGTGAAGAGACAATGTTCACATTGGGAGAAAATATTTACAAGTTATTGACAAGCGGTGAACAACCAGAATATGTAAGGAACTCAAATAGTTTAAAAGCAAAATTTCAAATAATCCAATTAAAAATGAGTAGTAGATCTATACAGATGTTTCTCAAAGTAAAACATACCAATGGCCAATGGATACAGGAAGAAATATTCAACATTACTAGCAATCAGGGAAATGTAAATCAAAATCCCTTCAAGATATCACCCCACTCTGGTTAGCTTGACTATTATCAAAGTGGTAAAAGGTAACAAGTGCTGTTAAAAATGTGAAGAAAGGGAACACTTGCAAACTGTTGGTGAGAATGTGAAGTAATATAGCAAAACGGTATGAAAGACCCTCAAAAACTAAAAATAGAATGAATTACCATACAATCCAGCAACTCAACTACTGGGTATCTGAAGGAACTAGAATCACCCTGTTGAAGAGAAAACTGGAACTTCCATATCTATTACAACTCTTTTTGCAATAGTAAAGAAATGACTGAAATGGATAAAGAAAATACATAGACACAATGGAAAACTATTTACCCATAGAAAGAATAAAATATTGTCACTTGGAACAGCATGGAAAGAGCTGGGTATCATCACGTTAAGTAAAATAAGGCAAGAACAGAAAGACAAGAAACTTATAATCTCCCTCAAATGTGGAATCTAAAAAGTTAATTTTATGGGTAGGCATTTGGTATAGCTGTTAAGATGCTGCTGGGGAAACCTGCATCCCATATTTGACTTGCTGGGTTTAAGTCCTGACTCCTCTCCTCACTCTAGCTTCCTTCTAATGTGTGTTCTTAGAAGCAGCAAGTGATGGTTCAAGTAGTTGGATCCCTGTGAGCCATGTGGGAGACTGAGGTTGACTTGGATTATCCAACCCCTCCTGTTGCAGGCACTTGAAAGCTATCAGTTTTTGATACAGAAAATTTAAAAATATGAGTCTGTCAAATATTTTCACTCTCTCAGGGCACCCACACACTATAATAAAGCATACAGAGGATATGAGTTGGAAGCGTTGCACATTTCTGTCACTTAGATCCAAATGGGTACTGCTTAGCCATATAGCTACTCCTAGCTGTATTGCTAACCATCACAGAGCATGGGAAAATAAATGTCAAAGAATAGACAAAAGTGCTACTGATGGCTATTTCCATAACATAAGAGGCAGAGGCAAGTTACAAGTCAGGGAAATGGGTAGGAACAAATCAATGGAAATGATTAGAACAAGAAAAGATTAATTGGTAGACACTGGTAATTAGCTCAGTGTGGGAGTTAATATGAAAATCAGTACATCAAGACTTGAAGGTTGCAATCTAGTTGGATATTAAATTAATATTTTTTAATCAATAACATAAACTCTTAAGCAAAATTTCTTCCTATTTTTCAAAGGGGTACTATATCTATATAAATATATATTTCTATGTGCCTGTATACATAACCATCTATCTATCTACATGCACAAACATGATTGTATGTTTAACTAATATGTGTGAATGTTCTGTTTCAAAGGGGAAATTGTTATGGAAAATTATCTTAGCTCAGAGTTAGTCTAGCATGTCTAATAAAGTTGACAAAGTTGCTAAAGCTATTTCATTTAATTCTGTTTAACCCGATACATACATTATACCATAATACCTTAGTAGAGCTAGATATGCAGTAAGCAAATCACTATTGAACCTTGAAATGTTGAATTGCAAAGTTTATATACCTAAGTAACCATATCTTTAACAAGAACTCACCTTGACTTTAACTCCAAAAATATTTTGGCAAAGCTACCTTCAGCAATATTATCTCTGGCAATCCACACTTAATTTCATACTCACAGACTCTATTTTTGGCAACATACACCTCAGCTAACCACCTAACTATGAGAGATTTAACCTCTGATAGTGTTCACTCAATCTAAATTTTATGACTTTGTCCTCAGGGAATTGGTTTTAAAGCACTATGAAAATCCTTTACTGACCCAAAAACAGTGATAGAAGTGGAAAGAAATCTGCACATCATTCACCTTTAATTTCCCTCATTTTACTGATCTTAGTCTCAATATTTAAAGAAAGCAACATCAATAACAAAAAATAAAGGGTAGATAAATTAGTTTCCATTCATGATATAGATTGATTAAACTATAAGTTTGGTGTTTTGCTATGTGGCTAAATATTTTATATTAATTCTGTAAATACTATGGGGTAGAGACGCAGGAACACATACTTATTAAGAATGTGTTTATATTGATTGAAAACAATAAACCAGAAACCCTGTCATAAAACTTCATTTATCATCTCTGGTTGTGCAGCCCTTCCCTGAGTGTTGATTGTCTCCACATGGCTATTTATCCTGCATTTCTTGGATGAGAGATTTCTTGAGAGAGCTCCAAAGTCATTTTCAAATCTTGGACTATATTCCAAAGCACAGCAGACACAGTTACCAGTAATGCAAAGAACCTAAAACAAACACTGCTTGAGAAACAGTACCTTGGATTGAATTAATCCTTTCCTATTTCTATTTCTCCACACTTGGTTTTTAATGAAGATTTGTAATTTTCAAAAGTTCACTTGAAGATTATCAAAACATGGAAATTAAGTTTACAGTAAGATACAATTTTACTGAAACTTGAAAAATCATGAAAAATACTTAACATTGTTAAGGGTGACATCTATGGAAATTACCACTACACACAGTGCTACTAACAATGTCTTCCATAGTAAGATATTAGGAACATACTCCCCAAAACTCCACAAATAATAGCTTGCCTTCTTTTACTGAGAAAATGTATGCAATCTACTAATATCCCATGTCATGATCTATAAGCTTGGGTGCATCTATGTTTGTATTTTGTCTTTCCTTTTGCTTCTGTCAAAAAACAACTCTCCATAGAGCCAGGGCCTTAGCACATAGCTTTTCTCATCTGATTCTTCACTTGGACCCTACCTTGTCCTTCTCTGATTGGTCACCAACATCAGCCTACACTCATCCTGAAATTTTTACTCTTACAATGTTAAGTCCCCTAGACCTGGGATCTTCCTTTCATTAAGGTCTCTCTGATTAAAAACTGGATGAAAACAAAATACTTCAAGGAGCTGCCTTTACTAATTTCTAACTTTTCACCTCTAAATTTCCCTCAGCCTAATCTTAAAGTTTTATTTAAAACATTACACTAAAATTGATCTGGACAGAATTGCATAATAATCTTCTGACTTCCATATCTGACTGTCAATTCTCAGCTCCCTTCTAACTCAACATATCACTACCACTGTGTACTATTGATCATTTTTTTCCTTTTGGGAATGATGATAATTGATTTCAGTGATTCTGTGCTCTACCAGATTCTATCTCACGTTAATATTTACTTGTCTTCTTTCCTTTGCTGATTTCACACTATTTCCCACCAGGAAATGCTTCATTTCCCTCTGTCATAGTCTATTCTCTATTTTCTCATTTTCAGTCCAGCCCAATGGCTTTACAAAAACTCCCAAACCTAGAACTACTAAATCAAGCCATCCCCTAGGTCCAGACATGAAAAGGCAACTTTCTGCTTGGTTGGCTTGGAAGAGTTCAATATTAAGAAGAGAGGTGTGAGGAAACAGGAAATGGTTAGATGGCAACATGGAGTCAGAAAGAATGGTGAAGAAAATTCCCCAATGTTGTGGAACAGGATGTTCAGCTTTCATTACTGTGGTGTTAATGTTTGAAGGTTGTGACACCACCTTCCTCCTCTAACCAAATCATGGGTAAGGCTATGCACAATCACAAACACTAAGTGGGAGTGTTATCTTTGTGAACATTGAGAAAATGGTCTGGGTTCCACATCTGGGTCCATGGAAAGCCAAATAGGGACTATTTGTGGAGAAAAGCAAGAAAATCTATAACCTAAGCTAATTAAGCAGAAGCAGGGAAACAGAGCCAGAAGGCACCATGATGATGTAAAGTCCTCTTGGGATTTTTCAGAAATGTGGAGAAGAAAACATGTACCACGTGAGCTAAACCTTTAGGGTTGGCGATGATAGCTAATTTCCAGATTGCACTTGCACATTTGCATCTGGAAGCTATTGTCAACAAGGAGGAAGCTTGACACGAAAATCTGATGTGAAACGGAACATTTAGAATTTTACTTTAATGCATTTCTTTGCAATACGTGTGCAAATAAATGGAATCTTAAGATAAAAATCAAGAGGAAGACATGAATGTAACATATAATATATATTTCTCTTTAATCACTTCTTGGTCTTTTGGCTAAGATCAAGTCTATTTCCCTTTATCTTGGAAATTTTACACAAGACTGAATGACAAAAATAGACCTCTGAATAAAATATATGGCCTCAGAAACATTTCAGACACTCTTGGATTTACATAAATTAAGGTAGTTAGCTTAATGTAGAAGTGAATCTGAAAAGTAAAATGAAAAGTAAAAAAAAAAAAAATTAGAACAGAGTGAATCTAGGAATTAATCATCTTAAATGGTTCTACCTTACAGTTTACTTGTGTATTATAATTTCATGAATTATTCATATGGTAAATGAATGCCAAGTTAATAAAATGGCCTGTATTTTTTTTCTTTCCTGAAATTCTTTATCAAAATCATATTAATATGCAATGTCCCAAGGCACTGCAGTCCTGAAATAAGAAAATGTCATTTGCTGTCTGTCTCTACTCCTGTCATCCAAAGGGCAGTGGCCCTATCTCGCATTCCTTACCTAGTAAAACCCTTGGAGGTGGTCATGATGTTTACCAACAACAAACACAACTTGTGAAGCCAGTGCTGTGGATGAATTCATCTAGACTTTGGTTTGCAGCCAACAAATGCATGGGGATGCCTTGGTTTTAGTTTTGAGTTTCAAGTTTTTCTAACTAATTTGAATATTTTCTGCAATAAATGGAATTTCATATTAGAATACCAAGGCAAAGCAGTTATTAGAACATCCAATTACTTCTTTAAATATTAGCTAAACAGTTTAGGACGAATGACAAATTAATCCGACTAGCTAAACCAAATTCTTCTTAATCCCTGTAATTTAACTTTGATATCTGCTCTATATCATTATGAAGTCAAGAAAAGCTCATTGTATCTTAGCACTGTCCAGCTTATCGACAGCATTTCTAGGATGAATGTCAAGTTCTATTTGGTACTGAATGGCCTACCTTTATGCTCTTCATTGCAGTGTAAACTGTTGTTTTATTCTTGGCTGGACCCAAACTTTCCTTGGGGATAAGCAACTGTGTAAATCCTCTAACAGCTAAGAATAGCATTGACCTCTAGAAGGCACGGGTTCCCTTCTTACTTGTGTTCAGGGTTGGGACTCTGAATGTCCAGTTACTACAATGCCATAGGTAGGAAGAAATCTCCTTAGCATGCTGATTTTGCCACAATGGAATTCTCATAAATGCCTGTTAAAATTTGTGTCATGTTATGTTGTCAAAATTATCATAAGCAAATTGATGATATAAATTTTAGGCAAAATAGAAATTAATATAGAAACAATTTATGAACTACTTACAAGCAAGCAAAGCATTATTTTACCACAAACTTGGGACTGACATTCTGGTACAGTGGGGGAAGCAACCACTTGCAAACCCAGAATCCCATAAAAGAATTCTTGTTTGAGTTCCAGCTGCTCTGTCTTTGATCTAGTTTTTTGTGAATGCACCTGGAAAGGCAGTGGAAGACAGATCATGTACTTGGGCACCTGCCACCCATATGTGAGACCAGGAAGGAGTTCCTGGCTCCTGGCTCCTGGCTCCTAGCTTCAGTCTGGCCCAGACTTGACTATTGCAGTCATTTGGGGAGTAAACCACTTGATGGCAGATTCTCTCTCTCTCTCCTCCTCTCACTGTCATTCTGCCTTCTAAATAAATAAATCTTTTTAAAAAGTTACCACAAGTTATTGACTTAAAAGCACATAAATTTATTATCTCAGAGTTCTGGAGTCTACAATTGTGAAATTTATCAAGATTATCCTCGTTGCAGAGAGTCTAATGGTGGATTCATTTCTCAGATTCTCTGGTGATACATTGTATTTCTTCATGGTGTAAAACACTCCATGGATATTATTTCTACTTAAATAATACATGTTGTTTCAAAATATACAAATATTAATTAAAAAGTTGACTGCATTTCTTCACGTAATTTTTGGCATTCTCCATTTTCTTTTAGATGTGGGTCTAGATTTTTGTTTAGTGTTATGTTCCTCCTTCACAAAAACTTCCCCTAACCTTACTTTTAATGTAGATCTTCTGATGATGAATTCTTTCACTTTTTGATTTCCATTTTTCCTATAATTTTGCCTTCATTTTTAAGTGGTTCTAGAATTGCAAATTGGCCATTTCTCTTGATGATAGTGTTCCATTGTCTTCTGTCTTGAATTGGATTAAGAAGGGTATCTGCTATAATTCTAATTTGTGTAGCTGGGCATGTAATATGTGGGGTTTTTTTTTCCTTTGGCTAGTTTTATGTTTTCCTCTTTATCACTGATATGGTTAGGATCCACTGAGATCTGAGATCTAAGGTGAGTTTATAGCATCTATTAAGATGAGGAAAGTTTCTCTACATTTTTCTGCCCTCCAAGCTCCCTTTTTTGGGGATGTCAATTATATGTAATCAAGGTTCTTGAAGTTATTCCCAGTTTACCATGGCACTGCTTTTCTGTCCTTTTGAATTTTTTCTGTTCATCTTTCCCTTTGAGTCTCATTTTGGAAAATGTCTTCCACTATGACTTTAAATTTACTAAACTGTTTCTCTGTATGTCTATTCCATAAATGAAGTCCTGTGTTTTTCACTTCAGACATAGTAATTTCATCTCTGGAAATCTGGCCTGCATCTTTCATATATGAAGATACTCTCAAAAATGTTTGGCGAAAAACAAAATGAAATGATAAGCTAGTGTGGTACAAAAATAACTTGAAATCCTTGAGGCTGGTATTGTGGCATGGTAGGTTAGGTCACGTCCTGCTATGCCACCATCCCATATCAGCATTAGTCCCAGCTTCTCTCCTTCCAGTCCAGCTCCCTGCTAATTTGCCTGAAAAAGCAGTGAAGATGGTCCAAGTACTTGGGTCTCTCACTCACATGGGAGACCTGGATGCAGTTGTAGGCTCCTGCTTCCATGAATACCTGATACATTTTATAAGATGTGAAACACTGAGAACTTACATTGTTAAATGTTAACTTGGGGTGAGATGACTATAAATGTTCTTGAGTGTTGATGTGTCCCATGATTGAATTGCACTGAAACAGTGTGATCATTTTACATTTTTCCCCTAGCTGTTATACAGCAGTGCTTGGTAATGAGTGAATTTTTCCTATTCCTGTGGCAAAATTTTACTGGGAATTTCCCCTGTGCCCATGAATTAAGAGATTTTGCACTGTACCGGTGAGTATAGGAACAGTTCTATCCCTGTGAAAGTTTCAGAGATTCTTCCTTCTAATTCATTCAGGAAGCTCTTTCCTTGGCCTTGGCTGTTTCCTCAAATAAATAGGCTGAACAATGTCGTTTTTAAAATGTACGTTCTTCTGATTTCCAATTGTTTCAGGTTATGTGCTAATTTTGGTGCCTGTTGCTACATCTTGGCCTAAAGAAGGTGTGTTTGAGCTGTATTTTTGAGTAATTATGATCCAAATGTAATCTACTTATTTAATTGTGATGTAAGCCAAAATTCAACTCTAGTACAAACAGCAATATATTTAAAGGTTATGGAGAGTGAGCACATGAAGTATTGAAAAATTGGGTCATTCTCTTTATAGCATGATAGTACAATATTATTTAAGAATAAATTCAAAATAAGACCGAGAGGACAGGTGTCTGGCAAAGTAATTTAGATGCCTCTTGGGACACCTGCACCCCAGATCAGAATGTCTAGGTTTGAGTCCAAACCCTGCTTCCAATTTCAGTCTCCTGCTAATGCACATTCTGGAAGACAGTAGATGATGCTTCTAGTACTTGGGTCCCTGCCACTTATATGGGAGACCTGGACTAAGTTCTAAGCTAGTAACTTCAACTTGCTTGAGCCTTGGCTGTTTTGAGTTTTTGGAGATTGAACCAACAATGAAAGATTTTTCTTTTTATGTCTTTGCTTGACTATGTCTCTTTTTCTTTGTTGCTCTGCTTTTCAAATAAATCTGAAAACATTAATAAAAAGAAATAACACTGAATAACTGAATTGAAGCATGTTAAAATTATGACAGTTGCCATGGATGCCATTATAAGTACCTCTCAGAATTGACTCACCATCACAAGATGTCTGTATAAGGAGAATTATAATTTTTTTAAAAAAACTAAAAAAGCACATATTTGAAATTTCACAGGATTTTAAGACCAAAAGAATGTGATTTAATTTCTTTTAGCCTGCAAGATCAAATCCAATGCTTTATTCAAAATCATTTTAATCCTTCAATTCAAATACCAACCCAAACTTATGCCTGAAGTTCTCACCATCAGTTTAAGCTGATCATCAGTTTGATACCTGGATGAAGGGTTTCAGTACACTCATCTGTATTCAGGCTGGCATTAGCTACTCTACCAAACACGTGAGTTCTATAATCCAACCTGTATCTAGCAGTAATTCACTTTCGGAGTTGTCGCTACTAGCTTTCCCAAGATATATTGCAGTTTCACTTTTCTCATTAACCTTCTTGAAGTTGAAACTTCCAAATTCAGTGCCATCATTCACACGACACTGCAACTAGAATTCTGCAGCTTTGTGACTGGGGTGAAGTTCATCTTTGGTATTTGGATTGGCCTGTGTCAACTTAATCCATAGTCATCAAGTGAATACTGAATGACTAGCCAAGCCCAGTCATAAATTGTCGGTCTAAAAAAAATCTTGTTCAATATTAC
Source organism: Sylvilagus floridanus (assembly GCA_949820135.1). Lineage (NCBI taxonomy): Eukaryota > Metazoa > Chordata > Mammalia > Lagomorpha > Leporidae > Sylvilagus > Sylvilagus floridanus. The sequence continues at coordinate 37,019,142 of OX463236.1, forward strand.
TGCCAAGACTGACAGAATCTCATCTATAGGAAACCTTCAATTTTCTGTGTGTGGTGCAAATATTTCAAGTGTCACTTGCAGCCCTTAAGCCAGTTATTTCCCCAAATTGGCTTTTGTGCCATGAGTATTTGCCCAGTTTCACTTTTGGATGAAGGCCACCCAGCTACAATTTAATGCATCATCTTTTATGGATAGGCACTCATTTTGTTGGCCTGTGCACAGTGCCCAACTCCACCCTTGTTTATGGAGTCATTGCTTAAACACAGGGCTGGCTGAGACTGACAGACATCTAACAGCTGAGTCATCCATCCCACCTGTTGCTGAGTTCCTCCTCTGTGGATGATCCTCTCCAGGGTGTGCTGATCAGAGACACAAAGAGCCATGGATTTTCTGCCTACTGTGGTAAATCTACCCTCATGCTCCTTCCTGAAGCCACTTTGTGTCTCATTTCCCAATCTTTTTGTTTCTAGACCCCAGACCAACAAGCCAGTTGATTCAGTAGTCCTCAGGAGCCTGTGAATGTCAGGTTGATTCTCTTTTCATGTAAAGTTGATGAGCATGTATGATGCTCATTGCCAACTGGCAGTGTTCCCTTTAAGCCTTTGCTGTGGAAACAATCAACACTGCCTTCTATGAACCAGGATGAGAGTCCAACACAGTCTGATTCACACAATAACCGGACTTGAGATTTCTCCTTCTCTGGCACCTTATTAAAAAGACTCACTCCCCAAGATTATTGCTGTAAGCTGAGTGAGATGCAAAAAGATACGAAAAAGAGATGTGATTTGAATCTTTGGGCCATCTATTCATGTAAATTACTGATGCCTTCTGTACCAGCCATGCTGTCCCTAATCTCAATTGAATTATTTCCCTCATTTTCATCAATTGCTTCCATTCACGGATTCCTGATATAATAAACGGATAGATAGGACAATGCCCAGATTATTATGCAGTGCTGTGCTTTGTGATCAGTTGACCCAAGACATAGCTCAGTAGCATCTCAGTAACTAAGTTTGAAATGTTGACCAGTTCTCTGGGAACAAAGGCGTGTCCTTCCTCCAGAACACTAGGAGGCTACATTAGAGTATCCTACATAGGGTTTTACCAAAGATGCCCTGCAGAATTCTTACCTTCCTATTCTTAGCAATCAGAAATCTTTTGGTTCTGTTAAGTCTTCCAAGTATGAGGGAAGGCTGCCCTGCCACCAGGATCTGCTGCAGCCCTGTGTTACTCAGAGTTGCATTTAAAATAGGTAACTTTCAAAGTCAAATCACAAATACAACAAATAACCATTCTTAATTGCAGAATATATTTCTTAAAAATCCAAAAAAAAGTCCCCAAAGCCCTGTGTTCTTTCTTAGTGTCAGAAAATTCACAATACAGTAACTTTTCATTTACCTTGGCATATTTCAGATCATTTAATCCCTCAAAAATTAATTGGAGTCCCTGAATCATTGAAGGGTTTATCTCCCACATTTTGTTAGTACTTTATTAGCATATTTGACATTTCAATTTCATTTCTTAGTGCAGCCCTAAGACTTGGACAGAAAATGTGGCTGATGAGGCAGGCATGTGACACAGCAGTTGATGCTACTTAGGATGCTTACATCTCAGGGTTCATGTCCGGGCTCTGCTTCTGCTTCCAACTGCCTGCCAATGCACACCCTGGAAGCAGCACCCTAGGAGATAGTGATTCACGTATTTAAGTCCCTGTCTTTCATGTAGTAAACTCAGATTGAGTTCCTGGCTCCTGGTTTCAGGCCAGGATGATGTAGGTATGTGGAGAGTGAACCAGCCCACAAAAAATTTCTCTTTGTCCCTGTCTGTATTTCAAATTAAAATACATCATTAATTTTTTTTAAAAAAAGGAATTTTGTTCATTAATTAAAAAAAAAAACTACACTTCTGGCTTCCCCATATAAAAAGATACTGCTTCTGATAGTTTGTACTTATTTATTAAATCAAATGTCACATACCAAGTGCATGACATTGTGTTGAGGAACTGGTATTGTGGTGCATAGGATGATGATAGCTCAAGTATTTGGTCCCCTGCCAACCATGTGGGAGATCCAGATGGATTTCCTAGTTCCTGGCTTTGGCCTGGGCTATCTCTGGCTATGGTGGGTATTTTAGGATTAAGCTAGTATGTGGAAGGTCTCTCTCTCTCTCTCTCTCTCTCTCTCTTTCTCACTCTGATGTTATGGTTTTCAAATAAATAAATACATATTTAAAAGACATTGTACTGATATGACCCAGAAAAGATGTTACATCAGACAACTACTATGATTGGCATTAGAACATCATTCAGTTTAGGATAGTACATTTTTATTTCATATTCACCTGACTTCTTTCAGAGTAAAGTAGGCAAATTGATCATTAATATGATAAGGGTAATCACCCCTGTGATTTAAAAAAATATTCATTTGTTTGTTTATGAGACAGAGACACAGACATGCAGCTAGAGCTCTCATCTTCTGGTCCGCTTCCCGAATGCCTGTATCAGCGCTGAACTGGGGCCAAAGTGGAGAGTTGAGAACTCAAGTCAGATCTCATGTGGGTAATAGGGACTCAGTCATTTGTACCATTACCACTGCCACTTAGGATCTGCGTCTCAATCTAGGATCAAGAGCTGGAGCTGATATTGATCACAAACACTGTGATATGGAACACAGGCACCTTAAGTGGTGTAAATGCCCATTCCCCCACCCTGTATTTTGAGAGTGGCATCAATTTCTATGTTTCCTCCTAGGAATTAGTTTTGGGCATGGGGAGGAAAACTCTTTGAGTGCATTCATTTGAACGTGTTTACCGTCCTACTGGTTCTTACTGCTTAGGCTAGAGATACAAGGTGAAGGTTGAGCCTGCTGCTCAGGATAATGCACCAAACCATACACATTTGTGTTGGAAAAGTGCCCATATGATGGTGCCACATCCCACTGAATCCACTTTTCACATCCAAACCACTCTGAAGCGGACTTGAGATAGAAGTTCGTTTATCATTTGGCCTTCATATACCCTTCTCTACCACGGGGAGGTATGGTGATATGTCACGTCCACAAGTCTTGTCAGCTCAAACCTTTCAGGCCACATCCCTCATAAGATCTGTTACTACATTTTTACTTCACTTCGATGGGTAAAATTTGGTGTTGTGCTGTTTGTGTTAGTGGTAAGTCGGTTGGAGTCTTCAAAGAAATTCCTACCTTTTTTGGAACATTCGTTTCTGAGTCTGCCACTTGATCCAAATCTAGGCATTTGGAAAGATATGATTTTTTTCCCACTGTAGTAGTAGAGTGCCCTTTTCTTTTTCTACTGATTTTTTTTCTGATTACACAATTTTTAATTTTTTCTGGTTATTCAAGTCAAACAGTACCCTATTTGCTGCCTTTCTCTCTCATTATTGGGAATAACATGATATGTTAACCACCAGTACAGATCTTTGGGCACTGAAGCAGCATGGCTGCCACTCCTCTCCTGACATCGTGGTTATTGTGTTGTTAGTGACACCTTTGTCTCTGAGAGAAGACATCATTGCTTGGATTTTCTTAATACGGGAATCTATTGGCTCCACTGATCCTAAGAGGTCTAGTTCCAGGGCAGCAGCTCTGAGTATCAATCTTATACAATACATGAGAACTAGCACTGAATTTCTCAAAAATCTGCTGCCCCTCATCACTGTATTTCTAATTGTCTTAGGGAAAGAACCTAGTTCGTGTCACATGATAAGGGCATTTATCATGCCCAAATCCCTGAGCTTTCTGATAATTACTTTCATACTTTGTCAAGCAAGTCCCAGACTCTTGGTCATATCCAAACGTCAAACAGCCATTCCATTGGAATTGTGGTCCTCAAATTTTAGCAGAAGTCAGAACTGCTAAATCCTGCATTTCATGGTTGTGCAAGTCCTTGGTGAAATGACTTTACCATGAGACTAGAATAACTTGCTGTGGAACACTGATAAGTATGTATGAGACTGTTCAGTGAGTGGGGCAGGAGGATGGGACATGGTGCCTCACAAGAGCCTGCTACAGCATATAATTTAAATATATGGAAGTGAAGATCAGTGTATGGAAAATACTTGGATCTGGGAGTCATGCTTATGAATTTGGGCCATGGGATGGGAGTGAGGGCACTAACAGATGAGTTTCACCTTAACCTCTAGAGAGCAAGTTGATTTTTAAAATTATGCCTAAGTGTCTCTGTAATCTAAAGTCCAATTCCATGCAGTTGACAGATGCATACACTATGGCTTAAAATATTAATGTAGACACTCTAACTAAAAAAATAAGATGTTGCAGCATCTGCTTCCTAAATTTTACTTGACTAGTGCTTTGTTTTTGTACTGTTTTTCTCCCATAGCTTCAGTTAAGACATAATAATCTAGAAAAGACAGGTTGCTTTCTCATTTCTTTTGCACAGATGGCCCTGGGATGATTTGCCAAAGATCCGCCCAGGGATCCTGACTCGATGGAGTAGGGTGGAGGTTTTCTGAGCTAAGGCAGACCTCTGCTCAGAGGTCATTTTTTCCTCCAAGTCTTCTGAGTCAGCTCCTACAGCAACGCCTAAAGGCCAGCATCAGATCCCAGGAATTTAAAAAACCTGACTTCACTCTGAGCCAGATACATGGTCCAAGACCTTCTGCAGGAGCCAGATTCACTGAGTTACTAATGATCCAGGAGGTAAACAGTGTTGGTCTGTTTTGCCTTTAATATAGGCGAAATGAAACTTGCTGATAGCTCATTATGAAGCATTTTTTTCTTTGCAAATGCAAGGTACATATTCAGTTCATCCGGAATTTTAATTGGTGGCAGAAGTTCAAGTACTGAATATAGAAATATCACAGTATATTAATATACTGCCCTGCAATATTCTGTATATCTTTCTCTGTGTGCAAGCCAAGACTATATATTTCCTGAAAACAGAGCCTCACTTCTTTTATCTCTGTGCTATAATTTTAAGCCCGACAAGATTGCGAGTTAATTATATTTAATATTTTCACTCAAATTGCAATGTCAATTAGTGGTCATATTCTAATGAGAGTAACCCCAAATTTTGTTCTTAATTTTATATAGGATTCTAAATCTGCATTTCAACATAGCCTATTCTTTTCAAAAGATGTCCCACATGTGCTTGTTAACATGACTTTTATTTATTTTTTTATTTATTTTAAGATTTTTCTAGGCTGAAGCCAGGAGCTAGGAGCTTCCTCTAGATCTTCCATGCGGGGTGGCAGAGTCCCAAGCACTTGGACCATCTTCTGTTGCTTTCCCAGAAATCTGAGCATTGAGCTGGATTGGAAGTGGAGCAGTGTGGACATGAACCAGCGCCCATATGAATGCTGGCATTGCAGGCAGTGGCTTAACCCAGTTTACCACAATGCTGGCTCCAACATGACTTCTATCATGAATGTTAAACCATCAGTGCAGCTGGTGAGATGTAGGGAAGATTCTTCTGTGGGATTGAGGGAAGTGTTTCACTCTTCTCACATCATAATAGCTGCACTGTAGCTAACTGGTAATTGCTACTTTCTAGTTGGGTAACTGGTACATAATCGTATTCTTAGAGAAATTGTTGTACCATCTGTCCCAATACATGCCCTACAAAAGAAGCAACTATAATAGTTATTTTGCTGAATGATTAGCTAAATGTGTGTAATATTCATAGGATTTGCAAATTGAAAGTCAATTTAAGAAACATTATATCTAGCCACATACCTTTTCAAAGTAAATAACCACAGTGCACTCAGAAAAACAAAATAAGTCTCTGAAGTAAACATAGAGAATCTGGGAAGAATGGTTTTGAAACAGATTATTTTTTAATGCCAGTTCTCATGGTGCTTAACATGCCCACTGGTGTATTATTTCCTGTATTTAATTGAACTCAATTTTCTCTGTTAATAAGTTTGACATCAAAGCAAAATAAACTTTGATTAAATAGTAATCTCTGAGTTATATTATTCTGCTTAAAGCATAAATATAAAATATCATCAGTGGCTTTTGGAAAAAGAAGCCACATAACTATAACTTAATAATAGTTGATTTCTAAAGAAAAGCAAGCTAGTACTCATATTTCATTCAAGACAAGGAATTGGAATAATAGGTGACAGTCTTTTATGAGAATAAAGATAACCATTTTCCTTTACTTAATATATACTAAATCGATCTTCTGTATATAAAGATAATTGAAAATGAATCTTGATGTGAATGGAATGGGAGAGGGAGCGGGAAAGGAGAGGGTTGTGGGTGGGAGGGAAGTTATGAGTGGGGAGCCACTGTAATAAATAAACTGTACTTTGGAAATTTATATTTACTAAATAAAAGTTAAAAAGATAACTATTTTCAAAAGATTGGAAAATTTGAAAATAAGAATAATATTGCATTGTAGTAATTATAATGCATTTCCTGTAACCTAGAGAATCTAAGATATTAACAAAATCTTAAAAACATGCTCTAAAATGGAAGAAGAAAAGGAAAAGAAAAAAAGAAGAAAATATGTATTAAATGCAAAATTAAGTGAAGACTAATATGTTTAGGAGTGAGTGTTTGGCATAGTGGTTAAGACACTGCTTGCATTCGAGCACCTTAGTTCAAATTTGGCTCCTGATCCCAGCTTCCTGCTCATGCAGACCATGGGAAGTAATGATGATGGCTCAAGTAATTAGGTTCCAACCACCAATGTGGGAAACCCAGCTTGAGCTCCAGGCCTCAAGCTCCCAACTTTTAGCCTTAGTCAAGCCCTAGTCAGTTAAAGTATTTGGGGAGTAAGCCAGAAGATGAGAATTCTCTTTCAGGAAAAAAAAAAAAAAAAGATAAATGCATGTTATGAAAAAACTGTAAGAATTTCAATTTTTTACCAAAAATAAACATATTTTATTGCATTTTTTAATTGTCCCCCCTCTCTCATTCTCCTCCCACCCCCAACCCCATCTCAAACAAATAAACTTTTTAAAAGTTCTGTATCTGGCCGGCGCCATGGCTCAGTAGGCTAATCCTCTGCCTTGCAGCGCCAGCACACCAGGTTCTAGTCCCAGTCGGGGCGCTGGATTCTGTCCCGGTTGCCCCTCTTCCAGGCCAGCTCTCTGCTGTGGCCAGGGAGTGCAGTGGAGGATAGCCCAAGTGTTTGGGCCCCTGCACCCCATGGGAGACCAGGATAAGCACCTGGCTCCTGCCATTGGATCAGCACGGTGCGGCAAAAAGGAAGACCTTTCTCTCTGTCTCTCTCTCTCACTGTCCACTCTGCCTGTCAAAAAAATAAAATAAAAAATAAAAAAAAGTTCTGTAGCTGCCATGGAGGTTCATTTTTCATTTTAAGAAATATTTTGTTTGTTTGTTTTTGTTTTACAGGCAGAGTGGACAGCAAGAGAGAGAGAGAGACAGAGAGAAAGGTCTTCCTTCCATTGGTTCACCCCTCAATGACCGCTGCGGCTGGCGCACCGTGCTGATCTGAAGCCAGGAGCCAGATGCTTTTCCTGGTCTCCAATGCGGGTGCAGGGCCCAAGGACATGGGCCATCCTCCACTGCACACCCAGGCCATAGCAGAGAGCTGGACTGGAAGAGGAGCAACCGGGACAGAATCCTGTGCCTCAACCGGGACTAGAACCCTGGGGTGCTGGCCATGCAGGTGGAGGATTAGCCTATTGAGCCGCGGTGCCAGCAAAAAAATGATTTCTTAATCTTCTAATTAAATGATCGAAGATGGAATTAGAAGTAAAACATCTAGCCACATTTGCAATGTAGGTGGGCTTGAAAGCCTATGTTTTTCATCACTAGCTTGGATCCTATCATAATTGCTTTGCTCACTGTCCCTAGGAAGTTGAAAATTTGGTATGTAACAGACACAGTGGGTTGACTGAACCCAAGATTCCCACCCCAGCTCCATACTACTATTTCAAATCCTCTTCCAGTCTGGAACAACCATTAAATATGCTCACCTGTCAGACATCAAATGGGATATGGCTGGGGAGTTGTGTAAAAATAGTTATTTTCTAAGGGTGAAGAATATACAAGGAAAGTGCAGTTCTTTCACTAAAGTTCGAAATGAACTAATTGTTATTGTTTCAAGCAGGAGTTGGCTCCCCAAACTCACACAGACATTGAAGCCCCAATCTTTATGTTAATAGTTAATGGATATATCACTGATGGGTTAAAGTAAAGACTTGATCCATTACAGACCAAGAATGAGCCCTTTGGGAAGTGATTAGATTGGATTAAGTCATTGGGGTGGGGATACATAATGGAATCATGGTAGCTTTATAAGGAAAAGTCATACAGAGGATAGAAAATGTTCTTCCAGTGTCTCTTTGCCTCAAGGCTCACCATGTGATCCACCCCACTCCCTGCCATCTTCTGACCTCACAAGAGGCCTGAATCAACAGGACACCTGAGCTTGGACACTGACCCTCCAAACTGTAAATCAATATAAATTCTTTTCCAAGAAGTTCCTCTTAAGTATCTTAGTTGCAGTAAGAAAAAATAGACTAACATATTAAACTGCCAAGGACATTCTCATTTTTCTGAAATTTGTAGCGTAATCTTTGCAGTTGGAAAGCACTTGTGAGTGGTGAGGAGTGAGAGTGGTACGTGTCAAGTGGAGACAGAGCCTGCAGGCCAACATCACAGGAGAGCATACAAACAGCTCGTGCAATGCTGTGATCACAGCCAGTCAATGCCGACAGGACTCTAGGGCTTCTGTAGAGGTCAAATCCACTAACAAACTTGAAATGTTTTGAGAACTTTCAATTTTCAAACATGGAGGTGCTTCAAACAGTTTGTGAAAAAAATGGAATAAAAACATGTTTATTTTTGGTACAAAAATTGCTTGAAATCCTCACATAGTTATTTTCATGATATGCGGCTCTTCTGAACTTTTTGAAGACTCTTCATGAAAGGCTTAATATCATGTTTTCCTCTAATGACCCTTAACCTTTCACACTTCAACACTTGAATCTACTTTCACTGCCAGGGTTGCACTGAGTCACATGGACAACTGTTGATTTCCCACCTGTTCTGAGACTGCAGAATATGTCAGTGGCTCTGTCCATCAACCTGTACCTGAATGGGCAGGGGTCCACAGTGGGAGCTCCCACTTACTTGCAATCCTGTGCCTTATGCTCTACTAAAGCATCCACTGGAAAGCTTCAGAGGTTGTCTCCTACAGATGGTGGTGGCTTGATAATCAGTGAGTCAATGGCTCCCTGAATTCAGCCTCTAACTAAGTAGACCCCCCAATCTATTTCCCTCGCCCAGTCTGTCTGATGGGCTACGTTGCTGAGGCTTCCTTTTGATCCTAGTCACTGAAAATTCCCATTCAAGAACAGAATTTCCCACTGTTGATATTCCTCCTAAAGAGGAAGCAGTCTGTAGACTTCTGAGATTTAAATTCACCATTGAAATGAGGTTTTGCTTTTTCCCACCCTCGCTGCCAATTATTTCATGGTCTCAGGTTTGGCACATTTGCCAGCCCCACAAGGCGTACAAATGGGTTCTCCATGGAGATGAAATTCTTCATTGTTGTCATTCCAAAAATGTATGCTTTGAAAAGCACGTGCTGTGTTCTGTAAATACCTCTCCTACAGATACAAGTTTATAACTTTGCCACTGGAGTTTGAACACTTTTCTCTTTTTGTCAACGCAGACACACAGAAAATGACCTCCCACAGCAAGACTGTCTACATCCGACACGCCTGCTTGCAGACACAGCTGAACTGACCTTTAGATTTTTTTTTCTTTTAATGACACATCAACAGCTGTCCTCCAAAAGGGATGGGCGAACCCGGTCATATTTTAAGTTAGTTAATTTCGCAAAAATTTTGTCAAGCATTTTGCCAAATGTGCAAAGTGCTATTTCTTTAAGCCCTGGTGTATTTGGAGGAAAAATTTAATCCACATGGTTCTAAATAACTTGCCTCTAACTCAACAAAATCATTTATAATAATCAACCGGCATCTAAAAAAGCATTTAAAATTTGTTCTTTGCATTGTTTGTAAGAGATTCAAATATTGTCTTTCTAAAGTCTGTAAGAGACTCTAAAGCATTTGGTTTAACAAAGTTTTAAGATTAAAACAATACACTTATCTGAATGAAATAAGCATTTTAGTTTGAGAGGCGGAAAGTGTTGTTGTGCTGTATATAGATAATCAAAGTGTTTATTTCATGAAAGTGACATTTCTATTACATTTAATTTGATATAGGGCAACAATACTTACAAAGTTTCATTCACATTCTGGTGCATATAAATTGGAATTGGAATTTTATCACATAATCTAAAAAAATCCAGAAATTTATATCCAAGAGAATCAACTATTATTCTGTTGTAGTTTAAAATAAAAATGAATTTTGATTCAGACTAAATTTATCTTTCTAATAAATAGTAGTGAAGTAAATTGATAAATGGATAATAAATTATGGCAGATACTGTTAATGATTCAACACTATCTTAAAGAAATAAAAAAAGTTTCAAAGATAACGTAGCCTTCTAGACTGTGCCTCTTGTTAACAACATAGAGGAAAAGAATGGCAGGATTATTGATCTCATTCAGGAAATCTCCATTTCAGGCAAATAAGGAGTTTAACTCATTGTTCAAACATGTGGTGAAAAAGCAGTCAAGAAATTCTACAGAAAATCCTTTTAGCCAAGGGCTGACCTTTGGTCACTGAGTGGCCTTCTATTGTTCTCTAGGACAGGCAGAAACCGAGAGTTGGGAGTCAGTTCCAGTTGCATGCTGAAAGCTCTCTCTTTTCCCTGGGTGTTTGTTTATCTTGGCCCCTGATGCACTGCTTCTTGTGGAAAATAAGTCCCTTGGCAGTGCTTGTCTTTCGTCTCTGTGTGTGGGACTACTATTTGGCTCAGGAGCAAGTTCAGTCCAAATCAAGAGTTCTGCGGTGTGACGAAGCTAGGCAGGCTTGATCTTGAACCCAAAGAACATGGCCCAGCAGTGCAACTGGCTCTTCCAGCCTTTCACCAGTGATGCGTGCACAAGCCCATCACAGAGCAGGGCATCACTCCATTTGCCGTGGATCATTGCCCAGAGCTTAGTAAAACCCTAGTCCAGAGATCCATTCAGGAGTGTGTTTGATAAGAAATGGGCATTAAGTATGTAAGAAAGAAAGATGGGGAAACTGAATTTCCCCAGAACTGCTTTAATCAGCTCTCCTTCATTTTACGACTTCCTCGTAAATTCCATTACATTGCTTTGAATACTAAAAGTGAAATTAGCAACCACTAGAACTAATCCTGAACACAAACAAGAACACATAGGCTAACTTCATGGAAATTAAAGACCTGCAGAAATAAACCGGACGCCAGAACATTTCATTAGTTTTAAAAAATTTTCTTTCCAGATTCAGAAAACAGATTCTCTTATGGAAACAAAAGCCCCAATATGGCAATGAAACAATGAAAATATTGTAAATGCATTATAAATTAGAAATACGAAGAAGGGAACATTTGAGTGCCACAAATCCACATGTGGGATTATGCGTGTGATTGTACCTAAGTCGGAAAATGGGAAAGGGGACAAAACCAAACTATTTTAAGATGACTTAGCCAAGATGTGTAAAAAATAAGACAAGCTTAATAATGTCATAAAATTTTATGTAATATTTTCCTCTCATTCAGTAAATATTATTTTTATGCAGAAAGTTCGTGTTATAATATATGTCAAGGCACATTTTTCATCTTCATTATTATACCATATGCAAGGGAAGTTCAGGAAAGAAAATAATTTTGGCAAAAATAGGCTGCAAGTGTAAAAATTAAAACAAAGAATAGGAAATGAAGGAGAATGGGGCACAGGGATGAGGGAGGTTAGTGTGGGAAGTATCACTATGCTTATAAACCTGTATGTATGACATCCGTTCACCTTATATAAATAAAACATTGAAAAACATATATAATATAAGGAGACTATACACCTCATTCTGTGACTGAATTGTGATAGTATCTATTCAGGTAGAAAGCCTTCTTCCTAACTTATAGGAAACAAGGTTTGGAAATGTAAAATAATTTCCTTGTTCCAATTTGAATTGGTAGTGCACTTGCTTTAATATGACAAAGGCAGATTTGACCATCCAGCAATTTGACAAGACTGTAAGAAGGCTCTTTGTCTTCTGCAAGGGTATCACAGCTCTGCCTTCACCATGTAGTACCTGCTGCTTGGTTTGGCTACAGCATAGTGCTTCTGCAGATCTCTTCCAGGATGGAGATCTGTGCAAGGAGAGCCCCTACATTATGGCCTGATTTCCCAGAACTTGTGTCTTAATAGTTCCAATGGTCTTCACCTTTTCCAACATAAAACTAGCCCATGGACTGCTTAAACATGAACACTTGGTGTAGCATTGTGGTACAAACAGTTAAACTGCCACTGGTGAAGCCTGCATCCCACATCAGAGTGCCGGCTCAAGTTCCTGCACCTCTGCTTCTGTGCCAGCTCCCTGCTAACGCACCTGGGAAGCAGCAAATGATGGCCCAAGTCCTTGACTCCCTGCCGTGCACATGGGACACCCAGATGGAATTCCTGGTTCCTAGCTTCAGCCTGGCCCAGCCCCAGCCCTAGCTGTTGTGGCCATTTGGGGGAATGAACCAGAGGATGGAAGATTCTCTCTCTCTCTCTCTCTCTCTCTCTCTCTCTCTCTCTCTTTCTCTCTCTCTACTTTTCAATGGTGAAAACTATCAATTGATATATCCCAAGAGAATTAAGACCATGCCTCCCACATGAAAATGCAGTTTCTCCAGAACTCATCTTAGGTTTAGATATTGATATGAGTGTTTCTTTTTGTAGACTTTTACTAATTTGATCACATGTTTTCTGATTCTAATTGCAGTGTGGTTACAGCTCAAGCTCTTCACACAAACAGAATTAAATGTAACAGTTTAACTTGTGCCAAAGGTCTAAGTTGCAACAATTTCATAGTAATATCATTGGCTTTGTTTTCGATATTAGAATCAAGCAACACTGCATTCAGTAGAACAGCATTGTGTTCCAATAAGCCAAGCAGAGGTGGTTTGATAGACATTTCTGGCTGAACAGAGCAGAAACAAAAACAACAAAGAAGATCAATCATTTCAAATTTACTTTCCAAGTAAGCTGGGAACAAACAGATGGAACAATAGAAAAATAGCTGGTTAACCCCAAGTTATTTCTGATAACCTTGTTTGTGTGTGTGTGTGTGTGTGTGTGTATGAAGACTAAGGTGGAGGGAATTTCATTATCATGCCACATTGGAACTAGCCCATTTGGGAAGTCTGGCTGTTACTTCTCTAATTCTGATTTCTTGGGAGACTTCATTTACCAGGTAAATATTTTGATTTTCAGCATGGTCTACTGGGGGCCCAGTGCAAGAGCTTAGCTCAAAACAATGGCCTCCTGTAATTTTATTTATTTATTTTACTTGTTTCAAATTTTAAATATATATGTATTTAAATATATTATGTATTTAATGTATATTATGTATTAATGCATTTAAATATATATATAATATATAACATATATTATATATATATATAAAGGGAGCAAATTTCATGTATTTCCTATGTGAAGTTTTAAGAGGATAACGATACTTCCCTTCCTCCTCCCCTCTCCTTCCTCCTTCATTTCTTCTTTTCTCTTTTAATTTTTACAATGGCACACTTTCAGTTTACTTCAGGATCACAAGGACTCTGATGTTCCAAATTGCAAATGCTGCTTCTGGGCTTTCAGAAGATATTCAGGGTGGTGTAGGCGATTTTCTGCTGGGTTGCTGAACTGAACAAATCCAGGCACTAACATGTGAGTGTTGTATTCATATTTTAGTCTATAATAATGGCGCTTCCTTGAACAAAATTTCAGTTTGACTTTTGTGGAGATCTTTCTGGGCATACTTCAGTTATGATGCCCATCCAAGATCTCTACTTTAGAAAAAAAACTTCAAATTTAAAAAAAATTACATTTTAAATTTTAATTATTTTTAACAGATTTGATATAATTCATAGATACAATTTTAAGGATATAATTATACTCCCACCTTCCTTCTCCCTTTATTTATTTATGTTTTTTAGCTTTTGAAACATGTTTTACATTTACCTTACAGTAAAAAGACTTAAAGATTCACCTAAAGGCTTCTGCAATTTCAAAAAGATTTATCTCTTTAATTGAATGGCAAGTGACAAATCTTCCATCTGCTGGGTCACTCCCCAAATGACCCTAACAGGCAAGTCTGGGCCAGGCCAAAGCCAGGAACCTGAAACTTCATCCTGATCTCCCACATGGGTTGCAGGGGCCCAAGTTCATGTACCGTCATGTGCCGCCTCCACAGGCGTATTAGCAGTAAGCTGAATCAGAAGCAGAGCAGCTGAGACTCAAATCTGCACTCCAGTCAGCATCCAGAGCTGTGGCTTAATCCACTGCAACACAACACTTTCTCCCACTGTGATTTTTTTTTTTACTTAAGACTTGTTTATGCAGCATTTTAAAGTTCTGGCCACACGGACATGGTTTGGCGATGTTGAGAGTGGCTCAGCTTGGTTTACTAGCTTTGTAACTTTAAGCATGTGATCCATCTCCTTTCCTGTTTTCAGTTTGCTTGGAATTGTGGAAGATAACCAATTCTGTAAAATTATGTAATGCTATGAAGTAAAATGTGAAAACATTGACACACGCAGCTAATCACTTGAAACTGTTTGCTATCATCTGAGTTATGCAGTCAAATATGAGTGAGAAAGTATTAACTTTTGTGCACATTAATTATATTATAGTTGACATGATTGAGGAAACTTTCTCATTCAAAAATTATAAAGATGTCTATCGGAACTATGTAGGTGATTATGTTGTAGAAGACTCAGCATGGTAAATGTTCTCAAGTTTTGAATACACAACTTCATTGAAGCAAAGAATTAAGAAATCAAATCTAAATTCTGAAAATTGTGAGTTCCTCTGATAATCAACTCATTTGAGATATGTTGTGGGTGACCCAGACATCACTATCAAAGTTTTCCACTGGGGATTATGTTGTGGCACCGTGGACTAAGCTACTTCTGTAACACTGGCATCCCATATGAACACTGGCTCAAGCCCCACTGCTCTACTTCTCATCCACCTCCCTGCTAATGTGCCTGGGTCAGCAGTGGAGGGTGATCAAAGGCCTTGTGTCCCTGCCATTCACCTGGGGAAAAATGGATGGAGTTCCAGGCTCCTGGCTTAAGCCTGGTCCAGTCACAGGTTTGTTGGCCATTTGGACAGTGAATCAGTTGATGAAAGATCTCTCTCTCTCTCTCAATTCTGTCTCCCCGCCTATCTGTAACTTTGACTTTCAAATAAATAAATTAAACTTTAATCTAAAAAAAGACCCCTAATGTCCATCCAATTGTAATAGTAAAATATCTTCAACTATTGGCTGTTTTGGATGTTAAAGTGTCTTTAAAATACCCATGGAAAAGATAGTGTGGCAAGTAGATCTGGATTTGAATCTTATTCCTACCACTTACTTTCTGTTACCTTGAGAAAGTTGTTCAAACTCTGTTTTCTCCTTTGCATAGAGTGACACTAATATGTTTTATTATGTCTGTGTAAGTTGAATGAGACTTTTTTTAAAATATGTTTATGAGCACTGACCAGGTGTTTTGGTATATAGTGAATATTCAGTGTATATTGCTCATTGTTATCACTTATATGTGTATCTCCTAATTCATGTTGGCCCTTGGTATTGGTATTTTCTTTCTTAGAACAGGCAGTGGTGATGTGTGAATTGGCTCTTTTCATGAATGTAATAATTACAGTTTTCAGTCTTTATACATGGTAACTAAGAGCAGAGGTGGCCTTAAGCGTTGGGATCCAACACAGTAGTGACCTGGTTTCTCACAGCCCCTGCCGCACTAGTATGGAAATAGTTCTCCATCCCTACCCACTCACTTGCTCCAATACAGAGATATCCTGAAGCAATGAAGACTCACCTAGATGAGAACAGGAGTCCTTTGTTGATGGTTCTTCCTGTCCCATGGACAAGTAGGGTCTTGTTACCTAGGAAGGAACACATATCAGACTGTATCATGATGCTCACAGGCCAATGTGCAAATTATGATGAAAAATGGCCTCATTCCTTTAGGTTCATGTCTGAAGAATTTACTCCATTTCCTTTGAATTTACATTCCTTTCTCTGTAATTTGTTTCCATGCATTTCTTTGCTTTCTCTGCTTTTGATCTCCTTTAGCTGTCCATAATATATAATCACAATGCATTTTATAACATTTCATCATATAGTTTAAAGATTTTTTAACTCTAAAAACAATTGAGTTTCATGCATTTTAGCATGGTTCAGATCTTTGAGCAGAAAATATTCCCCAAATCTAGATCATAAAGTTTAAAATAAATTCTCATATATTTTGATATTGATGATCACTTTTTTGTCTTTGCTTTTAAATGAAATTGCATAAATGTGTATTTATTTTAAGAAGCAGGCTTTTCATGTTTTCATAGTGATTCAGAATAAAAGCATGTGTCTTGCTTAATAATTTTATACCACTCCTTCATATTTCAAGATCATTTGCAAAACAAAATACTTCAGCTATAATAAAAAACCAGAGGTCTTCCAAGAAAAAGGGATTGCACAGAATCGTTTGTGTTAGGTTCTAGCCCTCAAGCAGCTAAATTTCTTGTTAAAAAGGAAGTGCTTCAGAGGCACTGATCTGTTTATTGATTTTGAATTCAAATAAAGCCACCATATTCTGACACTTCATTAACTCATACCTGTGCAGGCAGTCTACAATATTCATGTAGAACCAAATGGCTTAGCAAATAAAATACCAACTTGATAGAACATTATTGACTGGTAGCCCTCCAAAACACTAGTCCTTCTAGAACTAGTGAATATAAGCTTATTTGAAGAGAAGGGTTTTGCAAGATGCAATTAAGTACAGGATGTTTAGATGACAGCATCTGGCTAGCCTTGATGGGCCTTAAGTTGAATGGCAATCGTTCTTGGAAGCCACAGAAGAGGAGTTGACACAAAAAAGACCATCCAGAGATACAGAGGAGGAGACACAGAGATGGCTGTGTGAAAATGGAGGTGGATAGGCCGGCTCTGTGGCTCGCTAAGCTAATTCTCCACCTGCGGTGCCGGCACACTGGGTTCTAGTCCCGGTTGGGGCGCCGGTTCTGTCCTGGTTGCTCCTCTTCCAGTCCAACTCTCTGCTGTGGCCCGGGAGTGCAGCGGAGGATGTCCCAAGTGCTTGGGTCCTGCACCCACATGGGAGACCAGGAGGAAGCACCTGGCTCCTGGCTTTGGATCAGCGCAGCACACTGGCCACAACGTGCCGGCCGTGGCAGCCACTTGGTGGGTGAACCAATGGAAAAAGGAAGACCTTTCTCTCTGTCTCTTTCTCACTGTCTAACTCTGCCTGTCAATAAATAAATAAATAAATAAATAAAAAGAAAATGGTGGTGGAGGTTGGAGTTCTGGATCCGTGATTCACAGCACACCTGAAGTCAAAGGAGATTGTAAGAGGCAGGAAGAACTCTCTCTGGGAAACTACATAAAGAGCATGTTTCTGAAACTGTACTGATTTTTTTTTTTGAATTTTTTTTGACAGGCAGAGTGGACAGTGAGAGAGAGACAGAGAGAAAGGTCTTCCTTTGCCGTTGGTTCACCCCCAATGGCCGCTGTGGCTGGCGCACCTTGCTGATCTGAAGCCAGGAGCCAGGTGCTTCTCCTGGTCTCCCATGCGAGTGCAGGGAGACCACTGCACTCCTGGGCCACAGCAGAAAGCTGGACTGGAAGAGGGGCAACCAGGACAGAATCCATCGCCCCAGCTGGGACTAGAACCAGGTGTGCAGGTGGAGGAGGATTAGTCTATTGAGCCGCGGTGCCAGCCTGTACTGATTTTGAATTCGTGGCCATCACATATGTGAAAGAATAAATGCTTGTTGTCTGCAGCCTCTGATTTTGTAGTAATTTGTTATGGCATCCCTAAGAATTTAAGACACACAAGACACACATGATTTATCTTCTCCAAATGTCTACCAAAAGAGTGAGATGAATATCATTGAAGTAAGCATGCAAATTTCCAATTTAAATTAATAGCTACAATAAGTGGCAAATTTCAGGTATATATACTAAATTCTTTCCAGAAACCCACATGTCTCTCTGGTGGGCTCACTTGTCTGGTACCAAGCTCTCTTCTTCAGTTTATCAGATCCTCCCATTCTCTCTTCCAATACCCCTTCCTCAGATAATCCATACCCAATCTTCCCTGAAAAATGGAAGACATGGAACTCAAATTCCTTCCTCTTACCACTGGCAAAACTTTACAGATTACTCAGTCTCAGGTACTCTTTTATAGCCACAGAAAGTTGACGCTGAGAAGTTAGGCATCAACCTAATAATGCCTGAACAATGTGCCAGTGGCTTTGGGATTGTGTGAGAGTTAGAGGCTGGAAGAGAGTTTTGGACAGAATGCTGGAAAAAGCCTTTATTGAGGTAAACAGATTTTTGAAAAATTTATTTCTTATTTATTTGAAAGGCAGAGATACAGAGAGAAAGAAAGAGAGAGAGAGAAAGAGAGAGAGAGAGTCTTACATCTGCTGGTTCATTCCCCGATATGGCAGCAATGACCAGGGCTGGGCCATGCCAAAGCCAGGAGCCAGGAGCTTTTTCTGAGTTTCTCATGTGGGTGCAGGGGTCCAAGCACTTGGGCCATCTTCCACTGCTTTCCCAGGCGCATTAGCAGGAAGCTGGATCAGAAGTGGAGCAGATGTACTGCAAATGGAGGCTTAACCTTCTTCATCACAGCAATGGCTTCATAAACACATTGCTGAGAATGATTCAGGTGAGAGGTCAGGTGAGGACTAGAACGACTTGAGGGTGACCGCATGGTCGTGATCGGAATGCTGATAGGAATATGGTCACTGAAGGCTATGCTTACGAGGTCTCAGTTGGAAGGAAGGAACATCTGCCTAGAAACGGTAACGCAGACCATCCCTTATGTACAGCTGCAAAGAGCTTGACTGAACTGTGTCCACTCTCGAGAGCTTTCCAGGAGCCCATACTTCAGAGTGCTGACATAGGGTATTAGCAGATGGAAGAAATAACCTGGCAGAAAAGCATTCAGCTTGCTGTGTGGCTACTTTTGGCCACTTAAAATAACATGAGAGCACACAGATGATTTGATATTTTTCTTCATTTTTTTATTTTATCCTTTATTTTTAAATTTTATTTTAAAAATTCATCTGGAAAGTCATACACACACACACACACACACATATATATATACACAAATATATGTTATAATATAACATAATAAGTTATATATACACAAATATATATTTTTATATATTTGAGAGAGAGATCGATCTCATTCCCTGGTTCATTCCCTGTTTCATTCCCCAAATGCCTACAATTGCCTGGAATAAACTGGGTGGTACTCAATCCAGGTCCCTCATTTGGGTGGCAGGGATCCAGCTATTTGAGCCATCACCGGCTGCCTCCCAGACAAAGGGTGATTTAAAGACAGGATTTATAAATCAAGCGAAGCAGAGTGTAAAACTTTGGAAGTTTCCCAGGCTAGTCCTGTAAAGACTGAAGAAGTATGTTCAGCAGAGAGTGTAGCCAAGGTTTGTTAAAGAGATCAGTGTGACTACAAGGGAGCCAGGTGCTCTTCATCAGAACGATGGGAAAGGTCCTCAGAGGTGCCCATCTCACTGCAGTGCAGAGAGCTAAGAGAACTGAATGGTCTGTGGGGATGTGCCTGGGACAAAATCTAGGGGCTCACCTGACTCAGGATGCTGCTTGCTGCACGGGGACACCATGCTCCTGGGATAAGCTGTGACTCAAGTAGCTCAAGATTGGGCTGGTCCACTGCTCAGGAGGATTCAAGCAGGAAGCCTTAGACATGACCACGTGGTGCTCATTCTGCACGAGTGACTTCCTCCACTAACATTTCAAGGTGATCTGTCAATTATAGTCAATAGTTATGTGCAGTCAGCCTGACTCCTAACCATGCTACACTCCTATTTTCTTGAGACTCCAGCACACTGAATTTTCACCTAAACTTTCTTGTATTTTTGTAACCTTTTTTAAAAAAAAAAGTGAGAAAAGTATGGACGAACAAAGTGAGTCTGTGGTATTCACAGTGACCCTGCAGAGTGATATAGAGAGCCAATATGTCAAATTAGACTTGAATAAACCATTTTCCGGGGGAATATTTTGGCCAGGATAGATTGAGTAAACTCTTTGTGTCTCTGAGGACTCCCTAGTGTGAGGCAGTGACCCTGAAATGCAGCGGGGTTTCCAAGTGCTTTTGGGAACAGCCCCAGACGAGTTATATCATTAAGGCTCTTGAGCTGAGGTTGAAATGATATCAGTCCATTGAAAACTTGATAGTTCTATGTTGTCTATGGCCACTAAGCTGAACCAAAGACCTCATTTCCCAGTTATTCTGGATAAGAGAGAGTGTACAGCAGATCACTATAAAAGAGAAAAAGGGCAGTTGTTGGCTGTCACATGGCTAAGAAATGCTTAAAGTTCTGTCTGTGTTAAATGTCCCAGAGAGGTGGCAGTGTGCCATTTCTGAACCAAGATGTGAAGGCAATTTGCATGTTGAGCATGTAATCAGGAACAACAAACTCCTGACTCTACAAATCAAATTATCTTGCTTTCTTTTCTTTTGAGAAAGAGAAAGAGTTATGAACAAAAAGGCATCAAAGGAGAAGCATGCAGGATATAGCTCAGATTAAGGTTCATTCCATTTAAAATCAAATAAAGCTGTCCATTCTGTAGATGGTAATTGATAAGTTTCCATCTAATTTTATGTGTCATTAATAAAAGAGAAACCAATTTTGTTAATAATTTGTAAATCTTATAAATTATTTAGAACAAAATTAAATAATTCTAGACTAATTTTATCTGGATATTAAAGCTATTATAAATGATAGTTTAAATACCATTTCAAGCTATGAAAAATTTGACAGGATGTTTTACTATTTATTCTTAAATCTCTTTAAAAAGCTTCATTCCAAAGACAAGATAAAATATTTAAACGTGGAATAAAACCTTGCCTCCCCAGTCTAATCCCTTCTGCAGAGTGGCGAGCGAAGCACAGATTCTTTTTTTTTTTTTTTTTTGACAGGCAGAGTGGACAGTGAGAGAGAGAGACAGAGAGAAAGGCCTTCCTTTTGCCGTTGGTTCACCCTCCAATGGCTGCCGCAGCTGCCGCGCTGCGGCCGGCGCACCGCGCTGATCCGATGGCAGGAGCCAGGTACTAGGTGCTTTTTCCTGGTCTCCCATGGGGTGCAGGGCCCAAGCACTTGGGCCATCCTCCACTGCACTCCGGGCCACAGCAGAGGGCTGGCCTGGAAGAGGGGCAACCGGGACAGAATCCGGTGCCCTGACCGGGACTAGAACCCGGTGTGCCGGCGCCCCAAGGCGGAGGATTAGCCTGTTGAGCCACGGTGCCGGCCAGCACAGATTCTGATGGCCTGCCTGACTCGCTTGTATTCTGTGGCCTCAGTCTTTGAGGAGATCATGTCTGCAGGCCAGATAAGCAGTCACTATTCCTTGGTCTTTCTTTTGCCCATTACTGATACTCTTATGGCTGAAATTTTCTCGTTGGTGTCATAGACCAAGACCCTTGTTAGGGAAAGCTATGTCACTGTGAAACCAAGCTCTTGGGACTTGATCATTAATTCAAGAAGACTTCAGGGAGAAGGGAACAGCTCTAAACAGATGGTGCTTCAGAAAAAAAAGCAAAACAAAAACCAAGGTTCTTTCACATAAATCAGTCAATTAATATGCTAAGTCACAAAAGGTAAATTATGAATTGCTTTTTCTCAATTTCAAAGTGGTCCTCTTCTGATATTTCCTTTCTTTTGAAGTTACCCTTTCATTTTTCTCTACAGGCTTTAAATTTTAAAGATAGGAATAAATGATTAACTATAAAAATAAACAGGCAATTAGTTACCAGAGTCTTTAGTGAGGAGTCTGGCTTTCACTTGACTTGTACTGGTCAAATTTGAAAGGTTTCTATAACCTCTGTTAGGATCAATTTCCTCATTGAGGTGGTAGCAAGGACAGAACCTTTCTCCAGAGTTGTTCTAAGGATTACATGTTGTAATGGATCTATGGTGAGAGTATTCACAGTATGAATTTAGATTGTGCCTGTCTGAAATACAGACATGTGAAGACAAGTCTTTAAAGGATTGAAAAGAACCTATCACAAGTTTATTTACCCAATAGGGCAAGTGGCGTTCTGGGGAGACACTCATTCTAATGGGAAAAAAAGGAACACAAAAGATGAAAAAAAGTCTTGATTTTCTGAAAAGAAAGGTAATTCTGAGTCTACAGTATAGCGATGGTCACTCAAGTGCATTCACTGCTGTAAGCAGGGGAACTCATGAATACTTCCTAGGAAGAGCAGAGACGAAAGGAAACAGGGTCCAAACCTCAAAATACATACCTCCATTATGATTTTCTAGATTGTGGACAAAAAAAACCCATAATTTTACAAAATTGTTTTGTGTAAAAAAGTGTGCCACAAAAGTGGGAGGCTCTGCTCATTCGTGCAGTTTAGCATGACTGTACACACTTAAGGCACATGAGAATGCAATGCACCTCTGTCACAGCAGAGATTTCAAGAGACCACAGATGTCTTTGCCAGGGACAGCCAGAGATATCTGGCATTCAGCAGCAATGGTTGTAAATACAGAATTCCTAAGGCCCCATTGTAGCTGCTTCAAGAGCTATGGGAGACATCAATATCTGAGCTGGGAAGATTAAGTTGAGTACAGCTGCAGGGGCAGTGTCCAGGCTGGGGTCAGACATCAATGACTAAGGGTAAGGTAGGTCACAAGAACATGCTACAGGATACTCCAGGTCAGGGGTCAGCAAACTGTGTCTGAAGAGGGTCTGATAATAAATGGTTTAAGTTTTGTTGGCCAGGTGGACTCTACTGCAGCTATTCAACCCCTAATAGAATGAGAAAGCATCCATAGAGAATTGGGACATGAACAGGTGGTGGGCACGATTTGAATCACCAGCCATGGTCCGTCCTGCTGTAAGCTGACAGGTCTCATTTATGAATGCGCTGGAATAACAAAGATGCCCAGTAGCAAGTGCAGGGGTCCTGCAACAGAGGCTGTAGAAATTGCAAATGCATTTGCAGTGAATTTCGATGACATACTGTTTCATACTTAGATCACACCACAAATGCACAGGAGCAGGCATTCTATAAGCAAACTTTCATTTTCACATAAGAGGCAAATAAAATTATTCCCTCAAGAGATCTGCCTTCTTGAAGAGAAGTTCTCACTCCATTTCTAACAATCTCACTGGACCAAACCTAACATTTTCTGGTAATATAAATACATACGGATTGATGCCAAGCTAATGTTCTCCCAGAGTG